>OZ037861.1:208610-1578336 GCA_964035575.1 Rhynchopus sp. YZ270_cl-10
CTATTTTTTGACTTTTTTGGGTGTCTTTTGGGTGTCGACACCCAAAGACACCAAAGACACCCTAGTCGCTTTGGTAGCCTTGGGAATTATACCCATATTTGCTGGGTAAACGTCCCGAGGCCACAGCGACCGTGGAAGGGGCTAGCTTTTGATGACCAAAATTTCGCTAAGTACCCGAAAAATCCCTAAGGAATTTAGTTTTTTTTGGCAATCCTTAACACTCACTGGCTGGTGTGGTTGATGTATGAAAGGTTTGCAACGCACACAAGCCAACGCAACCGATGCGATACGTTTCTTGCGTTCACATCGTTCCGTTCAGATCGGAACGATGTGAACGGAACGAATGCAACCGACGCAACGCAACCGTTCGGTACGTAACGTCTCGAACCAAAGACACGGAAGCAACGCAACGCACCGAGCGCACCGCATCCAACGCAATGCAAGCGATGAGTACGTAACGATCTGTATGCAACGAACGCAACGCAACGAACGCAACGCAACCGATGTGTACGAAACGATCGGAACGCAACGAACGTAACCAACCGAACACAACCAACGCAACGCAACCGCTCCGTACGTTGCACTCTGTATATAACGATCTCTACACAACGAACGCAACGCATGCAACACAACGTAACCGGTGTGCACGTAGCTATGTGTACGCAACGTAGCGAACGCAACGCAACCAACGCAACGAGTGGTTACAAACCCCCACGCATGGTTCTCGCAGCGCGCTGGCACGTTTCCCAAGCCGGAAACCCGGTTTGTAACCCTCCAGAGGTCTCAAGGGATTCCCTTGAGACATGGCTCTAAGTCGGTAGCTGTCGACTCTGGAGTCGACTTTGTCGACCCTACCGTCAAAACAGTCGACAAGTCGACCTACCGTCGGTCGACCACCTACCGTCTACCGTCAAAAAAAAATTTTTTTTTTTCGACATCACAAAATTTTTCCCACAGAAAAAAAAATTTTTTTTTTGCACATGTCTGCACCAAAAATGCAAATAAAGCCAGAATTTTGATGTTTTGAGCATCTAGAATTTATTCCACGGCTATTTTGTGTATAAAATACCCACCCTGTACAGTTTGTATGGGCCAGCACCTTAGCAAAAAATCGAAAAATCTCAAAAAAAAAATTTTTTTTTTCGGGAAAATTTCGACCCCTTACCTGGGTTTTTGGGCACCAAAAACTGCAAAAAAACGCAAAAATCGGGTGTTTTGACCATCTGTGGTTACATAAAACACACTTTTGTGTACAAGCCTACACCAATACAGTGGTTATACAAGGCGATTTTTGACGAAAAAAAAATTTTTTTTTTCGCCCAAATTTAGTTTTTTTTGGCAATCCTTAACACTCACTGGCTGGTGTGGTTGATGTATGAAAGGTTTGCAACGCACACAAGCCAACCAACGCAACCGATGCGATACGTTTCTTGCGTTCAGATCGGAATGATGTGTACGGAACGAATGCAACTGACGCAACGCAACCGTTCGGTACGTAACGTCTCGAACCAAAGACACGGAAGCAACGCAACGCACCGAACGCAACGCATGCAACGCAACGCAACCGATGTGTACGAAACGATCGGAACGCAACGAACGTAACCAACCGAACACAAGCAACGCAACGCAACCGCTCTGTTCGTTGCACTCTGTATATAACGATCTCTACACAACGAACGCAACGCATGCAACACAACGTAACCGGTGTGCACGTAGCTATGTGTACGCAACGTAGCGAACGCAACGCAACCAACGCAACGAGTGGTTACAAACCCCCACGCATGGTTCTCACACCGCTCTGGCACGTTTTCCAAGCCGCAAACCCGGTTACCTGCCTGAAAAACCGGGTTTTCGGCCAAAACGCCTGTTTTGCCTGTAGAACCCTTAAGAAACACGTGTAAAAAAGGGGTTTGTAACCCTCCAGAGGTCTCAAGGGATTCCCTTGAGAGCTAAGAGGATTCCCTTGAGAGCACCAAAAATTCCCGCGAGAGAATGTTCGTTTTGGTGACTGAAACCGGCCAAAAACTTTTTAAAACGGCCCACAACCTGGTTTCTGCGACTCGAAAAGCGTATCCGCATGCTTTTGGGCGTCCGTAGGCCACAAACGATGGTACCCATGTGGGCCGAAAAACCTACGTGTTTGTACACAAAACACCACAAAAGCGCTTGTTTGCAGGCAGTTCGGGTCGAAAACGAGATCTTCGGGTCACAAAGCTACATCCCTCCCTCCCTTGGCCCTCGGGCTGCCCTTTCGGGAGGTCAGGGCGCCCTCGGGCCTTCGGCCCTCGGGCTGCCCTGACCTCCCTCAAGGGCGCCCTCGGGCTCTGGCGGGAGGGAGGGAAATAGCTAACTCGCGACACCCTCGTTTCAGGGTCTGTCAGGGTTTGGAGGTCTTTCTCATTTGCAAACCCTAAAAAAAACCTCCTATCTTCCCAAGAATCCACTTTTTTGACCTCTTTGGAGGTTTAGAGACCTGAAAAAAAATGGCCGAAACCCACCCCGCGCGGGGAGGGTGGGGTGATCAGCAACCTTAAAGACCTTAACACTGAGTGTTAAGGAAATTTGCCGTGGTACCTCATAAAATGGCCCAAAGAATCCAATGAAAACCTCAGATTGGGCAAATTATGAATAAAATTTTCAACTCAAATTTTCAACCAAAATACGGCTATTTTGGTCATACCTTGTGTACTGAGGTAGCTAGAAAAAATACACCTGGGTACAAGCCTACATCAATACAGTGGTTTCCCAAAATCGGGTGTGGTACGTCATAAAATGGAGCAAAGAATCCCATGAAAACCTCAGATTGGGCAAATTGTGAACAAAATGTTCAAGTCAAAATTTTAGCCAAAATACGGTCCATTTGGTCATACCCTGTGCCGGGTTTGCGGGACAGTACATTGCCTGTGCACTGAAAAGCGCTTAAGTTTGCGTACCCTAAGACATCAGGTAATAGGCAGAGGACACTACTCTTGATGGGGGGTCATGGCGAAACTAATGACAGGTGCATGCTAGTCACTGCGAAGATCCATCTAGGAAGCCGTCAGTTAAGTAGCGAACTGCTACCTCCAAAGGGGTGAGCTAGAGTCACACAAGGTGCGGGTTTTGGTACATAGTCTCATCATGTTGAAGAGACCAAGTGGACCAGACAGCGGTGCCCTTCCCCTTGTTGGCGATACCAAGTTATACTGCTGATTTAAGTACGTAGCGCGTTGCTTTTTCCGTGGGAAAATTTTTCGTGGCTGGGCGCCAAAGGGCGCAGGGCGAAAGCGTAGCGAAGCGGAGCCGCCCGTAGCCCTTCGGCGCCCAGCCACGGAAAATCTCCCTAGGAAAAAAAAAAACCAAAATTGATTTTTTAAAAATGTGATTTTGGCCAAGTTTTTCGGCAGGTCGACCCCCCCGTACGGTAAAACCGCCCATCTGGTCGATTCTACCGACTTAGAGCCATGGTAATAACCACCTATTTTTTGAAAATTTCGCTAAGTACACGGAAAATTTCCCTAGGAAAAAAAAAAACCAAAATTGATTTTTTAAAAATGTGATTTTGGCCAAGTTTTTCGGCAGGTCGACCCCCCCGTACGGTAAAACCGCCCATCTGGTCGATTCTACCGACTTAGAGCCATGCTTGAGAGCTAAGAGGATTCCCTTGAGAGCACCAAAAATTCCCGCGAGAGAATGTGCGTTTTGGTGACAGAAACCGGCCAAAAACTTTTTAAAACGGCCCACAACCTGGTTTCTGCGACTCGAAAAGCGTATCCGCATGCTTTTGGGCGTCCGTGGGCCACAAACGATGGTACCCATGTGGGCCGAAAAACATACGTGTTTGTACACAAAACACCACAAAAGCGCTTGTTTGCAGGCAGTTCGGGTAGAAAACGACCTCTTCGGGTCACAAAGCTACATCCCTCCCTCCCTTGGCCCTCGGGATTCCCTTTCGGGAGGTCAGGGCGCCCTGACCTCCCTCAAGGGATCCCTCGGGCTCTGGCGGGAGGGAGGGAAATAGCTATACCTGCCTGAAAAACCGGGTTTTCGGCCAAAACGCCTGTTTTGCCTGTAGAACCCTGTAGAACCCTTAAGAAACACGTGTAAAAAAGGGGTACTCGCGACACCCTCGTTTCAGGGTCTGTCAGGGTTTGGAGGTCTTTGCTTCAGAGAAAGTCTCCTAAAAACCTCCTATCTTCCCAAGAATCCACTTTTTTGACCTCTTTGGACGTTTAGAGACCTGAAAAAAATGGCCGAAACCCACCCTGGGGGGGGGGTGGGGTGGGAGGGTGGGTGGGAGGTGATCAGCAACCTTAAAGACCTTAACACCGAGTGTTAAGGAATAAGGAAAAAGTTGGGACAAAAAATGTCTCAAAATTGACATCTATTTTTTGACTTTTTTGGGTGTCTTTTGGGTGTCGACACCCAAAGACACCAAAGACACCCTAGTCGCTTTGGTAGCCTTGGGAATTATACCCATATTTGCTGGGTAAACGTCCCGAGGCCACAGCGACCGTGGAAGGGGCTAGCTTTTGATGACCAAAATTTCGCTAAGTACCCGAAAAATCCCTAAGGAAAAAGTTGGGACAAAAAATGTCTCAAAATTGACATCTATTTTTTGACTTTTTTGGGTGTCTTTTGGGTGTCGACACCCAAAGACACCAAAGACACCCTAGTCGCTTTGGTAGCCTTGGGAATTATACCCATATTTGCTGGGTAAACGTCCCGAGGCCACAGCGACCGTGGAAGGGGCTAGCTTTTGATGACCAAAATTTCGCTAAGTACCCGAAAAATCCCTAAGGAAAAAGTTGGGACAAAAAATGTCTCAAAATTGACATCTATTTTTTGACTTTTTTGGGTGTCTTTTGGGTGTCGACACCCAAAGACACCAAAGACACCCTAGTCGCTTTGGTAGCCTTGGGAATTATACCCATATTTGCTGGGTAAACGTCCCGAGGCCACAGCGACCGTGGAAGGGGCTAGCTTTTGATGACCAAAATTTCGCTAAGTACCCGAAAAATCCCTAAGGAAAAAGTTGGGACAAAAAATGTCTCAAAATTGACATCTATTTTTTGACTTTTTTGGGTGTCTTTTGGGTGTCGACACCAAGGCTACCAATCCGACTTAAACCGACTCAGTAGGGTCGGGTCGGCCGACCCAAACCTACCCAGCAAAAAAGGTCAAAAAATAGATGTCAATTTTGAGACACTTTTTTTCCAACTTTTTCCTTAGGGATTTTTCGGGTACTTAGCGAAATTTTCGCCATCGAAAGCTAGCCCCTTTCACGGTCGCTGTGGCCTCGGGACGTTTAAGTCGCCGTTAGGGAGACTTAAGTCCCTTGGCCCCAGCGCCCTATGGGGCGCCTACTCGTCGGGCCGTTAGGGCCCTCCGGTGGCCAGGTTCTTCCTCTGGGCTGAGAGGCTGGAAGTTCCCCGTCAGACTGGAGCTGGTGGGCTTTATGAGGCACGCTCGTCCGGCTTGGGCTAGCTGGTCCGCCTTCGGCGAGACCCTCTGCGTTTGGGTGGGCTCGTGCATCTTCGTTATGTTCGTACGGGTTTGATACTCTGGTTGGAGTGTGACAGCACGTCATTTCTGGAGTACGTTGGTAACACACGAAGTCCAATGGTGATGATGGAAAGATAGATGCCGGCATTGGTGAATTGCTGGAGTTCTGCACAGGAAGCTAGCATGACGTAGATTCTTGTTTAGTATGGCCAGCGCCTTAGCAAAAAATCAAAAAATCTCAAAAAAAAATTTTTTTTTTTCGGGAAAATTTCGACCCCTGACCTGGGTTTTTTGGGCACCAAAAAATGCAAAAAAGCGCAAAAATCGGGTGTTTTGACCATCTGTGGTTACACAAAACACACTTCTGTGTATAAGCCTACACCAATACAGTGGTTATACAAGGCGATTTTTGACCAAAAAAAAATTTTTTTTTTCGCCCAAAATTTGCCGTGGTACCTCATAAAATGGCCCAAAGAATCCAATGAAAACCTCAGATTGGGCAAATTATGAAAAAAATTTTCAAGTCAAATTTTCAGCCAAAATACGGCTATTTTGGTCATACCTTGTGTACTGAACTGGTCCCGAGGCCACAGGGACCGTGTAAGGGGCCAGCTTTTGGTGGCGAAAATTTCGCTAAGTACCCGGAAAAATCCCTAAGGAAAAAAAAAAAAAAAAATTCACGCAGGGTCACAAAAAAAAAAATTTTTTTTTTTGACTTTTTCTGGGGGTCCCGGACCCCTGGGACCCCCGGGGTGTTGGGGTCCCGTTGGTAGCCTTGCGTAGAATCAGGGTGTGAACAAATGACCGTATTTTGGTTGAAAATTTGACTTAAAAATTTTTTTCATGATTTGCCCAATCGAAGGTTTTCATTGGATTTTTTGGGTCATTTTATGGGGTACCACGCCCGATTTTGGTCGAAAAAAAAATTTTTTTTTTGGTCAAAAATCGCCTTGTATAACCACTGTATTGGTGTAGGCTTGTACACAGAAGTGTGTTTTGTGTAACCACAGATGGTCAAAACACCCGATTTTTGCATTTTTTTGCGTTTTTTGGTGCCCAAAGACCCACCTCAGTGGTCAAAATTTTCCCGAAAAAAAAATTTTTTTTTTTGTGATTTTTTGATTTTTTGCTAAGGCGCTGGCCATACTGAACGTACAGTATACACACAAAATGGCCGTGGAATAAATTCTAGATGGTCAAAACATCAAAATTTTGGTGTTTTTTGCATCTTTGGACACCCAAGGACCCACTATCAGGGGTGAATTTTTTTTGCCTGAGATTTGCCTTTGCCAAAATCGAAAAAAAAAATTTTTGTGAAGGAATTTGCTAAGGAAAAGTCCAAATTGTGGGCCCCTGTAGCAGTGCATATGGTATAACCCCAGATCGTCAAAACATCAAAATTTTGCCTTTTTTTGCATTTTTCGGTGCCCCAGGACCCAATCTCAGGCCGGAAAAAAAAAAAATTTTTTTTTTTTTTTGGCCCAAAAAGTAGTTGTCGAAAAAAAAAAATTTGGGTCTGAAACCGACCCAAACCGACCCAAAAACCGACCCAAACCGACCCAAACCGACCCGCCACCCTACCCAAAACCATACCCAACCGGCCGGGTCGGTTCAAGTCGGATTGGTAGCCTTGTCGACACCCAAAGACACCAAAGACACCCTAGTCGCTTTGGTAGCCTTGGGAATTATACCCATATTTGCTGGGTAAACGTCCCGAGGCCACAGCGACCGTGGAAGGGGCTAGCTTTTGATGACCAAAATTTCGCTAAGTACCCGAAAAATCCCTAAGGAAAAAGTTGGGACAAAAAATGTCTCAAAATTGACATCTATTTTTTGACTTTTTTGGGTGTCTTTTGGGTGTCGACACCCAAAGACACCAAAGACACCCTAGTCGCTTTGGTAGCCTTGGGGCAGGCGACCATGGTCGGATCAGAGCCTTGGCCTGCAAACAAGCCTGCTGCGAAGACGGCTGTTGCGAAGAAGGCTCCTGTGAAGAAGGCTGTTGCGAAGAAGGCTAAGTCTGCATCAAAGAATTCTCATGTGAAGAGGCCGAGGGCTGATGGAGACGAACGATCTGCTGATGGAGCGAAGCGCGGCCGTCACGACGGGCACATCCCTACGCAAATTGCCCTTGATGAGCAATTGGCTCTCCAGTTGCAGAGAGAAGAGCAGCACAGAGTGCAAGAGCGCCCGCCCACAGAGCCTACGCGTGCTGGGAAGGCTGAAAGGTCGAGGCAACAGAACCCTGCGAAGAGGGCGCGGGAATATGAGTCTGCAGAAAGCGGAGAGAAACGCTTCTGTTCCCATGACCCCTACAATGATGCGCAAGTCGCTCTTGCTACTTCTCGAAGCAAGAAGGTTACCGGGACTCCGCCCAACACCAGCGGGTGGATAGTCGATTTGGGGCCCGCGGAGGATCTGGATCCGGCGAATCTGGAAGCAAGCAACTTACAGAGAGTTCCTCCCATTCCGATGCAGAACGAACATGAGTTCGTAACTGGTGCTGCGGGACTCCAGTTTTTGCCAATGGTCGGCTACGAGACGGATTACGGAATCCTTGACGAAGGATTCCATCCGGAGGTTGTGACACAGTTCGCCTCGAGACCCGTTCCTACTGTGGGAGACGGGACATGTGCGCTGCATGCGTTACTGGGTAGGCACGTGTTGAACGGCCGCATTGTGTGCGCACCTGACGGTGTGACGGCGTCGCAACTGGACAAATGCAGTTGGATTCATGCAAAGCGCCATGCATTGTCAATACTTGAGATGCATAGGGAGTCGTTCGTGCTGTGTGCCAAACAGATGCAGACTGACGAAGTTGCCGACAAGCGCAAGGTCCTCACTACTTCCGCGAATGTCGAGTCGCACAATCTCGAGATGCAACGAGGGGCTGCCGTGTACGACCTCATCCAGCAGCATGATCTGTGCCCCGAAGGTTCGGATTTCTTCCGGGAAATGAAGGACCTGCGCGAATATTATCGTCACCGCGCAATGGAGTACGCAGAGTTCATGGCAGTAGTGGACCATGATATGTGCAGGGAGGCCTACCGCGCGTGTCCCTTGATTCGTACCCGTGTGCGTGAGGTTGCTGATTTCTCTGTGCGGGATGAGGCCATTCAGCGTCAGAGAGATGTGGTCAGAGACATTGAGGATGAATTCTTTTTCTCGGGCGAAGGTGCAGCAGCGTACAAGAAAAGGTTTGTCACGCAAAGCCATTACCTGACTGACACCGAGATCGGGGCACTGGCAGTGGCCTGTAACAAAGCGGTCATCTTGGTCCAGTCAAGGCTACAGGGCGCCTGGACTTGTCAGGTCATGAATCGTCGGAGTTCGAAAAATCTCCGCGTCATCCTGCAACAAGGGGACTCAGGAAGTGGCAGTTGCCATTACTCCCTGCTGAGGGTGAATCACAACGAACTGTCTCGTGCGCCACAGATCACTTCTCCTCCTTTGCAGTCCAGTGTGGAGCATCACAGTTTCTCGAACCAGGGTCAGTCGCAAACGAGGAATTCGCCAGAAGGTAAGCTCGACCAAAGGACGAGCAGCAATGCTCTCCAAAACATGCCTTCTCCTCCTCCTCCTCCGCAGCAACGCAATGTGCCACTGCAGTTGCATGAGGACTTGGAGTTTCAGACAGCGCTCGTGATGAATGAGCGCGAGGAGGATGAGCAGGAAAGCACCAGGCGTCCCCCCGCCGCTGTACGCGACCTTCTGCAGCAGAAGGACTGGAAAACTGAGGACGTTGCGCGAACAGGAGACTGCTTCTACTCCGCCTTGCTGGCGGCGAAGACATTGTTCAGCTCCGTCGATAATTTGCGTCAGACCGTGTTTCATCCAGCAAACGTGTCGACAACGATGCGTGGCTTTGCACAGGCTGCGTGCGACAGTGCCGATGCTGCTGGGAAGTATAAGACCGTCGAGGACTGGCAGGACTGGCACGGCAGAAGCTCGGCGTGGGCTGACTCGCACGCAATTTCTTGGACCGCTGAATTTCTGCGAGTTCAGATCAACGTTGTGGAGCTGACAAAGGAGGGAACGACCTCTGTCAAGTGGAACATGCCCGAGAGCAGTATAGAACACACGGTCTGGCTGCTGCAAGAATTCGGTGGCGAATTCGGTTCGCACTTCCAGGCGTTCACCGAGGAGCCGAAAATTGCGTTAGGTTAGATTTGGGGGTTGAGTTGGGTTGAGTTGGGTTGGGTTGGGTTAGTTGGGTTTACTTAGGATACTTAGATCACTCATGTTTATTCATCTTTCAGTTTCTTTGTTCGATTCAGTTCTTGTTCGATTCAGTTCATCATCAATTATTCAGGGAAAAAAAAAAAAAAAAAAAAAAACAGAAAAAAAAGAGGCCAGAAAGAAAAGAAAAGAAAAGAAAAGGCCCACAAAAAAATAAAATAAAATAAAATAAAAAAAAAAAACAAATAAAAAAAAAAAAAAAAAAAAAAAAGGCAGTGGCCCCATCAAAAAAAAACCACTGTCAAAAAAAAAAAAAAAAAAAAAAAAGAGGCCAGAAAGAAAAGAAAAGGCCCAAAAAAAAAAAAAAAAAAAAAAAAAAAAATGGGGTAATACGCCACCTGGGGTCACAAGGCCCAGGCACCTTATACGAGGTGAGCTGTAGAGTGAACCCATATTCATATTGATTTGAGAGATTGGTCCAGAACTAGGAAAACAAAGGGCCAATAATTTAAAAAAAAAAAGGATCGTAAGGGAACAGTTATTTATTCTACCCCCGGGGACTCACTTTATCTCCCCCGAGGGAGCCAATATTTCCCCGAGGGCCCGTAGGGCCCGAGGGGAAATATTGGCTCCCGAGGGGAGATATGTGAGTCCCCGGGGGTAAATATGTAATTTTATACCCCGTAGGGTATACTTTTGCCCTCCCGATGGTCAAAAATGCAAAATTTTTCGTTTTTTGGCATTTTTGGGGCCATATTGGTACCTAGAAGTGGGTTTTTTTCACCTTAGGCCCAAAACTAAAAAAAAAAAAAAAATTCCACTTTATCTCCCTGAAGGTCACTTTATCTCCCTGAAGCTTTTACTTTATCTCCCTGAAGGTCACTTTATCTCCCTGAAGGTCACTTTATCTCCCTGAAGCTCACTTTATCTCCCTAGGGAGATAAAGTGGACCTTCAGGGAGATAAAGTGACCTTCAGGGAGATAAAGTGCTCCCTTGAGGGTAATAATTTTTGCCGGAGGGAGGGAATAAAGTATACCCTGCGGGGTATAAAATCGAATTCCGCGATTTCCAAATTTTTGAAAAATTTTGTCTTTGCGAAAATTTTCAATTTTGCTAAGGTAAAATTGCGTTGTTTTGATCTTTTTTTGCAGAAAAGTGCCGGGAAATGCCTTAAAAAGGCTCAAAAGTCGAAAATTCTGGCTTTATTTGAGAGATTGGTCCAGAACGAGGAAAAATGGGCCAAAAAAAAAAAATAAGGATCGTAAGGGAAAACCGAATTCCGCGATTTTCAAATTTTTCAAAAGTCGAGAATTCCAGCTATATTTGCCCGAAGCTATATATTTTGCAACCTATTTGAAGACCGTTGACAGACGAGCTAGCTAAGTGTTTTCAAGACCGTCAACTCAAATGTCTCAAAATTGACATCTATTTTTTGACTTTTTTGGGTGTCTTTTCGGTGTCGACACCCAAAGACACCAAAGACACCCTAGTCGCTTTGGTAGCCTTGGGAATTATACACATATTCCTTAACACTCGGTGTTAAGGTCTTTAAGGTTGCTTCAACACCACACACCCACCCTCCCCTTAACACCCCCCCCCCGGGGTGGGTTTCGGCCATTTTTTTTGAGGTCTCTAAACGTCCAAAGAGGTCAAAAAAGTGGATTCTTGGGAAGATAGGAGGTTTTTTTTAGGGTTTGCAAATGAGAAAGACCTCCAAACCCTGACAGACCCTGAAACCAGGGTGTCGCGAGTACCCCTTTTTTACACGTGTTTCTTAAGGCTTCTACAGGGTTCTACAGGCAAAACAGGCGTTTTGGCCAAAAACCCGGTTTTTCAGGCAGGTAACCGGGTTTGCGGCTTGGGAAACGTGCCAGCGAGCTGCGAGAACCATGCGTGGGGGTTTGTAACCGCTCGTTGCGTTGGTTGCGTTGCGTTCGCTACGTTGCGTACACATAGCTACGTGCACACCGGTTACGTTGTGTTGCATGCGTTGCGTTCGTTGTGTAGAGATCGTTATATACAGAGTGCAACGAACAGAGCGGTTGCGTTGCGTTGGTTGTGTTCGGTTGGTTACGTTCGTTGCGTTCCGATCGTTTCGTACACATCGGTTGCGTTGCGTTGCATGCGTTGCGTTGCATGCGTTGCGTTCGTTGCATACAGATCGTTACGTACTCATCGCTTGCATTGCGTTGGATGCGTTGCGTTCGGTGCGTTGCTTCCGTGTCTTCGGTTCGAGACGTTACGTACCGAACGGTTGCGTTGCGTCGGTTGCATTCGTTCCGTTCACATCGTTCCGATCTGAACGGAACGATGTGAACGCAAGAAACGTATCGCATCGGTTGCGTTGGTTGGCTTCTGTGCGTTGCAAACCTTTCATACATCAACCACACCAGCCAGTGAGTGTTAAGGATTGCCAAAAAAAACTAAATTTGCTGGGTAAACGTCCCGAGGCCACATCGACCGTGGAAGGGGCTAGCTTTCGATGGCGAAAATTTCGCTAAGTACCCGAAAAATCCCTAAGGAAAAAGTTGGGACAAAAAATGTCTCAAAATTGACATCTATTTTTTGACTTTTTTGGGTGTCTTTTCGGTGTCGACACCCAAAGACACCAAAGACACCCTAGTCGCTTTGGTAGCCTTGGGAATTATACCCATATTTGCTGGGTAAACGTCCCGAGGCCACATCGACCGTGGAAGGGGCTAGCTTTCGATGGCGAAAATTTCGCTAAGTACCCGAAAAATCCCTAAGGAAAAAGTTGGGACAAAAAATGTCTCAAAATTGACATCTATTTTTTGACTTTTTTGGGTGTCTTTTCGGTGTCGACACCCAAAGACACCAAAGACACCCTAGTCGCTTTGGTAGCCTTGGGAATTATACCCATATTTGCTGGGTAAACGTCCCGAGGCCACAGCGACCGTGGAAGGGGCTAGCTTTCGATGGCGAAAATTTCGCTAAGTACCCGAAAAATCCCTAAGGAAAAAGTTGGGACAAAAAATGTCTCAAAATTGACATCTATTTTTTGACTTTTTTGGGTGTCTTTTCGGTGTCGACACCCAAAGACACCAAAGACACCCTAGTCGCTTTGGTAGCCTTGGGAATTATACCCATATTTGCTGGGTAAACGTCCCGAGGCCACATCGACCGTGGAAGGGGCTAGCTTTCGATGGCGAAAATTTCGCTAAGTACCCGAAAAATCCCTAAGGAAAAAGTTGGGACAAAAAATGTCTCAAAATTGACATCTATTTTTTGACTTTTTTGGGTGTCTTTTCGGTGTCGACACCCAAAGACACCAAAGACACCCTAGTCGCTTTGGTAGCCTTGGGAATTATACCCATATTTGCTGGGTAAACGTCCCGAGGCCACAGCGACCGTGGAAGGGGCTAGCTTTCGATGGCGAAAATTTCGCTAAGTACCCGAAAAATCCCTAAGGAAAAAGTTGGGACAAAAAATGTCTCAAAATTGACATCTATTTTTTGACTTTTTTGGGTGTCTTTTCGGTGTCGACACCCAAAGACACCAAAGACACCCTAGTCGCTTTGGTAGCCTTGGGAATTATACCCATATTTGCTGGGTAAACGTCCCGAGGCCACAGCGACCGTGGAAGGGGCTAGCTTTCGATGGCGAAAATTTCGCTAAGTACCCGAAAAATCCCTAAGGAAAAAGTTGGGACAAAAAATGTCTCAAAATTGACATCTATTTTTTGACTTTTTTGGGTGTCTTTTCGGTGTCGACACCCAAAGACACCAAAGACACCCTAGTCGCTTTGGTAGCCTTGGGTGGCACGTGGTGTTGTGTAATGTGTATAAACCCCTTTCCGTGGAATCGGATGTAAATAACAAAGTGTTTTTATGTGGGTGGTGTCAATCATGACGTCAATTCGCGTACACAAAAGTGTGCAGTGGCCAGAAGACAAGCTTGAATATATTATTTTCATCATGTTCTTAGGTGGCGGCTCTCCGATTCAGGCACCCCTACCGTAATAGGCACACCTTCACCGTGCCCGTCCCCAGGCCAAAGCCGAACGGGGTCCGCCATAGGGTCTTGAGAGCGCCGACTTTGGGTACGTTAATCCCTTACCATACCTACTCATCGACGGAGCTGTGCGTTATGGGTAAGGAGTGCTCTTAGAGCCCACCTCGGGGTCGCTCATGTATCCCCCCCAAAGGTATTGTCCCACGGGCGGTCGCAGGGCTCTAGTTCATCCCCCCATACGTCCCCGGCACAAGGCCTTCGCGCGGTCAAAGGAATCCCATCATAGAGCCCCCCCCTACCTACTAGGAACATACCTCCACGACTGGATGCAGTTTTAGGTCATACCCAGGACTAGGACGCGTAGGTTTCAACGCGTCGGTTTCAACGCGTAGGTTTCAACGCGTCGGTTTCAACGCGTCGGTTTCAACGTAACGGTTTCAACGCGTCGGTTTCAACGCGTCGGTTTCAACGCGTAGGTTTCAACGCGTCGGTTTCAACGAGTCGGTTTCAACGCGTCGGTTTCAACGCGTCGGTTTTAACGCGACGGTTTCAACGCGTAGGTTTTAACGCGTCGGTTTCAACGCGTAGGTTTTAACGCGTCGGTTTCAACGCGTCGGTTTCAACGCGTCGGTTTTAACGCGTCGGTTTCAACGCGTCGGTTTCAACGCGTCGGTTTCAACGTGACGGTTTCAACGCGACGGTTTCAACGCGTCGGTTTCAACGCGTCCGTTTCAACTCGTCGGTTTCCACGCGTCCGTTTCAACGCGTCGGTTTTAACGCGTCGGTTTCAACGTGACGGTTTCAACGCGACGGTTTCAACGCGTCGGTTTCAACGTGTCGGTTTCAACGCGTCGGTTTCAACGTGTCGGTTTCAACGCGTCGGTTTTAACGCGTCGGTTTCAACGCGTCGGTTTTAACGCGTCGGTTTCAACGCGTCGGTTTCAACGCGTCGGTTTCAACGTGACGGTTGCAACGCGTCGGTTTCAACGCGACGGTTTCAACGCGTCGGTTTCAACGTGACGGTTTCAACGCGTCGGTTTCAACGCGACGGTTTCAACGCGTCGGTTTCAACGTGTCGGTTTCAACGTGACGGTTTCAACGCGTAGGTTTCAACGCGTCGGTTTCAGCGCGTCGGTTTCAACGCGTCGGTTTCAACACGTCGGTTTCAACGCGTCGGTTTCAACGCGTCGGTTTCAACGTGTCGGTTTTAACGCGTCGGTTTCAACGTGACGGTTTCAACGCGTCACTTTCAACGCGTAGGTTTCAACGCGTCGGTTTCAACGCGTCGGTTTCAACGCGTCGGTTTCAACGCGTCGGTCTCAACGCGACGGTTTCAACGTGTCGGTTTCAACGCGTCGGTTTCAACGCGTCGGTTTCAACGCGTCGGTTTCAACGCGTCGGTTTCAACGCGTCGGTTTCAACGCGTCGGTCTCAACGCGACGGTTTCAACGCGACGGTTTCAACGCGACGGTTTCAACGCGTCGGTTTCAACGCGTCGGTTTCAACGCGACGGTTTCAACGCGTCGGTTTCAACGCGTCGGTTTCAACGCGACGGTTTCAACGTGTCGGTTTCAACGCGTCGGTTTCAACGCGTCGGTTTCAACGCGTCGGTTTCAACGCGTCGGTTTCAACGCGTCGGTTTCAACGCGTCGGTCTCAACGCGACGGTTTCAACGCGACGGTTTCAACGCGACGGTTTCAACGCGTCGGTTTCAACGCGTCGGTTTCAACGCGACGGTTTCAACGTGTCGGTTTCAACGCGTCGGTTTCAACGCGTCGGTTTCAACGCGTCGGTTTCAACGCGTCGGTCTCAACGCGACGGTTTCAACGCGTCGGTTTCAACGCGACGGTTTCAACGCGTCGGTTTCAACGCGACGGTTTCAACGTGTCGGTTTCAACGCGACGGTTTCAACGCGTCGGTTTCAACGTGTCGGTTTCAACGTGTCGGTTTCAACGTGTCGGTTTCAACGTGACGGTTTCAACGCGTCACTTTCAACGCGTAGGTTTCAACGTGTCGGTTTCAACGCGTCGGTTTCAACGTGACGGTTTCAACGCGTCGGTTTCAACGCGACGGTTTCAACGCGTCGGTTTCAACGCGTCGGTTTCAACACGTCGGTTTCAACGCGTCGGTTTCAACGCGTCGGTTTCAACGTGTCGGTTTTAACGCGTCGGTTTCAACGCGTCGGTTTCAACGTGTCGGTTTCAACGTGTCGGTTTTAACGCGTCGGTTTCAACGTGACGGTTTCAACGCGTCACTTTCAACGCGTAGGTTTCAACGCGTCGGTTTCAACGCGTCGGTTTCAACGCGTCGGTTTCAACGCGTCGGTCTCAACGCGACGGTTTCAACGCGACGGTTTCAACGCGTCGGTTTCAACGCGACGGTTTCAACGCGTCGGTTTCAACGCGTCGGTTTCAACGCGACGGTTTCAACGCGTCGGTTTCAACGCGTCGGTTTCCACGCGACGGTTTCAACGCGACGGTTTCAACGCGTCGGTCTCAACGCGACGGTTTCAACGCGACGGTTTCAACGCGTCGGTTTCAACGCGACGGTTTCAACGCGTAGGTTTCAACGCGTCGGTTTCAACGCGTCGGTTTCAACGCGTCGGTTTCAACGCGACGGTTTCAACGCGTCGGTTTCAACGCGTCGGTTTCAACGCGACGGTTTCAACGTGTCGGTTTCAACGCGTCGGTTTCAACGCGTCGGTTTCAACGCGTCGGTTTCAACGCGTCGGTTTCAACGTGTCGGTTTTAACGCGTCGGTTTCAACGTGTCGGTTTCAACGCGTCCGTTTCAACGCGTCGGTTTCAACGCGACGGTTTCAACGTGTCGGTTTCAACGTGTCGGTTTCAACGTGTCGGTTTTAACGCGTCGGTTTCAACGTGTCGGTTTCAACGCGTCCGTTTCAACGTGTCGGTTTTAACGCGTCGGTTTCAACGTGTCGGTTTCAACGCGTCCGTTTCAACGCGTAGGTTTTAACGCGTCGGTTGCAGCGCGTCGGTTTCACCGCGTCGGTTTCAACGCGTCGGTTTCAACGCGTCGGTTTCAACGCGTCGGTTGCAGCGCGTCGGTTTCAACGCGTCGGTTTCAACGCGTCGGTTTCAACGCGTCGGTTTCAACGTGTCGGTTTTAACGCGTCGGTTTCAACGTGACGGTTTCAACGCGTCACTTTCAACGCGTAGGTTTCAACGCGTCGGTTTCAACGCGTCGGTTTCAACGCGTCCGTTTCCACGCGACGGTTTCAACGCGACGGTTTCAACGCGTCGGTCTCAACGCGTCGGTTTCAACGCGACGGTTTCAACGCGACGGTTTCAACGCGTCGGTTTCAACGCGTCGGTTTCAACGCGACGGTTTCAACGCGTCGGTTTCAACGCGACGGTTTCAACGCGACGGTTTCAACGCGTCGGTTTCAACGCGTCGGTTTCAACGCGACGGTTTCAACGTGTCGGTTTCAACGCGTCGGTTTCAACGCGTCGGTTTCAACGCGTCGGTTTCAACGCGTCGGTTTCAACGTGTCGGTTTCAACGTGTCGGTTTCAACGTGTCGGTTTTAACGCGTCGGTTTCAACGTGTCGGTTTCAACGCGTCCGTTTCAACGTGTCGGTTTTAACGCGTCGGTTTCAACGTGTCGGTTTCAACGCGTCCGTTTCAACGCGTAGGTTTTAACGCGTCGGTTGCAGCGCGTCGGTTTCAACGCGTCGGTTTCAACGCGTCGGTTTCAACGCGTCGGTTTCACCGTGTCGGTTTCTACGCGTCGGTTTCAACGCGTCGGTTTCAACGCGTCGGTTGCAGCGCGTCGGTTTCAACGCGTCGGTTTCAACGCGTCGGTTGCAACGCGTCGGTTTCAACGTGACGGTTGCAACGCGTCGGTTTAGTTGAATTTCCTTCGCCGCCCAGAGACGTTGATGTCGAGGTCTATAGGAGGTCTTGCAGATCTTGAGTGGCGTGTCACGTACTTGCCCGGGACTGATTTTTTGTGATATTTGTCGAGTGTAGTCAGTGCTGACGCTAAGGCCGGCTAGCCGGTCATATTTTTTTTTTTATTTTTGATTTTTTTTTTTTTTCATGCCCTTTTCAGAGGTTTTTTTAGGAACCGGTTTTTTTGACCTTAGGGGGGGTGTAGGGGGCACAGCCCTTAAGGAAATCCTTAAGGACCCTCTGTAACGCTCGTGTTTTTTCAAGAATTTTTTGAAAAAAAGTCATAAAACCCGCCAAGGTGGGTCTACCTGGTCCCAAAGTGGCCTAAAATTCGTCGATTCTGCCCAATGAAACCCCAAACAACCAAAACTGAGCGTTTATTTTCGAAAAAAAATCACTTTTTTTCGAAAAAACGGCTCCGAAAATAGTAAGATTTTAGTAAGATTTCCTCTAGGAATGTAACGCTTTCAAAAAAATGGATCCGGGAGCACAGTTTTTCTTCTAAGGTGCCGAAAACCACCCCACGTCCCCTCCGGTGAGGTCCGGCAGTGGAAATATGTGGGTTTCGAAGCTTTTGGGCGTCCAGATTGGGGCCCGAGCGTGTATTTGTGTGGATGAGACAGAAAAGGGGGCAGTTTTTACCCCGTTTTTTAGGCCTTTTCGTCACTCCAAAACCCAAAAATCGCCCACAAAACGTCCATAGAAGGCACCAATACCCCCGGGGTTGATCTTAGATACCTTATGGGGGTTGAAAAATCGTATTTACAACCATTTTCTGGTCGATTTTGGTGCCCGGAGGTCCAAATAGAAAGTGTGTAACGGTTGTGTAACGGTTGGCCCCTCCCGGCTAAAATGTGGTTTTTGTGTATAAAAAAAATTCAATATTTTCAGCGAAGACATTGAAAAAACTGGACTTTTGGCCCCAAAACCCCCCAGAAATCACTCTGTGCACACATCTGACTGGAAAACCCCACTTTTCCTCTTGTTTTGGACTATTTTAAATTTTTGAATTTCTTTATAAATCGCCCTGCTATCAAATACCCTCAGAGAAGGGGGAAATTGGGTGAAAACGTGTCAAAAAGTGTCAAAAAATCGGGGGGGAAAGTGTCAAAAGGCATCAAAAAGTAAGAAATAGTGCCACAAATGTGTTTTCTGGGGTGGTTTTGTGTTTTCGGATATTTTTTTTACACTTTTTCATGATTTTTTGTTGAGTGTTACAGAAAAAAGGGCCTCGCTGTGCTCCCTATAGGGGGGGTGAGGTGGTCAAAAAAATTTTTCGCGCGCTTCGCGCACGAAAGACCTGGAGAAGCTAGTTTGTGGGGTTTTTGGAATCCGTCCGCGCTGTGGTGGGGTCAATTTGACGAAACGGACAAGTTCTTGGCTTTTGGTTAACATCAGTGTATGGTGAAGGGCCAAGTGATCCTGCCGACAGAACGCCGCAGGCGGAAATTTTTAGATGTCGTCCACTTTTGGGCTCAGTACCCAGGTACCGTGTCATGCAATTACGATAAGCTTGCGCCGCAGGCGCACGGTACGCTACTTTTATTATTTCGCCACGCTGCCTGCTTCCTTTTCCTTCGGCATTTGACCAATTGAGTCGCGTTCTGGCTGTGACGGGGTCACTTTGTTCATGAGGCCATTTCTGGTCACTCTCAGAGGCTCGTGTGAGGTGCCAACTGGGGGGGGACTTCCGACCATCCCCTACCCCACCCTGCCCACCCACCCAATACCGGTCATATATGACCGGTCATATATGACCGGCATATTTTCAGACTTTTTTTTTCCTTTTTTTTTTTGGTCATATATGACCGGCTTTTTCCTTAGCGTCAGCACTGAGTGTAGTGCACCTGTATTACCCTGTGGGTATTTCGAAGGAAAAGTAGGAGTGTGCCATTCATATCTCCACTTCTTAGTTTTCGGAAGAGATGTCCGAGATTGCAAAGAGGTAAAAGTAGTGATGTCGCTGACCACGTCTGTGTACCTTATGTTTCCCACTGAAGGTATGCTACACGTGACGCCGACTGGCTCGGGATCTGCCCCAGAAGTTCCCAGTATGGGGCCTTCGCGTGGTTCTTAGATGCAGTTATTGAATCCTCGCCTACCTACTAGTACCATCCCTCCCGCACTGGTTGTTGTTGATCCTTCCGAGGTCCCGCCCTGTTGCCCCCTGACTCCCCTCCCTCCGCCCCCGTCTCCCCAATTCCACCACCTCCACTCTTCCACAGGTAGGTAATAGCGAGAGGTATCCTTCTTTCCTATGTAACGTCGGTTGCTTAAGTACTTTCCTACACAATACCCCGCTGTTTGTTCTCTATTTTATTACCCCCTTCTGCCGTAGAGGGTACAATGGAGACGGGTGAACGTCATACCTGTGTTGGGGATGTGTCGTTGTGCTTTAGTGACGTAGGTGCCCTGGTTAGTCCTGTTCTGTCATCATCTGGTGTGCAGCCACCGAGTGTGGATGGAGATGCGGGGGAGACGTTTGAGTTTCACACACCACTGACCGGGAACACGCCGGTCCCTTCCCCGACACACCAGCACAGCAACCATACGAACCCTCTCGCACAGCTGCATGCCGTAAACACTACGGGTGTGCCCGCAGTGTTGTCACCAATCCAGGCGTCGATGGGCTTGAGCATGTCTGCTGCAACGTCTGCTTCTGTGGACGCCAGCGCCACAGAGGCGTCGTTAATGTCACCCGAGGCCTTCTGCGCACCAGCACCACGACGGGTTACGTTTGGTGCTGAGGACGATGTACGGCTTATGTCGATCTGCACCGAACGGAGTGACAGTTTTGTGCAGGGACAGGGTGTGGCAGCGGCAGCGGCACCGGGACCACCAGGAAACGATGAAACCCGCCTGGTGCGTGCCTCGCAGCTCAATATGGAGTTCCTGCGGCAGCGCTGTGGGCAACATGGTCTTGCTTATGGCAGAGATGCCATGCGGCGCATGCTCCTCGGGACGAACCCTGCCTCCTTCGTGCGTGCACGCACCGCTGTCCTCTTCGACGCGCACAACAGCGCAGCGCACACCACAGCAACCGACCCCACCGCGGACGTGCTCTCCCAGGTCTACGACGAATGCTACCTCTCCTGCTCCTCCGCCTCCTCCGAGGACGCGGACGACGCTGCGTCGGACGACATCTTCACAGACGACAAACGACGGAAGCAGACAGACGTAACACCACGCTCCGAACTCTGCGGGGTCCGTCTCGGTTTGCTACAAGGTGTCTGGGAGACTGCACGGGGACAACCGCTGACGGTGGTGGGCGATGTGGTGCACTTCTGGTCAACCGATGCAGCAGTGTTCTTGGACACTACGGCATGCACTGTACGTGATCGCACCGCAGCACGCATCGCGTCACGCTCCCTTGGCCGCCCACAGCCAACGAACACCACCACCAACACTACCCTCAACGCACGCCACCTTGCCTCCTTGGGCATGGACACACCGCATGCTGACGTTCTCTCCCACCTCCGTGGTGCCCCAAGCAGTCCACAGTCGCCACAAGAACGCACCAAGAAGGTCGAACCTCGTGTCCGAGCAACCGGCCTATTAGAAGAAGGCATTGTCCCCACACACAATACCGTTCCTACTCATATGCTTCCAGAGCTAGGGGTAGAGGCGCTGTCACTACAGAAGGCACAGCCGCGTTTCTTTGCAACCCTTTTCTCAATACGCTTCACAGACGGCGATGTGTGGACCCGTCCGTGGGATCCATTTGAGGTCCCCATATTGGTCACAACGTACGCAGATTTGGCCTATCTCGCAGGGCAGTTTAAGGCCGAAGGGGTGGCACTGCCTGATGAACGTCTGTTTGGACAGCGTGCGGTGCTTGACAACATTCACCCAACAAACCCTGCGTTGGTGGGCCTCCGTTTCGTGGAGCCTGAAGCACGGCGGGTGGCGGAGGCGCAAGGAGAAAGCACAGAGGGGACCACATGGTGGCCTACTGCTACCTTCGAACCTCTCACCCCACCTATGCACAGAAGGGCAAGGGGTGGCGGGACGAACCTACCTGCATCGCCTGTAGCGGAGGTGGACACAGCACAACAGGATGAAGCTCTCCTCCGTGCCATCGCACGCCCTGCAGCAACAGAAGAGGAAGAAGGTGGGGAGGAGGTAGGGAGGCAGGGGCGCCGGCACGCTGCGAAGAAGAAGAAGAAGGCACGCCGGAACACCTCGGGCCGTCAGCGTGTGGTGTTTGCTGTGGTGTGCACAGGCGTGATGGTGTTGGTGGTTGCCTTGATAGTGGCGCTACTGTTGTGAGGAGTTCTGCAGAGGGATGGAGGGGGGAGGATAGTTAGTGATTGGCTGTATTGTGAAGCATTACCCATCATAATACACAAAACACATCACAATACAGCTGTATTATGTGTACTATGTATTATGATGGGGAAAATAATCACAATACAGCCAACCACTAGGGATAATGGGGGGGAGCAAGGGAAAATGTGTGCGTATCTTTGAAACATAGGTTAATTCCTAGAGGGATATTTGCAGGGGGGGTTTTGTGGTGTGTTACTATCAAATTTTTTTTTTTTTTGTTATTGTTGGTATATAAAGGTGACTAAGCACAAGAGAGGCTTAGGTTCATCTTATACGCCTTTAAAATTAATTAAAACTGTTGTTGGCCGCAGGGTACTTGTGCTTTCATCCGGATGGCTGGCATCGTACGTGGGTCAGTCGGAGGTGCCTGCATTAATAACTTCACTTTAAATTGGGTGTTCCCTCTATCGTCGTTGTATGGGTAAAAGGGATGGACCTATTATTACACTAAAAAAAGAGTCGAATTGTTGGAATTTTGTTTTTCCTGTCACACCCAATTTACTTCTCACCCCCGATAAGTTATTAGCACAGCATACACCAATACTGTAATAATAGGTCAAAAAACTAAACTGTTGATAAGTCACCAAAAATTATGGTCATTTTTTCCCCCCGCTCTCCTTTTTCTGAGGGACATTTTCCGGGGCTGCACCCTTAAGGGCTATGCTGTGGATGGGGACGATGTGTTCTGCTTACTGTCCTCCGCTACGCCCGCAAAGGTGCAACCCGGAAAATTTTTCCCTGGCTTATCAGGTATTGGGGGATTTCCCCCCCTTTTTTCTGTATTAAATTTATGCGACATTTTCCAACAAAAGTGGAGCTTTGCAACTACACTATTCCAACAATTTGTCAAAAAAAGAAGAAAATAAAGAACTGCGTTTTTCTGTGTCTGTGCCAAGAAAATGCATCTAGCCTTCAAGATTGCCGAGGTCCTTAGTTTCAGTGATTCACTCAACAAATTAGTTTTTCGTTCGTTTCTCCCCCTTTCGTTCCTGAGCCATTTTCCCCCCCGTCTTCGTTACTTTTGCGATTTTTTTTCTCTTTCTTTTTTTTTGCAACTCAATTCGCATTTTGTTTTTATAGGTGGGCCGCCGCCGGTTGACGAGCGGTTGTTACACCACCGCCACCCCCGTATACACTACGGTACCGGCAAGGACATAAGGCTTCCTTATCACACCTTTCTGTTGTAGGCCGCAGGGTACTTCTGCTTTCATCCGGATGGCTGGCATCGTACAGTGTCAGTCAGAGGTGCCTGTATCAACTCCATTTTTAGGTGACTAAACACAGAGAGGCTTAGGGTCATCTTATAAAACTTTTCTTTTGTTTCATTCACACGGTTATTATTTCAAGAACGTTTGCCGCACCTACGGTTCAGGGTGTATTAAGGCAAGCGTGCCATGGGTTTACTGTCGCCTTCATAGCAAAGCCCCTCCACGGGGTTTGTACCTTGCACCTTTCTCTGTGTTTGAGGCCCCACACAATAGGCCTAACTTTTGGATTTTTTTTCTCTCCCTCCAGACTGCATGGTTGGGTGTCCACCCCCCGGTACAGCCGGTCATTGTATGGTACACTGTTTACGAGAGGGCTTTTGTATTTCAAGTCTACTTTTTTTCGAAGCAATTCAAGTTAAAACACATATGATGCATCTGTTATTATGTCAAGACTATGTAAGTGTTCACGTGCCACCCTCTTGTCTTTCCCCCTCTATAGTGACTTCCTAGAGCACCAGAAGCTTAGCACACACTTTTTCACACCGACAAAAAATGAATGAAGCAAAATAATAATAATTGTGACTACCATCTAGTAGTCTGAAAGGTCAACATAAAATATTTTTTGGTACACGAAAAGCCTTCAAAACCTTATCTGTTCAGTCGACCCAAACTGAAAGTGAGCCATACATTCGTTCCGTACATTATGTGATAAGAAGTTATTAAGAACCCCAGAAAAAAAAAAAAATGAAAGAATTTACTTTAGAAAAAGCTGACCTTCACATCCTTTTTTTTTGGAAAAGACAACAAAAAAAAAACACCCACCCCCCTCTTGTCTCAGATATACCACCCAAGAAGTCTCCTTTGCCTACACCCACACCACCACCACCACCATGCAGGCGACCCACAGAGGGTGGGAACCCCTATAGAACAAAAACCTCCCCAGGGGGCAACAGTATTGGAGTGTGCCATTTTGCTAAAATGGTATTTCAATGATGGCATAGGTGAGGTGACGACACCTCTCCCTTTTTTTTGCCAAGTTGTGTATGTGTGCACGTTTAGGAAAAGGCAACTTCCTCTTTTTAGCCCAACCGACTCCATTTTTCTTGGAGCTTCCAAGGACCGTGATGGAATGGTAAAAAGGGTTTCAGAAAAGCTCATTCATTGAAGAAGTCTCCTTTACCTACACCCACACCACCACCACTACCATACAGGCGACCCACAAGAGGGTGGGAACCCCTATAGAAGAAAAACCTCTCTCCCCCTCTTTCTCTTTCTCTCTCTCTCCCCTCTACCCCATCCCCCCATATCCCCCTGATTTATTATGGCGTTCAAAAATATGAGGAATCTGTTTACCTATGGTGGGACGTCGCCTGATAAGCTGGTGAAGAAGCTTGTTGATGGGTGCGACGCTGGAGCGACCTGGGACGATGTAGTAGGGGAAGTGGCGTTAAATGTGGGTCCTTTGTCCGGGCAGCATTTGAGGGGGATGGAGGCACATAAGGACACCTTGGTGCTGTTTACGAGGGAGTTTCGGGTTCATCGGATTGTGATGTCAGAGAGCATGGTGCTGCGTAGCGTGCACCTCTTTGTCCCCCCACCTCCGGACCTTCCGAGCAGAACGCTGTCAACCATATGCCTGGATCAGGTAGATTTAACCGACCACACCCTTGCATTGGTTGTTCCATATCTCGCAAAGTTGCGGAACCTTCGAAAACTCTCGCTGTGCACCAATGGGTTAACCCTATTAGAACCCCTTTCTCCCCTTCTGCTTGGTGAAGGAGAGGATTTTCCTGCAGTTTTGGAAACTCTTTTGCTGTCAGGAAATGCGTTTGGAAAGCATGGGGGAAGTGATGTGCCATCGTTTTTTGAGTGTTTTAGGCAGAATGGTGCGTTAACGACGTTAGATTTGGCAGGAAATGATGTTCCATTGGAAGCATTGCAGACGTTGAGTGGGATTCTATTTGAAGAAAACGATGTGTTGCGTACGGTAGTATTAAAAAACAACCCTCAAATTCCTAAAGAGGATGCCGAAGCGATTCAATTACAGGCAGAGAAAAATGAGGAAATGCTGGCAGAAAGGGTTCGGCGGGAAGCGGCGACAGGAGCACCAACACCACGCACCGCAGAGCCTGTTGCGGTTTCTTCTGTTACAGAGTCTGACAGCAGTAAAATCAGTCGCCTAACTGAAGAAGTAACACAACTCCGCAAATTGGTTGCAGCGGAGACAGTACAAAACCGACAGCTTGAAGAAGATATTGCCGTTTCAACCGAAACCTTTATGGCAAAAATTGCGACCATCACCGCAAAAAGCGAAGCCCAAATTGACGCCCTCCGTAAATACGGTCAAACCCAAGCGACACATGGCTCCTTTAACACTCCTTTATCCTCTCAAGCGCAGCCACCGCTTTCTGATTCATTTTCTCCGTATACTTTGGGGACGACGCCTAATCTCAGTCAAAATTCGCATCCAGATGACAGAGGGCATTCTCCGTCTCATTCAGATGATGGGTTTCCGGAGCCTGCGGGGGGTGAGTTGGGGGATATTGTGGAGAAGAAGAGAAAAGCTAAGAAACCGAAGGCAAAGCGGAAGGACCCAAACCAGGAGTTAGAAGAGAAGGAAAGAGAAGCAAAGGTGGCTGCCTTGGAGACGGAGCTGGAGGAGGTGAAGACGGCCTCAGAGATTCTTTCCGCAGAGGCGAAGGCCGCGAACGAACGCATTCAGTCTACCGAAGAAGAAGTAGCAGGGTTAAAGGAGGATTTGATCCTCGCAGCCTCAGAGAGGGTAGGAGTAGATGAGAACGCTGCTCTGGTGTCAGCAGAGCTGGCTACCTTAAAGGCTTCGCATGCTGTATTACAAAATGCCCACGATTCTGCCTCAGAAGCCACCACCACAGCGCAGAAAACTGTCCAAGAATTAACCGCAAAGCTCTCTGCAGCGGGAGTTCTCCAAGGGGCTGCAGAAGAACGTTGTACTAATCTTTCTCGTACGGCGGAACAGCTTCGTACTGAGGCTGCATCGACCGCGCTTTCTTTGGAAACCATGACTGCAGAAAAAACAAAACAAACCGAGATAATCGCTTCATTAAAGCAAACGATGCATGAATCTGCTACTGCCACAAAGTACAACCAGGATGAGGTGAACACTCTGAGGGAGGCGAAGGAGAAGAACGAGAAGGAGGTTGCTAGGTTGTCGGTTTTGCTTGCAACACTTCAACAGACGAGCAGCGTGCAGGAGGACTCTGGCAAGGTAGAGGTAGGCCGGTTGGTAGAACACAACACCACACTACAAAATAAAATCGATGAATTAGAAACCACCCTTCGCCTCCAAACCACCACCGCCAGCACCTCCGCTGCAGACGCAGACGCTCGCTTCGAAGCGAAAACTGAACTTCTTACTCAAACCGTCTCCGACGTTACCACACAAAACGGGATTCTCCAAGCAGAAGCCTCTGTTCTCAGAGAACAAGCTGAAACACATCGATCCGAAATGCAAACTCTTCGCTCAGAGCTGGCGACCGTAAACACTTCACTATCACCACTACAAGCAGAGGTGGAATCGCTTAAGACAGAAACCGTTGAATTAAAGGAACAAAAAGCGTCCTTAGAAACCGTTTCCAAAGACGCTGCAGCTGCCACCCAGGAGATAGCAAAGCTTGCGACGGAGTTGGAGGCGAAGACTACAGAGCTGGCGGAGGTGGCAGAGAAGCTTGTGGAGGTAGAGGCGGTGTGCTCTGGGCATGGGCAGGTGGTGGAGAGGTTGACCAAAGAGAAGGAAGAGCTCGAAGCGGCAGTGGCACAGCACCTAGAGCACATAGCAGCGTTGGAAGGTGCAGGGGTCGATGCGGAAGAAGAGAGGGCCAGGCTTGTGAAGCATGTGGACGAATTGCATGAAGGGGTCAAAAAGCGTGACGTAGAGTTAGAGGGTGTTAAGGTATGGGGAAAATCGGAGGGGTGTGTGGGGGTGGGTGTGGGGGTGTGGGAGCGTGGGGGGGTTGCAAACGATAAATTCTGGGGTTGGGGAGGAAAAAGAGGGGAGATTTGTTTTGCTGGTTTCCCCATAGAAATGCGGTTTTTATTTTTAAAATTTCACCGTGATGTATGTTCTTTTCATCCGGATGGCTGGCATCGTACAGTGTGGTCAGTCGGAGGGTGCCTGCATTAATAACTACTATTTTTGTTTCATTCACACGGTTATTATTTCACAACGTTTGCCGCACCTACGGTTCAGGGTGTATTAAGGAAGCGTGCATCAATAACTATTGCTTCTATTTTTTTTCTAATCTACAGGAACTGCACGAAAAGGAGATCAAGTCTGCACAGGCTGCTCACGAAGGCGTGCTGGCACAACAGGAAGGTGCCAGTGCAGAGGTCTTGGAAGAGTTGAAGGCTTCGACGGATGCAGCCATCAAGGTCTTAGAGGCCTCGGTGGAGGAGGTGTGTTTTCCGCATAACCCCTTCTCACCCACAATTGTCAACCCACATACAAAGGCCTCGGCCACAGTACACTGATAAGTCACCTTCCTGAGAAGAAGACGTCTTTTGGATGATTCCATTTTTTGTGCTCGATTATAAAAAAAAAAACAAAAAAAACTATAGTGGAGTTCATCCTCGGGTGTCTACACTAATACGACCAAGTTTTCAAAAACGAAAAAATTGCAACATTCCCCAGTACTTGAACCTACCCGCATACACATACACACAGCTCACCACCGAGAAAGATGTCTTGGAAATGCAGAAGGCAAAAGCCGCACGGGAGAGCCAAGCCAAGGTACAGCAGCCTCTCCCCTCCCTATCACCCTTTTGGCAACGAAAACAAATATCCCCCCTTTTTTTTATGTCACATATCATAAATTGGCCGTACAACGATAGTGTTGCGTTACACCTTTCCCTCTGTACATCGATGCCCGATGCCCGATGCCCGATGCTCGATGTACCCACACAACACTACCACTTATGGGTCATGTTGCACTCTTAGGACGTACCCACATTTGTTTGAGATGTGCGTGCACAAGAGGCACGTTCATGTTGCAAGTGTTTCCTCTGTTGCTTTGAAACACTGCACCACCACACACTCTAGCCCCTCCCCGTACGGTACCTTACGCACTACGATGTCAACGGTGTCAATTGAAAAACAGATTACTTCCTCGTTTTCTTCCCCCTTTTTGCTTTTGTTTGATTTCTTTTGAACTCTAAGAGTACGATCATAAACCACACAACACCACCGCAGATCGAGAAGCTGGACCGCCTCTCTAAAGACACTGCAGCGAAGCTCACAGAGGCACGTGCCCAGGGGAAGGAGACCTCAGAGCACCTCGAGCAGGTATGTGTCACAATTTGCGGCAACACTGCGCACAACGCTCATATTCCATGACGGTGAAGTAAATAGCTTGACTTTGTGGTTTTTCACCGGTGGTCTTTACAAACGGTGAATCCGTTTTATTAGGCCAAAAATGGAACATTACGTTTCCCTCAACATACGGTATTCCCTTGGCTTGGTTGGGTCCCAGCACATTGTAGTGGAGAGAAAGGGAAGTAAACATTATGGGTTTTAAAATAAAGCATGTGGTAGGTGGTCTTTCTCCAATAATTTTCTCATCACCCTATTCACAACTTAGCCCGCTTTTTATACCACCTCCACCCCCTCATCTCCACCCCCCACCCCTCACCCACCTCCCCTCAGGCACAAGAACAAATCGAACGCTACAAACGCTCTGAAGAGCAGAGTGCCGAAGAGCTAGACGAGCTGCGCGCAGCCCGCCTGCGTCGTGACGAGGAGATCACCCAGCTGACAGCGAACCTGCTAGCACAGGACCTGCGCCACAAGGAGAAGAGCGACCTCGCCGCACAGGAGCTTGAGGCCATGCAGGGCCGCATGAACACAGAGGACGCAATGCGGCGGGCAGAGCTGCAGGAGAAGATGTTCGAGGACGACATCGGCAACCTCTCGGACGAGTCTGGCGACGACCCGCCTGAGGAGGGCTACTCCCGCGACAACTGGGTCTCCAGCAAGGGTGTGCGTGCCTGCCTCCGTTGCGAAAACAAATTCAACTTCAGGAACAGAAAGCACCACTGCCGCCGCTGTGGTCAGGTCTTCTGTGGCAAATGCTGCTCGGTCTCCCCTCTCACAGACAACAAAAGGGTGTGCATCGAATGCAACCAAACAAGAAAGTAGGAAGATAACATTCTTAAGGATAGGAAACAAGAGAACGGTTTCTATTTTGCTCTTCTTTTAAAAGGACCCTACGAAAGCAGTCTGCCATCTACTGACAGTAGTATACAATCAAACAGAATAGGGCAAAGCGCACTCCTTCCTCCTATTTTGCTCTCTTTTTTTAAAGGATCCATGTGAATCCATATGAAGAAAAAAAACACCCCCCGTGGCTGCTTCTCTCGTGATAGACTGATAGTAGTCGAAAAAAAAATCAAATAATATTTTGCCCAATATATGCAATTGACAGAGAGGTGAGGATGTGTGGAAAAGCAGCTAGGAATAGAGCCGAAGAGAGCAGAACGTTTGCCCACGGTGTGCGATGTGTGTGTGTGGTTTGATATGAGGTAATGGGTATTTCCTGTGTGGGATATTCACTCACGGTGTGTGTGTGTGTAATTTGAAAAAAATGATTTTTTGAGTATTTCCACTTTCAACTTTCTGTGGGAAAAAAAAGCGAAAGAGATACCCCCAACAAAATAATTTCAGGAATGGCCCATTGGGGGAAAAAAATGTTCTGAACCTGCACAACGTTTTTCTCTGTTTCTATTCGTTTAGTCTGACATACGGGGGTTTGGGCTTAGTTTTCTTATTAGGTACACTGTCATGAGAGGACATTTGTATTTCACGTCAGCTTTCTTTTTTTTTTTTTTTTATTGGAGGTCCCTCTACCTATGCTATCAATTTATTGAATGCATATGTTGAAATGCTTTTATTAGAGGTTTACTTCATCTTTCAAAAAATTTTTTTGTACCTCTTTCGTTATCCTCTACCTCCCTATCGAGTTTTTCTCTTTTTTTTTCTCTCTTTTTTTTTGTTACTTCTGTGTGGGTAAACAACTTATACCCTTCTTTTAATGTCAGAAATCTTTGCCATTCAAACCATGTTTTCAAAAAAAAGAAGGAAAAAAAAATGCCATCCACGTCAGGGAAGTTCCTAAGTGGGACCGAGAACATGAAATTCTGGATTTTAGTTTTTTTTTCCTTTTTTTTTTTTTCCTTTTTTCCTTAGGGGGCTTTGTTGTGGTTTCTGGTGGGTGTCACTGTAGGTGACACACCACCAGTGTGGTGAAATGGTCCAAACTCTCAAAAGCAAGAGTTTTCAGGGGGCAAGAAAAAAAAAATTGACAACAAAATCCTGCACCGTCCAGGGCTGTACCCCCAATTTATTTTTGCCTGCGGCGCCATTTTTCATTTTTTGCTCTGCAAAAAAGTGTTCGTCGGAGGCTAGATTTTTACACCGTACCCAAAATTTTTTGCCTGCGGCGCCATTTATATTATTTTCTGCTCCGCAAACAGAGAAGTGTAAACGCCTCACCGTTCATCGGCGGAAGCACTGGTTCCACGGGTTATCGAACCCCAGAGAGCACTTCATTGGCATGCACACGGTTACCACTAGGGAGCGTGTATGCAGGTACAAAATCACTGCCCCATCCAAATAATATTCCCAACGTCTTCGGGGATCCCCTTGCATTTTGCAGCCAAAAATGCAACTAGGCCAAAGCTGCAAAAAGTTCCGCGCGCGTGAAGCGCGCCCGGGTTTGGGACCCCTTTTTGAATTTCGAGGGGCGGTTAAAGTGGGCCCAGAATCACAGTTCTGACACTCATTTAGCATTGTGAGCAACTCACTAGTGGTCGTAACCAAAATTTGTATCAATCAAGAACTTGTCCATTTTCTCGAAATGACCCCACTACAGTGAGGGTAGAGCTCGGAAAGCCTGAAAAAGGGCAAAAAAACCCCACCCAAAAAAGGAAAAAAACGGGAACATAAATCCAGAATTTTGCTGTTTTTTCCGAGAACAAGGAACAACCCTGATCCACGTTACCCACGTTGGTATGTGCACGTTCTCACGAGGTATACGTATGGTATGCCTCTCTCTTCCCCTCTCCCCCCTCCCTCTTGTTTCAAATTTGTGAATTCGCTGTCGTTGGAGGGGAAGCAGTCCAGCAATGGGGTAGTGTGTTTTCTCTCTTTGGAAGTTATTGTTGTTTTTTTTCTTTTCCAAATAATTTCTGTTTGACAATAAAGAAAAAAAAAGACTTCCAAACTGTTCTAAGCCCCCCTGTCGTGTTTCAAAAAAAAAAGTGGATTTTTTTTCTTTTAAACTTGATTCTAGACGAATTCTCGGACTCTGCCACCTCCTACTGCAAAAGCGTACTCCTTCTATTTGCTCTTTTAAGGATCCTGTGAAGAAAAACCGTGGCTATTATCTAGTGATAGTAGTCTATAATCAAACAAAAATTTTAACCTTGATACTAGACGAACCTACTCTTTCACAATGCAGAGGCAGTGTGTGGCTTCGCGTCTTTGGCCTGTTGCCTATTGAGGCTAGCGGGGGACATGGTCCCGGTAGGTGTCTTGGTAAGGTTAGTATCTTAGTGGTGGGGCAGAATAGCTTCACAACCAGTCACATCGTGTGGGGCACGTGCTCAGACTCATGTGCAATGTTCCGGATGATAGGGATAACCCACACCTGTTCTCAAAATCACTCACATCCCAACTCACACCCAACATCACACACACACAGCTACTGATTCATCAAAACAAACTGGAAATAAAACAAAACAAAAAAAAAAAGCAACAAACATATGGGACGCTTCAGCCCCGCATCGGGCCTTATTCTGCTTGGCACAGTGCTCACAGTGTCTGGAGCCCTGCAGGACCTGTGTGAGTCGCCTGATCTTGAGGAGCTTGTGCCTCAGTACCGTGCAGCGTCTTCAGTGCGGAGCGACTGTGCCATTGCAGGTGGGAGTGTCAATGCGGGACTGAGTATGTGCGACGCGAAGCTGCTGGCGCCTTGGTGCCCGGTGTCCGCTGCGGACTCGTGGTACAGCGTGAACTTCGGGGTGCAGGTTGTGGTGACGCACTACGAGATGTCTGGACACTACTACGGTGGTGCGTGGGGGTGGGTCAAGCAGTTTGACATCGAAGCCTCAGACAACTTCCAGTACAAGACCGTGGTCTCGGGCGCGCAGGGACCATCCTCGCAACAGTGCACGGGGGCGTCGGGTGCGGCGGTGACCCCGTTCCAGGCAACTCAAGTACGTTTGACGAACATGGTGACTGGGTGGGCGACGCCGTCTGTGAAGGTGAAGTTCTTCGGCTGCGTTGTGAAGCCGCTGTCGATTGGGCAGATTGATTACTCATTCCCTGCCGGGCAGTACCTAAGGAATGCGGACCTGAAGTGGACGCTGAACTGCCCGACCAGTGCGATGGTGGACGTGACGTTCTCGAAGATGCATGTGGAGACAGGCTACGACGCAGTGACGGTGGCAGGGGGGACGCGCTACAGCGGGACCGCACTCCCAGCGGCAATCACCGTGCCTTCAGGGTCTGTGGTGCACTTCACGTCTGACGGTTCCGTGGAGTACACTGGGTTTACCCTGAACTACCAGTGCTCCTCGACGGCAGAAAGCTTTGCCGTGACGCTGGACACGGTGCACTGCAGACAGGAGAACGACGGAGGGGGCAGTGCAGAGGAGGTCTTTGGGAACCTCTACGTGCAAGGCCCGTGGACGGAGTATCCGTTCAACCTGCTCGAGGACGCAGCTGTGTCGATCAACGAGGGGACGTCCCATGCTGTGGGGAAGACCGTCGCCTATGGGAGTGTGAGCTACAGCCAGGTGGTGACGATCGGGGGACACCTTTACGAGGAGGACACAGGCGGGGACGACGACTTGGGTGCTCAGGCCTCCAGCAAAACAGTGCTGGATTGGATCGCCGCAGGGTCGGCGTCGCTGACGTTCACCAACGGAGGCACCATCATCGACGCGCACTTCACGATTTCTGCGAAAAAGCGCCGGTACATGGAAGTGGTGCAGGTGCAGTGTGTTTCCCCTTCGAAGGGAACTGACGTCTGGACACAGGCCGGTCTGACGCTGGCCATGGCTGGTGTTGTGGTTGCAAAAGAGTTGGTTGGGGCCATCCCGGCTGGGCTTAACATCGTGACCTTTCCGGTGAAGGTGGGCTTTGCTCTCTACAGCAACCGGGTACTCGTCTTTGAGGCGCCCGCGATGTTTCTGAACTTCATGGCAAAATCCTACCCTGGCGCTGACGACCTGATTGTGAAGATCAACAACAACAAGGTGTGGCCATCTGCGGAGTACCAGAGCATCTCTTCCCAGCAGTACCGGAGCGTGGGGCAGAAGGTGGTGCTCGATGCAGGGAAGCATGTCAGCCTGTTCGAGTACGACAGTGCAAGCGACGACGACTTCCTCGGCAGTTTGTACATCCCATCCAATACGGAGCTTGGCTACCACCAGATCGCTCTGGTGAACGTGGACGAGGAGAGTCTATACAATGTGTTCATCAGCATCACAGAAGAGTAGGAACACCAATCAGGCACGGTGCAAATATTCATCCAATAAACCCAATTGGGATGGGCACGTGCCTGATGCATATTTCACCCCCTCTCTTTTTCTTTTAGTTTCGGCTGTGTTCTAGGTGCCTGAGTACTAGAGGCGTTTGCACCTTTCAACGTTGCTTTATTTAGATTGCGAGTAAGATGTCTGTGCTCGAGTAGGCCACAGTGTATCGTATAACGTTTTCTTTATAAAGGTGGCTAAGCACGAGAGGCTTAGGATCATCTTATAAACTTTTCTTTTCTTTTCTTATCTTTCGTTCTTTCTTTTTGGGAAAAACGAGGGATTTTTTTCAGCACAATTACTTTCTTTTATTTCCAGCGCCCCTCCTGTGTCACTCATTCCAGAAACCAACTCAAGTGACCCGAGGTGAACTCGAAGGGTCGGGTGCGTCTCGCACTCGCCCCTCCAGTATCGGTGTCGTTTTTGTTGAAGTGCTAGGCCAACGTTTGATGCTTTTCACTATCAAACAAGGTTTTTACTGAGAAGGTGGCGGAGCGTGCAGCTGTACAGAAGACGGTTTTTCTTTTACTACCCCCCCTTTTCCCCCTCTTTTTTTCTCGTTTCACTTTCCACATCCACCTGATTTTGCCTGAATTTGCAGTAGAGTTTGATGGGAGCAAGCACCAACCTAGACACACATGCCACTGCCACAAGCAGGTACTTCTATTTGCATCGCTGTGCACATGGCGTTAAATACTCAATCACACACCGCTAAACACTACCAAATTTCAGGAACAATCAGGAGGGCTATTCTCATTTTTATTTTTTATTTTATGCAGTTGGCAGTGGCATCTTATCTTGTTTGCATCCGGTTACGTTTTAAGAGTTTGTGGAACAAAATTGTTTTTGTTTCAAACAAAAAACAAAAAAACAAAAATAACATCACTGTTATCTAGTGATAGTAGTCTGTTATCAAACAAAATTTTGTTTCAACACTCGATGATCTTCTTCTTGTACTTCGCGTGAGTCTGATGTTTTGCAGAGCGCCATGCACAAGAAGAAGGATGCTCGGAACGGAAGCCGTGTGAGTGCACAATAATGGATCACCCAACCCCACCCCTGTTTCTCCTCTCTCTTTCACTTCATTGTGATCGTTGCATATTTGTCAGCGATATTCTCCACCCCTCCATTTTCAATCCCCACATCAGTCTGAGAAGAGGAACGCAAAAAAAGAGGGGAAAAAAAAAAAATGCTTCATGAGGCTCAGGATTCAGCTGATTTTATATTTTTGTTACGCACACTACTTTGTGAGTGGAAAGTGTCAGCGTGGTTCACCCAACCGTGCTCCGCAACACCATTACCCCAACAGGTGAGAGGTAATGTGTGGAAGCGTCAACGCATCAAACAAGAAAGGGGGGTGAGGGAAACTACATATGGCACTTTATTTTTTGCGATTCATGTTTTTTATTGCATCGTTTCGTCAATTTATCATTTTTTTTTTTATTTTAAAATATTTTCTATTGTTTGCCGCAGGGTGCGCTGCTTTCATCCGGGTTGGCATCGTACGTGGGTCAGTCGGAGGTGCCCCTGCATCAACAGCTACTATTTATTTTCAGCCTTTTCCCTTCCCAAACTCACCCCCAGTGTAGCGTGACTGCCAAATCCGGGTGATTTGTGCCCTAAAATGAGTGACGTATTGTCTTCCTGCTCCAACCAAAGTGGTGGCTGTATTGTGATACGTGCACATCACAGTACAGGTGTATTATGTATTGTGATGGGGCAATGATCACAATACAGCTGCCACCCGAAGAAGGTACATAGTGTTTCTCTCAATTCCGTTCTACACGACGCCACATGTCATGTGACATGGTGATAAAGATGACACGTGATATAGCATGTCAGAAATGTCATGTTGCATGTGACGCTGACATGAGGCGTCGTGTAGCCCTCACGGAAACTATGCTCCCCCTCCCCTCCATCCCATACCCACACCTCCTATTTCAGCACTACGGTGCAAGCCAAGTTGGCTGTCTATTAAAAAGACAGAAGTTCCTGTAAAACAGATGTCCCCCTTTTTTGAAAATATTTTTGCCAAGAATCAGCAAAGGCTGCTTCAAGGAAGAGGGGTTCTTCGACAGTGGAAAATTTTCTCCTCTGCATAAATCCATTACCCAAAAAGTATTTCTTGTCCTCCACACCCCACCACCACACACAGAGCTCACACAAAAAACCACAACAAAGACATGGACGTGAACATCAAGGGTTTCGACACGAATGGGCACGTGGTCGAGGTGGGTGCAGATGACACAGTGGAGGACTTGCGGCGGAAGGTGGCGTCTGCAATGGGGTTGCCTGAAGACGGCTTTTGCATGAGTTTCGGAGGCGAAGCGATGGGAGCAGGAGCGGACATGACGCAGCTGAGTGCTGGTGACACAATCATCCTGACGAAGACGAAGAAGCAAGAAGCCATTGCAGAGCTTCGTGCGTTGGGTGAGACAGACCTGACCGCCGAGAGGTTGGCTCAGGTGAAGAAGGATCCTGTGGTGGCGTGTTTGCTTCTGCAGGCGGAGGTTGCGACTGTTATTCCGAATGGGTTCTTCTCAAGCACGTCGTTAACGAGACTTGATCTCAGTGCTGAGTCCATTGTGACTCGCATCGGAGGCGGTTTCCTACTCAACTGCACCTCGTTGACAAGTGTAGACCTCTCTGGGTTGAGCAATGTGACGCAGGTTGGTAATGACTTCCTTGCAAACTGCACCAGCTTAAGCACTCTGGATTTATCAGCACTCCGCAATGTGACGCAGGTTGATCACTTCTTTCTTCTCGGCTGCAAGAGCTTAACCAACGTCGATTTATCTCCACTCAGCAATGTGACGCAGGTTGGTGCGCAGTTCCTGTCGAACTGCAAAAGCTTAACGACCCTCAATTTGTCACCACTGAGCAAAGTGACGCAGATCGGTTCGCACTTTCTTGTGAACTGCAGCAGTTTAACGACCCTCAATTTATCACCACTCAGCAATGTAACGCAGCTCGGTTCGTACTTTCTTGCGGACTGTACCAACTTAACGACCCTCGATTTGTCAGCACTCAGCAATGTTACGCAGGTTGGTTGGCAGTTCCTGGGGAACTGCAGCAGCTTATCGACTCTGGATTTGTCACCACTGAGCAGGATTACCAATATTCATGCTGGTTTTGGGGGTCGTACGTGGTTTGCTGAGGGCTGCACTTCGTTGACGAGCATTTACCTTTCTGGCTGCAGCAGTGTTGTGTCCAACGAAGTGAGGAAGGGCGAGCTGAAGCATCTTGTGGTTGAAGCACGTCCGGAACGAAGCAGAGACGAATCCCCCGAGGAAAGCCAGAAGCGACTGAGACACGCACAATGAGGACGTGGTGTGTTGGTGGGAGGGCAGCACCTCCCCGAGGTGGAGGGTCTCTGGCAGTGTGTCTGCTGCGTCCTCAGGTTCGGAGAAGAAGAGGGACACAGTCTTGCTCACCGTGGCACAGACTACTACTTGGTGCGAGAGGAGAGCTGCTGAGGAAGACGTTCCAGAGAGGGGCAGGTGGCGAGAGGCGGCAAGGGAGCACATGGGGTTAATAGTGGGAAGGGAGGGAAAAGGGAAACAGGGTAAGAAGACTGGGAACATTACATCTGGATAGACATCAGAGCATGGCATATGGGTAGGATGATAGGTTGGAGTTGGGAGTGTGGAAGTAGCAATTGTGGGGATCATCCTTGGGTGTCTACACTAATACAACCAAGTTTTCAAAACTGAGTGTAACAATTATATGGGTGAAAAAAGCAAAAACAAAAAAGATAAGAAAGAAACAAAAAGTTGCGTTAATGAAACAAGGAGAGGAAAGCGGTGACAGTAGTGTGCATCCTCGGTTGCATGCACACTAGTCCCATCTTTGGGGGTTTTACCTTTAACCCTTTAGACCCCACATGGACAATATATGTCCAAGAAAATGACGACGAGCAATGCGAAAGGATCTACTCTCCCCCAGAGAGTTTTTTGACGCAGTTTGAGTTTAGGTGAAGCGCCTGCGACCCACCGATGTGCAAGATACTTCTCCCCACCCCCTTATCATAGTTTCCCACCCCCTCCCCTTTTATCCACTCCCTTGAGATACTTTTGACCGTACTTTTCTCTTCTTTTCCCAAATCCCCACCCCTTTGCTTTACTATGCTTGCACAACCCACCCCAAGCAAAAATTACGACAGCAAAACAAACCAGAAAAACCAAGTGCCCCACCCTCCAGCTTACAATAGGGTGCTCTCAGTACCAGCCTCTTGAGTTTCGCCTCACGGGTCTCACCTGCCCTTTAAAGGAGAGAGAGAGCAAAGTCAAACTGCTGCTCTATGCAAAGAAAAACAAAATCCACAAATTGTGTTATTATACGCTGTGTGCTGCAAAAAGAATCCCCACAAAAACCCATATCTTTTGCATGACTTGCTTGTTGTCTTGTCCTCCGCACCCCACCACCACACACAGAGATCACAACACAAACCACAACAAAGACATGGACGTGAACATCAAGGGTTTCGACACGAATGAGCACGTAGTCGAGGTGGGTGCAGATGACACAGTGGAGGACTTGCGGCGGAAGGTGGCGTCTGCAATGGGGTTGCCTGAAGACGGCTTTTGCATGAGTTTCGGAGACGAAGCGATGGGAGCAGGAGCGGACATGACGCAGCTGAGTGCTGGTGACACAATCATCCTGACGAAGACGAAGAAGCAAGAAGCCATTGCAGAGCTTCGTGCGTTGGGTGAGACAGACCTGACGGCACAGAGGTTGGCTCAGGTGGAGGATCCTGTGGTGGCGTGTTTGCTTCTGCAGGCGGAGGTTGCGACTGTTATTCCGAAAGAGTTTTTGGCATTCACGTCGTTAACGAGACTTGATCTCAGTGTTGAGTCCATTGTGACTCGCATTGGAAAAAGCTTCCTGTTGGACTGCGCCTCGTTGACAAGTGTCGACCTGTCTGGGTTGAGCAATGTGACGGAGGTGGGTTCGGGCTTCCTTGCGGGCTGCACCAGCTTAACAACCCTGGATTTGTCAGGATTCAGCAATGTGACGCAGGTTGATGACACCTTTCTTTGCGGCTGCAAGAGCTTAACCAACGTCGATTTATCTCCACTCAGCAATGTGACGCAGGTTGGTCACTTCTTCCTTGCGAACTGCATCAGCTTAAGGACTCTGGATTTGTCACCACTGAGCAGGATTACGCATATTCCTGTGTCTTTTGGGAGTCGTACGGATTTTGCTATGAACTGCAGTTCGTTGAGGAGCATTTACCTTTCGGGCTGCAGCAGTGCTGTGTCCGACGAAGTGAGGAAGGGCCAGCTGAAGCATCTTGTGGTTGAAGAACGTCCGAAACGAAGCAGAGACGAATCCCCCGAGGAAAGCCAGAAGCGACTGAGACACGCACAATGAGGACGTGGTGTGTTGGTGGGAGGGCAGCACCTCCCCGAGGTGGAGGGTCTCTGGCAGTGTGTCTGCTGCGTCCTCAGGTTCGGAGAAGAAGAGGGACACAGTCTTGCTCACCGTGGCACAGACTACTACTTGGTGCGAGAGGAGAGCTGCTGAGGAAGACGTTCCACACATTGTGCTATTTTACGCTGTGTGCTGCAAAAAGAATCCCCACAAAAACCCATATCTTTTTCATTACAACGTACCTCCCCGCCCAACCCGAGGCACACTTGTCGTACAGTGAGGGAAGGGAACACAACCACCCCCACCTGCTGTCTCAGTTTCGTGGAACCAGCACTTCTTCCTCTCCCATTCATTCGTTCTGGATACGTTGTTCAGTGGTGAGGTGGGTTTGGCCTTTGGGTTGCGGTCTTTGTGAGGCGAGTGTGCGTTCCGTTGGTGTGCTGTTGCTACGGCCTGCCTTCTCATGTCTCCGATGGTGGGGTGCAACATTTTTTTTTTTTTTTTTTTTGTCTTCTTCCTATCACACTCTGTATACTCAACCCCTGCCCCACCTTCACCCACTTCCCCCTCACATTTCAGAGTTTAAGAAACCAAACAAAAAAAAAATTATGTTGAAGAAAACCGTTTCACGTGCAGCTGCGGCTGCTGCTGCCCCCACCGGGACCAACGTACCCTCGAAAGCGAAGGTGGTTGTGGTTGGCGGCGGCATTGTGGGACACAGTGTCGGCTACCATCTTGCGAAGGCCGGGTGGAAGGACGTGGTCGTGCTGGAGAAGGGGGTGGCCACATGCGGCACGACGTGGCACGCTGCGGGGCTGGTCGGACAGCTGCGTGGTACTGCACAGGAGACGCTTCTGTCGCGCATGGGTGCAGCCACCTTCCGCGAGCTTGAGGCCGAGACGGAGCAGGGCACCGGCTTCAAACAGCACGGCAGCATCACCCTCTCCCGCACTGCCGACCGCACCACACTGCTCCGCCGCAACGCTGCCCGCGCACCTATCTTCGGCATCGAAGCCGAGATGATCACCCCCGAGGACGCTGCATCCCGCTTCCCCACCATCGACCCCTCCGTCTTCGACTCCGCCCTCTGGCTCCCTGGCGACGGTGTCGCCTCCCCTACCGACGCGACCAACGCCTTCATGAAAGGAATGCGCAAGCACGGCGGCCGCCTCTGCGAACGCACCTCCGTCTCCGGGTTCTCCAAGAACCCCATCACCGGGAAGGTCACAACGGTGCACACCAACAACGGAGACATCGAATGCGAGCACGTTGTGAACTGCGCCGGGCTCTGGGGACAACAGGTCGGACAGATGGCAGGGGTGAACGTCCCGCTCCACCCCTGCGAGCACTTCTACGTCGTCACAACCCCGGTCAAAGGAGTGCACGGAGAGCTCCCTGTTCTGCGTGACCCCGACAGGTGGGCGTACTACCGTGAGTGGTCTGAGGGATTGGTCCTCGGTGCATTTGAGGTCGATGCGAAGCCCTGCTTTGTCGATGGCCCGCCGGACAACTTTGAGTTCCAACTCTTTGAAGACGACTACGAGCACTTCATGCCTGTTATGGAGGCTGCCTTTGAGGCGATGCCGGTCCTTGCGGACACCCCGATCCGCACCATGGTGAACGGCCCCGAATCCTTCACCCCCGACAACCAGTACATCCTCGGTCTCAGCCACGAATGCTCAAACTTCTGGGTTGCCGCAGGCATGAACAGCAGTGGGATCGCCTCCTCCGCAGGGGCTGGGTATGCGCTGGCCAAATGGATGACCGACCGCCCTCCATTCGACATGAACGCAGTCGACATCCGCCGTTTCGGAGGCTTCACCGGCTCGCAAAACTTCGTGCGCACCAGATCCACCGAGACTCTCGGCTGCCACTACAAAATCCCATACCCCAGGGCAGAGCTGGAGAAGGGCCGCCCCCTCAGATGGACCCCGGTGTACGACCGCCTGCTTGCGGACGGCGCTGTGATGGGATCGAAGTTTGGCTGGGAGCGTGCGACCTACTTTGCGCCAAAGGGAACTCCACCACACAACGGAACCTTTGGAAAGCCCGACTGGCAGGACATCGTCGACGCTGAATACCGCCACACCCTCAACGAGGTTTCCATCTTCGACATTACGTCGTTCGCGAAGTTCAACGTTCAGGGCAAGGATGCCACTGCCTTGGTGAACTACGTGTCTGCAGCGCAGATGGACGTCCCGGTTGGCCGTGTTGTGTACACACCCATTCTTGATGCTAAGGGCGGCTACTTCAGCGACCTGACCATTACACGCGTTGCGCACGACGAATACCAGGTGATCACCTCAACTGCGCTTGCGATCAGGGATTTGATGTTCTTCAGAGAGGCTGCGGAGGCGAAGGATTTCTCGGTTGGTATCGTTGATGTCTCCTCCGCATACGGTCTCCTCTCGCTTCAGGGACCTAAGGCAAACGAGGTGCTTGCGAAGCTCAACCCGAAGGTCGATTGGGCAGGATCCGCTCTCCCGGCCTCGCACTCCATCATGACAGAGCTGGGCTCCTTCTACGTTCGTGTCTCCCGTGTGTCCTACGTTGGAGAACCGGCTGGAGTGGAAATCTGTGTTACAATGGAAATGATGGCTGGTCTCTACGACACGATCATGGGGGCGTCTGACAATGTGAAGAACGGAGGGTACTACTGTCTCGAGGCGATGCGGATTGCGGCAGGGTACCGTCATTGGGCGTCCGAGATGACCACCGACCAGACCCCGTTTGAGGCAGGCACAGCGTTCACCGTCGATTTCTCCAAGGAAGACGGCATCGCGGGGACCATCCTGAAGGAGCGTAAGGGAGTTGCCAACATGACATCCAGGATTGTCTCGATCAAGCTGGCAGAGGGTAACCCAGCAGTGCTCTGGGGGGGTGAGCCAATCCTTCGGGACGGAAAGATCGTTGGTGTGGTGACATCTGGAGTGTACGCTGGACCCCTGAACGCATCCGTCGGGCTGGCTTCGATCAAGAAGGGAGACGGTGAGCCCATCACAAAGAGCTTCATCGAGAAGCACAACTGGGAGGTAAACATCGCTGGCGAGATCCACCCCGTGAACATGTCCCTCAAGGCGCCCCGCGCGATGTGATTTTTTTGATGGAAGCAGAGGAAAAAAAAGTGGAGATTTGCAGTGGCGAGGCAACTCCACTAATCCGACAATTCATCAAAAAAGAAAAGAAGAAGAAAAAAAAAAAAAAACTGTGATTTGAAGAGTGGAACACAATTCCTGGGAAGGGGAGGAGGGGTGTTGTTGTGTTTTTCACTCTAAATTGCAAAAAAAAAAAACGAAAGGCCAAAAAAAAAAGAAAAGATTTCGGTTTCCCTCGAGAAAAGAGGGCGGGGTATTTTTGTTGTTGTTGTTGCTTTTTATTTTATTTTATTTTTATTGTGTTCTGTGCGTGTGCTGAGTGTTGTTCTTTTTCGTGTATTTTTCCCTCATTGTGGTGACTAAGTCGTGTGAGGCTTAGGTTCATCGGACAAAACTCCCCCTTTTTCCCCCCCGCTTTTTTTTTTTTTTTGCTATTTTTTTGCTATTTTTTTGAGCAGAGAAAGAGAGAGGAAGAAAGGATAATATACTTCGGTGTTTGTGTTTCCGTGTTTATTTTGTAACAAAAAACGATGAAAAAAGAAAAAAAGAAAAAAAGCAAATGTGGTTTTTTGGCCTCATTCCTGAAAAAAAATCAAAAGAAAAAAAATGTATAGTGAGAGCTCATCCTCGGGTGTCTACACTAATACAACAAAGTTTTTCAAAAAGCAAACAAAAAGAAACAAAAAAAAAAAAAAACAGCAAATGTAACAATAACCCTTCTCGTTGAACATATGATGTGAATTTTTATATTTTTTGTTGTGTCAAAAGAGGGGTTTTTTTTTGTCGTGTCGCGTGTTTATTTTTTTGTTATTATTAACGCTCATTTATTTTATATTAGGTGTGCGAGAGGTATATTTCACCATTTTCAGTTTTTTTTTTTGTTGTTTTTATTGTACATTCTGAAGAAAATCCACCTGATTTTTACCCCGCGTATAGGTGCGTAAAAGCGCGTAAAGGCGTGTACGGACGGTCCGTATATGCCTGTACGAACCTATACGGTCCTATACGGCCCTGTACGCGCCTATACACGCCTTTACCCGCCTATACGCAGGGTAAAAATCAGGTGGAAAGTGTCTTTTTGGTACAGGCCTTTTGCTAACTTTGGGATTTTCCCCAGGAATGGCATGATGGTCAAAAAAAAATAATTTCCTGGAAAAAAAGTACATTCCGAGCTTTCCCACCTGGTAAAAGCGGTCGTCGCGCGCTTCGCGCGCGCCTCCCTGACAGCCACAGGGTGGAGAGGCGAAGGGTCAGCTTTGCAAGATAACAAAAAAAAAAAACGGAATATAATCCAGGGAAGTTCCTAAGTGGGACCGAGAACATGAAATTCTGGATTTTAGTTTTTTTTTCCTTTTTTTTTTTCCTTTTTTTCCTTGGGGGGCTTTCTTGTGGTTTCTGGTGGGTTTCACTGTAGGTGACACACCACCAGTGTGGTGAAATGGTCGAAACTCTCAAAAGCAAGAGTTTTCAGGGGGCAAGAAAAAAAAATTGACAACAAAATCCTTCACTGTCCAGGGCTGTACCCCCAATTTTTTTTTTGCCTGCGGCGCCATTTTTCATTTTTTGCTCTGCAAAAAAGGGTTCGTTGGAAGCTAGATTTTTACACTGTACTCAAAATTTTTTGCCTGCGGCGCCATTTATATTATTTTTTGCTCCGCAAAAAGAGAAGTGCAACGCCTCACCGTTCATCGGCGGAAGCACTGGTTCCACGGGTTATCGAACCCCAGAGAGCACTTCATTGGCATGCACGCGGTTACCGCGAGGGAGCGTGTATGCAGGTACAAAATCACTGCCCCATCCAAATAATATTCCCAACGTCTTTGGGGGTCCCCTTGCATTTTGCAGCCAAAAATGCAACTAGACCAAAGCTGCAAAAAGTTCCGCGCGAGTGTAGCGCGCCCGGGTTTGGGACCCCTTTTTGAATTTCGAGGGGCGGTTAAAGTGGGCCCAGAATCACAGTTCTGACACTCATTTAGCATTGTGAGCAACTCACTAGTGGTCGTAACCAAAATTTGTATCAATCAAGAACTTGTCCATTTTCTCGAAATGACCCCACTACAGTGAGGGTAGAGCTCGGAAAGCCCGAAAAAGGGCAAAAAACCCCACCCAAAAAAAGGAAAAAAACGGGAACATAAATCCAGAATTTTGCTGTTTTTTCCGAGAACAAGGAACAACCCTGATATAATCCTTTATTAACGGTGCTTGGTCTTGCGCCTTACGTACACTAACCGTACAAAATCACTACGTCTTCCAGAAGCAGGGGCTGTTGCAACGGTTGGGTCACTTTGAAATAACGATGGTCAAATTTTTGCAGCTTGGGTCAAGTTTCATTTCTGGCTGCAAAATGTAAGGGAATCCCCTTAGGTATTGTAAAATGGCACCGTAGGCAGGAAGAAAATGGCGTACAGCGCGAGCGAAGCGAGCGGGAATTTTTTTTTTTAGGTATACCTCCGCGAGCGCAGCGAGCAGAAAATTTTTAAGGTGCCATCATGCCATCATGCCATCATGCCATCATGCCATCATGCCATCATGCCATCATGCCATCATGCCATCATGCCATCATGCCATCATGCCATCATGCCATCATGCCATCATGCCATCATGCCATCATGCCATCATGCCATCATGCCATCATGCCATCATGCCATCATGCCATCATGCCATCATGCCATCATGCCATCATGCCATCATGCCATCATGCCATCATGCCATCATGCCATCATGCCATCATGCCATCATGCCATCATGCCATCATGCCATCATGCCATCATGCCATCATGCCATCATGCCATCTGGGGGGAAATCCCCAGGTTACGGAGAGCGAAAGCCCTGCCCCACCACCCCCCGTGGCATGATGGTGGCATGATGGAAAAAAAAAATAAAAAACGCCTAAAAACGTGGCATGATGGCATGATGGTTAGCAAAAGGCCTGTTTTTGGTATCAAAAAAAAAAAAACCTCCTCTCACGTCTTCATATTCTATGAAGAGAAAATGCATCTGTTTTTCGTTTTTTTTTTTTGTCCTCTTTTCCCCTTTTGAAACTCCTTTTTACTATTTTCTATTTTTTTCCACTTTTTTTTTTGTTATTTATTTAGTTCACATATTTTTTTTTTTTTGTACTAAACATTTCTGTTTTAAAAAACAGTGGAGATTTGCACAAAACTGTGGCAAACACAACCCGAGGCAACTACACTAATCCAACAAATTTATCAAAAAAAAAACAAGTATTCACCTCTTGGATACTTTATAATATACCCAAAAGATTTCCCCCCCCCACCTCCCAACATGCCAACCAACCCCTTCATCGGTGATAGCTGTATTGCGATTGATTGCCGAGCATAATACATAATACATCACAATACAGCCAACCACCAACCTTTCACTGTATACAGAGAAAACAATGCGGTGTGTCCTGAGAGGCACAGATTCCCATAGTATCTCATTTTTTTTTTTTTTTTTCTCTCCCCCGATGTCTGAAATGAAGGAAATAGAAACAAAGCATTTTTTGAAAACTTTTGCGGTTCTGGGGACGAACCGTGCTGCAGAAGACACTCCTCACCAAACAGGTTGAGGAAGTGTGCGTTTCACCACAACCTCTCTTATGACTTTTTCTCTCTTCGTGTGATGAGCGTTACGTTTCTATTTTTTCTCTCTCTTTTTTTTTTTTTTTTATTGCACAACATAAAAAGAAAGATGGGACCATTTTTGTTGATCCCTCACCATATACTATCAATTTATTGATTGCATATGATGAAAATACTTTATTGCAGTCTTTCCCTCTCCTCTTTGCCTGAAGTCCTCCCGATGTAAATGAGTGACTCAAAGTGAATGTGAAAGACCATCCGATATTGAAATTTTGGAAAAAAAACAAAAAACAAAAGAAAAAACAAACAAACAAGCATTGCAAATACAATTTCCCCTCCCTGCATTTCACAAGAGCACAAAAAAGCAATCATATCAAAAAAAAAAAAAACTTCATAAAAACCCCTTGCATTTTAGTTAAAAAAAAAGTTGTCAAAAAGAAAACTGACGTGTGTTTCTTAAGGTCGATGGTTTCATTTTGTGTAGTGAAGGAACCTGTGTGCGGAGGGAAAGGGAAAGAGAACCAAAAAAAGACAGTGGAGATTTGCACAAAACTGTGGCAACACAAACCGAGGCAACTACACTACTCCAAACAATTTCTTAAAAAGAAGAAGGTGAAGGGACCTTGTACATCTTTTCTCTTGGAATGTGTCTGTGCATCTCAGACCCATCCATTTGATAAGATGAAGTGTATCCTTTTCTTTTTTTCTTTTTTTTCTTTTTTTCCTCCCCCTTTTCCTCCCCCTCTGTAAGACGGTCCTAAGCAGCTTAGGATTAGTCTTAGCCCTTTTTTTATTTTTTTCATTCTCTCTATTTCTTTCTTCCGCCCACAGAAAATTCTTTCAACAATTGTTTATCTGACTCTTCGTCTCGCATGTAACATACGGGTCGGGGCTGTCAGGGATGTGTGCTGAAACAAAAAAAAAAAAAAAAATAATAATCGGCTGGTCTGAGAAGCAAAAGGAGGAATTTGTGTCTCCTCCCCATCCACTTTCCGCCACTTTGGGTGTGAAATATACTATTCCAACATTTTTTCAAAAAAACAAAACAAAAAAAAAAAAATGAAAAACTTGACTCGAAGTTGAATTCCCGACTACCTTCTTGTCTTTTCCAAAAAAAAAAAAAATCTCTCTCTCTCTCCCTTTCTCGATCCTATGTCGGCTATTCCTCGTCCCCCTCCCCCCTCATATCCCAACATTTTTATTTTTTCAAAAGGATGGAAGCACTGTCGGGAGGAGAGGTCTTTCTTTTTTTAAATCCGATTCCCTAGCGGGTTGATCGTTAGTGGTGTGTGGGGTTTTTATACATTTTTTTTACTCTTTGTTTTTTCTACTCTATTTTCCATTTTTCTCTCTCCCCGGTTCTCTTCTAAGATAAAGAGAATGTATGTTTGTGTACAGTGAGGGCACATACACTCCTTCATCCTTGAAGTATTGATTTCTTTCCCTTGTTTTATTGTTTGTTTTTTTTTTTTTCTTTGCGTAACCTAGCACCGAAAGGCCGAGGTTCTTGTGTGTGGAGGAAAGGAAAAAACACCAAAAAAGAGGGCTTCATACTATCAGCTATCTTACCGATTTTTTTCTTTTCTTCTTCACCCCCTCTTTTGAAAAAAAACAAACAAGGAAAAAATAACAAGAGCACAAAAGCAAAAAATAATAATAAAACTTCATAAAAAAAAAAAACCCCACACCATACAGTGCAACACAACGAAGCTAAGTCGGCCTTGCTAAGGGCTGGATTTAAAAAAAAAAAAACAAAATACTCAGGCGTATCTGAGGCATTGTACACCTCAGCCACGCCTCAGATATGTTTTCCAGCCAGGCTAAAAATTTTTTTTTTCCCCAGGCGGACTTTAGACCTCGTTGCAGTGTATGAACCCCTTATTTTTTTGTCAGTGCCTGCGTCCCAGAGGCGTTTGCACTATCAACTTCACTTTTTCTCCCCCCATCCCTCTTTTGGGCTTCTTTTCCGGGGAAAAAAAAAAAGACCCCGTTTTCTTCTCCTGTACCCTTTTCTTCCTGTTTCCTTTGCAATTCGTTCAGCCTTGCCAAGGGTTCACTGTGCAGTTTTATCTGTACCTTTCCACGCTATCTCCATATCCCTATCCTAGTTTACTTCTCCTGTTCTTTTCCCCCCTGCTTTTGGTAGTATAGTGGGGTTCATCCTCGGGTGTCTACACTAATACAACCAAGTTTTCAAAAAAAAAAAAAAAAATCCCCCTTTTTTTTTCTCTTCTTCCTTTTAGTTCAGAGATCGTGAATGAAGTCGTAATCGTAAAACAAAGGGACGCACACTTTCTCGATTTGAGGTCTACAAAAAAAAAAATTGAAAAAAAATACCCACAAAACACAAAAGAGAGAAACAAAAACAAAACAAACAAGAGGACAAATAAAAAAATTCATTTTTAAAAAAACCCATTCAAAAAAATTCCCTTTCCTTCTACTTCCCGTACACGCCACACCCCCAGGCCCCTCTCTCTTACCCCCCCCCTTTTTGTTATAAAGTCTGTTTTGGGCTTTGAAAAAAAGAAAAAAAAGAAAAGTCTCTGCCACGTTCTTATGTAAGAGGGGGTGTGCCGTCTGTTCAAAAAAATTCTGTCACCCATATTAGGGTGGCATTCAAGCAATCTGATCCCTACTTCTTGGGGTATTTTGTGTCCACGCAATCAAAAAAAGTATAGTGGAGTTCATCCTCGGGTGTCTACATTAATACAAAACCAAGTTTTCAAAAAAAGGAAATGTGGAAAAAAAAAGTATTGAGTAACTCCCTTCTCCCCTTTTTGGGCAATTTGTCAATTTTTTTTGGGTAGGTCCAGAGTGAGGTGTGATGATGGGAGTCATGAGGTTCTATTTTGCATGGTCAAATCCAGCCACTGCCCAAATTTACTCTACCTTTGTTCCTACCTAAAAAAAAAAAATCCCCCCTCCCGTTTTTTTTTTCAACGCAAAAAAAAAAAAAAATAGTGGAGCACACTCTAGCCTGGCTAGACTAGGGTGGCTACACTAATACAACCAAGTTTTCAAAAGGAAAAACAACACAGCCCAGAGAGATAGTTTGTATTCTCTCCACGAAACCATCAAAAATTTTCAAAAAAGAAAAAGAAAAAAAAAAACAAAAAAGTTGAAAGTGAAAAAAGAAGGTTGGTGTGTGTGTGTGTTGTGTGTGTTTTGAAAGTAGTTTCTGGGTAGTAGAATATTGCCCAGGTCGTGTAGTGGTTTTTGAGAAAAACCAGAAAGAGGAGGGGGTGGGAAAAAAGGAAATAACGAAAAACGAAAAAAAAACAAAATAAAACGGAAAGGAAGGGCATAGGACGGGGAGAGGATAGGGAGAGGAGGGCACTCTCAGTTGCTCACGTCGTCTTTTTTTTTAATATTTTTTTTTTTTTTTTTTTTTTTTTGTATTTCTAAATTTTACAAATTTAGTTTGTAAAACCCCCTCCTCTTCTCCGCCATTTTTGTTCTCTCTTAAAATACCAAATTCTTTGGCAACTGGAGAATGAACTGACGAACGGTACATGCCTTTAACTTTGTTTATTGGTGCTTTCGGAAGTCGGTCAACGACCTGTCAGCGACGTGTCAATATCGGCCCCCCCCTGGAACACCAAATAATGAGCAAAGCAACAGCTTACAGAGCGACAAACAGAAAAAAATACTTTCTTTTTTTTTTTTTTCCTTTTCTTATTACTGTAACTCATTTATAATATCCTGAACGTCAGTTTCTATTTTACAAGGTGACTGTTTAAAGGCGATCTCACCAAAAAAAAAAATCCCCTCCTTTTTTTTTTGATTTGTTTATGTCCGACTCTCAATGCGTGTGAAAACCTTGTGTAAAAAAAAAAAAAATAGGGAGTGTGGTTGTTGGAATGGTGGAAAAAAAAGAAAAGCAACAACAACAACAATGTGTGAATTATTCAGATTACAACTTTTTTTTTTTTTTTAATCTGAACAAAATACACCAACTGAAGAAAAAAACAAAACAACAATAATATCCACCTGCAAATGAAAACAACACCCCCCTTTTTTTAAAATTTGATTTTTTTGTTTTTTGTTTTTTTATGTGTACCCCATGTTGTGACATTCCCCTTCTGCTTCTGTTAAGCTTACTCTTTCAAATGTGCTCTTTATCAATTTATTGCTTTGCATATGATGAAAATACTAAAATTGCTCTATTAAAGATCCTGAGATGGTGCTGCGGGACAACTGTCAAGGATATGTCAAAAAAGGACCCCTCCGGAACACCATATGTGAAAGAAAAAAAAAATATCGTGACTGCTTATCCCGCGATAGTCTAAAAATCAAACAATTCTTACACCCTTTTTTAACGCACGCTACTTTGTGAGTGGAAAAGTGTCAACGTCGTTCACCTCACCCCCAACCATACTCTGCAACACCATTACCCCAACAGGTGAGAGATAGTCTGTGTGGAAGCGTAAACGTATCTTCTTTGTCGCCAACAAAAAAAAACAACTAAACTAAATTAGTATAGTGGAGAAGGCACACTCGAGGGTGGCTACACTAATACAAAACCAAGTTTTCAAATTAAAATAAAGGCGACAATAACACCAAAAAAAAAAAAAAACGTCATGAAATAGGCTTTGACCCTTAGTTCCCAAGCTCTTTTTTCTTTTTATTTTATGTTTTTCGGCTCTCTCTGTAGTAAAAAAAAACTTCTGGTAATTTTTTTTGACCTATTCTGTTCGCATTTGATAGATTTTGAACACCACTTTCAATTTCTCAAAATATATATAAAAAAAAAAAATAGTGGAGTGCATCCTCGGGTGACTACACTAATACATCAAGTTTTCAAAAAATAAAAACCAGCGGTCAAAAAATGGGGAGCTTGTCAAGTTTTCAGAAAAAAATCTCAAAAAAATCGACCTAAAAAAATTTAAAGTGTTTCAAAATATTGTCGAAACATGCTTTATTTGAAAGATCGGGTGACAATCTCCCATATCCCGAAAAAAAAAAGAAAAACGTTGTAAAAAAAGTATACACAAAAATGAGCACACAGTATTGTTGCTGCTTGTTGCCTCCGGCAGGTTTTTCTTTCGTTTTTCTTTTTCACACGATTTTGCCTTGAAAACCCACTGTGAGAGGGGTAAAAAAGGGGTTGGGTGTAGTTATAGGTGGGAGGCTTCAACAATGAAATACCACTACTCTTATCGTCGTTTTACTTATCCAATGATGGGTAAGGAGACTTAGGGACCTTCACCATAGGAGAAGGTGTGTTTATTAACCAATTTGGGCACATGGTCGGTCGTCCGCGAGCATCTTGCTGTGCGACAGCAAGCTGGAGGAAGCCCAAAGAGCACCCGGAGAGTCATCTGAAAGAATAGGTGATAGAGATCAGGGAAGTCAATAACAACCCAGGGGGGACCCTCCCCTTGTTAATTTTTTATTTTTTTGTTTGCAAAAAAATAAAATTAGAATTATTCTTTTGTTTTTTTTTCTGCAATGCAACAAAATCCCATTGTTTCTCCCCCCATCTTATCGTACCCCCTTATACCCCCCCCCTTTCCTTACAAAAAAAAACAAAAAAAAAACAAAAAAAAAAAGCAAAAAAAAAAGCAAAACCAACAAAAAACAAAAAAAATCCCCCAGAAAAAAAAAAAATCCGAAAAAAAAGCAAAAAGCAAAAAAACGATTCTCAGTCCCCCCATCTTCCTTCCCTCTCATATACCCCCCTTTTTTTTTTTGTAATAACTATTTATGGCACAAATGGTGTGGCTGACGACGACGACCCCAAAATAGCAGAAAATAGCAGAAAAATAGCACAAAAATAGCACAAAAATTAGCACCCCCTTTCACCAACAAACCCAACCCTTTTACCCACAGGAGCACCAACAAACAAAACACACCACCACCCTCCTCCTCCTCCTCCTCCCCCTTTTTTAAAAACAAGAGCACAAAGCAAACATAACAAAAACTTCATAAAAACCCATCCAAACCCCCCTTTTTTTATACAGTGCAACCCCACTTCTACTTAATTTTTTTTCAAAAAAAAATCACCATTCCTGATGCACTCTGTCTCCAAAACCGATCTCTATACTGAAGCCTTCGACAGTGGTGAACATGGTTTGACCGCCAATGCGGGATGGTGTTTGGAGCTTGCAGAGGGGGTCGTAGAAGGGCCTGAAGGGGATGTCTTGGATATCACGTCTACTTCAGTTGCTTGGCAGGACCCACCGAAAGATGTCGATGCTAGCCTCATCGAAACCGCTCTGCTTCTCCTCCAATCAGATGATCCATTGCGTGCCTACCACGCATTATTGACCAAACACAATGCCGTTGGTACGTCCCCTCTTTCAGACAAAGCGTTCTTCGTGATGGTATACTCCCTGTGGACTGCAGGTGAACGCTCACTTCAGGAGCAGTTGTTGTCAAAGACGGTTCTGCTGTCAGAGACGAAGAGGAGGAATCCGGAGTCAGACACACTCTACACCTTGATGTCACAGCGTCTTTCGGGGGGATCTGATGCGGCGTTACCTTATGGGGACGTATCAGGGATGTCTGCATCAATGAGCTCGGTTCCAAAGAAGGAGACCGCATATTTGCATTATTTGTTTGGCATGGTGTTGGTTGAGAGAGGGCAAAAAGAGGAGGCGAAACTCCATTTTTTGCAAAGTGTGCTTGCGAATCCATTATTGTGGTTGGGATGGAAGGGGTTGACTGCATATGGAAAAGCCGTTGAAATTGAGGTAAACAATGCATTTCAAAGGGCAGGGATAAGCCATTGGGTAATAGAGTTGTTTAGCGCTGAGTTGCATCTCGCAAACCATTCAGAAAATGCGGCGGAACGTTACCAAAAAGTGGCGTCAATATTCCCTGGAGCGTCCTGTATTTCGGCGCGATACGCTACAGCGTTATATCAACAAGAAAACCTGATTGCCGCGAAACAACAATTCTGCAGCCTTCAAAAAAAGGACCCAATGTGTTTAGAAGGGATTTCGGTGCTGTCGAACATCTTATACCTCAAGGAAGATATGAAACAGCTGGCAAAGCTTGCACAAAGAGTTTTTCTGATTGACCCCTACCGTTCCGAGAGCCAATGCGTTTTAGGGAATTTATGCAGTCGTGAGCGGCAAAGCGAGAAGGCAATTACCCATTTTATTAGAGCTCTTCAGATTGATCGGAGGTGTCAGAGTGCGTGGACATATTTGGGGCACGAATATTCTCCTGACCAGGGGTGTGTGTCTAACACAAAGGCGTCTGCGTTCTGCTATTCCAAAGCCATAGAATGCGAGCCCAGAGACTACCGTGCATGGCTCGGTCTTGCGCAGATTTATGTAACCCAGTTTGCCAACCCACTCCTCGCAAGGTACTATGCGGAGCGCAGTCTGTCGCTCAAGCCGACCGACTCACGTCTTGCGGCCTGTGTGCATGACCTCCAGGCAAAGACGTTGCCGCATGGCGACGAAGGGGATGTCAGTGCGTCATCTCCGTCGACAGATCTTTCTTCGGAAGAGCAGTGAGGAGGAGGAGGAGGGGAGGAAGGGGGGATGGTGTGTGTAGGGGTAACTCCTAAAGTAGAATGATATCGCAAGGATGTGTGTGTCTTAACACAAAGGCGTCTGCGTTAGGAGGAGGGGATGGTGTGTGAAAGCAGGGTGTGAGGGGGGTAACACCTAAAGAAGTAGAATGACGTGGGAGAAAGGGTCAATAAAAAAAGGATTTTTTTTGAAATAGATTTTTAGAGTTATTTTTGCTTTTCATTGTTTTTTGGTACACTGTCGCAAGAGGGCTTTGTACGTTCAATTGAGGGGTTGAGTTGTGTCGTCTTAGTGTCATTTTTTTTGTCGACACCACAAGTTAGAATAAATAAATGGGGACAACAGTATTGGAGTGTACCATTTTGGTAAAATGGTATTTCAATGATGGCATAGGTGAGGTGACGACACCTCCCCCTTTTTTTGCCAAGTTGTGTATGTGTGCACGTTTAGGAAAAGGCAACTTCCTCTTTTTAGCCCAACCGACTCCATTTTTCTTGGAGCTTCCAGGATACGTTTCCCAAAGGAACGGTAATCTTTTTTTTCTCTCAAAAAAAGAAGAAACAAACTATCTATGGTGGCTACACTAATACAAACCAAGTTTTCAAAAAAAAAACACAAAAAACACACACAGCCACCATTGAGTACAGATCTTTTTCTTCCAGCTGCTGTAAAGTGATTTGTCAGCAGGTTTTCTAGCATTGCATAATAAGCACTCCTTCTCCTTCTCCTTCTCCTCCTTCCCCCCTCCCTCCTCTCCCCACAACCCACCTAGATATATTTCAAACCCTCTCTCCCAACCCTTCAACCCTACCATTTTTTTATGTCACCTCATGAAGGAGGAAATGGAAACAAAGCATTTTTGAACACTCTTTTGCGGTTCTAGGGACGAACCGTGCTGCAGAAGCCACTCCTCACCAAACAGGTTGAGGAAGTGTGCGTTTCACCACAACCTCTCTCATGAGATTTCTTTTTTCTCCGTGCGATGAGCGTTAAGTTTCTATTTTTGTGCTCTCCCGTGCTCTTCTGTGCTTTCGGCTGTATGATGTTACTGAACCCCTTCTGCTCTCGAAGAAACAAGAGCGCAAAGGAGCACAAAGCAAACATATAAAAGGACTTCATAAAACCCCATTCAAAGCTCCCTATTCCCACACCACCACCAACAAAAGGCCCGTTTTTCTCCAACCCTCTCCTCCCTACCACACACACACTTTTTGGAGCCATATTCTGCGCAAGAATACCCCCCTATTAGTTTATCAAACATTCTCTTCTGACCGATTTTTTACTTTTTCAAATAACTACACCTGTCTCTCGTCCTCTCATCTCATCTCTCTCTCTCTCTTCCCCCCCCTCCCCTCCCCTTTCTCTGATGTCACGAAATGGTCGGATCCCCGAAAACTTATGTGATATGTGTCAAGGTGCTGCTGCGACGGTGATTTGCACTGGGTGTGGTGATATGGAGTATTGCAGGACTTGCAGCGACACTGTACACGGTGTAAAGGCGTTATCAGGACATACCGTCCGTGGACTTGGGGAGAACAATGCACCGGACACACCTACTACCCCTATGACACCTATCACACCGATCACAGCGACTTCCGAGAGTGACGGCGAATTAGCTGAACGACGCGAACGCTCTAGAATGCATGCAACCTTGACGGCTGAGGTGACTCATGCAACTGCCAGACAGAAGAGATCTTTGAGAAACATCCTCCGCAACGGAGCCACCCACCACGCAAAAGAACGGGCCAGAGCAGCGGCAGACAGAGAAGCGGTGATCACCGCCTTTACCTCCATCCGCTCAGCACTCGATGCAAAGGAGGCTTCAATTCTGAGAGACCTGGACACACAATACGCGGGACGTGACGCTAACCTCGCTTCTCTTGCTTCTCAAGGCAGTGATCTGGAACACTACTACACAACCTGTGAAGGTGCGCTCCTTGAGCACACCCCGCATGAAACTCTCCTTCGAACCCAGGAAGGTCTGCTCTCTGCCTCGCATTCCGAAGCAAAGATGGTGTCTGCCCTTTCTTCGCTCGAAGCAAGCTACGCAGAGTTGGACCTCAAACCCATAGGTCTCCCCGTAGAATCGGTGCTGTCAGAAGTAAAAGGACTGACACGAGGTGAGGTAAGAGGGCCCGGCTGGGTGTTGCTTTCTGATGCAAAAGGGGGGGAGGAAGGCGGATCACCAACGAAGAAGCTTTTTGCGGGGAGGAGAACGTCAGGGTCGCCCCTCCGGGCGGGGGGTGGTGGGGGTGGGGGTGGTGTGCCTGCTATTGCCCCGGTGACCGGAACACACCAGCATGTCGTAGGGTGTACTGCCTTTGGTCGGCAGTACTCCTGCTATGCGGCATCGAGTCCATCCACGCACAGCCCCGTCTCAGCAACACAAGGCACCCCAGATGCACGCAAACGAGAGAGAACACCATCGCCACTCAGACAGCAGAGGAGGTGATTGGTGGGGGTGAATGCATGAAGTGGTTTTGAAGGGGTGGTTTTAGTGGGAGGGGGGAGGGAGGAGCTAGGTCGTAAAATTATACGACCAGCAGCACCGTATAATACCGTTTAATGCGGTAATCGTATAATACGGTATTCGGTCGGGGCCGAGCATGTATAATACAACCTAGGGGAGGAGGAGGGAGGAGGGTGTTGTAGAGTCGAGTGTGAAGCTTAGGCTTATGTTAGCAACCTTTTTCCCCCAAACCGGACCCTATATTATATGGGATGTTTGTGTTTGTAATGTTCCCCGTTCATCTGGCGATGATGAGTGGGAAGCGGGGAGTAGCACATATCAGATGTAAAACCACGAAATGGATTGTAGGTACAGCCGGTCATTGTACCAAAGGTACGCTGTTCACGAGAGGGCTTTTGTATTTCAACTCTACTTTTTTTTTTCTCTCTTTTTTTTCTCCCCTTGTCGCATGTCGTGTAGTTATTATGTACATATCTTCAGATCAATCTCATTCCCATCTCATGTTCCCAAAAGAAAGAAGAAAAAGTAAAAGAAAAAAAACCGGCAATTGTGTAGTATAGTGGAGTGCATCCTCGGGGTGTCTGCACTAAGAAATAATGCAAAACAAAAAAATACAAAAAAACAAAAACAAAAACTTCCCCTTTGTAAAGAAGGATAGACCCCAAAGTGGGGTGTGTTCATTCTTTCAAAAGTTTCCTTTTCTTTCCTTGTACTGTAGACAAAATAAATTTGAAAAAAAACGAAGGGTTAATTGCAGAAATGGGTAGTTTTGTTTTCTACCCATTTCCGCAAGTTCCTCAAAAACAAAAAAAAAACAATAGTGGAGCACACTCTAGGGTGGCTACACTAATACAACCAAGTTTTCAAAAAAACAAAAAAAAAAAACCAACGAAAGTAAAAGCGGTGCTGTAAAAGATGATCTCTCAAAAATAATAATAATAAAAAAGCTTGTGTATTTTTAGTGTTGTTTTTCCCTACAACTTAAATTTCTTCCTCGCTTCTTCTTTTTCCCCTCACTTTGTCACAAAATACCTCCCCCATCTGCTAAAAGGTTCTTACATTTCCTCATATTACAGACAATACACACAAAGTTATACACAAAGCAAACCCCTTGCCCCCATCTCCATCTCCCTCTCCCCTCATTTCGGTTGTCACCGGTTGAGGACCGGTTGAGTGTTGTCTGGTCAAAACTTTCTTTCTTTTCTTTTCTCAATTCTTCAAAAAAAAAAATCTCAATTTTTTTTTCTCTCTTGATCTCTATTCATTCTTGAAAAAGGGTATCTTTTCGAATTAGAGTAACATGGGTTGCCTCGAATCGAAAGACGGAGACCCCAGCAGAGAGGACCCTTCCGACCGGAAAAAGAATGCAAAAAATTCCGCAGAAGATCGTGAAATGAAGAAATGGTCTTACAATTATGGTGATGACAAATGGAAGGTGCCCAAAAAAGAGGATTTTTTGGCAAGGTTTAATGGTGATAAAGAGACGATGCTTGAGTTCCTTAATGTGAATGAGCTGAATAATGATGTTAAAGTATATCGTACTGGAGAGCTCGATGGTTACGACGTTACTTTTAAGGGATGCGTGAATACGGATGTGTACATTTTAGATATTACTTCGCAGGTTCAGATTGACGACTGTTCAAACTGCCGATTTTTTATTGCACCGTGTAGTGGGTCCGTTTTCATCCGTGACTGTACAAACCTGAGGGTAGCCGTCTGCACATCGCAGCTCCGACTCAGAGATTGCATCGACTGTACTCTGATGGTGTTTGTTCGTCGGAGATCCGTTCTCGAGGCATGTAAAAGAATTTCGCTGTGCAGATGGAATGTAGGGTATTTCCAGCTGTCTCGGCAGATGTCTCGCTCCTCTTTGTCAGTGTTCGACAATGGATGGAACAGTTTTGACGATTTTGGGACAAATTGTCGACCAAATTTTCTTCCGTTGTCAACAACGTTGGAAACGATAATGAAATTTGATGTGAAGGGGAAGGGGAGTCCTGAAGGGGAGACGCTGGCGGTGGATGGGGGAGGAGGTGAAGGTGACAGCGTGACGAGCAGTGTGCTGCACAACAACGACGTCGTGTCCAACATCCAGTGGCGTCCGTTGGAAGAGATCGATCCAGCAGAGTTCAGCGACGGATGCAGAATGGAACTAAACCCAATCCCAATCACGACAGGAAACCGTACCCCGGAGAACCAACTGTTTATGCTGTTCTCACCACGTTGTGGAGAGGCTGCGCGGGCAGTGGCGGCGAAGTTTTCGGTATGGAAAGAGGGTTCTTTTAAACGTTTCTTTTCCTAATGTAGTGAAGAAAGTTAAAAAGAAAGCCGTTCAAATCTTGTATAACAGTATTTTTTCCCTTGAATCCTTTCATCTTGCGCCAAAACAGATTTTTTTTTACCCCTATTTGGCATACACAACCATACTTCAGTTCAGGGGTGGGCGGGCACCCTGGGGTTTTTTCCATTTTTTTGGATCGGGCACCCGGGTTTTTTCTAAGGATTTTTACAGGCAATTTTTTGGATTTTTCTGAGAACACGCTGCCCCCCTGCCGAAATATGTTCTCGGTTTTCCCTTTTCGGGGGTTTTTTTGGCCTTTTTCGGGTTTTCCAAGCTTTTACCCTCACTGTCACGGGGTCATTTTGAAAAAAATGGGCAAGTTCTTGGCTGATACACGTTTTGGTCCTTACCACCAGCGAGTTGCTTAGCGGGGTTAAATTGAACTATGATTCTGGACCCACTGTAACGTGAACTGCCCCCTCGAAATTCAAGAAGGGGTCCTAAACCCGGGCGCGCTACGTGCACTACGAATGTTCGGGATGAATATAAAACGGCGCCGCAGGCGGAAAAAAAAAATAGGGTACAGTATAAAAAATGCAGCTTTTACACCACAAAGCCACTCTGCGAATCCTTTTTTGCAGAGCAAAAAAGGGAAAATGGCGCCGCAGGCAAATTTTTTTTTAAGGTGCAGCCCTGGGCGGCGCGGAACTATTTTCTTTTTCGTTCCTCAGTGCCGTCAGGGCCTGCCCAAGTGCGCCAACGCAATGCACTTTGCTACCACCGTGGTGGCGAGCACTTGCAGCACTGCAAGAAGCAAGGTTCCCTCGACGTTTGCAGTCACACGCACCATACTGTATTATTATTTATTCTGTTGTGCGGGAGGTGAAAGGGACCAGACCGAAGGAAGCGGGGTGGAGACTTTTTTGTTCATTATGGCTTGGTACCGCACTCCCCGGGCAGAGTGCGAGTTATTCCCAGCCCGGGGCCCGGCCCGACCCCCCAGACTTTTTCCCCTAAGAAAAACCCTTAGAAAAATAAATTTTCCCCGTATAAAATCCTTAGAAAAAATAATTTTTCCCCCGTGTAAAATCCTTAGAAAAAATAAAATAAAATCAAAATCGGGCCCCGGGCACCCACTTTAGGCCCAGGCCTGCTTCAGTTTAACACATTTTTTTTTCCACCTTTTTTGTTTTCCGGCTTTGAGCGCACAACAGACCCGATATTTTTTCACCTTTTTAACCACGTCTATTATTGAGTAATCTATGAACGGGGAGTGATTTTTTCACTCCCTCAAGCTCTCACAGCCTGTTAACGTGTCTCACGGAGACGATCCTAGATCACCCAATTATTAAAGCACATCCCACACACGATACTCTCGCTTCCGCAGAACCTACCCGAAACATCTGGCCCGCACCTCGCTGCAATGCGTGAGTTTGGACCTGTCCCACCTGGGAACCTCGATAAGTATGGAACCCCTGCTTTGGCAATCCCCCACAATCCATTTTTTACCCCCCTTTTTTTTGAGTTTTTAGTGTTTAGTATAGTGGCATCATCCTCGGGTATCTACACTCAATAGAACAAAGATTATCATAAAAATTGGTGTTGAACGCAACACAGCTCAATACAACACTATAATGGGGAAAATATTCGGATCCGAATAATAGGGCGTGATACGGATTCGCCTTCTAGATATTAGGTGTGCGGGTTTGCATATATTGCACGCTTAAGAACTACCCCACTCTTTTGCTTTCAAACACAATACAACACATAAGGGCCATATTCTGCGCAAGAATTACCCTCACTAGGCATCAACAACAACACACCACCCCAACAGACTTGTCAAAGGCATTTCTCTTATGCAATCCGGGCCACGCAAAGCACTGTACGGCAAAGGGCCGTTGATAGGCCTTCTTGCAACCTCTGCTGACACGTCTGCAGACCTGGCTGCCATCGTGCAGCAGGTGCTGTCAGAGCACGACCTGTGTGTAGCGCAGTGCAGTGGCGAGGCAACACGTGGTGACGCACCCTTAGACAAGGGCCAAGTGTGTCTCTGGAAAGGGCCTGCCGCAAAGGAGCAGGCAGTGTTGTTCATCGACGAGATTCGTGGTGCCCTGGATGGGTGAAGGGAGGTGGGGGGATGGGGAAATAGAACCCCCCTCACCATATTCGTGTTGGGTGGTGAGGAGGGGGGGGACCGAGGGGGGGGGGTGGCATAAAATTGACAATGGAGCTTGCACAATGTGGCAACTACACTATTCAAACTATTTTTCAAAATAAAATAGACAGATCCTGCACTAGGTGATTGTCGACACAACAATAAATAAATTCGAATTTTCCCTTCATTGTATGAAAAAGAGTCCGTCTGAATGACAACTAACACTAAATGTGTTGTTGTTGTTGTTGTTGTTTTTGAATTAGGGAGGTACGTGCATGGTACACCCCCTTTAATGCTTACTGTTTTGCTAAAGTGGTGAGATAGATTTGTAAAATAGCAAAAGGAAAAAAGGTTCCCTTTTCTGTTCCCCTGAAGGTGACTAAGCACGGAAGGGCTGAGGTTCATTTTCTTCTTCGTCTTCTTCTTTTTTTTGTAAACTTCTGTAAACCACTCCCAAGCGCAACACACCGGGGTTCGATAACCCACGGAGTGCCAGTGCCTGCGTCCCAGAGGCGTTTGCACTATCAACTTCACTTTTTTTTGTTTTGTTTTGTTTTTTTTTTTTTTTTTTTGTAAAACCACCAACACCTTTTGACGAGATTACTTTACGGTCAAATAATATTGGCGAACCAAAAAAAAAGTCGCAAATTGCAAGGAAAACCCCAAAATCCGCCAATTTTTTTTTGGTCGCCAAATTTCTTGTCCAACTGTATGGTACAAGAGTCTGATAGAAGGACCCATCGTTTGTCAACCATATTCCTTTCTGTTCACGCTTTCTTAAGGTTCCTGACTGCTTATCCCACCATAGTAGTCTCAAATAAAAACATCATAGTAGAGTGCACTCTAGGGTGGCTACACTAATACAACCAATTTTTTTTTAAAGGAAACTTTTGTGCACCAGGGGCTCTTTCACATTTCCCTTCCCCTTTTTTCTATGTTTCTTGTGCATTACACGGAATGAAGTTGTATTTTTTTGGGTACGGGGTTATGCCAGGGTTTACTTCTAAAAAAAAAATTGTGCAAATTGATCTCACATCTAACATCTCTTATAGGGATTGGGGTGTGTTGTTGGAAAAGCAAATGTAGGTAGTTCCTAAGAGTGAAATCATCGCCCATAATATGTGTTTTATGGCTAATGTGGGGTAATTCTTGCGCAGAATATGACCCCAAAATGTGAATGTGTTTACTATCAGGTGTTGGGTTATTCTCTAGTATTCAGAATATAGCCCCACTGTGTGTGTTGTGTGAAAAGCAGTTGTGGGTAGTTGCTAAGAGAGTGAAAGCAACGCCCATTTGCTTACTACAGTAAGACAAACAAACATCGGTAGGGGTAAAAAACCCTCCCTTAGAGTTTTGAAATTACAAAATCCACCGTTAGTTTTTACCCCTCCGGTGTTTTGTTGTCTCACTGTATATTGAGGTGTGTATCTGTGTGTGTTTTGATAGCTAATAAGAGGGGTAAATTTTTTTGTGTCATCTTTTGCGCAGAATATGGCCCGGGGTGTGCTGTTTGCACATATCTTCGACGTGCTGTTCGATCAGAAATACACATCTCATCATTAACACTTTGACTTCCGTTTTTGTTTCTTCTCCAATCATAATGAAAGAAAAATAACGAAAGAAAGAAAAATACACGGCGACCATGTGGCCCGAGTAACCTAATATTTTCCTTGCGCACCATGTCAAAAAAACGGTAGCACGCTTTATGAAAAGTTATACCGTGCAGTTCAAGGTAACATGCAAATATCATGTTATCTGGTGTGTTCTCCATGCACCCCCCTCCCCTCTTGCCCTCCCACCCCACCCCCTTACCCATTATCCATTCTAACTCCGACAAAGAAATTAAAAGAGAAAGTGCATTTTCTTGTCCTCTTTTCGTCACTACCTAGAGGTTGGCTGTATTGTGATCATTGCCCATCATAATACATAATACACATCACAATCCAGCCACTTCTACTCTACAAACTCCCCTCTAAGGGTGGCTGTATTGTGATCATTGCCCATCATAATACATAATACATAATACACATCACAATACAGCTGTATTATGTATTGTGTGTTATGATGGCCAATTTATCACAAAATACAGCCAACCACTATCACTACTCACCCTCCCTCACCCCTCCTCAAAAAATACTCCAGAAAAGCACACATTCTTACCTCCCCTACCCCACACCTACCCCCCCCCACACCCTCCTTTTTATTGGGGAGAGGAGCAACTTCTCAAAGAACCACACATACACTCACCTCTCTCTCTCTCTTTCCCCTGCCCATTTAAAATGGGCTATTTCTGCATCGGCTTCGAATGGTTCTTTACAGTCGTTCCGTTCTGTGTCGCGATCACTACGTTGGTAGGATGTGTCCAATGGGATCACTTCTACGGCGAGCTCACCTCGTCCATTCTGCTGTTCTTCACCACCCTCCGGTTGACCATGCTGTTATGGAGTGTCGTGTACCTCCGACGCCATCGGGGGCGTCTTCTCGGAAAATGCGGGGTTCTAAAGGTGGTGCCTTGGTGGCTATCATTGCTCACCGGATATTCTGGGAGGGTAAGGGATTATACTGAGGGTCATGATAATGAGGGTTATGTGTATTCGGTTCAGGGTGCTGTGGGGGGAACGGAGAGTGCGCAAACCCCGAGGGATGCAGCTGGGGAGACGGAACGGCTAAGAAGCAAACGGTACTCTACATTGCCCCCGAGGAGCCAGTCCTATGCAAGCGCGCATGGGGCAGATGCGGAGACTGTGACGGATATCCAAACACCGACTTCGCAGTCGTCGTTCGTCGAGGATGAGCCATGTGTCCGTGTTGCTTCGATTTATACACGAAACGTTGTAGAAGGCGTATTGCTTTTGATTGTCGCAACGCAAATGTGGGCAAGATACGCAGGAGAAGCCGCAGCACCACCTATTTGGCATGATTGGGAGGAGGTTCCGGGGTGTGGTTCAGCGGATAATTGTTTTGAATTGACCGATCGGTTGAACGAAACGCTGACAGATGTGACCAAACTGTATGCCTGCAGTGGCATCTGGCTGTCTGGTCGTGGCAATGCAAAGCGTGAATTCGTTTCCTCCACACCGCCAGACTTCTTTGTGCAATCGCGAATCCTGATGAACATATTCCCCTTCCCAGATGACTTTGTCTGTACCCTCCAGAACACTACCCTCCTGCATGTGTACTCAAAATCACGGCTAGGCAAATCAGACTTCGGTGTGAACAAAGACAGGGTAAACAACTATATTACCTCAGTGTTAGCCTGTGCAGAGCTTCTGTGAGTTGGTTGGGATTGAAGAAAAACGGAAAGTGATAGGAAATCATATAGGCGTGAGAGAGAAGGGGAGGGAAGGGGGGAGAAAGGGGGGGGGGAGTTCTGAACCAGAGGAATTAAATTTACCCGGGGTTTTTTTGGGGGTTTTTTGGGAAAAAAAGAAAACAATGAAGAAATGACTTTTTGGGAAACAGCCCCTCTTATTTTGTGGGGTGTGTTTTTTTCCCCCTTCTATTCTTTTTACAAGGTGACTAAGCACAGTGAGGTTTGCGGTCATAATATTATAAACCCCCCCCTTTTTTTTTTGGAGGGGTCGGGGGGAAGAGAGGGAGAGACTATGTTCATTTGCGCGTGTGCTTTGTTTATTGTTTTCTTTTGTCTTCTTCCCGCAGGGTGGAAAAATAAAACATTGTGTACAGATCCTACCTCGGTAGGTGATTGTCGATACAACAAAAACGACAGTGGAGTTTGCATAAGTGGCAACTATACTATTTCAACAATCATTTTTTTTTCTTCGAAAAAAATGGTTTACAGAGAACAATAGCGAATAAAAAAAGAGGTCCCTTTTGGGTTGGCTTTTGTAGACAGGACCTGGCCTCTCGAGATGGGGTGGTGTGATTTTTTTTGTCAAACAACAAATAAATTGTGTGTACGTTTAGGAAAAGGCAACTTCCTCTTTTAGCCCAACCGACTCTATTTTTCTTGGAGTTTCCAGGGACCGTACAATGCCCTGTTCCCTAAAAAAGGAATGGTAAAAAAGTTTTCAAAAAAAAGGAAGAGCAAAAGATCGGAGTTCATCCTCTGAGTGATCTACACTAATACAACCAAGTTTTCAATAAAACAAAACAAAGGGCAATGAAGTGTAGGTTCCGTTCGTTCTTTTCTTTATTTTTCTTATTTTTTTCCTGTCTTTCGAAATTTATATGTACCAAAGTGTACACAGGGCTTTGTATTTCAAGTCAAAGTCTTTTTTTAGTGTGTCTGCTTACAGGTTTTCGATTCTTTTATTTTGGTATTGTACTGCAAAGGGGCGTCCTATAAAGAAGTGTCTTATAAATGCTTGGGTAAGTGGCTTTCCCATGTTTTGTACAACACAACATCGTTGCAAGGCTTCGGACGGCATTGAGGAGAAAGAAGCTAGTTCCCTTACTAAGGTTGGGTACTGAAGGCGACTTTGTCGACGCTAACAAACCAATTTATCAAAAAAATAAAGGCGGGGGAAAAATTTGCGGTTTCCATAAAAAGCTGCTCTCAAGGGTTCAGGACGACTGAGCGTCTATACCTTCCATAGTATGCAAAAGGCTTCGGCCACAGCATTGAGTGCAGCCCCAAGCGGGTCCTGAGGCGATTGTTGTACACATCAACAAAAATTCGAGTGACAGTGGAGATTTGCACAAACTGTGGCAACACAACCGAGGCAACTACACCACTCCAACAATTTATCAAAAAAAAAAAAAACCCCCCACACTTTATTACACACAATGCTCATCATCGTCTTCCCTCTCTCAGCAGTTGCAGGCGCGTGCCCCCTTCTCCCTTTTTTCCTCGCTGAGTGCCTCACTGCGTTCCCCGTTTGTTCAGTCCCGTGGTTTGAAAAAATATTGGTCCAGAACTGTATCAGAAGCTTAGGCTTTGAGGGTACTTTTCGACCAATTTTGTTTTTGAAGTACAGTTTTATTTAAGGTGACCAAGCAGGAGAGGCTTAGGATCATCTTATAAACTTTTTTCTTTTTTATTTTAGCCCATATAATCCGTACCAACGAGGATAATGCTATTTTTAAGAGGTAAATTTTACTGGCTGTAACCTCACGGACTTTTATTAATGGGTACATGAAACTTTCTTTTCCAAAAAAAAAAACATAAAAAAACGAGTCACGGCACTATCAGAAACAAACAATCCACATAAAGTAAAAAAAAAAAGTTTGGGTACATTTAGTGCACCCTATTATACCATCTATTCAGTAGAATAGTTAGTATATGAAACAATTTTTTATTTTATCAGATGCAAACCTTGAAATGGATGTAGGACATGCAAGATTGGGGGTTCACCCAATACACCGGTCATGTACCAAAAAAGTACACTGTTGCGAGAGAGGCTTTTGTATTTCAAACCAACTCTTTTTTTTTTTTCCTTTTTTCCCCCCCAAACAAAATGAAATAGAAAAAGAACTCTGGCACCTCCTACTGCAAAAGCGTACTCCTTCTATTTGCTCTTTTAAGGATCCTGTGAAGAATAACCGTGGCTATTATCTAGTGATAGTAGTCTATAATCAAACAAATTTTTTTTCCTTTTTTTCCCCTCCCATCTCTTTTCTTTTGAGTACCCAGTACCGTGACCACCAATGAACGATGATGAGTTTTTGCACTTTCAAATTCTTTTAAAAAAAAAAAAAACACAGAGTAACTTTGCAGAGCAACTAACAAAAAAAGGGGGGGGGAACAAAACCCTCCCTTTTTTCCCCCCCCTTTCTTACTTTCTTACCATCATATTCTGAATGCCGGTTTCTATTTTCCCCCCGTTTCCCTCCCTTTTTCTGCCAGATATGTGCCACTGTCCTGCTTCACCTCGGGAAAGTGTCCACCAAGTCTGTGGTTAAAAACAAAACAAGAGCACAAAGCAAAAATAACAAAAAAAAACTTTATAAAAAATCCATTCAAATCCACCAAGGCTGTGATCCTTTTTTTTTTTGTCGAAGCTGCCTTCAGAAGCACTGTTTTAAAAAAAAATGATACATTTTTTTGGGGAATAGTCAGATTTACCCCCTACCCTTTGAAAAAGTTCAGATTTGCCCTAAAAAAAAGCAAATCTGAGCTTTTTTCAAAATAGGGTAGAGTAAATCTGAGTATTTCCCTACATTTTCCCCAACCACGAAAGAGGTGTGTATTGCCAGCTTTTTTTTTTATTTTTTTATTTTTTTTTGAAAGCTGACGAAGCACGAGAGGCTTAGGTTCATCTGATCATTTTTTCTTTCCTTTTCTTTCTTTTCCCGCCCCTCATACGCGCTCGTTACTTTCCTCAGTCGATTTACCTTTCCCTCCTCCCTCCCTTTCCCTTTCCCCAGAGTTTACTTTGTTTTCGAAAAAAAAGGTAAATTAGTTTTGCTCCCCACCTCACTACTACCGCCTGTTCCCCCTGTCTTTCTTTGGTTGTGAACCGCCTTCGTTCTCTTACGGTACGGAACACCCACGACGTGGTCCCACCCCTTTGCATGAGCTCGGCTGAGATGCGTTTCTAGCGTGTTTCAAATGACTCTTTCTGTTGTTAAAAAAAAAAGGAGTCATCGATATTCTGAAATTGCAAGGTGGCAATATATATTCACTTACCCATGGTTTTAAATATACCCAGCCTTGGCAAAAGAGGATATAGAATCGACAGAAGGAGTGTGTGTGTGTGTGTGTGTGTGTGTGTGGGGGGGGTTTTTTTCTGTTGCACGACGGTGAAGTAAATCACATGTGAAAAGCAGTGACATGTGCCACATGTAAAATGACATGTGAGTACATGTAAAAAAAGTTACATGTAAAGCACATGTCAAATGTGTGCAAATAAAACCTGTCAGTTTCGGGGGGGTTATAATTATAAAGTGTACCCCCTTGTGTCGGGGAGATGTCAGTATTGGCACTTTCGGAACACCAAAATGTTCACATTTTTTCCCCCTAAGGTGACTAAGTCCGTGCGGCTTAGGTTCATCTTATAAGCTTTTTGCCGGTGAAGTAAATGGCTTGGCACGTGGTTTACTTTTGTTTGTCATTATGATGCCTTTTTCTCCCCCCCTTCTCCCCTCCTTTGCAAATCTTATATCACCCCCCTTTCGAACAGATACGCACACAACAGATATGACACAGTCATCTTGGGTGCCGTCCTTCGGGATGTCTTGCACTAATAATAAAAAACATGAATATTTTTTTTTTACCTTTTTTTTTTTAAAGAAAGATGGGAACATTTTGTTGCTCCCTCTACCTATGCTATCAATTTATTGAATGCATACGTTGAGATGTTATACTTTCTTACTCCACTCGATGAACGAAAAATAATTTTCTGTTTTTCCTCTTTCTGGTGTGGCTGAACCCCAAAAAAAGGGTATTATTTAGCAGTTTGTTAGCACTTTGTTAGCATGCATTTTTGGGGGGGTGGTGTATAAAAAATTTTTTCCCCACGGGTGTTGGACAGGGTAGATCCTTATTTTCGCTAAAAACGCTAAAAACCCCAGATTTATTTTCGTTTTTTTCCTTTTTTTTCTCTCCCGTTTTTGAAATTTTTCCGCGCAGGCCTGACGCTAACTTTCAGGTTTTTGGGAAATCGTGGGGGTTGATGGTTTGTCCGCTCGCGCAGCGAGCGGAAAAATTGAGTGACGGTCTAAAAAAAAAATCCAACAAGCAGGTTGGTACTGTACTGAGGCAGAATAGTGGTGTTTTTTTACACATCTCAGCTGTCGTATAACTAAACCCCAGGGGATAATATAGGTTTTGGGGGTTTTCGCTGAAACTCGGTCGAGCCCAACCCAGCTCGTTAGGGCCTCCGGCGGAATGTGAGAATTCCTCGGATCCTACTGCGGAGTTCGGCACTGTATTGATATTTGCACCAGGCACGCGCAGTGACAGTATATTTACGAAAAGAAACGGCGGTCGTGGCACCCATGGCGAAGCCACGGTACGCAACATTTCTGAAAATGTTGCCATAAAACGGCACTGTCATTGGTAATTTTCAACAGTTACCGTAAATTTTACTTCCAGATTTTGCTGAAACGAAAGTTTCTGGCGAAGCCACGGTACGCAACATTTCAAAAAATTGCGCTCAAAATTGCACATTTTTACTGCCAAACAGGGCTGCAAGCTGCGCCGCAGGCGCACGGTACGCTACTTTTATTCTTTCGCATGCTTCCTTTTCCTTCGGCATTTGAACAATTAAATCACATTCTGGCTGTGACCCTTGTCGGACACTGCGCCCTCTGACAAGGGTAATACTTTCTAGAAACATTCTGAAAAAAAGTGGTAGCCCGGCATTAGCAAGAAAATTTTCAAAATTAAATAGGCACCAGCAGTTTGGGTAGGCGAGACCGCATTGGGTGAACCTCCGCGAGCGCAGCGAGCGGAAATTTTTTTTCGCAGTTTTTGGGCAAAGTTCAAAATCCCACCAAAAATTAAGTGGGGATTTTCGACAACAATACTGGGGCCCTATGGGTTTTTGGATTTTGGCCTAACAGTGTTGTGTTTCTGCCTTGGTCCGGTTGAAGTCTTTATTACTGGATCTCATACTCCGTACAGGTGACTCATACCCGACCTTTAACACACACGCACTTCTTCGAAACCTCCACCCTCAGCACCAACCTTTTTACAATGGTCCGCTTTGCGGGTTTGTGGACATAGTAATTGTGTTCTTCAAAAATATGCTTCAAAATTGTCTTATGCAAGGTGACACTGACTCATTGGTCCTTGTCTTATGAAGTGAAGACAAATATTAAAGGGGCATTGGCGGGCCGAAGGCCAGCCAAAAAAACGGTAGCGAACTTTTACTTTTTTTCCTTTTGGTTTTCCCCTTATTTTGACTTTCCGGATCGATTGCGGACCGTGGTGGTGCCACTCTGTGGCTGGAAATTAGTAGGTAACCAAAAAAATGGGCCAGAGAAAAAAGGAAAAAAAAAAAGGAAAAAAAAATAAAAACTCTCGAATCCTTATTTTCACTTTCGCTAAGGATCTACCCTGGTGTTGGAAAAAAAATTTATTTTTTCGTTGGTGAGCTTTTTAACGCCGGCATTTGCATTTCCGGAATCCGTCCGGCCAGTGGTGGGGTCAATTCGCCGAAATGGACAAGTTCTCGTTTTTGGTCAATTTCCGCAGTATACACAGTATACACAGTATACACAGTATACACAGTATACACAGTATACACAGCATACTCAGGGAGAAAACTCACTTTGTGGGCGCCGCAGGCGCACGGTACGCGTTTTTCGTGATTTTTTCCAGCCCGTTCTGTGCGTTCTTTTGACTCAGCGAGTCGATTGCGTTCAACGGTGGGGTCACACATGGGTATGCAAGAGTGGAGGCGCGCCAACAGGGGGAGTGGAAAAACCAAGGTAAAAAAATGTTTTTATACACCACCCCTAAAAAAAGGGTATTATTTAGCAGTTTGTTAGCAGTTCTTTAGCAGTGAAATTTGCTGGTTTCAGCCACACCACTTTCTCTTTCTGTGAATTGAAAGTATACGAAGTTACTTTTTTGTGCATAAAAAAGATAGCGCAAGGCCTGTCTGCAGTGTAGTGGCTCCGCTTGCTATAAAAAGCAACAGTTTGAACTCAAATCCACGGGTTGACCGTGTACCTACCACCCGGGTACCATGCAAAAATAAAGAACATAACTGGTTTGGCTGAAGGGAGGTGCTATTTTTTTGGGCTATTTTTCTGCTATTTTGGGCATCTGAATTTTTTTGGTGCGGCTGAAGGGAGGTGCTATTTTGTGCTATTTTGGGATCGTCAGCCACACCATTAAACGTTTGCATGGTTCCTTTGAAATTCATGTTATTGCACGCTTTTTGCATGGTTTTTGCCATGTATTTTCATGCTCTAAAGCAACAAAAACATGGTACCCTTTCGCATGGTATGTATCAAGGAAACATAGCATGTTACCCGGGTCACATGGTCGTCGTGTGAGACTCAAAGAGAGAGTGTTGGGGGTATGGGGTGTGGGGGGTGCGCAGGATTGTGAAGTAAATGACTTTGTACAGCCATGTGAGAGATGTTTATTTGCTCGTGTACACATGTCATTTGTACATGTGTACATGTCATTGCTTGTGGTTTGATTGTTGTAAGCCAACGGTGAAACTACAAACTCAAGTCAGTTACTTCACCGTCCTGTGGGGGGAAGTGTTCCACCATATGCTCGTATGGTCTCTCTGAGCAAAACGTGTTATCTCGCCCCTTCGGGCGACATTGTGCTGTATTCGTTTCTCTTTTTCTCTCTTATTTTTTCCTCTTTTTCTGTACAGAACCATTTTTTTTTTTTTTGCGTCCCCCTTTTGACGATATCTATTTGAGAGAGTAGTTCGATCCTTACAAAAAAGAGGCTTCATTACACCCCTATTGTTTTCAATGAGCTGTGTTGTTAAGCATTCGTCTTTGGGCGACTTTGTTGTACTGAACAACCTCGGATAGGGGCTTGTCGATTGTCGATACTACAAAAACAAAACAAACTTTCAATCCTCCGACAAGTTGTGTATGTGTGCACGTTTAGGAAAAGGCAACTTCCTCTTTTAGCCCAACCGACTCCATTTTTCCTTGGAGCTTCCAGGGACCGTACAATGGTCCGTTTCCCAAAGGAATGGTAACAAAAATGTTTTCAAATGACATGAAAACACCCCACCACCACACCACACCAGTGGGCTGTACTTTGTTCAGGCGTTACTTCCCACTCTAAATCTGTTATCTCCACCACACCACCACAGGATACCCCACGGGGTTGGAAGGGGTTTTACAACAACAGGGAGGAGCGAGACACCCCCCTGCACACAAAAAAATAACACAAAACACATAACGCACACTGCACGGTAGGAAGGCTCTGTGCACACTGCAAGGGACCTGAGGCGGTAAGGGAACAAAAAAAAACAAGGCACACCCACGGTTACGCAAGGCGGGGGCTGTGTTGGCAAAGCAACGAGCAGAGCGTGCTGGAGGGGGGACTCAGGATGGCCTCCAATGGTTCTACGGACGACCACAACCAGCGTATGATGTGGCTGTGGGCGAACCTGGTCGGGCATGTGGTGAGTGTCACGACATGTGACGAATCGGTATGCAATTCTTTCCCTCTTCTCCTTTCTCGACTGTGATTCGCAACAAAATGAAAACAAAAAAAAAAAAAATCCCACAAAGAGAGAAAACAAACACCCCAAAACATACAGTGGAGCTTGCAACAGGTGGCAACTAACACTATTCCAGTATTTTTTTTCAAAAACAAAAAGCAAAACAGGGGGCGGTATTGGAGTGTACCATTTTGCTATATTATTTCTATGGCATAGGTGAGGTGACGACACCTCCCCCCTTTTTTTTTGCCAAGTTGTGTATGTGTGCACGAAGGCAACTTCCTCTTTTATCCCCACCGACTCCATTTTTCTTGGACCGCACAATGCTCCGTTTCCCAAAGGAAGGGTCAATATTTTTATTTTTTAAATAAAATACAGAGCATTCCCACAACCCTTTACACCAACCCCTTTCTCCACCACAGATATGGGAGGGTCTGTTCCAATCCAAGGAGCCCGAGACGCTCCATATAGTGCTCAGCCAGGCACGCTTGAGAGCGTCCCGCGTCAAGGGCGAGCGTGAAAAGTGTGATCCTCGCGAGGTATGATCTGCACCTTTACTCTCTCTCACTCTCTCTCTTTTGGGGCCATATTCTGCGCAAGAATTGCCCCCCTATTAGTTATCAAAACACACACATATACACTCTCTCTCTCCCATGGGTTATATTCCGATTGCTAGGGATAACCTACCTGTTCTCAACACACACTCTCGTTTGGGGCCATATTCTGCGCAAGAATTACCCCCCTATTAGTTATCAAAACGTCAACTTTTCTATAATTATAGCTCTGAGGAACTACCCACTACCTATTTTTGCTTTTAAAACATACAGACACATTGTCTCTGTGGCAATATTTGATTTTTTTTGTTTTTTTTTTGTGCAGGAATTTTCCATCACATATTTCAAACATAACTCTTTTCCTCTCTTCTTTTGAGCAATTACACAGCTGATGTGCGATAATGAGATTGTGATCACAAATGGTAACTAATTCACACAAGAGACTTAGGTTCATCTCAAGCCCTCTTTTACTCTCTCTCTCTCTCTCCAATCCCCCCTTTTCTTTTTCTCCAGATCCTTAAGATCAGTGCGACTGATGTTATTGCTGTGAGGGCTGTGGATGCACCGCTTGCTGCGCCTGTTGTGCAGTCCGCCAACTATGGACATGCGGACCAGGCAGGTCAGGAGCGTGACATGGTTGCGTGGCGCCCTGACGGAGGTGACAAATACGGTGACCTTGAGGGTGGCGGGGAGTTGGAGAGTGGCAACAACGGCGGGAAGTGGGATCAGTTTGCGGAGAACAAACGCTTGCACGGTGTGGTCTCGACGTACGACGAGAACTTCTACACAACAGAGCTCGACAAGAACAAATTCACCGACGAGCAGAAGAAGCATGCCTCACGCATGGCAGACGAGATTGCCCGCGGTGGAGGTGGCGACCACGACGCAGAGAAGTGGGCTGACGACTACGACGAGGAAGCCATGCACAGCTGCGTCACACGCGAGAGCGACGAAATCACGATGAACCAATACAACAAATCCCAATACGTCCCTCCCCATATGCGAGCACGGGGGGCTGGGCCGGCACCCCCGGTCACAGCGCATCAACCGGAAAGCGTTGCTCAGCAGCCGCAACCGGAGTTCCACCCGCACCAGCAAGTACAGCAACACCAGCCACAACACCCGCAACAACAGCAGCAGCAGCAACAACAACAGCAACATCAACAGCAACAACAACAACAGCAGCAGTACCCATCACGTCTGCAGATGCGCAACGACAACGGTGCACCCGCGCTCCCGATCCCCATGGACTGCTACCAGGGGCAGAGCACAGCTTCTCAACTTCCCAACATGCCTGCAACCGCAGATGTGCCCACTGCCCAGCCGCCCCAGCAGCAGCAGCAACCTCCTCAGCAGCCACAGCAGACAGCAGCAGCTCCAGTGCAGGAGTCCACTACCACCACAGCATCCACACAGGCCCGTGGCCTCCCGCCCACCAGGGCAACAGCCAGAGGCAAGCCAGGAGCGAAGCCAGAGGGCTCAAAAGAACCACTCACGCGTGCTCAGGTATATCCCTCCTTTTTTTTTTTTTTTGAAGGAAGAAAAAAAAGGGGGGGAAAGGTGTGCGGGATTGCACAACTGGTGGCAACACAACCGAGGCAACTACACTACTCCAACAATTTATCAACACCTCGTCCCGAATTTTTGTCCGAGAATACGATTACTAATTAGTTACTCCACTAAATAAATCGAGCAAAAATATGGTGAACTCAGCGGAGCCCGGTTTTAAAAGTGCCAAAAACGACCTTTTCGTTTTGACGCGTTGTGAGTTCCTCAAATGCAATTTTGAAGGGTAAAAAATTCGGGTTTTCTAAGCACAAGCAGTGTTAAGTCAAAAAATTTCGCTGGGGGGCTCCGCCCCCCAGACCCCCCAGTCGCTTCACGGCTAAGGGCTGGGCTAAGCCTGCCCTTCGCCGCGAAGCGCCTGGGGTGGTGTTTGGTGCGCAGAATTAGGAGATTAAATACGTGTCCAGCATTTGAGTGGATGTCCAGCCCCGAACTCGTCTGTCAGACGTATTTCTCTTGAGACTGCAATGGAGAACATGCTTGCAACAGCTTCATCAACCGCACACGCGAGGACGAGTGCATGTGTTGCACATGTGTCCGGTCTAAGAGGTCAGAGAAAGTGCACCATTATGTGAGATGTTCACAACTTACTTTATACTCGTGAAAAACTATCCCACGCGTGAAGACCGAGCAGTCTGATTTTCTTTAACGCCGATTCTTTGGAGAATGTGTCAGTAGGGTAACCAGGGGGTGATAACAAATATGTACTCCACTAATCGGGTAGCTCACAAACAACAAATTCAAAACGCTGTTTGGCCTGCCTGCGGCGTTGTACCGAAGGTGCATATGAAGGCCTGTTTTCCAACATCCATACCCCCCCTTTACGGAGTGACAACGGGTAGAACCACGGAGAATCGGTTAAGGTGCCACACCACAAATATTTTTTTGAAATATTTTTTGGGATTGAAATCAGCGGATCGAAATGAGTTAAATGCGGGGTCGTAGGCTCAAAAATGTGCATCTGTGGTTTATTAAGTGAACGAGGCCCAGAAGTATACGCCTAACGAGATCTTGGCTGATATGTGAATCGCACTGTACTGTACTGTACTGTACTGTACTGTACTGTACTGTACTGTACTGTACTGTACTGTACTGTACTGTACTGTACTGTACTGTACTGTACTGTACTGTACTGTACTGTACTGTACTGTACTGTACTGTACTGTACTGTACTGTACTGTACTGTACTGTACTGTACTGTACTGTACTGTACTGTACTGTACTGTACTGTACTGTACTGTACTGTACTGTACTGTACTGTACTGTACTGTACTGTACTGTACTGTACTGTACTGTACTGTACTGTACTGTACTGTACTGTACTGTACTGTACTGTACTGTACTGTACTGTACTGTACTGTACTGTACTGTACTGTACTGTACTGTACTGTACTGTACTGTACTGTACTGTACTGTACTGTACTGTACTGTACTGTACTGTACTGTACTGTACTGTACTGTACTGTACTGTACTGTACTGTACTGTACTGTACTGTACTGTACTGTACTGTACTGTACTGTACTGTACTGTACTGTACTGTACTGTACTGTACTGTACTGTACTGTACTGTACTGTACTGTACTGTACTGTACTGTACTGTACTGTACTGTACTGTACTGTACTGTACTGTACTGTACTGTACTGTACTGTACTGTACTGTACTGTACTCCCAATCCCCTGTGAAAACTGTGTATACTGTGTATACTGTGTATACTGTGTATACTGTGTATACTGTGTATACTGTGTATACTACCTGTGTGTGACCATACCCCAGATGGTCTGAAGAGTGATATGAGCATATTCTCCAGGTACAATATATACCCGGAGAATCCATTGGAGCAAGAATTTTGCACTTTTGAGCATCACAGATTACATGTTGCCATTTTTGCGGTCATAATATTTTTTCAAATGGCAAAAGCAATTCCTTAAGGAATTACAGGGAAAATCACCGTTTTGGGTCTCTCTCTCTATGGGTGATTGGGTTTTAGTCACTCAACGAATCTGGTCGATTTTTTTTGCGTGTTCATAGGTTTTACCAGAAAAATCAATTAAAGCAAGAATTTTACGGTTTTGAATAGTTGTTCTTTATTTAAAAAAATACCCAGTTTGGACAAAAATTTGGGATTGAGTGCAAAAAAAATGTTTCAAATCAACCAATATGAAAGCCTACAACATCTACCTATGCAGCAGCCGTCTCCACACGGCCTTGTTGCCCTTACCATCATTTTGTAGAGTTTCTATTTCCCTTTCTGATTCCCCACTTTTTCTTCTGTCGACAAACAACCCACCCCCCTCTACCCCCTTGCAGACCATCGCCAGCTTCCTCGAGTTCTCCAAGAAGGATCTTTCCAAAGGAAAGGAGAAGGAAGCAGCTGCTGACGACGGTACACCCCAGCGTCGGCTCAACCCCTCCGCACAGCCGTACGTACCTGGTGTCAGTGGTGAGCCGGAGCCTGAGGAGAAGGAGCCTGAGGTATGCAGCAAGGGACAAAAACAAAAACAGTGGAGCACACTCTAGGGTGTCTACCAAGTTTTCAAAAAAGGAAGGGCACACACAAATTCACGTACCCTTTTTTCCATCTCGTTGGGGCGGTCTCTTGACGGTAGCCCACCTAAGCACCCCCTTCCTCTTGGCCGTAGTATTGAAAGTGAATACCAGACAGGTCGTCTAGCATTCATGAGGACTGCCCTGGTGCTTTGTCATGTAATCCCGAAGGTGGGTGCTAAGGTGATTGTCAACGCAAAACAAAATGTGAGAATCATAAGCTTTTAAAACAAAGGGTCACATTAAAGTACAGAACGCACCCGATTTAAAATGTTTTATCAAATCCAACAAAATATTCCTTTGGGGATTTACCTAAAAATCATATATAACCCATACCACAGGCACCCGTGGTGGAGGAGGAGGTGAACGTGGAGCCCAAATGGGAGGTGCAGCTGTCGTCGAAGGCGACGAACACGAAGTTCATTGCACGCATTATTGCGGAGGGCATCTGCTCGCGTATCAAGCAAAAAAGCACACCCCTCAAGACCATCCCCGGTGACCCGGAGGTCTTCAAGCATGAGTGGTCAGGCGAGAACTTCTACTGGGACGAGGAGTATGAGGAGAAGCTGACGGAGAGCAACTTCCCCGCGTCACAGCAGGGGCAGGGACAGACATTCAATGTGTACCCTACACAAGGGGGTCAGCCGCAGGACCAGAGGTACAGTCAGCAGGGCGGGTACGCTCCCCCACAGCAGCAGCCGCAGGGACAGTACCAGCAACAAGGACAGAACCCGAACTGGCAGGGGGGCTCGCAGCCGAACAACTACCAGCAGCAAGGGGGCTACCAACAGCAGCAGCCGCCACCACAGCAGCAACAACAACAACAACACCAACAGCAGCAGGGTGGATGGGGCCCACCCACACAGCAGAACGTTCCTCAACAGGGCAACCAACAGGGTTACTACAACCAGCAGCATCCCCACCAGGGACACCCAAACCAAAATCAGCACCAAAACCACCCGCAACAGCAGCAGCAGCCGCCTCCACAGGGGCAGCAGCAGCAGCAGCAGCCCCCACCACAGCAGCAGCAGCAGCCACAACAGCACTCCTACCAGCACCAACAACAGCAGCAGCAGCCCCCGCCGCATCAACACCACCACCACCAGCACCACCACCACCCGCAGCAACAGCAACAGCAACAGCAGCCACAGCAGCAGCAGCCACCTCCACAGCACGGCAACAGCGGGTACTACAACCAACAGCAACAGCAGCCACCTCCGTCACAGCAGGGTGGCCAGCCGAGGCAGTACAACCAGAGCTACCCACCCAACAACAACCAGCACAACCAAGGTGGTTATGCGCCCAATATGCAGCCACCCATAAACCAGTACCAGGTATGAGGACTCAAATTTTTTTTTGCTGTACCTTTTGGATGAAAAGCACCTTAATTCAGCCCCCTTTTTGACCAATTTAATTCCAAAATCTAAATCCGAATTCTCTGTTTTTCAAAGAGAAAGTAATAGGAGGAAAAAAAAAACCCTTTTGTATGTTGTATTCCCGAACCAAAAAACTGAAGTAGAAGGTCACCTAATGTTCACACGAAACATCGGTTTCCCGACATTCACCCACCATCTAAAGGGAAATCACTGAAGATGTCCACCCTTTCGAATACAACTGTATGATTCTTAGGACTGAAAACAGGGTTATTGTCAGAAACCAATCTACTAAAGTTTCAACTTCTTTACGAAGCATTTTACTTTTCTCTTTTACGTTTTGCAAAATATACGGCAAAGAAAGATGGGAACATTTTTTATTGATCCCTCCTCGTATGCTATCAATTTATTGATTGCGCATGTTGAAAATACTTTTCAAACAAAAAAGGGCACAAAAAGAAAAAAAAAGTAATTTTACAACAAAACCATTTACTGGGGGGGGGTCGAATAGTAGATCCCCCCTTTGAATAGTAGATCCCCCCCTAAATTTTAGACTCCAATTTTTTTGACCATATTTTAGGTGCTCGAAAGTGGAGTCTGACCCCCATGTCCAGGTCACAAAAATGCCCGATGAGTCCAATAAAGCAACAGATTTCATGTTTTGAGTAGTTGTGGTAATATGTGGAAAAAAATTTATACAGGGGGGATCTACTATTTAGGGGGGATCCACTATTCGGCCCCCCCCAGTAACCATTTAACCACATAACCACCCCACAGCAAGAGCCCAACAACTCCCAGCAAATGCCCATGCAGCCCGCCCCCTCTCACCAAGGACCCATGCAACCCCAGAGGGCAATGGGTGGGTACAACCAGCCTCCTGTATGTTAGCGGTGTCAACACTTTGTTTTTTTTTTTTTTTTGAATATACGAGAATCGTCATTTTAAAATAAAACTCTGTTTTTAGATAGTGCTTATCGAATTACTCCCCCTCACATACACTAATTAGCGATCAACGAAAAAAACATTTTTTTTTCTCTCTTTTTTTCCTTGTTTTCGCTTCTTTTTTGATTGAATATCTATCTAAAAAAGGAAGAGTTTTATTTTTGTAGAAATACAAGGAACTCCCTAAATAGCTAATACCAAAAGTCTACAATCTCGGGGGTATCACAGAACTGTAATACCCCCATGTTTCCAAGGGTACTTGGGCCCACCCCGCCACTAGGTTGTATTATACGTGCTCGGCCCCGACCGAATACCGTATTATACGGTATTATACGGTATTATACGGTATTATACGGTATTATACGGTATTATACGGTATTATACGGTGTTATACGGTGTTATACGGTGTTATACGGTGTTATACTGTGCTGCTGGGGACCGAATACCGTATAATTCGTATAATTAATTATACGAATTATTCGAATTTTACAACCTAGCCCCGCCATGCAACCCAAAACTGGGACAATTGGGGACAATCTGAAACTTGGGGCTGTGTAGGCTCACACACAACAACCAAAACTAAGCAAGAGGCAGTACCATGTGGCGCGGGGGGCTAAAAATTTCACGTGCCAGAATTTTTAAGTTTTACGGTATTTTGTATAGTCCATGAGCGGTGCCTCACACACATCACATTCACAGCCTTCGCAACCTTACGGGCAACCGCAAGACCAGCAGCAGGGTCAGTGGGATCAAGTATGTTACGATATTTGTCTATCACACACCTGCTAAAGGGTGTCTAATTGCCAACGCAGATTCCTTTCATCTTGCGCCAAAACAGATTTTTTTTTTTACCCCTATTTGGCTGCGTTCAACGAAAAAAACACTGTTATATTTTTATTGTTATCAAGATCAGTTGGCGGATGATATCGTCTAGTTTTTGCCGGTTTTTCGTGAGTACAGTAGAATAGGAATTCCTTATATCAGCTTTTTCTCACCTCCCCCCTAACCCATAATTCCCACAGAGTCAGTACAGAAGACCCCCTGTTCGCAACCCAGGGCAACGTTGATCGATGAATGGGTGAGGAATACTAAACCGAGGATGATCGTCTAACAAATTTTAAAAAAAAAACCCCATTTTTTTCCCCTTCTCTTTTTTATTTGCTAAGATGACAAACCTCGAAATGGATGTAGAACTGCATTGGGGGGGAGGATCCACCCCACGGTACATTGTCACGAGAGGGCTTTGTATTTTATGGCAATTTGTTTTTCTCTCTATTTTTTTTTTTTTTTTTTTTTTTGGGCAAGAAACGGGGTGGCGGGGGAAAAGGGTGTTGTGGGGATGGGTGACCGTGTTATCCCATGTGTTTCCTTTTTCAGGTTAATAATGCAAATAAGTGTTGGTTTTTTTTGTGGTTTTTTTTTTTTTTTTTTTGGAAAAAAAAGATACAGAGTTGACCGTTTTGTTGTTATGGCTTGGCTGGCCAATTTTCAGATTATTATTATTATTTTTTTTTTAAAATGGGTGAGGGTTATTCCCTTAGGAGAGAAAGGAATAGGGGTGCAGTGGTGTACATCTGCAAAATGTTGTGGGGTGGGGGGGGAGGAGGTAGAGAACGGTTTTTAAAAAAATAGCAAAAAAAAAAAACAAACAAAAAATTACAAAACAATTATTCACACACAAAATACCAACAACAACAGTGAAAGCCTATAAGGCAGTTCCACTAATCCAACAAATAATGAGGAAATAGAAAACGACTGACGGTACGTGCCTTTAGCTTTTTATTTACCTTTTCTTTTTGCTTCACACAACCAACGCCATGTGACCAACAGCAGTGAAAAAAAAAAAAAGCAAAAAAACAGCTTGTACGACAAACGAAAAAAAAAGCACGTTCTTATTTCCTTACCATGAATTGTCAATTTGACAACCCGCGCCATAAACAGAAAGATGGGAACATTCTTGTTGATCCCTCACCATATACTATCAATGTATTGATTGCATATGATGAAAATACAATTTGACAACCCGCGAGAGAACTCACAGAGGTGCCCTGCGCCCTTTCCCCCCCCCCACTGAGGAACGGCGTTCTTTTTTGCACTTTTTTCAACGTCTCATTATTTGCTGCTACACGGTGACAATACCGAATCCTCGGTTCTGTTCAGGGGATGAAAAAATACCGTGACATGAATACATAACATGGTTAAAAAAAAATGACGTGATAAACAATACCATGTGTACCATGCTATATCATGTCTTGTCACCTATTTGGCCTCCGTGTGTGCATCGTCAGCTTCAGAGGAACTGATACGAGGGAGAAGCCTTGCCTGAGGCTCGAGAGGACACGTGTTCTTGCCTGTGTCTCCCCCTCATCGGAAGGACGGTTTATTTGTTGTTCATGTGCTTTTGCGTCCCAGAGGTTCTTGGGCACTACCAACTTCACCTTTTTTTTTTTTGTGACAACTGCCTTGCAAAGGTTGTAGGGGAGGAAATGAAAACATATCTGAGTTGTGCCCGAATTTTTTTGGTGTGAGCGATGTAAACACGACACAACTTATTCACAGAAAAGTTTTTGATTTTGTCCCTACACACTCCACAAAAATCCGGTGCGATCAACGAAAAATTCTTTTTCTGATTTCGTTTCTTTCTTTATCAGACTAGCTTAAACTCAGATAACAGTTTTTATTTTTGATAATGTGACAACGGTCGGCCAATAGACGGCCAGCATGCGATCGTCACCTTACCTTTGTTATGAGGTGACCAAAGCACGGTGAGGCTTAGGTTCACCATATATAACCTTCTCTGGTGCTTTCGGAAGTCGGTCAACGACCTGTCGGCGACCTGTCGATATCAGGGGGGGTGTCCTGTGTCAGTGACCTGTCGATATCGACCCCTCCCGGAACACCATGATTCTCTTTTATTTATTTTTGTTGGTAATTATTCAGGTCCAAGTTGAACGATGTGTGTGTAAGGCAAGTATTCAACTTTTTCTTCCTGTTGGGAATGTGGATGTGCGTGCAGGGAAGGCACATTTTCATATTTTAAGTTTTTCTTTTTCTTTTTCTTTGTGCTGGCCCTTGCATTTACCCCCCTTTTTTTTTCCCCCAATTTTATTTCCATTTGGCTATCTATTTCACTCCCAACCAGAACAACAAAGGCAAATAAACCATGCAGAACAATAGTGGACATCATCTTCGCGATATCTACTGAAAAAATACATGGCGAAATACAAAAGGGTGACAAAAAACATCCATTTTTTTTTGTTTTTTTCAAAAATAAAAAAGAAAATAACACAACTTTGCTTGCCCGGGACCTTTTTTTTCCTCTTTTTTATGGGGTGCTGTGGGGATTAGGAAAGGGGAAAAGTGGGAGTAGGGGGAAGGGTATTCTCGAAGAAAAACGGCAGAAAAACAACTCTGATGAGGTAAGTTAACGGTGCTTTCGGAAATCGGTCAACGACCTGTCAGCGACCTGTCAATATCGACCCCCTCCCGGAACACCATAAAAAGGAAAAAAGGGGTTTTCCCCCCGTTGATTGCTCAATTACCCTGTTGAGGGGAGAAGGGCGATTGATGATCAGGGAAACTCTTTTCCCTTTGAAAGCTACGTTTTTGCAGGTCCAAAAAAAACATAAAACATAAAAAACAGGAAAGTGGAGATTTGCACAAACTGTGGCAACACAACCGAGGCAACTACACTACTCCAAACAATTTATCAAAAAAAAAAAAAAAAAAAAAAAAAAACAAGCTAAACCAGACAACGTTATCCGCGGTGCTGTTTAGAGATTCTTTCTCTCGTATTCGCTCTCTCTCTCTCTCTTGCCGGCACTGTTCACCCCTACACCCACCCCTCTTTGTATGGGCCTCACTCTTTTTGTTGTGCATCTTTGCGCAAAAGCAGAGTAAAAAAGGTCACACTTTTTAGATCCGTGATTTTAAGGTTATTTTTTTTGGGTACTTCTGCTTTCATCCGGATGGCTGGCATCGTACATTGGGTCAGTCGGAGGTGTGCCTGCATCAACAACTACAGTTCTTTTGTTATTGCTGGTTATGTTATCTGACTACGGTGCGTTTTTTTTGCACTTTTCAACTTAAGACGTGAACGAGAGGTGGCAAAACATCCATTTTAGTACTAAGGTACACAGTTCAGGAGAGGGCTTTGTATTTCAAGTCAACCCCCCTTTTTTTTTTCTTTGATTTCTGCCCATCTTCAAGAACCCAACGTTGTCCCAGTGTGATAACGATAGTGGGTAAAAAGATGTTGTGTGTGCACGAGAGGTACATCCATGGGAGCAAGTTTCCCTTCTTTATCTTCTAATTCTGTTGTTCAAGATGCAAAAAAAAAAATCACAGAAAAGACGGAAATGGACGGTAGATTTAGCCCACCGTTTAAATATAGTCCAATTTTCCAATCACGGGAAAAAAAAAAATCTGACACTTTGCTTTTCATTTTGTAAAAAAAAAATGAATATCTAAAACGCTCCGCTTTCTTAAAACCAGAGCAAACCAAAGTGAACCTACTAATTTTCCCTTTTTTTTACCGCCTTTTTTTATAAACCCCCCTCCCCACGTATGGCAAATGATAATTTATTATGAGATCTCATAATAAATTATGAGATCATTATGCGCTATTATGCGCCCTCATAATAATCGCATAATGCATAATAGCGCATAATAGCGCATAATAGCACATAATGATTATGCGCTATTATGTGCTCATTATGTGCTCATTCTGTGCCCTACCCCAATGCCCCAAACCAGAAAATACCACCCTCAGATGTCCAAAAATCCATCTGCGCCCGGTTTTGAGCAGTTTTGAGCCTCAAGAAGCCCCGTATCTGCTTTTTTCAAAAATGTACATACAACTTGTACCTGCCCACCCCTCGTAGATAGAGCAACTCACACATCCATCACGCCTCAGTGTGAGCCAGGGGCCAGAAAAGCCCCCAAAGCCACATATTTTCACCCCAGAACCTATCCCGAGGGGTACCCAGGCGGTTTGCGGGGTGTTTAGAGGGACTTGGTGGAACTTAGAACCATGTTTCAAAAAGTGTCAAGCACCTGGTACCAAAGGTTTTCCCACCCAAGGTATCTTAAGCCGTCAAAAAACGTGAAGTAGGTAATAAATCAAAGAAACCCCCCTGAAGTCAATAAAAACCACACCATAGGCCCATTTGTACCCCAAAATCGAATTCCGCCCGGTTTTGGGCACTTTTGACCACTTCTGAGCGACTTTTTTTGGGTGGGGGGGTGGGGGGTACGGCACATAATGAGCGCATAACGCCGCATAATTGGCGCATAATAGGGCATAATAGCACATAATAGCGCATAATATCACATGTATTATGAGATCTCATAATAGCGCATAATATATTATCATTTGCCATACGTGCCTCCCCCCTTTTTTTTCGACCAATAATGTAAGATGTGTGTTCCATGCATTTTACATTGCATCTTTTTAAAAGTGTGGCGCGGCTACCAATAATTACCGTGTAGTCAGCGTCACGCCTACCATGGTTGGTTACAGTGAAAAAAAAAAAGTGTTGTGTGCTTCGAGAACTTTGCGGTTTTCTTTTAAGGCACGCTAGCACACTCTAGGGTGGCTACACTAATAGTGTGTGCAAGCGCTCAATGCATCAATCAAACTACACGAAAGGAAGGGTGACGGAAACGACAAACAACACATTTTTTTTTTTTTTTGGGTCTACTTTGGCGCAAGAGAGAAAGCGATAGTAGAGTCAACCAACAATAAAAAAACACCATAGATGGAGATATTTCACCACTCATGGTGATACAAAGGTCATCCTCAGGTGTCTACACTAATACAACCAAGTTTTCAATAATAATACCAGCCAACAACAACAACTACAACAACAGAAACACTTTAAATTAATGTGTACAGAGGTAGAACAAGGGGCAAGGAAGGGGGAAGGGGGGGAGGGGGGGTAAATAAGTCATTAACCGGTTAACTGTGTGTGTTTTTTCTCTTTTTTTTTTTTTTTTTTTTTTTTTCTTCTTTTTCTTGCTTTTTTGGTCCAGGTGTTCTTATGAAGTTGCAAGAAACCAAAAAAAAAAAAAAAAAGAAAGGAAGAAAACAGGAAAGGCATAGTTGCCAGCATGCTTTAGGGCTAGAGGTGGTACTGGTTCTGAAAGTGGTTCCTAGCCCCTTTTTCGGGTGACATTTTAGTCCAGAAACTGCCTTTGTGTGGGGGAGGTGATTTTTTTTGTTGAGACATAACAGCAAGCAACAACAAATTTAAAACAAAAAAAAAACAAAAAAACACAAAAAAAAAAAAAAAAACACAAAAAAAAACAAAAAAAAAAAAAAACCACATCGTAGGCAAGCTTCACACAAAGTAATGAGCAGGCTTCACGTTGAAAAAATTTTTTTTTTCAAAAAAAAAAATGCAAAAAAAAAAAAGGAGGGAAGAGTGGACAGCTCTAAAATAACGTCTGACTCTTGGGGGTTGGGGGGGAAAGGCAAGAGAACAAAAAAAATGGGTTTCTACGTTCTTTAGGAGTTGTTGGTATTCCTTTCTTCATAAAAGAAGAAGAAAAAAAAAAAGGTTAGCCCTTTATGTGTCCACCTCGGTCCCGTAAAAGGGTTAAAATTTTTTAAAGCGAAAGATGTCTCTCCCACCCCTTTTTTCCAAAAAAAAGATGACAGTTTTTTTTTAGTTTTACCTAACCCCCTTCCACCCCCCTCTCTCCCCTCCCATCATCTCAGGGTGGCTGTATTGTGATAAAAAAAAAAAATTGGCCCATAATACATAATACACATCGTGTGATTCAGGAGGTCCGGACAACCCATGGGAGAAACCACGGAGAACTGCTTTTGGGGTTATATTAAGATTTGCGGAGCACCTTCGGGGGGGAACCACGGAGAATCGGTTTTTTGGTGATCACAACCAATCACAAATACAGCGAGTTCTACTCTTTAGCCCCTCCCTTCTACCATCTAATATTGGCTGTATTGTGATCATTGCCCATCGTAATACATAATACACATCACAATCCAGCCACTTCTACTCTACAAACTCCCCTCTAAGGGTGGGCTGTATTGTGATAATTGTCCATCATAATACACCATATTTGTGATGTGTATTATGATGGACAATTATCCTAATACAGTGGTGTGGCTGAAAGGGGGGGTGCTATTTTCTGCTATTTTTCTGCTATTCTGGGCATCTGGATTTTTTTGGTGCGGCTGAAAGGGAGGTGCTATTTTTCTGCTATTTTGGGGTCGTCAGCCACACTAATACAGCCAGTTCTACTCTATCCCCTCTAAGGGTGGCTGTATTGTGATAATTGGCCATCATAATACACGTCACATTTGCGATGTGTATTATGATGGACAATTATCCTAAGACAGTGGTGTGGCTGAAGGGAGGTGCTATTTTTGGGCTATTTTGGGGTCGTCAGCCACACTAATACAGCCACTTCTACTCTCTATCCCCTCCTCCATCCCAATCCACACAGAACACACACAAAGGGACGGGGTCAACCTACCCATCTCTGAACCATCCCTTTTGTATTTTTATTTTTATTTTGTTATTTTGGTCAGAGTAGGGGATAGGGAAGAAGAAAACCACTTCTCCCCCCTTTCCCTCCCTCTCCTGCCCCCCCCCATTTTTTTAAAAAATGAGTGGTGTGGAAACCCAAGCCTGGGAGGAGATCGGTAGTGTCCATCACCACAACCTCGCCTCTGGGAGTTCTGCGGAAATGAATTTGGGGGTGGAGAAGTTTGAGGGGCACCTTGCTGGCGATTTGAACGATTTGGTTGACGTAAATGGATTGGAAACACAGGAGTCTTCACCTACCAACGCAAAGAGACCCCCACGCAAGAAGAAGATCATTATTGTAAAAAAACGGCGCAAAAATTCGATGACTCCCAACACCGATCAAGACCACCACGACGATGCAGACACCATCTCCGAACACGCCACCACAATGCACGACGACGATGCAGACAGCACCAGCACTGCCCCCGCCTTCCCTCCCCCTTCCGGCAGCGTTTCTCCATGCCCAACCGGAACTCCATCACCCCCTCCGGTTCGCGCAAGAAGACGGAGCAAAATCATCACCAAAACATCAGAAGTAGATCTGCTCCGAGAATGCGCAACTCAGCTAGAACGCGACGAAATGGAACCACAAGCATCATTTTGCGGTTCCGTACAGTCTGGGACAACCAACGATACTGTCGGAGGGTCTCCTCACCACGCAAAGGTCCGCGCAAGACGGCGGAGCCGAGTCGGCAAAAACGATTCCCTAAGCAGCCTGGTAAGCAGCGCAACCGGGGCCATGGGGATGCCACCTCCGGCACCATCCATCGCCTCTGCGTCTCGATCCCCTTCTGAAGCCAATATGTCTGTCGGAGGAGCGCTGGTCATGGCTAATGTCGCAAACATCCCAAACGGATCACACCCCCCTCAATCCACCTGGCGTCACTCCCTTCCAGCAAGCGAATCAAGCCAGCACCCAATGACCCCTATCACCCCTGGTTTAAACGGTTCGGGAGAATCCTTCACCTCTCCGGGAGATCCAAGCGCGATACCACCGGCGGCAAAGAAAAAGGTGACACGCGCAAAACGCAATTCATTGATCCTTCAAGCAACCGAATCTCTCGAAGCACAGTCGACCATTTCAAATGGCTCTTCCGCTGCGAAACTTATGGAATCTACCCTTCCCGTTGGCGCTACGGCATCAGATGTCCCTCCATTAATCCCAGGAAGGGTAAGAAGAAACAGTAGTGTCGAAGAATTTGAAGGGCTTTTCAAGGGAATGAGCTTGACCCCACGACCATCAGAATCACCTTGCGGGGAAGGGGAAGGGATTGAACGGGGTAGTTCCTCTGTAGGAAGCTTTCAGTCGATTACACCGCCACCACGGAGCTTGCAGTCACCTACTTTGTATCCAATTACGCATTCGCTTTCGGCCTTTAACAGCAGCAATTCGAATGTAGCAGGCACAGCGCCAACAACAAATGGAGTGTTTACCCCAAGCCCTCCAATCAGTCCGGTATCTCCGGCACCTCGTTCTCCTCTTACTGCAGGGGCGTTTGTTGAAAAGAGTGTCGAAAAGCCTGAAAAGAAGAGGTTTGCAGGGCTTGGAGGGTTGTTTTCAAGGGAGCGGAGAAATTCGCAGAAACGGAGTGCATCACATGAGAGGCAGGGGTCTTCACCAGGGGTGCCTCCTTTGGCGACCGGAGCCATGCGTTCGGTGTCCCCTCAGATGCTGGGTATATCCCCTAGGGGAACGTCGTCAACCTCTCGGTCGCCTACTCCAACCTCGGCTGTGTCGACTCATCTTACGCCGGGGAGAGTGCCGCTCGCTGTGTCCAAGCAGCCCCCTCCCAAGCCCCCGACGGTCACGACAACGCAAAAGGCGATGGTGCAAGGTGTATGGACATCATGCAAGGACGATGCACGCATCGAGGTGCACGGAACAGAGGTAGTTCACATGAAGGAAGGAAGGGTCTGGAAGAGGTGCAAGCTGGTGGAGGCGAAGCCAGGGGGGAAGGTAGCCATTGATGGAGTAGGGTTGAAGCAGGCGTCTAGGGACATGTATAAGGTATGAGGGGCGAGGTGTCATGTTTATCCCAACCTTTTTTTTTTAAACTTTGAGATCGGTACCAGGTTGTGTTTTGTTTGTTTTTTGTTTTGGCAAAAAAAATATGCTACTCCCCTTTATTTGCATTTCTGGTACCCCAGAAATCCAAAAAAAAAATATATAGTGGAGCACACTCTAGGCATACAGTACGTCCGAATCGGATCCGATAATATTATCGGATGATTATCGGATGATTATCGGCCAATTATCGGATCCGATAATCATCCGATAATTTTTTTAGTTAGAATTCTACTAAGACTTTTTGCTCGATTTTTTTTTTTTTGAGAAGATTTTGTGGCCAATCTTTCAAATAAAGCGGTTTTTGGGCAGAAATAATTTAGTGGGGTTGTCTCTGCAGGTGGAGAGAGTGAGGTACTGTATACTGTATACTGTATACTGTATACTGTATACTGTATACTGTATACTGTATACTGTATACTGTATACTGTATACTGTATACTGTATACTGTATACTGTATACTGTATACTGTATACTGTATACTGTATACTGTATACTGTATACTGTATACTGTATACTGTATACTGTATACTGTATACTGTATACTGTATACTGTATACTGTATACTGTATACTGTATACTGTATACTGTATACTGTATACTGTATACTGTATACTGTATACTGTATACTGTATACTGTATACTGTATACTGTATACTGTATACTGTATACTGTATACTGTATACTGTATACTGTATACTGTATACTGTATACTGTATACTGTATACTGTATACTGTATACTGTATACTGTATACTGTATACTGTATACTGTATACTGTATACTGTATACTGTATACTGTATACTGTATACTGTATACTGTATACTGTATACTGTATACTGTATACTGTATACTGTATACTGTATACTGTATACTGTATACTGTATACTGTATACTGTATACTGTATACTGTATACTGTATACTGTATACTGTATACTGTATACTGTATACTGTATACTGTATACTGTATACTGTATACTGTATACTGTATACTGTATACTGTATACAGTATACAGTATACTGTATACTGTATACTGTATACTGTATACTGTATACTGTATACTGTATACTGTATACTGTATACTGTATACTGTATACTGTATACTGTATACTGTATACTGTATACTGTATACTGTATACTGTATACTGTATACTGTATACTGTATACTGTATACTGTGTACTGTGTACTGTGTACTGTGTACTGTGTACTGTGTACTGTGTACTGTGTACTGTGTACTGTGTACTGTGTACTGTGTACTGTGTACTGTGTACTGTGTACTGTGTACTGTGTACTGTGTACTGTGTACTGTGTACTGTGTACTGTGTACTGTGTACTGTGTACTGTGTACTGTGTACTGTGTACTGTGTACTGTGTACTGTGTACTGTGTACTGTGTACTGTGTACTGTGTACTGTGTACTGTGTACTGTGTACTGTGTACTGTGTACTGTGTACTGTGTACTGTGTACTGTGTACTGTGTACTGTGTACTGTGTACTGTGTACTGTGTACTGTGTACTGTGTACTGTGTACTGTGTACTGTGTACTGTGTACTGTGTACTGTGTACTGTGTACTGTGTACTGTGTACTGTGTACTGTGTACTGTGTACTGTGTACTGTGTACTGTTGCATCGCACAAGACCACCACCCCAAGTGTGTTTGTATTTTTATTTTACTATTTCTTCAGGACAGTTGGGTCCCAATCTTTCAAATAAAGGACAAAATTTGCACTTTTACCGCTCTCCAAGCATGTTAGGACCCATTATCGGATGATTATCGGACATCCGATAATAGCCGATAATCATCCGATAATGACCGATAATGGCCGATTCGGATCCGATAATTTCAGATTTTTTTGGGAAATCCGATAATGGCCGATAACCGATTCGGATGTACTGTATGTCTAGGGTGGCTACACTAATACAACCAAGTTTTCAAAAAAACGAATTACGTAAGTAGTACGTAATATGGGGTCGTCAGGGGCACCAATATCATTTTCTTTTTCACAGCTCGTCTGGGTGAACGGGGACATGTGGGCGAAGGAGGGTGGTGCAAAGCCGCAGTACCGGCCTGCTAGCATCGAAGCATAGGGCTAGGGGCATGTGGCATGTGAACACGACCAAGAGAAAAAATGTACCTTGTGTACAACCGTACCACCTTCAGGGATCAACCCCATGACAACATTGTTTTTTTTTTTTTTGAGAGAAATTTCAGACCATTCGGTCCCCATAAGCTGAGAGGTTATGTTTATGGGTGATTTTGTGGGTAACGCCAAGGCTGCGCGACCCCCCCAAAAAAAAATAGTACAAATACAAACAAATCCCTCTCCAACAATAAAATAGAAAAAAAGGGGTTTTTGACACCTGCAAAGCGTACCCCCCTTCTATTTGGTCTTCTTTTAAGGATCCTGTGAAAGAAAAATGGTGGTTGCTATCTACAGTGTTGATAGGAAGACGGTACGCTGTAACGCATGACAAAGGGGGGTAGGTGGGTCGAGGGGAGGGGATGGTTTTTGTTTTTGTTTTTTTTTTTGTTTTTTTTTGCATGAGATTCGGCTGAGATGCGTTTTAGCACGATTCAACTACTTCTTTTTTTTTTTTTTTTTTTTTTTTTTTTTTTTTTGTTGTGCTTGATCGTAGACCGTTCGGTTGTTGTTTTATTAGGTACTTTCCTTTATTTCGTGTTTCGATGTCATTTTCCCCTTCATTTTTCATTCTATTGTGCTGTGCTGTGGCGTGGGTGTGGATGTGGTGTAGTTTTTTTTTACTTCATTTAATACTCAAACCATATGAGTAACAGTGCTTTGCGATGTGCCTGCATCAACAACTACAGTTTTTCTTTTTTCTTTTCCAAAAGAATTTCCCTTTTTTTTTTATCCTCATGAAACGAAGGAGGAAATAGAAACAAAAGCATTTTGAACACACTTTTGCAGTTCTGGGGGACAGAACCGCGCTGCAGAAGCCACTCCTCACCAAAACAGGTCGAGGTGTGTGCGGTTCACCACAACCTCCTCTCCCATAGGTTTTTATCGTGTGATGAGTGTTACGTTTCTATTTTTTTTTTTTTTTTTTTCCTTCTTTTCTTTTCCCCCCGCTTTGTTTCTCCACAATCACCTCGCTATCCCCACGCACGTAGTGTGTCCGCTTCCCCTTCTTTCGTGACTGTACTGTGCATACTGATCGTTCTTTTTCGCCATGACCAAGCACGAGAGGCTTAGGTTCATCTCATAAGCCTTCCAATTCTTTTTTTTTCGACCATCACTTAGTACATTAGAACATAGCTGTGCTCTGATGGATAAGATATCAAATGAAACGGGAGGCTTGATTTTACCTGAAAAATTTTTTTTTGTGGAGTTTAGTGAAGTTCCACCTAACTCCAATCAAATTTTCAGGAATAATCAGGGGGGAAAACAGTGGAGATTTGCACAACTGGTGGCAACACAACCTGAGGCAACTACACTACTCCGACAATTTAGCGAAAAGAAAAACAATAACCAGAAAATGCACAGTTTCCCACAGCGACACACAACACCACCCCCCTTCCACGACTTCTTGTCTCTCCGATGGCTTTGACGATGCCCTCGGTGAGGGTCCCTATTTTTTTTTTCAAAAAAAAAGCCAAGTTCTTGGCAATTTTGGAAATATAAATGACTGACGGTGCGTGCCCGCTAGCCCCTCTTATTTTTTGTCACCTCATGAAATGAAGGAGGAAGTAGAAACAACGCACTTTGAACACACTTTGCGGTTCCAGGGACGAACCGTGCTGCAGAAGCCACTCCTCACCAAACAGGTCGAGGTGTGTGTGGTTCACCACAACCTCTCCCATGGGTTTTATCGTGTGATGAGTGTTAAGTTTCTATTTCCCTCGAATATACACCACAGACAAACACCAAACTTCAGTGGGGGGGAAAAAAATAGCTGTTCGGTGGAGTTCATCCTCGGGTGTCTACACTAATACAACCAAGTTTTCAAAAACAAAAAAAAAACACAACAGCTTGCGGAGCGACAAAACGAACTTATGCTGAAAGTCTGGTTTCCATTTTTTTTCTTTCTTCTTCTTCTTGCGATTATCCTATTATTTTCCTTCCCTCCCCCCAAAAAACAGCAAACGTACTTCACTCCACTGCACTCTTAGTATCCCTATTCCCCCCCCCTAGGGGGTCCGACTCCCATGTAAATTTTTGTCCATTTAATTATTTTTTCAACATTCGGCCATTTCCCGGGCACCCCCGGGCGAATCCTGCCCCCAAAATAACATATCTGGGCCCTGTGGGCCTGAATTCACCCTCTACGTACCCCAAAATATAAAAAAAATTGAAAAATATGGTCAAAAATCGGTTTTTTGGCCTTAGGCAAAATGGCCGGTTTTCACTAAAAAACCGTTTCCCGAAAAAAAAATCAAAAAAACCCAAAAAAAATAGACGAAAAAAGTCGTCTCTGGACACAATTTCGACGGAAATAAGTGGGATGAGTCAAATGCAACCGGTTTTTCACCCTTTTGACAATTTTGCGACGCTTTTTTTGTGTTTTTCTTGTCCTTGGAACATCCTTGGAACATCCTTGGAACACCCCATGCGTTTTTTCACGTAAAAACACAAAAAAACGTCGAAAAAGGTGTCAAAAGGGTGAAACTCCGTTTTCAATTGACTCAAAACACATTTTTGGACCGAAATTGTGTCCAGAGACGACTTTTTTCGTCTATTTTTTGGGCTTTTTTTTGATTTTTTAGAAATTTGGTCAAAATCGGCTATATTGCCCAAAAGGCCAAAATAGCCTATTTTTCACCATTTTTTTCAATTTTTTTTATATTCTGTGGTACCTAGAGGGTGAATTTAGCCCCACAGTGCCCAGAAACCCTATTTTGGGGGCAGGAATCGCCCGGGGGTGCCCGGGAAATGGCCGAATGTTGAAAAAATAATTAAATGGACAAAAATTTACATGGGAGTCGGACCCCCTATTCCCCCCCCCCCACCACAGTGACTAAGCAAAAACAGAGACGCTTAGTATGGTCGTTTACCAATAAAATAACATAGTGAGAGCTCATGCTCTGGGTGTCTAGCACTGATACAACCAAGTTTTCAAAGCAAAAAAAAAAGCAAAAAAAAAAAAAAAGAAAAACTTTTTGAAGGCTCTTTTCATCCTAAAAGCTGCTCTTAAGGGTTCAGGACGAATGACGTCTTTTCCTTCCGTAGTACAAAAGGCTTCAACATTGAGTACAGACCCGAATTCTCCCTGGTGGGATTACTCGGCGATTGTCGACACAACGAAAACAACAAAAAAAACAGCACTTCCAACTTTCCCTCCCAAACCATGTATGAAAGGTGATCCATACATCGTTCAAAAGCTATACTGTATCTCTAAAGCCTGGTGACCCACAAACGTTTGGAAGTTCAACGTCTTCCTTTTTCTCCCACACGACAGTGAAGTAAAAAATGACTCGGCTTTGCGGTTTCATCGTTGACCTATAACAGTGAAGCCACAAAAGTAAAACAAAAACGTCGAGTAGTTTACTTCACTTCATCGTATGGGTGTTTTCCCTAGCAGTTTCACCGTCGTGCAGTTAGAAGGTGTACTGTAGTGGTTGGCTGTATTGTGATCATTTGCCCATCATAATACATAATACACAATACAGCTGTATTGTGATGTGTTTTGTGTATTGTGATGGGTAATATGAGCACAGCCCAGCCAACCACTAGTGTACTGCAAGGCTTAGGGTACTGTAGACCTCACGAAAGAAAGATAATATTACATACATTATGTCTGTTCTGTTATTAGCAACTTCCCCCCCTTCCGCAAGTCTATTGCTGCGGTTTTGTTTCTCAAAAAAAAAAAAGTATGATTTTTTATTTTTGTGTGTTATCAAGCATTGCCGAATAGAAATGGAAAAACGACGGATGGTGTGTGCCCGCTTTTAGCGCTATTGGTTTTTCCACTAACGTACACATCACTCACATTCATCAGTGGAAAAAAAACACAAACCTTTTTGTGGTGCGATAAACGAAAAAGTGTTTTTCTTTATTTCATTTAACTGTCACATCCTGAAGTCGTTTTCTATTTTTTTTTTTGGTGCAGATGCTTCAATGCAACAAACGAACAGCAACAAAGAGTAACTTTTTTTTCTTTTTTCTTTTTTCTTTTTTTTTTTGAAAAGTGGAGAAGGTACCTCTCTCTCGGGTACCCAAAGTTGATACAACACTCATAAAAAAAGAGAGAGAGAGAAAAAAATGGGGTGTACTGTGTGCTCACACACAAAAGAAAAGAAAAAAATACACACCAACATCTCAGAAGGACCGTGCGTCTTTTTATGTGGTTTCTATTCCTTTTTTTTCCCTCCCTCAAGATAACTAAGCATTGTGAGGCTTAGGCTCGTCTTACAAAAAAAAAGAGGGGGTAAAAAACTATTTTTATTTTGGTTGACAATACGTCATTACTGTCCCGCTTCTAGGTTTGAAAGCTATTTTCTTTTCTGTTCTGTATACTTTTTTTTCCCCCTTATGTTATCTGTCTTGAATCTTGAAAATCATGTGAAAATTGCCCTCTTTCCAAACAGGTTAGGGAAATTGCATTGTATTCCATTATCTACAGCCTTCTTCGGGGCTATTTGAGGATACAAAAAAAAAACATGCGGATAAGAAGACGATCATCCAGTATGGTGGCTTTAACTGTTTTTTAGATTATCCAAAAGGGAATATCGGTTGATACAATAAAACAGCCATTGCATAAAAAAGCAAAAAAAAGCAGGATTCATGCAATGTTTTTCAAAAGAATGGAAAAAAATAAAACCCGAGGGGGAGGGTTGCCTTCTTTTTCTTCTTTTTCTTTATTTATTTTTCAGTGCTTGCGTCCGCCGGTGAACGGTGAGGCGTTTGTACTTTCTTTTTTTCGTTTTTTGTTTTTGAAAACTTGGTTGTATTAGTGTAGCCACCCTAGAGTGTGCTCCACTATACTAAACATTTTTATGTCACCGCAGACGAGCGCGATGATCTCTCTTGTGTGGCAGATGTCACACTGATGTCGCTGATACTACTACCCACCGGGCCATCATCAGATGGGGGTGGCGGAGCGGAGGGGGGGGCATTGATGGCGGATTTCTTCCGTTTTTTGGCAGTTTTGTCGCATGCTCTGGGAGAAGACGAGCGTTTTCTTTTTGAAGTACGTGTTGATGGATTCTGTTTACGGGAGGGGGGAGAAACAGAACGCTTTAGTTTTAAACTACGGTTGGGCTCAGGGTCACCCTCAGCAGGCGGCACGTCATTCTCGGCAGGCCGATCTCCTGTTGCGAGGACGTCGTCGATCATGTCACCCTCCGATGTGTCAGCAGAGGAAGTTGGAGGTGAAGACCACCTAGATGCTCTAGCTGATATGCTAGGGCCGTAGGCATCGAGTGGTGCAGTTCCCCATACCGCGTCAGCAAGCCATCGGACGGACCGTGACAGCTGTGACCTGATAACAGCGATGCTATCGACACCAAGACGGGCACGCGGCGAGTGCCCACCCGCTACCTGGGGTGCACCAATGGGACGTAGGCTGTACACGGTATTGACACTGTTACCGGGCAGTGGGCACGTAATCTTGAGGTTCGTGCAGTGCTTCCGGAACCAACGAAGCCAGATGCCCATAGCTTTTCCGCGTTCTCGTGCAGACCATCCCGTGTTATCAGGTGCTCGCTCGTGCTGTAGGAGGAGGCCAGAGAAGACCTCGAAGTCGATACCAAGTTCAATGTTGCTGATGGAGCTCTTGTTGTCGTCCACAAACTCCAAAGACTTCAACCATTCCAAGAACGCAGTATGTCGCACAAGGCCATACTTCCAAGAGGAGGGTGGTGTAGAAGGTAATTTGCTCCAGTCAAAGGTGATCGGGATCGTTGGTGTGACAGCGGCCTTGTCCCAGGGGAGACGTGCAGCTTCCTTGAGAAACTTAACACGATTAAGCCGCCAACGCTCTAAGATGATGCTCCCCATTAGCGTGTGGAGCGCAGACACATCGACTTTGCAGTTGAGGGGGACAACACCCCAGTTCACAAGGCACGGTTTCCATGATGTACGGTCAGCAGAGGTAATCGCGTTAAACCTTGCGTCGCTTCGGATCTCGTTGAAAGCTGAGCACCTCCAGAAAATGTGTTCGTTGGTGTCTTCTTCCTGCGCCTCGCAGTGGGGGCAGTGGCTGGAGTGAGCAAGAGTACCTACGGCCTTGTCGTCCGAGGAGTCGCAGTCGTGTTTTTGTTTTGTTTTTGACTCACAAAAAACCCTACACGAGAAAAGAGTTTATTAACCCTTTATGGACCACGACCGATTTTTTCGATTTGCTAGGATCTTCTCTCCCGTAGGTAAAATGTGATCTGATGCATATTTTTGATCGTACCTGGCCGCAATTGAAAGATTTTGAGCAGATCTTTCAAATGGAGCAGAAATCGAAATAAAATGAGAAAAATGGAAAATGGAAAATTGAGGAGAGCTGATATTTTTTTCTGAAAATTTTGAAGAAAAAAATTATTCCGGCTGCGCACCTGTTTTTTCGGTTTTCGAAAATGGCTTTATTTGAAAGATCGGTTCAAAATCTTTCAAAAGAAAAAAAAGTCGATCAAAAAGTCCTAGTAGATAATGTCTCACTGCATGGAGAGAAGGTACCAACCAACTACATATACCGTAATTGTACAGAGGTTGGACAGTACAAAAGTTGGGGCTTTTGGGACTTTTGGCCAACTTGGCATGGTGCTGAACAAAGGTGAACGCCGCATCCCACGCACATGTAATCTGTTTTCAGACGCCTGTTTCCCAAGCAAGAAGAAGTTGTCGACCAACACCCTCCTGCCAGTGTCTCTGTACCTTGACCGTGTTGATATAGATTTTGTACCCCTCCCTGTGGCTTTCCGTACCCTCCCGCCGAAATTTCGAAGGGACCCTCCGAAAAAAATTTTTTTGGTCGCGAAAATCGGTCCAAAAACGGTCTAGATTGCCCCATGCGTGGCATTCCGGGCAATTTGAGGGCAATTTGGCGTGCAAGAGCCATGTGTGGGGCACCAGGTGGTGCACATGTGCCCCCATGCTGCACCCCTTATACAGGGTTTTTACAGGCAAAAAGTGAAAAACGACAGTCGGGCACAAAAAGCCACGGATCGGGGCACAAAGTTACATCCCACCCTCCCTTGGCCCTCGGGACTCCTTTCGGGAGGTCAGGGCTTCCCTCGGGCTTTGGCGGGAGGGAGGGAAATAACCATTCTGTACAATGTTCCTCAAAAGACAAAATGCAATAAATACACGGAGAAGAGGCACATCCAGTTCAGGGTCAGGAACTGCAACTACGCGTGTTACTTTGCCCAGTCGCGGGTATTTTCCATTATTTTAGTTTCGTTCTGAAGACCGTACAAAATGGTTCCCTGCACACCAAAGTTTGAATCCTCTGATGACTCAAGCGCGTCAGAATGGTACATTATTCCCAAAAAATGACCCAAAATACCCTATTATGTGATAATGCCGGGTGTGGATGAGAGGGGATGAGAGCGTCAAAAAAAATCGAATCTTGCGTCTTTTGAAAGATTTCGCACAAAATCTTCTCATTAAAAAAAAAAATCTTCAAAAAGTCCTAGTGGAAGCCAATTTAGGTGGTTGCGTGGACATATATGTCCCCTCTGGTCCTTAAAGGGTTAAATTCTATTCAATTCTACTAGGATTAACAAAGGAAGGTATTTTTTTTGTTTTTTTTTAAGAACAGCCCCATAAATTCTAAGTTGTCTCCACCAACTAGATGAGGGCATTCTTTAGTCCATAGGGTGCCTACTAAGCATCATGTGTCTTAGGCATCATCCTACCAGTTTTCTCTTTTTCCCTTTTTCCCTTTTCCCCCCCTTTATTGATTACTATAGTGATAATAGTGTTCCTCGTAACTTTCAAAGTACTACAGTGAACTACAATACAAAACAAACAGAGTAGCAAAAAAAAAAAAAAAAAAAAAAAAAAAAAAAAAGCAAACAAGCGTTTCAAACCCCTCTTTGTTGATTATCATCGTGATAATAGTCGAAAAATCAGGGCGTTCGCCCCGGGGCGAAAAATATTTTTTTTCGTTAAAAAATTTTTTTCCTGAAAAAATGACGTTTTATTTCGCCCCAGGGCTTCGCCCCACCGGGGCGAAACCCTGTATAAATAAATAAATAAATAAATAAAGGGGGAAAAAAAGAGAGAGAGAGAGAGAGATTTCTCCCCACCACCCTGTAGACCCCTCCGGGGGTCGCAGAGGGGTGTCCACTGTACTCAAAATCATCCGTAAACCCGCCTGCCGTGAGAGGAAGTTTCCCCAGCACTCCCGCTCGCTCCTCAATCCTGCAGTCTGCTGAAGGTGTACCGTACCCCCTGTTATAGAAGGTGTCACTGCTCGTGTCAACTCTATCTTCAATGGCAGAGAGTTGAAAATAATCAAAATAAGGATGAAGTCTCATATGACGGATGCCTCTCTCTTGTACATCTGCTTGATTAAACAACACAAAGAGACCCTCAGTGAGGGGGGATTGATGAAATTCTTCATCGTTTTGCTGGTTTTAGTATCAGGAAAGTTCAGCTGTAATATCACTTGTGCTGGGGAAGGGATCACGCGCAAATCGCAAATTTTTTTTGACCATTCAGTACCAGGGATTCACCCACGAACTAACTTCTCTCCGGCGGGAAAATTTTTTTGACCTATTTTAAGCACTAGTAAAAAAACGAAAATTTCGGGGTTTTTGGCATTTCGCCACGATCAGGAAAAAACGATGGCGATAGCGAACGCCCTGCGAAAAATAAGCAAAAAAAAAGAAAAAAATTCTTCGTTCCGCCCTACTCAAGGGTAGTTGAAAAATCCCACAATGTCATCTCAATTTTTTATTATTGGGATCCACCTGGTCGGTCATGTACCAAAGTTACATGAGAGAGAGAAGAGAGGGAGAGATAACGTGTGTTTTTTTTTGAAATCTGATTTAGATTGGGGGTAACGTCTGACCGAAGCAAAAAAAAAGGCCCACCTACGTGACAGTTTATGTGTGAATGGCCTGATAACTAAAATCTCTTCATAATATTCTATTCGAGTTGTGTAATGTGTGTGTTTCACGTGAAAAGGGAAAAATGCACATTCATGTGCCCACATCCTAACAGAAGTGTCTGCATGTGTAGCTATTTTTTAAAAGGCCTAGCCTCAATGGGGCCGAGACATGCGCCACACTGCCCCGGCAGAGCGAAAGAGAATATGACTCTGGTACCAAAAATGATAATACCGTACTTGGTGTGGCCGACGACCCCAAAATAGCACAAAATAGCACCCCCTTCAGCCACACCAGTACTGGTAACATATATCACTTCAATCAGTTAATGGTATGGTGTTGTGCACGAAAGGCCACCTGATTTTTTTGCCTGAAAATTTGGTGGTGTTTGGTGGTATTAAAACCCACCAAAACACCCCAAAATTTTCAGGCAATAATCAGGTGGTGAGAAGCACATTCATTATCATCAAAAATTTCTTCATCTTACGAACTTTACTCCCCCCTCCCTGCATCTGTCTTTTCTTTCCCTTTTTTTTTCAAAGGTGTGTGCAAAAAAAAAAGTGTGTTCACAGAGGTTCCTATCCCATTTCAGAACCGCGTTTTCTTTGTTTTTGATGGTTAAGATCCACCCCCCCGGTAAGTCATGTACCCAAAAGGTACACTGTCATGAGAAAGCTGTGGTATTTTCAAAGTCAATTTTTTTTTTGTCAAAGACCCCCTTTTTTTTTAGAAAAGATCGGGTGTTTTTTTGTTGTGATGTGCTCAAAAAAAAGGGGTGCTCTTTTATCAGAAGTGTGACCAATGCCCTTGGAGGGCTGAGGCCATCTTACACCTTTCCTTGCCTTTTTACTCCCTCCTCTTAGTAACTAAGCGCTGCGAATCTTAGTATTATCTTTCCCACATTTTTTTTTTTTTTGTTTCCCACATCTTCCGCATAGCGTGCGTTCCTATTTCATATTTGCGCTCTTTTTAAGGATTTTGTGAAAAAAAAAAAGAAAAAAATGGTGACTGCTTATCCCCTGATAGTGGTCTAAAAAGTGGAGATTTGCACAAACTGTGGCAACACAACCGAGGCAACTATACTACTCCAACAATTTTTCAAAAAAAAGAAAAAGAAAATTTCCTCCGTCGTCTATCTCTCCTTTTTTTCGCAGAAAGTATTCCAGTTTTCGAACCCCTCCCCCTACCCACAAAGAGAGACGGCAACTTCCAAGAGTGTACCAAAAAAGAAAAATCTCTTGTGAAATAAAAATCAGGTGTGGGTTAGGATTTCTGACGAAAAATGCTATTACGTGAGGGACTTTAGGGACAGTAGAGCTTGCACAATGTGGCAACTACACTATTCCAACAATTTTTCAAAAAAAAGGAAGGAAAAAAAAAAAAAAAAAAAAACAGAAACGTGGCTTGTCCCGCTTACAATAACACACCGCACCCATTCCCCCTTTCTAACGATGTCCTGTACCACCCCTGAGTGCAGGACATCTTACAGGTTCCCATCCTTCCCCACCCGGGAATCTCTCCCTCCTTCACCCCCCCTCTGGTTGATAGGTGACTACATTGTCACAATGGATGTTCCAGATGGCCTTTTTTTTTTGCATTTCAAAAGCAAATTTTTGTTTTATATTTTTTCTTCAAAAAAAAGAACTCCCTCCCTCCTGCCTGGGGAAGTTGAGGCGAATTGAGAAAAGCGCATATGCTATCCCCCACACCCATGACCACAGTGTACATTCAAAAGCATTGTGAGATTAGAGGGCTTTGGGAGGATGGATGTGGTGGGGAGGGGGAGGGAGGGTATGGAGAACGAACACCAAAAACCAATACAAAATAACACCAAAAGCAAACAGCAACAAAAAAAAAGAAGAAAAAAAGCAAAGCAAACCAACAGTGAGAGAGAGATTATTTTTGTGGGGGAGGGAAAAAATGACATGATATTTCCAAAAGTTTTCAAAAAAAAAAAAGCAAAACAAAACAAAAAAGCCTTCGTGCGACTTTGTGTGTACAAAAGCTGGTCTGCGGACATTGGTTGATGGTCGACACAGAAAAAAAAAAGTGGAACCCCTTCTGAACTTTTCTCATTATCTTGTTGGGGAAATGACATCATCCCTGACAACAAACTTGTAGAAGCCAGCGCAGCTGAATGCTGTGCGATAACGAATATGATAAGGTGACTAAGCACGAGAGAGGCTTAGGGTCATCTTATAAATTTTTCTATCTTGTTGTTATCTCCTTCCTCCCCCTCCTCCTCCTCTTACACTCCTTCATCGTACACCTTTCCCCCAACCGGACCCTACATCACACAGGCCTAATTACCCTGTGTTCGCAATGCTCCCCGTTCATCTAGCGATGATGAGTGGAAGCGGGAGTAGCACACATCAGATGTAAACCAGATGTCATATTTTCCTTCCCTTTTATTGCAAAAAAAAATCAGCATTTATCCAACAACGACACTACAGAAATACAACACAAAAAGACCAAATAAACACACAAAACAGTCATATGCAAACCAACTAAAGAGCGTCTGGGTGTTATCACATAACCAAAAGAAAGAGCAAACCAAACCAACATGCCTCCTATCATACGCATCCTTCTGGTGGGTGTGCTGCCGCTGTTCTGCGATGTATCTGTGGTGGTGGGCGGGGCGGACACAAAGACCGTTACGCTAACGATGACCAAGAGCCCTAGCCATTCTATGTCTCTGCCTACTGCAACGGCGTCTGTGTCTGACTCGTTGTCACTTCCTACGGGGACCTTGTCGGGTTCGATCTCACAGTCGCTGCCTACTGCCACCGATTCCACCACAAAGTCGTTGACGCATTCCTTTTCGTTTTCGCTTCCGACAGGGAGCGCTACGCACAGTCTGACCCTCTCCCTGCCCAGCGCCACCGCGTCTGCCTCGCTCACCTTCTCGAAGAGCGCTTCGCATTCCCTCACCACGTCTCCTTCTCACACCTACTCCCTTACAAAAACTCTCTCCCATAGTACCTCTATTACGCACTCTGTAACAAAATCGTTGACACAGTCAGAGATGAAGTGGAATAACTATACGAGCGGGTTTGGACCAGAAGGGGAGTTCGCAGAAGGGCAGGAGGTGAGAGTGTCTTTGACAGCTGATTTGGCGCATGAACAGAAATTCGCGTTTTTTAATACGACCGAAGCGTGGGGAGATTTGAACCTAAAGGTGTTCATCTACGATAGCACCATTGGTGGCATCTGCACCGACTACATCTCTTCCACCACCGCAGTCTTGCACTATGAAACAAAGGAGTACGGTCTCTCCCTTTCCGACAAAGAACGCTTTGTTCGCTATGTTTCTACCGCCTTCGTTACCTTCACCGCACCGTTGGAAACAAAAGAATTTATAATCTGCGTTCGCCACTCTCCATTCGTTGATTCAGGCGATACAAACACTTTTCGCTTCGATTTTTCAGCGAAATGGGTGATGTTCACTAAACGCGGGATATTTTATGATACAAACCCGACCGGATTTTTGAAAACCCGCGACTTCATCTTCCGTGCAAAGCCTGCAGAGGTGTTCTACTTCCTCAACAGCGCTGTAGCCGGGCAGTATGCGGTGATCGAGCTTAACTCCATCTCTAATGAATTGAACTTCACACGCCCTTCGGGAAACTGCTCCTATTTGGCCCCCGAAAACTGCAGACAAGGCGACTCTCTAAAAATCGTGCCTTCAGGGATGCCCTGCACCTACGAAGCAGTGTCATTCCGTCACGACCCCTTCTACGGCTCAGCATTTACAGAATATGATGGATCCTGGGATGCAACTGGGGTGCAAGGTGTCTTCACCGGCGCGACCTCTGGTGGGGTGGGGCTCTTTGGAATGCAAGATGCAAATCCTTTGGTGGAAACGACGGCGTTATATGATTCGGGGGATTACGGACCGGAGGAGATTTCTGATTATCAGGCGCAAACGATATCCCGCAGAACCGCTTACGTTTATGTCCGCCTCCCGAAGGAGGTGGGATCATTCGACTTTTGCTTTTCCCAACAACAACGTAGAGCGGTGCTCCGGGGCCTCAACAGCACCTCGGAGAATATCCCGATGTGGGCAAAACTATTTCCTTGCAGCTCCGAACGGTGTGTGCAGAGGAATACTCAGGTGTCTTCGACCTCATTTGAGGTGTTGTCACATTCCTTTGGTTGGACAATGTCCGATATACGTCCAGGAACATATGGGACTATCCGAATTGACACCGGAACTACAACAGGATTAATGAACCTCCAAGCGGTGCATTCGGTGGAAGAAAGCCCAGCATATCGGAATTATTTTAATTCAATCGGAGGGGATCAAATCCGTATCGTGTCTGTCGAACGCTTTTCTGAGACCTATACACAACGCAACGAACCTAATGAGAATCGCCCATTTGGAAGCACTCCAGACGTTGGATGTTGGTTTCGAGACAATGACAGAGCATGGGATGAAGGAACTGATATGCCCTCATCAATCACAAACCTTCAAGGGGACCCAACCCTAGCAAGATCGACCACCATCGATGACCCAACCACGTCAACCGAAGGATTCGGCGGAATTTTCATCCCAAACGCAGGAGAGTGGATGGTCTGCTACCGCCGTGGGGGTCTCCACGGCTGGATCACCCTCCCCTTCCACACCACTACACACGGCGTTCCTACCAAATGGTCTTTCCTTGAGTCCGCCTACACCCCAGCGTCGACCTTCACCGAACTCCCTTCTTGGGCACCAACCTATCTCCACCACAGCACCGTACTCCGCACCTCTACCCCTCTCGTTGCCGGGTTTTATGGAACCCCAGAACAGAAGGGAACGTATCCTCCGGACGTTGTGTACTATTCGAATGATACCAGAGCGGGGACATGGGGGCCGTTAAGTGTCTTCAACCGAAGCGAGATTACCGGGAGATATTCTGAAGGGGTGACTGGGGTGCTATCTGCGTTGCAATGGGATTATAAACGAACGTATGTTACCACTTCGGAGACGGTGATGGCAACGAAGGGTACGGCAGTGAGGTTGGTGCACCCTTCGAGGTCTTGCGACGATCCCACCTTTTCTGGCTCAGAAGATCTTGACGGAGGCGGACGTGAATGCAACAATGCGCATGCTGGGGTGGACTGTGCTGGATCTTCCATGGATTCCTCCGGGGTTTCAACGGTGACCTACTACCTGACGTACCCTGAATGCGCTTCAACCACGGAACCTGCTGGGTCTACTACCCATCCCGGATGTACCTCGCCATATTGCAATTTGTGTAACAGTCTGCGAACCTCCTGTCTCTGCTTGTATAAGGTCTGCTGGAGGCAAGGTGGCTTCAATTGGCAGGTAATTTCTCCACAAGATTCACCCCCAGAGAGGTCCTTTGATGCTTCATGGGAGGATGTGAGCAATGCGGTTTATATCCCAGGATCGGTGTTGAATTTGCGGACCTGGAGACTGCGCAAAGATTTGCCCGGGTTCATGAGTGGTGCGGTAACCGGGGAAGGGGGCTACTACGGGTCGAACATTGCAACCAAATACATCAAAATCGACCGCCCCCCGACGCTCTCACTCTTCCACCTCGAAACCCGCGGGGGGATGGAGGCGGGCTTCATCATCACAGACCCTGAAAAAGGACTGTCCACCGCACCGAGAGGGCTTTGTATTGGTTCTGATCGAACCTGCGATAATTCTGGCGACGTTTTCCGCATTGTCGAGGCCTCTGAACCATGCGACATTACACCAACCAAATGGGGTGCCGGGCAGGCAGCGTACGCAGACACTCATCTCTCGCTATACTGCCCAGTTCAAGGGCAGGGATCAATCACAACCAGTGGATTAGTCACGTACCCATGCAATACCGACAACGCCCTGAAGGCAGAGGTCTGTGATGGAACCGTGTGCAGCACATCTTCGGCCCAGTTGCCCTACCTTCTCGCCGCGCGTTCCGCTCCGGATCCGGTTCATCACGGTGCCTGGCATATTTATGACGACGTTGTTCCGGGTGATTCTGTGTATTGGGGAGCCGAGCACACCTTCGCCTCTTTGGTGCTCCCACCGTACTCCGCTGTCACGCAGTATAAGCACTGCTACAAACAGGCGGTGTCCCCGAATTGGGTGATATTCAATTCATCATGGACACTTGAAGCACCACCAACCCTTACAATCTACCCAACGGAAACAGACCGGGTGCTACTAGGCGGGGAGCTGCAGGAGTTTACCTTATCGTCAGTAGAGGTTTTCTTCGTTGGAATTGCTGCGTTTGAGGCGAAGTTTGTATTATCCCAGGGGGAGAACAATGACGGCTGCGCGAACCTCCCTGGGGGGACCGAGGCAACACCGTTTTCACGGTCGAATTCTTTTGAGGCAAATGCAAGCATTTCGGTATTCCACGTTATCGTTCCGGAGCGGGAAGGGAAGTACTGGTTGTGCGTTCGTTTCGAGCGAGACAGCCAGGACTCCCTGTCGTGGAACCGCTTTGGGCGCTACTCTGTCCGCGACAACCAGGTCCGCTGGTTCCTCACAGCCGGCAACCTTCCGATGAACCAAGGTGCCTCGCTTGTCAGCCTTGCCCGGTGCAAATGGCTTCCCATCGCTGGGTACTGCGACCCTACTGCGGCAACAGAAACCTTTACGACAGATCCTCATGTGGATATGGCTAAAGTAGTCCCATGGACACATGCCTGTCATGGAGGTCGAGATGGACAAACGGATCACGGAAATTCAATCCACGTAGGACGCGAAGGAGGTGGGGTGAACGGAGTGCAAGATCTTGGCCCAGCTGATGGGTTGGCAACAACAGCGGATTTTGTGGTAACGCTTCCGGCAACGACGTCTGATGTGGCGACCACCTATAAGCTTTGTGTGAATACGTATTTTGGCGCAGTGCACCGTCGTGCCTGGGCGGAGGTGCGTGAAGCTGTTGCCGTATCGTCGCAGGTTTTCCGTGAAGATAGTTCTGGCAAAAAGCTGCACTTCACCACCACCGCCTCTACTGTGTTCCAATGGAGTGCTTCTTCGCAGATTCAATCCTTTTCCAACCTGACGCTGTCTGGGGTAGTGGTGCTTGCTGGTGCATCGACAAAGGCAGTAGGGGGGATGGCCGCTGGCGTTCCGTACGTCCACTCTGCGTTGAACGTTTCAGTGTACAGCGGTGCGTCCATCGCGACAGATGCGGTCGTCAGCTTCAAATTGGTGCAAAAAACTGCCTTTGCAACCAGACTCCCCCCGCCTCCTTACACCGGAGAAGGGTGGAAAACCTCTGCAACAGGGGCCTCGTGTATGTCCACCAGCGTGACCGGGTCTGTCACCGGGTCTGCCTCTGGCTGTTCCGACCCGGATTTATATGACGCAGTAAGCTGCCCACGAACCTCCTATGACAGTGCAAGCAACACAGTGATGGTTGACATGCAACTTCCTGTGGAGCCGGGGTATTATTTGTTGTGCTACCGTGCCGAGCCTGCTTCTGGGACGTCCCCTTGGGTCAACCTTCTCGATTCTAATGGAAACGACGGCATCTGGCTGGTCCCACCGTTCATCGAATTCGACGCAGGGCAAATCTCCGCAGTGTCCCCCGAGGTCGACACCCTCAGTCTTTCGGACACCAGAACCGCAGGAGGTGTCGCGCTCTCTTCATGGTGCTCTTTAACTTCCGGGGTGAACTGCACTGCGGAAAACGGAGGGCTAGAGTTTAACAATGATTGGGTCGCGATTATGAACGACACGATGAACTGCCCTGTAGTATCCAACCCTACAACCATGACCTGGGAGGGCGGGAAATTCTATCAGATCAAGGTGTCGAGCAATGAGACTGCCCTTGCATCTGGGGGCATGCGGATCCCTCCGGCGCTCACTTCCCCTACCAATCGGTATAAAATCTGCCTTCTGAAAGCAGGCGACTGGGGGGTCATGAACACCTCAACAGACGGGAGAAGGGACCTCATCCGCCGTGGGGTGTCCTATCAACTCTGGAACCGTGCCTCCCCCACCTATGAGACCCTAGGACTAACAGGATTCTTCCAGCCGGCTCAATCCAACGTCATCGACGAGCTCCGTATTGATACCACCTTCTCCTTCAATTCTTCAACCCAATTCCTCATCGTAGACGGGCAAAGCACCCTGGACGCTTATCAATCCATCCCTAAGGTGTATCTCGACGAGTCTTCACCTTCCCTCCCATCTGCCACACCGGTTATCAGGTCGGGGCAGTTTATTGATTTGACGGTAAGCGCTTTGTCTGGTGGCAATCTGGCAACGTATTCTTCGATGGCATTTGAAGTGCGTCATTGTACCCCTGCAACGACCTGGGATGATTTGCTATGCAAAACAACGACAGTTACAGCACCATTCGACTTTGTGAACACTGTAAGCAGCTGTAAAAAGGGGGCAGAGTTTGGCTGGCCAAGCGGAGGGTTAAAACAGTTTTTGAGGGGCGGAACGTCGCCTTTGCGTTTACAATATCGTTCGCAGTGTCCTCTCGGGACATACACAATGAATGTAGGCTGCGGCATCAAAATCATCGCAGTCACAGATTCTGGACAGGAAATCGCGTCAAAACCGTTATGGCTTAATGTACTCCGCAACCAACCGGACTCTGTCGCGATCGATTATGACATTCACGGTGCGCCGCAGACTTTGACCACAGATTTGCTCCCAGCTGCACCCAAAACTACCACATGCCAGGGCCCCCCTATTTGCTTTGTCAAAACCTGCAGAACACACCGTGCCTGCAGCGCGGACGTGATGGCGCTCTTCAGCGGACCGAGAGAGTTCTCAACCCTAGGTTCCTTCCAGGTACGCTACTCCAGTTATGACTACGGTGGAGTAGACAGCGCACTCCTCGAACTGCAACAATACTTCAGTAGTGGAGTCCGCCAATTCCTCGACAATGAATGGACCAGAGAAGGCACCTTCCGGGTGACTTTCACTCCAAAACTGAAGGCAGGTGTCCAAGAAGGGTTTATCTTTTACAATATCACCTATGGCGCTGCGCTTGGACAAAAATCTTGGACCAGAGTTGTCCTCAGAATCGTCCGCCCCCAGGCAGAACGACTCCTCATGCAGGAGATCGTTCCCCTCGATACAGGCGCCTCCGGGATTTCTCAAACCCTCCAACGACAGCCCGCTCCGGTCTGGCGTGCGACCGAGGTACCTACCCTCGACTTTACCAAAAACTCTGAATCTCTTATTGCGCAGGCTGGAGGATACCTAGAAGCGTTGGTGCCATATGAGGCGAGGTTTAAGGTAGAAGGGTTGTTCGATGGAAAGAGTGTTTTGTTAGAAGGAGGATCAGGGAGACAGGATTTGGATGGATGGTTGATCCAGGTTGAAGTAAAGAATGTCGTCGGAAATCGCATCATGCAGGTAGTATATGACCCGCCATGTGTCTACCCGAGCTGCACCGCGTCGGCAGGGAGTGTCGTGCACACTACCGCGAATATGTTGACATCTGCCGCCTACTCTACGCAACTCCCAGTGGTCGAGCCGATTGCTGTCGAAGTGTTGTTTCCTTCACGCAAAGAAGATGTCGCGCTCTGGGTGGTTCGATTCCGTATCCAAAGTGGTCTAGGTTGCGGGAGAATTTCTGGGACCGCCCAAGGTGGTGTCGGCTGTGCACTCTCCTTTGTCCTCAAGCCTGCTTCACAACTGAACACCGCTCCTGCCGTTTCAGCAGAAATCTCTACTCCAGTCCGCACCGTTGCCAACACAGTACAGGTAACCGTCGACCGCACAACCTCTCCTCTACACGAAGGCATCACCGTGACCATGGTGCCTGGTATTATCGATGGAAGAGTGGAGGGGTCGGAGTTTTTGGTGGATGAATTTCATTATGGTTCGATGTTTGCTTTGGTAGCATCCCCTCTTCCGATGTCCTTTGGAATATACAACCGAGACGGGGTGCGCGCTGATTATGGAACCACCGATGCACCTCTGATGTTCCAACCCTCCATCGTAATCGCACCGTCCGGGCAGACCTGGGGAGTGACGTTCAATATGAAACCAACAAAGCCGTGCATCGAATGTGAATTTACCTTTCACTCAACCTGGGGTGCCGGGCCGACCTCGGCAGTGACGAAGGAAGGGTCGAAGGTGCTGTCCTTCACGGATACGGCAAATGGAGTGTATTGCACGCCAGATTTAATCCCGCAGGTGGTCGGGTTTGCGACCGGGTCGTCGACAACCTCTAGTTTCAATATCAATGTGACTGCTGGCGTGTTGGACACCTCGTTGAACACCCCGGTGATATGGCCGAGATGGCGGGTCTACATTCATGCGCAAGATGGTATAACGATTCCTGCTTCTGATGGGGGGTTTGCAAGCTCCGCTGGATCGAAGGTACGTCTTTGGAAAGACGCGCAAAATGCGTTGATCTACTCTGCAACTATGGGGGTCGGAGGGGTGGCGACGTTTTCAACGCTGCAGTTTGAGTTGATTGATACCGCGGCGGGGGCGTCCTTCCCTTCTCAAGTTGATCTCGAGTTTACTACAACAAGAATTAAATATTCCAATACCAAAATCGGATCCATCAAAGAAAGCGTCGTATCCTATTCATGCAAATCACGAACCAGCTTAGAACGGATCGACACAGTGTCTTCAAAATCAATCCAAATGGACGGTACAGCTGTGACCGGAGCTGTCCCACTCTGCACAGACGGCCCTATAGGGTGCACTCACTGGGAAGGTACCCTGGATGACACCCTCTCCTTCCCTATCGCTGTGTATCGTAAAATTAACGGTCAAAACCTGTTATATGAAGGCCATGGTGGGACACCATCTGTTCGAATCTCTTCTCGCGCCGCTTCATGGACGTGTACCACCACAACGTGCCAGACGAATACCTTAACATTGAAGGCGTCTGTCCATTCTGATATAATTTATATAGGTGGTCAGGTGTTTACGTATGGTGCATCTGGGGTGGAGTTGAGCAAAACCGCGAAGCAGCCTGCCTCGGGAAATATGTTTGTCACCATGAAGAAGTTTACCAGCCCGGTGCGTGGCGTTCCGGTCGACCTATGTCTCACCAAAACGACGGATGGAAATGAGGTGATTGACTCCTCCGTGGAGTGTGTGACGATCCATCTGTACCTCAAACCTACCAGAATTGATAAGCACCGTATCGGAGTGGCGTCAAGCGATTTATTAGCAAATCAACTCAAAGCAGGGTCAGACATATGCGGTCCTGGCACCCTCGGAACGGTAGGGTTGATCGTATACTACGTATACGGCGGGAAGAACTACGTCGCTTATGACGTCTCCGTGACGTACACCGTGCGTACCAAGGTGGGTCTTATGTTCTCCCAGCCGAACTCCGCGATTTCTGTGGAGCAGCTTACCAGTACAACGGCATTGCCTGCTGGGGCGTCGAAGCTGGAGAGATATTCTCATTCATTTGACCCCGTTTCGTGGGTGAAATTCTATGGGTTGAAACCGATTTTGACGCCTTTTAACCTGATCTTTGAAGGAACCGACAATGACAATGTGGTCTCGCTTTCTGCGATTCAAAGCACCTTGCAGTACACCTATGAATGGCCGGTCAAGCTGCACACCGCCTTCGACGTTCTCGATTTCCCTCTCTATGGCGACGAATGCGTACAGAAAACACACCTCCCCACCACCGTCGCGAACTACCGCGCCTTCACAACCAACCCAGGGAAGGGCTGGGGGTATGCACATCACGGCGCTGTCGTTGGAGTACCCTTCCCCATCCAGGCACGTGCCTCACATAATTCCAAACGGTCCTATGGGTACGAACCCACCTTAGTCATGGTAACCAAGCTGAGCGCCACAGCCTGCAACGATGGTGGTACCTTAACCAATTATATTCTGAACCCCACGCAAGATTCGGATGGGGTGGTCCTCTTAGACGGAACGTTGCAAAACTCCTTCCAGCCCCTCGCCGTCGGAAAGACAACCGAGTACGGCCAGGCAACCATTTGGCCTGCCTTTTCAAAACCATGTGAGGCATGCACTTTGGAGGTGTCGTTGTGTTATAAAGAGGCAAGCTTTTCGTCTGATTCTGCTGCATGCTTGAAAGGGGCTACTTCAGCTGAATCAGAACCGGTCTTCGGAGAACGCATGAAGTCAACCAAAACCTTCACAGTACACTACCCTGAAGAGACCAACCTCCATGTCATCGAACAGTCTGAAGTCATCCCGACCAAGGTCGGGGAGCTCTTTACCCTGCAGTACGCGGTAGTACAGGAGCATGCTGGGTGGACCTCTGTGGTCCCGGCAGACCACCGTGGCACTGCACGCGTCTGGGCCTACACGAAATTCACGGGAGACGTGTCCTCCACCTCCACAACAATGAAGTACGGCAACGGTGGCTTCCTCCACGCAGCCTCTGCAGGTGGTCAATGCTTCGTAGGGGCGCCAGAATTTTCCGGCGCAACCGAGAATATGTGGGGCGCCAGAGGCAAAGATGGAACCCTAGGGGTCTATTTTACACGCCCCTGCCACTCCTGCGAGATGTGGGTGCGTTACGAAGTTATCACGAAGCATTCGAATAGGCACATCACCGGGGAGTTCCCGCTTCGCCGCTACTCCACCTTGCCGTCGCATAAGTTTTTGCTGGATTCGGTTCCTCGACCGCATGAAATCCTCAAATTTTCTGTAACAACCTGCGGAACCGGTTGGACCCTATCCGGAACACCTCTTGCAGCGGTGCGGCGGAAGACTCATTTTTCCATTTCGATAATGAGATCGGATCAGAATTTGGTGCCAACCTTTGAAGACGCAGCTCTACCTGCACAGCTTCTTGAGGCCTCCCCACGCAAGGTTATGAAGGCAAATGGTGGAGGCGGCCATTTGGTTAATACAGGACCGTTATCTGCACAGACCCCACCTACAGTCACTTCCTACCAAGGATTTGCCACCATGCGTATGATGTACTCTAGGGCATGCTATGAGTGCGGCTTTTCCTTTGGAGGGCAGAGCCAAACGCTTGCAGTGCTGACTGAAGCGACGCAGGCAATAGTCAATCCAATCAACCCAGCGCAAATGCAACAAAACATGAATGGCACAGCAAGAGTAGAATTTCTCTTCGAAGTCTACGCGGCAGATGAAATGGGGGACCGTTCCTACGCCACTGGAGGACCGTCCTATCTTCAGTGGAACGCCCGCTATCAACAGCAAACAGTTTCCACCGAGCAAATGTCGCTTTTCCTTCCTGTAATCAAACCGTTTGCCCCAACAGATTCATTAGGGCGGAGTGTGTCGTTGTTGCCCTCCGCTTCCACTGTTGGGACCCTCCGGATTGAGGAAGGGGTCAGCGTGCAGGACGGCATCCCCCAAGGGGTGTCCCCGGGTATTGTCAAGCTCACCTTGCAGGAGCCGGTCACCGACTTCCCGATTGCGTTTAAAATTGGGGGCGCAGTGACAGGCTTGCCTACTAGGGTGGGGGGGTCGAGGGAGGCGCCGAAGATAACGTATACGGTGCCTGCGGATCGGTTCTTTGTGAAGAACTACGACGTGTTGCAGACACAGCTGGTCGTGGTGGGGGATGTGCTGTCTGTTGTAGTCGCAACGGCAGGACCACTCCCTGGGGCCCCCCCGGAGGAGTTAGTGTACTATCTCGCAAAGCACGCCCCAGGGGTAGTCTTCTCTGCCCAGGTGAACTGCGCGGCCGCGCCGTCTCCACAGTGCACCGGATGTGAGGTGACAGTTGATGGAGAGTTAAATCTGAATGTTTCCCAAACCGAGTCGCGCGGAGAGGCAACATTCCTCGTTTCAATCCAAAAGGCGGTGATTCCGGTTGGGGAGACCACCGTAAACTGCCAGGTGAACTTTGCAAGCACGATCACACCAGATATCATATATTCGTTGCCGCTTTCAATTGGGATGCGTGACCCTGGGGCTTGGGCATGGGTTTCGACAGAGAATTTCCCTGTTACCGGTGCTCCTACGTTGACAACGGTGAAGGGGGATGCGTTGCGTGCAGCTATCAAGGTGATCTCCCTTCAGCTCTTCGATAAAGACTACTCCGCAAAGAGCTCCTTCGTCCACGGCACCCCATTAAGCTCCAGTGAAATAGGCATCACAACAGTCCCGCCCACCTGCTTTACCGTAACAGAACTCCCCTATGTATCACTCTATAACAATATGGTGACATGGCAGGGGAAGTTTTCGTCAGAAGGAACCTGCGAATTTACTGGGGTGTCCGGATTGGGGCCTGGGGTGGTGGTCTCGCAGACGCTGTCGGTGGTAGTGAAGAGGACACTTTCTGCTCGGGTGGTTGGAACCGACATGCCAGGAAATTTTACGGGGTTGGTCACAGCGCGGACCAAGGAGGGTAACCCTGCTGCAATGACTGGCCTCGGGATTGGACTTCAATTTCACATCCTCGCGAAGGATGGCACAGTAAACCACGGCGACTTTACGACAAAGTTTTTGTTAGAGGGTTCAACTGGAGTAGATAAATTCAGCCAAACTACGCAGGCGGTGAAGGGGTTGGTTACATTAGAGTGGACACCTACGAAAAGCACGAGAGATTCAACCGGAAAACACCAGCCATGGATGTTCAATGCGTATTCCGATCTTCAGGCGAAGCCTTTCGTTATCGGCCCGTTGTACGTTGTAACGAGGGCAACGGTGTTGCAGATCAGCCTGCAACGGTGGGGGTCGGCACAATGGATTCCTTTAGCAGTAGCATTCAGGGATTGTTCTGTTGTAGGTGCGGCAAACTGTCGTGATGGTATCATTCCCGCTGTCGGAGGGGGGAAGGTGCACTACGTTGCAGGCTACCCGCTGAAAATAAAACTCAAGCTTGAAGATAAATATGGTAACACCCCAACTGATGCAGAAGACATTGGATTTGACCCGCATCTCATTTTCAATCCACTTAGTGTACCGTGTAGGAGCGCGGATCTGCAGCTTTACCAAAACGGGAAATTCTTTTTGAATCAGAACTGCCAGCTCAATGGAGGGTGCGTGGTCTCAAAACTGTTCCCTTGTGGAGTGGATCAATGGGATGTTGGCGATCTGTTGACAGATCATTTACGCATTCCGGTAACCTCCACTGCAACAGAGGTGGGGGCCATATTAGGTTCGGATACAAAGCCAATGAGATATGTGGGTACAAAATCAAAGCTGGCACGGTTCATGATTACAAGCTCCGGTCTGGACTATACCCTGCCGACGGAGGAAAGTGCGTGGTTGTCACAAATTTACTTTGCAATGCCGTTTACGCTGGCCATCGGCGGCGCCGTCTGCTCGGCGGTGGGCACCCCAGTAGTGTCCGCGCAGTGTTCCCTGGGTGGCCTGGTTGGCATGTCCAATGTCTCACCAAGCAACACAACCCGCACCATTGCCCCGCTCACAGCGTTCTCTCTGTCCATAGAAGTAGTCGATGAAGCCTTCAGTGTCGTCAGCGGCGACGACTTCTCAGTCATAAAGCTGGAGGCAGTGTGCCATGATGGGGTATGAGTTGTTGCTTTTTTTTACAAACTTTTGGAAATCCTCATAATGCTGTGCAATTAAACGAATATGATCAAAAGGTGACGAAGTACAGAGAGAGAGGCTTAGGGTCATCTTATATAAACCTTTCTTAAAGGGAGACGATGAAATGGAAAATTCTATGCCAATTTTCCTTGAAAATGACCCCATCATTATTTTGAACAACGTTTTCGGGTATTTATTATGGGGTGAAAGAAACACTGTAAAATGGGGATTTTTTTTCTCTCTATTGGCCGTAAGGTATTTGGGCTTTCATCCGGATGGACGGAACACCACCATACACCTTACGTCACCCCTACACCATCCCCCACAGCTGTCAGCAGCGTTCTCTGTAGGGAAGCTGACCGGGTTCCAGAACAACCAGTTTGTGAAGCAGGTCGTCCAGGGCAAGGTTGCTCAGGTATGCAATGGGGGAGTCCTTGATGGGGGCTTTCTGGGTTTGGCGTCCTTTTTTTTGGACTTCTTCAATCAAACATGTTTGTAGTGTTGTGATGAAAAGCTGTCTATACTCAGTATCCACACACAGGCTGGCCAACATACAAGTTAAAGGGGGGTTTCTCGGTCCCCCCCCCCCTTAATGTGACACATTTTTTCATGTCCCTGTGTTCGCAATGATCCCCGTTCATCTGGCGATGATGAGTGGAAGCGGGAGTAGCACATATCAGATGTAAATGACGAAATGGATTGTAGGACTGCGTGGTTGGGTCCAGCCGGTCATTGTACCATGGTACACTGTTCACGAGAAGGGCTTTTGTATTTCAAGTCAACGTTTTTTTTCCCCTTCTCACACACCAACACACACCACACAGGGCCGTGCTACCTTCACGAACCTCGGCTTTCCTGTGTCCTGTACACACGCAGTACTGCTTGCGTCGCTTGTGCCCACCGACCCGCACATTGACTTCCTGCAGTTCAGCAACGGTAGTGTTGTGCCCATGTTCTCCACGGCGTTTCAGGTACACACCTGCCATCCTCCCCCCTTTCATCCACCTCGGAAAAACTGTCGACCGCAAAAAGGTTCGACCTTTTCAGGATTTTTCTTTCAACCCTTTTTTAACATGATTCCGATTACACCCCCCTAGCCCAAATATGTTACGACGTCCAAGCACAGCGCCAAATTACAAAAATCGCTTACTGCACCTTTTCCCCCCATTTTTTCCCCTTCCTCCACAGATTGCACCACTCGTCAGCACCGGCCCTACCGACCCACCCACTCCAATGCCAACCACCCCTGGTGTCCGCAAATACACCACTGCTGTCATGCAGCTTGGCACCATCGACTACAAGACGTTCAACTCTACTGCGTTTGAGGCAGGGCTTTTGAAGGATTTGAACGCTGCAGGGGCAGCAGACGCTACTGCTGTTGTCTTGGAAGCGTTGTGCAATATCCCAAGCAACAGGGCAAACCGAATGCCGCCTATTACCGACTACGATAAAGCAAACCCAGCTGTCTGCCAACGCTATGCAAACAGTGTCAGCGCCGTGCAGCGGGATGCGACAGTACTGCAGAATAATTTGCAAAGTGCGGATGCGTGTCCCTGTGTATCATTGGTAGAGTTTCATGTGAAAACACCTAATCCAGGGAATTCAAAAACAGCTGAAGGGATAATAACTGCGTTGCAGACAGTTCCGACGTTGCCTGACGCTACGACCACGTCTGCGTATGGTTTGAAGCCGGATGCCATGAGGGTTCTGGCAAAAGGAGCAACGCCACTCCCAGCCACCCCAATACCCACGCTAGCCCAGCAAAGTGCTGCGCCAACCACAGTGCCAACCACCATCGCAGCGACAGACCCGCCTATGACGTTATCACCAATTCGATTGACCTTGAACAGCGGATCAGCGATATCATCGTCGATATGTCTTATGTTTATTGGTGTGTTGGGGGTCATTCTGTAGCGGGGGGGGGGGGGGGGGGAGCTGGGGGGGGGGGTTTTTCTTTTTGAGATACCCTGTAGTAGTTTTTGTACCAAAAGGTGCATGGAGAGGGTGTATTTCAAGTCATTTTTGTTTTTTTTTCGAACCATGTGTTGACCCTCTCAAATACTTTCAATTCTGTGAACTGAAAGTATATGAATCTAATCGAAAACACCTCTTCCCTTGTTTTACAGCATAGGTGAAGAGGGGGGGAATAAAAAGGGAGGGAGAGTACAATAAAAAAAAGCTCATTAGATTTGAAGGCATGCAGCCAATTCACATTGGGGGGTGTGTTATTTGAAATCAATTTGTTTTCACTTAGATGTGTGTATGTGTGTGTGCACAAGAGGCAAGTTTTCTTGTTTTTGGGGGGAAATTAATACCTAACAGTGGATGAAACGTGCTAAGACATAACCTATCGAAATAAAGGGGTATTAAAAAGTGTGTGCGCGCACTTTTTTTTTTTTGGGACCCCGAAAAACGGCAAAAGTTTAATTGACCTACCATAATTAGCAAAAATAATATACCCACGTTACTAATACCCGCCGGTCAAAAAAAAAAATTGACAGTGGAGATTTGCACAACTGGTGGCAACACAACCCGAGGCAACTACACTACTCCAAACAAATTATTCAAAAAAAAAAAATGGTATGCTAGTTAGCTCCCCCCAATATGGGATCACATGGTAGTGGTATAAAAAAAACCAAAACAAATTTACAAAATATTATTTTTTCTTTTTTGGATAAGATGCACCCCGCGAGGTCTGTCCATCCTCCAAAAATATTATTTTTCATTTTTCTTTTCTCATCCCCTCCCCTCCCCCCCTCATCTCAGTAGTGTTTCAAACAAAAAAACAACAACAGCCCAAATTCTTTTATAAGAACTGAACGAACTATGTAGACAAAATACATCAAAAACACAAAAAAAAGTATACCTCTCCCTCTCCTTCTCTCTCCCCTCCCTCCTTTTTAACTACGACATAGCTGCAGATCTCATATTTCATGGAACAGAGGAACATTTCTGTTGATTCCTCTTCCTATGCTATCAATGTATTGATTGCATATGGTGTGGCTGACGACCCCAAAATAGCACAAACTAGCACAAAATAGCACAAACTAGCACCCCCCCTTCAGCCGCACCAGCATATATTGCAATAACATTTCATGCACCATGCATACAACCGTCCCTCATGGTAACCGTGTGCATCATAAAGCTGTGGGAGCTGTGTGGGCAAAGGAAGGGAGTGGGAAGGGTACCGTTTTTGTTGTATTGCGTACGGGGGAAGAGAGAGGGGGAGAGAACTGCTGTACGTCATAGAGCTGTAGGTAGGAAGACGGGAGCACCACGTAGCCGCTCATAGCTGAATGACACACTAACAGTGGGGACGAAGCATCGCATGTGGACGTGTGTAGGGTAGGTAGGTAGGGGTAGGGGAAGGGGAAGGGGGAGGGGGGGGGGGGGTTTTTTTTGGGATATCACGTGGCTCCAGAGAAGGTAATATCGGGTAGCGTGCTTCCCTCTGTATCATGCGTATTCTAACATTATAGATTTGAAGCAATGCAAAAAAAAAAAAAAAAAAAAAAAAAAAAAAAAAAAAAAAAATGCTGTCACAACCGGACTGAGAGGGATGGCTGTGGTTCTGCAACCAGGAGGGAATGGGGAAAAAAAAAAAAAGGGAAGGTGGAAAAAGGGGGTGAGAAAGGGTCTCTGTGAACACAGCGTTTGTGTGGACACTGTTTTTGTTTTTTTGGTATTCCCCCTTCTGGCACGCTCAGTGAGAACTATCCCTCTCGCGACGAGCACCGCCAAAAGGGTGTTACCCACTTTTTTTTTTGAGCGACATTTTCTTCTTTGAGCTGTACACACAGCTTGTTGAGGGGGGGTACGATGTGTGCTGTTTTTCCTGGGTGATGGATAGCTATTGACACTGCAGCAGTTTTGAGCGATATTTCCTTCTTTTGAGATGCACAGCATGTCTAGGAGTGCGTTGTGTAGAGGGGGTGCTGAAGAAGGGGAACAAGCTGTTGCAGAGAGAGGGGGGGGGAGGGGGGGGGTTTTTTTTTCCCTTCCATCTCGCGAGAGTTCATGGGGGGTCCTGAGAAGCACGGTGTCGACACTCTCCTTCAGGGTAGTGCTCTGCTGCAGGAAAGGGTTTTGCGACGTTAGAGTGGAGAAGGTTTTTTTAGGTAGTCACCATGTGTACGGTGTGCAGGTGTTGAGGGAGGGTGTGCGCTCAGTCGAGGCTGGTTCTGTTAAGAGGTGAAACGGTGTAGGGGGAGAGGGAGAGGGGGGAGGGAAGGAGCATTTTGGCCACACTGTCGTATGCAGCAACACAGTGCAGGTGTTGAGGGAGGGTGTGTGCTCAGTCGAGGCTGGTTCTGTTAAGAGGTGAAACGGTGTAGGGGGAGAGGGAGAGAGGGGGGAGGGGAGGAGCATTTTGGCCACACTGTCGTATGCAGCAACACAGTGCAGGTGTTGAGGGAGGGTGTGTGCTCAGTCGAGGCTGGTTCTGTTAAGAGGTGAAACGGTGTAGGGGGAGAGGGAGAGGGAGAGAGGGGGGAGGGGAGGAGCATTTTGGCCACACTGTCGTATGCAGCAACACAGTGCAGGTGTTGAGGGAGGGTGTGTGCTCAGTCGAGGCTGGTTCTGTTAAGAGGTGAAACGGTGTAGGGGGAGAGGGAGGGGGGAGAGGGAGAGAGGGGGGAGGGGAGGAGCATTTTGGCCACACTGTCGTATGCAGCAACACAGTGCAGGTGTTGAGGGAGGGTGTGTGCTCAGTCGAGGCTGGTTCTGTTAAGAGGTGAAACGGTGTAGGGGGAGAGGGAGAGGGGAGAGGGGGGAGGGAAGGAGCATTTTGGCCACACTGTCGTATGCAGCAACACAGTGCAGGTGTTGAGGGAGGGTGTGTGCTCAGTCGAGGCTGGTTCTGTTAAGAGGTGAAACGGTGTAGGGGGAGAGGGAGAGAGGGGGGAGGGGAGGAGCATTTTGGCCACACTGTCGTATGCAGCAACACAGTGCAGGTGTTGAGGGAGGGTGTGTGCTCAGTCGAGGCTGGTTCTGTTAAGAGGTGAAACGGTGTAGGGGGAGAGGGAGAGGGAGAGAGGGGGGAGGGGAGGAGCATTTTGGCCACACTGTCGTATGCAGCAACACAGTGCAGGTGTTGAGGGAGGGTGTGTGCTCAGTCGAGGCTGGTTCTGTTAAGAGGTGAAACGGTGTAGGGGGAGAGGGAGGGGGGAGAGGGAGAGAGGGGGGAGGGGAGGAGCATTTTGGCCACACTGTCGTATGCAGCAACACAGTGCAGGTGTTGAGGGAGGGTGTGTGCTCAGTCGAGGCTGGTTCTGTTAAGAGGTGAAACGGTGTAGGGGGAGAGGGAGAGGGGAGAGGGAGAGAGGGGGGAGGGAAGGAGCATTTTGGCCACACTGTGTCGCCTTTCAGCAACAACACAGTGCGTTGTGTTGTGTGTTTTATCGGATCCCCTCCCCTCCTTTTCCCCCATGGTATCCCCCCTTCTGGCACGCTCAGTGAGAACCAGCCCTCTCGCGACGAGCACCGCCAAAAGGGTGTTACCCATTTTCCCATCATATATTTTCACTGGTTCCACGAATCGACTCGCGATACGTGAAGGTGAAGGGATGCCACACACCGCACCTTGCAGGGAGGGGTTGAGGAGGAGGCCTGTCATATATTTTCACTGGTCATATTACAGTGATATCAGCTGTAACAGCCATGACGAGGAAGTCGTGCAGCAGAGGGGATGAAAGACGCTGTGGAGGTGTTGAGTGGGTGAAAGGTGATGAGGTGAGCGGGGATTGTCCCACTGATGGGGGAGGGGGGTGACGGCACCTCGTCATCATCGCGAAGGTGTTGGCCTATGTCTGGGCATGTGTTTCTTTCTCTCTCTCTGCAGGAAAGCTTTACGCACTTCAAATTCCACGAATCGACTCGCGATACGTGAAGGTGAAGGGATGCCACACACTGCACCTTGCAGGGGGGGCTGAGAGGGGATGGGGGGTGAGGGAAGGAATGCAGAAGGTGGCGAGCGGCGGGGTGTGTGTGTATGTACTAAGGGTAATTCTTGCGCAGAATATGTGTGTGTGTGTGTGTTTTGGCCCATTCAGTGCGGGGTTATGGACATCCGTTCACAACGCTGCACAAAGGCCCTTTGCGTTATTCTGATTACAGCGAAGCCTCTCGCTGCGTGGGTGTTGTTATGTTGTAATATGCGGTTCCCTTCCCGCTTCCAATCAGGCAACGGCACAGAGTAGTAGGTGGGAGAGGCTTGGCTTGAGTCTTAAGGGAGTGGATGTGGTGTGTTGGGGACTGGGGGGAGAGGAGGAAAGCACCATGGCAGAGATATCGATCCCCGCACTTACCCTCATCTATACCAAGAACCTTTCTCTCAAATGGAACGAGAGACGCAGTTGTGAGGCTCGCTTCCCCTTTGATGCTCTTGTTGACGTCTCTCTGGACATCATCAATCGAGCTTTCTTTGGGTACACACGAGAGAGCAGAAGGGGGGGAGAGCGTCTTCATGAACAGACCTCAAAACGTTGGTGGGGGGGAAAGGGAGAGATAGGCAGGTTCACTCATCTGATCCACGCTAAAGATCTCCGGGGAATCTAGACCAGGGCTGACGCGGGGTGGGGAGGTGTACACCATGCACGATTGGTTGGAGAAACCTGTTGCGTTTTTTTTTTTTTTTTGGCTCGAAGGTCGACTACTTCTTGTCTAGACCAATATGAAGTGTTGGGAGGATTGTTTGAAGGAAAAAACAGAGTGGATAGAGTTGTGCTCATTATGCTTGCGTCTCTCGGTGTGATGATGGGTGGCGAATAGGTGGTGGATAATGGGCTCAGCTTGCAGCAGGAAGCAAACCAACCAGGTGTGGTGCGGAGAGAGTTGGTCAGAGAGCGACAGAGAGCTGATGGTGTGGGGTATATAGGTTGAGGAGGGGTGAGGGTGGGGAAGGGGCTGTGTATTAGGCTGGAGATTGGGGGCTGTGGCTGAAAACCAAAACAAGGCGGCAGTTTTTTGATGTACAAGCACAAACACAGTTGCACAAAAAAAGGGTGCACCTTCATTGCCTTGTGGGTTTAAAGGGCTCTGTGGGGGTATCTCTTGGGTGGTGTGGTATTTTTTTGCTGTCCACAGCGTGTGTTTAAATGTGGGAGGCCAGGGCCCTCCATTCTTAGTTCCCAAAGCGTTGGTGCTTCTACAACAGGGTTTTTTTTTGTAAATGTTGCGGGGATTGATGCAGTCGTCCAAAAGTGTTATTTGTCGTTCCCCTCCCCCTTTGCAGTTGTTTGATGCGTTGAAACGCTTCCACATACACTATGGGGGTGAGGTGAACGACATTGACAGTTTCCGCTCACAAAGTAGTGCATAAAAAGGAAGCCCGGAAGCTGCATTTTTTTTTCTTCCAAAACATCCAATTCAGCCCCTCTGATGGAATAAAGCAGTGCACTATACGTGTTTTCAGGCTACGTGCCCACCCTACGTAAAGCACGATGCAGATCATTGCTGGCGTGACTCCACCAGAGTGGTGCTGGTGACCAGCGGGACAGATGCTCTTGACACGTTGTGTTGAGGGAGGGTTACCAGGGAGGGACGATTTTGCAATGAGCATCTGTGGGTTCTGTGAGGCAGGGGGGTGCACAGTGTTGTGAGTGAGGGGGGTTTTTTGGGTGGGGCGCTTCCCTGCATCGTTTGTGATGACGATGGGAGGGGAAGCTGTGTCTGGCCGTGGGGTGCTTTCGTGCATTTATCTGGCACCTCAGCTTGTCTGTGGTTGCAGCACGAGAGCACCTCTGGCGTTCTTCCTTGCGTGAGGTGGTGGAGACAGCGTGGAGGCTGTGCGGGTTTGTTGTGCAGAACGGGCAGGAAACGGTGCGCGACACGTGCAGTGGGAAAGTGGGTTTGCTTTCGTGAGGAGGGAACGTCTGAGAGAGTCGCATACCACTGCTTGCGTTGTGGGTTTTGATTTGTTTTGTCTCGGTCCTGGGCTGCACCTTAAATTGCATCCGGGGGGTCCGTTCCAGAAACTCTACACGACGGTGAAGTAAATGACATGACATGTGCCTTTACATGTAAAATGATGAGGAAGCACATGGAAAAAGCACATGTCATGTCATTTACTTCACCGTCGTGTATGAAGGTGTTGACCGCTCGAACCGATGTCTCCTACCTGAGAGATTACAAACAGGAGGCGAGGAGGGGTATGCGGGGCGTCTTTGTGCCTTCAGGGTCTTTTTGTTTTTCAGCAACCCCGCCTCTCCTTTATCACCAGTGCGTAGCCTTTGTCTTTCTGTTGGGGTATGCGGGACTTCCCCTAGTCCTCAGGGTCTAAACGCCCCTGCCCTCTTTTATGCAAGTTCACCCTGACAGGGTATATAAATGCTGGGTCAGGTTGGCCCCCCTATGCTATGATGGGTGTTCGCACCCGGAGCATAAATGGCCAGCGGTCAGGCCAGAGTCGCTCTGCGGAGTCTCTCTGCCACGCCTTTGGGTTACGGTGTGCTGCCTGTAAGGACGTCCATGTATATCCCTAAGAGAAAGGGTGAGGCCCAACTGTCGGTACAGCATGGGGCGCCAAGAGAGAGATGTTGTGACCCCCCTGCCCTCCTTTTTGTGTTTTTGGGTTTCTGCTCTCTTGTGTAGACTATCGTGCACCAAGCGTTGGGTGCAGCGAACTGCAGTACCTGTAAGCTCAACTCTTCAACGGAAGGTGGGCCGCCTGGGCTGACGAGCGGTTGTGAACCGCCCTCGTTCTCTTACGGTACGGGCCAGTCATTAGGTTTCCTTTTTACATCTTCTGTTGTTGGCCGCAGGGTACTGCTTTCATGGATGACTGGCATCGTACGTGGGTCAGTCGGAGGTGCCTGCATTAGTAACTTCATTTTGTCTGTCGTGTTTAGGTAGTGTGGGCTAGCGAAGAAAGAGGAAGGTACCTGGGTTTGGGACTTCTTCTCAGCAGTGGTGGGGGGAGGAGGTTTTGTCTGTCTGCTCAGTAGGGCAGCAGTCTACTCAGAAGGCCTGCACAATGCACTGTGCTGCCAACCCGGCGCTCTTCGTGTCCATGAAGGCCCTAGGCAACGTAAACAGAGAGCAGTGAGAGAGGTGCAGCTTCAGCTAAGCGAGTGGCATATGCGGGGGTAGGGGTTTTTGTCTGTCTGCTCAGAAGGGAACGTCTGTGAAGGGCGCAGGTTCAGGGAGAGGGGATGGAGAGGAGAGGGATCTGAAGTCGGGGGTTGTGGGTAGGGGAGAGGGGTCCTTCTCCCCCGAAGTCGCAAAAGTGCCTGAAAACACCGGCTTTTGATGATTGATGCACCCGTTCTGTGGTGGGGTCAATTTGAAACATGGACAATTTTTTGGTTTGGTCAACATCCTGCACTGTGAAGGAGGTATGCAAATCATGGGTTTTCATCCCGAAAAACGCTGTTTTGACTGTGGACCGTGAAGGAAAGGAGGATACGAGACACTTCACAAAGGGTTCGGGTGGGCAGGAGTCTTTTGCTTGTAGATTGGGGACGTGGGGCAAGGGTGAATAGGGTCTGGGGGTCCGGGAGTCGGAGTCGGGAGTCGGCTATTTACAGTTGCTCAAAAGGGGGTGTATGCACTATGCACCCTCTGGAGAGGGTCAAAAAGTGCTCAAACAGCATTCTTTTGGATCTCCTTGGTGTGGCAGCAACTGATTTCCCGTGTTTCTACCGTATTTCTCCCGGTTGTCATGCGTGTAGGGGTGTAGATGTTCCATGCAATGCAACGAGGCCGGGTACGCCTGAAAATGCTCATGTCTGGAAAATATATCTGAGGCGTGCCTGAGGCGTACTCGGGATTAGTTACGTTTAAGTACGCCTCAGGCACGCCTCAGTATATATCAACGCATACTTGCGTTTCAGGCGCCTGGTGTGGATTTCCCCCCCGCAAAAAGGGCCTCTGATGCATTTCCGGAGCGATCTGAAAAAATTCCAGGGTTGGACAATTTTTTTGGCAAAAAAATGCGTGACTTTAAGTTTGTACCAAAATCAGGGGAAAGTATACCCGGTTTCATATTTCTGCTGATATATAAAATTATTACGCACAGGTCACCACGTTTCTAAGGCATGCCATGTATTTCCCCCGCCCTGAATTGTGCTGAAATCAACCTTCGGTGTCCTGCTGAGAAAATTGCGGGGTCGCAAGATATTTTTAGTGGAAAAATATCATGGTTACTGCTTGCAGTAAACTGCCTCCTAAAAAAGAGGCTTCGCAGAAGATGAGTAATTCCTCGGGTACATATAAAAAAGGCCGTTGGTCACCCCATAGTTGTACTTAAAATAGAGCTGTGGTCTGTGGATGAAGGAGGCCTGTGTATGATTTTGGGATCTCGATGGGATCTCTGTAGTGTTAGAGGATCAGCCTTGTATGAGCCTCTTCCATCTTGCATCAAGTAACTCCATTTGCTAATACCTGTCCGAAAAATTCCACTCAGATTCCACCCAATGAGTTAACGCTTATTGGGCTAAGAGGGATGCAGTTGACCGAAACGAAAACTAACGCTAGCAATAGCAGTGGTTCTTTGGATGAAACAGGTCAACCGAGCGATAGCACACAGACTTGATCTGGTGCAAGCCCGCAGGAGTATCTGCCCTATCAGCTTTTGACGGTAGTGTAGTGGACTACCGTGGCTGTAACGGGTAACGGGGAATTAGGGTTCGATTCCGGAGAGGGAGCCTGAGAAACGGCTACCACATCTAAGGATGGCAGCAGGCGCGCAAATTGCCCAATAGCAACACTGCTGAGGCAGCGAAGAGAAATAGTAACTTCTGGCACTATGTGTTATGGAGCTTGCAATGGATGATATCTAAACCTATCATTTGTTTCCAATGATTCTTGAACCAATGAAACACCCGAATGTACCACCAAAATATATATCATCAGCACCAAAGCTTAGCGAACCCTTTTCATTTTTTCGACTCGCTCGGCCCACAGGCACATTTTTCATCGTGCGACCCCGCATTTAAAAGATTTTGCTACCTTTGAATCGAAAACCACAAAATTTGGGGGGAAATACTTTTTTGTTCATGACAGGGCTTTCCGCAGGATTTGGGGTTTTGGCCTCCCAGGGGGACCAGCCAAAAAAAGGTGGGAAATTTTTTTTTCCGCGCCTTGTTGTCAGGGCTCTCATCAATCACCCCTACGGGGGTGATTTGGGCCCCGAGCTTTCCCCCAGTAAATGCGGCTGCTTCGTGCGTGCGACTCCCTGCCAGTGCAGAGAGGTGACGCGCTTTCCTCCCTCTGATGCACAAAATCGTGGAAGGTGCGAGGGTGGGAGGGTGAACCACAAGCCGCAGGGAGTGTCAGACTTCTGATCAGTAACCTCAGTACATCTATAAAAGAAGCGGCGGTCATGCACCCAAAGGTTCCTGGCGAAGCCACGGTACGCAACATTTCTAAAAAATGTTGACATAAAAATGGCACTGTCGTTGGTAATTATCGTCAGAAACGTCAATTTTACTTCCATATTTTGCGAAAACAAAATTTTCTGGCGAAGCCACGGTATGCGACATTTTAGATCTCCTCCGTCTTCCAACCCTCATAATTGAATGAGATTGACACGTCTTCTCCTTCTTCTTGTATACAACCTCAAATGAGAAATGAGAAATGTCTCTGATGCTGGACGTTTGCCTGCAACTGACCCGAACACAGGGTTCGCGGTTGCCTCCCGTTGTTGCCTTATTTTTGAGAGGAGCAGGGGAAGCTGGAACCGTATTTTATGCCTGTATTTGAACGTGCGGGGACAGGACGGCACGAAAAAAATGTAAAAAATCTGGAAAAGTCCAAATAGGAAGCCTCAGAACCCTCAAGGGCAGGCTGGTCCCCCCTTATTTTTTCATTTTTCCCCCAGGGGGACCAGCGGTCCCCCCTGGTCCCCCCTGCGGAAAGCCCTGGTCATGACCAAAATGCTGGTAAGAAATATAAATATAAAAACTGAGGCGTGCCTGAGGCGTACTTAAACGTAACTAATCCCGAGTACGCCTCAGGCACGCCTGAGTATTTATTATTGGAGCACCGCCAACCTGCCTGTGACATGCGTGGAACTTGCCATTGACCTGGAAATTTTCCACAGGATCTACGTTCTCCGGCCAACCTCTAACATTAGAGAACGGGCCGCCGCCTTGCGCACATTGCTCAACAAGCTCACCGCCTGTGCAAAGCCCTTGGGATTCAAAACCCATTTCCCGCATCTGCCATCTCCTCCTCACGGGGCCTCCGGTCCATTGGCGCACCCGGACTTATTGGCTACGACCGTCGCCCAGTTTTTACGTACCCGCGCTACACTATGCACATGCTTGAACACGTCATCGTACGTGCCAAAATTACGAACTCCGGCTGGGGAAATGACATCATCCCTGACAACAAACTTGTAGAAGCCAGCGCAGCTGAGGCTGTGCGATAACGAATATGATAAGGTGACTAAGCACGAGAGGCTTAGGATCATCTTATAAACTTTTCTTTATTTTCAGGCCTTGGCGAGGCCGACTCGGCCTCGTTGCATTGTATGATGTTCGGGGAAAATTTCTTTTTCTAGTTGGTGAAGCTTTAAACACCGGCATTTGCATTTTTGGAATCCGTCCGGCCAGTGGTGGGGTCAATTTGCCGAAATGGACAAGTTCTCGTTTTTGAGCAATTTCCTCACAGGTACACAGGTACACAGGTACACAGGTACACAGGTACACAGGTACACAGGTACACAGGTACACAGGTACACAGGTACACAGGTACACAGGTACACAGGTACACAGGTACACAGGTACACAGGTACACAGGTACACAGGTACACAGGTACACAGGTACACAGGTACACAGGTACACAGGTACACAGGTACACAGGTACACAGGTACACAGGTACACAGGTACACAGGTACACAGGTACACAGGTACACAGGTACACAGGTACACAGGTACACAGGTACACAGGTACACAGGTACACAGGTACACAGGTACACAGGTACACAGGTACACAGGTACACAGGTACACAGGTACACAGGTACACAGGTACACAGGTACACAGGTACACAGGTACACAGGTACACAGGTACACAGGTACACAGGTACACAGGTACACAGGTACACAGGTACACAGGTACACAGTAGCAGTACAGCACCGGAGGTCGGGGGTTGGGAGTCCAGGAGTCGGGAGTCGGCCTTATTTACACCCTTGACAGTGGGGGGGTGTGGGAGACTGGCAAGGTGCAGTGCAGAGACGTTTGGGGGACATTGACATGTTGGAACGCAACCGAGCTAAGTGGTGTGGATATTGAGGAAACGCCTCGTGCTCGTCTTCGAAGGGCACGAGGCGTTTCCTCAATGCTGTCCGTTACTGCACACATGATATCACCCACCTCGTCTTCCGGCTTCCTCCCGTCCCCCAAGCTCTCCGTCGAGCGTCGGCTCTGCACTGTCACATCCTCTGCCGATGAAGTCCCTTGTCGCCTTTCATCTTCCACTGACAGTGTTCTCCTCCTAGGCCTCAGGTTGCTGACTTCTGGTCAAGACTCCAGAAAGAGTTGCACGCAAGTACGGATGGCGGAACATTTGCAAAAGCTGATGTCGTTGCTGTGGTGCGTACATCTGCTTTGCGCTATGCATGTCGTCACCCACTGCGTCGTCATGTGAAAGCAATTTCGTCCTGTTGAGGACGAAGGTTCTCAGGATCCGGACAGGGGTCAGTGTGCAGTGTCTGCACAAGTAGCCCACCTTCATGTCTCCCCCTCTCCTTTCACAACATACCACATCTGTATGTGTCTGGGATTCGGGTGAAGCTTTCGCGTGTTTGTGCAAGCTTGCAGTGTGTATCGCCCACCTCTTCTCCAAGACTCAGCGCACAAGCTATCCTAACAAGCAGTCCTGCGGCGCACGGTTGAGGAGAGCAATCTGTCCGGTGCCAGCGCAGCAACGACAAGGGGGTTTCTCCCCACAGTTGTTTGTGGCAAGGTTCTTGAAAACGACCACAGGTTTGTTGTTCTCCATAACGCACCACCACACACAGAGATCACAACACAAACCACAACAAAGACATGGACGTGAACATCAAGGGTTTCGACACGAATGAGCACGTGGTCGAGGTGGGTGCAGATGACACAGTGGAGGGCTTGCGGCGGAAGGTGGCGTCTGCAATGGGGTTGCCTGAAGACGGCTTTTGCATGAGTTTCGGAGGCGAAGCGATGGGAGCAGGAGCGGACATGACGCAGCTGAGTGCTGGTGACACAATCATCCTGACGAAGACGAAGAAGCAAGAAGCCATTGCAGAGCTTCGTGCGTTGGGTGAGACAGACCTGACGGCACAGAGGTTGGCTCAGGTGGAGGATCCTGTGGTGGCGTGTTTGCTTCTGCAGGCGGAGGTTGCGACTGCCATTTCGAGTAGGTTCTTGTCAGACACGTCGTTAACGAGACTTGATCTCAGTGCTGAGTCCATTGTGACTCACATTGGAGGCGGTTTCCTGTACAACTGCACCTTGTTGACAAGTGTCGACATTTCTGGGATGAGCAATGTGACACAGGTTGGTACGTACTTCCTGTGCAACTGCTTCAGCTTAACAACCCTGGATTTGTCAGCACTCAGCAATGTGACGCAGGTTGGTGCGCACTTTCTTGCACAGTGCTTCAGCTTAACGACTCTCGATTTATCTCCACTCAGTAATGTTACGCAGGTTCATGACTACTTTCTTTGCGGCTGCAAGAGCTTAAACAACGTCGATTTATCTCCACTCAGCAATGTGACGCAGGTTGGTTCGTGCTTCCTTGCGAACTGCATCAGCTTAACGACCCTCAATTTATCACCAGTCAGTAATGTTACGCAGGTTGGTTCGTCCTTCCTGAGGAACTGCGCCAGTTTAACGACTCTGGATTTATCACCACTGAGCAGGATTACGAATTTTCGTGTGGGTTTTGGGGGTACGTATTTTGCTGCCCGCTGCACTTCGTTGACGAGCATTTACCTTTCGGGCTGCAGCAGTGTTGTGTCCAACGAAGTGAGGAAGGGCGAGCTGAGGCATCTTGTGGTTGAAGCACGTCCGGAACGAAGCAGAGACGAATCCCCGAGGAAAGCCAGAAGCGACTGAGACACGCACAATGAGGACGTGGTGTGTTGGTGGGAGGGCAGCACCTCCCCGAGGTGGAGGGTCTCTGGCAGTGTGTCTGCTGCGTCCTCAGGTTCGGAGAAGAAGAGGGACACAGTCTTGCTCACCGTGGCACAGACTACTACTTGGTGCGAGAGGAGAGCTGCTGAGGAAGACGTTCCACACATTGTGCTATTTTACGCTGTGTGCTGCAAAAAGAATCCCCACAAAAACCCATATCTTTTTCATTACAACGTACCTCCCCGCCCAACCCGAGGCACACTTGTCGTACAGTGAGGGAAGGGAACACAACCACCCCCACCTGCTGTCTCAGTTTCGTGGAACCAGCACTTCTTCCTCTCCCATCCATTCGTTCAAGATACGTTGTTCAGTGAGGTAGGCTATAATCTCTAAGTACCCAGAAAACACATGGGTGTGCCCCCATCCACTTCTCCAGCTCGCTGTTCTTGAAGGGTTGCCCTCTGGGTATCAGAGAGTCTCTGCCGTTGTCATCCCATGCCCGCAGCAGCAACCGACCACCAGTACCTAAGGGATTAGGGACTGGGCACTGGCCTTTTTCTCACGCACCAGCAGGTCTGCCACGTACGCAGTAAAGTACCCGCAGGACAGGTGGTGTGCCTGTGCGTGCACACAAAACCCTCGTCAGTGCGCTCATGCAGCATGATGGCATCTCACCATGTGTGCAGAATAGCCTATACTAGCTCTGAGACTCTCGCATAGTGTGCGGTGATCTCATGATGGCGCACAATGCTTACCATTTGCCATGCGTGCACTCCCTTCTTGAAGAACCGAGCAAGACACATGATTTGTTTCCACATGATGCAACCTGCTATGGAAGCACGGTGTGTTGTGGCTGTGGTGTTGGGTGGGTGGGGGTGGGGGGCAAGGGGTTCGCGCACATCCGTAGAGGGTTCAATGAGCAGAGTGGTTGTGACACAGCAAGACCCCTGGCTGTGTGCGTGCGTCCTATGCCCAGAGTCATCTCGCTTGCGAGAGCTTTGGTACTGCGGTGTCTTCGCTTTTGGAGTGGGTGGGGTAGGGCAGGTGGACCAGAGCAACACGGCTGTGGGTGTAGGTGCTCTGACAACAGACACACATCAGAGGTGAATTCATGTCCAACTGCGTTGTGGAGGGTGGCCTGCACAATGCACTGTGCTGCCAACCCGGCGCTCTTCGTGTCCATGAAGGCCCTAGGCAACGTAAACAGAGAGCAGTGAGAGAGGTGCAGCTTCAGCTAAGCGAGTGGGAGCGGGGGTAGGGGTTTTTGTCTGTCTGCTCAGAAGGGAACGTCTGTGAAGGGCGCAGGTTCAGGGAGAGGGGATGGAGAGGAGAGGGATCTGAAGTCGGGGGTTGTGGGTAGGGGAGAGGGGCCTTCTCCCCACAGTTGTTTGTGGCAAGGTTCTTGAAAACGACTGTAGGATTGTTGTTCTCCATAACACACCACCACACACAGAGATCACAACACAAACCACAACAAAGACATGGACGTGAACATCAAGGGTTTCGACACGAATGAGCACGTGGTCGAGGTGGGTGCAGATGACACAGAGGAGGGCTTGCGGCGGAAGGTGGCGTCTGCAATGGGGTTGCCTGAAGACGGCTTTTGCATGAGTTTCGGAGGCGAAGCGATGGGAGCAGGAGCGGACATGACGCAGCTGAGTGCTGGTGACACAATCATCCTGACGAAGACGAAGAAGCAAGAAGCCATTGCAGAGCTTCGTGCGTTGGGTGAGACAGACCTGACGGCACAGAGGTTGGCTCAGGTGGAGGATCCTGTGGTGGCGTGTTTGCTTCTGCAGGCGGAGGTTGCGACTGTCATTCCTGGTTGGTTCTTGTCAAGCACGTCGTTAACGAGACTTGATCTCAGTGCTGAGTCCATTGTGACTCACATCGGAGACAAGTTCCTGTTGGACTGCGCCTCGTTGACAAGTGTCGACCTGTCTGGGTTGAGCAATGTGACGCAGGTTGGTGAGTACTTCCTTGGGTCCTGCACCAGTTTAACAACCCTCAATTTGTCGCCACTCCGCAATGTGACGCAGGTTGGTGCGGACTTCCTTGGGTCCTGCACCAGTTTAACAACCCTCAATTTGTCACCATTCAGCAATGTGACGCAGGTTCATGACTACTTTCTTTACGGCTGCAAGAGCTTAACCAACGTCGATTTATCCCCACTCAGCAATGTGACACAGGTTGGTGTGCGGTTCCTGTGGAACTGCAGCAGTTTAACGACTCTGGATTTGTCACCACTGAGCAGGATTACGCATATTGGTGTGGGTTTTGGAGCTACGTGTTTTGCTGCGGACTGCACTTCGTTGACGAGCATTTACCTTTCGGGCTGCAGCAGTGTTGTGTCCGACGAAGTGAGGAACGGCGAGCTGAAGCATCTTGTGGTTGAAGCACGTCCGAAACGAAGCAGAGACGAATCCCCCGAGGAAAGCCAGAAGCGACTGAGACACGCACAATGAGGACGTGGTGTGTTGGTGGGAGGGCAGCACCTCCCCGAGGTGGAGGGTCTCTGGCAGTGTGTCTGCTGCGTCCTCAGGTTCGGAGAAGAAGAGGGACACAGTCTTGCTCACCGTGGCACAGACTACTACTTGGTGCGAGAGGAGAGCTGCTGAGGAAGACGTTCCACACATTGTGCTATTTTACGCTGTGTGCTGCAAAAAGAATCCCCACAAAAACCCATATCTTTTTCATTACAACGTACCTCCCCGCCGAACCCGAGGCACACTTGTCGTACAGTGAGGGAAGGCAACACAACCACCCCCACCTGCTGTCTCAGTTTCGTGGAACCAGCACTTCTTCCTCTCCCATTCATTCGTTCAAGATACGTTGTTCAGTGGGGTGGGTTTGGCCTTTTGGGTTGCGGTCTTTGTGAGGCGAGTGTGCGTTCCGTTGGTTGCTACGGCCTGCCTTCTCATCTCTCCAATGGTGGGGTAACGCATGGGGATTCGTAGTGAGATGGGTTTTGGCTTGTGGCTTAGGGACGTCCAGGCACACCGCAGATCGCAAGGCAACAATTCCTCCAGAAGCACCTCAGACGCGATTCTGCGCGATTAACGTGGCGTAGCTGAAGCCCATCACGAGCCGGCACCTCTGGTACCATGTCTGGCCTACCTCACGCAGAGGGACACTGCTACCTCCCAGGAAGGGGCAACTGGTGGCAGCATCCATGGAGATCAATGCCGACAGCCCAGCCTGCTTTGTGCGACTCCCTATGAACCGCACCAGAGAAAAGGTGACGGAAGAGACAGCGTTGGGAGGCTTCGGCAGTCGGGAGTTCACCGGCCTTCCATCCACGACAATCCTCACCAACGGGTCCGCCTTTGGCAGTTCGCGAAGATTGGCAACGACTCCCTTCGTTCTGTCGCACTCCCGGACAGCTTCCATCCCTCACAGCACTTCGATGCGAACCTCGGCTTGATGTCACTGCGGTGCCCCGGGAGAAGCACCCTCGAGGTGAGAGCTTCTGAGTCGTCTTGTGGTCGGTGCACCACTTCAGGCAACCCTCCAACATTTGGGAAAGCGTCCAGCCTCGCGCAAAGTAGGGCACAACCTTGCGGCGCGACACTCTCCTCGATCGCATGTCTCATGTCCGTCTGCACACATGATATCACCCACCTCGTCTTCCGGCTTCCTCCCGTCCCCCAAGCTCTCCGTCGAGCGTCGGCTCTGCACTGTCACATCCTCTGCCGATGAAGTCCCTTGTCGTCGTTCATCTTCCACTGACAGCGTGCTCCTAAAGATTGACGCAAAAGCGTGAACAGGTTACAGTGTCGAAAAAAAAAATTGCAATTCCCCCAACTTTTTCTTTTTATGTTACACTACCAAAAGTCTTCAAAGAGGTTTTTGAATCAAAAAGAGTCTATGTGTTACCATCGCACAGCGTAGAAAACGACACAATGTCGAGCAGTACCAACCCGCCTGTCAACGCTGCCCATTACAGTTGTCTATCGTCTGCAGGTGAGGAGGCTGTCCTCTAAACCCGCAAAGAAGATGTGTGTGAAGGAGCTGCTCCCAGAAAAGGTCAAACGAGAACACCGTTTGTCTGCTTGCCAATGTGCTGCTCCCTCACCCCACACACACAACACCAAGAGACAGAGAGACACAAACAAACAAAAGTAATATGGAACTGACGGTTCGTACCTTTGGCAAGAGGCAGTATGCGATTGAGGTGGGTGAGGATGACACAACGGAGAAGTTGCGGGAGAAGGTGGCGTCTGCAACGGGGTTGTGCGAAGACGACTTTCACATGGAGTTTGGAGGGGAGGAAGTGGAGGACATCACGCAGCTGAGTGCTGGAGACACAGTTGTGCTGACGGAGGCGAAGGCGAAGAAGTACGAAGCCATTGCAGCACTTCACGCATTGGGTGAGAGAGACATCACAGCAGGAAGGTTGCAGGTGGTGACGGATGCGGAGGTGGCCACCTTGCTGCTGCAGGCAGAAGTTACGACTGTGATACCTGACGACTTCTTCCGATACAGTGCAGTCACGTCCATTGATTTCAGCAACGTGTTTGCTGTGGATGTGATTGGGAAGGGCTTCCTCTGGGAGTGCACAGTTTTGACCGCAGTGGACCTGAGCGGCTTGTCTGCACTCACCAGGATTGAGGATTGTTTTCTATCTTCGTGTTCATCTTTGACGACAGTCAATCTCACTGGCTTGCGTGCAGTCACCACAATTGGTGCACGTTTTATGTATGAGTGCACTGCTTTGACGACTGTCGACCTCAGCAGCTTACCGTCAGTCACCACAATAGGTGAATGTTGTCTAGGTCATTGCACAGCTTTGACCGCAGTGGACCTGAGTGGTTTGTCTGCACTCACCAGGATTGAGGCTGGTTTCCTATCTTCGTGTTCAGCTTTGACGACAGTGAATCTGGCTGGCTTGCGTGCAGTCACCACAATCGGTGCACGTTTTATGTATCAGTGCACTGCTTTGACGACTGTCGACCTCAGCAGCTTACGGTCAGTCACCACAATTGGTAAATGGTGTCTAGCTTATTGCACAGCACTGACTGCAGTTAACCTAAGCGGCTTGTCTGCACTCACCAGGATTGAGAATGGTTTCCTATCTTCGTGTCCAGCTTTGACGACAGTGAATCTCACTGGCTTGCGTGCAGTCACCACAATTGGTCCCCGCTTCATGTATGAATGCACAAACTTGAAGACTGTGCGTGGACTGGGCACGTGTAGCAACGTAGTGCTGTACCATGTGGCTTGTCATCGAGCATGGTGTCTGTACATAGCAGCTGCTGTCTGGACGCCTTGGATCGCTTCTTTGCTTTTAGTGTATTCTATGTACCACACACACAATGCAGTGAAAGGGTACCTATCTGTTGTCAGCCTTGACTAAAATCGATACAAGGTGGTATCCGCACGTGAGATATGCATTAGGAGTTGAGACGGAGAGAAGTACACAGTCGGGGTGAGGACGATACCAACTGCGGACATACGGCGGAAGGTGGCGTCTGCAGCAGCGTTGTGCGAAGACGGCTTTGACATGAGCTTCGGAGGAAGGTCCTATGCGATGCAACAAACAACAAACGACGAATAGACGGGGGTGTTTAGGGAGTGTTTCATTTGCAAAGATGTGTGAGTTGTGGGTGGGGGAACCATTCAAAAAGTAGCAATCTCCCCAATTTTTTTTTTCGTTTTCAACCAATTTTTTACCCAACCTAAAGTCTTGAAGGACGGTTTTGAATCCACAAAAGTGCGTACCTTAACATCGCACAGCGTGGAAAACGACACAATGTCGAGCAGTACCAACCCTCCTGTCAACGCTGCCCATTACAGTCGTCTATCGTCTGCAGGTGAGGAGACTGTCCTCTAAACCCCCAGGATGCGGAGGTGGCCACCTTGCTGCTGCAGGCAGAAGTTGCGACTGTGATTCCTGACGACTTCTTCCGATACAGTGCAGTAACATCCATTGATTTCAGCAACGTGTTTGCTGTGGATGTGATTGGGAACGGTTTCCTCCGGCACACGGTTGAGAGCAATTTGTCCGGTGCCAGCGCAGCAACGACGTGGAGGGGGTTCTCACGCAGAAGACAGACACTCTGTGCCAGCGTTGGCAGACACAAGACAAGCGGCACAATCTTTGTCTGCTCTGTGTGCCCCTGTGCGTGCACAAAACCCCCGTCAACCCTTTCAGCACCAAAGGCCCTCAAGGCTCTGTTGACGTCACTGGCATAGTCCAGAGTCACATACCACTGCTTGCGGTTGTGGGTTTTGATTTGTTTTGCCTGTCGTGTTTAGGTAGTGTGGGCTAGCGAAGAAAGAGGAAGGTACCTGGGTTTGGGACTTCTTCTCAGCAGTGGTGGGGGGAGGGGTTTTGTCTGTCTACTCAGAAGGGAACGTCTGTGAAGGGCGCAGGTTCAGGGAGAGGGGATGGAGAGGAGAGGGATCTGAAGTCGGGGGTTGTGGGTAGGGGAGAGGGGTCCTTCTCCCCACAGTTGTTTGTGGCAAGGTTCTTGAAAACGACCACATCTTGTTGTTCTCCACAACGCACCACCACACACAGAGATCACAACACAAACCACAACAAAGACATGGACGTGAACATCAAGGGTTTCGACACGAATGAGCACGTGGTCGAGGTGGGTGCAGATGACACAGTGGAGGGCTTGCGGCGGAAGGTGGCGTCTGCAATGGGGTTGCCTGAAGACGGCTTTTGCATGAGTTTCGGAGACGAAGCGATGGGAGAAGGAGCGGACATGACGCAGCTGAGTGCTGGTGACACAATCATCCTGACGAAGACGAAGACGAAGAAGTACGACGCCATTCCAGAGCTTCGTGCGTTGGGTGAGACAGACCTGACGGCACAGAGGTTGTCTCAGGTGAAGGATCCTGTGGTGGCGTGTTTGCTTCTGCAGGCGGAGGTTGCCACTGTCATTCCGTATGGGTTCTTGTCAAGCACGTCGTTAACGAGACTTGATCTCAGTGCTGAGTCCATTGTGACTCACATCGGAAACAAGTTCCTTTACGCCTGCACCTCGTTGACAAGTGTCGACCTGTCTGGGTTGAGCAATGTGACGCAGGTTGGTTCGCACTTTCTTGCGGACTGCTCCAGTTTAACAACCCTTGATTTATCAGCACTCAGCAATGTGACGCAGGTTGGTCACTTCTTCCTTGCGAGCTGCACCAGTTTAACGACTCTGGATTTGTCACCACTGAGCAGGGTTACGAGTATTATTGCAGATTTTACGGGTCTTACGTTTTTTGCTGCGTACTGCACTTCGTTGACGAGCATTTACCTTTCGGGCTGCAGCAGTGTTGTGTCCAACAAAGTGAGGAAGGGCGAGCTGAGGCATCTTGTGGTTGAAGCACGTCCGAAACGAAGCAGAGACGAATCCCCCGAGGAAAGCCAGAAGCGACTGAGACACGCACAATGAGGACGTGGTGTGTTGGTGGGAGGGCAGCACCTCCCCGAGGTGGAGGGTCTCTGGCAGTGTGTCTGCTGCGTCCTCAGGTTCGGAGAAGAAGAGGGACACAGTCTTGCTCACCGTGGCACAGACTACTACTTGGTGCGAGAGGAGAGCTGCTGAGCAAGACGTTCCACAAATTGTGCTATTTTACACTGTGTGCTGCAAAAAGAATCCCCACAAAAACCCATATCTTTTTCATTACAACGTACCTCCCCGCCCAACCCGAGGCATACTTGTCGTACAGTGAGGGAAGGGAACACAACCACCCAAAGTGCACATGCTGGGTCACATGATAAAATCCCGTCATGTGACCCCATCATCCAGCCTACATGGTGCTGGAGGTCCCTTTCTCCCCCCCCCCCCCCCCCGCACCTCCTCGAGACAACGACAACCTCACACAACCTCAGGAAGACCCTCCGAATTGGAGGTTTTTTTTTTCTTTCTTCTTCTTTTTTCTTTTTCCAGAACACAATGCGCGGCGCTGTCTGGACAGAGGCAGCATGCTTGAAGCGCGCTTTGATAGTTGGTGTTGATGGGGAGGATGGCGGCACGGGTTCCGCTTCTGCCAGAGAGGCGGAGAGCCTTGCTGCGTATCTGACCTTACGTGATATGACCCGCGAGACACCACGTGTCGTCACAGACGTGCACAAAACCGACATTGCAACCCTCCCCACCCGCAGCAACGTGCTATCTGAACTGAACCGTCTTTTAGAGCCAACCACGAACGCCTCTGAGGACAGTGTTCTATTCGTGTACATCGGTGCAGCAACGTCCGCTGGGCTCATGGTCTCCGACTGGAAAGAAAACGGTGTCATCACCGAGGGGGACCTCGCCTCGATCTTCGGCCCAGCAAGCCTGCCTATCGTGGTCGTTCTGGACTGCACCCCTGCAGTCCGGGTGTTGGGCACGGCACTGAAGTATTCACTCCCAAAGATGGCAGAGGCAGCGCAGGGTGGCGCCTGGCCGCCAATCACCCCACCCGCTGCGCTGTCCCCTTCGGAGCTTCCCTTATTAGAAAACGTTCTGTGTCTGAGCTCTTGTCTGATCGAAGGTGATGCGGACTCCGTCTGCAGTGAAGGGGAAGAAGAGCGCGGGATGTTAACCAGCGCGCTGTTGACGGTGCTTCGTGCGCATGGTGGATCGCACCCGACACATGCCGGGCTGCTTGCGTCATTAAAACTCCACTTTGCGGACGGTCTTGCGCAGCGTGCTCCGTTTTTATGCTCTGGTGATCCTATGTTGCTGTCACCTTCTTTGAAGTTTAATTTCAGCTTTCCGAGGCACGAGGGGGGGTGGAAGGCTGCAACACGCAAGGTACGACGGAGGTCGACGCTCTCAGTGACGGAGAAGGTGGAGAAGGTGGAGAACGTTGCGGCACATCAAAAGACATCACACATGGCGTCCGTCCACACAACAGCACCACCCTCCTCAGCCTCGCAGGGGGGCGACAGCGAGCACTATACCGCAGACGACGATGACAACAACAGAAGCCTCTCCGCCACGACATTGGATTCCGAGGCCCACGTCTTTGTCGTCCCTTCCTCACGTTCACACAACGCACACCGCAACACAGATCGCCCCGACCGACCCCACAGAGAGAGAGCACCCCGTTCTGACCCCATCCCTTCACATACCACCACATCAAACCCACACACCGAGAATACTGGTTTGGGAGAACTCATCAACAGCCTGCACAGTGCGGTGGGTATGAGGGCGGAGCGGGTGAGTACAAAGCAGCACTATGATGTGAACACAAGACACAACACAAACGCACAACCCACGAACGGAGTGTCTGGGAAAGAAGGGCTACCTCTCGCGGGGAGCACTGTACAGCATCACTCTGCAGGGGTGCACGATGTAAGACAGCAGTACGAAAGGAAGGGCCCGCATCAAGAAGTAGTCTTGCAGCATCGCAACGATGTGAGGGGTGAGGTGAGTACCGCACACAGCGAAGAGAAGGCCACACATCGGCATATGTCAACCCATCGCGAAGGGAAGACCACGTCGCACAGCCACCAGCACGAAGTCTCGCAAAGCCACTACCACGATGCTGCCGCGGCCATCCCCTACCGCCCGCAAACCTCAATGTCCTCGCTAGCCAGCGCAGGGGTCGCTACCACAGCGACAGCAGCTTCGGCTTCGGAGATTCCACAGACCGTGCCGCCGTCGGAGATCATGGAGCCCACCTCACTTCAGCAGCTCCGGTCGTACTCCGACGATGAGTTGGAGGAGCTGAGCGTGAGCGAGGAGAGGGGCTGCAACACCATCCCGACAGCACACAGCGAGCACACCAACACTACCAAACCCCCCACCGCAACCCGGACGACCGACAGCTTCCACCACCGCTCAGCCACCACCACCACCACCACCACACACAACGACCCCGAAGTCGAAATCGAAGTCTACTCCGAAGCAGGCTCCGGCTCCTCCCTCCCCACACGCCCAAGCAGCATCGGGGAGACTGCCGACGAACCTGCACCACCACCTGCCCCCACCGACCTCCTCGCAACCCTTCCCCTTGAAGGTAAAGCCGCTAAGGCAGCCCCCTCCATTGAGCGAGAGTTTTCCCTAGAAGCGAAGCTGCTTCTGATGCACGACGACATCGACCAGGACACACCTCTCCCAGAAACCCGCGCACCACGACCCATAGGGGGAAACATCGTGCAGGCGTTATCCGCTGCCTCTCCGGACCTACTGCAGAGCTGGAGTAGCGACGCACATTTGAAGGATTTTAAGAGGGGTGGACAGACCCATTCCCCTACGCAAGAAGGTCGCAGCTCTGAATCAGAGTTGATCCGTCAAGGCTTAGCATTTGATAGCAGTGATCCTAATGCAGTGCCTAGGGGGCTCCCGATACGGCACCCTAAAGGGCACCCGAAGGACCGTGGGGTGAGTCCTTATGGTGAAAGAGGAAGGGAAGAGGAGGGAAATCAAAATGGGTCGAAAAACGTTCGCGGAAGACGTCCCGATCGCCCGACCCGCACCGCGTCTGCCTCGCAAAGTTCGAGACAAAGTGCGTCTCAAAGAACTGGACGTGCTCCTACCCCTCCGTTACGTGCCTCATCTTCTTCTTATATGAATACTACTAGGAGTAGCAGTGCAAAGGCAAAGGAAATTCAACAGCAACAACAACAGCAACAGATGCAGCAGCAGGCACATCAGCTTCGCAGGCCCAACTCTGTTTCGGCACCGGGAAGGAGTGTATCAAACCGAAGCCGAGGCAGATCCCCTTCTGACGGAAGCACCACACGGCATCGCTCTCCTTCAGGAGGAGGAGGAGGGGTTAGTCTGCGAAGCACGGTCCGCTCTTCTTCGGCTTCATCTAGATCATCGTTGCTTGAGAAGGAAAAACGCAAAGGCAATGGTTTGCCCCCGAAGGACTATGTAGGGACCAAGGTGGTCCGAAAACCCTCTGGGTCGGTACAAACTCAAGACCCAGCTATCTCCTCGGTCAGCAGTTTTAACAGTATGCTCCCTGATGTGTTGTCGCCGTTGGCGTTGTTGGGGCCGAGTGTTCACGATGCGGTACATGAGCTTCTGGTATGGGCGGAAAGCAATGCAGCAAATCCTGCATTTAACCCACCAAAGGAAAGCCTGGCAAAGCTATTACAAGACCGAGAGGCGGCGGTAAACGAACTCCATTTGACCTTGTTAAGGCAGATTAATGCGTGCTGTGGCATACCTCCGGCCAGAGTTCTCTTTGCTAATACGATACGCAAGCAGATGAGGGCGCATCTCATGAAGGATGGACCTCCATCATCCCTGCTTCTTACGGGCTATAAAGACTCTGGGAAAAGCACGATTTTGCGAACGCTTCTTGCCGATCTCTTTGTATCTCATGAGGCCCACCCGGCAGCCATTTCTTTACATCCAGGGCAGCTTACGACATTTTTTCTTGCGGTTAACCTAGAGCACTGCCTTCCTCGAGAGCATGAGTATACGGGGGAAGAAAGCTATTTCACGCTTTTTCTAGCAACGCTTGTCGCTAAGGTTTTGGAGGCTTTGTTTGTCTATCGCCCGGAGTTTCGGAAATGGCAGGGGGCGATTTTGTTGTTTTGGAAGCGTGTGGTGACAGGGTGTCCGACATTGCCAAAACGATTTCAAGAGACGTTCCCGTTGGTGGCGCTGCAGTGGAATAAAGTGGCGGTTAGTTTGCATTCGCACTACAGTGGCAGGGCGTACGGGAAAATTGTTGCCGCAGTTCTGACGACACTGCCATGTGTCTGCAGTTTCGATAAGGTATACCTAGGTATCGAAGGTGTCGCGCCGCTAACAGACGGTACTGCGGCGTTCTGTGGAACTGTGTTCCAATCGTTGCTCCCATTGCTCGCAGCGGACAGTCGGGTGACCTTCTTTGTTGCGGCGCCGGAGAAGCTGACGCAAAGTCTTACCAAAAGGTTGCCTCAAAGTGGTGCCCGTTGGGTTCACGTTCCCACAACCGATATCATATCTGCACGTCACCTCCCAACCTCCCTTCCACGGTCTATACGCTGCGGTAATGATGTGTACGATATTTCGGTGTTTGGAGGGAGTCCTGGATATCTGGCGTCGTTTGTGACGATGTTGGAGGCTGCTGGAGGGGCCATCGACTTCGAGGATCGGGGCAGTGAAGAAGGGGAGGAGGAGGAGGAGGATGAGGAAGAGGGTGGGGGCGCGGAGGTGGTGTTCTCGTCGCCGGCGATTGCGCAGTTGCTGGCGAATTTGCAGAATTTGCATAGTGTGAAGCCAGGTGCAGGTGGCACAAGGAAAGGGGTAACGAGACGGATGTGATTGTTAATAAGATAGGGAAAGAGGAGTTAAAAAAAAATCAAAAAATTTGGAGGAAGATATAACAAAATGCTATGGGATATCTTTCTCTGTTTCGGGAGGGGGAAAAAGAAGAAAAAAATGTGCGTAAATAGAACGCAGTTTTTTTTTTTGTGGGTAGAACCTTTTTTGTTGTGGTGTTGAATTCTTAGAATTATATTGTCTGTTTTGTTTTTTTGTTGTGAAAAAAAAAAATCTGTACTTCATTGGTCCCCACCAGTGGAGTCCCCCATACAGGAGGAAGGGAGGGGGCTTGCCCTCTCCCACCATACTACACGCGAATATGACTCTCCTTTTAAGGAGATATGATATGGCGATTGCTCAGTCGCGGGCTATGATGGATGAGGCGGTGACTGAGGAAAAGTGGTGTGCTGCGGCCGACCTGGTGTCAGCTGCATGCACTCTATCGGGGCTGATCTCGCAGCTCACGATAGAGGTGGCAGAAGAGGAAACGGCGGTGCAACCGCCACATGACGAGACACCGCGGGCCGTAGCGCTTGCGATGTTGGTGCGAGCAGCAGCAGCGACTTGCACCGAAGACGAGACACCCGGCGCCTGCTTCCCCGCAGGAGCCACCACAACAGCGACCCCCACCATGACGTGCACCACCGGTGGGAAGGTCAAGACGCCTCACAAGGCGCTGAAGAACAAGCCCCCGCCGCCGCCCCCACCCGACCGTGGGTTGACTGCAGCCAGGAAGCCAGTGCCGCCGCCGCCGCCCAATCGAGACTGGACGACGACAACCGCCATGAGCATTGCATGGAGTAACTCCGGCATCACTTAGACGCGTGTAGTATAGTGGAGTTCATCTTCGGGTGTCTACACTAAAACAACCAAGTTTTCAAAAAAAAAAAAAAAAAATGGGAGGTTTTGTTTTAAAGTTAGGTTTAGATCAGGTTTGCTTTGATCTATTGTTAAAAGGGAGGGTTTTTATGAGATGTAAACCACGAAATGGATTGTAGGACTGCATGGTTTGGATGTCCACCCACGGTGCAGCCGGTCATTGTACTATGGTACTATTCACGAGAAGGGCTTTTGTATTCTTGTGCTTTCATCCGGATGGCTGGCATCATACAGTGGGTCAGTCGGAGGTGCCTGCATTAATAACTTCACTTTGTATTTCAACTTTTCTTTCTTTTGGATCTTATGACATCTCTGATGGTAAGGCTTACTCCCTCTATTTGGATCCTGTGAAACAAAAATTGTGACTGCTATCTACTGATAGTAGTCTTCAATCAAACAGAATAGGGCAAAACGTGCTCCTTACTGCTTCCTATTTGCTCTCCTTTAAAGGGTTGTCGAAGCGTGCTTTTGTACACCTTCTTCAAAATCATCCGAGATGTGTGTACAAAACACCACGATTCTGCCTCATTACACTGCACCAACCCTGCTTTTTTTGTAGGTGTTTTAGATTTTTTCAACCCAAAATACGGAAAATGCAAGGGTACTGTTTGTGTGCACACACTGTGCGCCCATTCTTTTGTTGTTGTCACTCCCTTGCTTTTCGCTCTGTGTTACGTTTTTTTTTTTTTTTCTCATGGGTCGATCTTTTGTTGTAGGGCTGGCATCGTACGGTGGGTCAGTCGGAGGTGTTCCTGCATCAATTAGCTACCATCTGGGGTTAAGGTTGTACACAGCAGTAGCTAAGCACAACGACGCTCAGATGCATTATGGGTGTGGCTGGAAAATAAACATGTGGAGATTTGCGCAAACTGTGGCAACACAACCGGCAACTACACTACTCCAAACAATTTTCCAGGGGAAAAAAAAAAAGTCTGCTTTTTGTGTGGTTCCTGTGTAATACTAAGTGCCGGTATTAAGTCATTTCCAGTCTCCACCCTCCTTAGATTCTTCCTTTCTTTAGATGTAAACTACGAATGGATAGCAGGACTGCACAATAACAGCCTTAAGGACCGTCCAACAAAAGCAAGGAACGTTTTATCGTTTTCTTTGCCATTTCTTTGTCCCGGTACAAGCCGGGTCATGAACCAAAAGGTATACTGTTATCGGGAGGGCTTTTAGTATTTCAAGTCAACTTTGTTGTTTTCGGGTAGTGCAACTTTTTTCAGCCTTTTACCGTTATTGCCAGATGTAACACCACGAAATGGATTGTTGGGCTATGCACGCGGACGGGATACTTCGCGATGGCAGAGGCGAGCCGGAGGCCTGCCTCTAACCCGAGTAGTGAGGAAGGCTGCGCTCATGATGACCGCGCCTCTCCTCAACCTGCTCAAGGATTGTAGGGCTGCATGGTTGGGGTGTCCACCCCCCCGGTACAGCCGGTCATTGTATGGTACACTGTCATCGAGAGGGCTTTTGTATTTCAACTCTACTTTCCCCCCCCCCCAGCCTGTTACCGTTATTGGGGTTCAAAACCCTTCATTTCCCCTTTTCTCTTTCTCTCTCTCTCTCCCCACTCTGCACACCCTTTAATAACTCCCATATAGTCTCTTCCTTTCAACAGAGAGAGGTGACTAGACAAGAGAGGCAAAACCATCATGCATACCGTCTAAGGTGTGTGGCTGAATGGGAGGGGCGAAGCAGTCAGGACCACCCAGGCTTCTTGTCACTCCCTACACCCCCTGCCCTGTTCCCCTATTTGCCCACCCCCCGCTAAGATTATCTTCTCATCTCTCCCACACAGATATAGTTAAGTTAGAACAGAGTAACCGCAAAACGTACCCCCCTCCGCATCCCCCCCCAGTTCTTTTCCCTGCTGTCTTTGCTGGTTCAATTGTTATGTATTGTAAGGAGAGCCTTGGCTCATGCGTTCGGTATTAGCGCAATCGCCGTGAAGGTGACTGTGTGCTAATACAGCATATGTATGGATCAGTGATCAGCATGAATTGTACCAAAACTGTACTAAACTGTACCAAACCAACACTGGGGTTGTGGGTAGGGGAGAGGGGCCTTCTCCCCACAGTTGTTTGTGGCAAGGTTCTTGACAACGACCGTAGGATTGTTGTTCTCCATAACACACCACCACACACAGAGATCACAACACAAACCACAACAAAGACATGGACGTGAACATCAAGGGTTTCGACACGAATGAGCACGTGGTCGAGGTGGGTGCAGATGACACAGTGGAGGGCTTGAGGCGGAAGGTGGCGTCTGCAATGGGGTTGCCTGAAGACGGCTTTTGCATGAGTTTCGGAGGCGAAGTGATGGGAGAAGGAGCGGACATGACGCAGTTGAGTGCTGGTGACACAATCATCCTGACGAAGACGAAGAAGCAAGAAGCCATTGCAGAGCTTCGTGCGTTGGGTGAGACAGACCTGACGGCAGAGAGGTTGGCTCAGGTGAAGGATCCTGTGGTGGCGTGTTTGCTTCTGCAGGCGGAGGTTGCGACTGTTATTCCTGGTTGGTTCTTGTCAAACACGTCGTTAACGAGACTTGATCTCAGTGCTGAGTCCATTGTGACTCACATTGGAAAAAGCTTCCTGTTGGACTGCACCTCGTTGACAAGTGTCGACATTTATGGGTTGAGCCATGTGACGCAGGTCGGTGCGAACTTCCTGAGGAGCTGCACCAGCTTAACAACACTCAATTTATCTCCACTCCGCAATGTGACGCAGGTTGATGATGCCTTTCTTTGCGGCTGCAAGAGCTTAACCAACGTAGATTTGTCACCACTTCACAATGTGACGCAGGTTGGGACGTTCTTCCTGTGGAACTGCACCAGCTTAGCGACCCTCAATTTATCACCACTCAGCAATGTGACGCAGGTTGGTCACTTCTTCCTGGGGAACTGCAGCAGCTTAACAACCCTTGATTTGTCACCACTCCACAATGTGACGCAGGTTGGTGCTGACTTCCTGAAGAACTGCACCGGTTTAACGACTCTGGATTTGTCACCACTGAGCAGGATTACGAAATTTGCGGGTTTTACGGGTTGTACGGATTTTGCTGCGGGCTGCAGTTCGTTGACGAGCATTTACCTTTCTGGCTGCAGCAGTGTTGTGTCCAACGAAGTGAGGAAGGGCGAGCTGAAGCATCTTGTGGTTGAAGCACGTCCGAAACGAAGCAGAGACGAATCCCCCGAGGAAAGCCAGAAGCGACTGAGACACGCACAATGAGGACGTGGTGTGTTGGTGGGAGGGCAGCACCTCCCCGAGGTGGAGGGTCTCTGGCAGTGTGTCTGCTGCGTCCTCAGGTTCGGAGAAGAAGAGGGACACAGTCTTGCTCACCGTGGCACAGACTACTACTTGGTGCGAGAGGAGAGCTGCTGAGGAAGACGTTCCAGAGAGGGGCAGGTGGCGAGAGGCGGCAAGGGAGCACAAGGGGTTAATAGTGGGAAGGGAGGGAAAAGGGAAACAGGGTAAGAAGACTGGGAACATTACATCTGGATAGACATCAGAGCATGGCATATGGGTAGGATGATAGGTTGGAGTTAGGAGTGTGGAAATAGCAATTGTGGGGATCATCCTTGGGTGTCTACACTAATACAACCAAGTTTTCAAAACTGAGTGTAACAATTATATGGGTGACAAAAGCAAAAACAGAGAACATAAGAAAGAAACAAAACGTTGCGTTGATGAAAACAAGGAGAGGAAAGCGGTGACAGTGGTGTGCATCCTCGGTTGCATGCACATCCCATCTTTGAGGGTTTTTACCTTTAACCAGACCCCACATGGACAATATATGTCCAACAAAATGCAGATGAGCAATGCGACGTTGGATCGTTTCCTCTATCATTTCTTTGTCACGGTACAAGCCGGGTCATGTACTATAAGGTATACTGTTATCGAGAGGGCTTTTTGTATTTCAAGCCAACTTTGTTGTTTTCGGGTAGTGCAACTTTTTTCAGCCTTTTACCGTTATTGCCAGATGTAACACCACGAAATGGATTGTAGGGCTGCATGGTTGGGGTGTCCACTCCCCCGGTACAGCCGGTCATTGTACCAAAAGGTACACTGTCATCGAGGGGGCTTTTGTATTTCAACTCTACTTTTTTCCCACCAGCCTGTTACCGTTATTGGGGTTCAAAACCCTTCATTTCCCCTTTTCTCTTTCTCTCTCCCTCTCCCCACTGCACACCCTTTAATAACTCCCATATAGTCTCTTCCTTTCAACAGAGAGAGGTGACTAGACAAGAGAGGCAAAACCATCATGCATACCGTCTAAGGTGTGTGGCTGAATGGGAGGGGGCGCAAAAACGTGCGAATCACCCTACACCCCTGCCCTGTTCCCCTATTTGCCCACCCCCCGCTAAGATTATCTTCTCATCTCTCCCACACAGATATAGTTAAGTTAGAACAGAGTAACCGCAAAACGTACCCCCCTCCGCATCCCCCCCAGCTCTTTTCCCTGCTGTCTTTGCTGGTTCAATTGTTATGTATTGTAAGGAGAGCCTTTACTCATGCGTTCGGTATTAGCGCAATCGCCGTGAAGGTGACTGTGTGCTAATACAGAATATGTATGGATCAGTGATCAGCATGGATTGTACCAAAACTGTACTAAACTGTGCTAAACCAACACTGGGGTTGTGGGTAGGGGAGAGGGGGCCTTCTCCCCACAGTTGTTTGTGGCAAGGTTCTTGACAACGACTGTAGGATTGTTGTCCTCCATAACACACCACCACACACAGAGATCACAACACAAACCACAACAAAGACATGGACGTGAACATCAAGGGTTTCGACACGAATGAGCACGTAGTCGAGGTGGGTGCAGATGACACAGAGGAGGGCTTGCGGCGGAAGGTGGCGTCTGCAATGGGGTTGCCTGAAGACGGCTTTTGCATGAGTTTCGGAGACGAAGTGATGGGAGCAGGAGCGGACATGACGCAGTTGAGTGCTGGTGACACAATCATCCTGACGAAGACAAAGAAGCAAGAAGCCATTGCAGAGCTTCGTGCGTTGGGTGAGACAGACCTGACGGCACAGAGGTTGGCTCAGGTGGAGGATCCTGTGGTGGCGTGTTTGCTTCTGCAGGCGGAGGTTGCGACTGTCATTCCTGGTTGGTTCTTGTCAAGCACGTCGTTAACGAGACTTGATCTCAGTGCTGAGTCCATTGTGACTCACATCGGAGACAAGTTCCTGTTGGGCTGCACCTCGTTGACAAGTGTCGACCTGTCTGGGTTGAGCAATGTGACGCAGGTTGGTGAGTACTTCCTTGGGTCCTGCACCAGTTTAACAACCCTCAATTTGTCACCATTCAGCAATGTGACGAAGGTTCATGACTACTTTCTTTGCGGCTGCAAGAGCTTAACCAACGTCGATTTATCCCCACTCAGCAATGTGACACAGGTTGGTGTGCGGTTCCTGTGGAACTGCAGCAGTTTAACGACTCTGGATTTGTCACCACTGAGCAGGATTACGCATATTGGTGTGGGTTTTGGAGCTACGTGTTTTGCTGCGGACTGCACTTCGTTGACGAGCATTTACCTTTCTGGCTGCAGCAGTGTTGTGTCCGACGAAGTGAGGAAGGGCCAGCTGAAGCATCTTGTGGTTGAAGCACGTCCGAAACGAAGCAGAGACGAATCCCCCGAGGAAAGCCAGAAGCGACTGAGACACGCACAATGAGGACGTGGTGTGTTGGTGGGAGGGCAGCACCTCCCCGAGGTGGAGGGTCTCTGGCAGTGTGTCTGCTGCGTCCTCAGGTTCGGAGAAGAAGAGGGACACAGTCTTGCTCACCGTGGCACAGACTACTACTTGGTGCGAGAGGAGAGCTGCTGAGCAAGACGTTCCACACATTGTGCTATTTTACGCTGTGTGCTGCAAAAAGAATCCCCACAAAAACCCATATCTTTTTCATTACAACGTACCTCCCCGCCCAACCCGAGGCACACTTGTCGTACAGTGAGGGAAGGGAACACAACCACCCCCACCTGCTGTCTCAATTTCGTGGAACCAGCACTTCTTCCTCTCCCATCCATTCGTTCAAGATACGTTGTTCAGTGGGGTGGGTTTGGCCTCTTGGGTTGCGGTCTTTGTGAGGCGAGTGTGCGTTCCGTTGGTTGCTACGGCCTGCCTTCTCATGTCTCCAATGGTGTGGTAACGCATGGGGAGTCATGAGATGGGTTTTGGCTTGTGGCTTAGGGACGTCCAGGCACACCGCAGATCGCAAGGCAACAACTCTCCTGAAACACCTCAGACGCGTTCTGCGCGATTAACGTGGCGTAGCTGAAGCCCATCACGAGCCGGCACCTCTGGCACCATGTCTGGCCTACCTCACGCAGAGGGACACCGCCACCTCCCAGGAAGGGGCAACTGGTGGAAGCATCCATGGAGAGCAATGCCGACAGCCCAGCCTGCTTTGTGCGACTCCCTATGAACCGCACCAGAGAAAAGGTGACGGAAGAGACAGCGTACACTACCAAAAGTCTTCAAGGAGGTTTTTTGAATCAAAAAGAGTGTCTGTGTTACCATCGCACAGCGTAGAAAACGACACAATGTCGAGCAGTACCAACCCGCCTGTCAACGCTGCCCATTACAGTCGTCTATCGTCTGCAGGTGAGGAGGCTGTCCTCCAAACCCGCAAAGAAGATGTGTGTGAAGGAGCTGCTCCCAGAAAAGGTCAAACGAGAACACCGTTTGTCTGCTTGCCAATGTGCTGCTCCCTCACCCCACACACACAACACCAAGAGACAGAGAGACACAAACAAACAAAAGTAATATGGAACTGACGGTTCGTACCTTTGGCAAGAGGCAGTATGCGATTGAGGTGGGTGAGGATGACACAACGGAGAAGTTGCGGGAGAAGGTGGCGTCTGCAACGGGGTTGTGCGAAGACGACTTTCACATGGAGTTTGGAGGGGAGGAAGTGGAGGACATCACGCAGCTGAGTGCTGGAGACACAGTTGTGCTGACGGAGGCGAAGGCGAAGAAGTACGAAGCCATTGCAGCACTTCACGCATTGGGTGAGAGAGACATCACAGCAGGAAGGTTGCAGGTGGTGACGGATGCGGAGGTGGCCACCTTGCTGCTGCAGGCAGAAGTTGCGACTGTGATACCTGTCGACTTCTTCCGATACAGTGCAGTCACGTCCATTGATTTCAGCAACGTATCTGCTGTGGATGTGATTGGGAAGGGCTTCCTCTGGGAGTGCACAGTTTTGACCGCAGTGGACCTGAGCGGCTTGTCTGCACTCACCAGGATTGAGGATTGTTTTCTATCTTCGTGTTCAGCTTTGACGACAGTCAATCTCACTGGCTTGCGTGCAGTCACCACAATCGGTGCACGTTTTATGTATGAGTGCCCTGCTTTGACGACTGTCGACCTCAGCAGCTTCCGGTCAGTCACCACAATAGGTGAATGGTGTCTAGCTTATTGCACAGCACTGACTGCAGTTAACCTAAGCGGCTTGTCTGCACTCACCAGGATTGAGAATGGTTTCCTATCTTCGTGTCCAGCTTTGACGACAGTGAATCTCACTGGCTTGCGTGCAGTCACCACAATCGGTGCACGTTTTATGTATGAGTGCACTGCTTTGACAACTGTCGACCTCAGCAGCTTACCGTCAGTCACCACAATAGGTGAATGTTGTCTAGGTCATTGCACAGCTTTGACCGCAGTGGACCTGAGTGGTTTGTCTGCACTCACCAGGATTGAGGCTGGTTTCCTATCTTCGTGTTCAGCTTTGACGACAGTGAATCTGGCTGGCTTGCGTGCAGTCACCACAATCGGTGCACGTTTTATGTATCAGTGCACTGCTTTGACGACTGTCGACCTCAGCAGCTTACGGTCAGTCACCACAATTGGTAAATGGTGTCTAGCTTATTGCACAGCACTGACTGCAGTTAACCTAAGCGGCTTGTCTGCACTCACCAGGATTGAGAATGGTTTCCTATCTTCGTGTCCAGCTTTGACGACAGTGAATCTCACTGGCTTGCGTGCAGTCACCACAATTGGTCCCCGCTTCATGTATGAATGCACAAACTTGAAGACTGTGCGTGGACTGGGCACGTGTAGCAACGTAGTGCTGTACCATGTGGCTTGTCATCGAGCATGGTGTCTGTACATAGCAGCTGCTGTCTGGACGCCTTGGATCGCTTCTTTGCTTTTAGTGTATTCTATGTACCACACACACAATGCAGTGAAAGGGTACCTATCTGTTGTCAGCCTTGACTAAAATCGATACAAGGTGGTATCCGCACGTGAGATATGCATTAGGAGTTGAGACGGAGAGAAGTACACAGTCGGGGTGAGGACGATACCAACTGCGGACATACGGCGGAAGGTGGCGTCTGCAGCAGCGTTGTGCGAAGACGGCTTTGACATGAGCTTCGGAGGAAGGTCCTATGCGATGCAACAAACAACAAACGACGAATAGACGGAGAAGGGGGTGTGTTTCATTTGCAAAGATGTGTGAGTTGTGGGTGGGGGAACCATTCAAAAAGTAGCAATCTCCCCATTTTTTTTTTTTTTTTTTTTTTTTTTTTTTTTTTTTGTTTTCAACCAATTTTTTACCCAACCTAAAGTCTTGAAGGATACATAGTCCAGAGTCGCATACGACTGCTTGCGTTTGTGGGTTTTGATTTGTTTTGCCTGTCGTGTTTAGGTAGTGTGGGCTAGCGAAGAAAGCGGAAGGTACCTGGGTTTGATTCTTCTCAGCAGTGGTGGGGGGAGGGGTTTTGTCTGTCTGCTCAGAAGGGAACGTCTGTGAAGGGCGCAGGTTCAGGGAGAGGGGATGGAGAGGAGAGGGATCTGAAGTCGGGGGTTGTGGGTAGGGGAGAGGGGTCCTTCTCCCCACAGTTGTTTGTGGCAAGGTTCTTGAAAACGACTGCAGGCTTGTTGTTCTCCATAACACACCACCACACACAGAGATCACAACACAAACCACAACAAAGACATGGACGTGAACATCAAGGGTTTCGACACGAATGAGCACGTAGTCGAGGTGGGTGCAGATGACACAGTGGAGGGCTTGCGGCGGAAGGTGGCGTCTGCAATGGGGTTGCCTGAAGACGGCTTTTGCATGAGTTTCGGAGACGAAGTGATGGGAGCAGGAGCGGACATGACGCAGCTGAGTGCTGGTGACACAATCATCCTGACGAAGACAAAGAAGCAAGAAGCCATTGCAGAGCTTCGTGCGTTGGGTGAGACAGACCTGACGGCACAGAGGTTGGCTCAGGGGGTTTTACCGAGCACCTCCACGAGGTGACCCCGGGCAACGCAGAGGACTGCGGCAAAGACTCGGAACAAGAAGAAAAAGAAGAACAACATCTGAAGTGCCTCATGGAATACGAGGACCGCTAACTTCGACGACATGGTAGCTTTTTACGTGCAAGCCGAAGCCTGAACCTAAGACCTCCCTAGCAGGGGGGGCGCGTGATCACTCAGCAGTCAAACAACAACATCTGAAAGACCTCATGGAATACGAGGACCGCTAACTTCGACGACATGGTAGCTTTTACGTGCAAGCCGAAGCCTGAATCCAAGACCTCCCTAGCAGGGGGGGCGCGTGATCACTCAGCAGTCAAACAACAACATCTGAAAGACCTCATGGAATACGAGTACCGCTAACTTCGACGACATGGTAGCTTTTTACGTGCAAGCCGAAGCCTGAACCTAAGACCTCCCTAGTAGGGGGGGCGCGTGATCACTCAGCAGACAAACTACAACATCAGAAAGACCTCACGGAATACGAGGACCGCTAACTTCGACGACATGGTAGCTTTTTACGTGCAAGCCGAAGCCTGAACCTAAGACCTCCCTAGTAGGGGGGGCGCGTGATCACTCAGCAGACAAACTACACCATCAGAAAGACCTCACGGAATACGAGGACCGCTAACTTCGACGACATGGTAGCTTTTTACGTGCAAGCCGAAGCCTGAACCTAAGACCTCCCTAGTAGGGGGGGCGCGTGATCACTCAGCAGACAAACTACACCATCAGAAAGACCTCACGGAATACGAGGACCGCTAACTTCGACTACATGGTAGTTCTTTACGTGCAAGCCGAAACCTGAACCTAAGACCTCCCTAGTAGGGGGGGCGCGTGATCACTCAGCAGACAAACTACACCATCTGAAAGACCGCATGGAATACGAGGACCGCTAACTTCGACGACATGGTAGCTTTTACGTGCAAGCCGAAGCCTGAATCCAAGACCTCCCTAGCAGGGGGGGCGCGTGATCACTCAGCAGACAAACTACAACATCAGAAACGATGCCCATGGAATATGAGGCAATTCTTAGTATTTTACCTTTTTCGTGTATTTCAATCTTGGTCAACGACATTCTTGTTTTTAAAACATTGTTTTTCAGTTACTATAGCGACGCGTAAGCCCAAATGGCTCTGTTGCTGTTCATTGCTTTTCCTTTTCAAGTTGATACAAGATTTTTTATTTTATTTTAAGTTGGTTCAGCCTCGCGTCAGCCCATTGGCGCTGTCGCTGAACCCAAACATTTTCCTTTTCTTTGTTCGGTTTTTGGCCCGTGAGACCCAGTGTTACTGCAATACTGGGTTCGCGAGCCTGAAGCCAGGGGTGGCTGCATTCCTTTTCGGACCGGGGTGCTCCATCCTATTTTTAAAAACGTTTATTTGGCACAGAGGTTGGCTCAGGTGGAGGATCCTGTGGTGGCGTGTTTGCTTCTGCAGGCGGAGGTTACGACTGCCATTCCGAATAGGTTCTTGTCAAAGACGTCATTAACGAGACTTGATCTCAGTGCTGAGTCCATTGTGACTCACATTGGAAAAAGCTTCCTGTTGGACTGCACCTCGTTGACAAGTGTCGACCTGTCTGGGTTGAGCAATGTGACGCAGGTTGGTGAGCAATTTCTTGGGAACTGCTCCAGCTTAACGACTCTGTATTTATCAGCACTCCGCAATGTGACGCAGGTTGATGGCACCTTTCTTTACGGCTGCAAGAGCTTAACCAACGTCGATTTATCTCCACTCAGCAATGTGACGCAGGTCGGTGCGTACTTCCTGAGGAGCTGCATCAGCTTAACAACACTCAATTTATCAGCACTTCGCAATGTGACGCAGGTTGATGACTCCTTTCTTTACGGCTGCAAGAGCTTAACCAATGTCGATTTGTCACCACTTCACAATGTGACGCAGGTTGGGAGGTCCTTCCTGTGGAACTGCACCAGCTTAACAACCCTCAATTTATCAGCACTCAGCAATGTGACGCAGGTTGGTTCGTTCTTCCTGGGGAACTGCAGCAGCTTAACAACCCTTGATTTGTCACCACTCCACAATGTGACGCAGGTTGGTGCTGACTTCCTGAAGAACTGCACCGGTTTAACGACTCTGGATTTATCGCCACTGTGCAGGGTTACGAATTTTGCGGGTTTTGGGGGTCGTACGGATTTTGCTGCGGGCTGCACTTCGTTGACGAGCATTTACCTTTCTGGCTGCAGCAGTGTTGTGTCCAACGAAGTGAGGAATGGCCAGCTGAGGCATCTTGTGGTTGAAGCACGTCCGGAACGAAGCAGAGACGAATCCCCCGAGGAAAGCCAGAAGCGACTGAGACACGCACAATGAGGACGTGGTGTGTTGGTGGGAGGGCAGCACCTCCCCGAGGTGGAGGGTCTCTGGCAGTGTGTCTGCTGCGTCCTCAGGTTCGGAGAAGAAGAGGGACACAGTCTTGCTCACCGTGGCACAGACTACTACTTGGTGCGAGAGGAGAGCTGCTGAGGAAAGACGTTCCAGAGAGGGGCAGGTGGCGAGAGGCGGCAAGGGAGCACATGGGGTTAATAGTGGGAAGGGAGGGAAAAGGGAAACAGGGTAAGAAGACTGGGAACATTACATCTGGATAGACATCAGAGCATGGCATATGGGTAGGATGATAGGTTGGAGTTAGGAGTGTGGAAATAGCAATTGTGGAGATCATCCTTGGGTGGCTACACTAATACAACCAAGTTTTCAAAACTGAGTGTAACAATAAAATGGGTAAAAAAAACAAAAACAGAGAACATAAGAAAGAAACAAAAAGTTGCGTTAATGAAAACAAGGAGAGGAAAGCGGTGACAGTGGTGTGCATCCTCGGTTCCAAACACACTAGTCCCCTCTTTGGGGGGTTTTTTACCTTTAACCCTTTAGACCCCACATGGACAATATATGTCCAAGAAAATGCAGACGAGCACTGCGAAGGGATCTACTCTCCCCCAGGGACTCCCCCCCAACCAACACCCCCACCACAGAAGGGAGGGACAACCAATACACAATACGCCCCACCTCCCTCCCCCCTCCCCCCCTCCTCCCTTTTTTTTGACCATCTATAAACAATGGGCGAGGACCACAAGAAGAAGGGCATACCCCGCTTCGTCTGCGGACCCTCTGGTACAAGATATAGCATAGGTGTAACCCTAGGGAAGGGTGGCTTTGGCATTGTCAAGATCGCTACGGATGAGGCCACTGGTGAGAAGTACGCTGCTAAGGCGGTTGATATGAAGATTGTCATGCGCGAAAATCTTTTGGACTATGTGGACAGAGAGACGAAGCTGGCGGCGCGGCTGAACCACCCGCATATTATCAAACTGGTTGAGGTTATTGAGCTGCAGGAGGAATCGCTTCGGCTTTATGTCATGGAGTTGGCACCGAATGGCGAGCTTTTCGACCAAATCGTCGCTGTGTCGCGGTTTCAAGAAGGCATCGCGAGGCGGTATTTCCAGCAGCTTATCAGCGCGCTCCGCTACTGCCACAACAAAGGGGTGGTCCACAGAGATCTCAAAGCGGAGAACCTGCTCCTATCAAAAGAAAATAATTTAAAAATCTGCGATTTTGGGCTAAGCCGGTATGCTGGAGAAGAATCTTTTGGGGACCATCCCATAATGTTCACTAGCATTGCCGGGTCTTTGGATTACCAGGCGCCGGAGATTGTACGGAATCAAAAATATTTTGGGAAGCCGGCGGATGTTTGGTCTTGCGGGGTGATTCTGTCGTTTATGCTGTCCGGCTGGCTTCCCTTTCAAGACCATGCAGGAGATGCGGCGACTAAGCGGAGAATCATGGCACGACCCAAACCAGAGTACGTTCTGCACGACGACGTGTCGCCTCTTGCCCGAGACCTCATTTCTCGTTGTCTTGATCCTGATCCCGATAGCAGAATCACCTCGGAACAAATCGTCTCGCATGAATGGTATCGTGTAGGCCTCGACTCAGAGGAGACCGCGCTGAACGACAGTGTCAGCCCCTCCTCACGCCCCCTGGTGCGTGAAGGGGACGAAGGGCTGCTAGACGTGGCAGGGTTGAATCTGGACACCATAGAGAAGTCGCTGCTGCATCAGCTCCGGGTCGCGTTTGACTCAATCGATGTGGATCAGTCAGGTATGTTGAAAGGATGGGTGGGCAGCAAAGCCTGTATGGGGGTTATTTTTTTTTTGGAAAATCGCTGTTTGAGGTCTTCACTTCTGTGTTTGAGCTTTGGTTGGGTGGTGTTTCCTGTGTGTTTTTTCTTCTTTTTTTTTCTCTCTTTTTTAACCAATTCCGTGGGACATCATGCAGGCACAGCTTAGGTGACGTTCCCGTGAGGCACCATCTCCCCCCGAGGATGCTAACTACATCTTTGGGGAATTCAAAAAAAAAAATATACGGAACGTTTTTTTTTTGTTCCTAACACGGTGCTGCCGTTCAACGGAAAAATACACTGTCCATATTTTTTTATTATCAGATCAGCTGGCCGGATGATAGTCTGATTTTGGTCCACAACGTTAAATTCTCAAATGTTTTACCTCCCCCTCCCTCCCTCAGGTAAGATCCGCTACGAAGAGCTCCGCGACGTGCTGATCAAACTGAACGGGACGGTGCCGACCCAGGAGGAGGTAAACTCGCTGCTTGCGTTCTTCGACACCGACAAGAGCGGGTACATCTGCTTTGCTGAGTTTGTGATGGGCTTCGTTGAGAGCAGCGTCGAAACAGGTGAGCAGGGCAACCGCCTCAAGCTCCACGACCTCCTGGAACAGCTCAAGCAGGAGCTGCCACTCGACCTGCGTGGGCTAGACGCTGACTACGTAGAAAAGCTAAGAGAAGGGTTCCGTGCAATCGATGAGGACAAATCGGGTATGTTTTTTTTTTGTTTTTTTTTTGGGGGGGTTGAAAAAAAAAAAAAAAGGATTCCGTAAAACCATGGATGTCCAAAGTACTTGAAGTACTTTTTTTGGATTTTTTATGGTACTTGAAGTACTTGACCCCCCTTTTTTTTCCTCTCAAAATGACAGTCAAGTACTTGAAGATTGATCAAGTACTTGACATAAATCAAGTACTTGATACCCTATTTTTTTTTTCTCGTACTTTTTTACTTTTTTACCCTCTGGCAGAGTCTGTCAAGTACTTGTCAGGGTCCTCAACCTGTCTAAGTTAGGCCTTAACTTAGACAATTTTTTTTTTTTTTGAAAAACGCTTTGTCTAAGTTAGACAAAACCTGGGTTTTGGGTTTTTGGGTGGTTTGAAAGAGAAGAAGCTTTACTGAAAACAAAAAAAAAAATGAGTTCCCTCAAGACTCCCTCAGTCCTCACCTGCGCGGACCCCATTGTACCCACCCACACAAGCCACCTCCTCAGACTAACTACAATTGAACAAACTCATCCGCAAAAATGCCTGCCACTGCCAAGACCTCCAAAGCACAGCCCACCATCGTGTCCATGTTCAAGAAGGGAGCTGTTGCGGCACCTGTGGTACGTGTGGTGGAACCCAACAAAGGGGATACGCACTACGACCTGTGGTCTTCAGGCAAGTACAAGTCCATCCCCGATGGTCCGACACCCCGGCTCGCTTCCCTTCACCTTTTTCTTGTGGCGGAGGGGACGGTGAGGGGGTTTAAAAACCACCAGAACGACACCAACAAGGTGCTCAAACTCTGGTTGAAGGAGTTTGATCGCGCCAAACTGGCGGACGACGACAGGGAGGGGAGCAAGCGGAAGACGATCCTGACGATCGTTGCGGAGGCGCATGAGTTCGCCATGAACGAAGCAGAGAAGGGGGGAGACAGCGATGCCTCTGCCGTGTCTGTGCAGAGCCAGGTGTCGCAAGGCAAGAAGGTGAAGAAACGTGTGGTGATGATGGCTCCACAGGTGAGTGCTGTTAAGTACGTGGATTCAACGTCCGAAGAAGAGGAGGAGGAGCAATGTGTGCCAGTGAGACGCAACGCAGCATCCGAGCAACCCGAGGCAGCAATGGAAATCGATGATGTCGACGAGTACTCTTCTGACGGCGATGTTGTCTTCTTAGGTCCCACGCACTCCAACACGAACAATCCCAACCTCACGAACACCAAAAAAAAAAGCCCCCAATTTTTAGCTTTGTACAGGACCTTTTCGCGCGGAGCGCGAAAATTTTTTTTTAGCCTTTTTTTTTAACTTAGACAAATCTGTGGCCAGACTTTGTCTACGGTTGAGGACCCTGGTACTTGTTTTCGCAAAAAAAACGTCAAGTACTTGATCAAGTACCCACTTTTTTTTTGTACTTGATCAAGTACTTGACGTTTTTTTTTGTGAAAAAAGTACTTGACAGAGGGAGAACAAGTAAAAAAGTACTAGAAAAAAAAATAGGGTGTCAAGTACTTGAAGTATCAAGTATTGGATTTTTTGGGGGATCAAGTACTTGATATACTTCAAGTACTTTGGACATCCATGTAAAACGGTACTATTCATCTAAAATAACTTGAGAAAAAGCTTCTTCATAATAGTCTTCACCGTCCTCCTCCCGCCAAACACCCACATCTTTATTTTAGTTAGCGAAAGTACTGCTTCTTGTAGTTCGGCGTCCGCACAAAAAAAAAAAAAAAAAAAAAAAAAAAACTTCAGAAGAGCGACGAGCTTTCCTTGCCGCCTCCGTTTAATTAAAACCCTCTTTATTTTAGCGGGGGGGACGATGTCGCTGCGGATGTGCGCTTCCCTCCTTCTGTGGTCCGTATCATCCGGGTCCCCTCCAGGTAACCCCTCACTTCTTCAAAACGAAGAAGGATTTTTCACGACCATTTGTCAACCCTCCTTGCGTATCTCAATAATGCAATGATTGACTGCAATTCTGACGAAGGATTTAATTTGCCACCTCTCGGTTGCTTTCTGCCAAAGCGCTAGAGAGGTAGAGAGGTAAAGGCCACTCTACGTAAAAGGTTGTACCGCAGTTCAATGCCCATTCAGGTAAGCCTCCCTTCGCACTCTTGCAGTCAGACGGCAAGCATTTGCCTGCTCTTGCAGGTGTAACGCAGTACCCCAGGGTTCGCCCAAACCTCGGCGGCACAGGAAACACGCCCTCGTACGGCCGCGCTGTTCGAGTGTTGTCGGCTTGATCATCCTTGTAGTAGAGGATGTCGTAAGACGGCCCGCCCTCAGATCTGAAGCCCCCCCCCCTGTTCTCGATCTTCCTCAAGATCATCCCTTCCCACACGTCCTTCTCTCCACAAAAAAGCTGTGCGATAACTCTTCTCTGATCACTCTCACTCTCCTCTCGTCATCTTAATAAACTCCCTTTTTCCCCCCCTACCAAAATACCACATTTTCCCTCCCCCCCTCCCTTTCAGGCGTCATCCACCGCAACGAACTGCGGCACCTCATCGAACGAACCGGCATGGCGGATGTATCAGAAGCTGACTTGAACTCCCTTTTTGACTACATGGACGTGGGCAAGAACGACTACATCACCTTCGAAGAGTTTGCACTGGCCTGGACGGAGCAGGAGAACACCGGCACCGGGCCCTGTTGCGACCTCATACAGCGCATGAAGAAGTGCCGCGAGCTGCTCTTCCTCACCGAAGCCGACGAGGCCCGCCAAATCCTCTACCAAGCAAACCTCGGCTGCAAAGTGAAAGGAACCGTCCAAGAAGCAGAGGCCATAGCCAGGGCTTCGTTCGTCTCTGCAGAAGGGCGTACATACAAAATCGATGAAAGCGATTCGCATGCCGCCCACGATGGGTTCAGGGTGACCTGTTCGGAAGGGGGTGTGGTTATCTGCGAGGCGGGTGTTCTCCTTATCCCCAGTCTTACCGGATACAGCAACGTCCTGACCCGGCGGATAACAGGGAAGACCACTGCTTTTCATACTCTGTACAAAGATTTTGTGACGGTGCTTGAAAACACCCCAGCATATACGGAGGCGCAGGTCGACCTTGAGTTAGAGTCGGCGCAAGTAGATTTGTAGAAAAAAAAATTGAAAGTGGAGAGAGTTTGTACTGTGTGGCAACACAACCCGAGGGCAAACTACGCACACTACTCCAACAATTTATAACACCATTTTTTTTTTTGTGTTATCAAGCATTGACGAATAGAAATGGAAAACGACGGATGGTGCGTGCCCGCTTTAGCGTATTGTTTTTCCACTAACATCACTCACATTCATCAGTGAAAAACACAATCCTGTTGCGGTGCGATAAACGAAAAAGTGTTTTCTTTATTTCATTTAACTGTCATATCCTGAAGTCGTTTTCTATTTTTAAAGACAGTGGAGATTTGCACAACTGTGGCAGCACAACCCGAGGCAACTACACTAATCCAACAATTTATCAAAGAAAATAAATAAAGTTGGTGGAGTTCATCCTCGGGTGTCTGCACTAATGCAACCAATTTTTCGAAAAAAGACTGTTCATTTGAGGCATTTTTGTGTGTCAAGTCAAAAAAAAATTCTTGTTGGAGTACAACTCATATTATGACCCCCGACGGAAAGGAAAGAAAGGGATTTTTTGTATTTCAAGTCACATTTTTTTTTAAAGTACGCTCGAAAAGTGGGGTCATAGAGCCTCAGATGGGGGGAGGGTGTGTGTGTGTGTGTTTGATATGGGTCGATGCCAAAACCCCCCCCTCCCCCTAATTTCACTACGATTTTTTGAGGTTTTACCAGGTTTTACCAGAAATAAGCGCCGAAAACTGCCCAGAACCACCCCCAAAACCATTTTCCGGCGGGTTTTGGGGGCTTTTGGGAAAAAATACACTTTTTTGGGGGTATTTTTTTGTGTTTTTAGGCTATTTTTTACTCCCCGTGCCTTACAACCCCAGAACAGATAGACACATAAAGAATGCCCAGGGTTGGACTCAACACTTACCTTGAAGGTATAGAGGAATGCGTCCGTGGGGTCCCTCAAGAAGAAGAAGATATGACAGAGGCCCTTCACCGCATGGCTAAGAGAAAGCGGGATTTTGTTACTTCAGTTTGTTCAGTTTCACAAAGAACGTGTACGAACTGTGGCAATACAGGCCACAATACACATACATGTCCAAAAAAGCGTCGCATATCATAAAAAAGACCCCAAAACACCCCCCAGACCCCAAAACGTCCCCCAGACCCCCCAAACCCCCCTTGTACATGTGCCTGGGCCTCTCATAGCCTCCCAACAGAAATAAAAAAAAATCAAAAATCGTAGTGAAATTAGGGGGAGGGGGGGGTTTTGGCATCTACCCATATCTAATACTACTTAAATAGGGTTAATTCTTGCGCAGAATATGGCCCCAAGGTGTGTGGGAAGTACAGGGTTTCTCTTATAGGGGTTTACGGGAAGCATGGGTTGGGGTTTGGGGTCTAGGTCTGGGTCGTTTCTGTTGTAGAGGGGGTTTTTACAAGAAGAAATAAAATGCGATGACGGACTGACTCGTGTGTGTGTGTGCTTCAGTGAATGCTTTACCGATGATCTGAAGCAGGCAGACATCATGTGCCACGTCATGTGCCATTCGTTATTTTCTCTTATTTTTAGATCATCAAAAAGAAGGCTCTTGGATTTTTGGCCCAGATCTTAGGTCCAGACCCTTACGTGCTTTTTCTGCCCGAGGTGGGTTCTTAGTTCTATACGATTTGTCTCGAAGAGAGCCATGTGGCCATGTGACCCGGGTAACACGCTATGTTCCTTGTTACATAGCATTACTAAGAAAACGGCACCATGCTAAGTACTATGTTTTAAAGCATGAAAATACATGTTTTAACCATACGCAAAAGCCATGTTGTTCAAGATGTTACCCGCGGTACATACATGGTCACCGTATAGGTAGAAATGGGGGGCAGGAGAGGAAGGCAAAGGAAGCCGGGAAAAGGGGAGGAAGAAGACAAAGTCATAAGGGGGGAAACGTTGCCGTGTTTTCACTTAAAAGTGGGGGCGGGGTGGGGTGGGGGGGAGGAAAAATGCCTCCTACCCCAGCTCTACCTCTTGCTTCTAGCTCAAGGGGGGAGGTGTAGGGTATGGGTGTACGGTGTTTGTGCTTGCGTTTTGTAGGTCTGTTCACGTGTTGTATTTCAAGTCAACTTTTTGGAAGAAAAAAAAAATCAAAATAAAACAAAATAATTATGTGCACCTGACCGCCTATGCGCATTTTCATTCCAAAAAAAATTATCCCCCCTCCACTATGGGAGGTACACTGTCACGAGAGGGCTGTTGTATTTCAAGTCAAACTTTTAAATTTGCGTTTCCCTTCTTGATGTCTGCTTGTCTAATCTTCAACCCCATTTTCCCGAGTATCTCAGCTGCAGTAACACCTTTTTTTTTTTTTTTTTTTGCCAAAAAAAAAAAATAACGTAGCTTTTTCTCCCCAACGATTCTTTCCCCCCACTCTTACTGGATACAGCTTCTCTTACCCTATACCTTATCATGCCTCGATACCTCTTTGTGGCTAAGGTTCAGGGCTCCTGCCCTCTCCCTCTCCCTTACATCTGCCACCCCGCTGCGTAGAAGAACGAGAAACCGAAAAATTAGAAAAAAAACACAGTCACATGTCTAGGACAGTTGACGTCACGGATATTAGGGTTTGAGGGTGTTTGAGGGGGGTATGGTCGGGTATGGAACAACGATTTCCCAGAAAAATGGACAAATTTCCTAAACCAACCCGTGATTGTCAACTGACTGTAATGTTCCTTTTTAGCCTTGCGTATTCCAGCGCGAGATCGATAGTGGCAAATATGTGTGTTCACGAGAGGCACATTCACCTCACACCCCCCCCTTTTTTTTTTTGTGCTTTCATCCGGCTGGCTAGCATCGTATTAGTCGGGAGATGCCTGCATCAATAACTTCACTTTTTCCCCTCTCTTCAAAACCCCTTCTATCAGACGTACACACACCCCACCCCCTCCCTTTACCCCTTACTCTTCATCTTTGGCAGGGTCTTGCCATCCCTCTTTGGTGCCGACATCCACTTGAGGTGTTTGCACGTTGACGTACTATCTTCCCCTCCCCCCTTTCACACACGAGAGAGAGCCGGCCATTCTTTGGTTCAGCACTTTTTTTTTTCCCCCCTTCACCCCAAAAAAAAAGGCCCTATGGGTAATGACGGTGAGTCTTTGGATCGGTTTCTGAAGTTTGTTGAAAGTGAGAAGGACGTGCTTGCAGCAGCGATTCGTGCCTTTCAATTGCAGCACCGTGAGCCGTTTCTCAAGGTGAATGTCGCAGATGAGCGTGCAGAGCACAGCCATGCGCACATGGATGTGTACCAGAAGTACATCCGCCTGCTCGAGACGTTCTCAGACCGCTTTCAGCAGGACCAAGGCATGTCTGAAGAGGACGTCGTCAATATGATCACGCATCTGCAAAAGAACCACCCAGACCTATGGACCCCTTTTGAGGTATGACGCCTTTGTGGAGACCGCACGGCAGGTTAATCTGGAGAATGATCCTGTGGAGGAAAAATTGTTGGTATCGTGTGATAGTGGGTCGAAAAAAAATGAGCAAGATAAACATAGTGGAGTTCATCCTCGGGTTGTCTACACTAATACAAAACCAAGTTTTCAAAAATAAAATAAAATTAGGGGACAGTGTTGGGAGTGTATCATTTGGTAATCAATGGTATTTCAATGATATGGGTGACGACACTGCACGTTTTAGGAAAGGCAACTTCCTATTAAGCCCGCCGACTCCGTGTTATTGGAGCTGTTCCGGGACCATGCTCCTTCCGTTCCCCAAAATGGGAAAAAAAATTTCAAAATTAAAGTAAAAGGAAGGTTGGCCACCATTATTGAGTACAGAACCCTAGTTACACCCCCTCGCCACTAAGGGTGTGCACTGAACCCCCTCGCCACTAAGGGTGTGCACTGAACCCCCTCGCCACTAAGGGTGTGCACTGAAGACGTTTGGTTGACACAACAAAAACCCCCTCTCTCTCTCACCCTCTTTTCACTTCCCCACAGGCGCTTCTTGATAAGGCTGACTACTCTGAGTTCTCCAGGTGTTTATCCAATGGCACCTGCCTGTGTTGCGGTGAGTCGTTCGTTGCAGACTCCGATGGAGAGCAAAGCCAAGGAGAGGAGTCATGAGGCACGCAAAAAAAACAAAAAAAAAAAAAAAAAAAAAAAAAAAAAACAGCGAAGTACAGTAACAGTGGATGGCGATAAAAGAGAAAATACCCGGCGGTAATGGATCCGCAATTTGCAAAGGTACTCGTTATCGGGTATCGGTATGAGGCCGGGGTATTTGCAAATTGCGAAATAACCGATACTCGGTAACAGGGTGCCATCCGTGACGTTAATAATTAAAAATAAGACGACAGTAGGAGATTTGCACAACTTGTTGGTAACACAACCGAGGCAACTACACTACTCCAAACAATTTATCAAAAAAAAAAAAAAAGAAAATGTTTCCAGCGGCTTTGCGTTAAGTGGGATATGAGAATGTTTTGTGTGTGTGTTTAAGAGCAAATGCGGGTTCCTTAAAAAGGTGTAGCATGGACCCATCGTTTGTGTGCACGCTTTTTTTTAAAAAATGTTTGTGATTGTCGTCTGATAGTCTGAAAACCAAACGTGACTGAGGGTTTACGATTTTTTGTGTTTTGTTTTTTGTTTTTTTTCCTATCTTTGTTCTGTGCTCAAATACAAAAATGTATTTGTCCAGAGGGGCCAGCTGTGTACAGAATACTTTAAGTGATACGTCAAAGGGATCATAAGCTGTTACAATCATTTTGTCCACTTCCACTTACACATGGGCACATCTTTGAAAATACATAACTAATGTTGCCTGGGTCGTAATGGCCAAGCCCTTCCTCCTCTCCCCGGCAGTGACTGCGTTCGCCAATAAACAGTGACGCGTTCTGCACATTCTCCTTCTCTTTGCCTGAGAACGACTTACACCTAACACAGCTGTATCCCCGGACCTCGTACTTTTTAGGGCTTGCACTGTGTTATGTACTTTCCGTATGTATCTGCATATGTTCCGACTGAACCTCGGCTACTCGATGTTTTACATCACTTTTTTTTTTTACTTTTCTTCCTGTCTTTTAGCGAAAAACACTCCCGCCCATCCCCCAAATACAGAAACCTGTTTTTTTGTTCCTTACACGTAGTGTTATTAGAAACTCGAGTAATAAAGCCAACGTTTAATCGCCTGATACCGACTATTTTCTCCTCCCCTTTAAAAATCACTTGCGCCAAAATTCAGATCTCATACACTGTTTTGGCTGCGTTCAACGAAAATAATCTTCCCCCCTTTTTCTAGTCGAGTAATCAAGATCAGTTGGCTACTGTAAGAGTCGAGTTTTCCCCAGACATCCCCCCCTGTTTTGGATACGGAGTGCCTTTTGTTTTTTGTAAATTTATTTCTTTTACTTTATTCTAAAACCCCCCCTGCGTTCGCCAATAAACGGTGACGCGTTCTGCACATCCAACTTCTCTTTTCATGAGAACGATTTACACCTGACACTATATGATTGCATATGATGAAAATACTTTTATTGAATGCATAATTATTATGTTTCAAAAGCTTCCTTTTTGCGTTCAAAGATAAAACAAAAAAGCTTGCGTTTCTTTTATCGAACAGATTTTCCCTAGTTTCGAGTGCAAAACGTTTCCCTATGTATTGCACGGGAAACAATATGACAAACAGGTGCAGGGTGGGTTCCGTGCATATCATAGAACCCGGCACCTTTGTGTGTCTCCCAAAAACCAAAAAAGCGTTGTGTGTGAAGTTTTGAAGGAAACATAAAATGGGAGAGAAGCATGCGTGTCAAACACGTGTGTTGCGTATTTTATTCTGTTTGATGTTATGTTATCACTTGCTTAAAGGCCTTTGGGACAGCTGCTCAGCCTCAGGGGGCGCAATACTAAAGCAACCCATGTTTCAAACTGTCCACGTGATTTTTCCTGAATGCGGATGTGGGTGGGGCAAATAAGGGTATTGATACCACAGTCCACGTAAGTTCAGGTAAAAGCAGGCGGTAACCAAAAAATGGAAGTAGAGATTGCCCACCCGCGGCAACACAACCGAGGCAACTACACTACTCCAACAATTTGTCAAAAAAAAAGAAAAGAAGTGAGGTGATTTTGGGAGGTGAACGAAGTGCTGTACACAGAACCGGAGCCACGGTCCGATAAAGTAAAAAAAGGGGGAGGGGGGCCGGGTGGTCAATGATCGCCCCACGCCAGTAACCTTTGTTCCATTCACTCAAACATCCCCCATCCACTCAGCACACCGACACCCTGCTTCTCCCACCGCCCCCTCTCAGACAGCGACCACACAATGGAGATATGGTTTGAATGCACAACATCTGGACAACGCTGTGCTGCAGAGGTGGGGGAGGGTTGCAGTGCTGCAGATCTGCAGGAGCGTGCTGTTGCGGTGTTGTACCCACAGAGCGTGTTGTCGGCCGAGGCAGTGGGGCTGTGTGTGGATGGTGCTGATGGTGAGGTGCTGGCACCGGAGGTTCTGATTGCCCACACCGCACTGTGCGCAGGCGGGACTGTCTATGTGAGCAGACGGAAGCAGGACAGCAGTGGTGTGTGGGTGCCGAAGCGCTATACTGTGGATAGCGCAATCTACTTTAAGGACGTATGCGAGGACACACTTGTCATGAGTGGCGAAGATACCGTCACCATCAACCTCGTCACCACCAAGGTCACACTTCTCCCTCCCATAGGCGGAGATATGTGCGAAATGGTTCTCATGCCACACCACATCGTCTACCGTAGTTCACTGAGCGATGCTGTGCACTTTAGACGACGGGACAGCGGTGCAGAGGTTGTGGTACGTATTGGACGCACGGTTGAGAGCCTTGTGGCCATGTGTGTCACTGAGACGGTGCTGATTGGGACCAGTAAGCAGATCGTACAGTACTCCTGCGAGGGGGTGAAGATGCGTACCATTGATCACTCTGGGTACTCCTTTGCAGTGTCACCCTGCGAGACGCTGTTGTTGAACAACGGATACCCCCTTACGGTGTACCGTCTCGACACCCCTGAGCTGAGTCTGCTGCACCGTGTTGACACAGAGCTGTGCAGGTCGTCCTATTTGCGGCCGTCGTTTTCGCCCGACGCAAGCCTCGCAGTGTTGGGCTGTGGCACCAAACACACCGTCCGCACCATTGACATCGTCTCCGGGCAGGCCCTCTGCACACTGCGCAGTGGAGGTGACATTATAGATGCTGCCTGTTTCAGTGCGTGCTCGCGATACCTCTTCACAGCCTCTACCAGGGGTGTGCAGCAGTGGGACGCACGCAGTGGAGCCCTCATGGGACGCATACACGCCGACGACGCGCGGTCTGTGCGTCCCTCGACAGACGGGTGCAGGCTGGTGGTCGCGTTGCGCAACGTCATCTCGGTGCTCGACATTGCTGCCAGCAACATGCAGGTATCAGAGCAGGATGCCCTGCAACATGGTCCCCCAATGGAGGAGTCACGCTGCAGTAGGTGTGTGTGTTCGTGAAGGGGAGGGTGTGGCGACAGTGCTGGAGGCAGGCTACTTCATGCAGGTGGCGAAGGAGCACTGCAGGATCCGTGTACGTGTGTACGTATCGAGATCTCGAAGAAGATTTTGAAAATCTCAAAATTGCATCCCACATTTCGCAGAACAGCTTGCGGAGACGCAAAGAAAGTAACCGTTTCCCCCGCCTTGCTTTTCTTATGCCATCACTATGATGTAGGTTGCTAGTTTTATTGAAAACTTGTTGGAGTCTCGGACGAAGAGTGTTGCGCTTGATGGGGCGGCGGTGCCTGTGATCGTACACGTTTATGTCTCTCGGGGTTTTCTCGAATTTTTTGCACAATAACTCTTTATCAACTGTTGACCAGGAGGATCGAGATCTCGAAAAAGATTTTGAAAGTATCGAAATTACATTTCACATTCAGTCGAGACTCGAAAAAAGAAACCCGGAAGCACAGCTCTTATTTTATTCAGACTATCTGAGGCGATAGTGTTCTTTTCATTTTTTGATAGGGGGACGGGGGCGGGATGTGCAAGCAAAGTTAAAGCAAAGGGGTGGGTTGTGGGCAAGAGAAAAGTATAAAATACTACGGAACTATTGTTGGCGTCTCAGACAAAGAGGTTTGCTTGATGGGGCGGCGGCACCTGTGATTGTACACGTTTATGTCTCTCGGGGTTATTCTCGAATTTTTTGCACAATAAATCTTTATCAACTGTTGACCAGGAGGATCGAGATCTCGAAAAAGATTTTGACAGTACCTACTCCCCCCCGTGCATAAGTCCGATGACCCGTGTATAAGTCCGGGCAGATTTGGGCAGGATCGGACCTATGCACAGGCCGACTTATACACCGGTTTTGTGTACTGGTGGTGGGGAGAATTTTATATTTGGCGCGTTTTCCCGCTCGCGAAGCGAGCGGGGGGGAAATATTGGATGTTTTTCCGCGAGCGAAGCGAGCGCAATTTATTTTTATTGGCGGTGTATTCACCAGGGATCATCTTCGCTCTTTTCGTGTCAAAACATCATCCTCACAATTCTCAAAGATGTTAACCTGTTACTGCAAAATTGTGGAAAACTTTGCACTTCAAACAGTCTCAACAGCCAAAAGGTGCCTTGTTGCTGGGAGTTGATTCTCATGTTTGATACCCTGCACAGCAGGCATTCCTCTGAGTCCAACGCTGGTTGGCCTGCCTGCGGCGTTGTACCGAAGGTGCACGAAGACAGGGTAAATTTTGCGGTGTCACATTCCTTCATGTGTGGGTCACTCACACTAAGGTCATGTGACACTGCATGGGTCTGGGTACCTGTATGCACAAAACCGAACGGTGTATAAGTCCGATACCCGTGCATAAGTCCGAAACCCCGTGTATAAGTCCGAGGGCCCTCAGCCCCAAAAATCGGACTTATACGCAGACTAATGCACGGGGAGGGTAGATATCGAAATATCATTTCACATTTAGTCGAGACTCGAAAAAAGAAACCCAAAACCACATCTCGCTCGCACAAAGATCTTTGCACGACTGTTGTGAACCGTCGGTTTGTTTTATTGCATCTTGCTTTCCCTTTTATGAGGTGACGAAGCACAGAGAGGCTTAGGTTCATCTCAACTCTTCTCTGTGTTACCCCTTCTCTTAAACATGCAAAGCAAAGGCTTCGGTGAGGCTCCTTACCCAACCAAAGGATGTTGCAGCCATCCTATCTTCTCTCATGGGTCTTGCAGCAGCACGGTGCCTCTTTGTTTCAGTCGGGTGTGCACAACATGCACACTCATCTTTCATTCACAGTAAGTCACCCACCAAGGTGGGTACTTAGGGTGAATAAGATTTCTCACACAAGAATAAAGAAAAGAAAGCAAAAGCAAGATCCCACCCCTGCACCATTTCGACCTGAAGCAACCCCTCCCTATGTGTTCTTGGATCACTGCAGATGGTGTGCAGCTAGGAGGTGCACATTCATCTTACAAAAGCAACCTTTGTTCCATTCACTCAAACATCCCCCATCCACTCAGCACACCGACACCCTGCTTCTCCCACCGCCCCCTCTCAGACAGTGACCACACAATGGAGATATGGTTTGAATGCACAACATCTGGACAACGCTGTGCTGCAGAGGTGGGGGAGGGTTGCAGTGCTGCAGATCTGCAGGAACGTGCTGTTGCGGTGTTGTACCCACAGAGCGTGGTGTCGGCCGAGGCAGTGGGGCTGTGTGTGGATGGTGCTGATGGTGAGGTGCTGGCACCCGAGGTTCTGATTGCCCACACCGCACTGTGTGCAGGCGGGACTGTCTATGTGAGCAGACGGAAGCAGGACAGCAGTGGTGTGTGGGTGCCGAAGCGCTATACTGTGAGATGTTCCAGCGCAGAAGTTTGCGAGGGCACACTTGTTATAGGTGGCGAAGATACCGTCACGATCAACCTCGTGACCACCGAGGTCACACCTCTCCCTCCCATAGGCGGACGTGTGTTCGAAATGGTTCTCATGCCACACCACATCGTCTACTGTGGTGCTCAGAGCTATACTGAGCATTGCTCAAGACAAGCAGTGAACTTTAGACGACGGGACAGCGGTGCAGAAGTTGTGGTGCGTATGGCACGCATGGTTCTGAGCCTTGTGGCCATGCGGGTCACCAAGACGGTGCTGATTGGGACCAGAGAGCAGATCGTACAGTACTCCTGCGAGGGGGTGAAGATGCGTACCATTGATCACTGTGGGTACGCCTTTGCAGTGTCACCCTGCGAGACCCTGTTGTTCATCAACGGTTCCCCGACCATAGTGGTGTACCGTCTGGACACCCCTGAGCTGAGTGTAGTGCACCGTGTGGACACAGGGCTGCGATGGTCGTCCTGTTTGAAGCCGACGTTTTCGCCCGACGCAAGCCTCGCAGTGGTGAGCTGTGGCGAGAAGCACACCGTCCGCACCATTGACATCGTCTCCGGGCGGGTCCTCTGCACACTGCCCAATGGAGGATACACTATACATGGTGTCTGTTTCAGTGCGTGCTCGCGATACCTCTTCACGGCCTATGACAGGGGTGTGCAGCAGTGGGACGCACGCAGTGGAGCCCCCAGGCGACGGACACACGCGATATACGTAGGCTACGCGCGGTCTGTGCATGCCTCGAGAGACGGGTGCAGGTTGCTCGTTGTAGCAGAACAGGTCATCTCAGTGCTCGACATTGCTGCCATCAACATGCAGGAGGTATCAGAGCAGGACGCCCTGCAACATGGTCCCCCCCGTCCCCTCCCCTCGAAAGCAACTGTTGTGGCAACGGAGTCACGCTGCTGTAGGTGTGTGTGTTCGTGAAGGGGGGGGGTGTGGCGACATTGCTGGAGGCAGGCTACTTCATGCAGGTGGCGAAGGAGCACTATGGTGTAGGTTGCTAGTTTTATTGATAACTTGTTGGAGACTCAGAAGAAGAGTGTTGCGCTTGATGGGGCGGCGGTGCCTGTGATCGTACACGTTTGTGTCTCTAGGGTTTTTCTGGAATTTTTTTCCCAAGAAATCTTATCAACTGTTGACCAGGAGAATCGAGATCTCTAAAAATATTTTGACAACATCGAAATATCATTTCACTTATAGTCGAGACTCGATAAAAGTAACCCAAAACCACATCTCGCTCGCACAAAGATCTTTGCACGACTGTGTTGTTGACTGTCGGTTTGTGTTGTTGCATCTTACTTTCCCTTTTATGAGGTGACGAAGCACAGAGAGGCTCAGGTTCATCTCAACGCTTCTCTGTGTTACCCCTTCTCTTAAACATGCAAAGCAAAGGCTTCGGTGAGGCTGCTTACCCAACCAAAGGATGTCGCAGCCATCCTATCTTCTCTCATGGGTCTTGCAGCAGCACGGTGCCTCTTTGTTTCAGTCGGGTGTGCACAGCATGCACACTCATCTTTCATTCACAGTAAGTCACCCACCAAGGTGGGTACTTAGGGTGAATAAGATTTCTCACACAAGAATAAAGAAAAGAAAGCAAAAGCAAGATCCCACCCCTGCACCATTTCGACCTGAAACAACCCCTCCCTATGTGTTCTTGGATCACTGCAGATGGTGTGTAGCTAGGAGGTGCACATTCATCTTACAAAAGCAACCTTTGTTCCATTCACTCAAACATCCCCCATCCACTCAGCACACCGACACCCTGCTTCTCCCACCGCCCCCTCTCAGACAGTGACCACACAATGGAGATATGGTTTGAATGCACACCATCTGGACAACGCTGTGCTGCAGAGGTGGGGGAGGGTTGCAGTGCTGCAGATCTGCAGGAGCGTGCTGTTGCGGTGTTGTACCCACAGAGCGTGGTGTCGGCCGAGGCAGTGGGGCTGTGTGTGGATGGTGCTGATGGTGAGGTGCTGGCACCCGAGGTTCTGATTGCCCACACCGCACTGTGCGCAGGCGGGACTGTCTATGTGAGCAGACGGAAGCAGGACAGCAGTGGTGTGTGGGTGCCGAAGCGCTATACTGTGAGAGGTTCCAGCGCAGAAGTTTGCGAGGGCACACTTGTCATAGGTGGGGAACACGCCGTCACCATCAACCTCGTGACCACCAAGGTCACACCTCTCCCTCCCATAGGCCGTCATCTACGAGGAATGGTTCTCATGCCACACCACATCGTTTTCTGTAGTGCACGGAGTGATGCTGTGCACTTCAGACGACGGGACAGCGGTGCAGAGGTTGTGGTACGTATGGGAGAAAGGGTTCTGAATCTTGTGTCCATGCGGGTCACCGAGGCGGTGCTGATTGGGACCAGTGAGCAGATCGTACAGTACTCCTGCGAGGGGGTGAAGATGTGTACCATTGATCACTGTGTGCACTCCTTTGCAGTGTCACCCTGCGAGACGCTGTTCTTGAGCAACGGATCCCCGACCGTTGCAGTGTACCGTCTGGACACCCCTGAGCTAAGTCTGCTGCACCGTGTGGACACAGGGCTGTGCAGGTCCTCCTATTTGCGACCGTCGTTTTCGCCCGACGCAAGCCTCGCAGTGTTGAGCTGTGGCGAGAAGAACACCGTCCGCACCATTGACATCGTCTCCGGGCAGGCCCTCTGCTCACTGCCCAATGGAGGTGACATTATACATGGTGCCTGTTTCAGTGCGTGCTCGCGATACCTCTTCACGGCCTCTGGCAAGGGTGCGCAGCAGTGGGACGCACGCAGTGGAGCCCCCATGGGACGAATGCATGATGTCTGCTACGCGTGGTCTGTGCATGCCTCGGCAGACGAGTGCAGGGTGCTCGTTGTGGAAGCAGATGTCATCTCGGTGCTCGACATTGCTGCCTTCGACATGCAGGTATCAGAGCAGGCGGAGCTGCCGCTTGTTCCCCCCCTTCCGCTTCTCTCAAAAGCAACTGTTGTGGCAACGGAGTCACGCTGCTGTAGGTGTGTGTGTTCGTGAAGGGGAGGGTGTGGCGACATTGCTGGAGGCAGGCTACTTCATGCAGGTGGCGAAGGAGCACTGCAGGATGCACGTCTCCTTCGGAGTGGACACGTGCAGCTCGGCAGGTGGGTCGACTCTGGAAGAAAAGAATGTGTGGAAATGCGTTCTGGCTGGTTCCTGTGCAGGGTTTTGTGAGGGAAAGGGTTATGTGTGATGTGTGAACATCAGTTTTTGGATAGTTCCTGCACAGGGCATTTGCCCATGATTAGGCTGTGAGGTGTTATTTGAAAGTGTCTCGTGCGTTGTGGTTGGGGGTCTTTGTGTGCATTTATTTTTAAAGTATTGAAATGTCATTCACATTTAGTCGAGACTCGATAAAAGAAACCCAAAACCACATCTCGCTCGCACAAAGACCCTTACACGACTGTTGTTGACTTTCGGTTTGTTTTATTGCATCTTGCTTTCCCTTTTATGAGGTGACGAAGCACAGAGAGGCTTAGGTTCATCTCAACTCTTCTCTGTGTTACCCCTTCTCTTAAACATGCAAAGCAAAGGCTTCGGTGAGGCTGCTTACCCAACCAAAGAATGTTGCAGCCATCCTGTCTTCTCTCATGAAGTCCAGACACTCCGCTAGGTACTAAAGTTCTGTTGATTGTCAACAGAACTTTTTGAAAATGGGGAAAAAAAGAAAAAAAAAAAAAGTTCTGCTAAGTGGTTCAGACCCGTTCTACCTGTCAAAAAAGCTCAGGAGAAGAAGATATGGAGAGGTGAGTGCTCAAACGTCCCAAAAAAGTCAAAATCGGGCGTTGGTAAAAAAAAAAGTTGCGTACCGTGCGCCTGCGGCGCAAGCATGTACCCCACCAACGTGGACCATCAACAGAATATTTTGAAAATCGGAAATCCTAGCGGAGAGCCTGATGAAGTCTGTAAAAGAAAACAAAAAATCAATATCCCACCCCTGAACCATTTCGACCTGAAACAACCCCTCCCTATGTGTTCTTGGATCACTGCAGATGGTGTGTAGCTAGGAGGTGCACATTCATCTTACAAAAGCAACCTTTGTTCCATTCACTGAAACATCCCCCATCCACTCAGCACACCTACACCCTGCTTCTCCCACCGCCCCCTCTCAGACAGTGACCACACAATGGAGATATGGTTTGAATGCACACCATCTGGACAACGCTGTGCTGCAGAGGTGGGGGAGGGTTGCAGTGCTGCAGATCTGCAGGAGCGTGCTGTTGCGGTGTTGTACCCACAGAGCGTGGTGTCGGCCGAGGCAGTGGGGCTGTGTGTGGATGGTGCTGATGGTGAGGTGCTGGCACCCGAGGTTCTGATTGCCGACACCGCACTGTGCGCAGGCGGGACTGTCTATGTGAGCAGACGGAAGCAGGACAGCAGTGGTGTGTGGGTGCCGAAGCGCTATACTGTGGGAGGTTCCAGCGCAGAAGTTTGCGAGGACACACTCTTAGTGGGTGGCGAACACGCCGTCACCATCAACCTCGTGACCACCAAGGTCACGCCTCTTCTTCCTATAGAACCTCTGTGCAAGATGATTCTCATGCCACACCACATCGTCTACTGTAGTGATCGGAGCAGTGCTGTGCACTTTAGACCACGGGACAGCGGTGCAGAGGTTGTGGTACGTGTGAGAGACACGGTTCGGAGCCTTGTGGCTATGTGGGTCACCGAGACGGTGCTGATTGGGACCAGTGAGCAGATCGTACAGTACTCCTGCGAGGGGGTGAAGATGTGTACCATTGATCACTGTGGACACTCCTTTGCAGTGTCACCCTGCGAGACCCTGTTGTTGGACAACTACCCTTTTTCCCTTGCAATGCACCGTCTGAACACCCCTGAGCTGAGTGTGGTGCACCGTGTGGGCACTGGGCTGTGCAGGTCCTCCTATTTGCGACCGTCGTTTTCATCCGACGCAAGCCTCGCAGTGTTGAGCTGTGGCGACAGGCACACCGTCCGCACCATTGACATCGTCTCCGGGCGGGCCCTCCGCACACTGCGCGATGGAGGATACACTATACATGATGCCTGTTTCAGTGCGTGCTCGCGATACCTCTTCACAGCCTCTACCAGGGGTGTGCAGCAGTGGCACGCACGCAGTGGAGACCCCATGGGACGCATCGACGCCCACTACGCGTATTCTGTGCGTACCTCGAGAGACGGGTGCAGGCTGCTCGTTGTAGCAGCAGAGGTCATTTCAGTGCTCGACATTGCCGCCTTCAGCATGCAGGTTTCCGAGCGGGACGCCCTGCAACATGGTCCCCCCCGTCCCCTCCCCTTGAAAGGAACAACGGAGTCACGCTGCAGTGGGTGTGTGTGTTCGTGAAAGGGAGGGGTGTACGGCATTGGTAGAGGGAGCATGGCTGACTGCAAGGTGACTCACTCTGCTGCATACGACGCTCCTCATGGGGCGAACGAAAAAAGCAGATGACAGAGACACAGGTGCAGGCAGAGACGAGACGGAAGGAGTACACAACTACACAGGACAGTGGGGAACCCATATCATCTTGCGGGCGGAAAGCGAAGAACCAGTTTCCCCAAAATGAGGAAAGGTCGACTGTTGAACGAATGGACAGTATCTCCAGCGGGGGTAGTCGAGACCTCGAAAAAAAGATTTTGAAAATATCGAAATTGCATTTCACATTTTGTCGAGACTCGAAAACACCCAAAACCACATGTCGCTCTGCACAAAGGTCATCATACCACTGTGTGCATCGGTTTGTGTTGTTGCATCTTGCTTTCCCTTTTATGAGGTGACGAAGCACAGAGAGGCTTAGGTTCATCTCAACTCTTCTCTGTGTTACCCCTTCTCTTAAACATGCAAAGCAAAGGCTTCGGTGAGGCTGCTTACCCAACCAAAGGATGTTGCAGCCATCCTATCTTCTCTCATGGGTCTGAAAAGAAAACAAAACTAAGATCCCACCCCTGAACCATTTCGACCTCACACAACCCCTCCCTATGTGTTCTTGGATCACTGCAGATGGTGTGCAGCTAGGAGGTGCACATTCATCTTACAAAAGCAACCTTTGTTCCATTCACTGAAACATCCCCCATCCACTCAGCACACCGACACCCTGCTTCTCCCACCGCCCCCTCTCAGACAGTGACCACACAATGGAGATATGGTTTGAATGCACAACATCTGGACAACGCTGTGCTGCAGAGGTGGGGGAGGGTTGCAGTGCTGCAGATCTGCAGGAGCGTGCTGTTGCGGTGTTGTACCCACAGAGCGTGTTGTCGGCCGAGGCAGTGGGGCTGTGTGTGGATGGTGCTGATGGTGAGGTGCTGGCACCGGAGGTTCTGATTGCCCACACCGCACTGTGCGCAGGCGGGACTGTCCATGTGAGCAGACGGAAGCAGGACAGCAGTGGTGTGTGGGTGCCGAAGCGCTATACTGTGAGAGGTTACATCGGAGGAATATGCAAGGACACACTCGTAGTGGGTGGGGAACACGCCGCCACCGTCAACCTCGTCACCACCGAGGTCACACCTCTCCCTCCCGTAGAGGGTGCAGACGCATGTATAGTGGTTCTCATGCCACACCACATCGTTTTCTGTAGTTTACTGAGAGATGCTGTGCACTTCAGACCACGGGACAGCGGTGCAGAGGTTGTGCTCCGCATGGCACACAGGGTTGATAGCCTTGTGTCCATGCAGGTCACCGAGACGGTGCTGATTGGGACCAGTGAGCAGATCGTACAGTACTCCTGCGAGGGGGTGAAGATGCGTACCATTGATGGTTCTGGGTACTCCTTTGCAGTGTCACCCTGCGAGACCCTGTTATTGAACAACCACCCTTCCGTTGTGGTGCACCGTCTGGACACCCCTAAGTTGAGTGTGGTGCACCGTGTGGACACAGGGCTGCGCTGGTCATTTATGTTGCGACCGTCGTTTTCACCCGACGCAAGCCTCGCAGTGGTGAGCTGTGGCAGCAGGCACACCGTCCGCACCATTGACATCGTCTCCGGGCAGGCCCTCTGCACACTGCCCAATGGAGGTGATATAAAAGGTGCCTGTTTCAGTGCGTGCTCGCGATACCTCTTCACAACCTCTAGCAGTGGTGTGCAGCAGTGGGACGCACGCAGTGGAGCCCCCATGGCAAGTATCGACGTTGACTACGCGTGGTCTGTGCATGCCTCGACAGACGGGTGCAGGCTGGTCGTTGTCGGAAGCGTCATCTCGGTGCTCGACATTGCTGCCAGCAACGTGCAGGTATCAGAGGACGCCCTGCATGGTCCCCCATTTGAGGAGTCACGCCGCAGTAGGTGTGTGTGTTCGTGAAGGGGAGGGTGTCGTTGGGTCGTGCTTTTGCGGCATGGGCCTGCGGGTGGTTGAAGCTGTTTGTGGTTGAGCTGAGTGAGATGAGGAAGAAAGGAATGTGTGGAAATGCGTTTTGGCTGGTTCCTGTGCAGGGTTTTGTGAGGGAAAGGGTTATGTGTGATGTGTGAACATCAGTGTTTGGATAGTTCCTGCACAGGGCATGTGCCCATGATAAGGCTGTGAGGTGTTATTTGAAAGTGTCTCGTCTGTTGTGGTTGGGGGTCTTTGTGTGTATTAATTTGTATGCGTTTCGACTGAGATGCGGTTTAGCACGTTTCAACTACTATGTTTGTGCTTCTGCGTAACAGGAAATAGAAACGTCTGACAGTTGCTTTGTGTAGCTTTTTCACACACGCCACAACTAGCACCGTACAGTGGGGAAACAACACAACAGCTTGCGGAGACGCAAACGAGGTAGCCGTTTCCCCCGCCTTGTGTTCTTATGCCATAACTGTGGTGTAAGTTGCTAATTTTCTTCTCGATTTTTATACACAAGTAATATATATCAACTGTTGACCGGGAGAATGGAGTTCTCGAAAAATATTTTGACAATATCGAAGTATCATTTCACATTTAGTCGAGACTCGAAAAGTAACCCAAAACCACATCTCACTCGCACAAAGATCTTTGCACGACTGTGCTGTGAACTCTCGATTTGTTTTATTGCATCTTGCTTTCCCTTTTATGAGGTGACGAAGCACAGAGAGGCTTAGGTTCATCTCAACTCTTCTCTGTGTTACCCCTTCTCTTAAACATGCAAAGCAAAGGCTTCGGTGAGGCTGCTTACCCAACCAAAGGATGTTGCAGCCATCCTATTCACTCAAACATCCCCCATCCACTCAGCACACCGACACCCTGCTTCTCCCACCGCCCCCTCTCAGACAGCGACCACACAATGGAGATATGGTTTGAATGCACAACATCTGGACAACGCTGTGCTGCAGAGGTGGGGGAGGGTTGCAGTGCTGCAGATCTGCAGGAGCGTGCTGTTGCAGTGTTGTACCCACAGAGCGTGGTGTCGGCCGAGGCAGTGGGGCTGTGTGTGGATGGTGCTGATGGTGAGGTGCTGGCACCCGAGGTTCTGATTGCCCACACCGCACTGTGTGCAGGCGGGACTGTCCATGTGAGCAGACGGAAGCAGGACAGCAGTGGTGTGTGGGTGCCGAAGCGCTATAATGTGAGAGGCACCATCGGAGACGTATGCAAGGACACACTCTTAGTGGGTGGGGAACAAGATACCGTCACCATCAACCTCGTCACCACCAAGGTCACACCTCTCCCTCCCAAGGGCGAAGGTCTGTTCAGGATGGTTCTCATGCCACACCACTTCGTCTACCGTAGTTCACTGAGTCTAGATAGAAGCTCTGTGCACTTTAGACCACGGGACAGCGGTGCAGAGGTTGTGGTACCTGTGAGAGCGGTTCGGAGCCTTGTGGCCATGTGTGTCACCGAGACGGTGCTGATTGGGACCAGTGAGCAGATCGTACAGTACTCCTGCGAGGGGGTGAAGATGCGTACCATTGATCACTCTGGGTACTCCTTTGCAGTGTCACCCTGCGAGACCCTGTTATTGAACAACGGATACCCGACCCTTACGGTTTACCGTCTGGACACCCCTGAGCTGAGTGTGGTGCACCGTGTGGACACAGGGCTGTGCAGGTCCTTCAATTTGCGACCGTCGTTTTCATCCGACGCAAGCCTCGCAGTGTTGAGCTGTGGCGACAAACACACCGTCCGCACCATTGACATCGTCTCCGGGCAGGCCCTCTGCACACTACCCAGTGGAGGATGTGAAATACATGGTGCCTGTTTCAGTGCGTGCTCGCGATACCTCTTCACAGCCTCTGACAGGAGTGTGCAGCAGTGGGACGCACGCAGTGGAGCGCTCATGGCAAGCATCGACGTTTACAACGCGTGGTCTGTGCATGCCTCGAGAGACGGGTGCAGGCTGGTTGTTGTCGGAATCGTTACCTCGGTTCTCGACATAGCTGCCAGCAACATGCAGGTGTCAGAGCAGGACGCCCTGCAACATGGTCCACCTCGTCCCCTTCCCATTCCCAGTCCCAAACGAACTGTTGTGGCAACGGAGTCACGCTGCAGTGGGTGTGTGTGTTCGTGAAGGGGAGGGGTGTGGCGACATTGGTAGAGGGAGCATGGCTGACTGCAAGGTGACTCACTCTGCTGCATACGACGCTCCTCATGGGGCGAACGGAAAAAGCAGATGACAGAGACACAGGTGCAGGCAGAGACGAGACGGAAGGAGTACACAACTACACAGGACAGTGGGGAACCCATATCATCTTGTGGGCGGAAAGCGAAGAACCAGTTTCCCCAAAATGAGGAAAGGTCGACTGTTGAACGAATGGACAGTATCTCCAGCGGGGGTAGTCGAGACCTCGAAAAAAAGATTTTGAAAATATCGAAATTGCATTTCACATTTTGTCGAGACTCGAAAACACCCAAAACCACATGTCGCTCTGCACAAAGGTCATCATACCACTGTGTGCATCGGTTTGTGTTGTTGCATCTTGCTTTCCCTTTTATGAGGTGACGAAGCACAGAGAGGCTTAGGTTCATCTCAACTCTTCTCTGTGTTACCCCTTCTCTTAAACATGCAAAGCAAAGGCTTCGGTGAGGCTGCTTACCCAACCAAAGGATGTTGCAGCCATCCTATCTTCTCTCATGGGTCTGAAAAGAAAACAAAACTAAGATCCCACCCCTGAACCATTTCGACCTCACACAACCCCTCCCTATGTGTTCTTGGATCACTGCAGATGGTGTGCAGCTAGGAGGTGCACATTCATCTTACAAAAGCAACCTTTGTTCCATTCACTGAAACATCCCCCATCCACTCAGCACACCGACACCCTGCTTCTCCCACCGCCCCCTCTCAGACAGTGACCACACAATGGAGATATGGTTTGAATGCACAACATCTGGACAACGCTGTGCTGCAGAGGTGGGGGAGGGTTGCAGTGCTGCAGATCTGCAGGAGCGTGCTGTTGCGGTGTTGTACCCACAGAGCGTGTTGTCGGCCGAGGCAGTGGGGCTGTGTGTGGATGGTGCTGATGGTGAGGTGCTGGCACCGGAGGTTCTGATTGCCCACACCGCACTGTGCGCAGGCGGGACTGTCCATGTGAGCAGACGGAAGCAGGACAGCAGTGGTGTGTGGGTGCCGAAGCGCTATACTGTGAGAGGTTACATCGGAGGAATATGCAAGGACACACTCGTAGTGGGTGGGGAACACGCCGCCACCGTCAACCTCGTCACCACCGAGGTCACACCTCTCCCTCCCGTAGAGGGTGCAGACGCATGTATAGTGGTTCTCATGCCACACCACATCGTTTTCTGTAGTTTACTGAGAGATGCTGTGCACTTCAGACCACGGGACAGCGGTGCAGAGGTTGTGCTCCGCATGGCACACAGGGTTGATAGCCTTGTGTCCATGCAGGTCACCGAGACGGTGCTGATTGGGACCAGTGAGCAGATCGTACAGTACTCCTGCGAGGGGGTGAAGATGCGTACCATTGATGGTTCTGGGTACTCCTTTGCAGTGTCACCCTGCGAGACCCTGTTATTGAACAACCACCCTTCCGTTGTGGTGCACCGTCTGGACACCCCTAAGTTGAGTGTGGTGCACCGTGTGGACACAGGGCTGCGCTGGTCATTTATGTTGCGACCGTCGTTTTCACCCGACGCAAGCCTCGCAGTGGTGAGCTGTGGCAGCAGGCACACCGTCCGCACCATTGACATCGTCTCCGGGCAGGCCCTCTGCACACTGCCCAATGGAGGTGATATAAAAGGTGCCTGTTTCAGTGCGTGCTCGCGATACCTCTTCACAACCTCTAGCAGTGGTGTGCAGCAGTGGGACGCACGCAGTGGAGCCCCCATGGCAAGTATCGACGTTGACTACGCGTGGTCTGTGCATGCCTCGACAGACGGGTGCAGGCTGGTCGTTGTCGGAAGCGTCATCTCGGTGCTCGACATTGCTGCCAGCAACGTGCAGGTATCAGAGGACGCCCTGCATGGTCCCCCATTTGAGGAGTCACGCCGCAGTAGGTGTGTGTGTTCGTGAAGGGGAGGGTGTCGTTGGGTCGTGCTTTTGCGGCATGGGCCTGCGGGTGGTTGAAGCTGTTTGTGGTTGAGCTGAGTGAGATGAGGAAGAAAGGAATGTGTGGAAATGCGTTTTGGCTGGTTCCTGTGCAGGGTTTTGTGAGGGAAAGGGTTATGTGTGATGTGTGAACATCAGTGTTTGGATAGTTCCTGCACAGGGCATGTGCCCATGATAAGGCTGTGAGGTGTTATTTGAAAGTGTCTCGTCTGTTGTGGTTGGGGGTCTTTGTGTGTATTAATTTGTATGCGTTTCGACTGAGATGCGGTTTAGCACGTTTCAACTACTATGTTTGTGCTTCTGCGTAACAGGAAATAGAAACGTCTGACAGTTGCTTTGTGTAGCTTTTTCACACACGCCACAACTAGCACCGTACAGTGGGGAAACAACACAACAGCTTGCGGAGACGCAAACGAGGTAGCCGTTTCCCCCGCCTTGTGTTCTTATGCCATAACTGTGGTGTAAGTTGCTAATTTTCTTCTCGATTTTTATACACAAGTAATATATATCAACTGTTGACCGGGAGAATGGAGTTCTCGAAAAATATTTTGACAATATCGAAGTATCATTTCACATTTAGTCGAGACTCGAAAAGTAACCCAAAACCACATCTCACTCGCACAAAGATCTTTGCACGACTGTGCTGTGAACTCTCGATTTGTTTTATTGCATCTTGCTTTCCCTTTTATGAGGTGACGAAGCACAGAGAGGCTTAGGTTCATCTCAACTCTTCTCTGTGTTACCCCTTCTCTTAAACATGCAAAGCAAAGGCTTCGGTGAGGCTGCTTACCCAACCAAAGGATGTTGCAGCCATCCTATCTTCTCTCATGGGTCTTGCAGCAGCACGGTGCCTCTTTGTTTCAGTCGGGTGTGCACAGCATGCACACTCATCTTTCATTCACAGTAAGTCACCCACCAACCGTAGCCTCCGTCAGCCACACCTGCACGTTAGCCCCCGTACGGTACGTCCCGTCCAGCAGCCCCTTCAACGCCAGTAGCAGACCTTCATATCCTGCCTCCGTCCTGCGCACGCCTTCCAGCTTCGCCGTCATCTCCCATTGGGGCTCCGGCTCCTCCACCGCCGTCCCCTGCAACGCCTGCACCGCCACCCCCGTGTCCTCAGTGAGGGACCCCACTGCCAGCCCGACGAACACGTCCGTGTCCGCCTCGCCGCTCTGCTCTGCCGTGCGCTTCTGGCCGGCCCCCCCTGCTCCTGCATAGCGCACTTCGGAGGTCACGGGTGACCAGCGCTCCAGCGGGCATTCGCATTCGCTCCACTGTTGGTGGCTGCATTCCATGTCCAACTTCATCGTCGACGTAAGCCGCTTAGCCGGCGCAGTAGGGTCTGCACCGTTGCCCGGGATACGCCTCGAGGAGGCGGGCTTCCACATCTGCACCTTGTACTCTGCCATTGTTTTCGTTATTTCTTTTATGTGTACGTTGTGTATCCCGAGATGAGGAAGAAGGGATGTGTGAATATCAGTGTTTGGATAGTTCCTGCACAGGGCATCTGCCCATGATGAGGCTGTGAGGTGTTATTTGAAAGTGTCTCGTGCGTTGTGGTTGGGGGTCTTTGTGTGCATTTATTTTTAAAGTATTGAAATGTCATTCACATTTAGTCGAGACTCGATAAAAGTAACCCAAAACCACATCTCGCTCGCACAAAGACCCTTACACGACTGTGTTGTTGACTGTCGGTTTGTTTTATTGCATCTTGCTTTCCCTTTTATGAGGTGACGAAGCACAGAGAGGCTTAGGTTCATCTCAACTCTTCTCTGTGTTACCCCTTCTCTTAAACATGCAAAGCAAAGGCTTCGGTGAGGCTGCTTACCCAACCAAAGGATGTTGCAGCCATCCTGTCTTCTCTCATGAGTCTGAAAAAGAACAGAAAACAAAAAACAAGATCCCACCCCTGAACCATTTCGACCTGAAACAACCCCTCCCTATGTGTTCTTGGATCACTGCAGATGGTGTGCAGCTAGGAGGTGCACATTCATCTTACAAAAGCAACCTTTGTTCCATTCACTGAAACATCCCCCATCCACTCAGCACACCGACACCCTGCTTCTCCCACCGCCCCCTCTCAGACAGTGACCACACAATGGAGATATGGTTTGAATGCACAACATCTGGACAACGCTGTGCTGCAGAGGTGGGGGAGGGTTGCAGTGCTGCAGATCTGCAGGAGCGTGCTGTTGCGGTGTTGTACCCACAGAGCGTGGTGTCGGCCGAGGCAGTGGGGCTGTGTGTGGATGGTGCTGATGGTGAGGTGCTGGCACCCGAGGTTCTGATTGCCCACACCGCACTGTGTGCAGGCGGGACTGTCTATGTGAGCAGACGGAAGCAGGACAGCAGTGGTGTGTGGGTGCCGCACCGCTATCCTGTGCGATCCAGATCCACCCGCGGGGTCGTATGCGAGGACACACTCGCAATGGGTGGCGAACACGCCGTCACCATCAACCTCGTGACCACCAAGGTCACACCTCTCCCTCCCATTGGCGGACGCGGACCTGTGTGCGAAATGGTTCTCATGCCACACCACATCGTCTACCGTAGTTCACTGAGCGATGCTGTGCACTTTAGACCACGGGACAGCGGTGCAGAGGTTGTGGAACAGGTGAGTGACGAGGTTCGGAGCCTTGTGGCCATGCGTGTCACCGAGACGGTGCTGATTGGGACCAGTGAGCAGATCGTACAGTACTCCTGCGAGGGGGTGAAGATGCGTACCATTGATCACTCTGGGCACTCCTTTGCAGTGTCACCCTGCGAGACCCTGTTATTGAACAACCACCCTTCCGTTGTGGTGCACCGTCTGGACACCCCTGAGCTGAGTGTGGTGCACTATGTGGGCACTGGGCTGTGCTGGTCGTTCTATGTGCGACCGTCGTTTTCGCCCGACGCAAGCCTCGCAGTGGTGAGCTGTGGCGACAGGCACACCGTCCGCACCATTGACATCGTCTCCGGGCAGGCCCTCTGCACACTGCCCAATGGAAGAGGGGATATATATGATGCCTGTTTCAGTGCGTGCTCGCGATACCTCTTCACGGCCTCTAGCAGCAGCGTGCAGCAGTGGGACGCACGCAGTGGAGCCCCCATGGGACGCATCGACGCCGACGACGCGCGGTGTGTGCATGCCTCGACAGACGGGTGCAGGCTGGTGGTCGTGCTAGACTATGTCATCTCGGTGTTCGACATTGCCACCAACATGCAGGTATCAGAGCAGGACACCCTGCAACATGGTCCCCCCCGTCCCCTCCCCTTGAAAGGAGCAACGGAGTCACGCTGTAGGTGTGTGTGTTCGTGAAGGTGAGGGTGTGGCGAAAGTGCTGGAGGCAGGCTACTTCATGCAGGTGGCGAAGGAGCACTGCAGGATCCGTGTACGTGTGTACGTATCGAGATCTCGAAGAAGATTTTGAAAGTATCAAAATTGCATCCCACATTTGGTCCAGACTCTCAAAAAGAAACCCAAAACCACATCTCGCTCGCACAAAGATGTTTACCTCTTTGTTTCAGTCTGGTGTGCACAACATGCACACTCATCTTTCATTCACAGCAAGTCACCCACCAAGGTGGGTACTTAGGGTGAATAAGATTTCTCATACAAGAAGAAATAATAGAAAAACAAGATCCCACCCCTGAACCATTTCGACCTGAAACAACCCCTCCCTATGTGTTCTTGGATCACTGCAGATGGTGTGCAGCTAGGAGGTGCATCTTACAAAAGCAACCTTTGTTCCATTCACTGAAACATCCCCCATCCACTCAGCACACCGACACCACTACTCAGAAGAAGTCCCCCCCCCCCCCCCCCCCCCCTCCGCCCCTTGCACACTACCCATTTACACACAAACCTTTTTGTTCACCCAAGAAGGGTGCCCAGCTGTCCTCAAATGCAAGCCACGTCGCACACCGAATAAGAAAAGCAAAAGCCGTTTTTTTTTAAAAACAAACCATTCATTCCCTTCTTTTAATTCTCTCTCACTCTCTCCTCTTTGTGGTTCTCTAATTTTATTTTTGTTCTCCTGTTCCTTCTTCTTTTTTTTTTTTTTTTTTTTGTTCATCTGCACAACGGTAGTTCATTGAACGCCACTTTATTTTTTTTTTTCACTTTCACTTTCTATTGACTCCCCATTTAACATAAGGTGACGCAACGAGAGAGGCTTAGGATCATCTTATAATACTTTTTTTTTTCCTTTTTTCTTTTTTCTTTTTATGCCTCAAATTAGCGATTTGGTGTGGTTAAGGGAGAGCAAGGTGCCCGATATATTTAATGCTCTTGCAGAATCGCTTCTGAAATCCAAACCACGTGACGTCTACGGCCACATCGCAGAATGGGGACAACGTCAGGCCTGGGAGCACCTCTGTTGCGAAAAAGCTGCTGAAAACACCACCAACCCTATCTCTTGCGTCCCCGCCGCCCCTCCACCACCCCAAATGCACGACAACTGCATCCGCCAAGCACACGAAGACTCTGTCGTCCTCTCCCGTGAAGCCTCCGCTATACTTCACCAAACCTTCGGTACAAACGGCGCCCCATTTGCCACCGCCACAAATCCATATAATACCGAGCCAACCCAAGCGATTGACACAATGTTTGCCGGATTAACCTCCACCCCACCCAGCGAACTGCCCCCTGAGGTAGCCCCTATCTCTCGGACAAACTCCTCACGCCGGCTCAGCCGTGCAGCCTCTTTGGATCATACTGGGGGCAACACGACACCATTATTAGCTTCAGACCAGGCATATGTTCAGCATGCGTATCGACCATCACCTCAGGATCTGCTTCAACGTTATAGCACCCCTGAAGGGAAATATGAGTTGCATCGCTGTATAGGCGAAGGACATTATGGGAAAGTGTATAGGGCAGTGAGGCTGTCGGATGGCGTGCCTGCGGCGGTGAAGAAGGTGACGATAGACGGTGATTGGGTGGAGCAGGAGATCCAGCATCTGGTGCATTGTCAGTCAGAGCATTGCGCGCGGCTGCTTGCGGCACATTATTCGCCCTCGGAGGATACGTTGTGGATTGTGATGGAGTTGTTGTCGGTGTCGTTGGCAAATATTGCCGAGGCGTTGGGGCCGAAGTCATTTGACGAACGGATGATCGCAGTAGTGACGCGGGAGGTGGCAAAAGGGTTGGAGGTGCTTCATCAACTGCAGAGAGTGCATTTGGATGTGAAGCCCGCGAATATTTTGTTTTCGTCAGATAGGCAGAGTGTCAAAATTGCGGATTTTGGGACAATGCAGCCGGTCGGCGATGCGTGCATACAACTGGGAGACTTTGCCTTCATGTCGCCAGAGGTTGCCTACAGTAGTGGGCACTACCACGCAGGGTCGGATATGTGGTCGTTGGGGATCACCATGCTGTATCTTGCAGACGGGGAGGCGCCGCTGTGGCGAGAGAAGCCTGATATGTTGATGTTCCTGCACAGAGAGACCTGCATGGTATGCGCGTTTGTTGGTACATTGTTGGAAGTAGTATAGTTTTTGCCTCGGGTTGTTGTTTGCCAACAAGTTGTGCAAAGCTCCGCTTTTTTTTTTTTGTTATACAAGCGGCAGCTTAAAGGAGAAACATAGTTCCTCAGATACGGTCCGCCAATCACCCCCTCAACAGGGTAATTGAGCAACGACAAAAAAACCCTTTCCCCCTTTTGCTTTGGGCCATCTTTTAACGGGGAGAGATTTTTTTTTATACTAGCCGAGCTCTCAGTAAGCTCTCACAAAGCTCTCACAGCCTGTAGGGTGTCTCACGGAGACGATCATAGATGGCCCAATCAGAGTTACTATTTTTTTTCCCCCCTCCACACGAAGTGTGTTTTTGAAACCAGACAAAAAGAAAGCCAACATTTGACTTGTTAACGACTTATCCATTTCTTTTTCACATCATTTCACTTTGCGCCACAGGATTTCACCTTTTGGGCTGCGTTCAACGAAAATAACCTTTCTTCCCTTTCCTTTTATCAAATTATCAAGATCAGTTGGCGGGTATAATTGTCTGTTTTTTTTTTTTTTCAAATATACTTACAACACAGCGTCCGTCTCTCTGGTCGCCTCTTGGTTGGTCTCCTGAGCTGTCGCGGATGCTGTTCGCATGCTTCATGAAGGAGCCTGCCGACAGGCCGACTGCTGCTGAGTTTCTTGCCTCCGAATGGCAGCAGAGCCACGCCACGGGGCACGATCTCTCCTGCCTGCCAGCACTCCCGGAGGAGAGCGACGAGCTCGCACACTCCCTCGACATCGCGCCTCACAGTGCCAATGAAATCTGAAGCAGGGGTACGATCATACTTTGCACGATGATTCCAGTCATTTAACAACTATAGATGTCAATGAAATGTAGGAGGAGGACTGCATGGTTGAGGGGGGGGGGGGGGGTAGGGGATACGACTCCAGCCATTTTGGCTGGGACCAAACGCACGGAAAATTCATTTGGCATTATCTGGCCATCTCCAAGGCAACTGCGGGTGAAAAACACCCTCAGAGTGGGTCACAGGGGGCCTGTGGGTCGAAAAACGACCCAGAAGCCACCCCAGAATACAAAAAAATGGAAAAAAATAGTGAAAAAACGGCTTTTTTCACGCTCACTAAAATTGTGCTTCAGTTTCGGCAGCATCCATGTTGAAGTTGAAGGGCTTTAAAAAATATTTTTTTTGGGGTGCTTCTACTCACTCTGAGTGGGTGTGTGATGGATATTCGGGACTATGTGGGGTCCGGGAGGGGTATTTTGGGGGTTTCAGGCAAAAAAACGAAAAAAATATGACCGTAACAGGGGGTGTGCAAAGTGTCTTGGGGATGTCTTGGGGACGTCTTGGGCATTTTTTTGACCTAAAAACACCAAAAAAACACTTCCAAAAGTGTCAAATATGTCCAAAACAGGTTGGAATGGACTCACAGGCCACTTTTGGGGTATATTTGTGCCAAAGGAGGCTTTGTGATGTCAAAAAATATCCCGGTTTTTGATTTTTTTCTCGAAAAATCGCTATTTTGCCCAAAGTGGCCAAAACGTGAAAAAAGCCGTTTTTTCACTATTTTTTTCCATTTTTTTGTATTCTGGGGTGGCTTCTGGGTCGTTTTTCGACCCACAGGCCCCCTGTGACCCACTCTGAGGGTGTTTTTCACCCGCAGTTGCCTTGGAGATGGCCAGATAATGCCAAATGAATTTTCCGTGCGTTTGGTCCCAGCCAAAATGGCTGGAGTCGTATCCCCTAAGGGGGGGGGGTACAGTCATTTTGTACCAAAGGTACACTGTTCACGAGAGGGGGCTTTTATATTTCAAGTCTTTTTTACTAGCACTTTTTACTGGAAAACCTTGGTGGCACCTTCCGGTCGTTTTTTAATACAACCAAGCTTTCAAAAAACAAGGGGAGTCCTTTCTATCTGCAGTCTTGCTTTTCGTGTGTGTGGGGATGGGCTATGTTTGCATGATAAAGGGGTGGGGTGCTGGGGGCTGGGCATGGACAACACTGGATATATTTACATATCCCCAATTGTCATTGCTTTTGTTGTTGTTGTGGATGAGAGCGAAATGTACATACCGAATGAAAGTACAGACGCGTGTATGGTTCTAGTAATGTATTTTACCAAAATACAAAAACAAAAATAATCGGAAGGTAATGAATTGGCTACTAAACCAACAGGTTGACAACAAAAAAAAAGGGCAAAACTACGTCCTCTAAACACAATCTTTTTCAAAATAAAATACAGTGGAGATTGCACAACTGTGGCAACACAACCGAGGCAACTACACTACTCCAACAATTTTTCAAATAAATAAAAAAAACATCCATCTCCCCCTTTTTCCTTTTGTCTTCTGACAGATGGAGAAAGGACGGGCATTCTCAGTTCTGTTCACTCCTCTCCCACCCCCTCATTTCCATATTTGGGCCATCTATGATCGTCTCTGTGAGACACGTAACAGGCTGTGAGCTTTGTGAGAGTCTGTGAGAGCCTACTGAAGAGCTAGTGAAACAACCTCTCCCCGTTCATAGATGGCCCAATATTCCTTTTGTCAAATATGTTTATTTTATTTTAAAAAACCCCCACACACACCCTATCAGGGTCACACCCAATCCCCACCCCCCTTGCTTCACTGGCTCACCCCCTTAGAGGGGGTCTTACTAGTGGTATTTGCACAGTAGGTACGTCGAGGTGTATCATCCACCCCCTTTTTTTTTTTTCAGATTTTTTCAGAGGAAACCACGAAATGGATTGTAGGACTGCATGGTTGGGGGGGTCCACCCCCCTCGGTACAGCCGGTCACACCAAAGGTACAGTGTTCACTAGAGGGCTTTTGTATTTTCTCTCAAGATGACTAAGCGACGAGAGGCTTAGGTTCATCTTATGAACTTTTCTTTTCTTTTCTTAAAGTGTCGTGTCGTAGGTTTCTCCACCTTCTGTTGTGGGACCGCAGATTGTGCTTTCATCCGGTTGTATTTCAAGTCAACTTCTTCTTTTCTAGCTTTCCTTTTCCATAAAGTCCCTCCCCTATAACCTGGTGAGAAAGAAAAAAGAAGGGGCGGGGTTTTTTTTTTGTATTCTCTTTGTCCGCCTGATTTTCAAAAAAAAAAGGGGGGCAGTCCCTCCTGTAGTTCACCACCGTGAACATATACAGGTCTGATAGCAGAGTCTGTGTTTTTGCGTATCGAACTCCTTCGCCCTCGGTTTTGTCCAGCTGTTGCAGGGCTTTTGCAGGTGAGCATGCTCACATGGTCGCTTTCCATTCTGGTGTGTCTTGCGTCTGTTCAGCTTTTCGTTTCCTATCGGCGAGGTTCTCTCATCGATCTTTGGACCCTTGGCAGTGGTGCTAGGCTTAAGTACAGACTCCAAGTCCCTGTCATCCTCCATAGTCCATTTCGTCATTGAGTTCCGGGGTTGCATTGTTCACTATTTGGGACAACTCAGTTGTCTTTTTGATCATAATTATATCAAGGTTGTGGATCGGGTCTACCGTAGATCCTCAAGCACAACGGTAATTTGTCTGGGCTGTGTTTCTCGCTGTAGCCGCTGTTTCAGGTGAGTCTTCAGCCCTGTGAGGGCCTTCTTCTTCAGGGGGTTTCAGGCCCCTTCCTAAAGCCAACTTTATTTGCTGTGCGATAAACGAATGTGATCAAAAAAAAAGGTGACTAAACAACGAGAGAGGCTTACGGTCATCTTATAAATCTCTTCAACAAAAACAAAACAAAAAGGATCCAAAAATACGACAAAAAAGATTGATGAATAACCAATGTTCAAAACATTAAGTAATCTAATCAGACTAAACAACGAGAGAGGCTTAGGATCACTAAGCAATGAGAGGCTTAGGGTCATCTTATAAATCACTTCTTTTGTTTTGATACTCCCTTGACTGTCTTCTCCTTCTGCTGGATCAATGTTCCCTGCAGCCTTCACGACCGGATTTTCCCCTTAAAAGCAACACCTACCCTACAAACACTCCTTACAGTATCTTCAAAAAAAACAACCCATAACACACACCCTAAGTCATCTAGGCTCTCTCCTTTTTTGTTGTCTTTTTCTCAAGTTGTTTATCTGTTTTCCTGTTTTCCTCTCATACCGTTTCTATTTTGAGAGTCTTTCGTTTCGCAGAAACACTTTGAAGCGAGACCCCGTTTTTCTCTTTTTTTTTTAAAGTTTACGAAAGGCGCAATGACAAACGCATACACCGCAGCCAGACGTCGTGGTGGTGGATGGTGCCGTAGGCCAGCTTGCGCAAGCAGGGTATGTGTTCTTGTGTGTTTTGCTTCGAACTTTATAAAAAAAATGGAGGGTAAAACTTTGGTTGGAGCCGCACAATATCAGATGCAAACCACGAAATGGATTGTAGGGCTGCATGGTTGATGGGGGGGTCCCACCCCACGGTACAGCTGGTCATACCAAATATACACTTTTGGTCATACCCTCTGGTCATACCCGCTTTTACAACTCTACTTTGGTTTTGATACTCCCCGTAATTTCTTGTTGTGCATGTGTACCGTAAGAAGGGTTGTTTTGTTACAAGGTGTCTTTTCCGTGCCAGATCTGGGTTTCAAATTATTTCTGGTGTGACTGAGTGTGGGGGATGCGTTCAAGAATTAAACTCTTCCCCCCAAACCCCCTTTCATCTCTAGTTTTCTTTATCCAAACGTCGAGTGGACGCATATTAATTTCTGATTTAAATATGTTCGGTGCCTCTTTGTAGACTGGCACGAGAGGGCTTTGTATTTCAACTCTACTTCTTTTGACGAAACACACAGAGAGGTTTAGGTCTTATCAAATGGTGTGGCTGAAAGGGGGGTGCTATTTTAGTGCTATTTTTTGTGCTACATTCTGCTATTTTGGGGTCAGCCACACCATCTCAAAGCCTTTTCTTTTTACTCTACAACTTCTTTTTCGAACCAAATCCACAAACTACAAACCACAACCCACAGACCGGAATGTCGGTTGTCTTCGCGTTCGCTGCGTACTGTGCATGGGACCTTCTCGGAGCAAGGCTGTGCCGCAAGGCAGCACGGGGCATTGAGAGTAAACTCATAAACGGAGCAAAGTCGCTCTGAATTGATCCGCAGCGAGAGTGAGAAGGATGACAGAGTTATTCTTTTACGGTGCGCTGGTCAGAAGATACCTGGTCAGTTGATCAGGTAATATGTCCAGGTTTTGACCTGGTCAGATTGACCAGGTACTTGGTCATAAATCAAGACCAGGTATACCTGATCAGACCTCTGACCAGCGCACCGTGTTGGTGTTGATTGTCCCGCTTCTCTCTTCTCCCATTTTTCTCGGAAACGAGGGGAAAAACAAACATAGTGGTGATCATCCTCGGATGCCACCACTTTTCAACCACAATTTTCAAAAAGAAAAAATGTGTTCTGGCATGATAAAGGTCGATCTGGTGTGTTGTTTTTTTGTTTTCATTTTTTTATATATCAGCTGTAAACACTATCTGGTATTGGAGGGTAAGCCAAGTAGTGTAAGGGTGGGTGGTGGTGGGGAGGGTTTTTTTTTTTGGTCATGTACCAAGGTACACTGTCACAAGCGGGCTGTTGTATTTTTTCAAGCCTACCTTTTTTCTTTTCTTATGTGAAGACATATCTGCCCATAGGTGGCGGTATTTATCTTTTTCACATTTTTTTTTGTTTTTGTTTTTTGTGTTGTTTCTTTCCCCCCCTTTCCTTCTCCTCTCCTCCCCCCTCCCGCGGTATCGTATTTCTAAATCCCTCAATGATGGTATTGAGCGGTCTTCATGGCTGTACGTTCTTTTTTTTTTTCCTTTCAAAGATTGGGAACATTTTTGCTCCCTATACCTATATTGGGTGATCTATGAACGGGGAGAGAGATTTTTTCACTAGTTCTCAGTAAGCTCTCACAGCCTGTTGCGTGTGTCCTACGGAGACGATCATAGATCACCCAACCCTATCAATTTATTGATTTTGCACATATGTTGAAATACTTTCAAAGGTATGCACAGTGAGGCATATCATATCTTTCAACTTTGTTTTCAGTTGACTGAAGGACTGGCGAAGAAGCGTGACTGCTATCCTGTGTATAGTAGTCTCACAATCAAACAAACAAAAAATAATAGTTGACTGCACACTGCGAGGCTTAACGTATCCTTCTCAATTTAGATTATGAGTCCACGAGAGCGATAAGCATCAGGCCTAAAGCTAAATAGGGGGGTCCGGGAGGCCAAATGTCCAAAAAGGGAGCAAATAAAGGGGGGGAATTGGGGGTACGTTTTTGGGCTCCAAAAGCCTCCATATTTGCATTTTTGAGCTCAACCCAGTCTGCGGTGGGGTCAATATGAAAAAATGGACAAAATTTTAGTGACTTAAATTTTCGCAAAATATGAACCCATACTCGTAAACAAGGGTCATTTTCAGGAAAATTCGGAAAATTCCGAGATTTGGAAGCAATTTTTCTCCTGAAAATCAGTGGGTTTTCAGCCCCAAAACATACCGCGATTGGAATTTCCGGAATCCGTCCGCGCTGTGGTGGGGTCACTTTGCCGAAATGGCCAATTTTTTGGTTTTGGTCAAAATCCATGTGGGTAAAGAGGGCCAATGTAAATCCCACAACCAGATTTTCTCTCCCTGATCCTGACGTCTTGCATGAAAATGCGCGAAAACACCGGCATTTGCATTTCCGGAATTCGTCCGTTCTGTGGTGGGGTCAATTTGCCGAAATGGACAAGTTCTTGGTTTTGGTCAAAACCCGTCAGTGTAAGGTAAAGGGGGCAAGTGTTTGCCTGTAGAAACTGGAAGGGAACAGGCAGCGCCGCAGGCGCACGGTAACCAACTTTTTTTTTTCTCTTTTCTTTTTTCTCCTCTTTCTTTTGACTTTCCGAGCCAATTGCGTTCCACGGCGGGGTCACATGTACATGCAAGTCCACTATGTGGTGGTCTTACTCAACAATATTAGAACTTCTGGTTTCTTAATGAAATCCCCGTACTGCAAAAAAAAAAAACGTTCCCACCAAAACCCCCAAACAGGCTTTGCGCTAACTTCTGTCCTTTGTCCCGGGATTTTTGGATATTTTTGTGGTGCGTTTTTTTTTTGCAAACCGGGGGTTCCTTAAGAAAACCAGAGAATCTCATATTTCATAGTAAGGGTACTTTAGAGTGTTTTCACACACACATGTGACCCCACCGTGGAGAGCAATCGGCTCGCGCGATCAAAAGAAAGCAGAGAAGAGGGAAAAGAAAAAAAGAAAAAAGTTGGGTACCGTGTGCCTGCGGCGCTACCTGTTCCTACCCTCCTTTATGTTTAAACATGATGTACTTATGTACAGTTCATTTTATTTTGAGTACGGCACCACATCCCCCCTGAGGATGATCCCCCCTCCCTCACGGATAAAGATTGATTAGGACGCCATGGGGCACACCCCCTCCGAGGCCATAACCGTCCTGGGTTTTCTCACTCTTCTCTGTGGTCACTGAAACCCCACCGCCATCACTACATTACCGATAGCTCTTCAGTACGTTGGGTTTTCAGACCTGAAAATAACCCTTGTTTACGAGTATGGGCTCATGTTTTGTCAAATTTTAAGTCGCTGCATTTTTGTCCATTTTTCCGTACATCCCCCACCACAATCCGGGATTGGTTCGGAAATGCAACAAAACGACCTCTTGGCGGGAAAAAGCCACAGGAAATTTACGCACTTTTTGCAAACAGGGGGTTCCTTACTAAAACCAGAGGAATCTCATCGTTCAGAGTAAGAGTACTTTAGAGTGTTTTTGCGCACACATGTGACCCCACCGTGGAGAGCAATCGGCTCGTGCAATCAAAAGAAAGCAGAAAAAAGGGAAAAATAAAAAGAAAAAAGTTGGGTACCGTGCGCCTGCGGCACTACCTGTTCCCAGTCAAAACACCACAATTTCATCTGAATTTGGGTTTTCAGACCTGAAAATGCCCCTTGTTGGGGTGGCCCGTGGGCGCGGCTGAAATTGTGTTCTTTTTTTTAGGAGAAAATCACAAGAGGTCGCAACAGAATCACAAAAAATCTTGTGATTATTTGTGATTATTTGTGATTTATTTTTTACTGTCCTGATTATTTGTGACTTTTTGTGATTTTTTTTTTGATTGTTGTGATTTTTGGTGATTATTTGTGATTTTTGGTGATTTTTGGTGATTTTTTTTTTATTGCCGTGATTATTTTGTGACTTTTTGTGATTATTTTTTTGATTGTTGTGATTATTTGTGATTATTTGTGATTTTTTTTTTATTGTTGTGATTTTTGGTGATCATTTGTGATTTTTTGTGATTTTTTTTTTGATTGTTGTGATTATTTGTGATTATTTGTGATTTTTTTTTTGATTGTTGTGATTATTTGTGATTATTTGTGATTTTTTTTTTATTGTTGTGATTTTTGGTGATCATTTGTGATTTTTTGTGATTTTTTTTTTGACTGCCGTGATTATTTGTGACTTTTTGTGATTATTTGTGATTTTTTTTTATATTGCCGTGATAATTTACTATTATTTTTTTTGTGATTTTTTGTGATTTTTTTTTTTTTATTTTTTTTATTTTTGAAAAAAAAAAACGCCGTGCCCCCGGGCCACCCCACTTGTTTAAGAGTATGGGTTCATATTTTGTGAAAATTTAAGTCACTAAAATTTTGTCCATTTTCCCGAATATGCCCCACCACAGCGCGGGATTGGCTCGGAAATGCCACAAAACACTGTTTTTTCACCCCCTGACGCACAACTATTTGAGGTGCGTTTTTTTGGTCCCGAAACACGATTTTTCAGATTTTTTTCCAAAAGTTAGCGCGAAGCCTGCCCCCAAAAATCCCGGGATGAGGGATGGACTTTAGCGCGAGCCCTGGTGCCGCCGCAGCAGGCTTCGCGCTAACTTTTGGAAAAAAATCTGAAAAATCGTGTTTCGGGACCAAAAAAACGCACCTCAAATAGTTGTGCGTCAGGGGGTGAAAAAACAGTGTTTTGTGGCATTTCCGAGCCAATCCCGCGTTGTGGTGGGGCATATTCGGAAAAATGGACAAAATTTTAGTGACTTAAATTTTCACAAAATATGAACCCATACTCTTAACAAGGGGCATTTTCAGGTCTGAAAACCCAAATTCAGATGAAATTGTGGTGTTTTTGACACCACTGAGAACAGTAGGTAGCGCCGCAGGCGCACGGTACCCAACTTTTGTCTTTTATTTTTCCCTTTTCTCTGCTTTCTTTTGATTGCACGAGCCGATTGCTCTCCACGGTGGGGTCACATGTGTGCGCAAAAACACTCTAAAGTACTCTTACTATGAACGATGAGATTCCTCTGGTTTTAGTAAGGAAACCCCTGTTGGCAAAAAGTGCGTAAATTTCCTGTGCCTTTTTCCCGCCAAGAGGTCGTTTTGTTGCATTTCCGAACCAATCCCGGATTGGGATGTACGGAAAAATGGACAAAAAAATGCAGCGACTTAAAATTTGACAAAACATGAGCCCATAAAGGGGGGGTCGACGTATTATGTAGGTGCGGGTATTATGCTAGCATAATACCCGCACGCTTTTTGAGGCAATTTTAACTTTTCATTTTGAATTTTTTTAAATTTAACCTCCAATTTACCCTTATGTAGGGGGGCGGAAGGGGAAGGGGCACCAAAATTAGGAATAATCGAAAGAAAAAATACAATTTAACCTACATACACGGATGCTGCCAGATCTGGCCAGATCTCCAGATCTGGGCCTCCCAGATCTGGCCAGATCTGGAAAATTTTGTTTTTTTTTTTGAAAAAAAAAATTTTCCCAGACGTCCCAGATCTGGCCAGATCTGGCCAGATCTGGCCACATCTGGGAGATCTGGGACGTCTGGGAAAATTTTTTTTTCCAGGTACCCCCAATGACATAACGAAGTATCGCTTGAAGTACCGTTCAATATACGTTGCTCGTGTGTGCAAGTTACGAAGTAGGACACACAAGGTATATCAAACGATAAATCAATCAGATAAACGTTACATCATCGGAAAATTGTTGGCACCGCCGCCCTGTCTTCGTATTTATTACGTCGACAGGCCAAACAGCGTTGGGCTCAGAAGAAGCAGTGCAAAACACTGGGGATCAACATGAGAACCAACTCCCAACAACACAGGCTACCGAAGTAGCAGGTGGGGTGTTGCGGGTGTTTGGGGTGAAAGAAAATCGATTTTGGTAAGTTACAGCAGAAAATTCTTAAGTTTGCACAATTGAGAAGGGTGTTACCACTGCCTAATATTATTCGTACATGTGAACCGGTAAGGTCGAGAAGGGTGGACACGGCATACAAGTACAAGTACAAGTAAGACGTACCTTCTACAAAGGCTGAATTCGCAATTCTTAAGGGATTGAATTCAGCCCCCACGTGGTGTTTTTGAGAAAATCATTCCATGGTATACAGCTAATGGTTCCCGAAGAATGATTCGCCCCTCCTCGTTCATGCAAACTTAAGAAAATTCTGAAGTAACTACAACCTGGCGTGCGGGTACAGATGCATTGCTTTGTTCTTTCCTCAAAGTCATGTGTGATCTCTCGGGTCTGTACTAAAGTCAGTGTTTAGATAAGCATCCACTTGACTCGTTCTAACAACCGTTGAAATCTAGAACAAAACAATACACTGCCCCTTCTCACACCAAGCCGCCATGCTTCAAGAGCATGCCCTGGGCAAAAATTACTCTGACAAAAATTGGTTTTCTGGGGGAACGCAATATTTTCTTGTGCCTAGTCCTCCGCAAGAGCAGAGGACAGACTTTCCGGATCCCGAAGTCGAATTTCTTGCACTAGCTATGCTCCCTGGGTTAAATGGCTATAGCAGTGACTGACTAAGAGTTTCATAATAATTAGGGTGGTCTATGGGGTGGGTTAATGGAAAAGTTGGTATATAAACCCAACTTTTACGATCGCCACCTGGTTTTCAAATAATTGCACCAGCTCTTCCGTCGGCACTGCTTCGCTGTCACGATGAAGGGTCGTCGGTTCGGGTACCTGTTAAGAGAAATTGAATGTAAAAGTAGAGACTACAACAAAAAAACAAACAAACAAACAAGAAGCCGCCCCGTACCCCTTAAACGTAAAAGTGACATTTTTGTTGACAAAAAAAAAAAAAAAAAAAAAATAGTTAAAAAATAGCGGACATGTCGAAAAGGGAGAAAACCGGGGGGTTAAAAACATACCTTGCACTCGGCCCACTCTCCAGGTACAAAGAACATCACTGCACGACAAACCCACTACTACGGTAGAAAATAACTATTTTTTACCGAACAGAAAGGTCGTTTTATTGATGAGTGTTTTCTGAGTGCACACTCAGTGGGGACAAAATGCAATACTTACCGAAAAAATTCTCCAATCGGACAAAAACCTTTCTAAACACCCAAAAAAAACACCTCAGTCCACATCCGCTGGGGTCTGGCGAGATGGAAATATATGGTTTTACAGCTTTTGGGGGGTCTAGCGTGGGTCCCAGATGCATTTTGCAACGGGTCTGTGTGTGCCTCAACCGCTTCACAGTACCCTTTTTTGTAACTGAAAACGACGCATCCTGTACCTAAGTGCACTGAAGCCTTGCTTGCGTCCTCCTTCGTGGTTTTGGGCGTTCGCATGCGAGAATCATTATCGCATTCGCACATGTAATTCTCGCATCACGGAGAGGATTTTAGCGTTACGTGACCACAAAAAAAGTGCACAAAATTAGTTGGTCAAAAATCACCTTGCACTTGTGAAGGCATTGCTAAGGAAATGTGAAATATGCGTGTTTTGGTACACAAAAGTGCGTTTTGGGTGGTTCTGAAGGGTCAAAACACCAAAAAAATGCGTTTTTTTTGCACTTTTGGTCACCCAAGGACCCACTATTTTGGTTGATATTTTTTTTTTTCCCTTTGCGAAAAAGTACCCAAAAATCACGACTATAAAAACGCTAAGGAAAAATCGATATTCATTTTTTTTTTGGGCAGAGAAGTGCGTTTTAGGCGCCCACAGATGGTCAAAACATCAAAAATTTTGTGTTTTTGGCATCTTTGGACACCCAAGGACCCACTATCAGGGGTGAATTTTTTTTGCCTGAGATTTGCCTTTGCCAAAAATCGAGAAAAAAAATTATGAAGGAAATTGCTAAGAAAAAGTCGAAATTATGGGCCCCTGTAGTGCATATGGCGGTACCCCAGATCGTCAAAACACCCGACTCTTGCGTTTTTTTGCACTTTTTGGTGCACAAAAACCCTACTCAGGGGTCCAAATTTTCCCGGAAAAAAAAAATTTTTTTTTCGAGATTTTTCAAAAATCGACTTGTCTTTGGTAAAAACCACGAAATTTTGGGTGCGCGAAACCACGTTTTAGACCCCCACAGATGCTCAAAAGTGTCAAATTTTGCTTTTAATGGCCTCAAATCGTCGAAATTAGCCTTTTTAGGGCGAAAAAAAAAATTCGAGAGTCCCTTTCCCTGGGAGACAATAGCCAGAAATCTGAGGAAAAAAAAAAAACTGGCCAGATTTCCAGATCTGGCCAGATCTGGGGGGTTTTTTTTTTGAAAAAAAAAATTTCCCAGATTCCCAGATCTGGCCAGATCTGGCCAGATCTGGAAACAAGATCTCCACATCTGGAAAACGAGCCAGATCTGGGAAATTGGCCCCCAAATCTGGCCAGATCTGGCAGCATCCGTGTACATAGTGCTTACATAGTGCTTACATAAGCCCCGACATAGTGCTTACACAATGCTTACATAATAACAGGTTCAGATTAAAAATTTTAACGAAAATTCTCAAAAAATTTAAAATTTAGCTATCATAATACGTCGACCCCCCCTTTATTCGTAAACAAGGGTTATTTTCAGGTCTGAAAACCCAACGTACTGAAGAAGCTATCGGTAATGTAGTGATGGCGGTGGGGTTTCAGTGACCACAGAGAAGAGTGAGAAAACCCAGGACGGTTATGGCCTCGGAGGGGGTGTGCCCCATGGCGTCCTAATCAATCTTTATCCGTGAGGGAGGGGGGATCATCCTCAGGGGGGATGTGGAGTCGCACTCAAAATAAAATGAACACGTACATAAGTACATCATGTTTAAACATAAAGGAGGGTAGGAACAGGTAGCGCCGCAGGCACACGGTACCCAACTTTTTTCTTTTTTTCTTTTCCCTCTTCTCTGCTTTCTTTTGATCGCGCGAGTCGATTGCTCTCCACGGTGGGGTCACATGTGTGTGTGAAAACACTCTAAAGTACCCTTACTATGAAATATGAGATTCTCTGGTTTTCTTAAGGAAACCCCGGTTTGCAAAAAAAAAACGCACCACAAAAATATCCAAAAATCCCGGGACAAAGGACAGAAGTTAGCGCAAAGCCTGCGCCGCAGGCGGCTTTTTTTTTTTCCAAACCATCCCAAAAAGGCTGTTTTTCGACGATTTGACACTCGATCTTTTCATATATTTTTTTTACGGTCACTTTAGTCACCAAACTTACCCCCTAAGTAGCCTGCGGCCTTCGTGCAAATAAAGGGGGGGAACTCATTTTCAAAAATGTCGGGAGAAAGGAGGCGATTTAGCTTTTGGCCTGATAAGCATATTCAGGCTATTTCCTAACTCTGGGGCGTTTTTTCCAAAATTTCGAAAAAGAAATGCAAAAAAAGTGCGGCATTTTTGTGAGGTTTTTTTCCGCCCAAGAGGGCGTTTTGTTGCATTTCCGAGCCAATCCCGGCTTGTGGTGGGGCATATTCGGAAAAATGGACAAAAATTTAGTGACTTAAATTTTCGCAAAATATGAACCCATACTCGTAAACAAGGGTCATTTTCAGGAAAATTCGGAAAATTCCGACATTTGGAAGCAATTTTTCCCCTGAAAAAAACAGTGGGTTTTCAGCTCCAAAACATACCGCGATTGGAATTTCCGGAATCCGCCCGCGCTGTGGTGGGGTCACTTTGCCGAAATGGCCAAATTCTTGGTTTTGGTCAAAATCCATGTAGGGTAAAGAGGGCCAAGGTAAATTCCACAACCAGATTTTCTCTCCCTGATCCTGACGTCTTGAAACATGAAAATGCCCGATAACACCGGCATTTGCATTTCCGGAATCCGTGCGTTCTGTGGTGGGGTCAATTTGCCGAAATGGACAAGTTCTTGGTTTTGGTCAAAATCCGTCAGTGTAAGGTAAAGGGGGCAAGTGTTTGCCTGTAGAAACTGGTAGGGAACAAGAAGCGCCGCAGGCGCACGGTACCCAACTTTTTTTTTCAAGATCCTAGGGGTCTACCTCTACTGCTCGAAGCACTCTCGACGCTCCTCCCCTGATCGAGTCCGCAAGGCCATCGCAGCCCTACAACGCCTACGATGTATGCCGCTGGCGTTCTACCACAAGTATAGAATTGTGTCAGAATGCATCCTCCCGGGTGCGCTGTATGAGGTCCCGTACGCCCTGCCCTCGCAGTCTAGCTTGAAGGAACTCTCCACCGCCGTCAACACCTGCCTCTGGGGCAGTGACTATGGTACGCGCGCAGGCCTCGCAATACGCACGGTACTGTTGAAGAGCCATCGCACTGACCCGGCCGCCATCGTATGCAACCGGTCCATGAACGTTGTGCTTGACCACATAGCATTTGATGCAACACTGAGAGAACGATGCCTGTCGATACACAAGAGGTACAACGCAGGAGGAGGTTGGGACTTCCGCCCCCACGGGCCGGTCGGCAACATGACCTCCACTAGCATACTGACAGGCGTGAGATGGTGTGACGACCTAACAACCGTCACGGAGCTGTCAAGCGCCCCCGTGGAAGAAGAGAAGACACACGCCCTAGGTCTTCTCGCGCCAGGTGAACGACACCACGCCATTCGCGAAATCGTCCGACGACAGAAGTTCACAGATCTTGCCTTGGACAGACCGACTTACGACGGCGCTCAACACGGCGTCAACCTCGCCGACACCACGTACCTGCACGACCAATTGCAGTGGTCCCACCCCCTGCTAGCTTACCGCCTCCGCCGTATCATCTGCGATGGGATACTCTACGCGCATCCTACGGTGCTGTGCCTATACGAGTCAACAAAGAGAGGTGGCATACACCTCGAAGTGAATCAGTGCCCCTTATGCCTCACACCAACCTCCGGGCTGGCGAAGCACCTGCTGTGGACTTGCCCGCACACTGTATCTGCTAACGTGAAGGAAGCGCACCGCCCTCTCCTCGACAGGATCGGCCCGAACACCCCGAGTTGCCTGGCTATGCATGGCATAGCTCCCACGAACACGCCCAAGCAAGTCGTCGTTGACACGCAGAGATACCTGCTGGACGTCACCACCGCAGTAGATGATCACCTGTCCTCGCGGACTACCACAGCGCCTGCACGCCACCCATGGCGTATGGACTTTGAAGTGTTCGATGCGCCCCCATACCAGGAGGCCATCTACCGGCAGCTCGCCCCTTTCTTTGGGAAGGACGATGATCCGAGATGCAAGCAGAAGCGCCACGAACTGAAGCGAATGCTCCAATGGGCCTCCTCCCTGAAATGGAGCACCGCCAACCTGCCTGTGACATGCGTGGAACTTGCCATTGACTTGGAAATTTTCCACAGGATCTACGTTCTCCGGCCAACCTCTAACATTAGAGAACGGGCCTCTGCCTTGCGCACATTGCTCAACAAGCTTCACCGCCTGTGCAAAGCTCTTGGGATCCAAAACCCATTTCCCGCATCTGCCATCTCCTCCTCACGGGGCCTCCGGTCCATTGGCGCACCCGGACTTATAGGCTACGACCGTCGCCCAGTTTTTACGTACCCGCGCTACACTATGCACATGCTCGAACACGTCATCGTACGTGCCAAAATTACGAACTCCGGCTGGGGAAATGACATCATCCCTGACAACAAACTTGTAGAAGCCAGCGCAGCTGAAGCTATGCGATAACGAATATGATAAGGTGACTAAGCACGAGAGGCTTAGGATCATCTTATAAACTTTTCTTTTTTTTGTACCTTTTCTCCACTTTCTTTTGATTGCACGAGCCGATTGCTCTCCACGGTGGGGTCATATGTGTCCAAAAACACTCTAAGGTACTATTATTCTGAAATAAGATTCAATGGTTTCTTAAGGAATCCTCATATCGTGATATCTCTGAAAACCCTCGAAAACGAACCCCGCCGGAGGCGGATTTTTTTTATACACATGTGCGCAAAAATACTTTTTTCTTGCTTATTTCGCACATTTGGGAGCACGGGACCCCAACATTTTTTTCCCTGGTCACTTTTTCCCAGACAGAAGTGCCCTACCTACCTTCCCCCTTAGGCGAAAAAAAAGTGCGGCAACCGGGAAAATTTGGTCGGTAAAAAAAGTGCGGCATTTCCCAAATCTCAAATCCTAAAATCGAAACTCAGATTTAGGAAATAGCCTGAGCATATTTCACCTTTTTTTTTTTTTTTTTTGTGCTTTCATTCCGGATATGGCTAGCATCGTACAGTGGGTCAGTCGGAGATGCCTGCATCAGCTACAATTTTGTTTTTTTCCTCTCTTTTTTAAAATTTTCCACATCCGATACTTCCCCCCCCAACGGAATCAGCCAAAGAGAAAACGAGCCCGGGTGGGGTATACCCCCCCCTTTCTTCCCTCCCTCTCCCTCATTTCCTCTCTCCCCCTCTGTCAATTTCCAGTCGATTCAGCAAACCTCTCTGAGCTGTTTCCCCCTGGCATTCCCTTCTCACACCCCCCTTACCCCCCGCCTTTATTTGTTATGTTTTTTATTATTTTTTTAGCGTTTTTTTTAAATCTATCAAAACGGCAGTTTATGGTATACCCCACGGAAGGCGCTGTGCAGGACTACCTCCAAAGTGGGCTATTGGGGTACATTATTTTCATCATGATGAGAGGAAGCGAGAGAGCAGCACAACATCAGATGTAAACCACGAAATGGATTGTAGGGCACTGCATGGTTGAGGGGGTCCACCCCGGTATACCCGGTCATACCAAAAGGTACTCTGTCACGGAAAAGGCTTTTGTATTTCAAGTCTACTTTTTTTCTAAGGTGACTAAGCACGAGAGGCTTAGGATCATCTTATAAACTTTTCTTTTTTTTTTTTTTTTCCAGCCAACATTGAGTGTAGAACCCCTTAGTTAATCCACCAAGGTTGGTTACCTTAGGCATACCTAGAAAGGCGAATTTCGTATTCGCCCTACATTCGGATCCGAATGTAGGCCGAATACGGCCCAAGAATTTTGGGATCCGAATATAGGGCGAATATGTATTTGCCTTCTAGGTATGCTTAGGCGTTTTGCCAATACAACTAGGACTCATAATTACCGTTAAATCATCTCCCCACAAATTTAACGCAGTTGAGCTGCGAGTCGCGAGTGTACTTACTCCCAGCGAGCACAGCGAGTGGGATTCGTGGACCGAGAGTGACCCAGCAACTCAACTGTCTGTTAGCTTTTTCGGGGGATATAATTTAGCAAAAATAATTAGGTAGTTTTTTCATTGGCTGTGCAGTTATTTTGAGGAGTCACAAAGTCATTGCACATCAATAAAATAAATAGTGGAACCCACTCTAGGGTAGCTACACTAATACAACCAAGTTTTCAAAAAAAAAAAAGCATGCGTACGTGATAAATAGAGACATGTTGTTTCTGGTGAGAGATGCCACTTTGATCTTCGAGCTCAAAAAAATAAGGGGAAAAAAAATATAGCCGAAAAAACAATTGCACGGCTCCTCCCTGTAAGCAAGTTATGTCCTTGAAAATAAGTTTTTTTTTTTTGTTTTTGTTTTCTTTTTTCTTTTTTTTTTGAAAAAAAAGAACCCCTGGAATATAATTGTTATGCCTGCCTATGAGAGATCCATTCAATATTTCCAAGGTTTTTTCTTTTCTTTTCTTTCCCCAAAAAAAACTCTTTTCCTTTTTTTAAAAGGATGTGTGTGCACGAAAGGCACTTTCATCGTTTCCAGCTTTTTTGTTTTTTGTTTTTGATTTATTCCTTCAAAAGCTTGCTTTAAAGGAGAAATAGTATTACCAGGTACGGTCGCCAAATCATTCCTCAAACAGGAGGATTTGTGCAATCAACAAAAAACAACTTTACCTACCTGATCCGACTATTTTTATTGGGCGGATGATACTGTTAGCGAGCAAAAGGGGGGAATGACTTCACGTGGATTGATTTTATTTTGCGTTGTCACAAAATACGAGCCTCGTTTTTCTGTGCGCCCAGGGCGTTCGCCCCGGGGCGAAAAATATTTTTTTTCGTTAAAAAAATCTTTTCCTGAAAAAATGACATTTTATTTCGCCCCAGGGCTTCGCCCCACCGGGGCGAAACCCTGTATAAATAAATAAATAAATAAAAAAAAAGGGGGAAAAAAAAAAAAAAAAAGAGAGAGAGATTTCTCCCCACCACCCTGTAGACCCCCCCGGAGGGGGGGTCGCAGAGGGGTGTCCACTGTACTCAAAATCATCCGCAAACCCGCCTGCCGTGAGAGGAAGTTTCCCCAGCACTCCCGCTCCTCAATCCTGCAGTCTGCTGAAGGTGCCCCGTACCCCCTGTTATAGAAGGTGTCACTGCTCGTGTCAACTCTATCTTCAACGGCAGAGAGACGTTTTAGTTTATTGAAAATAATCAAACTAAGGATGAAGTCTCATATGACAGATGCCTCTCTCTTGTGCATCTGTTTGATTAAACAGCACAAAGAGACCCTCAGTGAGGGGGGGATTGATGAAATTCTCCATCGTTTTGCTGGTTTTAGTATCAGGAAAGTTCAGCTGTAATAGCACTTGTGCTGGGGAAGGGATCACGCGCAAATCGCAATTTTTTTTGACCACTCAGTACCAGGGATTCACCCCCCACGAACTAGCTTCTCTCCGGCGGGAAAATTTTTTTTTGACCTATTTTAAGCACTAGTAAAAAAGCAAAAATTTCGGATTTTTTGGCATTTCGCCACGATCAGGAAAAAACGATGGCGATAGCGAACGCCCTGTGTGCGCCAAGACAAAAAAAATTTCTCGTATTTCCCTCTTTTCTCTTCCCTTCCTCTTTCCCCACATGACGGTGAAGTAAAAAAAATGGCTTTTGACTTTGTGGTTTTTTAATGCTTTCATCCGAGGCTGGCATCATACAGTGGGTCAGTCGGAGGTGTGCCTGCATTAATAACTTCACTTTTTTTTTTAACTTTGTGATTGTCACCGTTCTCTTCCAACAGTATATGCCACAAAGTTCAACCACATGCTAAGTTATTTGCCTTTACCGTAGTGCAGCACCTTCTTACCTAAACAGTGTTGGGGACAAATGGGGGGTTAAAGAGGTAACTCGAAGCAGACCATGCCCCATATTGCACCAGATTTTTTTTTTGTAGGGGTGTTTTAGTGTGCAGGTATCCTCAGGGGTGTCTTGCACGAAAGGGGGGGTTTTTTTTTCTCTCAAGAATTCTTACTGTTTTCTAAAGTAGTAAGTTTATGAATGTGTCACGGTGGTTACAGTAGTATGAATAATTATGAAAAAGTGGAGTTTGCACAGGTTGCAACTGCGCTGTTCTAACAATTCTTCCAAAAAAAAAAAAAAAAAGTGAAAAAAGGAAAAATAGAAATAACTGTAAAATGGATTAAAACGAATCGGAGATTTTGTTACACAGCAAACTCTGCTCAATTTCAAAGCAACATTTTTTTTTTTTTGTTTTTTTCCCCCCCCCCCTTTTTTAAAAGAGCTGTTCCGCCGATTGGCAGGCAGCAGCTCCCACAAATTTCAAAAGATAAATACTGATTGTGGGTAAAGAAAAAAGGAAGGATCGGGGGGAATGTTTTTTTTTTTTACATTTTTTTTTTTTTTTTGCACTTCTCTTGGGGTTTTTTGAAGCAAAAACACCACATTTTTTTCTTCTTTTTTTACTTTTCACGTTTTCTATCGAGCGAGCGTCCCTTCAGTACACAACATTTTTTACCATCTTTTTATTTAGATGTGTACATGCACATGGTGCACACCCATCATGCATAGCCATCTCTCGACCCTTTCTTTGCTCGCCTGCACCCCCCGCTGGGGTCCTCCCCTGGGGAGTCGTTATGCACTTCCGACCCCCTTTTTTTCCACCCGGTGCAGGCTTACCTGGGGTCTTCAACCTTCAACAGTCAACAAGCCTTTGTACTGACTCTTTTTTTTTTTTAAAATGAATGTGCTGTATACTACTGCCCTTCGCCCGACTAAGCACGAGAGGAGCTTAGGATCGTCTTCCAACTTCGTTTTTCTTTTTCTTTTCAAATGATGCATGTGTCTCTGCGTGCGTGAGAGAGGCACAATGCATCTTACATTTGTTCCCCCCCTCTTTAGCATCTATTGTGTGAGCTCGTCTCGCACACCGACACCCCCTGACATGAGTGTGAGGGGAGGGAAATTGACCAGGGGAGAAGAACATAATCCTTTTTCACAAAAAAGGATTCGTTTTTTTGTCAAAGTCAATAAAGAAAAATGAAAGGAAAAAAAAAATGTAGACAACACAAAGCAAATACGTCTTCATTTACCTTTGGTAAAATGATTTTTTTTTTATTTTCCCTTTTGCTATCCTCCGTAGTGCGTCGCTCGTTTAACGTGATTTGTGAATTACCTTTTTGTACGTGTGTGTGTACATAAGGCAAATTCATCTTTCAGCCTTTTCTGTATTAGTTTTATTGAAATGCGTTTTAGCACGTTTTTTTCAACTACTATTTGTGTTGTGTTGTCATCCGGGGCTGGCATACGTGGGTCAGTCGGAGGTGTCTGCATCAACAATTACAGTTTTGTTTTGCAAAAAGAAAAAAAGAAAAAGAAAAAGAAAAACGAAGAAAGTGGAGATTTGCACAAACTGTGGCAACACAACCGAGGCAACTACACTACTTCAACATTTTTTTCAAAAGAAAAGAAAAAAAAAATAGTGGAGTTCATCCTCGGGTGGCTACACTAATACAACCAAGTTTTCAAAAAAAAAAAGAAGGGGAAAAAAAAAATAATGACCCTCCAGCCTTCTCTTCAGTTCAGATGTTGTTTTTTTATTTTATTTGTCTATTTTTGGTAGAAATGATCCCCTAAAAAAACAGGGAAACAATAATCAAAAGAATCCGTCCGCAAAAAAATTTTTTTTTTGCGCCTTCCTCCCTTCCCCCCCTCTAAATTCCCCTTCCCCCACTTTATTTTCAAAACAACTCTCCCCCTTTTTGCGCTAAACCCGAAGAAAATTACCCTAAGGCCCACCAAAGGTGGGAGGTGCTTAGGCGATTGTGTTGACACACCAAAATAAAGCAAAACACACAAAAAAAAATCAAATTGGAACAGATCTCAAACAGGGTATAAGCTTGGTACTCAGAATTAGGTTCAAAAACCTAATTCTGAAATTTTTCGGGGAAAAAAAAAAAAAAAAAAAAAGTTCTGTTGAGTGGTTCAGACCCGTTCTACTTGTCAAAAAATCTCAGGAGAAGAAGATATGGAGAGGTGAGTGCTCAAACGTCCCAAAAAAGTCAAAATCGGGTGTTGGAAAAAAAAAAAGTTGCGTACCGTGCGCCTGCGGCGCAAGCAGCTCCCACCAACGCAGTTCCATTTTATGGGAACATTTTTTAAAAATGTTGCGTACCGTGGCTTCGCCAGGAACCTTTGGGCACCATGACCGCTGCTTACTGATAAGAAGGCTGACACCCACTACGGCTTGTGGACGGCCACCGAAGAGTACAACGTACAGCATGGTGAGAGGAAAGAGCAAATGTCGCTGATTCGGAGGAACTCTGACCGGGCTTGGGGAACATGCATCTCTCCGCCGGAGGCCACGACGAAGGAGCTTTGCAGGGGTTTTCGCGCGAAGCGCGAAAATTTTTTTTTGGACCATCAACAGAACTTTTTCAAAACCCAAAATCCTGGCGGCGGGGCTGGTCTATAACCCCACCAAAAAAAAAAAATTCAAAAAACCTAATTCTGGAAAAAATCCAAAATCCAAGCTTATACCCTGATCTCAAAGTTAAAAAAAAAAAATAAGTAAAAAGTGAATCTTATCTTTCCTGAGAACTGTAGCACCGATGCAGGCCCAGATCATCAAAAAAAAAATAAAGCAAAACTCCCTCTCCGAAAAAAGAGATTTTGGGATAATCAATCAAACCAAAAAACAAAGTATAGTGGAGCCTCATCCTCGGGTGTCTACACTACAACAAAGTTAATGAAAAAAAAAATAATAATAAAGTGGCACAACGTCGCCGCTCACGTTCGCAATTTTATCACACACGTGTCCGTTTCAATGACCCACAAAACCCACACCCACACCCCCTCCCTTTTTTTCCAGAGGATAAGTCGTAATCTCATACAAAGTAACTCACACTTTGGAAATATTGGTTACTGTAGTCTAAAGACCGTATGAATGGCAGCTACAGTAAACCATCTTTTTTTCAAAAAAAAAAAGTCCCATTTTTTTTTGTTGGAAATGACATCATCCTTGACAACAAAACTTATGGAAACCCACGCAGCTGACGCTGCGCGATAACGAATGTGATCAAAGGTGGTGACTAAGCACAGAAAGGCTTAGGTTCATCTTATGAGCTGTTCTCTTTGTTTTGTTTCGATCTCTTCTGTCAGCTATCTTATGATAGCAGCCCGAAGGTCAAACATAACAAAATTCTTGTTTCGTTTTTTTTTTTGTTCTTGTTTTGTGAGTTTTTTTGTTTTTATTTGTTGAAACTGGCGTGTTTATGACCAACAACCTCAATTGTGGTCGATGGTGGCTCAATGCAGGTAGAACAGGTTCAAAAAAGAAAAAGAAAATAACAACAACACCAAAACAAAACAAAACGAAACATACAAAGGTAGCAACCGTACAGGCTACTGAACCGTTTAATAACCGAATAAAAGCTTTCAAAGCAACGAAAACTTGAGGACAAAAAAAGAGACAAATACCTATTGGAGGTACCCTAACTGTTCGGTCCAATTCGGTGTAATTCGGTCCATTTCGTTTTTTTTTTTTTTCGCAAAGGGAAATTTCCCCTTGTACCAGAAAAACCGAAAAAAACGAAATGAAAACCGAAAAAAACCGAAATGTTAGGGTACCTTTTTTGGTCGATTTCGTTTTTTTTCCAAAGGGGGGGACCCTTTGGTCGCCGAAATTCCCCAGCCAAATTTGGTCGCAAAATCGGCCGATTTTTCAAAAATCTCAAAAAAAAAAAAAATTTTTTTTTTTTCACAAGTGTTTTTGAGGCCTGCTCACTACACCCTAGGCACCCTTCTGAGACCAAAAAGTCAAAAAAAAGCATGAATTGGGCTGTTTTGAGCATCTAGAGTTTATTCCCCAGCCATTTTCTGTACCACCAGTGCACTTTGTATGGGCCAGCGCCTTGTCGAAAAATCGAAAAATCTCAAAAAAACTTTTTTTTTATACCACGCGTGAAAAACGTTTTATGGTCGTAACTGGCCTAAAAAGTGAGTGAAATAAGATTCGTTTTATTTCACGCAAATTGCACTAGGGTAACCCAGAGAGTGAAATAAAATATCACGGAGTGAAAAAAAAAAAATTGCCTGCAAAATGCCTTTGCAAATAAAATATTTTTTTTTTCACGCTGTTTTTGTTCGTAATTTTACCCCAAAAAGCGTGAAAGTGAAAAGTGGGTGCTAGGCTCAACGTTTAGGCCAGTTACGACCATAAATACGTTTTTCACTTGTGGAATAAAATTACATATTGAGTGAAATAAGAACATTTTCTTGCACTTGCCACTAAAAAGGCACCCTCGTGACTCTTATTCCCCTCGCTTCGCTCGGGAAATAACGCACTCGGGCACCTTTTTAGTGGCGCGTGAAATAAAATAGTTCTTATTTCACTCGAATAAATAGTTATTTTTTCGGGAAAATTTCGACCACTGAGGTGGGTCTTTGGGCACCAAAAAATGCAAAAAAAATGCAAAAATCGGGTGTTTTGACCATCTGTGGTTACACAAAACACACTTCTGTGTACAAGCCTACACCAATACAGTGGTAATACAAGGCGATTTTTGACCAAAAAAATGACTATTTTTTACCGGTAAAAATAAAGTCATTTTTCCCGCGGGATCCATACAGCACGAGGAACTGCTTTTGTCCCGAGCGCAGCGAGGGACAAAAGAGTTCAGAGGGCTGTATGGATCCCAAGGGAAAAATGACTTATTTTTACCAATAAAAAGTTGTTTTTTTACCTGCGCCAGAATTTGTTTCACGCTCCGCCACCCAATCATTATACTAGAGAGACCATAGTATATCACACACAGAATCACACAACATCACAACTCACCACACACTGAGACACACAAGTGCGTGCCTTGCAGCAGATGCCGGTACGACGTCACAGTTGAAGAGACATTACGGATGGCAAAGTGAGAAACTATGTCGCTCTACGTGGACAACTCTGCTCAGAACATAAACCATATGGCAAGCTTCATCGGTGGTGCTCCGGTTCCTGGTGAGTTTCAGGCTCCGATGACTCAGGAACTCGCCACGTAGTGGCGAGTTCCTTGAGTCATCAACATTGTGTAGAAGAAAGACTGATCCTACTGCGAGTCTCCCAACCCCTGTGGAAGCGTGCAATGCAACAAACGGTTGAGATCTGATCAAGCGGAACGGATATATTTCTGTATTCCACACAAACACACACCCAAACACCCTCAGAATGCAGGAAATACCTCACACAACACACAGACACCCTCAGAAACCAAGAAAACCCTCAAAAATCCCTCACAACTCTTAGCAAATTCCCTAAGGAAAATGCGGGATTTTTTTTTTCCCGCGCGGGAAGAAATGACTTTTTTTTGTCCCGCTGATGTATTAAGGAATGGGTGGCGGAGCGGGAAACAGATTCTGGCGCAGGTAAAAAAAATTTTTTTTTCGCCCAAAATCGGGCGTGGTACGTCATAAAATGGCCCAAAAAATCCAAGGAAAACCTTCGATTGGGCAAATTATGAAAAATTTTTTCAAGTCAAATTTTCAACCAAAATACGGTCATTTTGTTCACACAGTGATTCTACGTCATGCTAGCTTCCTGTGCAGAACTCCAGCAATTCACCAATGCCGGCATCTATCTTTCCATTATCGCCATTGCACTTCGTTCACGCCATTGCACTTCGGTCATTTTGTGCATACCCTGTGACTGTGGTGGCTAGAGAACACGCACATGCAGACCCGTTCCTTGCAATTTCCAGTGTTGTGTTTAACAATGCATGCATCCAGAGGACCTCTGGTTTACGAAATCGTAGGCACTCCTGTGCAAAAATGAAGTCGGTTTTTGACCCAAAATCGGGGTGGGTGGGCCATAATTTGCTCCAAATTTGGCCGAAAATTGGGATTTTTCTGAAAATTTTCATTGTGCCCAGCAAAAATCCTTGATTTTTTGAAGAATTTTCCAAAAAATATGCTATACCCCCTATGACTGGACCCAACTCCCCTCACCCTTTTTTTCCCCTAAAAAAGCCCCCAAAATTCCTACCATTTTTACCATTTTTACCATTTTTGACCAATTTAGGGTACCTCCATTCAATTCTTTTGTTTGAATGAAGCGATAAAACGGAAAAAAAAAAGGTGTGTTTTTTTTTCTTGTCTTTCATTTTATGCTTTGACAGCCTGAAGTCGTTTTCTATTTTCTAAAAACACAGACTCGACGTTTTCGCTCTCCTTGCTAAGCGATGCGTCCACAGCGTTATTTTTTTTTTTTTTTTCCCCACCCATTTTATTTTCCCACATTTCCCTCCCCTTTTGCATGAGCTCGACTGAGATGTGTTTTAGCACGTTTCAACTACTCTTTTAGGCTAGTTGACGCCACGGGTCGGTTTAGGAAATTTGTCCATTTTTCTGGAAAATCGTGTCCCATACCCCCCCATACCGCCCTCAAATGCCCCCAAACCCTCCAAAACCCTCGCGAACCCTCGCATACCCTACCATACCCAACCATACCCTGCCGTACCCTCCCATACCGCACGTTTGCCTTTTTTTTTGGGATAATCATGTCCCATACCCTGCCACACCCTGCCATACCATGCCATACCCTCCCGGTACTGGGTACTGGGTACTGGGTACTGGGTACTGGGTACTGGGTACTGGGTACTGGGTACTGGGTACTGGGTACTGGGTACTGGGTACTGGGTACTGGGTACTGGGTACTGGGTACTGGGTACTGGGTACTGGGTACTGGGTACTGGGTACTGGGTACTGGGTACTGGGTACTGGGTACTGGGTACTGGGTACTGGGTACTGGGTACTGGGTACTGGGTACTGGGTACTGGGTACTGGGTACTGGGTACTGGGTACTGGGTACTGGGTACTGGGTACTGGGTACTGGGTACTGGGTACTGGGTACTGGGTACTGGGTACTGGGTACTGGGTACTGGGTACTGGGTACTGGGTACTGGGTACTGGCTAATGGCTACCCGTGCCAAACCGTGCCACACCCTGCCATACCCTGCCACACCCGTGCCAAACCGTGCCACACCCTGCCACACTGCGCCATACCCGTGCCAAATCGTGCCACACCGTGCCACACCGTGCCATACCCTGCCCTACCCTTACTAACCCTCTCAAACCCCCCCAAATCTGCCCAAATCCTCTCAAACCCTCCCAAACCCAAATGTCCGTGACGTCAACTAGCCTATCTTTGTTTTTTTTTTCTCTCCCCATTTCCCTACAGCGCGTCTCGCGTCTCTCTCTGTGTTCACCAAGACGCCATCCACCCTCCCCCGAAATTGACAGAGGGAGTGAGGAGACTCTGTGTGTCTTCTTCTGCTTTATTTTTTTTTTTTTTTTTTATGAATCACAGGGCTTCCCGCAGGATCTGGGGTTTTGGCCTCCCAGGGGGACCAGCCAAAAAAAGGTGGAATTTTTTTTTTTTTTTCAATGATTTTAATTTGTGTGGTGTGTAGCATTAACGCTGACGCTACGTTACGTTACGCGCCTTTACGCACTTTAAGTGGTCAAAAAAAATTTTCGACTTCGGCGAAAATGTCCCGGCAAACCGTTAAAACTGCTGCATTAACTCGCATATTGCATATCATCTCACGTTCCCCACCTTTGCGGAATAAGAAAAAATATGTCAGGTCGGTAGCGTGCAGACGTTTCCTCGTATAGACATCTACAAAAAGAAACGACAGTCATGGCAAAGGTTCCTGGCGAAGCCACGGTACGCAATATTTCAAAATACTGTGATTAAAATTGCACATTTTACAGCCACACTATGTCATGGGTGGCTTGCAATCTTGCGCCGCAGGCGCACGGTACGCTACTTTTTTCTTTTGCCATGCTGCATGCTTCCTTTTCCTTCGGCGTTTGACCAATTGAGTCGCGTTCTGGCTGTGACGGGGTCACTTTGCCCATGAGGCATACTCGTGGTTCTTTGCAACCGTTATTTTCTGCCTCTTCGGAGCCTGAGCCGATAACTGGGACTCCGCCGGTCGCTTTGCAAATTCCATTATGGAAATCTGTCTTGGTCCGGAGGACTTTTTTGGTGCCATCTTTTCCCCCTGTTACACGACGGTGATGTAACGGGTGTTACAAGTGGAGTTACAAGTGAGTTACATGTAACTTTTGTTACATGTAACTCACTTGTAACTCACTTGTAACGGTTTTTCACTTGTAACGTTACATGTAACTTCACTTGTAATGTACTGTACATCACCGTCGTGTAGTTGCCTGTATTTGGATGCGCGGGGACGGGAGGGTGGGAAAAATTAAAAAAAATGTGGAAAATTCCTAATAGGCAGCCTCGGAACACTCAAGGGCAGGCTGGTCCCCCCTGGTCCCCCCTTATTATTTTTATTTTCCCCCAGGGGGACCAGTGGTCCCCCCTGGTCCCCCCTGTGGGAAGCCCTGGAATCTTCTTTCTTTGCTTTCTTTTGAGGTTATAGTTGCAAGGTGACTAAACGCAGGATTACAAAAAAAACAAAAACAAAAAGGATCCAAAAATACAACAAAAAAGATTGATGAATAACCAATGTTCAAAACATTAAGTAATCTAATCAGACTAAGCGCAGGAGATGAATAAACTAAAATATTATAGTGGAGCACACTCTAGGGTGGCTACACTAATACAAACCAAGTTTTCAAACTAAAGAAAACTCTAATCAGACTAAGCACGAGAGGCTTAGCTTCATCTGTAAACCTCTTCTTTAAAGATCCCGTGAAGAAAAAAAAAATCCGTGGCTGTTTCTATCCCGATGATACAGTAGTCTAAAAAAAATCAAACAATTTTTTATTATGTTTGGGTACATTTAGTGCACCCTATTATACCTTCTATTCAGTAGAATAGTTAGTATATGAAACAATTTTTTTATGAATCTCCGTTTTCCCCATTTTTTTTCTTTTCTAATCATATTTTGCAAGGTGGCTAAGCAGGAGAGGCTTAGGCTCATCTCATAAACTTTTCTTTTCTTTTTGCTTTCTTTGTCGTCTGCGTCCCACAAAAGGCGTTTTTTTTTTTTCGCTAATCAACCTTTTATTTTTTTTTCTTTATTTTTTCCCCTCTCCCTCCCTCTCCCTATCCGATCAAATACACCATGGCCTCGTAATAAGACATTATGTGTTCATCATTGAGATGTATTGCGCGCAGTAATTTATCCACGTTTTTTTTTTTTTCCGCGTTGCTCGTCACGTAATGTCATTGCGAGGCCATGATGTACTCTCTCTCACCTCTTCCCTTCCTCCGCAAAAAAAAAAGCAAAAAAAAAAAAAAAAAAACTTCACAAAAAATCCCTATTCAAAACTCCCTCCCTCAAAAAAAAAAAAAAAGACTTAGTGGAGTACACTCTGGGGTGGCTACACTAATACAAACCAAGTTTTCAAAAAAAAATAAAAATCACAAAAAAAAAGTGCAACACACATCCGTGTGTACACCACTATCATACAAACTTAAGGTATTTCAGAGTTTTTCTGTTTTCTATGTTTTTTGAAAGGTGACTAAGCACGAGAGGCTTAGTCAGCAGGAGAAGATTTGATGAATAACCAATGTTCAAAACATTAAGTAAAGCTAATCAAGACCAAGCTCGAGAGAGGCTTAGGTTCATCTCATAAACTTTTCTTCCCCCCCGACCTTGTTCCCCCCCCCTCCCTGCGATGACCAAGCAACAGAGAGGCACACCATACCTTTCTGTGTTTTCTTTTTCCTTTTTTTCCACCTTTTTTTTCCCCCCTCCACCCCCGTCCTTTTTCATTTTTCCTCGCTCATTCGTTCCTCGCGTATTCGCGAACTGGATATCAAAAAGGGGTGGTCGTTCTCTCTAGCTACTAGCGGGGTGGGTGGTCATATAATGTCCCGTCATCGATTTTTCTTTTTTTTTTTTTAAAGATGGACAACATCATTTGGTTGTCAGTACTCAACAAAAACAAGATTGGAGGCAGCGCTTTTGGGGAAAACAAAAAAAGGGAAAGGGAAGGCTCGTTTTTCCTTTTAATGTTACAAAGTAACAATAAACCATTTTTCCCGGTGACCCCCCCCTCCCCACCCCCTATGTTACACGGAAAAACCGTTTTTCCGAATTTTCATTTATTGTAACAACAAGGCGCAGTGGACGTGCACATCCGAAAACACCCGCATTTGCATTTCCGGAATCCGTCCGCACTGTGGTGGGGTCAATCTGCCGAAATGGACAAGTTCTTGTTGTTGGAAAAAGCCACTTTTTCCCGCCATTGTTACAAAAAAAAAAGTTTTTTCCCCGGATTTCGGTCGGACCCCCTCCCCCCCCTTTATTGTTACTTTGTAACATTAAATGGAAAAACGAGCCTTCCCAAAGGAAAAAAAACAAAATAAAATCATGATTTTGGAATTGTTTGTTTTTGATTCACTTTTGATTCATAAAAAAACATATCAAACACCCAATTGCACACTTTCCTACCCTTTTTTTTTTGTGACACCCGCTTGCGCACAAACAAAGACCCGATCTTTTTCTCTGTTGTGGATGCTTCAACGCAACAATAACGTACAACAACAAAGAGACACAAGTAACTTTTCTTTCCCTCCCCTCTTTTTTTGGAAAACAATTCTGTTGCCCTATACCATGCTTCAATTTATTGAACGCATACGATTATGTTGAAATAATTATTCTGGTGTTCCTGAATACCTGATCAAGGACATGTCAATATAGGCCCCCTCTGGAACACCATTTTCCAAAAAAGAAAGAAAGAAAGACGGGAAAGGTGGCTCGACCAGCTTTTTTCCAATTTTTTGTCATTTTTTTTTTGATATAGTACCTGCATCAACTGCAGAGAGTATTTAACTGTTATCTTTTTCCAGAGCGGTTGTGAACCCGCCTCCGTTCTCTTACGGTACGGACCACCTCATGTCCCCCACCCCTTTGCATGAAACTCGACTGAGCTGCGTTTTTAGCATGTTTCAGCTGCTCCTTTTTTTTAAATTAAATAATACCTGCATGCATTGCAGTGGTTTGGCTGGGTTGGTAATTATGTGGGCCAGTCGGGTGCCCTGCATCAATCTTTTCGGCATTGTTATTAGGGTTTTCTTTTTCGTTTCGTTAAAGAAAGAGAGTATATGAAATAATAAGCTATTGTTACTAGGTTGTTCATGGTAGGGAGGCGTGGTGCACTCATATACTACAACAACGACGAGGTAGTCCTCCTTTCCTCCCCCACACGATAAAAACGAGAGTGCCAAAAATGATGTGTGGGTGTTTTGCTAAAACAAATAAAGGGGGGTGGTGGTGGTGGTTCTGCTGTGCTCTTCTCCCCTAGACATACCTAGAAGGCGAATATCATATTCGCCTGTTTTCTTCTAGATTCGCCCGATATTCGGATCCGAATATAGGGCGAATACGTATTTGCCTTCTAGGTGTGCCTATATGGGGGGGGAGAAGATCACGCCAGCAGTTGTGTGGGTGGTATGCATGCACATACAGAGGCACGCTTGCATCTAAACAAAAAGGGTTTCTGTAATTTTAGTTTTTTTTTTTTTAATTGTGCTTTTTAATCGCGCTCCCTAGACTAGACTAGGCGAGCCTGTGAACCAAGTGATACCAGAGTGGAGAAATGAAGAAGATGAGATAATGAAAATTCACATGATACTTACCATGTGAGACAGAAAACCCCCCTCCGGATTTAAATTTTGTGGGGACAAGAAAAGGTGGGGGGATAAACCGGACACAATCGGCGAATTGCAAAAAAACGTAGGTCATTTTTTTTTTTTCCCTTCTTTTTTTTTTTGCAAGAAAACTGTTTGACCAACTAGCGACAGTGGTTTAAATACCTTTGCACCTTCCCTCCCCCTCTTCCCCTCTGAGCATGTTACCACTGTGTGCATTCAGAGCAAACAATCATTGCTGTATAACCTACTCTTGCAAAATCCGTATATTTTTTGTGTTCGTGTAGCCCCTTATCCTTATGTGTTCTCCCTCTCCTGCCGTTCCTTGAAAGAAGTTCTAAATAAATAAAATAGTATATGAAATAATAAGCTATTGTTACTAGGTTGTTCATGGTAGGGAGGCGTGGTGCACTCATATACTACAACAACGACGAGGTAGTCCTCCTTTCCTCCCCCACACGATAAAAACGAGAGTGCCAAAAATGATGTGTGGGTGTTTTGCTAAAACAAATAAAGGGGGGTGGTGGTGGTGGTTCTGCTGTGCTCTTCTCCCCTAGACATACCTAGAAGGCGAATATCATATTCGCCTGTTTTCTTCTAGATTCGCCCGATATTCGGATCCGAATATAGGGCGAATACGTATTTGCCTTCTAGGTGTGCCTATATGGGGGGGAGAAGATCACGCCAGCAGTTGTGTGGGTGGTATGCATGCACATACAGAGGCACGCTTGCATCTAAACAAAAAGGGTTTCTGTAATTTTAGTTTTTTTTTTTTTAATTGTGCTTTTTAATCGCGCTCCCTAGACTAGACTAGGCGAGCCTGTGAACCAAGTGATACCAGAGTGGAGAAATGAAGAAGATGAGATAATGAAAATTCACATGATACTTACCATGTGAGACAGAAAACCCCCCTCCGGATTTAAATTTTGTGGGGACAAGAAAAGGTGGGGGGATAAACCGGACACAATCGGCGAATTGCAAAAAAACGTAGGTCATTTTTTTTTTTTCCCTTCTTTTTTTTTTTGCAAGAAAACTGTTTGACCAACTAGCGACAGTGGTTTAAATACCTTTGCACCTTCCCTCCCCCTCTTCCCCTCTGAGCATGTTACCACTGTGTGCATTCAGAGCAAACAATCATTGCTGTATAACCTACTCTTGCAAAATCCGTATATTTTTTGTGTTCGTGTAGCCCCTTATCCTTAAGTGTTCTCCCTCTCCTGCCGTTCCTTGAAAGAAGTTCTAAATAAATAAAATAGTATATGAAATAATAAGCTATTGTTACTAGGTTGTTCATGGTAGGGAGGCGTGGTGCACTCATATACTACAACAACGACGAGGTAGTCCTCCTTTCCTCCCCCACACGATAAAAACGAGAGTGCCAAAAATGATGTGTGGGTGTTTTGCTAAAACAAATAAAGGGGGGTGGTGGTGGTGGTTCTGCTGTGCTCTTCTCCCCTAGACATACCTAGAAGGCGAATATCATATTCGCCTGTTTTCTTCTAGATTCGCCCGATATTCGGATCCGAATATAGGGCGAATACGTATTTGCCTTCTAGGTGTGCCTATATGGGGGGGAGAAGATCACGCCAGCAGTTGTGTGGGTGGTATGCATGCACATACAGAGGCACGCTTGCATCTAAACAAAAAGGGTTTCTGTAATTTTAGTTTTTTTTTTTTTAATTGTGCTTTTTAATCGCGCTCCCTAGACTAGACTAGGCGAGCCTGTGAACCAAGTGATACCAGAGTGGAGAAATGAAGAAGATGAGATAATGAAAATTCACATGATACTTACCATGTGAGACAGAAAACCCCCCTCCGGATTTAAATTTTGTGGGGACAAGAAAAGGTGGGGGGATAAACCGGACACAATCGGCGAATTGCAAAAAAACGTAGGTCATTTTTTTTTTTTCCCTTCTTTTTTTTTTTGCAAGAAAACTGTTTGACCAACTAGCGACAGTGGTTTAAATACCTTTGCACCTTCCCTCCCCCTCTTCCCCTCTGAGCATGTTACCACTGTGTGCATTCAGAGCAAACAATCATTGCTGTATAACCTACTCTTGCAAAATCCGTATATTTTTTGTGTTCGTGTAGCCCCTTATCCTTAAGTGTTCTCCCTCTCCTGCCGTTCCTTGAAAGAAGTTCTAAATAAATAAAAGGCTTTGGCCAACATTGAGTACAGACCCGAATTCTCCCACCTGGTGGGATTACTCGGCGATTGTCCGACACAACAAAAAAAAAAAAAAAAAAAAAAAACTCATAAACAACCCCCATTCAAAAACCTCCTCCTGTCACCCTCGTACCGAAACCTACGCATGCGTTTTTCTTTTCTTTTTTGCATGAGCTCGACTGAGATGCGTTTTAGCACGTTTTAGTTTTTTTTGGGATGCAATTCGCCTCTCGTTTTTTGTGTATACTCAACTCCATTTGCATTTGCAACAAGAGAGAAAAAAAATCGAATGAAAAAAAAAAGAAAAAAATGGAAAAAAAAAAAAAAAAAGCGTGGTTTTTACAGTTGAGGCATCTACTCTGTCTTCATTGATTTATTATTTTTTTTCTTTTTTCAAAAGCGAAAAAAAAGTACCGATGTTCAGAATTGAAAAAAAAAAAACAAAAATCTGATCAGACCACACCAAAAACGACAAGCCCTCCCCTTTTCTTCATCCTTCCCCTCTCACCGCTTAAAAACTGAAGCTTTTTTCACCTTTTGTCCCCTTTTTTTTAACTTCAGCTACCGTTGTTCATTTCATTCCGACACCCGCATCCCTCACACCACACCCCAAACCTTGCTTCAGATTTTCCAATACAACAATGCTTGCGCTTGGTGTTCTTGCGGCTGCGACACTTGGGTACACGGTAGACACTTGCCCATCTGATAGTTACTGCATCCAGGCTGCGATCGAATCTGCCCCTCTCTCGCTCTTGGCTGTGCAGCCGAATGGGCAGTACATGGCGGTTACATATGGGACCATTTTGTATATGCGCAACACAATTGACCAGACAACGTATGGTAACCAGCCACCCACCTTCGGACTTCTCACTGACAGTACTTCTGTTGTCTTCACACCCGACAACCAAAAGCTGTTTCTGGCCACCTCCCTGGGAGTGCTTTCCTGGAATTCCCTCCCCTCATCAAAGTTCGTATTAATGGACTCAGAGTCATCCCAAACACTTGCAGTGAGCGCCGACAGCACGTTGCTGGCGACAGGACCCACTCTTGGTCGTTCCCCGGAAGTGGTGAAGATATACAACACAGACACGCTGGCGGAGGTGGCAAGCGTGTTGATGTCAGAGGGCGGGGTCATCACGGAGCTGACGTTCTCGCCTGACGGTGCGTACCTTGCGTACTGCAATGCAGGGGAGGGGGTGGTTGTGGTGATCCGCACTGCGGACTGGACACGTGCCTTTGAGTACCAGCTGGTGGGTGTGAACACAGTGCGGTTCTCGGCAGACAGCAGAGCAGTGCTGGCAACGTCTGTCTTCATCAGGGCGGTTGTGACTTGGACGGCAGTGACTTGGAGACTGGGGTCCGGCACAGTCGCACAAGTCTTGCTGCAGCTCACAGACGTAACTTCATTTGCGTGGTCGCCTGACGCACGTCGCATCGCGTATGAGAGCGGCACCACGGTCACCGTGCATCAGTTTGATATTGTCACAGACCCCATTGTGATCACCACAGACCATGCAGCGGGTGTGATGATGTTCAGGCGTGATACACTCTTGCAGACCTGCGCAAAAGAGTCTGGACACTGCAAGATCTGGTCCATCCCTGCGGCCCCCACCTCCATTCCCACCCCCAGTCCCACCTCTGTTCCCACCGCCAGTCCCACTGCCATTCCCACCTCCGTTCCCACCACCATTCCCACCGCCAGTCCCACCGCCAGTCCCACTGCCATTCCCACTCCTCAGGCCACTGACATCCCAAGTGTGCCGCCAACTGAACTTCCCAGTGTGCAACCCACCAACATCCCAAGTGTGCCGCCGACAGTGGAACCGAGCGCCGAGACGACGAACGCACCACCTTCGGTGTGTGTGCAGCCCAGCACCCTGACCGGCACGTGTGCGTCGACCCTGCAGTGTGCGCTGCAGATCCGGCACTCGGAGCCTGTGCGCAGCGTGGCCTTCTCACCTGACAGCACAACACTTGCGACAGGGTCTGTGGACGGCCGTGTCCGTCTCTTCACTGCAAGCGGGACGTTCCTGCGCTATGCCGGGTGTGTGGACTTCGTTGCGCACGACATTGCGTTCTCTCCAGACAGCACGCGCTTTGCTGTGGGCGGAGATGCAGGCAACCTGGTCGTCTGCGACAGTGCGACAGGCGAGGCACTGCTGCACCTCGCTGTGCACAGCAGCATGCCCGTGACACGTGTGTCCTTCTCTGAGGACGGTGCCTGGGTCATCTCTGCAGGAAGCGACTCTGCTGTGAGCAAGTACAGTGCGATTGTTGCGGGGGAGCCGGACCTTGTGCTGCAAGGCTACACACGTGACGCAGTGTTCTCTGCAGGTGGTGCACGCATCGCGACTGTGGGCACACATGTTGCGGACCCTGTCGTTGTCTGGGATGCCGACAACGGTGCGCAGAAGGAGGTGCTTGAGCTGACCCTGGGCGACGTGCGGACGCTCTCGTTCAACAGCAACGCAACACAGCTGGCAAGGGGGTACCCCGACGGGAAGGTGCGGGTGTGGAGTGACGGTGCCGACAGACTCACCCTTGCACTGCCGTCGGGGCTTCTCTCCGATGCAGCCTTCAGCCCAGACGACGAGCACATCGCGGCAGTGGGTCTGCAGGACGTGCTTGTGTGGGATGCCGCCTCAGGAGCAGTCGTGGCCAACCTCGTTGCACACACCTCAGTCGTCAACAGACTTGCGTTCTCGTCTGACAGCTCCCGTCTCGCGACTGCAGGACACGACGGAATCGTCTATGTGTGGAACCTCTGAGCCAAGGATGATTGAAGGATTGTTGCTGTCTTTTTCTGGCAACAAGAATGTATATTTTTCTAAAATGCAAATGTGATAAGGTCCCGTTTTTTGTCGCATTTATTTTGTCTGGTTTACAATTTGTGTTGTTTGTCATTGAGTGCGGGGCTGCTCATTTGTGCAGTGCTTCACTGATTCACTCTTTTTGAAAGATGTATTTCATATACGTGCACACATAAGGCACGTTGTTCATGTTCAACCACCGTAAACGTACTACATGGAGACTGTACGAATTGTACAAAGCCCCATTTTCTGTTCAACTAGTGCAACACTAGTGGGTCTTTCTGTCTTCTTGCCGGGCGGGGAGGGCTGTGGCGCGGCGGTGGTCAGCCTGGATAACTAGTACAGGCAGTAGCGCCCTCCCACCACCCTCCCCCTCTCCCTCCCCTCCCATTTTCTTTCCCCGCGACCCTCGTTGGCAGGTGACCTAAGAGTGGGAACATTTCCCACTTCTAAACCAACCCAAAAATTTCTTCTTTTGACACACTCTTTTTAGGTAGAACAAGAAAAAGAAAAATATTTTTTGTACTGGGTGTCAAAAAGCGAGAAGAACTGAAGAACGCAACTAAATAAACCCTTGATTGATCGTGCGTATTGAACCTACCAACTAAACAAAAGACGACGAGGTGTTCATTAGGGTTTTTTGTGAACAGCGTTAGGACCCCTGCTCGTAGGGTCCTTAGCTGGCCTAGTGGACCTGAACCACCTTTGTTTAGTGCGTACTGTAGGTAACCTTTGTGCTAGTCTCACTCACAGTAGTGACGATCTCTGCACAATAGTGAGTGTACCGCCTTTTGCGTCTTATCTGATTCCATGCAAATGCTAAAAAGGAAATTGAGCACCGTACCCCTCCCTCCCTCTTTCCATTTTTTCCCCCTAATCCGGGGCGGGTTGGAGTAGAGCCACATTTCACCGACAGGTCGAGGTGTGTGCGTTTCACCACAACCTCTCCCTTTTGTCTTTATTGTTTTTATTGCTTTTATTGTTTGCGGTCCACCTGATTTTTACCCCGCGTATAGGCGCGTATAAGCGCGTAAAGGCGTGTACGGACAGTCCGTATATGCCTATACGGCCCTATACACGCCTATACACGCCTTTACGCGGGGTAAAAATCAGACGGGCGGTGGGGGAAAACATAACAAGGAAACGTCGTAATGCGGCTTCTATTTTGTGTTCGTACCACGAGTGTGGCATGTCTTGATTTTTATACTAGTCTCACTCACAGTAGTGATGATCCCTTCACATGAGCGGCCTTATCTTTATTTTAGCAGCAAAAATACTGCACTCCCTAGGTCATACATACACGAGTTTTCCTGGAAGCGCAGGAAAAAAAATGACTGGGGGAGTGTTGGTGGCTACTCCACAGAGTCCGGCACACTCGCTCAAATTTTTTCTTTTTTTTGTACTCAGGTAGCTACGTAGCCTTCAGGGAGGCAATCGTGTGCTAATACAGAAAGTATCAGTCAAGGCTGTCCTTACAGACGCATGCCAAAGCGGCCGCCACATGGGTGTGGACTTAAGATTGAAGTTTCATCATTGTACTAGCCCAGGGAGGGTTCCCGGCTACCGGCGAGGTCTCTTCCAATCCGTTCCCTAGTTTCCTAGTTTTTTTTTTGCTTTTATTTTATTGTCTTCATGCTTTTATCATTGTTGGGAAATAAAATTGGATTTTTTTTGGGTTGCTTCGGCCTCCACATTCGCCCCCCCCCTCAGCGCCTCTTATCGAGATAAAAAGTATCCCCCTTCCCTCCTCTCCGTTTATCATTTTGCTATTCACCCCCTCGCGGGTCTTTTTAGGTAATGTCTCTCTATCCGACCCCTCCCTCCCTCTCTCTTTCTTTCTCCACACATCTCACACCGAAGGAAAAAAGCTTTATTACACCACGCTTTTGACAGTCCAAAAACGCTCTCAATCGTTGAGATTCACTCCCCTCGCGGGGTCTTTTTAGGTAATCTCTCTGTATCAGACCCTCTCTCTCTCTCCCTCTCTTCCTCGACACATCTCACACCAAAGGAAAAAAAAACCTCGCTACTCCACGCTTTTGACAGTCCAAAAACTCAGTTGAGATGACGACGTTGCACTGTATCCGTAGTGGTGCTTGCGAGGAGGGTCTGAAGCTGCTGCATGCCTTCCACCTTGTAGTGCTGACGTGCATCCCTGATGAGGAAGTAGAGGACTACGAGGAGTGGGTCGCAATGCTCTCTGGGCGTGCAGCAGACCTGCCGCGCTTCGAAGCTGCAGTGCTGTGCTGCGACGCCACTGTCGTGGGCGGGGTGGCGTTCGAGACCTACGCAAGCGGTGCCGTGCTTCTCACCTACCTCGCTGTACACAGCGCGCACCGTGGACGTGGCCATGCTCGCACCCTTGTTGCACACTGCACCACCACAGCAGACAGCACCACCGGCATTGTTCTCGAAGCCCACCTCCCCTCCGTCCACGATGGATTCATGGACCCCATTGCGCGGCTGAGGGTCTACGAGAAGCTAGGATTCTGTGCACTCTCTCCGGCATTGCAGTACACTGCACCCAGCGTGGCGCCGGGGACCGCGAACGTCGAAGGGTTGATGCTGCTTGTGAAGGGTGGAGGAGGCGATGGTGTGCGTGCTGGGACCGACACCGCCTGGCTTGCTACCTTCCTTGCAGAGTACTGGCGTGCCTGCTATGCAAGCGATGAGGGGCCTCTCAGACGCATGCTCGCGTGGGTTGCCGCAAACCCTCATGCAGAGCTGGTTTCACCAGTACCGTGAAGAGGGGGGTTCTCAGGGGTGAAGAGTCAAGCCGCTGATAGCGTGTCGGACAGCCCCGCCGCTGTCACCGATTGTGGGTGAGGAATATACAACGGGCTATGGTGGTTATGGTAGTCTGTGGCGTGGCTTTGTTTGTCACCTCATCGAAGAGCTCCAGCACCTCGGCCAGTTGGGGGCGTCTTTGGCAGGCTGTTGTGCTTCAGGGCTTTTTTTGTGATGATTTTTTTTGTCCTCAAAAGGGCATGAGGTTGGCAGCCTCCGTAGCGGGGTGTGACGCACCCACCCGCAAACCATTGTGCGCCGGCGCACTGCTGGTTCCTGTGGAGTGCCTTCTCTGGTCAGCGAACGGGCGTTGTCAGAACCAGGTGAGGTGAGGAAGGAGAGGTAAAAGCCCTGCACGGTGTGCACCCCCACACCACAATTTGACCTGCTTAGCGAACCAAAAATTGGTACAGTGCAGTAGTGGGGCTCACCTAGTATCGGGGGAGAGTTTTTTCTTTTCTTTTTTTTTGCTTACACGCAGTGTTATCAGAAACTGAACATGAGCCAACGGTAAATTTGTCCTCACGCTTTTTGAACCATTCCCCTCACCCTACGTCCCACTCCCAATCTTTTTACCCTCTCCCTCTCTCCGTATGTATTCCCCTGCTCTCGAGGGAAGGATTCAACAGATCGTATCAGAGTATTCAGCAACTCTTCTCCTCTTCTATCCAACGATAGGCATGCTCTCTGCCTGTGTACTCTCTGTTTGCGGCAGCGCACCTTGGAATGAGGACGTCAGGTGTGATGTGGGTGTGAGCATAGTTGATACGAAAGTTGGTCGGTCTGGTGTCGGTCTTCAGGGCTTGTTTGTTGAGAGCATCAGAACATTGAGGGTCTCTAAAAAAATCATGGACAGCCACCCGCATCACTCACACCACACCCCAAACTTTGCTTCAGATTTCCCAATACAACAATGCTTGCGCTTGGTGTTCTTGCGGCTGCGACACTTGGTGGGTACACGGTAGACACTTGCCCACCTGACAGTTACTGCATCCAGGCTTCAATCGAGGATCGATTAGTGTCTCACTTGGCTGTGCAGCCGAACGGGCAGTACATGGCGGTTGCAAGTCGTACCCTCATGCATGCGCGTCTCACAAAAGAGCAGTACACGTATGGTGACCTGCCGCACATCATCGCCTTTGGCGGTTACATTGTTACTTCTGTTGTCTTCACACCCGACAACCAACAGCTGTTTGTTTCTCTCGGCAAGATAGTGCTTGCCTACAGGTCCCTTCCCTCATCGGAGGTTGTGAGAGTAACTTCACGTGAATACCAAACACTTGCAGTGAGTGCCGACAGCACGTTGCTGGCGACAGGACCCACTGTGGCTATTCCGAAGATCGACCCGGAAGTGGTGAAGATATACGACACAGACACGCTGGCGGAGGTGGCAAGCGTGTTGGTGTCAGAGGGCGGGGTCATCACGGAGCTGACGTTCTCGCCTGACGGTGCGTACCTTGCGTACTGCAATGCAGGGGAGGGGGTGGTTGTGGTGATCCGCACTGCGGACTGGACACGTGCCTTTGAGTACCAGCTGGTGGGTGTGAACACAGTGCGGTTTTCGGCAGACAGCAGCGCAGTGCTGGCAACGTCTGTCATCATGAGATCGGTTGTGAGGTGGATCCTGGGGACCGGCACAGTCGCACAAGTCTTGTTGCGTCCCACAGAAGTGACTACACCTGTGTGGTCACCTGACGCACGTCGCATCGCGTATAGGAGCGGCACCACGGTCACCGTGCATCAGTTTGATTCCAGCACAGACCCCATTGTGATCACCACAGTCCATGCCGTTGGTGTTATGATGTTCAGGCGTGATACACTCTTGCAGACCTGCGCAAAAGAGTCTGGACACTGCAAGATCTGGTCCATCCCTGCGGCCACCACCCTGCCCACCGCCATTCCCACTCCTCAACCCACTGACATCCCAAGTGTGCCGACGACAGTGGAACCGAGTGCCGAGACGACGAACGCACCACCGTCGGTGTGTGTGCAGCCCAGCACCCTGACCGGCACGTGTGCGTCGACTCTGAACTGTGCGCTGCAGATCCGGCACCCGGAGCCTGTGCGCAGCGTGGCCTTCTCACCTGACAGCACAACACTTGCGACAGGGTCTGTGGACGGCCGTGTCCGTCTCTTCACTGCAAGCGGGACGTTCCTGCGCTATGCCGGGTGTGTGGACTTTGTTGCGCACGACATTGCGTTCTCACCAGACAGCACGCGCTTTGCTGTGGGCGGAGATGCAGGGAACCTGGTCGTCTGCGACAGTGCGACAGGCGAGGCACTGCTGCACCTCGCTGTGCACAGCAGCATGCCCGTGACACGTGTGTCCTTCTCTGAGGACGGTGCCTGGGTCATCTCTGCAGGAAGCGACTCTGCTGTGAGAAAGTACAGTGCGATTGTTGCGGGGAAGCCGGACCTTGTGCTGCAAGGCTACACACGTGACGCAGTGTTCTCTGCAGGTGGTGCACGCATCGCGACTGTGGGCACAAATGTTGCAGACCCTGTCGTTGTCTGGGATGCCGACAACGGTGCGCAGAAGGAGGTGCTTGAGCTGACCCTGGGCGACGTGCGGACGCTCTCGTTCAACAGCAACGCAACACAGCTGGCAAGGGGGTACCCCGACGGGAAGGTGCGGGTGTGGAGTGGCGGTGCCGACAGACTCACCCTTGCACTGCCGTCGGGGCTTCTCTCCGATGCAGCCTTCAGCCCAGACGACGAGCACATCGCGGCAGTGGGTCTGCAGGACGTGCTTGTGTGGGATGCCGCCTCAGGAGCAGTCGTGGCCAACCTCGTTGCACACACCTCAGTCGTCAACAGACTTGCGTTCTCGTCTGACAGCTCCCGTCTCGCGACTGCAGGACACGACGGAATCGTCTATGTGTGGAACCTCTGAGCCAAGGATGATTGAAGGATTGTTGCTGTCTTTTTCTGGAAACAAATTGTGTTTTATTTTTCTTCATGAAAAGCAAATGGGATGATATCCCGTTGCTCTTTTGTCGGATTTAGTTTATCTGGTTTGTAGTTTGTGTTGTTTGACATTGCGTGAGTTGTGGCTCATTTGTGCAGTGCTTCACTGAATCAATATTTTTCAAATGTAAACCTGTGTGTGAACACATGAGCGATGTTCATGTTTGAACTACCGTAACCGTGCTGTTGTACACTGTACAAATTGGACAGATACTCATTTTTTGTTCGAATAGTGCAACGCGTGCAGGAGAGGGTAGTGGTGTTTGGCAATCTTCCGCAGACATGCCGTGTGTCTGCAAAAGTGATGTGGAGTACACCGATCTGCAATGTGTTGCTGCAGACCTGTTCAGCAGTCCTCTTTATTACCGAGCTTTTGACTAGACGCGTCAGGCCCGGTCTTGCTTTTCATTTTTCATTTTTCATTTTTTTTCCCCCCTCTTCTTTGAATTTTTACACGGCTATGCGTTTTCTTTGTTGACCTTTGTCGGTAGACACAGGGCCGGCGCACTAACCTGATGACATGTTTACTTGTCGAGGTATGAGCTATGGTCACTGTATAGGCTGATTAACAGCGTCACCATGAGGCGCATCTGCTATTCCACGCTTCTTTGTTGATTTTGAGCTTTTGTGTATTGAAAAATTTATGTTCGCTTTGCACCCACCTCGGTGTCATGCTTCTCACAGAGGTCTCTTGTTTACACCCCCACCACACACCATGATATAGCTCGCAGGCACAGCCAGGTCTGCATGACCAGTTGCCTAACATACACACTCACGCATGTGACGTGTTCACAGGTGTTTCCCTTCCCCAGTTACCCCATGCTTGCGTGTCTCTGTGTGCAAGGGAGGACCACATCTGGTCTCCTTCGCACATAACAGCACTGCGCTGCTGGGGTCTTTTTACCCTTTCTTTTTTAGACATAGTTTGAAAAAATGTGATATGAACCATCGAGATGTGATGATGTTGCGTCTCGAAAGTGAGGTTCCATAAATGCAACACAACAAAAACTGCTGTATTTTTCTAGACATCTATTCTTGCGAACAATTCTGCATCTCGCAGGTCAAAGGTGTGCTGCCACCACGCCACCCAGGGCATGTGGGAACGTGTCACACACCTGCCTGTGTTGAGGTGTCTGCATGAACAGCTACCGTTGTTCATTTCATTCCGACACCCGCATCACTCACACCACACCCCAAACCTTGCTCCAGATTTTCCAATACAACAATGCTTGCGCTTGGTGTTCTTGCGGCTGCGACACTTGGGTACACGGTAGACACTTGCCCATCTGACAGTTACTGCATCCAGGCTGCGATCGAGTCTAGCAGAGCTCCTCTCACTCACTTGGCTGTGCAGCCGAATGGGCAGTACATGGCGATTACGGGTAGGTACACCATGGTTGTGCGTCTCACAAATGAGCAGTCCACGTATGGTGACCAGCCAGACACCTTCGGCATTGGCGGTGACACTATTACTTCTGTTGTCTTCACACCCGACAACCAGCAGGTGTTTCTTGCTATTGGCACGAGAGTGCTTGCCTGCAACTCCCTTCCCTCATCGGCGTATGTGGTAGTGGCCTCGGCTTCATCCCAAACACTTGCAGTGAGTGCCGACAGCACGTTGCTGGCGACAGGACCCACTGTGGCTAGTCCGGGGAACGACCTGGAAGTGGTGAAGATATACAAGACAGACACGCTGGACTGGGTGACAAGCGTGTTGGTGTCAGAGGGCGGGGTCATCACGGAGCTGACGTTCTCGCCTGACGGTGCGTACCTTGCGTACTGCAATGCAGGGGAGGGGGTGGTTGTGGTGATCCGCACTGCGGACTGGACACGTGCCTTTGAGTACCAGCTGGTGGGTGTGAACACAGTGCGGTTCTCGGCAGACAGCAGCGCAGTGCTGGCAGCGTCTGTCACGAGCAGGTGGGTTGTGAGGTGGATCCTGGGGTCCGGCACAGTCGCACAAGCCTTGTTGCGTCCCACAGAAGTAACTACACTTGTGTGGTCACCTGACGCACGTCGCATCGCGTATGGGAGCGGCACCACGGTCACCGTGCATCAGTTTGATTCCAGCACTGACCCCATTGTTATCACCACAGTCCATGAAGTGGGTGTTATGATGTTCAGGCGTGATACACTTTTGCAGACCTGCGCAACAGAGTCTGGACACTGCAAGATCTGGTCCATCCCTGCGGCCACCGTCCTGCCCACCGCCATTCCCACTCCTCAACCCCCAAGTGTGCAGCCCACCAATATTCCAAGTGTGCCGCCGACAGTGGAACCGAGTGCCGAGACGACGAACGCACCACCTTCGGTGTGTGTGCAGCCCAGCACCCTGACCGGCACGTGTGCGTCGACCCTGCAGTGTGCGCTGCAGATCCGGCACCCGGAGCCTGTGCGCAGCGTGGCCTTCTCACCTGACAGCACAACACTTGCGACAGGGTCTGTGGACGGCCGTGTCCGTCTCTTCACTGCAAGCGGGACGTTCCTGCGCTATGCCGGGTGTGTGGACTTCGTTGCGCACGACATTGCGTTCTCACCAGACAGCACGCGCTTTGCTGTGGGCGGAGATGCAGGCAACCTGGTCGTCTGCGACAGTGCAACAGGCGAGGCACTGCTGCACCTCGCTGTGCACAGCAGCATGCCTGTGACACGTGTGTCCTTCTCTGAGGACGGTGCCTGGGTCATCTCTGCAGGAAGCGACTCTGCTGTGAGAAAGTACAGTGCGATTGTTGCGGGGGAGCCGGACCTTGTGCTGCAAGGCTACACACGTGACGCAGTGTTCTCTGCAGGTGGTGCACGCATCGCGACTGTGGGCACACATGTTGCGGACCCTGTCGTTGTCTGGGATGCCGACAACGGTGCGCAGAAGGAGGTGCTTGAGCTGACCCTGGGCGACGTGCGGACACTCTCGTTCAACAGCAACGCAACACAGCTGGCAAGGGGGTACCCCGACGGGAAGGTGCGGGTGTGGAGTGGCGGTGCCGACAGACTCACCCTTGCACTGCCGTCGGGGCTTCTCTCCGATGCAGCCTTCAGCCCAGACGACGAGCACATCGCGGCAGTGGGCCTGCAGGACGTGCTTGTGTGGGATGCCGCCTCAGGAGCAGTCGTGGCCAACCTCGTTGCACACACCTCAGTCGTCAACAGACTTGCGTTCTCGTCTGACAGCTCCCGTCTCGCGACTGCAGGACACGACGGAATCGTCTATGTGTGGAACCTCTGAGCCAATGATGATTGAAGGATTGTTGCTGTCTTTTTCTGGAAACAAATTCTGTTTTACTTTTCTTCGTGAAAAGCAAATGGGATAATTTCCCGTTGCTCTTTTATGGCACAGTGTTCATGTTCAACCACCGTAAACGTACTACATGGAGACTGTACGAATTGTACAAAGCACTATTTTCTGTGCCAATAGAGCAACACTAATACGGTCTGCCGTATTCGTACAAAGTATCCACTGTACTATTGTTCGGCAGTAAATACACTATGTTGCAGAATTAATGGCACTTGACCACTTTTTTTTAAAAAAGGGCAAAATTGGACAAACACATTTTCAAAACCCATCATACAATTTACATCCAGGAATACGAGAAAAGTGATAATTTAATAGTGAAGTGTTTTGGTGTGCCTTTGCAAGGGCACACCAAAACACGCATTGGTCTAAGGTGCTGTTCAACAATTGGCCTTCCCTCGGGTTAGTAAAATAATGATGTTGTCTGGCTTGCAGAGGGTGACGAGCCGACTCCAACCGCTAGTAAGGTCAGGGTTACCCAGAAGCTTCACATGTGGGGTGGGATCACAACGAGAGCTAAGACACGACTCTCTGTTTACGAGGGGTTACTTACTTCTGAGAAGTACAAGGTACTATTGCAGAAAGACCTGAAACAAATAAAAGAACTCCTTCCTGACAGCAGCTACTTCCTTCAGCAGGATGGGGGCTCCTTGCCACACTGCCAACGCTACTCGAGACTTCCTCTGCACCCAGCCTTTCTCGTTCATCTCTTAAGCAGACTGGCCAGGCAACTCCCCTGATCTGAATTCTAGTGAGAACTTGGGGCCAAACAGCAGTTTGCAGTCAACGTTAGGGATCAAAAAGACGTGATTTTTACGCCCCCCCCCGCACCCATTTTAGGCACAACCTGGTGATAATACCATGTACTTTGTCAAATTTTTCCAATTTTACAAAAAATATCGTCAGGTGCCATTAATTCTGAGACGCACTGTATGTTCGACCTTTTCAGGATTTCTCTGGAACTTCGACCTTTTTTATGGTCGAACATTTTTACGATTACGGGACAGAGATTCTTGAAGCTTTTGTTATGGGCGGGTTTCCTTGGATGTATATTAATGTGTGTGAATGACATGTATGACGCGCGGCGTTGGTGTCTGGAGAGTGAAGGTGCTACGCATAATGCCCATCACAAAAGCCCCACTTACTGTGGACCGTAGTAATTGCCCAACTCATTTTACAGCAAATAGTCCAACAGTATTGCTGTCCATATTAAGTACTGTACAACTTATGTACGATGCATCTATAGTACGTTTGCGGTGTTATTTTCTCCAGTGCCTGCTTCCGTCCCTCAACGGTGCAGCGTTTGCGCTTTCACCTTCTTTTTGGTTTTTTATCCCCTTTGTGAGGAGTGTCTTCTTTACACCCACCCACACCCCCACCACACACCATGATATAGCTCGCAGGCACAGCCAGGTCTGCATGACCAGTTGCCTAACATACACACTCACGCATGTGACGTGTTCACAGGTGTTTCCCTTCCCCAGTTACCCCATGCTTGAGTGTCTCTGTGTGCAAGGGAGGACCACACCTGGTCTCCTTCGCACATAACAGCACTGCGCTGCTGGGGTCTTTTTACCCTTTCATGTTTAGACATAGTTTAGGCAATGGGCCTTTTGTTGGATTCATGAGTGCACTTTTTATTTTTGCACTTGATCTGAAACATTACGTACAAGCCACTTGCGGTGGTGGCGCACGGTTTTCTGAGTTGCACACATAGTAAACAAGACCTTCCCAGAAATATTCTGGATTGGAGCTTTTCACGTTTGAACCACTTTGGGTTATGCCAAGGTGAGAGAAGAAGCATCGAATGTGAAAGAGAGTCTGGAGCAAACAGCTGTTTGCTTTCTTGCAGCATTGTTTCGTTCGAGATTATTGTTATGTGCGTTATTTCAAAACAAGACTGAAAAATGGACCATCGAGATGTGATGATGTTGCGTCTCGAAAGTGAGGTTCCACAAATGCAACACAACAAAAACTGCTGTATTTTTCTCGACATCTATTCTTGCGAACAATTCTGCATCTCGCAGGTCAAAGGTGTGCTGCCACCACGCCACCCAGGGCATGTGGGAACGTGTCACATACCTGCCTGTGTTGAGGTGTCTGCATGAACAGCTACCGTTGTTCATTTCATTCCGACACCCGCATCACTCACACCACACCCCAAACCTTGCTTCAGATTTTCCAATACAACAATGCTTGCGCTTGGTGTTCTTGCGGCTGCGACACTTGGTGGGTACACGGTAGACACTTGCCCACCTGACAGTTTGTGCATACAGGCTGCGATCGAAGATGGCCCCGTCTCACACTTGGCTGTGCAGCCGAACGGGCAGTACATGGCGGTGGCAAATGGAGACCACATGTTTGTGCGTCTCACAAATGAGCAGTCCACGTATGGTGACCAGCCAGACATCTTCCGCATTATTTCTCTTAGCACTATTACTTCTGTTGTCTTTTCACCCGACAACCAACAGCTGTTTCTTGCTACGGGCACTACAGTGAGTGCCTACAACGCCCTTCCCTCGTCGCAGTCAGCGGTAGTGACTTCATCTCCATCCCAAACACTTGCAGTGAGTGCCGACAGCACGTTGCTGGCGACAGGACCCACTGTGGCTAGTCCGGGGAACGACCTGGAAGTGGTGAAGATATACAACACAGACACGCTGGCGGAGGTGGCAAGCGTGTTGGTGTCAGAGGGCGGGGTCATCACAGAGCTGACGTTCTCGCCTGACGGTGCGTACCTTGCGTACTGCAATGCAGGGGAGGGGGTGGTTGTGGTGATCCGCACTGCGGACTGGACACGTGCCTTTGAGTACCAGCTGGTGGGTGTGAACACAGTGCGGTTCTCGGCAGACAGCAGCGCAGTGCTGGCAGCGTCTACCACCATCCTTCAGGTTACAAGGTGGATCCTGGGTGATCCCGTGGGACTAATGATATTGCCATTCAAGGAGCTAACTTCCTTTGTGTGGTCGCCTGACGCACGTCGCATCGCGTATAGGAGCGCCACCGGGGTAAACGTGTATGAGTTTGACATCAGCAGTGACACTGAGTTCTTGCATATTTGGATAGGCACAGACCATGCAGGTGTTATGATGTTCAGGCGTGATACACTTTTGCAGACCTGCGCAAAAGAGTCTGGACACTGCAAGATCTGGTCCATCCCTGCGGCCAGCGCCCTGCCCACCGCCATTCCCACTCTTCAGCCCACTGACATCCCAAGTGTGCCGCCGACAGTGGAACCGAGTGCCGAGACGACGAACGCACCACCATCGGTGTGTGTGCAGCCCAGCACCCTGACCGGCACGTGTGCGTCGACCCTGCACTGTGCGCTGCAGATCCGGCACCCGGAGCCTGTGCGCAGCGTGGCCTTCTCACCTGACAGCACAACACTTGCGACAGGGTCTGTGGACGGCCGTGTCCGTCTCTTCACTGCAAGCGGGACGTTCCTGCGCTATGCCGGGTGTGTGGACTTTGTTGCGCACGACATTGCGTTCTCACCAGACAGCACGCGCTTTGCTGTGGGCGGAGATGCAGGGAACCTGGTCGTCTGCGACAGTGCGACAGGCGAGGCACTGCTGCACCTCGCTGTGCACAGCAGCATGCCCGTGACACGTGTGTCCTTCTCTGAGGACGGTGCCTGGGTCATCTCTGCAGGAAGCGACTCTGCTGTGAGAAAGTACAGTGCGATTGTTGCGGGGAAGCCGGACCTTGTGCTGCAAGGCTACACACGTGACGCAGTGTTCTCTGCAGGTGGTGCACGCATCGCGACTGTGGGCACACATGTTGCAGACCCTGTCGTTGTCTGGGATGCCGACAACGGTGCGCAGAAGGAGGTGCTTGAGCTGACCCTGGGCGACGTGCGGACGCTCTCGTTCAACAGCAACGCAACACAGCTGGCAAGGGGGTACCCCGACGGGAAGGTGCGGGTGTGGAGTGACGGTGCCGACAGACTCACCCTTGCACTGCCGTCGGGGCTTCTCTCCGATGCAGCCTTCAGCCCAGACGACGAGCACATCGCGGCAGTGGGTCTGCAGGACGTGCTTGTGTGGGATGCCGCCTCAGGAGCAGTCGTGGCCAACCTCGTTGCACACACCTCAGTCGTCAACAGACTTGCGTTCTCGTCTGACAGCTCCCGTCTCGCGACTGCAGGACACGACGGAATCGTCTATGTGTGGAACCTCTGAGCCAAGGATGATTGAAGGATTGTTGCTGTCTTTTTCTGGAAACAATTTGTGTTTTATTTTGTATGATTACATGCAATGCTAAAAGGAAATTGAACACCGTACCTTACTCCCATCCTTTTTCTATTTTTCTAATCCGGGGCGGGTTGGAGTTGAGGCACATTTCACCGACAGGTCGAGGTGTGTGCGTTTCACCACAAACTCTCCCTTTTGTCTTTATTGTTTTTATTGCTTTATTGTTTGTGGGGGTGGGGGGAAAACATAAAAAGGAAAAGTAGGGTGCGGTTTCAATTTCTTCATGAACAGCAAATGGGATAATGTCCCGTTGCTCTTTTGTCGCATTTATTTTATTTGATTTATAAGTTGTGTTGTTTGGCATTGAGTGCGGGGCTGCTCATTTGTGCAGTGTATCACTGATTCACTATTTTTGATGTATATGCACACATATGACTCGTTGTTCATGTTTCAACTACCGTAAACGTACCACATGTACTTATTGTATAAGGCTCCATTTTTAGTTCAAATAGTCGATCATTAGCACAGTCCAGATCTTCTTGAAGCTTGTGATGGGCGGTTTTCCGGGGATTTATTTTTTTGTGTTATCAAGCATTGACGAATAGAAATGGAAAACGACGGATGGTGCGTGCCCGCTTTAGCGTATTGTTTTTCCACTAACATCACTCACATTCATCAGTGAAAAACACAAACCTTTTGCGGTGCGATAAACGAAGCGTGCTATTGGGGAACATGTGAATGCGGAATGAGTGCCTCATGTGCGAGCGACTATCGCAGACGTTCTCCCGCGGTGAGGAGACTTCGGTCCAGTCATCTGGAATGCTCTTGCGGCCGGAACTGGGCTGCCCAAGCCTGGGTCTCCTCGTACAAATGGGAGCGGTCCCCTGCGAAGGCTGCTGTGTGGGACTGTAGGTGGCACAGGACCTCCTCGGTCTTGCTGTTGAGAACTGCCAGTTACCTCACACCTCTGGTCACCGAACCTCCGAGGGCTGCAAGGCTGACGTTGGTGTAGTGGCCGTACATCCAAGACTGCGGTTTGTACACCTTCGCAAAGGTGTGTATCAGTTCGCCAAGCGAGAGTGATTGCGCCAACTCGATTTGCAGTAAGGTGCAGCGTTCCAAGGAGGCCGCGGCGACGGTCAGCTTGCTTCTGACCCGCCACCGCATCCATTGCCTGGTTGCTGAGCGTCAGCATCCTTATTCCGCTCTGGTGCTACGCATAATGCCCATCACAAAAGCCCCACTTACTGTGGACCGTAATAAGTGCCCAACTCATTTTACTGCAAACAGTCCAACAGTATTGCTGTCCATATTTAGTACTGTACAACTTATGTACGACGCATCTACAGTAGGACAAGTAATATTGGCGACCAAAAAAGTCGCCAATTGCAAGAAAACCCTCAAAATCCGCCAATATTTTTTGGTCGCCAAGTTATTTGGTGGGAAAGCGGTTCTTATTGGAGCAAAAAGCGCAAGTACAAAAAAGGTGTCCCTTCAGTGCACCAGGTGCAGCGTATCTTTCAAGAAAGTCGAACATTGGCTCCGCACGCACTCACGCAGCCACCCAAAAATACACATGGTGAGTCGAAGGGAGGCACAAAAACTATACCACACATTGCGAAAAAAATCAACTTCCCAAGCAATGCGACTAAGAACCACTATCCTACCAATTAGTATTGGCGACCAAAAAAGTCTCCAATTGCAAGAAAACCCCCAAAATCCGCCAATATTATTTGGTCGCCAAGTTTCTTGTCCTACTGTACAGTGTGTTATTTTCTCCAGTGTTCCGCCCTTTAGCGTTTGCGCTTTCACCTTTTTAATTTTTGGGTTTTTATCCCCTTTGTTCAGATGTGTCTTCTTTACACCCACCCACACCCCCACCACACACCATGATATAGCTCGCAGGCACAGCCAGGTCTGCATGACCAGTTGCCTAACATACACACTCACGCATGTGACGTGTTCACAGGTGTTTCCCTTCCCCAGTTGCCCCATGCTTGCGTGTCTCTGTGTGCAAGGGAGGACCACATCTGGTCTCCTTCGCACACAACAGCACTGCGTTGCTGGGGTCTTTTTACCCTTTCACGTTTAGACATAGTTTAGGCAATGGGCCTTTTGTTGGATTCATGAGTGCACTTTCTATTTTTGCACTTGATCTGAAACATTACGTACAAGCCACTTGCGGTGGTGGCGCACGGTTTCCTGAGTTGCACACAAAATAAACAAGACCTTCCCAGAAATATTCTGGATGGAGCTTTTCACGTTTGAACCACTTTGGGTTATGCCAAGGTAAGAGAAGAAGCATCGAATGTGAAAGAGAGTCTGGAGCAAACAGCTGTTTGCTTTCTTGCAGCATTGTTTCGTTCGAGATTATTGTTATGTGTGTTATTTCAAAACAAGACTGAAAAATGGACCATCGAGATGTGATGATGCTGCGTCTCGAAAGTGAGGTTCCACAAATGCAACACAACAAAAACTGCTGTATTTTTCTCGACATCTATTCTTGCGAACAATTCTGCATCTCGCAGGTCAAAGGTGTGCTGCCACCACGCCACCCAGGGCATGTGGGAACGTGTCACACACCTGCCTGTGTTGAGGTGTCTGCATGAACAGCTACCGTTGTTCATTTCATTCCGACACCCGCATCACTCACACCACACCCCAAACCTTGCTTCAGATTTTCCAATACAACAATGCTTGCGCTTGGTGTTCTTGCGGCTGCGACACTTGGTGGGTACACGGTAGACACTTGCCCACCTGACAGTTTGTGCATACAGGCTGCGATCGAAGATGGCCCCGTCTCACACTTGGCTGTGCAGCCGAACGGGCAGTACATGGCGGTGACAAATGGAGACCACATGTTTGTGCGTCTCACAAATGAGCAGTCCACGTATGGTGACCAGCCAGACATCTTCCGCATTATTTCTCTTATCACTATTACTTCTGTAGTCTTTTCACCCGACAACCAACAGCTGTTTCTTGCTACGGGCACTACAGTGAGTGCCTACAACGCCCTTCCCTCGTCGCAGTCAGCGGTAGTGACTTCATCTCCATCCCAAACACTTGCAGTGAGTGCCGACAGCACGTTGCTGGCGACAGGACCCACTGTGGCTAGTCCGGGGAACGACCTGGAAGTGGTGAAGATATACAAGACAGACACGCTGGACTGGGTGACAAGCGTGTTGGTGTCAGAGGGCGGGGTCATCACGGAGCTGACGTTCTCGCCTGACGGTGCGTACCTTGCGTACTGCAATGCAGGGGAGGGGGTGGTTGTGGTTATCCGCACTGCGGACTGGACACGTGCCTTTGAGTACCAGCTGGTGGGTGTGAACACAGTGCGGTTCTCGGCAGACAGCAGCGCAGTGCTGGCAGCGTCTGTCACGAGCAGGTGGGTTGTGAGGTGGATCCTGGGGTCCGGCACAGTCGCACAAGCCTTGTTGCGTCCCACAGAAGTAACTACACTTGTGTGGTCACCTGACGCACGTCGCATCGCGTATGGGAGCGGCACCACGGTCACCGTGCATCAGTTTGATTCCAGCACAGACCCCATTGTGATCACCACAGTCCAGCCAGTGGGTGTTATGATGTTCAGGCGTGATACACTCTTGCAGACCTGCGCAACAGAGTCTGGATTCTGCAAGATCTGGTCCATCCCTGCGGCCACCACCCTGCCCACCGCCATTCCCACTCCTCAACCCCCAAGTGTGCCGACGACAGTGGAACCGAGTGCCGAGACGAACGCACCACCATCGGTGTGTGTGCAGCCCAGCACCCTGACCGGCACGTGTGCGTCGACCCTGCACTGTGCACTGCAGATCCGGCACCCGGAGCCTGTGCGCAGCGTGGCCTTCTCACCTGACAGCACAACACTTGCAACAGGGTCTGTGGACGGCCGTGTCCGTCTCTTCACTGCAAGCGGGACGTTCCTGCGCTATGCCGGGTGTGTGGACTTCGTTGCGCACGACATTGCGTTCTCTCCAGACAGCACGCGCTTTGCTGTGGGCGGAGATGCAGGCAACCTGGTCGTCTGCGACAGTGCGACAGGCGAGGCACTGCTGCACCTCGCTGTGCACAGCAGCATGCCCGTGACACGTGTGTCCTTCTCTGAGGACGGTGCCTGGGTCATCTCTGCAGGAAGCGACTCTGCTGTGAGCAAGTACAGTGCGATTGTTGCGGGGGAGCCGGACCTTGTGCTGCAAGGCTACACACGTGACGCAGTGTTCTCTGCAGGTGGTGCACGCATCGCGACTGTGGGCACACATGTTGCAGACCCTGTCGTTGTCTGGGATGCCGACAACGGTGCGCAGAAGGAGGTGCTTGAGCTGACCCTGGGCGACGTGCGGACGCTCTCGTTCAACAGCAACGCAACACAGCTGGCAAGGGGGTACCCCGACGGGAAGGTGCGGGTGTGGAGTGACGGTGCCGACAGACTCACCCTTGCACTGCCGTCGGGGCTTCTCTCCGATGCAGCCTTCAGCCCAGACGACGAGCACATCGCGGCAGTGGGTCTGCAGGACGTGCTTGTGTGGGATGCCGCCTCAGGAGCAGTCGTGGCCAACCTCGTTGCACACACCTCAGTCGTCAACAGACTTGCGTTCTCGTCTGACAGCTCCCGTCTCGCGACTGCAGGACACGACGGAATCGTCTATGTGTGGAACCTCTGAGCCAAGGATGATTGAAGGATTGTTGCTGTCTTTTTCTGGAAACAAATTGTGTTCATTTTTTTTAAGAAAAAGCAAATGGGATAATTTCCCGTTGCTCTTTTATCAAATTTATTTTGTCTGGTTTACAATTTGTGTTGTTTGTCATTGAGTGCGGGGCTGCTCATTTGTGCAGTGCTTCACTGATTCACTATTTTTGAAAGATGTATTTCATATACATGCACACATAAGGCACGTTGTTCATGTTCAACCACCGTAAACGTACTACATGGAGACTGTACGAATTGTACAAATCACTATTTTCTGTGCCAATAGAGCAACACTAATACGGTCTGCCGTATTCGTACAAAGTATCCACTGTACTATTGTTCGGCCGTAAATATGTTCGACCTTTTCAGGATTTCTCTGGAACTTCGACCTTTTTTACGGTCGAACATTTTAACGATTACGGTTTTTAGCTTCTTGAAGCTTTTGCTATGGGCGGGTTTCCTTGGATGTATATTTTCTCGCGGTGTTCTCGACAGCGACGCCACCACTATGCCTGAGGAGGGAGTGCTGGGAACGGATCTCCTTTTCAGACAAGTTAGAGGAACCGCCTCTTTTTATTATTTTGAACACACGTTGGAGGGCCCGTCGGGGCTGAGGAGTGCCCGTTGTTTTCCTCCTGCAATTTTAATCACTCCGGGTACTTCCAACTGAACCGGACGGGAGCTGGTCCTGCTGCTGACGCAGCGCGACGCGATTCAAGCGGGTTGAGCTACCATGTCAATGCACGCGTAGGCCCTTCCTCTGAGCACCGCCTGCCGATCTTGCAACGCGTCCTCATTGTCCCGCAAGTCCGCTCTTGATTTCTTCGCTGCCTCCTTGCATTTGCAGTTTCGAAGATCTCTGCCACATGACGAGCCTGTGGCTCTGTGAGCCCAGGGGACTAGCGTTCCGGAGTGTGGATTGCTCCTAGCGCCGTACTATCCACCTGTTCGGGAACTGGTAATGTGTGTGAATGAAATGTGTGACGCGCGGCGTTGGTGTCTGGAGAGTGAAGGTGCTACGCATAATGCCCAACTCATTTTACAGCAAATAGTCCAACAGCATTGCTGTCCATATTAAGTACTGTACAACTTATGTACGATGCATCTAAAGTACGTTTGCGGTGTTATTTTCTCCAGTGCCTGCTTCCGTCCCTCAACGGTGCAGCGTTTGCACTTTCACCTTCTTTTTGGTTTTTTATCCCCTTTGTCAGGAGTGTCTTCTTGACACCGACCCACACCCCCACCACACACCATGATATAGCTCGCAGGCACAGCCAGGTCTGCATGACCAGTTGCCTAACATACACACTCACGCATGTGACGTGTTCACAGGTGTTTCCCTTCCCCAGTTACCCCATGCTTGCGTGTCTCTGTGTGCAAGGGAGGACCACACCTGGTCTCCTTCGCACACAACAGCACTGCGTTGCTGGGGTCTTTTTACCCTTTCACATTTAGACATAGTTTAGGCAATGGGCCTTTTGTTGGATTCATGAGTGCACTTTTTATTTTTGCACTTGATCTGAAACATTACGTACAAGCCACTTGCGGTGGTGGCGCACGGTTTTCTGAGTTGCACACATAGTAAACAAGACCTTCCCAGAAATATTCTGGATTGGAGCTTTTCACGTTTGAACCACTTTGGGTTATGCCAAGGTAAGAGAAGAAGCATCGAATGTGAAAGAGAGTCTGGAGCAAACAGCTGTTTGCTTTCTTGCAGCATTGTTTCGTTCGAGATTATTGTTATGTGTGTTATTTCAAAACAAGACTGAAAAATGGACCATCGAGATGTGATGATGTTGCGTCTCGAAAGTGAGGTTCCACAAATGCAACACAACAAAAACTGCTGTATTTTTCTCGACATCTATTCTTGCGAACAATTCTGCATCTCGCAGGTCAAAGGTGTGCTGCCACCACGCCACCCAGGGCATGTGGGAACGTGTCACACACCTGCCTGTGTTGAGGTGTCTGCATGAACAGCTACCGTTGTTCATTTCATTCCGACACCCGCATCACTCACACCACACCCCAAACCTTGCTTCAGATTTTCCAATACAACAATGCTTGCGCTTGGTGTTCTTGCGGCTGCGACACTTGGTGGGTACACGGTAGACACTTGCCCACCTGACAGTTACTGCATCCATGCTGCGGTTGAGATCATGAAGGATCCTGTATCTCGCTTGGCTGTGCAACCGAACGGGCAGTACATGGCGGGAACTAATGGGTACGAGATGTTTGTCCGCCTCACAAATGAGCAGTCCACGTATGGTGACCAGCCAGACGCCATGTTCGTGAACGATGGCGCTTTTATTGTCTTCACACCCGACAACCAACAAATGTTTGTAGGCACACCCAGCGGAGTGTATGCCTGGAGGACCGTTCCCTCATCTGAGTACGTGGTAGTAACTTCATCTCCGTACCAAACACTTGCAGTGAGTGCCGACAGCACGTTGCTGGCGACAGGACCCACTGTGGCTAGTCCGGGGAACGACCTGGAAGGGGTGAAGATATACAACACAGACACGCTGGCGGAGGTGGCAAGCGTGTTGGTGTCAGAGGGCGGGGTCATCACGGAGCTGACGTTCTCGCCTGACGGTGCGTACCTTGCGTACTGCAATGCAGGGGAGGGGGTGGTTGTGGTGATCCGCACTGCGGACTGGACACGTGCCTTTGAGTACCAGCTGATGGGTGTGAACACAGTGCGGTTCTCGGCAGACAGCAGCGCAGTGTTGGCAGCGTCTGTCACCAGCAGGCAGGTTGTGAGGTGGAGCCTGGAGTCCAATGCCGAGGGACATCAATTGGTAAGGTTCACAGAAGTAACTTCATTTGCGTGGTCGCCTGACGCACGTCGCATCGCGCATGGGAGCGGCACCACGGTCACCGTGCATCAGTTGGACAGTAACTCAAAAGATCATATTAAGATCACCGCGGACCATGCAGTGGGTGTTATGATGTTCAGGCGTGATACAGTCTTGCAGACCTGCGCAAAAGAGTCTGGACACTGCAAGATCTGGTCCATCCCTGCGGCCACCACCCTACCCACCGCCATTCCCACTCTTCAGCCCATCGGCATTCCCACTCCTCAACCCACTGACATCCCAAGTGTGCAGCCAACCGAACTTCCAAGCGTGCAACCCACCAACATCCCAAGTGTGCCGACGACAGTGGAACCGAGTGCCGAGACGACGAACGCACCACCGTCGGTGTTGAACAAGATAAAACAAAAAGCTTGCGTTTCTTTTATCGAACAGATTTTATTCTCCGCCCCGTACCCAAAACATAAACACCACTGTGAATCAGAAAAAAAATATTTTCCCTTTTCTTTTTTCTTCCACACACGCTTGTTTTTGTGCTTCGTTCATTTTTTATTAAAAAAGCTTTGTTTCGAGTGCGAAACGTTTCTCCATGTATTGCACGGGAAACAACATGACAAACAGGTGCAGGGTGGTTCCGTGCTTACCATAGAACCTGGCACCTTGTGTGTCTCCCAAAAACCAAAAAAGCGTTGTGTGTGAAGTTTTGAAGGAAGGAAAAATAAAAGTGTGCAGCCCAGCACCCTGACCGGCACGTGTGCGTCGACCCTGCAGTGTGCGCTGCAGATCCGGCACCCGGAGCCTGTGCGCAGCGTGGCCTTCTCACCTGACAGCACAACACTTGCGACAGGGTCTGTGGACGGCCGTGTCCGTCTCTTCACTGCAAGCGGGACGTTCCTGCGCTATGCCGGGTGTGTGGACTTTGTTTCTCACGACATTGCGTTCTCGCCAGACAGCACGCGCTTTGCTGTGGGCGGAGATGCAGGCAACCTGGTCGTCTGCGACAGTGCGACAGGCGAGGCACTGCTGCACCTCGCTGTGCACAGCAGCATGCCCGTGACACGTGTGTCCTTCTCTGAGGACGGTGCCTGGGTCATCTCTGCAGGAAGCGACTCTGCTGTGAGCAAGTACAGTGCGATTGTTGCGGGGGAGCCGGACCTTGTGCTGCAAGGCTACACACGTGACGCAGTGTTCTCTGCAGGTGGTGCACGCATCGCGACTGTGGGCACACATGTTGCAGACCCTGTCGTTGTCTGGGATGCCGACAACGGTGCGCAGAAGGAGGTGCTTGAGCTGACCCTGGGCGACGTGCGGACACTCTCGTTCAACAGCAACGCAACACAGCTGGCAAGGGGGTACCCCGACGGGAAGGTGCGGGTGTGGAGTGACGGTGCCGACAGACTCACCCTTGCACTGCCGTCGGGGCTTCTCTCCGACGCAGCCTTCAGCCCAGACGACGAGCACATCGCGGCAGTGGGTCTGCAGGACGTGCTTGTGTGGGATGCCGCCTCAGGAGCAGTCGTGGCCAACCTCGTTGCACACACCTCAGTCGTCAACAGACTTGCGTTCTCGTCTGACAGCTCCCGTCTCGCGACTGCAGGACACGACGGAATCGTCTATGTGTGGAACCTCTGAGCCAAGGATGATTGAAGGATTGTTGCTGTCTTTTTCTGAGAGCAAACTGCGTTTATTTTTCTTCGTGAAAAGCAAATGGGATAATGTCCCGTTGCTCTTTTATCGCATTTATTTGACCCCCCCGCCTTTTTGTGTTTTTGGGTTTCTGCTCTCTTGTGTAGACTATCGTGCATCAAGCGTTGGGTGCAGCGAACTGCAGTACCTGTAAGCTCACAACTCTTCAACGGAAGGTGGGCCGCCGGCTGACGAGCGGTTGTGTACCGCCCTCGTTCTCTTACGGTACGGGTAGCTACTTAGGTTTCCTTTTGCATCTTCTGTTGTTGGCTGCAGGGTACTTGTGCTTTCATCCGGATGGCTGGCATCGTACGTGGGTCAGTCGGAGGTGCCTGCATTAATAACTTCACTTTATTTTGTCTGGTTTACAATTTGTGTTGTTTGTCATTGAGTGCGGGGCTGCTCATTTGTGCAGTGCTTCACTGATTCACTATTTTTGAAAGATGTGGGATGGATGCGTCTGGAAAATTATTCTACATACCAAGCGTTGGCAAGAGACAGTCGAATCGAGGGAAGGTGCGTAATTTATAATGGTTTTTCATTCAATATTTTGTCTTTCCGTGTTTCAAACACTCAAACAGCGAACCAAAACACCACATCTGCAGAGCGAGCAAGGAAACAAGAAATGTTATTATATGTCTTCCTTTTTTTTTTCACGTGTCATCAGTGTCTTATCCAGGAATCCAGATTTTAAGTTTGGGGGGGGTCAGTTTGTTTTTTTTGCCCAATTTTTTTTTTCAGCACGACCAGGGAAGACATTGGGAACATAGTGAACTGTATATTTTTTTTTGCGGAGCAAAAAAAAACAATATAAATGGCGCCGCAGGCGAAAAAATTTTTGGGTACGGTGTAAATGTATAGCTTTTTACACCACGCCGAGGAGACACCTCAAACCCAGCTGAAAAAACTGACCCCCCCCCCACCGGCCCAAATTTCCGGAGAAAATTTGGGGGGGGTCACTGACCCCCCCCAACCGGCCCAAAAAATACACTGCTTGTCATATTTTTGAAGTCATATTCTAAACAAACAGAAAGGGTGCATGTGTTGATCCTCTCAAATGCTTTCAATTCTGTGAATTGAAAGTATATGAATCTAATTTTTATCCTTTTTCGTTTCCGTGGGAAGAGGGGTTGCTACCTTCCATGGCATCAGATAGGAAATGAATAGCGAGATATTTGTACGCACACTGCAGCGCTTAGTCTTTAAAGATGTTGTATTTTTATTGAACTTTGTTTAGATTTGTGTGTTTCACGAGAAGGACATTCATCCTGCTGAAGTTCATGTTTTATTCTTTTTTCATTTGTGTTGAAGGTGACAACAGCATACTGGGCTTAGGTTCATCGTACACACATCCCCCACCCTCCCTGTTCCTCTCCTCAACACAAAAAGAAAGCAAGCACGCAGTAAACCCTGCAGTGCTGTCTGTTCTGTGATGTGGACCAATAGGAACGTACGTTTCCACCCCTTTGTTCAGAGGTGTTCTTTACACCGACCCACACCCCCACCACACACCATGATATAGCTCGCAGGCACAGCCAGGTCTGCATGACCAGTTGCCTAACATACACACTCACGCATGTGACGTGTTCACAGGTGTTTCCCTTCCCCAGTTACCCCATGCTTGCGTGTCTCTGTGTGCAAGGGAGGACCACATCTGGTCTCCTTCGCACATAACAGCACTGCGCTGCTGGGGTCTTTTTACCACATATGAACCACTTTGGGTTATGCCAAGGTGAGAGAAGAAGCATCGAATGTGAAAGAGAGTCTGGAGCAAACAGCTGTTTGCTTTCTTGCAGCATTGTTTCGTTCGAGATTATTGTTATGTCCGCCTGATTTTTACCCCGAGTGGAGGGCCGTATAGGCTCCCTACACGCAAATCAGGTGGAATGTGCGATATTCAGTGTTTCCGCGACCCAAAAATCGGACGAAGTTCGTCCGGTAGAAAAAAAAAAAAAAAAACTGCCGGACGAAGTTCGTCCGGACGAAGTTCATCCGGGGAGTGGGAAAAATGGGTGGGGAGAGGGCCCGGGGTACATTGTAAAGTGGACGAGGTGGGGTGCGGCCCCGCAGGGGACGCACCCCACCCCGTATAGAAAAATAAAGGCCTCCCCTCTTTGGCGTCGCGCAGATCTGCGGCCGCACTTATGGTATCCCCCTCTATCATTCCCCTGGCATCCCCTGTCCCCCACCTACCCCACTCCCTACTGAAATCACCAAACAGAAATTTATATTTAACTTTTCAACCATGCCGGCTAAAAAGCCTTCCGCAAAGAAAGGACTCCGCCAGATGACGCTATTTGGCAGTATGAGCGCCCCCCCCTACTCCTAAGAAGCGCTTCGATTACAGCGCGTGGAGTGGGCAGGTCTGCCTGGAGCAGGCCAAGCTCCGGAGCTTGAAGCTCCCGACCGGGACTAGCTCGTAATGTGAGTTTCTCACCCGTTGTGTCTCACGAAAGACCGTGAGGCGAGACAACTCCGCCGGAGGCCCCCGACCCGGCGCGCGAAGCGCGCCGGGCTCGACCTGTATTGTGTTAAGCACTAGTAAAAAAATTTTTTTTGGGGGGAAAAAAAACTCGCCCGCCAAAAGGCGCCCCTTGTTGCTGGGAGTTGGTTCTCATGTTTGATACCTGCACAGCAGGCATTCCTCTGAGTCCAACGCTGCTTGGCCTGTCTGCGGCGTTGCACCGAAGGTGCACACAGAGTTTTTGCATCGCATTCCCTAATGTGTGGGTCACTCACACTTGAGGGCATGTGCCACTGCGCGGGTTTGAGTACCTGGGTACCCATAGCTGAGAATAAGCCGGGTCCCGTACTGGGTACTAGGTACAGTAGGACTAGGACTAGGACTAGGCCCCCACCCTCCCGCGACCGGGTCCCCGACCCGCTTTCAGGCGGACCCACAGCGCCTTCACATATTGTGTCCCAGTCCGGCTGAGAACTCGGTTCCCCAAGTCTTATTTTCAGCTATGTGGGTACCTGGGCACCTGGGTCCTACAGAGGAACCTTATGGGAACCGATTCCTTACGGCGTTTGTACCTACAAGAAGCCTGTTGTTTTACTCTAATTAGACTATAATTAGAGTGTAGTTAGAGTCTAATTATGCTCTAACTGCACTCTAATTATAGTCTAATTGAAGAAAAGCGACTCTAATTATACTCTAACTGGACTCTAACTGACTTGGCCCAAAATCCCAGACTCTAATTATACCCTAATACTCTAATTAGAGCGCTATGTATAATAAATGAGATACGGACCATCGAGATGTGATGATGTTGCGTCTCGAAAGTGAGGTTCCATAAATGCAACACAACAAAAACTGCTGTATTTTTCTCGACATCTATTCTTGCGAACAATTCTGCATCTCGCAGGTCAAAGGTGTGCTGCCACCACGCCACCCAGGGCACGTGGGAACGTGTCACACACCTGCCTGTGTTGAGGTGTCTGCATGAACAGCTACCGTTGTTCATTTCATTCCGACACCCGCATCACTCACACCACACCCCAAACCTTGCTTCAGATTTTCCAATACAACAATGCTTGCGCTTGGTGTTCTTGCGGCTGCGACACTTGGGTACGCGGTAGACACTTGCCCACCGGACAGTTTGTGCATCCAGGCTGCGATTGAAGATGCCCCCCTCTCACACTTGGCTGTGCAGCCGAACTGGCAGTACATGGCGGGGGTTAGAGCTGGCACACTCGCGTTTGTGCGTCTCACAAATGAGCAGTCCACGTATGGTGACCAGCCAGACACGTTCCAGATTGGACTCAAAAGTGGTACTATTACTTCTATTGTCTTCACACCCGACAACCAACAGCTGTTTGTTGCTTTCACCACGAGTGTGCTTGTCTACAGGTCCTTTCCCTTCTCTGAGTACGTGACAGCAACTTCATCTGCATCCCAAACACTTGCAGTGAGTGCCGACAGCACGTTGCTGGCGACAGGACCCACTGTGGCTAGTCCGGGGAACGACCTGGAAGGGGTGAAGATATACAAGACAGACACGCTGGACTGGGTGGCAAGCGTGTTGGTGTCAGAGGGCGGGGTGATCACGGAGCTGACGTTCTCGCCTGACGGTGCGTACCTTGCGTACTGCAATGCAGGGGAGGGGGTGGTTGTGGTGATCCGCACTGCGGACTGGACACGTGCCTTTGAGTACCAGCTGATGGGTGTGAACACAGTGCGGTTCTCGGCAGACAGCAGCGCAGTGTTGGCAGCGTCTGTCACCAGCAGGCAGGTTGTGAGGTGGAGCCTGGAGTCCAATGCCGAGGGACATCAATTGGTAAGGTTCACAGAAGTAACTTCATTTGCGTGGTCGCCTGACGCACGTCGCATCGCGCATGGGAGCGGCACCACGGTCACCGTGCATCAGTTGGACAGTAACTCAAAAGATCATATTAAGATCACCGCGGACCATGCAGTGGGTGTTATGATGTTCAGGCGTGATACAGTCTTGCAGACCTGCGCAAAAGAGTCTGGACACTGCAAGATCTGGTCCATCCCTGCGGCCACCACCCTACCCACCGCCATTCCCACTCTTCAGCCCATCGGCATTCCCACTCCTCAACCCACTGACATCCCAAGTGTGCAGCCAACCGAACTTCCAAGCGTGCAACCCACCAACATTCCAAGTGTGCCGACGACAGTGGAACCGAGTGCCGAGACGACGAACGCACCACCGTCGGTGTGTGTGCAGCCCAGCACCCTGACCGGCACGTGTGCGTCGACCCTGCAGTGTGCGCTGCAGATCCGGCACCCGGAGCCTGTGCGCAGCGTGGCCTTCTCACCTGACAGCACAACACTTGCGACAGGGTCTGTGGACGGCCGTGTCCGTCTCTTCACTGCAAGCGGGACGTTCCTGCGCTATGCCGGGTGTGTGGACTTTGTTTCTCACGACATTGCGTTCTCGCCAGACAGCACGCGCTTTGCTGTGGGCGGAGATGCAGGCAACCTGGTCGTCTGCGACAGTGCGACAGGCGAGGCACTGCTGCACCTCGCTGTGCACAGCAGCATGCCCGTGACACGTGTGTCCTTCTCTGAGGACGGTGCCTGGGTCATCTCTGCAGGAAGCGACTCTGCTGTGAGCAAGTACAGTGCGATTGTTGCGGGGGAGCCGGACCTTGTGCTGCAAGGCTACACACGTGACGCAGTGTTCTCTGCAGGTGGTGCACGCATCGCGACTGTGGGCACACATGTTGCAGACCCTGTCGTTGTCTGGGATGCCGACAACGGTGCGCAGAAGGAGGTGCTTGAGCTGACCCTGGGCGACGTGCGGACACTCTCGTTCAACAGCAACGCAACACAGCTGGCAAGGGGGTACCCCGACGGGAAGGTGCGGGTGTGGAGTGACGGTGCCGACAGACTCACCCTTGCACTGCCGTCGGGGCTTCTCTCCGACGCAGCCTTCAGCCCAGACGACGAGCACATCGCGGCAGTGGGTCTGCAGGACGTGCTTGTGTGGGATGCCGCCTCAGGAGCAGTCGTGGCCAACCTCGTTGCACACACCTCAGTCGTCAACAGACTTGCGTTCTCGTCTGACAGCTCCCGTCTCGCGACTGCAGGACACGACGGAATCGTCTATGTGTGGAATCTCTGAGCCAAGGATGATTGAAGGATTGTTGCTGTCTTTTTCTGAGAGCAAACTGCGTTTATTTTTATAGGAAAAAGCAAATGGGATAATTTCCCGTTGCTCTTTTATCGCATTATTCTGTTTGTATTTTTATTGAACTTTGTTTGGATTTGTGTGTTTTGCGAGAAGGGCATTCATCCTGCTGAAGTTCATGTTTTATTCGTTTTTCATTTGTGTTGAAGGTGACAACAGCATACTGGGCTTAGGTTCATCGTACACACATCCCCCACCCTCCTGTTCCTCTCCCCAACACAAAAAGAAAGCAAGCACGCAGTAAACCCTGCAGTGCTGTCTGTTCTGTGATGTGGATCAATAGGAACGTACGTTTCCACCCCTTTGTTCAGAGGTGTTCTTTACACCGACCCACACCCCCACCACACACCATGATATAGCTCGCAGGCACAGCCAGGTCTGCATGACCAGTTGCCTAACATACACACTCACGCATGTGACGTGTTCACAGGTGTTTCCCTTCCCCAGTTGCCCCATGCTTGCGTGTCTCTGTGTGCAAGGGAGGACCACATCTGGTCTCCTTCGCACATAACAGCACTGCGTTGCTGGGGTCTTTTTACCACATATGAACCACTTTGGGTTATGCCAAGGTGAGAGAAGAAGCATCGAATGTGAAAGAGAGTCTGGAGCAAACAGCTGTTTGCTTTCTTGCAGCATTGTTTCGTTCGAGATTATTGTTATGTGCGTTATTTCAAAACAAGACTGAAAAATGGACCATCGAGATGTGATGATGTTGCGTCTCGAAAGTGAGGTTCCATAAATGCAACACAAAATCCTTTCTATATTTTTATCTTTTTTATCAGCAGTCTCTTTGTGATGCAGGATCACCAGCTTTTTCATTCGAGCGACACACCATGCGTTGTCGGTCACACACAGTTCGGAGGTTGACGAATGTCCTGCCAAACTTATATCGCGTTCGAACGGATTTTATAGATCTGCACAACCCCTTCCATTAATCGAAATGGCTGTCATCGTACGTAGCTTAGTTGGAGGTACCTGAATCGCTAACATCTCTTCTCTGGTCGCTCGCTTTGCTATCCCGACGTTTCACTGCAACGTCCTGCGATCAAGGCTTTACCCCCTGCTCCCCCTGCTCCCCCTACCACCCCCCCACATATCAGACACGACCATATGCCACATGCAACGTCTTCTTCGGCAGTGCTAGCCGTAGCCTTTGCACTGCCTGCAGTGCTGGGCGACTGGGAGGCACAGTACAATGGACCCTGTCTGGATTCGTTTGCGACGGACCCTGCAGACGCCACCTCCACGGAGCGGATACAGAAGGAGACGACACTGCAGTGCGCATGCAGGCCACGTGGCGACATCCTCCACGGTCATATCGACGCTCTCTCGGTGCACCAGACCTGCCTTTCAGGCCGCATCCGGGGAGCTTCAGGAGCACGCACATTGACAGCACTGTATCCTGAGAGACTCTGCAATGGCCAGCCAGCACCTCTTCAGTCGCTAGCGGATCCAAACGACCCTTCGCTCTTTTATGTGTACTGGCAGGAGGACACAGCAGACTTCGCCTCCGCAGCGACACATCTGAGCAAGGTGAAGTACACCGAGAACACCGCGACTGTGGTAGCCGAGATAGTGCTGCCAGGGTGTGTGCAGGGTGGGAACGTCGTGTGGGGGCGTGGTGGCTCCGCTGGGAGCGTGCTGGCGGTGTTGTGTGCAGAGTACGACCCCGCCTTTGAGCGGGCGTCTGCAAACCTCAAAATCATTGAAGTAGAAAACGACCTCTCCGTGGAGCTGCGCCGCTTCTCGATCCTCCCCGAAGACGTAGTCGCAGCCAAGGGAGACCTTGGGGTACGCGGCGCGTACGCCCTGCAGAGAGAGGAAACCGAGCTGGGGTCGGACTTCCGGTACCTGGCGTACATCCCTACGGAGGGGTGGTACGTTGCGACGTACAATGCGCGGCGGTGCCCCACGGCCCCCGCCACCAACACCAACACCACTGCCCAACGGTGTCACCTGGCCACCAACACCACTGCCCAACGGTGTCACCTGGCCACCAACACCACTGCCCAACGGTGCCCCACGGCCCCCGCCACCAACACCAACACCACTGCCCAACGGTGTCACCTGGCCACCAACACCACTGCCCAACGGTGCCCCACGGCCCCCGCCACCAACACCAACACCACTGCCCAACGGTGTCACCTGGCCACCAACACCACTGCCCAACGGTGTCACCTGGCCACCAACACCAACACCACTGCCCAACGGTGTCACCTGGCCACCAACACCACTGCCCAACGGTGCCCCACGGCCCCCGCCACCAACACCAACACCACTGCCCAACGGTGTCACCTGGCCACCAACACCACTGCCCAACGGTGCCCCACGGCCCCCGCCACCAACACCAACACCACTGCCCAACGGTGTCACCTGGCCACCAACACCACTGCCCAACGGTGCCCCACGGCCCCCGCCACCAACACCAACACCACTGCCCAACGGTGTCACCTGGCCACCAACACCACTGCCCAACGGTGCCCCACGGCCCCCGCCACCAACACCAACACCACTGCCCAACGGTGTCACCTGGCCACCAACACCACTGCCCAACGGTGTCACCTGGCCACCAACACCACTGCCCAACGGTGTCACCTGGCCACCAACACCACTGCCCAACGGTGTCACCTGGCCACCAACACCACTGCCCAACGGTGTCACCTGGCCACCAACACCACTGCCCAACGGTGCCCCACGGCCCCCGCCACCAACACCAACATCACTGCCCACCGGTGTCACCTGGCCACCAACACCACGGACCACCACAACAGCACCAGACACCAACATACCCCTCACGTGGGTTCCTGGGATGCCAGCCACTCGCGTACCAGCCACCTGGCCACCAGAGAGCCAGCAGCCCACAACAGCACCAGACACCAACACACCCCCCACTTGGGTTCCTGGGATGCCAACCACTCGTGCACCAGCCACCTGGCCACCAGCAAGCCAGCAGCCCACAACAGCACCAGACTCCGTGGACGAGGCCGCACAGACATCAGGCGTCGCACCCTGGGTGATTGGGATTGTGGCAGGCCTTACCGGCCTTGTGTGCGTGCTGCTGGTGTGCTGTGTGTGGGTGTGGCGGTGCAGGAGCGAGGCACCTACTGAGTATGAGGGCGCACTTGTGATTGACGAGACAGGTCTGTTCCCTGGGAGGGATGACGAGGTACAGCAAGAGCTCGCGCTGTTGTGAGTGCTGCTGCTGTGTTCGCGGGCGAGGTGCATTGTTTAGGTGCCAAGCATCCGCTGCGGTGCGTCTTATCCCCCTTCTTTTCATGTCAAAGCTTTCTGTCATTTGCTTCGTTGTTCTCCCCCCTGAGTGCCTTCATCTCAACGTTGTTTTGCACACCTTCCACAGCCTGTAGTGTTGTACAAGCAACCTGTCTCTTTTCAGGTCCGCGGTCGAATTTTTTTCGACAGCAACACATTGGTTTATTGTTTTTAAATTACAGACGCTGTGTGTTCATTTTTGCAGGTTGGTGCGAGACAGTGGAACACTGCAACGATCATAGCTAAGATCTGCACACAAACCACACCCACCAGACCTTTTCCCTTCCCCCCCAACACAAACTTAAACATTTGAACAAAGACTGGATGCTCTGTTTTTTCTCTTTCCGACATTCAATAAGCCCCCCCTCCCATTCACACCATATTTGCACAGGGGGAAGGTGAACAGCTCGAAGTTGTCCCTTTCTTTTGTTGCTCAAGCATTTTACCTTAGGGTGTGTCATCACACAAAGGCACACACTATGGGCCGCCATGCCTTGTACGCTGCACTCGCATGCCTTGCAGTGGACTGTGCTCACTCCGCCTCCTTGTCCTTCGTGCAGAACCGCTCCGTAGCACGGCACAACCCGCAGGTATAGTTTTTGGTGCTTTTTTATTTGTTTCCCTATCCATTGTGCTCTAAAGATCAAGTGGATCTTCGGTCCGGAGTGTTCGGCGTGACCTGAGCCGAAAGTAAAGGGTAATTAACCTCCTTTTCGTGTCCTTATAGGCTATACCCCAAAACCCTGCATACAAGCTCCACCATAGAAGCTACACCTAGGTTGGTGTGGGCAAAGGTTGCATAGTGCACCGTAACGACTTTGTAAAAAACTTTTGGGGTTTTTACCCCTAATATTTAACCGCGATCCCCAGTATTACTGTAAAGACTTTGTAAAGTTTTGCGCTTCGATCACGCCACAAAGCAACTTAAAAACGCGAGACACCAAGAGCCGTGTTAATTGCATGACAAAATGGCACCCCATTTTTACCTTGTGAACACTTTGAGAAGACTTTGGAAATAGCTTGCGCTGCCATAGGTTTAAATTATTTTTTTTGATCTGCAACACACCACAGATTGGATTCGCAATGGAGACCCCTTCCTGGTCCAAAGGCGGCACACCGTACGACAAGAACCAAGTGTTCTGGGCTGATGGGTCCTTCGAGTTTATCAAGGTAGGCTGGAAGACCATCATGCCGAACAGGTCCTTCGTAGACACAGATTACATCGCTAACAAGCTGGTCGGGCTTGCTGACAGAGGGAAGCAGGCGGTCATCCGCGTGCAGATCCACCGTACCGCTTATGTATGTAAGGCAATGTTGTGAACCGCCTCCGTTCTCTTCCGGTGCAGATTCACTCACAGTGTCACCCCTTCCCAGTACGTTTCAACTTTTCTTTTTAACCCCTTTTGAAACAGCCACTCTTTAAAGGTGACTAAGCACGAGAGGCTTAGGATCATCTTGTAAACTTCCTCATTTCCCCCCCTACCCCCCCTCCTCTCTCTCCCTTTCCCAGACTGCCCCCCTGTTTTGGATACGGAGTGCCTTTTGTTTTAAATAAAAAGTAATTTACATGGAAAACAAAAGATCTTAGTAAGGGGAAATTTTTTTTGAGCGGGGTTTTGATATCTTCTTAGTTTTTTTTTTCCACTAAGATCTTAGTGGAAAAAAACACCAAAAAACTAAGATCTTAGTTTTTTTTCTAAGATCTTAGTTTTTTTTTCTAAGATCGTAGCCACTTTATTTTTAAGATCTTAGTTTTGTTTTTAAGATCTTAGTTTTTTTTGGTGGAAACTAAGATCTTAACAAAAAAAAACTAAGATATTCAACACAAAACACTAAGATCTTACTTAATTTTAAAAAAACACTAAGATCTTAAAAAAACGGTGTTTTTCGCTCATATCTTAATTAAGATCTTTTGTAATCCATGAATTTATTGCTTTTATCTATTCAAAAAAAAAATATTTATTTATCAAAAACCCCTCTCTCTCTCCCTTTCTTCTTATCACCACTCCCCTACTCCCCGCGTTTTTTGGTGACATAGTATAGTGCCTGAAAAAATACCAGAAAACTTTTTCAAATAAACCCCACGAACCTCTCCCATGGGTTTTATCGTTTGTGATGAGTGTTAAGTTTCTAAAAGACAGATGGGAACATTTTGATCCCTCACCATATACTATCAATTTATTGATTGCATAATAACTCCCTCCCTCTCCCCCCCCCCTTCTTATCCCCACTCCCCCAACAGCACGCAAACAAATCGAACAGTGATCTACCAGAATTCCTCCTCACCGAGCTTGTTGCCTCAGGATATGAGTTCTGCCGCGACCAAGCTCGTTGGGACTACAGCTCCACCTCTGGCAACTTCGTCATGCGCTATGACAACGAGCTGGTCCTTTCGGCCATAGAACAGACCTACACCGCCTTGGGCGCTGCACTCAACGGCGATCCACGCATTTTTGCTGTCGAAGTCGGGTTCGTAGGCTACGATGGCCAATGGCTTCACGGCATCGAAACCACCCCAAACTGGCGCTGCCCTCTTCCCTCCCCTGCCTCTGCATCTCGTATTATCAAGGCAGCAGCAACCGCCTTTTCTCGAACCTTCGTCCTCATGAACCGTCCCTGGAATGCTCCAGACTTTCCTTATCAAAACTACCCGACATTAGGCGTGGCAGACGCAACATTTGCGACAGGGTTTCCGTACTTAGAATATCTCGAAAAGGTTGGGTTAGGAGAAAGATGGAAGGCTGCCCCAGTTTTTGCAACGATTGAGGAGACACTAACTTCGTGTTGGTTTTCTGCCGATCCAAAGACGCTGTGTGCGGAGCGTGGTGTTTCCTCGAATGTATCGTTATATGCAGATGAGGTTGCATCTCGTCATGTGGTAGGCGTTGTGTCGCCGTTTTTATATGATATCCACCGTGACGACAACGCGACGCAAGCCCGCATTGAGACCGCCTTTCTCTCCACAGGGGGCAGCTTTCTCCACATCGACCATATTTCAATCTCAACACTCACCCAATTTCTCTCAATCTGCGCAGTAGTAGAGAACATTGGGTCGGCTCCATTTTACGCCCCGGTGCACAGTCCATTGAAGTTAACGGTGCGTGTAGGGACCGGTGTATATGAGTTGAAATCATCCGGGGCAGAGATTGCAGGGTTGATGCCAAATGAGAAGCGAATTTTCGTGGCAGACACAATCCCATTCTTCCAGGTGACCGACGAGTGTTTGGAGTTTGGGAGGATCTGTACGGATGCGGGGCAAAAGTATGGACCCTTTTTTTTTGAAAACTTTTTCATTCCTTTTTTGGAAGAGCGTACAATCCTTTAGAAAGCTCCGATAAAATTCACCGAGGAGGTTACCCTTCAATACAACCTCTAGACCAGTTGACGTCAGGGGTCAGTTTAGGAAATTTGTCTATTTTTTTTTTTTGGGAAATCGTGTCCCATACCCTCTCATACCGTCCCATAGCCCTACCACACCGTGACGTCAACTGGTCTAACCTAACAATATAAATCCTCCGTCCATACCGATTAAGTACAAAGCCTTCGGGCGACATTGTGTACAGATCCTACCTCGGTAGGTGATTGTCGATACAACAAAAATCACTCACACCACCTCTCCCCCGAACAGATGCCTCGACAAGGACACAAGCCCCTTCACCCGCAATGATTGGGTATGCCAATGCCCCGGAGGAGGATTCGAAGAACGTGCACGGCCTGCGGTGTGCACACACACCACATCGTACTCTGACGACACACTGCGCTGGTACGACCGCACGGTGCCGCTGCAGAACCGCACCATCGGCACCTTCGCAGAGCACTCTATGGTGGACGCAAGCTTCACAGTGTCACTCTCCGTCTTCCTCCCCCTCTGCCCTTCAGACGGCTGCAGCGACAACGACGTCACCACGACCTACAAATGGGACCGCCAATGGCTCTTCTCCAGCACCACCAAACCCCCACGCGCCGCAGCCGGCTTCTCCATGGTCTGGGAAGGCACCGATTTCCGCTCCCGCATCTACGGGAAAAACTGCTACGCCAAACCCATCGCTGTCGCGCAACCAGGAAACAACTGGGTGCACTTTGCCACCACCTACAATAAGGTAACGAAGACAATGACAAACTACGTGGATGGGGTGGTTTTTGCGGAATGCCTGGACTACCCGGCTGTCACCGATCTTGCAGGGTCCATCAGAGTAGGAGGGAGCTGGGAGGCTGACAGCACCTTGGTCGGGTATATGAAAGACCTCCGGATTTTAAATGGCGCGTTAACCCAGGCAGAGGTTGTTGTTTTGGGGGCAGCTAGAGAGGAGTATCTCTCTCCTGTTCAGGCAACGATTCGGCTTGAAACGGACTTTGTTTTGCCGAAGAAAAATGCGGTTCTATTTGCGTCAGAAGGCGCGAATTTGACCTCCGGGGTAGTTACCTTAACAATCCCACAAAGCACCTCCCAAACCAACGCACAATGCAGTGCTGGGGAGACCGAAGCCCCTACCTCGATGACCCCTATCATCATCAGCGACCCCGCCACCCTTGATGTTTCAATGTGCGCTAAGGTTGAAGTGCTCTCTGATGGACTGCCCTGTGGGGGGAAGGAGTTCAACCGTGTTGGGTATTCTAATTGGATGCACACCGAGGCAGGGATTACCAGAGAAATCTGGCCGGTTGCAAACTCTACGAATGTGTCCTGTACTACAAGCGGAGGGGGGCCAAATTCCCATTCCCTTCTCCTCATGAATCAGACCACCTGGGGGGCAAGAGCGCGCTGTACGTTTACGTCGGCAGTTTCGACCCCAGTTCCTCCGACGCCTTCCCCACCTACTCCAGCGCCGGATACGACTGCACCGCTGACGTCTGCGCCAGATACTATTGTCCCCACAGTGTCACCACCAACCTCCGCTCCGGAGACCGGTGCGCCACCTACAGCATACCCTGGAATCCCTGAAACCAACCCACCGCAGACGGCTGCGCCGCCCAGTGAAATCCCTGCGACGAAAGCCCCGGGGGGTACGTGGCAGCCTTCTGTTGCCCCGGTCGTGGTGGAGGCGACGGAGGTGCCAGAGGTGCCGGCGAACGTGACAGAAATCCCAAAGACCGGAGAGCCTCAGGTAGGGGGCGCTGGAGGGCCTGGTAGGGCTGCCGGGGAGGAGGTGGGCGGGGAGGGGGATGACTCTGTGGAGGCCTCGCATTGGTCGTTTGTGTTGGTGGCGGTGTTGTGTGGTGTGGTTGGGTTGGCATGTGCCGCTGCATGGTATCTTGCCTACAAAAAGAAGCGTCTCATGCAAGAAGCCGTCGCAAAACGTGAAAAATGGACAACCGAACAAAACCCCGACTTTTCAATGGCCAAAATGCAGAGTATGATCGATGATGATGGGGCGGAAATGCAGCTGGGTGGGTCGAATGTGTCCTTGGAGGCTGTGCCGTTGGGGGGGTCAGCGCCTTTGGGTGGGTCCAACCATTTTACCAGTCTAAACTCACCCACCTTTGGAAACACAGCTGCTGTGGATCCTTTATCTGATCACTATACTCTGTAAGAGAGCGGAGGAGAGAGAGTGAGTGAAAAGAGCGAGTGTGTGTGTGTTTGATAACTAAATAGGAGGGGGGTAATTCTTTGCGTAGAATATGGCCCTAATATGGTGTGCATACAAAATAAAAAATGAGTTCTTTTTTTGGAGGGAAAACTTCTATTTTTTTTTTTTTTTGCTTTTTTGGGAGTAGGGGGGGGGATGTTTTTTTTAAAGGACTGCATGGTTGGGGTCCACCCCGGTACCCCACCAAAGGTACACTGTCACGAGCTGGCTGTTGTATTTCAAGTCAAAATTTTTTTTATGTGTGAGTGTGATACGTTTTTCTTCAGGTTTGTTTCTTTGAAACGTGAAAGGTGAACAAAAGGTTTTGCTGTTAAGAGAGGTTCGTTCCCCTCATATGGTAACTCCTTTTTTCTCTTTTTTTGTTTTTTTGTTTTGCTTTTTTAAAAAGGTGTGACTAAGCACAAACAGGCTTAGAGCCATCTTTTGCAACTCTCTTTCCTTTCGCCCCTTCCCTCCCTTCCCCCTATGTTTTTTTTATCGATTTTTATGTCAAAGGTGCGAGGCTTAGTTCATCTTTAAAAAAAAATCATCTTTTTATGATGTGCACACGAGTCTTATTCGTCTTGGCATTTTTTCTTTCTTTTCCAATTTTTTTTTCCCCTGCATCGAGCTTCCAATCAGAGTTGGAGAGAAAGAATTTCGGGTTTTTGAAAAAGATCCGGTCTGACACCTCCAGCCCCTGACTGAATGGTAAAAAAGGTAATCGTAGCATACACTCTAGGGTGGCTACACTAATACAACCAAGTTTCCAAAATAATGAATGACAGTGGAGATTTGCACAAAAACTGTGGCAACACAACCGAGGCAACTACACTACTCCAAAACAATTTATCAAAAAAAAGGGTGACCAAACAGCAAAGAGCGGATGCGATGCGTACACACAACGAAATGTGCACTTTTTTTTCTTTTTCTTTTTCCTCGCTCCACCTACAGAGCCCGCCTAAAAAGGTCCGCCCATTGCGGGCCGGACTCCACCGTGCAGAAAGGGAAAAAAATGGCATTGTGGTTTATCAGTTGCTGTCACGAAAAGTGTCAATTTGACAGGTGCTCCTTTGAAGGTCATATAATGTTAGGTGCTACAGTGAAATACAATACAAAGCAAATAGAGTAGCAAAAACTGGGGAAAAACAAAAAAGAAAAGTGGAGTTCATCCTCTGGGTGTCTACACTAATACAACCAAGCAGGCCTTTTGCTAACTTTGGGATTTTCCCCCTGAATGGCATGATGGTCAAAAAAAAATAATTTCCTGGAAAAAAAAGTACATTCCGAGCTTTCCCGCCTGGTGAAAGCGGTCGTCGCGCGCTTCGCGCGCGCCTCCCTGCCAGCCACAGGGTGGAGAGGCGAAGGGTCAGCTTTGCGAGATATAAACAAAAAACGGAATATAATCCTTTATTAACGGTCCTTGGTCTTGCGCCTTACGTACACTAACCGTACAAAATCAATACGTCTTCCAGAAGCAGGGGCTGTTGCAACGGTTGGGTTCCTTTGAAATAAGAATGGTCAATTTTTTGCAGCTTGGGTCAAGTTTCATTTCTGGCTGCAAAATGCAAGGGAATCCCCTTAGACATTGTAAAATGGCACCGTAGGCAGGAAGAAAATAGCGTACAGCGAGCGCAGCGAGCAGAAAAATTGTAAGGTGTCATCGTGCCATCGTGCCATCGTGCCATCATGCCATCATGCCATCATGCCATCATGCCATCATGCCATCATGCCATCATGCCATCATGCCATCATGCCATCATGCCATCATGCCATCATGCCATCATGCCATCATGCCATCATGCCATCATGCCATCATGCCATCATGCCATCATGCCATCATGCCATCATGCCATCATGCCATCATGCCATCATGCCATCATGCCATCATGCCATCGTGCCATCGTGCCATCGTGCCATCGTGCCATCGTGCCATCGTGCCATCGTGCCATCGTGCCATCGTGCCATCGTGCCATCGTGCCATCGTGCCATCGTGCCATCGTGCCATCGTGCCATCATGCCATCATGCCATCATGCCATCATGCCATCATGCCATCATGCCATCATGCCATCATGCCATCATGCCATCATGCCATCATGCCATCATGCCATCATGCCATCATGCCATCGTGCCATCGTGCCATCGTGCCATCGTGCCATCGTGCCATCGTGCCATCGTGCCATCGTGCCATCATGCCATCATGCCATCATGCCATCATGCCATCATGCCATCATGCCATCATGCCATCATGCCATCATGCCATCATGCCATCATGCCATCATGCCATCATGCCATCATGCCATCATGCCATCATGCCATCATGCCATCGTGCCATCGTGCCATCGTGCCATCGTGCCATCGTGCCATCGTGCCATCGTGCCATCGTGCCATCGTGCCATCGTGCCATCGTGCCATCGTGCCATCGTGCCATCGTGCCATCGTGCCATCGTGCCATCATGCCATCATGCCATCATGCCATCATGCCATCATGCCATCATGCCATCATGCCATCATGCCATCATGCCATCATGCCATCATGCCATCATGCCATCATGCCATCATGCCATCGTGCCATCGTGCCATCGTGCCATCGTGCCATCGTGCCATCGTGCCATCGTGCCATCGTGCCATCGTGCCATCGTGCCATCGTGCCATCATGCCATCATGCCATCATGCCATCATGCCATCATGCCATCATGCCATCATGCCATCATGCCATCGTGCCATCGTGCCATCGTGCCATCGTGCCATCGTGCCATCGTGCCATCATGCCATCATGCCATCATGCCATCATGCCATCATGCCATCATGCCATCATGCCATCATGCCATCATGCCATCATGCCATCATGCCATCATGCCATCGTGCCATCGTGCCATCGTGCCATCGTGCCATCGTGCCATCGTGCCATCGTGCCATCGTGCCATCGTGCCATCGTGCCATCGTGCCATCGTGCCATCATGCCATCATGCCATCATGCCATCATGCCATCATGCCATCATGCCATCATGCCATCATGCCATCGTGCCATCGTGCCATCGTGCCATCGTGCCATCGTGCCATCATGCCATCATGCCATCATGCCATCATGCCATCATGCCATCTGGGGGGGAAATCCCCAGGTGATGGATAGCGAAAGCCCTGCCCCACCACCCCCCGTGGCATGATGGTGGCATGATGGAAAAAAAAATAAAAAACGCCCAAAAACGTGGCACGATGGCATGATGGTTAGCAAAAGGCCTGCAACCAAGTTTTCAAAAAAAAAAAAAAAAAAAAAACTTTTTCAAAACCCCTTCAAAAAGGCTATTGATAGAAATCACCAAACTTTGCACCTTTGCACACCTTATGGGGTGGACCCTTTGGGGTCTTTTTTGGGAAAATCAGGAAAATTCACAAAAAATCACTAGCGATTTACATAAATTCACAAAAAATCCACACAAATTCACAACCCGTGTATCACGTGTGTTTTCCGCCTTGGTTGTTGTGAATTTTTTGTGAATTATCCTGGAAAAAAAAAAGACTCCACACCAAATCACCCCACCTTACAATTTGACACTTTACCTGACAGCACCCGGTATGTGTATGCGTCATCCGTAGAAGCGCGAATGGACCTTTTTTTTTGAAGAACCCACCCCCTATTTTGAAAATACAGACGTCCAGCAAACGTTGATGGAGGTAAAAAAAACACCCCCCCCCGCCATTTTTTTTTCTCTCTTTTCGAGCCCTCAAAGACAGCGTTTGTTGGACGTCTGTACCACTTTCTTTGCGATTGGGAATAGAAATGACTGGCAATACGTTGTCATAGCTTTGCTTACTTACCTCCCCTTTTTTTTCCCACCACAACCAAAAAAATGGAAAACAGTGGAAAACAAACAGAAAATAGCAAGCTTGCTTGGGCAGCCTGGTTCAGGTGTCCTGGTCACTCACCAAGGTGTACTGGCAAGGGTTTTTGTATTTCAAGCCAACACTTTGCAAGGGTACATTTGTCGCACCCTCTTTGCTTTCTTTTCGTTTCATTTAAGAAAAGAAAGTATATGAAATAAGTCAACACTTTTTTTATTTTTATTTTGTTTTTTTCAATCGAGTGGTTTGAGAAGAAGCGAGTGGTCGAGGGTGGGGGGGGAGGGTTCGTGCAGTAGCTAACCAAGCAATTTATTTGTGTTTGGGATGTGATGTGATACAATTAAAGTTTCTTTTTTTTAAAAAGGGGCAACAGTACCATTGGTAATCGTATTCCAATGATATAGGTGAGTGACGACACCTCCCCCCTTTTTGCCAGTTGTGTGTGCACGTTTAGAAAGGCAACTTCCTATTAAGCCCGCCGACTCCATTTTTCTTGGAGCTTCCAGGGACCGTACATGCTCCGTTCCCTAAAAAGGAATGGTCAAAAAAAAGTTTTCAAAAAAAAAAAAATATAGTGGAGCACACTCTAGGGTGGCTACACTAATACAACCAAGTTTTCAAAAAAAAAAAAAAACAAGAACCGTAACCTCTCAACGTAGACCGCGAAATGGAAGTAAGCTGGGCGGAGGGTGGGCGTGGCGTGGATATATTCTGTTGCGACACGTGATTTTTCCAAGTTTTCAAAAAAAAACAAGAACCGTAACCTACCAGCAGTCCCTTTGTACCGGTTCCACATTCGCGATACGCTTAGCCCGGTAAAGGGTTTTTCATGAACAAATTGCTCTCTAGGGTTGAGGACGACTCACGTCTATACCTTCTGCAGTACAAAAGGGTTCGGCCAACATTGAGTACACGACCCTAGGTTCCCCAAATCAGGTCTTTAGGCGATTGTCGACACAACAAACAAACAAATCGTTCCTGAGGATTAGGTTTATCTGAAATTTTGTTCTCCCCCTTTTTTTTTCCTAAAGAATAGAAGCACACCAGTGGTCAAATCCATCTTTCGGTATTCTAAAAAAAAATATCTCTCATCCGTCTTGCTCTCTCTTTCGCCCTTTTTTCCCCTTTTTGTTGCCTTCTTTTTTTCTCGTTTTCGTGCACCTTCCTTCATATCGCCGGCCCATCCCATCACCTCCCCGCACGAAGGCAAATCCTACCAAGTGCCAAGAGAAGACAGCCGCCATTCGTTTGTTGGCTTGCCCAAAATCTCTTTTAAAAAAGATCTTTTTAGTGTCGATACAAACAAAAAAAATACCAAACTTATACCATCGTAGTAGGTCAAAGAAATGCCTTTGTGTGACGTTTAGGCACGTGACGTGCTTCGGGGAGGGGGGTTGTCTACAAGCAAAACAAAACAAACAAAACAAAAAGCACAACAAAAAGCAAACAAAATCCAATACCGCCTAGTAACCCAGCAAGGGGGTTACTTCAGCGGAAAATTGTCGATCAGGGGGCTGATATAGGGGGGTTTTTTTATTTCTATTATTCTGGGGAAAACCCCGGATTTGACCGAGTTTCAGCGAAAACCCCTAAAAAACCTATAAGCCCCTGTTGTCGTCACGAACAAACAAAAATATACAGCATCACACATACCCCCCTATTTCCTCAAATAAATAATGCCTTTTACCCCTCCACACCTCCACACCTCCACACCTCCTCCCTCCTGCTTCCCTTGCCCACCCCCCCCCCTACTCTATCCACCACTACCACAATTCCTCCAGAAAAAAAAGTCAAAACAAAACAACCATGCAGCGTGCTGCGCTCCGTCGCCTTGCTGGGACACGGGGGTCACTCTCTTCTGCTCTCTCTAGTGCAAACGGCGTCTCTTCCTCCTTCACACCATTTATCTCAGGGAGAACCACCGTTGGGGTGCGTTATTGCACGACGGAGGCAAAGGGTACAGATGCCACCTCCACCCCCGAACGCTCCGTTAAAGATGAAGTTGCACACATCCTCCGAACCGTCGAATCTAACATGAAAATCCCCCCAACCACCATGGAGGAGCTCCACGACTTCATCACCTCCGCACACAAGAACCTCGAGCGCGCCATCTCCATCGACCCCAGCTGCGCGCGGGCGTACTACCTTCTCGCACAGATCTCCCCTCAGGGAAATATCCTAAATGGCCAGACCCTCACACAGACAGAGGTTATGGGGATGGCCGTCCAGGTTGCCAGAGAGACAAAGCTTCCGGGAATTGAGGAGTACTACTTCAGCCTGGGGACCACCATGGCAGGCCTGCCTCTTGACAAAGCGACTATCACCCTGGCAGATGGTACGACTCTCTCGAGACGGCAATGTTTGCTCCTTGCTGCGGAAGGTGAAACTCCGGATCACACTTTTCTCTCAGCGCTTGCCTTCGATATGACAATGGAAGAAGAAGTAGAATTCATGTCCGAAAAATCTTCAAAAAGAGACATTCTGAGGCGTTCCCTAAAGGCGAATCCTGCATACGCATTGACGTACCTCACCTTGGCAGATACCATGCAATTTGAGGAGCTTATTGAGCTCGACGGAAGTGAGGTCTCAAAAATCGATTTATGGAAGCTCGCGGTGCATCACGAACCGAATTCGGTGTTTGCGTATTTGTACCTCCTGGAAACGATGTTCCAGAAGGGGGAGCACAAAATCATGCTCCACGGCGGAGTAGAAGAGACCAGAGAAGGGATGTGCAAGAAGGCGGTCGCAACGAACCCAAGAAAGGGGCACGCCTTTGCGTTTCTCGCAGAATGCCTGCCGGAGAGGACCTCGACAGTGTGCCTCCTCGATGGCCAGACAGTGACAAGAGATCAACTGTATATCCAAGCGGTGAACCGCTCGCGTGACGACGTGGATGTGTTGTGCAGCTTTGCCCTCAGTCTAGGTGAGGAAGGCTCGGTGCAGGCAGGGCCCAACGCAGAGAGCGTTATCACAGGAGCAGACCTCCTCCAGCGTGCGGCTACCATCGACCCTGCGAGGCTGGCCCTGGTCAAGCCGGACATTGAGGCAAGAAGGGCGAAGTGAAGAAAATAAATTTTGTGTGTGGGGGGACGAGGGGAAGGGAGGGATTCTTGTGCTACACAGTGTCCTTGTATAGCATGATGACATGATACATAATGTTAAAAATATGACAATGATGCACAATGAAGTCGTTATTATTTCATTGTTTTGTTTTGTATACCACCTTGAGTTCCATCTTTCATAGAGCTGATGCTGTATGATATTAAAAAAAACGAATGGTTACCAAAGGAAAGCACAGAGGGTTTAGCTCCTTTTGGATGCTGATGTTTGTTGCAACGTTTTTTTAAGGTACACTGTCACGAGAGGGCTTTGTATTTCAAGCCAACCTTTTTTGGACATCAAAAGGAATTTTTTTTGAGGGGTTTTTAAAGACGCAGCGAATGTCATCAAAAGAGGAAACAAAATAAATACTGATGAAGAGATAAGGTAACTACGTACCACACACCCCCCTTATTTCCCTTCTATTTTTTCTTTGTTTCGTCCTTGCGAGCGAGCCATCCATGCGAGGGCCCCACACTGTATCTCCAAAGATCTCAGCTTTTCCTTGGGAGCCTTCTTGTTTGTTTTTTGAAGAAACACATCTAAAAACTCCACGAAGTCATCAAGAACACCCTTCGATGTCGCCCTGCAATGCAAGCATCATAGTATCTTCGAGGTGCTCTGTTAGCATCATTCTCAGCCGGGTTTTAATCAACTTAAGTCGGCTAAAAATTCGTTCAACGCCAACAGTCGAACCTGGGATACATTCCCCCAAGGAGCATAATGGCAAGAGTTCTCGGGTACAGTCCTTCATAATTGGAACATATATTACATGCAGCGTCTTTGGCAGGAAGGCATCAGGTCCCAGAGCAGGGTCTCATTCCCTTTCGGTAGGTCTTCCTTTCGATGCTGCCGGCATCTGACTCGGACACAAGAGGTAGTAGGCATAGGCTCATGCGTTGCCACTGGGTCTTTCCTCTTTCCTCCACCTCGGCAACCGACGCTCTTACAATCACAATCTGAACCACCCAGTATTAGATTATCATTTTTTTTTCGATTTTGGTCTCAGTGTAGTCTCTCCCCCTCCCACACGCCGACCACATTACAATATTACTCTTCACACTTAAAGCCACCACCAATTACAACCTTAATTGATGTACGTCCAAATACTCTCTTTACCTCCTTTTCCTTCATCTGATTCAGCCCAAAACACTGCCAAAACTCTTCTCAAAATAAGGCGGACTTTCCTATTCCAAAAAAAACAATCATCGACCACACCTCAGGTATACCCTCTTTATACACAACGCATTGTTCTTAGCCTTCCTACACCATGGCTGAAGAAGAGGAACTTCCCCTACCCCCCTCCGACGAACAGACACCACTTGATGTAGGTCTGTCTGCCGATGTCGATGACGCTGCCGACCTCGGTTCGCAACCTCCCAGCACACCGGGGTCAGATGCAGAAGAGCCTGGCACACCAAAGACACCTTCTCCGACGCAGGCTGAAATTCGCGCTGGAGAGCTGCAGGCGTTGGGGATTCCGACTGAGGAGGAGTTGCTCTCGGCGTACCCTTTTCCAGAGCAGCGTGACCCCCTTGGGGACGACACCGGGCGTGCTGCGTATACGGCAAAGGCGAAGGAGTTTGAGTTCTTTATGTTTCCCATAGCCTCCGTCACCACACTCTTTGACCTACAGGTTCTGAACCTTCGCCATTCGGGTCTTGGTGATAAAGGGGCGGTCGCGCTGTCGGAGTGTTTAAAGGTTAATAAAGCGATTACTGATTTGTCGCTGGTGGACAATTGGGTGACGCCGTTGGGGGGGAGGGCGATTTTGCAGGCAATTTCCGCAAATACGTATATTACCTCCCTGGATGTCTCGGAGAACCGATTAGGGTACCGTGCCTCGCAGTTAGGGCAAGAGGCGGAGCTGGGCGAAATATTGTTCAAATTGCTGCAAAATGAGAGCAAATGCAAGCAGCTTAACACGATTATTTTGCGAGACAATTACATTGGTGACAAAGATATGGAGAAAATGTGCGAAGCGCTCTGCAGCAACACATGGCTCAACACTATTGACGTTTCCTACAACGAGCTGGGCCCTATCTCTGGGAAAGCCTTGGGGACGATGCTTGGGTCGAATATGGACCTCAGAAATGTTAACCTTGAATGGAATCGTTTGCGGAGTCTGGGGTCGCACAGTGTGATCAGCGAAGGTGTCATGGAGAACAACACACTGCGCAAGCTGAGTCTAGCGTGGAACGGCATAGAGGAAAAAGCGGGTGCCGCCTTTGGCGTGTGTCTGACGAAGAACGGCTCTCTCGAGGAGGTGGATCTATCGCACAATAGGATCGGCGAAAAGGCGGCCCTCAAGATCGCAGAAGGATTGATCCAGAATCAGTCTCTCAGACGCTTCAATATTAGCTTCAACCCGCTGTTCGATGTGGGGTGTGCGGCAATCATCAGCGCAGTGCGGGAGACAAGCAACACAATGCTCAGCTTTGTAGGAATTAAAAGCGCCGACGCAGGCCCGCGGGCGCACCAAGAGCTGCGGTTGACGCTGAAGGCGAAGCCTAACGTAGAGGTATGTTGTGTGTTTCATTGCTTTCCCTTCGCGGTGATTGGGTTTTAGATGTACAATATTGTGTTCCAGGCGGTGTTTTTGAGTCTTTAAATCATGTTATCACCCCTTCCCAGTCAGGATGGGGGGGGGGAATGACTGTGTGCTTGCGTACTGTGATTCCCGGTCAGCATCTCCGCAACACTCCGAGGGGGTTCGATGACACCCACGGGGGGTGTGCCCCTGTCTCAGAGGCGTGTTGCGCAATATCAAGTTCACTTTCTTTATTTTTTTGGTCACGTCGCCCATGCTTTGCAGCTCCTGAGCCGCGTTTTATGTTTCAACTGCACATTTTGCTTTTCAACATTCACAAAAACGCCACTATACAGATCGCTGTCCCACGCTCCTTGCTTGTACCTCAAGACGCCCCCGAAGAGGCGAACGGTGGCGAAGGTGGCAGCCAGTGAAGCGTCCCTCCTCCCCCTCCCCGTTCCCAACCCCCCTCCTCTCGCAGCACTGCGGCTTTCCTTAAGATGTGGAGTATGTTTCATCGGCTGGCTTTTGTAGGGTACACGACGGGACCCAGTGACAAGTGACAAGTGAAATCACATGTCATTTCACTTGTCATTCACTTGTCATTTTCACTTGTCACTTGTCACTGGGTCCCGTCGTGTACCTTGTTTTACTGGGCAGGGGGGGCGAGGAGGGATGAAGAAAGTGTGTGTTCTATTCGGCACCTCCCCCAGAAAATGACTTTCGTTTGAGGTGTGTGCACCGCACAGACACTCAACTGGTCAAGCCTTCACTTAAAAGTGAATTGCGGGGGCATGTAGGACTGCATGGTTGGGGTGTCCACCCCCCGGTCCAGCCGGTCGTTGTACCAAAAGGTACACTGTTCACGAGAGGGCTTTTGTATTTCAACTCTACCTTTTTTTTGTTGTGTCTACGTGATATCGGTGTCCCTCTGTACTTTTTCTCAGCATAGTGGAAAAAGACGTGTCGGTGTTGTGTCAATCAACCAACAAAAGGTTGTCTGTACGCCGTCACCTTCAACCCCCCCCTCCTTTTCCCCCCTTTTAAAAATTCTTAGGGTCATCTGGTAGGGGTGGTTCTATTGCCTAGTCCTGCTCCATCATTTACACAAAAAGAAGAGGTGGAAAAGAGGGGTCGACGGGGAAGATTTTGTTCTGGAATTTCTGTACAAATCCTTTTGATATATTGTTTTGTTTTTTTTTTTTCTCTCTCTCTCTCTCTCGCCCAACTACTACCTCTCTCCCCCCTTTGCTGACTTCCACTGTTCTCAGTGGGCTGGCATTGGGTTAAAGAAATGTTCCCCTAAAAGAAAGCAAAAATAAAAGCAAAGCAAATTATTTTGCATTGTTTCCCCAAACGAAAAAAAAAAAAAAAACAATGTTTCAAAAAAAAAAAAAAAATACTATAAGGGTAGCACAATTAAAAATATTGTTTAGTGTCCTGCGCGCGAACAGATTTTTGGAAATCCAAAAAAAAAAAATAATTGGGACACAACTACAAAAAAAATAATTTCTATGGTTGGTAGGTTGAAGTCAGGACGGACGTGCCCTCCGAGACGAAGTCTCGGAGGGCCTCCGCGAGTGTAAAAGCCCGTGCCACAAAAGCGCGCATCCAAAAAAAAAAAAAAAAAAAAGCGCGCACCCCAGCCAGAGCTCGCGCTAAAGTCCATCCCTCATCCCGGGATTTTTGGGGGTTTTGGTAGGAACGTTTTTTTTTTGCAGTACGGGGATTTCATTAAGAAACCAGAAGTTCTAATATTGTTGAGTAAGACCACCACATAGTGGACTTGCATATACATGTGACCCCGCCGTGGAACGCATTGGCTCGGAAAGTCAAAAGAAAGAGGAGAAAAAAGAAAAGGAAAAAAAAAAAAGTTGGTTACCGTGCGCCTGCGGCGCTGCCTGTTCCCTTCCAGTTTCTACAGGCAAACACTTGCCCCCTTTACCTTACACTGACGGGTTTTGACCAAAACCAAGAACTTGTCCATTTCGGCAAATTGACCCCACCACAGAACGGACGAATTCCGGAAATGCAAATGCCGGTGTTTTCGCGCATTTTCATGTTGCAAGACGTCAGGATCAGGGAGAGAAAATCTGGTTGTGGGATTTACATTGGCCCTCTTTACCCTACATGGATTTTGACCAAAACCAAAAAATTGGCCATTTCGGCAAAGTGACCCCACCACAGCGCGGACGGATTCCGGAAATTCCAATCGCGGTATGTTTTGGGGCTGAAAACCCACTGATTTTCAGGAGAAAAATTGCTTCCAAATGTCGGAATTTTCCGAATTTTCCTGAAAATGACCCTTGTTTACGAGTACGGGTTCATATTTTGCGAAAATTTAAGTCACTAAAATTTTGTCCATTTTTCCGTATATACCCCACCACAAGCCGGGATTGGCCCGGAAATGCCACAAAACGGGGTTTCCGGGCCTCCCCAGCTAACCTTTTCAAGGAACGTTTTTCCGTACCCGAAATCCATTTTTTCCCCATTTTTTCCCATAATTAGCGCGACCACTGACCCCAGCCGGCTATTTCCTAAATCTGCCTCCCAAAATGACGATTTGAGATTTTGGAAATGCCGCACTTTTTTTACCGACTAGATTTGCCCGGTTGCCGCACTTTTTTTTCGCCTAAGGGGGAAGGTAGGTAGGGCACTTCTGTCAGCAAACACTTGCCCCCTTTACCTTACACTGACGGGTTTTGACCAAAACCAAGAACTTGTCCATTTCGGCAAATTGACCCCACCACAGAACGGACGGATTCCGGAAATGCAAATGTCGGTGTTTTCGCGCATTTTCATGTTTCAAGACGTCAGCATCAGGGAGAGAAAATCTGGTTGTGGGATTTACCTTGGCCCTCTTTACCCTACATGGATTTTGACCAAAACCAAGAATTTGGCCATTTCGGCAAAGTGACCCCACCACAGCGCGGACGGATTCCGGAAATTCCAATCGGTATGTTTTGGGGCTGAAAACCCACTGTTTTTTCAGGGGAAAAAATTGCTTCCAAATGTCGGAATTTTCCGAATTTTCCTGAAAATGACCCTTGTTTACGAGTATGGGTTCATATTTTGCGAAAATTTAAGTCACTAAAATTTTGTCCATTTTTCCGTATACACCCCACCACAAGCCGGGATTGGCTCGGAAATGCAACAAAACGCCCCAGAGTTAGGAAATAGCCCGAAAAGAGGGCAAAATAGGTGAGGGGAAAATTATTTTTTTTTGACTAGTTATTTTTTTTTTGCGTGCGTGCGAACAGATTTTTGGGGAGCGGTGGGACACTAAACAAGGTTTTTAATTGTGCTACCCTAAAAAAAATATACTATAGTGGAGCACACTCTAGGGTGGCTACACTAATACAACCAAGTTTTCAAAAGAAGAAACCCTCCTTCAGCTTTTTATACTGCTGGCATCGTACGTGGGTCAGTCGGAAGTGCCTGCATTAATAACTTCACTTTTATAGCAAGCCTACTTCGCATTTCCAAGCCGATCTTTCTTCAACTTCCTTTTTTTTTTTGTCATCCGCAAACAGTTTGCTAGGGTCTTTGTTGATCGTTGCAGTCACCTCCGAAAGCCGCATGAAGAACATGCGTTCCCGGAGAAGGTGGCCGAGTTCACCTGGTTCTATAGTCTTTCACATCGATGAGGTTCCCGTCGTCAGGGGTGGCTGCATTCCTTTTCGGACCGGGGTGCTCCATCCTATTTTTAAACGGTTATAATCGATGAGGTTCCCGTCGTGTGTTGTCACTGTCGTGGAGACTCTCCCATTTCCAGTTGAGGTAGGTTTGGAGATAGGTTTCTGCGATGAATCTAGGCCGTTTCTTAATGAAGAAAAGTGTGACTAATCAGCCGTAAAGGACGAATGGAACGTGGTGTGGGGGTGTGGTTCGGTGTAGTGGCCGTCTGTACAGAGGCCAGTAGGATAGCGCAGATCCAGAGGATAGTACTGTAAGGTGTGTTGATCCAAGAACTGTACTGTTCGTCGCAAACATCCCCCGTGGAGATGTTTTCTGAAGCCCGTGCTGTAGCGAGGACGTCCGCTTCCGGCACACTTCAGTCTTGCACAGCCCTGAACCTTCAGCCACAAATACCCCAAGGCGTGGCTGTACAGCTGTCGGGTGAGGATTGCTGGCAACGTGTCCATGCAAATTTTGGACCCGTTCGGTTCCTCACTCACGGCTTGTTGTTCTCCATAACACACCACCACCACACACAGAGATCACAACACAAACCACAACAAAGACATGGATGTGAACATCAAGGGTTTCGACACGAATGAGCACGTGGTCGAGGTGGGTGCAGATGACACAGTGGAGGGCTTGCGGCGGAAGGTGGCGTCTGCAATGGGGTTGCCTGAAGACGGCTTTTGCATGAGTTTCGGAGACGAAGCGATGGGAGAAGGAGCGGACATGACGCAGCTGAGTGCTGGTGACACAATCATCCTGACGAAGACGAAGAAGCAAGAGGCGAGCAAGAAGCAAGAAGCCATTGCAGAGCTTCGTGCGTTGGGTGAGACAGACCTGACGGCACAGAGGTTGGCTCGGATGGAGGATCCTGTGGTGGCGTGTTTGCTTCTGCAGGCAGAGGTTGCGACTGTCATTCCGTATGAGTTCTTGTCAAAGACGTCGTTAACGAGACTTGATCTCAGTGCTGAGTCCATTGTGATTCACATCAGAGAAAAGTTCCTGTACCACTGCACCTCGTTGACAAGTGTCGACTTGTCTGGGTTGAGCAATGTGACGCAGGTGGATGCATTCTTCCTTGCGGACTGCACCAACTTAACTACGCTGGATTTGTCAGCACTCCGCAATGTGACGCAGGTTGGTGCGTACTTCCTGTGCAACTGCACCAGCTTACCGACTCTCGATTTATCTCCACTCAGCAATGCTACGCAGGTTCAGGACTACTTTCTTTGCGACTGCAAGAGCTTAAGCAACGTCGATTTATCACCACTTCACAATGTGACGCAGGTGGGTGCGCACTTCCTGTGCAACTGCACCAGCTTAACGACCCTTGATTTGTCGCCACTCAGCAATGTGACGCAGGTTCAGGACTACTTTCTTTGCGACTGCAAGAGCTTAAGCAACGTCGATTTATCACCACTTCACAATGTGACGCAGGTGGGTGCGCACTTCCTGTGCAACTGCACCAGCTTAGCGACCCTTGATTTGTCGCCACTCAGCAATGTGACGCAGGTGGGTGCGTACTTCCTGTGCAACTGCACCAGCTTAGCGACCCTTGATTTGTCAGCACTCCGGAATATGACGCAGATTGATGACGGCTTTCTTAGGGGCTGCAAGAGCTTAACCAACGTCGATTTATCTCCACTCAGCAATGTGACGCAGGTTGGTTCGCACTTCCTGTACAACTGCACCAGCTTACCGACTCTCGATTTATCTCCACTCAGCAATGTTACGCAGGTTGGTCCGTGGTTCCTTGCCTGCTGCGAAGCTTTAACGACTCTGGTTTTATCACCACTGAGCAAGATTACGAATATTCGTGAGGATTTTTTCAGGGGTACGTGTTTTGCTGCGGGTTGCACTTCGTTGACGAGCATTTACCTTTCGGGATGCAGCAGTGTTGTGTCCAACGAAGTGAGGAATGGCCAGCTGAGGCATCTTGTGGTTGAAGCACGTCCGGAACGAAGCAGAGACGAATCCCCCGAGGAAAGCCAGAAGCGACTGAGACACGCACAATGAGGACGTGGTGTGTTGGTGGGAGGGCAGCACCTCCCCGAGGTGGAGGGTCTCTGGCAGTGTGTCTGCTGCGTCCTCAGGTTCGGAGAAGAAGAGGGACACAGTCTTGCTCACCGTGGCACAGACTACTACTTGGTGCGAGAGGAGAGCTGCTGAGCAAGACGTTGCACACTGGTATACCTAGGTATCGAAGGTGTCGCGCCGCTAACAGACGGTACTGCGACGTTCTGTGGGACGGTGTTCCCATCGTTGCTCCCATTGCTCGCAGTGGACAGTCGGGCGACCTTCTTTGTTGCGGCGCCGGAGAAGCTGACGCAAAGTCTTACCGAAAGGTTGCCGCAAAGTGGTGCCCGTTGGGTTACGTTCCCACAACCGATATCATATCTGCGTTATTGGGGTTCAAAACCCTTCATTTCCCCTTTTCTCTCTCTCTCTCTCCCCACTCTGCACACCCTTTAATAACTCCCATATAGTCTCTTCCTTTCAACAGAGAGAGGTGACTAGACAGGAGAGGCAAAACCATCATGCATACCGCCTAAGGTGTGTGGCTGAATGGTTGGGGGCGCAAAAAAGTGCGAATCACCCCCCTTTCAGACACACCAGTTTAAAAAATGTTGGACCGTACAAAAAAGGTTGGGGACTATAGAGCTTTTTTTTTTTCCCCTTACACGTAGTGTTATTAGAAACTCGAGTAATAAAGCCAACGTTTAATCGCCTGATACCGACTATTTTCTCCTCCCCTTTAAAAATCACTTGCGCCAAAAATCAGATCTCATACACTGTTTTTGGCTGCGTTCAACGAAAATAATCTTCCCCCCTTTTTCTAGTCGAGTAATCAAGATCAGTTGGTGACCACTTCATCTTTTTCACGATTTCTTTTATTTTAATTTCGTCCCCCCTTTTTTTTTTGTTTTGGATGTGTGATGCGCAAAAAGCACATTCATCTTACAAGTGTTTTCTTTTATAGCTTTCCCCTTTAATATTTCTTAGCTCTGAAGAGAGGACGAACTACGAACCCCCTTCCGTAGCGCAAAAAAATATTTGGGGGGAGCTTCAACCAATTGGGCAGGGCACTTCCCTTTCCCTATGAGGTGTGGGCACTTCAGTATTTGTCGTTAGTAGGACCAATAATGATTAAAAAGAAAAAGCTGCCCCACTTTATTGCATCCTGCTGTGTCTGCCTTTACCCTCCCGCTTTTATTGATCCAAAAAAAAGTAATGTGAAAATTATAGAATTCTTCTTGCCGTAAAAAAACAGATCCAAAGAGCAAGCGCTTACGGGTAATTGTCTTACTGTCGCAGTAGGATTCCCAGAGAACGGTTAACTAACTGAGGTAATCCCTCCTTTTAGGATGACTAAGCAGAAACCTTTTTCTTAGACTCATCACTTTTATCAGATTTCTTTTTCTCCTCCTCTCCCCTATTCACCCTCATAACAGGAACACCCCCCATTCCCCTAACCCCTTTTTTCTGCAAAACAAAAAAGCGTTTTTTTTTTCTTGAGTTTCCCTTTCCAATGGGTTGTGGTGCGTCGCAACAAAAGCCGAAGCCCACACCAAAAGGCACACTGCCGAAAAACAAAACAGATACAACAATTGCCGCTGTGAATGCACTGATGGAGAGGTGCAAGGTAGTTCTCGTCGACGGAGTAACACTTCAGTGGAAGCACCTACCGAGGCGGAGGACGAGAAGAATGGTCGCAGCGGTGGTACCGGCGGACTCACTGACAAAGGAGCCAGCAGGTGCTCGAGGGCAACCTGCCTCGTGGATGGTGACACAATTCATGACAAGGGAGAGTTTAAACTCCAGGACAAGTTCAAGGAGTTTACCAAGAAGTATCCTGCGTGGGGAGATGCCGAGAAGTCGTACGTATTTTGGCGGGACTTTCCAGCAGTGGCGAAGATCCGCCGTGACGACTTGATGGTGGCACGTGTGCAGGAATCCGGACTCTGGCTCCTATCGTTCTGCAGCATTATCTCGTGACCTGTGGGAGCGGTGGCACTGAGCATCAGATGATTAACGCGGGGAAGTTTATTGCTGAGGAGTTCACCCCAGGACAGATCTTGGATCACCTGACGAAAGAGGAAGGCGGCCCCTCACAGAGATTTGCAAAGCAGATCATGGGGCTGCGTGCGAGTGAGCTGGAGATATTTTTACCTACAACAGAGGTTCTGGCTGCGACACTGAAGAAGTACGGCGTAGGGCTGGTGTCTTACATGCTCGCGGACAGCAACTTCAACGACGGGACGGACAAGTGCTCATACCTCGACGACAATTGCAAAGACGACGGAGGTGGTCACGCGATGGTGGTGGTCGGTCACCGGACTCACGCAGGACGCCACATATTTCTCTTGCAGAACTGGTGGAGAAACAAGCAGCTGATTGAGGTATCGGCAGAGTACATGGCCAAATCACAGGCACAAGTGCACTTCGTGACAAAGAAATTGGAGCACATCCCGAAAACCTTTCCCCACCATTGAAGCTTCATACGCTGTAACGTCCGTCGACAAAAGTGCCACCATGATGCCAGCAGGGGTGTCAAGTGCATAGTTTCACATCGTTATGCACAAACGTTAGAGCAACGTCAGCTAAATCTCATATCATCATGACCGGAGAGGAGAAATGGATCCAGCGTTTCGCACTTTTGCAACTCGCATTGTATGGGGTTTCCTGTTCATGGCCTATTCCTATTAATTGCAAAGGAATATCATGATGAAGTTCTAATGTTTGAAAGTATGTGCCCATAAATCTATGTTGGTGTGGCTGACGACCCCAAAATAGCAGAAAGTAGCAGAAAATAGCAGAAAGTAGCACAAAATAGCACCTCCTTCAGCCGCGCCAAAAAATCGAGATGCCCAGAATAGCAGAAAATAGCAGAAAATAGCAGAAAGTAGCAGAAAATAGCAGAAAATAGCACCCCCTTTCAGCCACACCAATTATGTTCTCATTTTTTTTTCAACTTACCTTCCTTCACCCCCCTGTAAGGGCAACCGTAGGTGAAGTAAGGTATAGTATTGAAATCGATGTGGGGGGGGAGTAAAGGGTCAATTTTACAAAACCAGATTTTGAGGAAAATTTTAGCCAAAAATGGGCCCCACGTATAAGGAACCGGGCTCATATTTCTCAAAATTTAAGTGGTCAATAAATTGTCCAATTTTCGAGATTGACCCCACCACTGCACGGGCGGAGCCCAAAAATGCAAATAAGGACCCTTTTTAATTTGTTCTCTTGAAATGTGTAATTTCATGTTTTCGCGAAAAAAATAACAACTGATCCTACAAGGGTTGAAGGAAGGTGGTTGAAAACAACAATAACAACAAGGACAAGTAATTGCTAAGAAAAAACGGGGTGTGCTGTGGAAAACTCCGCGCGATTTTCGAAACCACCGTAGCATCCTGGTGATTTGCTGGAGGTGCTGATGCGCCTGGTGTGATCGATGTGTTGTAGTCTGTGCATTCTGTGTTCCTTCCGCACTGCTCCAACGACGACGACAATGTGGGGAGCCTGTGGACAAAAACGAGCTGGAACACGCCGAGCCTGCCGAGCCGACGTCCAACAACGCGATCGAGCACATGGTGCTGGACGAAGAGGAGAGCCCCACTGTTTGAACGTTCAGATGCTGGCGTCCCAGTGGGTCTGGCAGAAGAGCGTTAGCATACTTGCAGAAGAGCAGAATGCTGGGCGTGTTGTAGATTATTTCTACAGGATGGAGTTCCACATCACACCCCGTTTTTTTTCCGATAGCAATTACTTGTCAACTTACCTTCCTTCACCCCCCCTGTAAGGGCAACCGTAGGTGAAGTAAGGTATAGTATTGAAATCGATGTGGGGGGGGAGTAAAGGGTCAATTTTACAAAACCAGATTTTGAGGAAAATTTTAGCCGAAAATGGGCCCCACGTATAAGGAACCGGGCTCATATTTCTCAAAATTTAAGTGGTCAAAAAATTGTCCAATTTTCGAGATTGACCCCACCACTGCACGGGCGGAGCCCAAAAATGCAAATAAGGACCCTTTTTAATTTTCAACTTACCTTCCTTCACCCCCCCTGTAAGGGCAACCGTAGGTGAAGTAAGGTATAGTATTGAAATCGATGTGGGGGGGGAGTAAAGGGTCAATTTTACAAAACCAGATTTTGAGGAAAATTTTAGCCGAAAATGGGCCCCACGTATAAGGAACCGGGCTCATATTTCTCAAAATTTAAGTGGTCAAAAAATTGTCCAATTTTCGAGATTGACCCCACCACTGCACGGGCGGAGCCCAAAAATGCAAATAAGGACCCTTTTTCAACTTACCTTCCTTCACCCCCCCTGTAAGGGCAACCGTAGGTGAAGTAAGGTATAGTATTGAAATCGATGTGGGGGGGGAGTAAAGGGTCAATTTTACAAAACCAGATTTTGAGGAAAATTTTAGCCGAAAATGGGCCCCACGTATAAGGAACCGGGCTCATATTTCTCAAAATTTAAGTGGTCAAAAAATTGTCCAATTTTCGAGATTGACCCCACCACTGCACGGGCGGAGCCCAAAAATGCAAATAAGGACCCTTTTTCAACTTACCTTCCTTCACCCCCCCTGTAAGGGCAACCGTAGGTGAAGTAAGGTATAGTATTGAAATCGATGTGGGGGGGGAGTAAAGGGTCAATTTTACAAAACCAGATTTTGAGGAAAATTTTAGCCGAAAATGGGCCCCACGTATAAGGAACCGGGCTCATATTTCTCAAAATTTAAGTGGTCAAAAAATTGTCCAATTTTCGAGATTGACCCCACCACTGCACGGGCGGAGCCCAAAAATGCAAATAAGGACCCTTTTTAATTTTCAACTTACCTTCCTTCACCCCCCCTGTAAGGGCAACCGTAGGTGAAGTAAGGTATAGTATTGAAATCGATGTGGGGGGGGAGTAAAGGGTCAATTTTACAAAACCAGATTTTGAGGAAAATTTTAGCCGAAAATGGGCCCCACGTATAAGGAACCGGGCTCATATTTCTCAAAATTTAAGTGGTCAAAAAATTGTCCAATTTTCGAGATTGACCCCACCACTGCACGGGCGGAGCCCAAAAATGCAAATAAGGACCCTTTTTCACACCAGTCTACCGAGCGTAAGGGGAAAGGTGCACCCCAACAACCGGCGGACAAAAACAAAAACAACACCCCCTCTGAGGACTATGATCCAAGGAGGAACTACAACCCGGCATTTATGCCGATGTACATGGAACATCCTTACCAACATGCCCCCCGCAATGATGTACAAACAGAGTCCCAACAGACACAAACATCAAAGGAGGACATTAAAAAAGGAAACCCACGTCAGGATTCCAAAGAGAGATCCTCCGAGGAGCCCCGACAACAATCTGCAAAGCATGGCAAGGGAAAAAGCGCGCCCGAACAGCCAGCAGTGGACAGCCAACTCCCTGAACAAGGAAGGGCACACCATCACACAGACTCTAAACCGAATCCGGAAGGACGAGACCGAGACAAAAGAACACCCCCACCTTCCAACAAAGGGAATAAAGGCCAAAACAAGGCCAGGGTCAACTCGGAGTCCAGGAAACGACCAGAAGTGAAGGTACCTGACACCGGGCAAAAAGGTAAAGGTAAAGGTAAAGGTAAAAAGACACCAAACCTGTCCAAACCTGATCCGATACCCCAAAAAAGTGCAAAACCAGCAGCCACCACAAAGAAAGGAGCCTGGACAAAGGTCGAGGGAAAAAAGGGGAAAAATGAAAAAGTAAACCCTGCCTGTGCACCTAAGCCAAGCAAAGCTCCGGAGACTGCTAAAAGGGAAGACAACAACCCTTACAATGCTCTGTCGAAAGATAAAAAACGGAACCCTAAACGTGGACAAAAGGAAACAAACAAACCTTCAAAACCACAAGGCCGACCAGAGGTTCTAAAAAACCCATGGCTCGCCACCCTCAAAAAGCAGCCCCCGAAAAAACATGGGGGTAAATACCTGGACTGGCAGGAAATTGAATCTACCTCCACAAAAGTTGCGGAACGGGTGAGAAAAAACCACCGGGAAGCTCTTATAAAGGGATGGAATGCTAGAGGGGTCGATAAAGGCTTCCGACAATTCGATAAATGTAACGGCCCCCAAAGGGACACCGCAGGTGTGATCTATGCTCTGGCTAATGCAAGCGGGCATATTAAATACATCGGTCGAACCCATAGGACCATGAACGATCGCCACAGGGAACACTGGTATCGGAGGAATACCAAAAAAACAAAGCTGAACAAGCACATATACAAAGAAGGTCACCCTTTGTATATAGTATGTCTGGAAGCGGTAAACCCCAAACTATGGAACGGGGACAGTGAATTCCAAAGGGCGGCAGCACATATCGAAAGCTTCTGGATAGAGCACTTCCGCCCTTCCATGAACTCTTCAGAGCCATTCATTGCCTACAACGAGGACACAAAAACAAAAAACAAAGGCCAACAAAACAAAAAAATAAAGTCGAAACGACTCAAAGGAAGAAAAAGATCACTACCTGCCAACGCAACAAAGTCCTGGGTCGAATTTATCGACAGCAGGACAGGAGACGCACGGGACGATAAAGTGACAGTACTCACGACAAAAGGGAACAATGAGAGTATCAGATCAAAATTACATGGTCTCTTAAACCTTCCCGCAGGAGTACTGCCCACTTACGACTTCTCAACCTGGACTAGGTCATTTACAAAAAGATGCCTATCCTGGATGAGAAGGTACATCCTCAGGGCGTGCCTCCCTAACTGCGTGGTGGAGTTGGAACAAAAGCTCCAAGAGCGACTTCTTACTTTACTCCCAGATAAAAAGAAGTCAAACAGCAAAGGTTGCAACTGGCTGAAAATCCTATTTACACATCACTGCATAGACGAACTCAACCTAGGTAGTCTGAAACATGACACACACCTAAGGAAGATCTGCCCCGATCTGGCGGAATGGGAACGAACCAGAGTGTCCATACGACAAACGGCCCCACTAGCTTGTATCATACAAAACATCACAAAAGTCAGTATGAAAGCGGAGTGTGTCCCTCTTCCTAACGCACAGGACTGTCCGTGCCAACGATATATACCAGCCTCTAAAAAAGGAGAACATCTGTATGACATAGCAGATGAACTGGAATCTATATCCGATAAACTCAGAGCCCTCTTCAAAAGAGGCTCTAAGTATAGATTACACATGGACAAGACAGAAACCCGTGACGCGATCGAAACGGGAGTCAACGAGTACATCAACAAAATGGGATGGGTCGGATCAGAATTCGCTAAAACATTACAACAAAAGATCCAGGAAAAGTTCTCCAAACTGCCCAATACCATGGAAAGCGAACGGGTCAGCATGAAGGAACTACGTAGCCTCCATGAAGACGTGGTTATTGGGGGAGTTGACAAAGCCAAACATAACTTTGGTGCTATTTGTCGCCCCTATTACCTGAGCCTTTTGCAACAGGAGCTCAGTGTGAACAACACGTTCGTCCCCTGGGAAGGGGATCAAACAACCCTCGTTGACGCCTTGAATGGGATTAACCGAAACCTCAAACTGAAAGAAGGGCACGCTATCCCATACCTTTATGGAATAATGAAAAGACATAAAGGAAAGGGGGTTCGAAAGCTACGCTGGATAGCTGGAACCAGTACGCACCTCAACAAGAAACCCTCAGACGATCCTAACGAGGCAAAGGACACCAACAAACGGTCCTCTCCACAAAACTGCATGTCATCTATGCACCAGGAAGCTTCGGGGATACTCAAAACAGTGATGAGTGCCCTTAAAAATCAAGATCGAGCGGAAGAAGCAAAAACAGGCGTAAGAAAATTTTTCATTGTTGAGTCTATCGACGATGTTGCTGCAGTCATCAAGCAACATGAAAATGAACTTGCGAAACTAACGCCTAAAACTTTTGACTTTAGTGCGATGTATGGAACGATCCCTCAGGACCACGCCATACAACAGCTAAGTCAAGCGATCACCAGGGCTTTTGAATATATGGACAACAAAAGGCTTCAACGCCCATCAAGCAACAGGGCTAGAAAGAAAACCTTTGATTGGAGTTCAGAAGAGGAACCAAAGTTTGGTCTCAAAACCTACAACCTAAAGGAAGTCATCGATCTTGTTAGCTTCGTAGTAAAAAACTCGTACGTGAAAAACGGCGAGTGTATTCGGAAGCAACAAAAAGGTCTCCCGACAGGGGGTAATGCAAGCCCTGATATTGCAAACCTCTTCTGCTACAACATAGAATACAACTATGTGTCTAGCCTCAACATAGAGGAACAGAGAAAGCTCTCCACCACATCGAGATTCATCGACGACATGCTCATGTGGGGCACGCAACCGCCACCGGCAGAGCTATACGGGATGGAATACCTTGAAACCTCTCACGAAGAGGATAAGGTTACGTTCCTGGGAATGATGATCCGTATACAGAGATATCTTGACTCTGTGAAGCCAAGGGTGCGGTTAAGCGTCTATAATAAGGAGCTTGACTGGGTGGATTTCTCACCCTTAAAGTATACATCAGTATACAGCACTGCCCCACGCAAACAAATACGGGGAGTTCTTACTGGTGCAGTTCTGCGTGCCAACACCATCTGTAATAATCTTCCAGATTTTAAGATGGAATGCCAACGCGTCCTGTATCACCTCTTTAGCAGAGGTCATGACCCTGGCTTCTTGACACCCACATGGAAGAATGTGATCAAAAGACTGTACTCTAACTTCCCAAAAGAGTTAAGCGACTGTATGAAATTATTTACTGTTGTCGTCAATCGGTACAAAGCAGAAAAGCCAATGTGGCCAGAACAAGAACATATCGGTGGCAAAGTGCCTGTACCACCTAAAAAATCAACAGCCAAGGACGCAGCAAAAGAATCGGAACCCCTTCCTGCAATGCCGTCCTTATCCCCATCTCCTACAAGAACTACGAAAAGTAATGAGGAACGGGATGACATGGACCTGGATCTGGAAAAAAGCCCCATGCATCCCGAAAGCAGTCGCCCACTTGAGTCACCTCAGGGAGTTCCAGCGTCACAACAAGAGACGAAGGAAACAGAGGACCAACAATACTCAACGCAGGGGGATGAGGACTACTGTCCAATGCCGTTCCTAAATAACGTAAATAAAAAACAAACAAAAAACACCTCGGGCAAGGCACCACTGAACGTAACAGCAAGAAAAGCTGGACTAGGACCAGGCTATCATACACCCCAAGCTTTCAAAAAAGGTAACGATAATAGACGACCGGATGTTAAGTCAACCACTGATTTCCCTCCGCTATCGAAAGAACAAACGCGATCTAACCCCTTCCCTACGACACGGACAACAAAAACAAACCGTGTCCCCAACAACGATGACACAACAAACAAAGATCACGCGGTTCCCATACCTGACCCAACTCCCGGGCCTGACCCTATGACGTACATCCGTGAATGGATAAGCACCCTGAGCATACAAAGTTCTGTGCCAAGATCAAAACAAGCCCACCCAAGACTTGACAATGATGGCACGAAGAACCTATGTTATATCAATACAATGATACAGATGCTGCTGCCAACATATCTAAGCCACCTGCGACACTTGCCAACCCCTGAAGGTGATACATGTTCTTCAAGCATACACCTACTACAAGCCTTTATGGCGATGGGTAAGGAGGCGGAACACGCTGATGGGATTAGAAAATTGCTTCAGTTCAATAAAGGAACCGTAGAGGACCTTCATGAAGCCACGGTACAACTGCTGGATAACCTGAGCGAAACATGGGACACATGGTCAGAATTCAAGAAGGACAAAAAATCCCTGTGGGACCAGGTAGAATACCTTCGTACGTTTACATGTGAATGCGGACGCTCCTCAAGCACGATCACAAAGGAAAATATGATCAATGTCTCTATTCCAGATCAGCCAAGGTACAGCTTTGAGAGTCTCATGAATTCCGAAATAGAAAATACAAAGATGTTCCAAAGAGACTGCGTGAACCCTTATTGTGACCGGAGAAGATGCCGAGAAAAGGTCGTCACGCGGATCCCTCTCAATATCATTGTGGCCCTTAAAAAATACTCCTACACCCAAGATAATAAGGCCATTAAGAAAACGCTTAAATGTCATATCCCTCGCAGCGTAATCTTAAACGGTCACACATATTTCCTCGAAACTGCGGGAATCCACCAAGGTCCGTCGGCAACAACTGGTCATACAGGATTCAACACGCTGTTGGATGACCAATACCAGTATGCAATCAATGAGCGTTGCACGACAGAGCTTCTACAAAAAGAAGGGTACTTACTGGTGTTTAGGAGAGAGAAACCCAAGATCAATGGAACGCACCCTCCGACGCCAAACAGTGTACCCAATACCCCATACGGTAGCGAAAAGGAACCACGAGGTCCAACAGACCCCATTCCAAGCGCACAAGAGACCAAAACGTTCATAGCGAAGCCACCATCCACAGTAACCCATAAACAACAGGCAGCACCTAAAGTGGTAACTTACTGTGCGTCTCCGGTCAAACAGGCACCTCCCCCTTCTGTTACACCGGTTGCGAAACAGAGGGGTGCCCCCCCGTCAGTTGCCTTTGGATGCGGACAACAAAACGCCACTCCTTCCACAAAAGGAAAAAGCATGGACTTGGATGAAAATGTGTGGACAAAAAGTACTCTCAGGGAGAAACAAACCCCTATGAGACAAACAAGACCACCCGCAACGCCAATGACCGAAAGACATGTTGCTACCCCGGATATCAACATGAACCTCTTTACGTCGCCATACAATGAACAGAGACCAGGGGCACCTACCCCAATGAGAACAGGGAACCCTGAACTGCCCCAATATGGCACATCAACGTCTTTCACGCCTACAAAGCAACCGGTGCAACAGGAAGCATGGAGTACAACAGAGACAATGCCTCCACCACCCATGCCTCCCCCAACAAAGGCACAAACGCCCAGGGTGCAGCCAAACGGCACAATGGAAGACGAAGCCCCTCCAACAAAGGGTTATGCAACACGTCCTCCTCCGCCAACAACGGCACATACACCTAGGATGCAACAAAGCGGCACAATGGAAGACGAAGCACCTCCAACGAGGGTCTATGCACCGCGTCCTCCTCCACCACCGCCACCTCCAACGGTGCCTCCTGAGGAGAGACAAGCAAGGACCACCGACGTTTTTTTCACATGTAAAAATGAAACTATTAAGAAAAAAGCATATCGATGGGACGAAATAGCATCCCCCGAAGGTGGAAGAAAGCGCAAAACTAGAGAGAACAAATGGACGCATGTCCCACCGAAGGGCACAAAGGCAAAAACACCCCAGCGGAAACATACGGCTTTAGTCGAACAGAACCAAAAGGGTACTAACAAGGCAGACCAAAAAGGAACGAAAAGGAAAACCAGGGCAACGGAAACTCCGAGCAAAAGCTCTGACCTCTTCAAATCACGTAGAGTGGACGCTGAGAAGCCCTCTGACCTCTCTAAAAGCCCTCAAACGACACAGGAGTCTCCAACGAAGGGTACAGCCTTACAGGAACCCGAAGAAGCTTATGAGTCGCAGAATCCATACACAAAACTTGCACGCAAAAAAAATAAAAGGAAGGAACACGACTCCGTACGGGCTTCACCTGGACATCTCCTCAAAAAGGCTAAAAAACAAGAGGCCACTGAGGAGCAAAGGACCAAGCAAAAAATCCAGGCCGAAACAAGGCCTACACCAAACAAGATACCGGAGAAAACTGGTCCAATAATGTGTCAGGGATGTGAAAGATACTCCACAATTGGGGATGACACAATATTCACGGAGGAACTCTTAAAGAAGCATCAACGACGGTGTAAGGGATGGCGGGAGATGATGAAGTCTCCTGAAGTTTCGGAAGCATCCGGAGACGAAGCCATTTTCGAGGACTCCGAATCACAATCTGATTCCGAGCCTTCACTGGACTCCTGTGAAACTGACTTGACACGATTAACGTGCTCACTCTGTGGCAAAGGAACAACTAAAAAAGGACAGGCCTTTACCCCTTCTTCCTTAAAAAACCACAAAAGGCACTGCAAACTTTGGTCTGATGCAATATAACCTTTCATTCGTCTCAACAGAGTACGAACAAAGGGCCCTAGGTGAGGCGGGCGACGATCACCTGACAATCAAATATCTCCTCTTCTCTTTTTCTTTTATTGTGTGTACCCTACAAAACTTTATGGATAATGGCTGTTGCTCCATTTTTCCTTTTTTCTTTTTTTCTCCTTTTTTTTTTTTGAAAGCATGAAAAGAACTAATATGAACCTCTTCCTCTCTGATGACTGAGGAGGGTCTTCGGACCCTGGCCGCGTGAGGTTCTTAGTTTTTCGCAGGTCAGAGGATTAGCGGCCGAAACCTGCAAAACACACAAACATTTACAGACAGCACAAGGCATGGATTAAATCGTCATCTCAAAAAGTAACGTACCTTGTCTTAACGACCCTTGGTCATGCTGCAAAAGTAAACAAACAAATAAGCAAAAAAGTACAAAATAAAGTAGCAAAAGCAAAAACAAAACAAAACAAAACAAACTTTCAAACCCCCCTGTAAGGGCAACCGTAGGTGAAGTAAGGTATAGTATTGAAATCGATGTGGGGGGGGAGTAAAGGGTCAATTTTACAAAACCAGATTTTGAGGAAAATTTTAGCCGAAAATGGGCCCCACGTATAAGGAACCGGGCTCATATTTCTCAAAATTTAAGTGGTCAAAAAATTGTCCAATTTTCGAGATTGACCCCACCACTGCACGGGCGGAGCCCAAAAATGCAAATAAGGACCCTTTTTAATTTTCAACTTACCTTCCTTCACCCCCCCTGTAAGGGCAACCGTAGGTGAAGTAAGGTATAGTATTGAAATCGATGTGGGGGGGGAGTAAAGGGTCAATTTTACAAAACCAGATTTTGAGGAAAATTTTAGCCGAAAATGGGCCCCACGTATAAGGAACCGGGCTCATATTTCTCAAAATTTAAGTGGTCAAAAAATTGTCCAATTTTCGAGATTGACCCCACCACTGCACGGGCGGAGCCCAAAAATGCAAATAAGGACCCTTTTTAATTTTCAACTTACCTTCCTTCACCCCTGTAAGGGCAACCGTAGGTGAAGTAAGGTATAGTATTGAAATCGATGTGGGGGGGGAGTAAAGGGTCAATTTTACAAAACCAGATTTTGAGGAAAATTTTAGCCGAAAATGGGCCCCACGTATAAGGAACCGGGCTCATATTTCTCAAAATTTAAGTGGTCAAAAAATTGTCCAATTTTCGAGATTGACCCCACCACTGCACGGGCGGAGCCCAAAAATGCAAATAAGGACCCTTTTTCAACTTACCTTCCTTCACCCCCCCTGTAAGGGCAACCGTAGGTGAAGTAAGGTATAGTATTGAAATCGATGTGGGGGGGGAGTAAAGGGTCAATTTTACAAAACCAGATTTTGAGGAAAATTTTAGCCGAAAATGGGCCCCACGTATAAGGAACCGGGCTCATATTTCTCAAAATTTAAGTGGTCAAAAAATTGTCCAATTTTCGAGATTGACCCCACCACTGCACGGGCGGAGCCCAAAAATGCAAATAAGGACCCTTTTTAATTTTCAACTTACCTTCCTTCACCCCTGTAAGGGCAACCGTAGGTGAAGTAAGGTATAGTATTGAAATCGATGTGGGGGGGGAGTAAAGGGTCAATTTTACAAAACCAGATTTTGAGGAAAATTTTAGCCGAAAATGGGCCCCACGTATAAGGAACCGGGCTCATATTTCTCAAAATTTAAGTGGTCAAAAAATTGTCCAATTTTCGAGATTGACCCCACCACTGCACGGGCGGAGCCCAAAAATGCAAATAAGGACCCTTTTTCAACTTACCTTCCTTCACCCCCCCTGTAAGGGCAACCGTAGGTGAAGTAAGGTATAGTATTGAAATCGATGTGGGGGGGGAGTAAAGGGTCAATTTTACAAAACCAGATTTTGAGGAAAAATTTAGCCGAAAATGGGCCCCACGTATAAGGAACCGGGCTCATATTTCTCAAAATTTAAGTGGTCAAAAAATTGTCCAATTTTCGAGATTGACCCCACCACTGCACGGGCGGAGCCCAAAAATGCAAATAAGGACCCTTTTTAATTTGTTCTCTTGAAATGTGTAATTTCAAGTTTTCGCGAAAAAAATAACAACTGATCCTACGAGGGTTGAAGGAAGGTGTGTGGAAAACAACAACAAAACAAGGAATTGCTAAGAAAAAGAACGAGGTGTGCTGTGGGAAACTCCGCGCGATTTTCGAAACCAACATAGCAGCCTGGCGCTTTGCCGGGTGGTGATGATGCGCATGATGTGATCGACGACAGTTAGTCGTCTGTGTTCCTTGCGCACTCCTCCTCCGGCGACGACGATGAGTGGGAGGCTGTGGACGACGACGACGTGGAACACGCCGACCATGGATCGAGCAAATGGTGCTGGACGAAGAGGGGTCTGAGGGTGACAGCCCCCGTTCTTGAACGTTTCAAGTGCAGGCGTCCCAGTGGTTGTGGCAGCGTTTTCGCATACCTGCAGAAGAGCAGGGTGTAGATTATTACAGGGCGGTGTTCAGTAGTGTGGGTCCCCCCATAACCACAGCACACCCCGTTTTTTTTCCGATAGCAATTACTTGTTTTTTTTTGCGTTGAGCTGGGAAAACTGACCCCCCCAAAAAACTGAAAAACCGGATTCCTGGATAAGACACTGCTTCACAGAATCTCACTGCAAGGCCACCTGCTTCTCCCCTCTTCCGTTGCTCTGTGCATGTTCTTCATGGTATGTATTTCATTACAAGTTCGTTAGCGTTCTTTCCCACAAACACACCCTCCCGCAGATCACCGCCTTTGTTTCCTTGGTAAGCAAGGGTATCACGCGCTACGCGCACAAGAACAACGTAAGAAGATGGTGCTTCCCGGGGGGTATGCATTTCACAAATTTTCACGAATTTTCACAAAATTTCACAAATTTTCACAACACGGAAACCGCTATAAAATTGTGAAGGCTGGTGAAAAGTTGTGAAAAGTTGTGAAAAGTTGTGAATTGATTTTTTTTTTGGGGGGGTTTTTTTTTGGGGGGTGGGGTGGTGACCCACCCATTGAGGGGTGCCGGGGGGGCGGCTATATGCTGCGTGCGCACGGCCGTACGTACGCGTACGCCGTGCGCACTTTCTGAGAATTCGCGCACGCCGTGCGCACGGCCCTCATTCAACGTAGGAAGCCTAGCTCCTATACGTTGCCCTTTGTTGTACTGTACCAGCCCCTATGCGCAGGGGGGTTATCCCGGATTAAAGCACCTTTCGAGAAAGGCGAAGAAACGCGTCTCACCCTCCTCTCCACAAAAACAGCACAAGTCAGGGAATAAATCGTCATCTCAAAGAAGTAACGTACCCTGTCTTATTGACCCCTGGCCATGCTGCAAAAAGAAACAAAACAGCAAAAAAGTAAAAAATAAAGCAGCAATAACAAAATCAAAGAAAACAAAACAAAACAAAACAAAACAAACCCCCCCACCCTTACTTTACTATCACGACGGCCTAGTTATGCCCAAAATATAACTATACTGGGGTGATTTGAGGACTTTTTTTTTCAGAAAAATTCAGAAAAATTCACAACGAGGCGGAAACACGCGTGGCACAGGAGTGTCTTATTTTGTGAATTGTGGGTATTTTTGTGAATGTTAACGGTTGTGAATGTTTTGTGAAGGTTTGTCAATTTTTGTGCAGCTCGCCACCTTTTTGTGCAGCGCGGTCATGTTGGCGGGGGTGTGGACCAATATGGCCTTGCTGTTCTTGATCTCGTCTACAATGAATCTTGAGCCCCTCGGAAAACACAATGGACAGACATTTCGGCATGTCGTGGCGATTTTGTGCAACTTCTCTGCCCTCTGCTGCTGTGTGGCAAGCAAAATCTCGTTTTTTGAAGCCCTGTCTCCTTCGCTATCGTTTGTTGGGCCGCTTTGTGTGTGTGGGTCTGCTTGTGTGTGTCCGTCAGTTGCGCCGTTGTCTGTTCTTCTGCTTGTGGGGGTCCGTCAGTTGCGCCGCTGTGTGTGTTCGTCTGCTGTTCCGTTGTCTGTGTCCGTTTGTTGCACCGTTTTGTATGTGTCCATCTGCTCCCTCGTAGAGAGAGAGAGCAGGCGGTGGTGTCGGTCCAAATGCATCGAACGGGTCGAAGGCCATTGTCAGTTGTTGGTTTAGAGATGATACTTGTTATAACAGGGGTCTGTGGGGTGGCTTGGGGTCTTTTTTTTCAGGAAATTCAAACCGTTCACAAAATATTCACATCATTTTGTGATTTTTTGTGATTTTTTGTGATTTTTTGTGATTTTTCCTGAAAAAAAGACCCCAAATCACCCCACAAATCACCCCCATAGATCTTAACAAGTATCATCCACCAACAACTGACAATGGCCTTCAACCCGTTCGATGCATTTGGACCGACACCACCGCCTGCTCTCTCTCTCTACGAGGGAGCAGATGGACACATACAAAACGGTGCAACAAACGGACACACACAAGCAGAAGAACACATAGACAACGGCGCAACTGACGGACACACACAAGCAGACACACAAAGCGGCCCAACAAACGATGGCGAAGGAGACGGCTTCAACGAGATTTTGCTTGCCACACAGCAGCAGAGGGCAGAGAAGTTGGACACAGTCGCCACGACATTGCCGAAATGGCGCCTGTCGATTGTGTTTGCCCCAGGGGTGTGCCTCAAGAAATGCGTAGACGAGGTCAAGAACAGCAAGCCCTTATTGGTCCAGACCCCCGCCAACATGACCGCACTGCACAACAAGGTGGACGAGGTGATAAAAGCAAGGAGGTGGATCGCTGGGGCGAAAAAGTTTGATTTTTCTGCTTTTCGTTTTAAACAGGGACAAGAGGGGGAATGGGAGGAAGTTTTGGGGACTGAACTTTGGGAGCACGTGGCTGGATGTGATACACAAATTTGTGTGGAGGTCACTGTGAACCACGTTAGGAGCACGTCTTCCGCCCAGAGGGCAAACAGCGTTGCGGAAGCCAACGCCGGGGGGAAGGTTAAAAAAACCCTGTCTGTGGCAAGTTACACGTCCCAACTTTGGGAACAGCTCGCCGACTCTGAGGTACTCGGAGAGTACTGGTCAAACATTTTTTCCCCGGTTACCGCCACACAGCTCCAGTGCTACCACTGCAATGTGGTTTTCACGCCAACTCGTCAGAGAGATGGTCATGTTGAGTTTGCTACCAAACTCCGAGCACATGTGGATGTTCACGCCAGGGAACTGGCAAAGACTTCGCTTGCCCGAGGAGCGGCTGTTCAGGCAGCTGCAACTCTGACCAGGCGCGAGGTTTCATGTGCAGACTTGTCTGCTACCCCTCTTGATGTTGCAGGCATCACCCTCCAAGAGGGTAAAAAGCTTCCCGTCTCCAAAATGGAGGCTCAAGCTGCTATTGCAGCTATGTTCGATGTGGCAAACCCAGTTTTGCCTTTCGAGGAAGCGCTGAAGCTTGCCCAGGAGGAGAACAGACCCAAGCATTTAGTAATGCTTGCGGCTGACAATCCTCACAGCAAGGCCGTTCGTGCTAAGCTCGAGCGCCGAGTGCTTGCCGCTGAAGGAACAAGAGCTGTTGCGAAGCGGAAGCGTGATCGCGAAGAGGAGAACCAGGCTGATGTCCGCGCCAAGCGTTCCAAGAGAGCCAAGAAGCCAGCCGCTAAAGCGGCTGCTAAACCGGCTGCTAAACCGGCTGCTAAAGCGGCCGCTAAACCAGCGCTAAGAGAACAAGGTAACCTGGAAAAAATGTAAAAAAAAAAAAAAAAAAAAAAAAAAGATATTACTGGGGGTAACTAGTTTTACATTTTTTCCCGGTTACCTTGTTCTCTTAGCGGCTGGTTTAGTGGCCGCCTTTGAGTCTGGTTTGGCGTCTGCCTGAGCAGCTTTCTTGACACGCTTGCAGCGGACATCGTTCTCCTCTTCGCGCTCACGCGTCCGCCCCGCAACTTTTCTTGTTCCTTCAGCGGCCAGTACTTGTGCCCTCTTGGAGGGTGATGCCTGCAACATCAAGAGGGGGTACAGACAAGTCTGCACATGAAACCTCGCGCTAAACTGGCCGCGAAGAGAACAAGGTAACCGGGGAAAAATATTTTTGAAAAAATAGATTCAGTCAGAGGGTATAACTTCACGACGGTGAAGTAAATGACATTAATTATGGACATCTTTTTTTTTTCTTTTTTTGTATGTCTATATTGGGGTGATTTGGGGTCTTTTTTTTTCAGGACAATTCAGTGACAATTTCACTACCGATTCACATAAATCCACAAAAATCCACACAAATTCACTGATGATGTACTTATGTACAGTGTTCATTTTCTTTTGAGTACGACAATGCGCTGCTGAACCGTCTCCACCCTCGCTGCGTGAGGACGGCACCCCCTCCGAGGCCATAACCGTCCTGGTTTTTGTTCTCACTGTTCTCTGTGGTCACAGAAACCCCATAGCTTCTTCAGTACATTGGTGTTTCCAGTCAAAACACCACAATTTCATGCCAAGTTGGGTTTTCAGACTGAAATGACCTTGTTTACGGTATGGGTTCATATTTTGTGAAATGTAAGTCACTCAATTTTTGTCCATCTATCCGAATATGCCCCACCACAGCGCGGGATTGGCTCGGAAATGCCACAAAACACTGTTTTTTCACCCCAGACGTAACTATTTGAGGTGCGTTTTTTGGCCCGAAACACGATTTTTCAGATTTTTTTCCAAAAGTTAGCGCGAAGCCTGTGTCTTCTTCATAAATTCACAAAAAATCACAAAACCTGCACTAGCGTTTCGTGAATTGTCCTGAAAAAAAAGACCCCAAATCACCCCATATATAGCAAAAATACTTTACAAGTGCAATCCTTCGTACAAAGCAACTTATCACTCTGCACGCGTACTTTTTTTTGAGATAAATAAAGGGTGAAATAAAGATTGATTGCGAGATTTTGGGACGGAGTTATTTGTGCTGGAAACAACAATTTATCAAAAAAAAAATGCCCCCACAGCGGCCAGGGCTCACATTATGTGTCAACCCGCTCAACGAGTTAAAGAGGTACCAGTCGGATCGCAAGACCCGGGTAGCCCACACAGAACAACACGTGCCGCCAGGGCTAGTAACAACAGGCCTCCGCTAGGTACTAAAGTTCTGTTGATTGTCAACAGAACTTTTTGAAAATGGAAAAAAAAAAAAAAAAAAAAGTTCTGCTGAGTGGTTCAGACCCGTTCTACCTGTCAAAAAAGCTCGGGAGAAGAAGATATGGAGAGGTGAGTGCTCAAACGTCCCAAAAAAGTCAAAATCGGGTGTTAGAAAAAAAAAAAAAGTTGCGTACCGTGAGCCTGCGGCGCGAGCAGGTACCCACTAACGTGGACCATCAACAGAACTTTTTCAAAATCGGAAATCCTAGCGGAGAGCGTGAGTAACAAGCAAAAAAAAAAAAAAAAATCAGCACACGCGGGCAAGAACACTATATATTTCGTGAGCGTAAAGGAGGACCTACGAGACTCTTTACAAATTAAAAAGCAGACAGACTTCTAAAAATTACAGGCCCGGGAGTGGAAGCGAGTGGATGACTGCAATGCAACAAACGGTCGTGATCTGATCAAGCGGAACGGATATATTTTTGAGGTGCTTGGCTTCGTACGCTCTCACACGGAACGTTTGCTTGATCGCCGTCGAAGACTCTGTTCCATCTCGGTCACTGTGTGCACTGCCAAACGAGTCGCGGTCAATGCCAATACCGTATTCTCCAAGACGTTGAAGCGCAGCTGTGAAGGCCGACTCGAAGTGAATTGCGTCGTGTGCCTGTTTTGCTCCGACAAACAATACATGCTCTTTCAACACGTCATCAGTGCTCACAAAACGAGCCGTCAAGTGCAGGTGCGAACGATTCCGACTTGCTGCAGCTGCGTCTGACTCGATCCCCGGTATCTCGCTACCACCGACTTTCTACGAACCAAAGGCACGGCGGACGAAAACACAGTCCCGCAAAAAGAGTTCGCGAAGCCCCAATACGCGGGATTCTCTTTTTGACAGCTTCCTGGTGCACCCCATGGCGTCAAGCAACTCGTTCACAGCTGCCATTGCGGTGGAGAAACACATGTAGCACAACAATATGCGCAAGAACTCTTCCGCGTAACCCAAAAGCGAGGAGGCAATCATCGCCATACTCAATCCAAGTATCATCGTACCGCACCTCAAATGTAAGAACCCCAAATCCGAGAATGCGCAACTCTCTCTTAACGCTTTTCAATCGCATCATCTATTTCGCACGTAATTGTACAACGGGACAATATAATGATTTTGTCAACTAGTTATCTGATTGTAATAGTGCAAACCCGTAAATTACCAACAAAAAAGATCTCGGTAGGTGAAAAAAAAAAAAAAAGATTATCATCCCATTATTTTTTGCACTACCTCCTATGTATCACACCATCACAATCAGATAACTAGTTGACAAAATTATTATAATGTCCCGTTGTACAATTACGTGCGAAATAGATGATGTCATTTTTGTCATGCGATCGAAAAGCGTTACTTGCCTCAAGAGAGAGTTGCGCATTCTCGGATTTGGGGTTCTTACATTTGAGGTGCGGTACGATGATACTTGGATTGAGTATGGCGATGATTGCCTCCTCGATTTTAGTTCAGCTCGAGTTAAGCTGAACCGGTTGGGTTACGCGGAAGAGTTCTTGCGCATATTGTTGTGCTACATGTGTTTCTCCACCGCAATGGCAGCTGTGAACGAGTTGCTTGACGCCATGGGGTGCACCAGGAAGCTGTCAAAAAGAGAATCCCGCGTATTGGGGCTTCGCGAACTCTTTTTGCGGGACTGTGTTTTCGTCCGCCGTGCCTTTGGTTCGTGGAAAGTCGGTGGTAGCGAGATACCGGGGATCGAGTCAGACGCAGCTGCAGCAAGTCGGAATCGTTCGCACCTGCACTTGACGGCTCGTTTTGTGAGCACTGATGACGTGTTGAAAGAGCATGTATTGTTTGTCGGAGCAAAACAGGCACACGACGCAATTCACTTCGAGTCGGCCTTCACAGCTGCGCTTCAACGTCTTGGAGAATACGGTATTGGCATTGACCGCGACTCGTTTGGCAGTGCACACAGTGACCGAGGTGGAACAGAGTCTTCGACGGCGATCAAGCAAACGTTCCGTGTGAGAGCGTACGAAGCCAAGCACCGCGTGAGCAGCATTTTTGAATATATCTGTACCAGAAATGGATGGCTAGTTCGTGACGGTCAGACCGCGAGCACTCTCTCCCATCATGTGGTACTGTGGGCACTGTTTTGGGCGGCAAACGAATCGCTCAAAGCTTGGCTTTTGCGGTACCACGATCTGCATATCAGCAGTGACCTTCTGTGGGAGAAAGCAGCAGGAGTACGCTTTGGCGGCGTCGGGGCTGCTTCTGTCATTGCCTGTCATCCAGTTAATGGTAAAACTCTTCTTGAATGGACTTTAAAATACGTAGAGCTCTTTCCCAGAGGGCACGGACAAGGATCTTCGGTCTCTAAGTTTCTGGTGTACTTCGACTCACAAAAAATATCCGAAGTGAAGAGAATGCATGACGCATACAACCTCACCTTTTGTGGATCGGCAGAGCGCGCTTCGAACATCACTAGGAGTAAAGAGAGAACGTTGAGAACATTAGTTTCGTTTTGGACTGAACTTGCATCGAAGTTTGCTCACGTGTATCAGAATCCTCAAGACGTACTTCACAACGGCCGTGTCGTCAAGAACGCGTGGCTTGACGCAGATGTCACGAGAGTACAGGAAGACGCAGTTGGGCGAAAGGTGTCGCTCTCGAAGGTTGTTTCTCCTTTGCTGAACCCGTCTTCTTTTCTGTGGCAAAACACCGAGACTTCTCGTTCGCAGATCCCATCTGATCTCCTTGGTGGGGGGTATCGTGAGTTCCTTCCTTGCAAGGGCAGGAGGCCGAACGATTATTCCGCTCCCCTGGAACTGCCAACTGATTCTGACACGAGCACTCCTGTGGGATTCGTCCGGGAAATGGCGTTCAGGGCACTCCTCATCACCCTCCGAGAGTTGGACGATTTCTGCAACTTCAAGGAAGAAGACTTGGACGTGAGACTTCCTCACAACTTTTCTCCTGAAGTCTCGGAGGGCGTTTGTTCAACAATACGTAAAGTGTTGGCAAACGTGGGTCACATGCGGATCTCTGACGAGGTCCTTCGTGCACAAGTAGTGTTCCGTCGCAGGGATTCAGTTCCGACTGAACCTGAAAGGGCAGAGGTTGAAACTTTGTTTGGTTCCATTTTTACCCAGCAAGCCAAGAAATACCTGAACGCAACGAGCATGACAAACGAGCGAAGCACTGCGGGGTTTGAGCGGTTGGATGAGCTCTTGGAGAAGAACAATTTGGAAGATGTGACGCGCAATGAGGCGGAAAATGTTTACTGTCCCTCACCTCAGCAGGAAATGGGTCGTCCCCATAAAAAACGCAAATGTGTTGTCGAAGATGCAGACTCTGATGAGAGTTAGACTCCTCTGAGTTAGAGGGTGATGAGGATTACGAATTGTGGATTGGAGGGGGGGGGAAAGGAAAAAAAAAAGATGTCCATTAGTTTTGATTAATATTCAGTTGGAAATTGCAGTTTTTTTGTTTTGTTTTGTTTATTCTTCCCAGCCGGAGAGATCTCTTGTGATGAAGAAAAAAACACCATTTATCAGAGTTGGGAATATGAGGAATGAAAAGGGAAAAATAATACAACGTATACATCAGGCCTACCTCGGTAGATTACTGTTAAAAAAAAATGATAAGGTTTGCAGAGGGAATATGGAAATGGGTTAAAGACTAAAGACTACACCTTGAAGAAGGCGCTCACTTTGGCGGGTGAGAGTATTGTCATGCCACAAATGATAAAAAAAAAGAGAAAAAGCTATATAGTGGAGCACACTCTAGACATAGTGTGCACACCAGTCGTATTATCGGATTATTCGGTTACGATAATAATTATCGTATATTATCGTATGAAATTATCGTATATTATCGCATACGATACTATACGATAATTTTTTTACACGGGGTTTCCACACATAATCGTGTATACGATAATATACGAGTCGTATGCGATAATCTTTGGCTCAGATCCCGAATACGATAATTACGATAATACGACTCGTGTGCACACTATGTCTAGGGTGGCTACACTAATACAACCAAGTTTTCAAAAAACAAAAAGTAAAATCTCAAACACACAAAGTAACTCATCCACTCGCCTACTTTTTCAGTTGTTCTAACCTCATCGATCACCAAACAACCCACACAGGAACTTACACACAATTCATGTAGAAACAAAAAATGCACAAAAACTCACGCACAAGGTATTTCAGGTTAAAGAAACTCTTTTCTCAGCGCAAATTGACACCATCATCCATCCAGGTTCAAAATTAATAAATCTTATTCCGCGGAATCAAGGAATAATTATTCGTAAACGGTATGGTTTCGTAAACGGAAAACGGTATACAGGTAATATTATGGGTCGTAAACAATATTCAGGGGGGGTTATTTTTTTTATTTTTTGTGGGCAAAAATTGGTGGAAAATTTTTTTAGTCACTTTGGGTATCACAATAGGGGGGAGGGGGGAGGGGGGACTAGGATGCAGTGTCACCACTGTTCACAACTTACACACCCTTCAGGCGTGTCAAAATTGGTGAAAAGTTGTGAAAAGTTGTGAAAAGTTGTGAATTGAATTGAAATTTTGTGAAATTTTGTGAAATGCATACCCCCCGGGAAGCACCAGAATGGGATATACTCCGTACATGGATACACACAGAACACACGGTTCCCCAGACATCTGTCAGGCAATCACTGATTCACTTCACACAGGTCGGGCAGGCGCTGCCTGCGCATCCTCTTTTCCTGTCTGCTATCGATTCCAGGTTCACAACGTTCACACGTTTAGTCAAAATGCTTTGGGCGACGACTTCCTTTGGGATACACAAAACCACACAAAGCGCACATTCACAGACCAGCTGTGAAGCGTGGGATGCACGAGATAAAACGTGATGTGGTGTACCTGTGTACCTGTGTACCTGTGTACCTGTGTACCTGTGTACCTGTGTACCTGTGTACCTGTGTACCTGTGTACCTGTGTACCTGTGTACCTGTGTTTTTGTAGCCATAAAAAATCCCAAAAAAAAACAACTCGCCCAAAAAAAATGGGCGAGTTGTTGGCCGAATTTGGGCGAGTTGCCGAGTTGTTTTAACTCGCCGGGCACCTATGCCTAGGGGGTACGACTCCAGCCATTTTTTGCGCACGGAAAATTCATTTGGCATTATCTGGTCATCTCCAAGGCAACTGCGGGTGAAAAACACCCTCAGAGTGGGTCACAGGGGGCCTGTGGGTCGAAAAACGACCCAGAAGCCACCCCAGAATACAAAAAAATGGAAAAAAATAGTGAAAAAACGGCTTTTTTCACGTTTTGGCCACTTTGGGCAAAATAGCGATTTTTCGAGAAAAAAAATCAAAAACCGGGATATTTTTTGACATCACAAAGCCTCCTTTGGCACAAATATACCCCAAAAGTGGGCCTGTGAGTCCATTCCAACCTGTTTTGGACATATTTGACACTTTTGGAAGTGTTTTTTTGGTGTTTTTAGGTCAAAAAAATGCCCAAGACGTCCCCAAGACATCCCCAAGACACTTTGCACACCCCCTGTTACGGTCATATTTTTTTCGTTTTTTTGCCTGAAACCCCCAAAATACCCCTCCCGGACCCCACATAGTCCCGAATATCCATCACACACCCACTCAGAGTGAGTAGAAGCACCCCAAAAAAAATATTTTTTAAAGCCCTTCAACTTCAACATGGATGCTGCCGAAACTGAAGCACAATTTTAGGGCTTTAAAAAATATTTTTTTTGGGGTGCTTCTACTCACTCTGAGTGGGTGTGTGATGGATATTCGGGACTATGTGGGGTCCGGGAGGGGTATTTTGGGGGTTTCAGGCAAAAAAACGAAAAAAATATGACCGTAACAGGGGGTGTGCAAAGTGTCTTGGGGATGTCTTGGGGACGTCTTGGGCATTTTTTTGACCTAAAAACACCAAAAAAACACTTCCAAAAGTGTCAAATATGTCCAAAACAGGTTGGAATGGACTCACAGGCCACTTTTGGGGTATATTTGTGCCAAAGGAGGCTTTGTGATGTCAAAAAATATCCCGGTTTTTGATTTTTTTCTCGAAAAATCGCTATTTTGCCCAAAGTGGCCAAAACGTGAAAAAAGCCGTTTTTTCACTATTTTTTTCCATTTTTTTGTATTCTGGGGTGGCTTCTGGGTCGTTTTTCGACCCACAGGCCCCCTGTGACCCACTCTGAGGGTGTTTTTCACCCGCAGTTGCCTTGGAGATGACCAGATAATGCCAAATGAATTTTCCGTGCGCAAAAAATGGCTGCACGACGTTGAAGTAACTTACTTTACTTGTGGTTTTACTTGTGGTTTTACATGTAATAATTTTTACTTGTGGTCACAAGTAATTACTTGTGACCACAAGTAACTTTTACTTGTGCACAAGTAATTTTTTACTTGTGCACAAGTAACTTTTTACTTGTGCACACGGTGCGCTGGTCAGAGATCTGACCAGGTACCCAGGTACCTGGGTACCTGGTTTGTCAAGGAAACCAAACTTTTTGTCACGGAAAAAGTCGTGATAGGGCACTGGGTACTGGGTACACTGTGTACAAGGATAAAAGTCGTGAAAGAGCAACCACAGCTCCACATGACAAACACAAAAGTGTCCAGTCACGTGGGGCATTCATGCACTGAGGAGATAATGATCCAACAATTTACAAGAAAGATTACTTAACCTACTGCTGGAAGTTGCCAGGTCGTAGTAACACACAAAGTGTGCCTCCGTTCGGGAAGACCGGATATTCTAGAGACCAAAAAGGCCTCAAGAATATCTTCCGGTAGTCAAGGTATAACCGAATGAACGGCCCAAGACCCCCGTGGAGAAGTTAAATGTTGTAATACTATCAAGTAGAAACTGCGACCACTGTCTTACCCTCCTCAATACATGGTGGAAGATGTCTTTCACAACCAATATCCTGTACCCCAGGTACCCATATTCCCAGACCCACGCAGTACCACGTCGCAGTACTACGCAAAATTTACCACCAGACCCGTGCACCTGAAGTGCAACACCGCAGACAGGCCAAACATGCGTTGGACTCAGAGGAATGCCCGCTGTGCAGGTATCATGAGAACCAACTCCCAGCAACAAGGGGCGCCTTTTGGCGGGCGTTGTTGAGGGTGTTTGGGGTGCAAAGTTTTCCACAATTTTGATGCGCGGGTACAGAAGTGTTGTCTTGTTCTTTCATCTCTAGGAATGTAAATGTCAATCGCGTTTAACTACCACGAGGGCTTGTTCAGTGAACCCACGAGGGGTCGAAGGGGGTTGGTTATCCCATATCTATCAAAGGTTGTGTCGACCAGGCGAATCCACTATGTTACGCTGTACGGGTTAAATCCGAAGAAATAACGCTTTAGCAGCCGCAGGAAGTTTGTTAAAAAGAGTGCCTCACGCTACACAAACCACCACCCGCGATTGACTTAGATGTTATAACAAAGAGAATTCAGAACAAAACAACACCCTGCCCCATACACACTAAATTGTCATGCTTCGAGAGCATGCCTGGGCCAAAATTACTGTGACAAAAAGGCAACAAGACCACCCACAAGGAGTGTGAATTGTGCACTGGATTTCTGGGGTAACGCAATATTTTCTTGTGCCTCGTCCTCCGCAAGCAGAGGACAGACTTTCCGGAAGGTTTCCAAAGTCGAATTTCTTGCACTAGCCATGCTCCCTGGGTTAATGGCAATAGCAGTGACTGACAAAATGTTCCCACCCCCCTTCATCCGCAAACTCAGTATTGATGCAGGTGAACGTGTGTGAGTTGAATGTCGGAGACGGCGAAGGTTCTCCTCGCACTCGCAGATGCTGTTCAGATTTCACGATCCTGTGATGAGTGGAAATGTGGGGTGTAGTTAGGTTATGGTAGCTTGGAAAATAGAAGTTAATTATGACTTCAAGAAAAATGGTTATCGAATTTGAGGATGTAGAAAGACAGGGATGCAAAAAGTAGTGTAAAACCCCCCATATGTGAAAATTGTATTTTCTGGGGGAGATAAAACCATACCTTGTCTGCACATTCACCATTTGTGCCAGCGCCTCTGAGGGATAGAAGCTGGTTCTGGATCAACGTGGACTGCTCTTAGGGGAACCGGGGAACCGTTCCCTGGTTCCCGTTCCGAAATGACCGGTTCATTATACTCCAGTTCCGGGGGTATCGGACTGTTGGGGCCCCCTCGCCCGACCCCCAGATGACTGGCATGACAGCACCTTAATTTTTTTCTGCTCGCTGCGCTCGCGGAAGTACACCCCAAAAAAATTTCCGCTCGCTTCGCGCTAACTTTTGGAAAAAAATCTGAAAAATCGTGCTTCGGGCCCAAAAAAACGCACCTCAAATAGGGTTACGTCTGGGGGTGAAAAAGCAGTGTTTTGTGGCATTTCCGAGCTGTGGTGGGGCATATTCGGAAAAGTGGACAAATTTTAGTGACTTAAATTTTCACATAATATGAACCCATACTCCTAAACAAGGGCATTTTCAGTCTGAAAACCCAAATTCAGATGAAATTGTGGTGTTTTTGACTGGGAACAGGTAGCGCCGCAGGCGCACGGTACCCAACCTTTTTCCTTTCCCTTTTCTCTGCTTTCTTTTGATTGCGCGAGCTGATTGCTCTCCACGGTGGGGTCACATGTGTGTGTGAAAACACTCTAAAGTACCCGTACTCTGAACTATGAGATTCCTCTGGTTCTAGTAAAGAAACCCCGGTCTCAAAAAGTGCGTAAATATCCTTTTCCGCCCAAGAGGTCGTTTTGTTGCATTTCCGAAGACCCACCCACGAGACCTGTCAAATCTATGTGACATGTTATAAAATAACATCCAATCTCGCATGTCGTATCACCAAAAACCCTAGTAACATTATCATCATGTGTGGGATGGTAGGTGTTCACATGACTCGTCACAACTCTTCACAACACAGTCTATGACATATATTGTTGTGAAAGAGTTGTGAATTGAAATGAAAATTTGTGTTCTCCAATACCCCGAACACCACCAGGAAAATTGAGCCTTTTGAGCCTTCTTTCGAGCCTTCTCAAGGAGAAAAAGTTTAATTTTCCCAGTTTGTAATTTTGTTTTGCCGTACAATTGGAAATGAAGCGTTCCTTGTGCTAGTGATCGAAGAAGACGGTGTAATCTTCTTCACAGGATTTGATCTTCGAAAATTTCAGAAATCCTTTCCGAGCAATGTCGTAGGTTTCTTATGAGGCGTTCTTCTGAGCACCCTCATAGATATTTGCTGCCTGCTTCTTCGTAGCCCTTCGCGATTTTGTGTTTTTGACGTTAAAATGCCTATGGGTGTTTTTTGGGGGTGAAAAAACCTCAAAAACGCGTTTTAGACCCCTAGAAAGGCTCAAAACTGCTCAATTCTGGCTGGAATTGCAAAATTGGGCACTTTTAGGGTATGACCAAAAAAATTTTCGAGAGTTCAGTTAGTACAGAGGCGCACCTTAGAAGGTTTTGACAGGTGATTTTTACTTGTGCACAAGTAAAAAGTTACTTGTGCACAAGTAAAAGTTACTTGTGATCACAAGTAATTACTTGTGCCACAAGTAAACTATTTTCACAAGTAAAATTACATGTAAAACCACAAGTAAAGTCATTTACTTCAACGTCGTGTGGAGTCGTATTTACCCCCCCCCCCCCCCCCCCCCCCCCCCTAGGCATACTGTGCAGGCGAGCCGTTTTTAGGCGAGTTTTTCGTTTTCCTGATTTTCAGGAAAAACTCGCCAAAAACTCGCCCTACTCGCCCATTACTCGCCTATTACTCGCCAAAACTCGCCAAAAACTCGCCAAAACTCGCCTAAACTCGCCAAAAACTCGCCTAAACTCGCCTAAACTCGCCCACATTTGGGTGCAAATCCTGGTGCACATACGCACCTTGGGGGTGAAAATGTGCACCAGGATGTGAAAATGGAGGGCGGGGGTGACTGATGACAACATGCCACTCGAAAACACACAAAAAAATTGAAATTGTGTCACTTGTACGTCTAAAGGCAACCATGTCACGGCAGTGGCTGACAGGCATGTATGTAAACATTTGCTCCAGGGGAAGATCCAAGCGTGCCATAGATCCCGGGGGACAAGACGTGCTACAATCCGGAGGATGACGAAGACATGAGCCGGGGCTACACTCGCTATACAACAATGTCCTCGCCATGCCGGTAAATGGCAACCCTGCAGGCCACCCCTTGGCGGTATTCCTCCACGACTACATCGCACCCATCTGTGCAAGCTTCATGGATCCGCAGAAGGTACAGCTGGACTGGTGGTACTGGTTGTGGAAGCCTACAAAGCAAACTGTAGAGGTCTTGTTCAAGTGGAACGAAAAAATTTTTCTCTTCAAAACTCAAATTTCCCTCATATTTTCGTGTGTACACTTTTCCCAAGGTAAAATCCCTACCAAAAAAAAAAAACTCGCCAAAACTCGCCCCCCAAAAATGGGCGAGTTTTAGGCGAGTTTTTGGCGAGTAGGCGAGTTTTTTTTACTCGCCCGCACAGTATGCCTAGGGGGGGGGGGGGTAAATGACCACGAATAGGACTGATGCATTTTTTTGTACGACGAGATGTGCATCTGGGAGCTGATGCAAACCTTGTGGGTTTGAACTGTCTTTATCGTAAACCTTGTGGGTCTGAATTATCTTTATCGAAACCTTGTGGTTTGAATTGTCCAAAAGTCACACTTGGGGGTACCAGAATGTCCTTACCCCAGTGATCATTGATTCAGCTTGAGGGGGAAAGGGGGGAGGCATAACAAACGTGAACAGTGTAGTATAGTGCAGGAAGCGGGAACACAAAGTAAACACATCTACGATTCTGAGTCAACTTTTGTTTGCCCTTCCTTCACTTTTTTTACCCCCCCACACGCTCCTTCACCACATCAGGTCTCACACATACAGCTCTACACCTTCAAACCACAAATACCCAGGCACTCCCACCACCCAACCTTTCCTCCTTTAATGCCCCCGCTAATTGCATGAGTTTTTTTCTTTTGTCATTTTTTTCCCTTAATTTTGCACAATAAGCTTATCCTTTATACACCCTTTTTCCCTTTTTTAAAATGCGCTATCTTGTGACCCTTTGTGTTATTCTGATGACCTCAGTTTGGTGTTGCAGTGGTGTTGATACGAAGACACAGACGTTGACAGCTTCTACTTCACAGAGTGGTACTGAAACGCTGAATACCGCGACAGGGAGTATGTCTGCGACACTTCCTTCAGGGACGCAGAGTGTTTCGAAGAGTGGGAGTCAGTCTGTGAGTCGGAGTGAGACAGCGACGCTTCCGACAGCGAGCGAGACACAGACAGAGTCTCGTAGCGAATCGATCACCCTCCCGGATGCTACACTCTCTAGGTCAGTCTCCGTCTCGCTCCCTTCAGGGACTGCATCAACCTCTTCTTCAATCACACAAAGCGAAACGTCAAGCGTAACGTACTCCCTCCCATCCCAGACGGTGTCCGACTCAGGTACCCCATCCTTTTCGAAGTCTAATACCAAAACCGAATCGTTAAGAGTAGGAGTAGTGTCAGTTACGCAAGATTCTTCGGTCTTTTTGAACACCAATTTGACGGCAGCTCTGGCAGGGAGTGTTGCAATTAATGTACAAGGGTTTCCAGAAGCATTTCAGGTTGGAGCTTCCGTTGTGATCACCCCGACTGGATATTCCAAAGTAGTGTTTCAGCCAGGGTTTTTGCAGGTAGAGTGTTGCGATACAGTGGCGTCGTACAGCTTTGCTATGTATGGGGTGGTGGCAGGGTCGGAGATGGTGTCGTGGGTGATCTCCCCTGGGGTGAATAGCTCGGTGGTGACCCCAAGCAGCTCCTGGGCGGACATTCCTGCGCAGCCAATCACAGTACACGAACAAATCCGTATCACCTACAGTGGTTACGATTTTTTTAAAGGAGCCTACCCACACCGTTATTCCCCAAGCCTGGCAGTGATGCTCAGCTCTACCCCCAGGCAAAACGTAGCGTTAACCTTTGTTGTACAGAGCTTCGGATTAGATACATCAACCACAGCGTTAAAGGAGTTGGAAAAAAAAGTAGGGACTGACATTGCATTGCTTGAATCCGAGGCGATGAGTGTGTATAACCGTAGTGCTTTGACGTTTAATGTGAAAACCACGTCGTTTTCTTGGGGGGAGACGGAAAAAGGGTTGACGGTGATGTGCGCATTTCCTGGAGTGTATGTGGTTGGGTTTGAGTTCGGGGGTGCAGATCAGCCGGAGTTATATGCCGGGGTTGAGGTGTTTGAATTTGTGTGTTTGGTACCAGTTCAGTTGCGGCTGATCAACCATAACACTCTTCCACCATTTGTACTGGCGGAGAGCAAAATGATTGAGGTAGTGCTTGACAGCACGCACCGAGATTATAACAGTTTTTCGGTCGAATTGACGTGTAGGTCGGTACCGTATGATGGTGTGGTTAGTGTTGCTGCTGCCTCGTCTTCTCCTGCAATCAGCGCGACGTTGACGCAGACGTTAACTCAAGGGTTTAAAACAGCGACAAAAATGGGGTCGAATCTGACCCTAACGGAGCTTATTGAGTCTGCAGTGTTGTCTCCAATCGAACCTTCTACACCAGCTCCAATCGATTCAGATCCTGCAGCATTTATCTTCACCCCTGCTCTGGTTTCTGTCGTTTCCCCTTCCGGTGCGAGATTCTCCTTTACCCCAAAAATGTCTGGTCGGTACAATGTAAGTTGCACCTCACATAACACAGATTTTTATAGTCCAGCATCGCTCGATGGGTTTGTTGTGATCGACAAAATCTCTGTTGTAGATCCGGTGGTTCCTCCGATTCGGGTTATTTCGAATACTAATGTTGGGCATGTTGGGTTGAGTGGATTGATCCTTTTGGATATAAACACTCCACCGAGAATGGGGTTGACGATACGCATCTTCGGAAACGGCCTCAAAGTGGTTCCAGAACAACTTAGCTACGATACTACACAGTTTCAACACACCTTCCGCGTCTTTTCAGAGTGGAATGCAACAGATGCTATGCTCTTTTTTGAACATACTGGAGCATCTATGGCAGACTTCGCGCCAATCTCCCCGGTCATAGTTAATATAACCGGTCCAAACCCTCTTTGCCCCGACTACGGCCAAACTGAATGTACTCTGCATTGGGAGGATATGTGCTGGTGGGATGGTGGGTCCTGTAGAAATGATGAAATTCCGTTTACCGTTCCAGAGTATTCAGATGTATTCGAGGGTGATCCTACAGCACATACAGTGTCGATTCCGACTGCAGTGACGGGGGGTGTTACGTTAAGCATGTCTGGAGGGGGGCTTGCGTTTTCTCAGCCTAATGTTAGTTGGAAAGGAGGGGAAGGGGGTGCCAAGGCATATGTGTTGACTTCATCATTGCTGACTGGGGAGACAAAGCGGTTTTCTGATTTGCAAGCGAACTTTCATGTGCGTGGACCGGATTATCATCACTTTGGCGCTACCTCGTTTGTTGCTGCAAGAATTCTTAGAGTAAAGCGAAGGCTGCAAATTATTACTCCAGTCGCCTTTTCTGGGAACTTCCCGTTTCTTTATGTGAATGCGACGTCGAGGGAGATTGTGATGCGATTGGAGGAGACACCGTCGCAAACCTTAACAGTCACTCCGGTGTACGATGCTGGCAGTGGTGTTGTGTTTACACCGAAGTCGTTGGTGTTTTATCCCGGAGAGACAGAGCATGTTTATAAAATTAGCGCTTCTGGGGTGTTGGGGGGAGTGAACATCAGCTGGACGGTGTCCGGGTTGGACACAGCGAACTACATCACCCCGGGGTGGAAGGTGGCAAAGGTGTTTCCGACGAATGCCATCGCAGTGCCGCCGCTGCCGACTGCGTCCGATGGTATATGGAGTGCGCCTCAGAGGGTGCATGTGACACGTGCCCCGTTTTCTGCGTTGCATTTGGTAATATCATCAAAATCAACCTCCGTTCACTTCAGAGAATGTACCAAAGATGGTCGTCCTCTGGGCGGAACCAGCATAGGGGTGTCAGAGGTGGAGGTGGTGCATCAGAGTGTGAATCTTGTGTTGAATGCGTTGGTGTTGACAGTGTACTTCCAGGTGCGTGGGATTGCGCTTGGTGCGCATGTTGTGGTGTACAACCTGACGGGGCCAGAGAGGCTGAACTTCGTGACCCCTCCGCAGCAGGTCCTTGTCGTGCATGAGAAGCCGGTGTGGGGAGGAGGGCTGCCTCAGATGGGAGTGGACCCTCATTGCAGGTATGTGGAAATGGGGAGTGGTGCTTACTAAATATGGGGGGTAATTATTGCGTAGAATATGGCCCCAAAAGTGGCGTGTGTGAGTCTTTTTCATTTCTGGGTTCGATAACCCCCGCGGAGTGTCAGTGCCCCATGCTGTCCCAGAGGGGGTGTTTTGCACAAAAAATATCAACGCCACCCACTTATTTTTTGAGGTTCCCTCTTATGAACTTTTTCTTGTTTTGGTTGTTTCGCCGATATTAGTGTTGGGGTGTTTAGTTCTTATGTCACACACACAACAGAGTCTCCACCGGGCGGAACAAATTCACCAGAGTCGGCATCGCGCCAGCATCCCCAGAAACCTGCAGCATCAACAACCCATACGACGTTTTCGAGCTGTGTCAAATGGTATGTGGACAAAGGGGTTGTCCCACTCAAAAGCCACTCCCCCTTTTTTAACTTCCCACTTCACTTACGTTAGGTAGCTAAAAACAACAACATAGGGAGGGCAAACCAAAATGTTCTTCGACCTCCAGGATTTTTCTGGAAGTTCGACCTTTTTTTACGGATAATTTGTACGAATGCTGTATTGATCTCTACTCTGAGACTTGGCTTAAATTCCCAAATCCTCCAAACAATCTTTGGACTACAAATTATTTGAATATTTCTGTACCCTTTTCCCTTTTCCCTTTTTTCACAACACCACAACAGCCCAACCAAATCGACTGCGAGAACGAACTCCGTCTCAACGGCCGTCCCTGCATCTGGCAGCCCCAGGCACAGTCCTGCGTCTACGGGCTTCCCAGCGGCAACGTCACACACTATGCCGTAGGCGGCGGGCACAGCATCTTCCGCCTTCTCGACGGCACCGTCTGGACCGCCGGCAGCAACGAATTCGGCCAGCTGGGACACTCCTGCAACGGAGGCCTTGGGTGCCAAGACTCCGTCAGCTTTCAGGAGGTCCTCTTCGAGGAGCGGGACCTTGCTGGGGTGTGCCTCGACAGCACCACCGTCAACGGCGTCACAGTATGCAGGCAACACTCCGCTGCCTCCTTGGTCTGGCGCGGCGCTGCCGACTTCGTTGCTTCCGTTTACGCCGGCGAATCGCACACCTCCGTGGTAACAGCTGGTGGCAGAATGTACTCCTGGGGTGCCAACAACCACGGCCAGCTTGGCATAGCTGCGTCACATCTTCCCATCGCCCCTATACCCACCATAGTAAACATTCCCGAACGGCCTGCCATAGAAAAGATTGCCTGCGTTGCAGTAGGCGCATACCATACTCTCGCCGTATCGGATGTAGGGAAGGTGTACGCCTGGGGGTGGAATTATTATGGACAGCTGGGTGACGTTGGGTCGTACCGTGGGGCGCAGAGGAAGCCGGTGTTGATAACGCATGCTGTGTTTGCCTGGGCGACAGATATCCCGGTGTCGGTGTCGGCCGGGGCATACCATAGTGTGGCAGGGACAGCGTCGGGGACAGTGTATTCTTGGGGGAGGAATAATTATGGGCAGCTTGGGCGTGCGGGGTTTGATGATGTGCAGCCGCGTCCGACAGACAAGCAGGCCCCGCCAGAGGTGTTCCATGGGGGTGCTAAGCAGCGTCCGTGGGGCTGTCTGCTGTCAGATCGGATAGACTACAAAGAATGGCCTGGAGGTACCGACTTCACCCGAGGGCGTGTCGAACCGACCGTTTACCAGAGGAGGTGAAAGAAAAAAACAGACAGTGGAGATTTGCACAAAACTGTGGACAACACAACACCGAGGCAACTACACTACTCCAACCAATTTATCAAAAAAAAAATTGATCACTAATAGGGGCTAGTTCTTTGCGTAGAATGTGGTCCCCCAAAAAAAGTGTGTGTGTATGTGTTTCGAAAAAGCAGTTTGTGTGTGTGTGGGTAGCTTCTTCTAAAAGGAAAACCCCTCTCTGGTGCTTACACAACAGAGAGGGGTTTGCAGGGAGGGTTATTGGGGGGGAAAAGGGGGGGTTATTTACACAGTGGAAAATAGACTGGAGAGGGTGTTTTTTTTTTTCATCCCCTCCACTCCTTTCTCATTTAGAGAAAAGAAAGAAAGCGAAAAAAAAGGGAGATTTTTTTTTTTTTATTTTAGAACACAGTCCAGCCCATTATCGTCAAATTCGCAATTTTCTCAGATTTAGTTGATATAAAAAAATTTTCCCCCGGGAAAGGCAGGTCAAGTACTGTTCAGGGTTGGTGGTTTCCATTCCTTTCTCCACTGCATAACTACTTTTCGCACGCGCTTGTATTCGTCAAACTTCGCGAACGCCACCCTGCGATTCTTTAGCCGTATGAAAAAAAATAAATGGCGCCGCAGGCGAAAAAAAAATAGGGTACGGTGTAAAAATGCTGGTTTACACCACACAGTCACTCAACAAACCCTTTTTTGCGGAGCAAAAAAGGAAAATGGCGCCGCAGGCAAAAAAAAATAAGGGGTACATTACGCAGCGAGCAGAAAAATTTTATGGTTCCATCATTCCAGTCATCTGGGGGTCGGGCGAGGGGTCCCCAAAAGTGCCCAAAAACCCCCTCTTTTTTTTTTTTCCCCCTCCCAAAAAAAGATTTAGTTGATTTCAACTAAATGCGAACCGCACGATAACCCCCTGAACACAGTATTATTCATACACCCCCACCTCCCCGGAGGCTCCCCCCCGCAACAGTGGGGTATAACTCCGTTATAAGGGGGTTGCTCACTTACTCTAAATCTGTTATCAAAACACACCTTCCTCAAAAACAACGACACACCTACCACCACCACCACCACCACCACCAGACAAGAAACTCCCCCCACCTAAAAGCAATTTTAGATGTCGCAATAATGTGTGACCTACACCTCTTTTCCTAAATATCCCTCCTCTCTTTTTTTTCTCAACTCTCTTTTCTGTTCTGTTAGCTTCCCTACCCCTACCCTTCCCTTATCCCTTCTTTTTCAAACTAAACACAGTTTTTAGTTTTGAAAAAAAAATCCCAAAAAAATGCCAATCTACTGCAGAGTCTGCGCGAATGAACCTTGGTGTTGTTTGCCTCCCATGGGAGCGAAGATTTCCGCTGCCCTGGTGTTAGTTGTGTTTCTCGCTTCGGGGGCGTTGGTGACAAACGCTGTGTGGACCCAGCTTCATGAGAACGATGCGATCGCCGATCTCGTTGACCGGATGGATATACCTACCGAATGTGAGGTCGTTGAAACTGAGCACGTCATCGAAAAAATATCTTTGACTGAAGACGCTGATGGCGCTGACCCTACTGGCTGCCAAGGTGAACTTTGTCAAGACAAATACCGTGCATGGGTTCGGGTACGGTACTATACTCTTGACAACAAAGTGGACCCTATTACCTCTTATGCATGGTCACACCTGGATGATTCTTATGAATCACAGCATAGCGTTGTTGAAGATTTTCTAGTCACCTTTGGAACGATAGGCCGCTTCTTTCCCTGCTGGTACGAAGAAGCCGAGCCATACCACGTACGCCTCTGGGATACTCGAGCTGATTCGTTTTGCGCATCGTGTGCAGGGTTCTGGGCGCCAGTAGCGCTTTTATTGTGTTCTGCGTTGTATCTCTTTGCATTTCTCTCTAGTCATATAAGAAGTGAAGACCCCGAATGTTTTTCATTAGACTATACAAAAGCGCAGGAGGAAAGCGAGCAAAAATTTCGTGAAAAAGTGGAGAACCGCGAAAAGGCGAAAGAACTACTCATTACGAGGCAAAAGGAGCGGAGTGTACGCCTCCTTCAAGAGGCGCAACGGGAGAAGGATGCTGAAGACGACGACGTTGAACAGCAACGTGACGCGAATTCTGGGACCGAACCTTCTTCATCCCCTCCCGACCCCCTTGCAGGCGACCGGCAGAGCTTGCGCAGCGTCCTCAGTGTTACGGTGGAGGACGCCCCATCGAACACTCCTGGGGAACGGAGGAGTTTACGAAGTGTTGTGGTGGCAGACCCGCTTGGCTCGCCGAGAGGGGGGTCTGCGGGGGGCTCGGTTGTATCGCCGTTGAGTGTGGGGGCGGGAGGGGGAGGGGGAGGAGGGGGGAAGCGACGTATTGCCGGGCGTGTGAACTTCGACCCCGACGGTGCGTCGAGCCAGGCAAGCTTTGCCGAGAGGCCGTTGGGGGTGGGGGAGAATCCGTTGCGTGGGGGAGGGGGTGCAGCAACGTCGCCAGGGAACCGAGGGTCGTTGAACGTCTTCCCAGTCGCAGTGTCGCAGCATTCCTCGCAGTCGTTCAGTTCGGTTGTGTATGAGTTTTGAGGGTGGTATTTTTTTTTTGCAAAAAAAAATCAAAACGGCGACCGATCGTACCCCCCATCGGGTCTACTCCTCCGCTCGAGGTTGAGAATGCAATACAGTCGACCTTCTCGAAGTAGTGCTGAAAAAGAGGGTGGCAGAGAGGGGGGGAAAAAATACAACAGAGATGGTTTGTGGCAGCCGATTGCGTTGATTGGGGTGAGGTTGCGATTTAAATCCTACTCATGATGCACTTCTTCCGCCTTCCCCGATTGCAGAAGGACTGCAGTAACGGCCTGGTGGTCAAGAGGAGGTCGAAGAGATGGTTTTTGTGGCCAGCCGATTGCGTTCCTTGGGCGGACATTGCTTTTGGACTACTGCAGAGCCCCGTCGCAATCCTGAAGGTCCACTCAGATACATTTTTTTCCCGCCCCGATTTGGTCAAATCCTGCATGCGGTCCGCTGTGGTCAGAAGAGGTGGAGGTGACAGTAAGAATACCCTCTTATCCCAGGTGCTTCAGAGGGGGTGGGGACAAAAAAAAAAAAAAAAACCCCCCCTGTGATCCGAGAGGCTTTGGTTGGTGATGCAAAAGAAAATTGAAAAAGTGGAGATTTTGCACAAAAAAAAAAAAACTGTGGTCAACACAACCCGAGGCAAAATATACCCACTCGAATGATCTATCAGATATAAAATAAAGGCACATCGCGACTAAAACCTACAGGCAATATTTTTTTTTATGCGTTTTGTACAATTTCTCTCTTTTTTTCCCCCCTCCAATTTTTTCCCCTTCCGTATTATTCTTTGAAATTATCTTCCTACCCCCACCTTCTTTCTTTTCTTTTCTTTTCTTTTCTTTATAAATATGCTGATGCAACGTCTCAGTATATCTACGCAAAAAAACACAACGAAATTTTCAAGAAACAACGAAACAAAATCAATTTTTTTTTAAAATGTGTGCAGAAACCCAGGGTGATTGCCAAAAGGCGACAAAAATCAGAGCGCAAGCGTAAATCACCGAAAAAAAAACATACATCGGGTGTTATATCAACGTTTGATGTCACTCCCTGTGTGTGGAAAAAAGAATTTTCAGTTTTTCTCTTTTTTTTTTTTCTCACACCACACCCCCCTCTGAAGCCTCGTCCGAGAGGTTCCTCAGAAAATATTCGTTTCATTTTATATAAATTCGTATAACGTTTTTGCGTCGCCCCCCTTTGTGTTGGGGGAGTATCAGTGCCTGCGTCCCAGAGGCGTTTGCACCACACAATTTCACTTTTTTTTTTTCCCTCTTTTCTGGTGCTATGGGAAATTAATCAACGACCTGTCAATATCGACCCCTCCGGGGCACCATTCTACCCCTGGTCATGCTGCAAAAGTAAACAAACAAATAAGTAAAAAAAGTACAAAACAAAGTAGCAAAATCAAAAAACAAAACAAACTTTCAAACCCTCCGGGACACCATTCTCGTTTCTTTTTTGTTCATGTAATTGAAGAAAAACTGTAGCTGCTATCCTGTGATGGTTGTCCGATCTCTAAGATGGGACAATTTTTCGAAATGGATACAAGCCTGCATGGTTGGGGTCCACCCGGTACACCAATTATGTGCACAACGACACATTATGACAGGGCAAATGTAGTATCATGTACCAAGGTACAGCTGTTCACGAGAGGGCTGTTGTATTTGTAAACTTTTTTTTTTGATAAAACAACTTGTTGTCAATTCTAAAAAGATTGGAGGCAGCGCTGCAGGGCAAACAAAACGGATTGAAAAGAAAAACAGAAGCTTGCTTGTTTTCTTTGAGTACTCAAATTAACCACAACAACCGTACTTCAGTTTAACATATTTTTTCACCTTTTTGTTTTCCCGGCTTTGAGCGCACAAGCAAAAAGACCCGATCTTTTTTTTCGTTCCCTTTCTTTGTTTGCATGAGGCCGACTGAGATGCAGCACGTTTCAACTACCATTTTTTGTTGTTGTTTGTCAGCGCCTTTCGTCCCCTCAAAGGTTGTTTGCACTTCCCGAGCTTCACCTTTTCTCCAGGCGTCTAAGCAGACGAGAGGCTTAGGTTCATCTTATAAACGTTTTCTTTTTATTTTAAAGCACGATCAATTCATTCATCTTTGCAACCCCTTTTTCTCCCCCCTTTTTTTTTTTCAGGCTGTGGAAACCACTCCCATCAAAAAAAAGGACCGCTAAAGAAAACACAACGTTTCTTCTTGGAAAACAAAACCTCTGGACCCAGCAGTGGTCTGTGTCTGGTATTGTGTCGGGTAGCAAAACAAAACTAAGGCAACTGGTGTGATTCAGGGGGTACGGACAACCCACGGGGGAACCACGGAGAACTGTTTCGGGCTATATTAAGATTTGCGGAGCACCTTCGGGGGGGAACCACGGAGAATCGGTTTTGGTGATCACACCAGCAAGGCGTTGTATAATGCGAGCGGGAGTAGCACAGTGTTTTGCAATGATCCCTGTTCATCTGGCTGACGAGTGGAAGTGGGAGTCATTTGTACCGGTCATTTGTACCAAAGGTACGCTGTTCACGAGAGGGTTGTATTTCAACTCTACCTTTTATTTGTTGACACATATGCGCGAATAGGGTTCAACCCGCTACTAGGCAATCGTTTTTTTTTTTAAATAAAAATCCTGGAAGGAAGTTGCAAAAATTTTAGCGCAGGTTCTACTTGGAAAGAAGGTATATTTCCCCCCTCCAAAGAACCTTAAAGAGTGTGTTGAGCCCGTAAAAGGCCCATTCGTCATCCTTTTCTTCCCCCTTTTTTTCCCTCTTTTTTTTTTTTACCAGTGTGTCCGCTGATGCACGGTGAGGTGTTTGCACTTTCAACTTCTCTTTTTTTCTCCTTTGGTGTTCATTGAAAATCGAAAAGTGCATCTTACGGAAAAAATCGTCAGGGTGTTGTTTGGGGGGCGTTTTGTCAAGACAACCAAGAACGGCGCAAAGAAAGGGGGAAAAAAAACCGCATTTATATTTTTGTTGTTTTTTTCTTCTTCTTTTGTTTCTTTTCCCCTGCTCTTGGGTAACTGTTTTGCAAACCCTGCCTCACCCCCGATGTTTCGATCGACTGCTAATTGTTGATAACATCTGATGTGTACTTTCTTTTTTTTTTTTATTTCTTCGGGACTTTCCTCGCTTTTTAGTGTTGAAGTAGCTCCACGAGGATAGCCAGATATTCCGTGAATATCTGTGGTGCCTTCCAAATGTTTTTTTTAAAAGGTGTTGGCTAGTAAATATCTTCTACTGAGGTGCCGTTTTTTGGCACGTTTCAACTACTATTTCTAAAAAGAGGTCGCGTGATTCGCCGCGCGGTTGTGTGACTGTCACCTGCTCTTTTTCAGAATCCGGATCACTCACGTCCTACCCTTTGCGAAACAAACAAAAAAAGCAGTCAGTGGTGGTCAGTTATAGTGGAGCACACTCTAGGGTGGCTACACTAATACAACCAAGTTTTCAAAAAAAGCAGACAGTGGAGCTTGCACAGGTTGTAACTACACTATGCCAACAATTATTCAAAAAAAAAAGGCAAATCGTACATTTGGTGTGCTTCAGGGGGTACAGACAACCCGCGGGAGAACCACGGAGACTCTGCTAGGGGCTATACCCCCCTTAGCACCTTCGGGAGAACCACGGAGAATCGGTTTTGGTGATCACACCAACATTTTTTAATGAGCACAAAAAAAGAGCACCATGCAAAAAAAAAAAATAGCAAAAAGCTTTTCATTCATGTCCCACCCTTTGCATGAGCTCTTAGCTGCATTTTTGGCACCATTCAACAATTGAACACAATACAAAGCAAATAGAGTAGCAAAAACAAAACAAATACAAAACAACCAAACTTTCAGACACCCTTTTGCATGAGCTCTCTTAGCTGCATTTTTTTTTTTTTTTGGCACCTTACAGCAACCACCCTTTCCATTATGTGCGGTGTCCTCGATGGGCATGGCTCCTCTTTTCTTTTTGCAGTGCCTGCGTCCCAGAGGTGTTTGCACCAATCAACTTCACTCTTCTGTCAGTAAGGTACACTGTCACAAAAAAAAGCACTGTGTTTGGGGTGGCATCAAAACAAAAAACGCGGACAATGTCCGCGTTTTTGGGGAATTTCAGACCCCCCCCTCCCCCCCCCAAAACGCGGACATTTTTTGTTTTTTTTCCCCTTATTTTTTGCTGGTTTTTGGGTGACGGGGTGCAAATTCGTGACCCAAAACACAGTTTTTTGGCATTTCCGGAATCCGTCCAGAAAGTGGTGGGGTCAATCTCGAAAATTGGACAATTTTTTGACCACTTAAATTTTTGAAAATATGAGCCCGGTCACTAATACGTGGGGCCCATTTTCGGACAAAAAATGCTGCTGAAAAAAATTTTCAGGTGAAAATTTTTCAGCCCCAAAACATGCCGCCATTGGCATTTCCGGGATCTGTCCGCGCTGTGGTGGGGTCAATTTGCCGAAATGGCCAAGTTCTTGGTTTTGGTCAAAATGAGTGTAAGGTAAAGGGGCCAAGGTAAATCCCACAACCCAGATTTTCTCTCTCTGATGCTGAAACCATGAAAATGTGCAAAAACACCGGCATTTGCATTTCCGGAATCCGTCCGTTCTGTGGTGGGGTCAATTTGCCAAAATGGGCAAGTTCTTGATTTTGGTCAAAACCCGTCAGTGTAAGGTAAAGGGGTCCAAGTATTTGCCTGTAGAAGCACATGGTAGCAGGGGTTTAAGGGCCCCCCCATTCGTGTACATTTTGCAAAAAAACGCGGGCATCTTGTATTTTTTATTTTGCCCGAAAACCAGGGCGTTCGCTATCGCCATCGTTTTTTCCTGATCGTGGCGAAATGCCAAAAACCCCGAAATTTTCGTTTTTTTACTAGTGCTTAAAATAGGTCAAAAAAAATTTTCCCGCCGGAGAGAAGTTAGTTCGTGGGGTGAATCCCTGGTACTGAATGGTCAAAAAAAATTTGCGATTTGCGCGTGATCCCTTCCCCAGCACAAGTGATATTACAGCTGAACTTTCCTGATACTAAAACCAGCAAAACGATGGAGAATTTCATCAATCCCCCCTCACTGAGGGTCTCTTTGTGTTGTTTAATCAAACAGATGTACAAGAGAGGCATCTGTCATATGAGACTTCATCCTTATTTTGATTATTTTCAACTCTCTGCCGTTGAAAGTAGAGTTGACACGAGCAGTGACACCTTCTATAACAGGGGGTACGGTACACCTTCAGCAGACTGCAGGATTGAGGAGCGAGCGGGAGTGCTGGGGAAACTTCCTCTCACGGCAGGCGGGTTTGCGGATGATTTTGAGTACAGTGGACACCCCTCTACGACCCCCCCTCCGGGGGGGTCTACAGGGTGGTGGGGAGAAATCTCTCTCTCTCTTTTTTTTTTTTTTTTCCCCCTTTTTTTATTTATTTATTTATTTATACAGGGTTTCGCCCCGGTGGGGCGAAGCCCTGGGGCGAAATAAAATGTCATTTTTTCAGGAAAAGATTTTTTTAACGAAAAAAAATATTTTTCGCCCCGGGGCGAACGCCCTGCCGAAAACACCGGCATTTGCATTTCCTGAATCCGCCGGTTCTGTGGTGGGGTCAATTTGCCGAAATGGACGAGTTTTTATAAATTTTGGTCAAAATCGTGTACAACCCCGGTGAAGAAAAAAAATTTCGAGGAAAAAAAACCCCCAAAATGTCCGCGTTTTCTGGAATTTCAGACCCCCCCCTCCCCCCCCAAAAACGCGGACATTGTCCGCGTTTTTTGTTTTGATGCCACCCCTATTTCAGGCCACATTTATTTGCGGTTCAACGTTGGGGGGGAAAAAAAAATGTCTTTCCTGTTTTCTCCTCCTCTTCCCCACCCCGTGTCCCTCATTCAAAAGAAAATAAAGCAAGTACACTGTCCGCGAGAGGGGCTTTGGTATTTCAGGTTAATTTGTTTTTTGGTTGTAGAAAATATTATTTTTGTGGTCCTTTTGCCCACAGATTTTTGTGGAGTCACCCTTTTTTTTTTTTTGTGTGAGGTGACGAAACACAGAGGGGCTTAGGTTCATCTTATAAACTTTTCTCTCTTTTTTTTTGACAAGCTTGTGGATTTAACCCTTTAGACCCCAGATGGACATATATGTCCAAGCAAATCCCGACGAGCAATGGGAAAAGTTCTACTCATTTTCGTAAAAACATTTTTTATATTTTGAAAGATTTTGCGCCGATCTTTCAAAAGAAGCAAGAATTGAAAAGTTTTGTGCATCGGGTATATCTGTGGATGCTGGGGGGAAGGCGGGACTGCCACGGAAAATCATGTTTTTTGACCAACACCCCCTGAAATATCCCTCCTAATACCACTAGGCTATTACTGGGGTTCTACTCATTTTCAGAAAAACATTTTTTTATATTTTGAAAGATTTTTCACCAATCTTTCAAAATACGCCATCTAAGAAAACTTTTATGCATCTGGGTTTTCCTTGGATGCCGGGGAGCGTGAAAAAGTACTGAAAAAAGGTCACTTTTCAGAGCCTCCATGTGATCAAAAATTTTCTACTCGTTTTCGTGAAAACACTTTTTTTGTGTGGAAAGATTTCGTTCGCATCTTTCAAAATACGCAAAAATCGAAAACTTTATTGCATCTGTGATATCCTCGGATTTTGGTGAGATTTTACCACCAAAATCATGGGTTTTAACGTTGCTAAGGTCGTAAGGCTAGGAGGGTTGATAAGTAGGGTTCTACTCATTTTCGGGAAAAGATTTTCACATTTTTGGAAAGATTTGATGTCAAATCTGTCAAAAGAAGCAAGAATCGAAAACTTTTGTGCATCTGAGTGCACTTTGGAAGTCCGTGAGAACCACCACCAAAATCACTGTTTTTTCTGACTATCCTTTGCCTTATTCCCACCCAAAACACACTATAAACCGGGTTTTCACTATTTTTTCGTATTTTAGGGTGCTTTTTTTGTGAATTTTCGGCACACAGGGTCGTTCTGACCCATTCTGGGGGTGTTTCGGGCCTATAGATGCCCAAAAACGTGAAAAAAATGCACTTTTACGTTGTGTAGTGGTGTTTCAGTGTAAATCGTTAGGGAAATCGATTTTTAAACATGCTACTAACAGAGCTACACTCATCTAAGTTGGGTTCTACTTGGACTTTTTGCTCGATTTTTTTTTCTTTGAAAAGATTTTGTGGCGAATCTTTCAAATAAAGCAGTTTTTGGGCGGCAATAATTTACTAGGGTTGTCTCGGCAGGTAGAGAGAGTAAAAAATCAAAAGGTCAATTTTATGCTCACCTCATTTTGGGGCTAACATTTTTTTTCGAAAAAAAACTTAAAAAAATGGAATTGAAAGCCGTGTTCAAAATCTTTCAATTGCGGCCAGGTACGATCAAAAATTTGCATCTGGGGTCCCTTTACCGGTTGGAGAGCCCCAAAAACCAAAACTCAAAAGTGGGTCCAAAAAACGGCTTGGGGTCTAAAGGGTTAACGAATGTGATCAAAAGGTGACTAAGCACAGAGAGGGCTTAGGTTCATCTTATAAACTTTTCTCTCTCTTTTTCTCTCTTAAGCGCGTAGCTTAAAGGAGAAATAGTTCCTCAGATACGGTCGACTACCAAATTTTTTTAAAAAAACACACCTTTTCCCCCTTTTTCTTACCTATCAGAGTTACTATTTTTCCTTCCGACGCAAAGCCTCATATTGTAAGTCGACGAAGTCTCGGACCTGTAAACCGCAATCCTGCAAACCCGTAAAGGTTTCGTAAAGGTTTTATAAAGGGTCCAGAAACTACAATCAATTTCAATTTTATTTTTCCCCCCTCCCGTCCCTGGGTCCCTGGTCCAGGTCAATTCCCGGTCCCGGGTCCCAGTCCGGCTGAGAATAACCGGGTCCCCGAGTCTTATTCTCTGCTGTGCCTCACCTTGTCGATAGAAGAAGCCTTTCTTATCTTTTGCAGTTGATGTCAAAACTAAAATGCTTTTTTTTCGGCAAAAAAAAAGGCAAAAGCCAAAGCAATACAAAGAGAACCAAACCTTTTTTTTTGGTTTTTCAACACTTTTTTCAATAACCCCCATCCCCTTCGATAGAAGACGCCTTTATGCAGATTTTCATTATTTTTTTTTTCTTTTGCGTGGAGTTCACACAGGTGGTGTCTACACGTTATCAATTATTCAATTACAGTAGGACAAGTAATATTGGCGACCAAAAAGTTGCCGCAAGAAAACCCTCAAAATCCGCCAATATTTTTTGGTCGCCAAGTTATTTGGTGGGATGGCGGCTCTTATTGGAGCAAAAAGCGCAAGTACAAAAAAGGTGTCCCTTCAGTGCACCAGGTGCAGCGTATCTTTCAAGAAAGTCGAACATTAGCTCCGTGCCACGTACTCATGCCTCAACAAGGTACACATGGTGAGTCGAAGGGAGGCACGAAAACCTTTCCGAAAATTGCGGGAAAAAGGCTGCTTCCCAACCAATGTGACTTCGAACCACTATCCTACCTTAATATTGGCGACGAAAAAGGTCGTCAATTACAAGAAAACCCAATGCGCCAATTTGGTCGACATTTTTTTTGGCTGCCAAGTTTCTTGTCCTACTGTCAAAGTAAAACCAAACGACTACTGCGAAGACTTGCATGGAGTCATTCATGGCATCACATAGAAGTGTGTTGTAAAGTGGAGCGCATCCTCGGGGTGTCTACACTAATACAAACCAAGTTTTCAATTCAATTCAAAAAAAAATAAATAAATAAAGAAATAAGGAATCGAACATCAATTATGTTTGTTGTTGTGAATTTGACGAAAAAAAGAGCTGGAAAGGGGAAAAAAAGACAGTGGAGATTGCACAACTGTGGCAACACAACCGAGGCAACTACACTACTCCAAACAATTTAACCAAAAAAGAAAGAAGAATATGCGGATTCGCACCAGAATTTCCTAATTATCTTTTTCTGTTTTTTTCTTTAGATGACTGAAAAATCATAGGGGACAACGCTTAGGTCCATCTTACCTTATTTTTTTGAGGCGTTTTGCGCATATCAACTTCACTTTTTTTTCTCTCTTTTTTCTCTCTCTTTTATGTTTTTAATTGTTTCTCGCTCTTAATGGGTTGTGTACATGGTTGTCCGGTCCAGGTTGGGTGGGCGACTTTGCTCACCCAACCTACATGACAACGTTCAGGCCATGCCGGTTCTTGTAAAAGCACCCCACCCCTCTAAATACGTAACTGTTGCTTTCCAGGGCAAGGTGGCTTTCCGCAGAGAAGACTGGGTCTCAGCAAAAAAAAGGCCCAAAATTAGAGGGAAGACTTTTTCTTGAGAGCGGATTTTTCTTGTTTTTTTTCTCTTCAAAATTATGCCTTCTCTTCAATAGAATGCAACGTATATGGAATTAATTAGGATAAATACTTTGTTGCGCGAAAATGATTCAAAACGTCTGAGAGGTTCGTGCGTGGTACAGAAAGCTTCTCTCTTGCGAAGAAAAAAAAGAAACAAACAAACCAGATTCATACCTGGTCGTCTGGCCGTGCCAGATTCAAGACTCCCAATTTTTTTTTTTTTTTGACTTTTTCTTGACTTTTCAAAGTCTGGAAAAGGACATTTTTTTTATGACTTTTTTCTTGGCTTATTGTGCATATCTGCTTTATCGCCAAGGTGTATGTGCACGAGAAGCACATTTCATCTTTCACGTTTTCTTTTATCGCCCCCCTTTTTGATTGTGTTGTGCTCTGAAGCCACCTATCGGAAAAGGGTGGAGGGGAGGGGGGAAAGGGGTGGGGTAACCCTGTGTGTTGTGATTTTTGTGATTTATCTTTTCAGATTCTCCATTTTTTTTTTTCTCGTCTTTCTTTGATATTTTTTTTTTTTTTTTGATGTGCTTCTGACATTTCAGTTCAAAAAGAAAAGGAACGGAAAATAAATAAAAAAGATTTCCCCTCATATTTGCCTATCACCCAGATCTATCACCCCCTCTCTCTCTCTCTCTCTCTGTCTCTCTGATCTTTGCTCCTCCGTCTCTTCACGGTGGCCTGTCGGACCCAGTGGAGTTACAAGTGAGTTACATGTAACTTTTGTTACATGTAACCCACTTGTAACTCACTTGTAACCCACTTGTAACCCACCAGTTACCACCTGATTTTGCCTGCAATTCATGTAACCCACTTGTAACTCACTTGTAACGGTTTTTCACTTGTAACGTTACTAGTAACTTCACTTGTAATGTACTGTACTTCACCGTCGTGTATACCCCAACCGCGGACGCTACCCTGAGGGTCCGCAGGCCACCGTTTTAGTGGCTCAAAAAAAAAATTGAGAAGATTCTTTTAAAATGTACAAAAGAGGAGACGAAGCTGGTGGATAAAACTCCATCTTTCGATTGAAAATATATCGTAATCAGACCTGACGCTAAACAGTTACGAAAATCGCACTTTTCGGGCTTGGAATTCGGGTTTTTTTACGGGTTTTTTTACACAGGAATCAGGGACATTTTTCGACCCTGGTGGTGAAAATCATGATTTTTTTTGCCCGCATGATACGTTTCGAACACACTTATCGCTAAATATGCCGTTTCCCCCGAAAATTTTGACTACCCGACAAACACCATCACCGTCTCAGCTTCCTTCGCAAGCCGTTCAGCCTCCACCACCTTCACAAGCCAAAGAAAATAGGGCAAAAGTAGCTTACCGTGCGCCTGCGGCGCTCTTGCTGTCTTCATTAAAACAAAAGCACGTTGGCAAAACTGCGAATCGTGGCAATTTTTTTTCGCCTGCGGCGCCCCACCTCCCTCCCCTCTCCTTCCTGTGGTTGCAGGGAGTCGCGCGCGCGAAGCGCGCGCGACGGCTCGGAGAAAGCGGGGGGACCAAATTTTGAGACCAAAAACCAAGCGGAAGCCCTGGCTGGTCAATTTTTACTCCCGCAAAATACCAAACAAAGAAACAGGAAGACCAACCCGGGGGGGCAAAAAAGAGAACACAAAAAAAAAAAAATGGCGCTTGACAAATTCCACTGCGGGGCTGGTGGAGCCTTCTTTGTGCTGAACGTCTTTGGACAGGTATGGTGGTGGATCCCCTCCTCCCTCTTCTTTCTCTGTCCGTAGTCACCAACTTCGCTTCGTCACGGATCATCTTATTAAACTTTTTCTTTTCTTGAATATGAACAGGGGTGTCGCTAATTCGGGTCCAGGGTCCCGACTTTTTCAAAACCAAAAAAAAAATTTGCACCCCTACACGGTGGAGTCTACCCGGGGGGGAGTTACTCTTTGGGGGGGACTTAAAGGGGGACTCAAAGAGTCCCCCTAGGCATACCTAGAAAGCGAATATGATATTCGGCCTATATTCGGATCCGAATATGCGTATTCGCCCTATATTCGGATCCGAATATAGGCGAATATAGGCCGAATATGACCCGAATACACGTATCACCAACAGGAATGTATCATATTTTTGAAATAGACCCCACCACGTTCCGCAATTGGCTCGGAAAATCCAAAAATGGGGGGGAAGGGGAAAAAAAGAGAAAAAAAAGTCCAAAAAAAAAGAAGAAAGAAAGTCACTTTTGTATTTCGAAGCCCCGCGGGCTTTCCATGAATTTTCGCCGAAAATTATCGCGTTTAGGTTTGCACAATATATGACGTGCTTCGGTGAATTCTTTTCGGTGCACCCCTACACTATCAACAGGAATTTATCAGTTTAAACGCTAAAAAAAATATCATCAATGGGCCCAAAAAGCAGAAAGAGGAAGGTCGACGAGACGACCATTGTCTCGAGCAACACGGACGCGAGCGATTCCTCTTCCACCAGGGCACAAACAAAGAAAAGAGTGAAAAAATCAGCGAAGAAGGCAACGAATAAGCCTTCTACAAAGACTGCAAGCAAGCCACCAGCCAAGAAAGGCGGCGCGATAGAGAAGACCCCGGCGGAGAAGCGCAAAGAGACCATAGAGTCTCGGAAGAAGCTGAAGGAGGTGTCGGCGGAGGCGAAGGCGGGATCGTCGGTAACCGCGCAGGGTCGTTTAACCGCGCTGGAGAAGTACGACCGATCAATTGCAGAGTGTTATGAAGTATGTATCGCTAAAAATGTATTAAAAAACCGGTCAGTATAGAACAAAATGAGGGGCCACACTGCTACGGCGGCGCTAAAGTGACTAGGGTGAATACAAAGTAATAAAAAATAAAAAAAATGTAACAAATAACAAAAAAATCTCAGGTAATGGAGGTTGATGAGCTCCCCTTCGAGGAAAAGGCAGCAGCGAAGAAAACAGGGCGAAAGGGAGACGACACAGTTCTTTTTTGTGTACATTGCCGTGGAGTGGTGCAACACGGTGAAAGTAGTACCGCCAAGGTACACGTCCAAAGCGACCGCCACAAAAATAATGAGCGTAGGGAGAAGAAGAAGAAGAAGAAGGCTGCAGCTCCAGTTGGTGACACGAAGGAGAAGCGGCAGCAGGTGTTGACGCCGGTGATGGGGTTGGCGGCGTTTGTCACAACATGGGCATTGGCTGTGCTGGTCTGCGGACTCACAGAACGCCAAGCCGACATTATGTCGCTGCCAGTGCGTCCCCTCTTCGGAGAGGACTTCCCAACCGGGAAAACGGTCCTGGGCCGCTCCATGAAGTTCGTGAAGGAGATCGAGGGTGTGCTACTGAAGTTGGTTGAAGGGAAACCAATCCCTCTCGGGATAGATGGATCGGGTATGCTAATAAACAAATGACCACTATCCCAAAATTTTTATTGCAGGACAGAGACACCTGGGTTTTTCGACATTGTGCATTGTAGCGTTCGTTGCAGGCCAAGCCCTCCTCATTCATATGGACGTAAAAGATACTGGAGAAGTCCACTGTGGTCGAGATGTGAAGGATGCTATCAACACAGCTCGAAAAAAATTTAATATCGCGCATTCTCCCGTGGTTGCTGATTATGGATCGATAAATGTGGTAGGGTTGTCTGACGAGGAAGCCAGTTGGTGTTTTGGCCACGTGACAAATTCGGCACTGAAAGCACACGTAAAAATTAACTACCAGCTGTCATATGTTTTTTGTACAGCGTTTAGTCAGCTTTTCTCTTGTAAAAGCCGACGAGTGCGCTGGCTCAATTTCCAGGAATCTTCTGTCAGCAACGCGCGTGAGTCGGCGGCGGACACACAAGACACCAGGATTCGTTTGAAAGTCGCTGTGGAGAAAAAAAGTGTCAGGGGCATGCAACGTTTGCTTCCGGGGCCGAAAATAGATGATATTGAAGAGCTTCTGGCCAAAGCAAAGGAGGTGTTGAGCGAAACGATCGATGTTGACGTTGAGAATGTTGATACGGCATCGCCGAAGACACCATCACTCACCAGCGACACCCGGTGGTTAGCCATGGCCGACCTTGCTATACACATTAGAGACAGACATCAACCCCTGGTATCTTTCCTCGATAGTGAAATGGGGAGAAAGAAAAAGAACCAGTCTCTCCTCTCCCTCGTTGAACTTGTCAAAACGGACAGGTGGCAGGATCATGTACGCGAAGTGTCGGCATTTGCAAACGATATCGAACCTCTTCTTCCATTCCTCAGAAAGGTGCAAAATCCCGGCACCAAAATTGCAGCGAGCTGGTGGTTTCCAGAGATTCAGAGGGTACTCACCAACAGCGACTACTCTGCGAATATGCGCGAGTGTTTATCAGCAGCATGGGCCGAGTACAAGTCGAGAGACCGGTTTGAGAAGTTAATATTCTTTGACTGCAATGTCATCCTCTCCGGGGACTATGATGATGATGACCTGCCGACAGGGGAGCCACAGTGTCAGGACGCAGAGATGCAGAAATGGGGTGCTATTTTCTATGCTTTGCGCGAACCGACCGTGTGGAACGAATTCATCCTGTACCTCAACGCCGAAGCCCTTTTGTTTCAGGATGTTACTGACCTGTTCGAGTTCTGGAGTCCAAGAGGCAGTGGAGGGTTACGCTTCCCGAATTTAGCGCCACACGTCCATGGATGGCTTTCAACCCCGATCAGCGTAACCTCAGTTGATGGATTATTTTCTTCCTTAAGTGCAATGAAAAATAAACGCTCCTCGAATTTATCTAAGGAAAAGTTTATTGAGAAGCTGATGCTGCGGAAGAACGGCAAGCTCCTTGGATTGCTTCAGGACAAGAAGGGGCTCCTCGGCGAGGCGGTGGAGCAGTCGGAATCGTCAGATTCCGACTGTGAGCCTCTCGCCGAGGAGCTCGAGATGATACCAGTGTTCTAAATGCTGGTATCATCTCGAGCTGCTTTTTCATGAGCAAACAAAAAAAAAAAACAAAAAAAAACCCCTCTTTGTTTGCACTACTCCTACTACTACTTCAATCTTAAGTCCACACCCACGTGGCGGACGCTTTGGCATGCGTCTGTAAGGACAGCCTTGATACTTTCTGTATTGCCTCTTTTCCATCAACAGTGCTTTTTGTGCTTTCAACTTCTCTTGTTTTTGCAAAGACACCGATCATCAAAAGACCCCCACACCCACCCCCCAATACACGCGTTTCGCTACCTCATGTCCCCACCCACCCCCATCCAAACTCACTCACACCCTTTCTGCAGTCTAGATTCTGTGTATTCGGATCCGAATATAGGGCGAATATGATATTCGGCCTATATTCGGATCCGAATATAGGCCGAATATGCATATTCGGCCTATATTCGGATCCGAATACGATATTCGGATCCGAATATAGGCCGAATATGGCCCAAGAATTTTGGATCCGAATATAGGCCGAATATCATATTCGCTTTCTAGGTATGCCTAGGGGGACTATAGAGTCCCCCTAGGGGGACTATGTAGTCCACCTAGGGGGACTATAGTCCCCCTAGGTGGACTCTTTTGGTGGGTTCTTGTGGGTTGTGGGGGCTGGTGCTGGCAGGTATGTACACACCAGGGGGGTGGTGAGGGTCCCAGATGGGGCCCAGGGAGGTAAAAGGTCATGTTGTGCATATCATTGCACAGTTTATACAGTGCAAACTGTTGTTTGCTATTAGATGCGATACAATGACAGAGTCTTGTTGCTTATTTCCTTTCAGTCCTCAGTTGTTAACGCCTGATGTGGTTTGCATGTTTGAAATGTATAGCTATGAGAGCAGCTGCGCACGGAGACGTGCCGAGAGAAGGAGCCGTCGCCATACTGGATAAGGCGACGGCCTACAACCATCCAGACCCACCCCAACTCCAGGGATGGACCCTCGGTCGCTGTCGTGATGATGGAGTCCCTCTACGGCAGCAGCCCCTCCTGGGCCTCCCCCCACCAGCACCTTCATCATGTGCGCCAGGCAGGCACCTACATCGCCACATATACAGTCGCTCTCCGCACTCCACTCCAACATACTCAGGTCGATGCACCGGGTGGCTACACCACAGATGATGCGAGCGGTGTTAAAGGACGCTAGCGACCACCCCGCCTGGCAGAAGACCCCCGAGAAGACCGCACGCAAATGGCTTGCGAAAGCACATCGTGGATACCTCCGTGACTGCAGCACGCGATTGCAAGAACACCCGCCTGCTGATGCGACTGCTCGTGGAGGTGCACCCCGACACCGACCTCCGTCGCGTATCGGGCATCGACGGCGCGCTGAGGATGAGGCCGCAGGCAGCCTCACGCGAGAGGGTGGTGTGGCTGAGCCGGAGCACAGCCTCAAGGCTCGTGAAGCAGCATTGCTGCATCACGGGAGGGTGATGATCGCCTCACCCAAATATTTTGGGCTTGTCGTACGCCCCGTCCAGGAACGCAGCGCATGCGCCGCCAGAAGTCGCTCCTCATGCGGGCCCAAAGACCACCCAACCGCGGACTTTGTCGCCGCACTTAACAACAGCGGCCTCGCGTGCGCAACGCAGACCGTGCCGAGCACTGGGAAGACCTGGTGCGTTAAGTTAACATCATGACACCCGTCCCCAAAGACGCATGTGTCATCAAGGGAAGCCGGTGATGGCTTGCCAGGCCCAGCCTGGTCACCGATTCAGAAGCAGGAAGAGGGCGGGCCCGGCCACACCCGACAGCGCCAAGCCTGAGGCGAAACGGCAATGCAAGCCGGAAAAAAGGGGGCAAAAGAAATAGTAGGATCGGTAGGTAAGTAAAGTTGCTTCGTTCATTGCACAAACAAAATAGCAGCAACACGACCACTGCAGCCGAGGGAGAGGAGTCGAGGGAGGAGCTGCAGAGGCAGAACCTCGACCTTCTGCGACAGCTGGTGGAACTGAAGCAGCAGATAGCGTGACGGCACAGCGTGACGGCACCGTCACCACCAACCAAGACACTGCGATGACAGCAAAGACCCCTTCTCAAGAGGTCTCTGCCACCTCCACAACTGGGATACACTCCACGCTCCCTAACCCCGGACCCAAACCCCTCAAGTGTCTCTCCGACAACATCAACGGATTGACACAAACGACACGAGCAGAAGCTGACGTGCCGTCTGCAGGACACGGCGTTTGATGCAGGGGTGCAGGTTGTGCTTGCCCGCCCTCGCTTGGCCGACATCAAGTGTCCTGCTCAGTACAGTGTAACGCATACGGGAGACAACGGGTCACTGTCGCGTTGTGGAACGCTCTGCATCTATAGTAGCAGGCGTGGGCATGTTGGCGGCTTCGACACAGAAACCTACGAGCCTGTCTTCTCATTTGATTGATGCGGACAATTATGTGTACGGTGCGCCTGCCATCTCTCAGTGCAAGACACGCTGCTACCTGCCTTGTGGGGATTGCCTTCTCAAGGTTGCACTTCCGGGTGGGGAGGTGGTCCGCAAAGTCGACTGCGCTTCGTGGACCTTGTTCTCCTGTGGCAGTGTTGTTGTCTCGTATGGCAAAGACGGCGTCTCTGTGTATGACGAAGACCTGACGTTGCTCTGCTCTCTCTCGCACGAAGAGTGTGTTACTCTACTGCTCGCCCAAAAAGAGTACGACGTTGTCTGCCTTAAGGAACTCAAAGCGAGCCAGACAGGCGACATTGGCTTCGACGTTTACACATTATGTATGATACAAACGCATGCGTATCCAAAAGCGTGCGAAGGGGGCGACGGCATCGGGAGGCGGCATCTACGTCCGCACCACACGCACATACAAACACATCTTCACTTCTCCAGAGAGCAGCGTGACGGAGAGACTCGCCTTCGAAGTGGAAGGTGTGCGATTCTGCAATATGCACAGGCCAAGTGCGGCAGGCCTGCACAAAAATGACACACTACGTGCCGCCGGCAACGTTTCAGAACTGCCCACACAAGGGAAGGTGGTGGTTGCGGGGACGTGAACGCGCACCACCGATCCTGGGCACACTGCACTACACGACGCTATGCCACTGCACAAAAAAGGGAAAGACATGACTGACCCTCGTCGTACCGCCCGATCTCCCTTACCGGCAGTGTGTCAAAGGTGATGGAGAAACTGGTGGGGCGACGCATGCACCAACTGATGAGCCAGCCAGACTCTTCAGTGAACAACCTCCACTCAGCTTAGGACGAGCCACCCTCTTGCTCCACCGGAAGGCAGCAAAGGTGATCACCGGTGCGACTACATGTCGCACGGTCAGGACGTGTTGTGGGAGGCACCGCAGACCACAGCGTACCACGAACGACTACGAGAAGTTTGTAGGACTGCCCGGCTCGCTTGGGCATGCTGTGTTTAACAAACTAAACCAGGTATTTTCATAGTTCATGAAATGCTAGAGACATACATCTTAGGTACGTACGTAATACGCGGCAAATAGGTAGCAAAAATAATAAAATACATAGTGAACTGAGGACTGAAAGGAAATAAGCAACAAGACTCTGTCATTGTATCGCATCTAATAGCAAACAACAGTTTGCACTGTATAAACTGTGCAATGATATGCACAACATGACCTTTTACCTCCCTGGGCCCCATCTGGGACCCTCACCACCCCCCTGGTGTGTACATACCTGCCAGCACCAGCCCCCACAACCCACAAGAACCCACCAAAAGAGTCCACCTAGGGGGACTATAGTCCCCCTAGGTGGACTACATAGTCCCCCTAGGGGGACTATGGAGTCCCCCTAATCCGACACCCCAAAAGAGTAACTCCCCCCCGGGTAGACTCCACCGTGTAGTAAAATCTGTGTAGGAAAAAAAAAAGGGAAAAGTCACTTAGTGCCCAAGTTTGTTGTACCCATTTAGGATAATACCCAGTGGGTATTATCCTAAATTATTTGGGTATTATCCTAAATTATTTTGGGTATTATGGGTACTGGGTACTGGGTACTGGGTACTGGGTACTGGGTACTGGGTACTGGGTACTGGGTACTGGGTACTGGGTACTGGGTACTGGGTACTGGGTACTGGGTACTGGGTACTGGGTACTGGGTACTGGGTACTGGGTACTGGGTACTGGGTACTGGGTACTGGGTACTGGGTACTGGGTACTGGGTACTGGGTACTGGGTACTGGGTACTGGGTACTGGGTACTGGGTACTGGGTACTGGGTACTGGGTACTGGGTACTGGGTACTGGGTACTGGGTACTGGGTACTGGGTACTGGGTACTGGGTACTGGGTACTGGGTACTGGGTACTGGGTACTGGGTACTGGGTACTGGGTACTGGGTACTGGGTACTGGGTACTGGGTACTGGGTACTGGGTACTGGGTACTGGGTACTGGGTACTGGGTACTGGGTACTGGGTACTGGGTACTGGGTACTGGGTACTGGGTACCAAGAGAAGGCACCTTGACAGCAGCGAAGGCGCAAGACAAGGTATGTAAATATGTTAACTTTATGGTGAATATTCAACAAAGTAAGGCCGTCGACTCGTATTTCCTCCAAAAAGTCTCCAGAACAATATTTTACACCCTCAGGCCAACTTATTTTTTAAAGAAATCACCTTCTTTAAATTCCCCACCACTCACAACTTCACTTTAAACAGGTATCGCGAGTGCAACATCGAGAACCAACTGTGCAGAACGAGCGAACATATGGGGTGGAAAGGGGGGTGGGAACACTCTGTCAGTCACTGCTATTGCCATTAACCCAGGGAGCATAGCTAGTGCAAGAAATTCGACTTTGGAAACCTTCCGGAAAGTCTGTCCTCTGCTTGCGGAGGACGAGGCACAAGAAAATATTGCGTTCCCCCAGAAAACCAGTGCACATTTCACACTCCTTGTGGGTAGTCTTGTTGCCTTTTTTGTCGAGTAATTTTGGCCCAGGCATGCTCTTGAAGCATGACAATTTAGTGTGTATGGGGCAGGGTGTTGTTTTGTTCTGAATTCTCTTTGTTATAACATCTAAGTCAATCGCGGGTGGTGGTTTGTGTAGCGTGAGGCACTCTTTTTAGCAAACTTCCTGCGGCTGCTAAAGTGTTATTTCTTCGGATTTAACAACGTACAGCGTAACATAGTGGTTTAGCCTGGTCGACACAACCTTTGATAGATACGGGATAACCAACCCCCTTCGACCCCTTGTGGGTTCACTGAACAAGCCCTCGTGGTAGTTAAACGCGATTGACATTTACATTTCCTAGAGATGAAAGAACAAGATAACACTTCTGTACCCGCGCATCAAAATTGTGGAAAACTTTGCACCCCAAACACCCTCAACAACGCCCGCCAAAAGGCGCCCCTTGTTGCTGGGAGTTGTTCTCATGTTTGATACCTGCACAGCGGGCATTCCTCTGAGTCCAACGCATGTTTGGCCTGTCTGCGGCGTTGTACTTCAGGTGCACGAAGACAGGGTCTGGTGGTAAATTTTGCGTAGTGTCGCATTCCCTCATGTGTGGGTCACTCACACTTGGCGGTCATGTGCCACTGCGTGGGTCTGGGAATTTGGGTACCTGGGTACAGGAAATTTGTTGTGGAAGACATCAACCACCATGCATTGAGGAGGGTAAGACAGTGGTCGCAGTTTCTACTTGATAGCATTACAACATTTAACTTCTCCACGGGGGTCTTGGGCCGTTCATTCGGTTCTACCTTGACTACCGGAAGATATTCTTGAGGCCTTTTTGGTCTCTAGAATATCCGGTCTTCCCGAACGGAGGCACACTTTGTGTGTTACTACGACCTGGCAATTTCCAGCAGTAGGTTAAGTAATCTTTCTTGTAAATTGTTGGAACATTATCTCCTCAGTGCATGAATGCCCCACGTGACTGGACACTTTTGTGTTTGTCATGTGGAGCTGTGGTTGCTCTTTCACGACTTTTTTCCTTGTACACCAGTGTGCCGGTACCTGGGTACCTGGGTACCCAGTACCCAAAAATAATTTAGGATAATACCCAAATTAATTTAGGATAATACCCAAATAATTTAGGATAATACCCAAATAATTTAGGATAATACCCACTGGGTATTATCCTAAATGGGTACTAGAAACTTGGGTACTAGCCTACTTACCCCAAAAAAAAATTTGCACCTAATACAGGGTGGGTTTAATGTGTTAACAACTTGTTCTTTTTTTAAGTGAGAGGCCACCGTGAACTCGGTTGTGTCAGAACGTTCCAAAAACGAGGTTTTTGGGGGTCAGGGAAAATCACCAGGTGCCGCCCTCACCCCGCGAAGATTTATTTTTTGGGTGGGATTTCCTTACCCTGCCTTACCCTTTTTTTTTGCAAACCAGGGTTTCCTTAGTAAAGGTACCACAGCGTGTTTTTGCGCACACATGTGACCCCACGGTGGAGAGCAATCGGCTCGCGCAATCAAAAGAACGCAGAGAAAAAGGAAAAGACAAAAAGACAAAAGCTGGGTACCGTGCGCCTGCGGCGCTACCGTTCTCAGTCAAGAACACCACAATTTCATCTGAAGCTGTGTTTTCAGACTTGAACATGACCCTTGTTTACGAGAATCGGCAGTCTCGAAAAGTGCACAGGAATAAAAAAATGGTCAAAACTTAAATACCGAAAACTCGTCCATTTTTCCAAAATGACCCCATCACTTTCTGCAATTGCACCGCATCGGACGATGCAATCAACAAAAACGCCTCCCCTTTTTTCGTGATCTGGGAACATGCTTGCAAGGGTTTCCTTGCTAAAACCAGAGAATCTCATACTTCATAGTAAGGGTACTTTAGCGTATTTTAGCGCACACATGTGACCCCACCGTGGAGAGCAATCGGCTCGCACAATCAAAAGAACGCAGAGAAAAGGGAAAAAGAAAAAGACAAAAGTTGGGTACCGTGCGCCTGCGGCGCTACCTACTGTTCTCAGTAATGTCAAAAACACCACAATTTCATCTGAATTTGGGTTTTCAGACCTGAAAATGACCCATGTTTAAGAGTATGCATGGCTGTGTAACTTAAGTTAAAAAAAAAACTTAAGTTTTCTCCGAAATCCTCCGGAAAATTTAGGCGACTTAAGCTACTAAAAAAAAAAACTTAAATTAAAAAACTTAGGTTTTCGAAAAAAAAACTTAAGTTTTTTTAGAAAAAAAACAGATTGTAAGACATCTGGCCCTCGCTTCGCTCGGACCAAGTGCTTTTCATGTGCATAGTAAACGTACCCCCCTCGCCCTGTCCAGTTTGATGTGGAAAAAAAAAAAAGTCGAGCCTTGCACGGTCCACATCAGCCTCTGAGGCTGATGTGGAAAAGTGGGTGTGGAAAAGTGGGTGTGGGCTGATGTGACACACCAGCCGGCTGCTGTGGCACACCAGCCGGCTGATGTGCCACAGCAGCCCAGTGGGTGTGACACAGGTACTTTAGGTGGGCCAGGTACCCAGGTACCCAGGTACCCAGGTACCCAGGTACCCAGGTACCCAGGTACCCAGGTACCCAGGTACACGGTACACTGTGTACAAGGAAAAAAGTCGTGAAAGAGCAACCACAGCTCCACATGACAAACACAAAAGTGTCCAGTCACGTGGGGCATTCATGCACTGAGGAGATAATGATCCAACAATTTACAAGAAAGATTACTTAACCTACTGCTGGAAATTGCCAGGTCGTAGTAACACACAAAGTGTGCCTCCGTTCGGGAAGACCGGATATTCTAGTGACCAAAAAGGCCTCAAGAATATCTTCCGGTAGTCAAGGTATAACCGAGTGAACGGCCCAAGACCCCCGTGGAGAAGTTAAATGTTGTAATGCTATCAGGTAGAAACTGCGAACACTGTCTTACCCTCCTCAATGCATGGTGGTTGATGTCTTCCACAACAAATTTCCTGTACCCAGGTACCCATATTCCCAGACCCACGCAGTACCACGTCGCAGTACTACGCAAAATTTACCACCAGACCCTGTCTTCGTGCACCTGACAGGCCAAACATGCGTTGGACTCAGAGGAATGCCCGCTGTGCAGGTATCAAACATGAGAACCAACTCCCAGCAACAAGGGGCGCCTTTTGGCGGGCGTTGTTGAGGGTGTTTGGGGTGCAAAGTTTTCCACAATTTTGATGCGCGGGTACAGAAGTGTTGTCTTGTTCTTTCATCTCTAAGAAATGTAAATGTCAATCGCGTTTAACTACCACTAGGGCTTGTTCAGTGAACCCACAAGGGGTCGAAGGGGGTTGGTTATCCCGTATCTATCAAAGGTTGTGTCGACCAGGCGAATCCACTATGTTACGCTGTATGATGATAAATCCGAAGAAATAACAGTGCATAGCAACTGCAGGAAGTTTATTAAAAAGAGTGCCTCACGCTACACAAACCACCACCCGCGATTGACTTAGATGTTATAACAAAGAGAATTCAGAACAAAACAACACCCTGCCCCATACACACTAAATTGTCATGCTTCAAGAGCATGCCTGGGCCAAAATTACTGTGACAAAAAAAGGCAACAAGACCACCCACAAGGAGTGTGAATTGTGCACTGGTTTTCTGGGGGAACGCAATATTTTCTTGTGTCTAGTCCTCCGCAAGCAGAGGACAGACTTTCCGGTTTCCAAATCGAATTTCTTGCACTAGCTATGCTCCCTGGGCTAATGGCTATAGCAGTGACTGACTTTAACCCCCCGTTGTTCGTCCGCAAACTCAGAATTGATGAGGGTGAACGCGTGTGAGTTGAATGTCGGAGACGGCCAAACTTCTTTTCGCAATCGCTGATCCAGTTCAAATTTTTTTTTCACGATCCTGTGATGAGTGTAAATGTGGGGTGTGACTAAGTTATGGTCGCTTGGAAAATAGTAATAATTAATAATAGAAGTTAATTGATGACTTCAAGAAAATTGTTACTACCCTGAATTTGAGGGTGTAGGAAGACAGGGATGCAAAAAGTAGTGCAAAACCCTACCCATATGTTTAGTGAAAGTTGTATTTTCTGTGGGGGAGATGAGACCATACCTTGTCTTCACATTCACCATTTGCGTCTTCGTCATCAGCTACGACGTGTTTATTTCGATTATTTTGGTGTGGCGCCTTAACCGATTCCCCGTGGTTCTACCGTGTTTCTACCAGTTGTCGCTCCGTAAAGGGGGTTCCAGATGTTGGAAATTTTTCTTTTTTTTTTCGCTGGTGAGCTTTTAAAGCCGGCATTTGCATTTCCGGAATCCGTCCGGCCAGTGGTGGGGTCAATTTGCCGAAATGGACAAGTTCTCGTCTTTGGTCAATTTTCGCATGTTCAGTATACACAGTATACACAGTATACACAGTATACACAGTATACACAGTATACACAGTATACACAGTATACACAGTATACACAGTATACACAGTATACACAGTATACACAGTATACACAGTATACACAGTATACACAGTATACACAGTATACACAGTATACACAGTATACACAGTATACACAGTATACACAGTATACACAGTATACACAGTATACACAGTATACACAGTATACACAGTATACACAGTATACACAGTATACACAGTATACACAGTATACACAGTATACACAGTATACACAGTATACACAGTATACACAGTATACACAGTATACACAGTATACACAGTACAGTACAGCTGGCCAAAAGAAAAAAGGTCGAAAACCACTTTTTTTGTCAGTTTCGTGACATCCCAGCCAGTTCCGGCCCCGGTCTGTCAAATCTGTGCCTCTGTATGCCTACAACATAGAGAAGCCCCCTGGTAAAAAAACAATTTTTTTTTTCCAAAAAAGGGAACCCCCAACCGATTCCCCGTGTTTCTACCGGTTTACCCCCCCCCCCCCAGTAACCGCTGCCACACCATATTTGTGAAATAAATGGGTTATTCTATGTATGTCAGGGATTACGCAGCTCCCCCACAAATAAAAAAAGTACGTGTGAATTTTCAACACGTACAATTCTAAGCAAAAACAGTTAAAACGAAAGGCACTGGCGAAACCACGGTACGCAACATTTCTTAAAAATCTTGACCTAAATGGCACTTTCATCGGTAACTATGGTCTAGGTGTCCAAGTGAAATAATGTGCTACCTGTTTCTTCAATACACGTCCTCGAACTTGCGCGGAGGTACATATTCGACAACACCCGTGGAGTCTAGTACGTTTTATGCATGACAGGTAGAACCCAAAATATCTGATATTTTCCTTGGATTTTTTGGCATAGATGATGACCTCACAGCCCGATTTTGGCCAAAAAATGATTTAAAAAAATCGGTCAAAAATCGAGTTCTCTTCGGTAAAAATCAAAAAAAATCGGGTGCGCAAAACCGCGTTTTAGACCCCCCACAGATGCTCAAAAGTGCCAAATTTTGCTTTTAATGGCCTCAAATCGTCGAAATTAGCCCAAGAGGGGGGCAAAAAAAATTTTCGAGAGTCCCTTTCCCTGTGCCACAGCAGCCGGCTGGTGTGGTCACATCAGCCGGCTGGTGTGCCACAGCAGCCGGCTGATGTGGTCACACCAACCCATTTTCACACCCACTTTCACATCAGCCACAGAGGCTGATGTGGACCGTGTGGGCTAAGTTGAACAACACAAAAAAAAAAAAAAAAAAAAAAAAAAAAGAAAAAAAACGTAACTTAAGTTTTTATTTTTAAAAAACAGCTTAAGTTACCAACTTAAGTCACTTAAGTTAACTTAAGTTACCGTTTTTTTTTTTTTTTTTTTTTTTTTTTTGCTTGGGCGATGAACATCACTGAAGGGGGCGGATGCCTGGTGAAGCTTTTAAACGCCGGCATTTGCATTTCCGGAATCCGTCCGGCCAGTGGTGGGGTCAATTTGCCGAAATGGACAAGTTCTTGTTTTTGGTCAATTTCCGCACAGTACACAGTACACAGTACACAGTACACAGTACACAGTACACAGTACACAGTACACAGTACACAGTACACAGTACACAGTACACAGTACACAGTACACAGTACACAGTACACAGTACACAGTACACAGTACACAGTATGTAATCTATGGTGGTCAAAGTGCAAAATTCCTTCGTCAATGCATTTTTTGAGTAACTGTTATACCTAGAGAATACGGTCACATCACTCTTCAGACCACCTGCAGCTTCACCACCCAAGCAAAAAAAAAAAAAAAAAAAAAACGATGACCTAAGGTAACTTAGGTGACTTAAGTTTTTTTGTACTCAGGTAGCTACGTAGCCTTCAGGGAGGCAATCGTGTGCTAATACAGAAAGTATCAGTCAAGGCTGTCCTTACAGACGCATGCCAAAGCGGCCGCCACATGGGTGTGGACTTTAGATTGAAGTTTCATCATTGTACTAGCCCAGGGAGGGTTCCCGGCTACCGGCGAGGTCTCTTCCAATCCGTTCCCTAGTTTCCTAGGGGGGCCTCCTTGGCTTCACTGGCTAGGGCTCTGCAGGTCCCTCCACACATGTTGTGTGCCTGCCTTCAGCACCCAGGGTAGCATACCCAGCACCTTGTACCCTCAGGTCAGACCTTCATAGAGTTTCAGGAGGAGTGCCACAAAAGGGCCCCCGGATGCAATTTAACGTCCAGCCCAGGACGTTTCCGTGGAATCGGATGTAAATAACAAAGTGTTTTTATGTGGGTGGTGTCAATCATGACGTCAATTCGCGTACACAAAAGTGTGCAGTGGCCAGAAGACAAGCTTGTATATATTATTTTCATCATGTTCTTAGGTGGCGGCTCTCCGATTCAGGCACCCCTACCGTAATAGGCACACCTTCACCGTGCCCGTCCCCAGGCCAAAGCCGAACGGGGTCCGCCATAGGGTCTTGAGAGCGCCGACTTTGGGTACGTTAATCCCTTACCATACCTACTCATCGACGGAGCTGTGCGTTATGGGTAAGGAGTGCTCTTAGAGCCCACCTCGGGGTCGCTCATGTATCCCCCCCAAAGGTATTGTCCCACGGGCGGTCGCAGGGCTCTAGTTCATCCCCCCATACGTCCCCGGCACAAGGCCTTCGCGCGGTCAAAGGAATCCCATCATAGAGCCCCCCCCTACCTACTAGGAACACACCTCCACGACTGGATGCAGTTTTAGGTCATACCCAGGACCTGGTGACGAGGGTGAGGTTTTTTTTTTTTTTAAAACTTAGGTCACCTAAGTTACACAGCCATGAGTATGGGTTCATATTTTGTGAAAATTTAAGTCACTAAAAGTTTGTCCATTTTTCCGTATATCCCCCACCACAGCCTGGGATTGGCTCGGAAATGCCACAAAACACTGTTTTTTCGCCCCCTGGTAATGGAAAAAAAATCCCCACGTAAAAAAAAAAATTTGCACCCCGATTTCAGATTTTTCAAAAATTTCCCCAAAATTAGCGACACCCCTGAATATGAATGTATCTTTTCTTTTTTTGGATTCTGCCAAACTCTTGGACTCTTGGGGAGTTTGTATCTATTATTTGATTTACCCTTATTTCTCTTCCTTTTGCACAGTGCATTTTTGGCGACGGCGCTAAGGAGCCAGTGTTGCTGGGGGTGGGGATTTTTATTCATTTGATTGCCGCTGGGTTGCTTGGATTGTCTCTTGTGTTGTTGGTGAATGTAGTCAAGACGCAGCCGAGCACAAGCCGGCCGCAGGGCCAGCAGCAGAGCGGCCTCGACTACGCGGAGATGGTCCCTCTGTGCTCTCTCTTCGTGTTTACGGGGATGTCGCTGACGTGCGTTGCGGTGTACCTCCGTGCAGGGTCGTTCTACTGGAACTTCTTCTCCATCCTCCTAGGGGTTGTGCTTGCCTTCGCAGCCGACCCAAGCATCAGAACCAAGCTCAAGAAGAACATCACCCGCACACAAGAGAGCCAAAAAACAATTACTGTTCTGCGGACACAAATTCAAAATTCGAGTCAACAAAAAGCGCTTCTGCGTCCTGCTGCAAAAACAAAGGCGCCATCCGACTCCCGCAAGCAGGAACAGGAAAACACCGGGCTCATACAAGCACACCTCTCGGACATGCAGGACCAACAGGATGTGCTGAACGACTCCTCACAAGATTCTGAGGATAAGGATCGACAACTGGCCCATGAAATAGCAGCGTTACGAAGCCAATGCTCACGACTCGAAGTGGAGGTGTCTGAAAAGGAGCTGACGATAAAAAGTCAGAAGGAGAGCCTGCAAGCCTCCCAGAATACCTTGCAGCAAGGATCCATGGCATACGAACAGTTACAAAGCCTTAACAAGCAATACGCCCAGGAGCTCCAAACTCTCAAGCTGCGCAACGACCAGCTCGTAGTCAAAGTACAGGACGAGCTCATCTCAAAAGAGACGCAGCGCGAGCTCACGGAGCACGCTGACACCTACAAGAAGCTCGCACAAGCCAACGAAAAATGTTTTTCCTCTGCGCTCTCTGACCGTCACGAAACAGCCACTGCACTGCTGGCTGAAACGCGTGAAAAGTTAACCACTGGAGAATCTGCACACTGTTCAGCAACCTTCCGGTTACAAGAGGCGGGGAATGCTAGCCACGGACTCCAACTGACAGCGTCCCAACGCCAGCTCGAGGAAGCGACCCGAGAAAAAGAATCTGGTATCGCTATTAATGAGCGAATGGTGGGGAGATCCGGGTGCCCTCAACAACACTATTCACAAGAAAACACACAAAATCAAAAAGAATCACATCCACTTGTCGTGATTTATTGTGAATAGTGTTGTTGGGGGCTTCACGGTACGCCTGGCACAAACCCATCGTCCTGTGTATGTTTCTAGTTTTCTTCTCGATTTTTTTACAAAAGAAACTCTTTATCTACTGTTGACCGGGAGAATCGAGATCTCGAAAAAGATTTTGAAAATATCGAAATTGCATTTCACTAAGAGTCGAGACTCGAAAAAGAAACCCAAAACCACATCTCGCTCACACAAAGATCTTTGCACGACTGTGTTGTTGAGTGTCGGTTTGTTTTATTGCATCTTACTTTCCCTTTTATGAGGTGACGAAGCACAGAGAGGCTTAGGTTCATCTCAACTCTTCTCTGTGTTACCCCTTCTCTTAAACATGCAAAGCAAAGGCTTCGGTGAGGCTGCTTACCCAACCAAAAATATATGAACAAATAAAAAACCCCCCCCACCCACCCATCTTGAGACCCCGTGTACATTCCAACCGGTACGGTACCGCTCCGCAAGCACTGCTCAAGGACGGTGACGTGGGTACCCCTACGTACTACCTATTTACACCCACAAGACACCAAACAAAGAAACAGGAAGACCTACCCGGGGGGGCAAAAGAGAGAACAAAAAAACAATGGCGCCTGACAAATTCCACTACGGGGCTGCTAGTGCCTTCTTTGTGCTGAACGTCATTGGACAGGTATGGTGGTGGGTCCCATCTCATCAACGTTGCTTCGTCACAACTCTGGTTTACCTTTCTGCTAAGCCACTCAGCTGATGATGTGCACTGACAGTATCTGCAACTGTGATTACCGCACTGTGCAGTAAGGTGGCGAAGCACAGTGAGGGCTGAGGGACGAGAATCGTCATGTAAAATAAAACTCTGTCTTAGATAGTGCTTGCCGAATTACTCCCCAGACTCATTCACTCAGGGACACTAATTCGAGCGATCAACGAAAAAAATCTTTCTCTTTTTCTCTTTTTTTCCTTGTTTTCGTTTCTTTTGACTGAATATCTAGCTAAAAAAGGAAAAGTTTTATTTTTTTTTTGGATTTTCTGCAGGCTCTCCGCTAGGATTTCCGATTTTGAAAAATTTCTGTGGATGGTCCACGTTGGTGGGATACATGCTTGCGCCGCAGGCGCACGCAACGCAACTTTTTTTTTTTCAACACCCGCTTTTGACTTTTTTGGGACGTTTGTGCACTCACCTCTCCATATCTTCTTCTCCTGAGCTTTTTTGACAAGTAGCACGGGTCTGAACCACTCAACAGAACTTTTTCTTTTTCTTTTTTTCCACCCCCATTTTTCAAAAAATTCTGTTGACAATCAACAGAACTTTAGTACCTAGCGGAGGCCCTGATTTTTTGCCAAACTCTTGGACTCTAGGGGAGTTTGTATCTACCATTTGATTTACCCTTATTTTCTCTTCCTTTTGCACAGTGCATTTTTGGCGACGGCGCTAAGGAGAGAGTGTTGCTGGGGGTGGGGATTTTAATTCATTATATTGCCACTGCGTTGCTTGGATTGTCTCTTGTGTGGTCACTGAATGTGGTCAAGACGCAGCTGACCCAAGCATCAGAACCAAGCCCAAGCCGGCCGCAGGGCCAGCAGCAGAGCGGCATCGACGTGGACATGGTCATTATGTGCTCTCTCTTCGCGTTTACGGGGATGGCGCTGACGTGCGTTGCGGTGTACCTCCGTGCAGGGTCGTTCTACTGGAACTTCTTCACCATCTTCCTCGGCTTTGTGCTTGCCTTTGCATCCGAACCAAGCATCAGAACCAAGCTCAAGAACATCACCATTGCTGTTCTGCAGGCACTAATCCAAAAATTAAGTCAACAAAAAGCGCTTCTGCGTCCTGCTGCAAAAACAAAGGCGCCATCCGACTCCCGCAAGCAGGAACAGGAAAACACCGGGCTCATACAAGCACACCTCTTGGACATGCAGGACCAACAGGATGTGCTGAACGACTCCTCACAAGATTCTGAGGATAAGGATCGACAACTGGCCCATGAAATAGCAGCGTTACGAAGCCAATGCTCGCGACTCGAAGTGGAGGTGTCTGAAAAGGAGCTGACGATAAAAAGTCAGAAGGAGAGCCTGCAAGCCTCCCAGAATACCTTGCAGCAAGGATCCATGGCATACGAACAGTTACAAAGCCTTAACAAGCAATACGCCCAGGAGCTCCAAACTCTCAAGCTGCGCAACGACCAGCTCGTAGTCAAAGTACAGGACGAGCTCATCTCAAAAGAGACGCAGCGCGAGCTCACGGAGCACGCTGACACCTACAAGAAGCTCGCACAAGCCAACGAAAAATGTTTTTCCTCTGCGCTCTCTGACCGTCACGAAACAGCCACTGCACTGCTGGCTGAAACGCGTGAAAAGTTAACCACTGGAGAATCTGCACACTGTTCAGCAACCTTCCGGTTACAAGAGGCGGGGAATGCTAGCCACGGACTCCAACTGACAGCGTCCCAACGCCAGCTCGAGGAAGCGACCCGAGAAAAAGAATCTGGTATCGCTATTAATGAGCGAATGGTGGGGAGATCCGGGTGCCCTCAACAACACTATTCACAAGAAAACACACAAAATCAAAAAGAATCACATCCACTTGTCGTGATTTATTGTGAATAGTGTTGTTGGGGGCTTCACGGTACGCCTGGCACAAACCCATCGTCCTGTGTATGTTTCTAGTTTTCTTCTCGATTTTTTTACAAAAGAAACTCTTTATCTACTGTTGACCGGGAGAATCGAGATCTCGAAAAAGATTTTGAAAATATCGAAATTACATTTCACATTTAGTCGAGACTCGAAAAAGAAACCCAAAACCACATCTCGGTCGCACAAAGATCTTTGCACGACTGTGTTGTTGTCTGTCGGTTTGTTTTGTTGCATCTTGCTTTCCCTTTTATGAGGTGACGAAGCACAGAGAGGCTTAGGTTCATCTCAACTCTTCTCTGTGTTACCCCTTCTCTTAAACATGCAAAGCAAAGGCTTCGGTGAGGCTGCTTACCCAACCAAAGGATGTTGCAGCCATCCTGTCTTCTCTCATGAGTCTGAAAAAGAAAACAAAAACAAGATCCCACCCCTGAACCATTTCGACCTGAAACAACCCCTCCCTATGTGTTCTTGGATCACTGCAGATGGTGTGTAGCTAGGAGGTGCACATTCATCTTACAAAAGCAACCTTTGTTCCATTCACTCAAACATCCATCCACTCAGCCTGCTTCTCCCACCTGATTTTTCAAACTTTAAAAAACCCCCCCACCCACCCATCTTGAGGCCCCGTGTACATTCCCACCGGTACGGTACCGCTCCGCAAGCACTGCTCAAGGACGGTGACGTGGGTGCCCCTACGTACTACCTATTTACACCCGCAAAACACCAAACAAAGAAACAGGAAGACCTACCCGGGGGGGCAAAAAAAGAGAACAAAAAAAAAAAAAAAATGGCGCCTGACAAATTCCACTACGGGGCTGGTGTAGCCTTCTTTGTGCTGAACGTCCTTGGGCAGGTATGGTGGTGGATGCCCTCCTCCCCTCTTCTTTCTCTGTCCGTAGTCACCAACTTCGCTTCGTCACACAACTCTGGTTTATTCCCTTTCTGCTAAGCCACTCAGCTCGGATGGTGTGCAATGACAATATCTGCAACTGTGATTACCGCACTGTGCAGTAAGGTGGCGAAGCACAGTGAGGGCTGAGGAGTTTTTGTCTTATACAACGTTTCCCTGCCTGCGTCTTGGAATAAGAAAAACTGCAGCAACCAAAACTCACTGTGTCTTAGACACCCTCCGGGGAGCTTTTTCTTTTTTCTTTCTTTTCAGCAACCTTCCTTCACCCCCCCAGGGTAACCGAAGGTGAAGTAATGTATAGTATTGAAATCAATGTGGGGGGGCAGTAAAGGGTCAATTTTACAAAACCAGATTTTGAGGAAAATTTTGGATGACAATGGGCCCACGTAGTAGTGACCGAGCTCATGTTTCTCAAAATTTAAGTGCTCAAAAAATTGTCCAATTTTCGAGATTGACCCCATCCCAAAAATGCAAATAAGGACCCTTTTCAATTTGTTCTCTTGAAATGTGTACTTTCATGTTTTCGCGAAAAAAAAAAAATAACAACTGATCCTGCAAGGGTTGAAGGAAGGTGGTGGAAAACAACAAGAACAACTAATTGCTCAGATAAAAAACGGGGTGTGCTGTGGAAAGCTCCGCGCGATTTCAAAACCACCATAGCATCCTGGCGATTTGCTGGAGGTGCTGATGTGCCTGGTGTGATCGACGTGCTGTCGTCTGTGCATTCTGTGTTCCTTCCGCACTGCTCCGACGACGACGACAATGCGTGGGAGCCTGTCTACGAAAACGAGCTGGAACACGCCGAGCCCGTCTCTACAGCCGTCGGAGCTAACGGTACGAAGAGCGTTGTCACATCTGCAGAAGAGCAGAATGCTGGGCGTGTTGTAGATTATTTCTACAGGATGGAGTTCCACAGCACACCCCATTTTTTTCCCGATAGCAATTACTTGTTTTTTTCCCCTGCCAAACTCTTGAACTTTCGGGGAGTTTGTATCTTCCATTTGATTTACCCTTATTTTCTCCTTTGCACAGTGCATTTTTGGCTACGGCGATAATAAGACACTGTTGATGGTGGCCGGGACTTTAATTCATTTGTTTGGCGGTGGGTTGCTTGCATTGCCTCTTGTGCTGTTAGTGCATGTGTCCCTGACGCAGCCGAGCACAAGCCGGCCGCAGGGCCAGCAGCAGAGCGGCATCGATGTGGACATGGTCATTACGTACTCTCTCTTCGCGTTTACGGGGATGATGATGACGTGTCTTGCAGTGTACCTCCGTGCAGGGTCGTTCTACTGGAACTTCTTCTCCATCCTCCTAGGGGTTGTGCTTGCCTTCGCAGCCGACCCAAGCATCAGAACCAAGCTCAAGAAGAACATCACCCGCACACAAGAGAGCCAAAAAACAATTACTGTTCTGCAGACACAAATTCAAAATTCGAGTCAACAAAAAGCGCTTCTGCGTCCTGCTGCAAAAACAAAGGCGCCATCCGACTCCCGCAAGCAGGAACAGGAAAACACCGGGCTCATACAAGCACATCTCTTGGATATGCAGGACCAACAGGATGCGCTGAACGACTCCTCGCAAAATTCTGAGGATAAGGATCGACAACTGGCCCATGAAATAGCAGCGTTACGAAGCCAATGCTCGCGACTCGAAGTGGAGGTGTCTGAAAAGGAGCTAACGATAAAAAGTCAGAAGGAGAGCCTGCAAGCCTCCCAGAACACCTTGCAGCAAGGATCCATGGCATACGAACAGTTACAAAGCCTTAACAAGCAATACGCCCAGGAGCTCCAAACTCTCAAGCTGCGCAACGACCAGCTCGTAGTCAAAGTACAGGACGAGCTCATCTCAAAAGAGACGCAGCGCGAGCTCACGGAGCACGCTGACACCTACAAGAAGCTCGCACAAGCCAACGAAAAATGTTTTTCCTCTGCGCTTTCTGACCGTCACGAAACAGCCACTGCACTGCTGGCTGAAACTCGTGAAAAGTTAACCACTGGAGAATCTGCACACTGTTCAGCAACCTTCCGGTTACAAGAGGCGGGGAATGCTAGCCACGGACTCCAGCTGACAGCGTCCCAACGCCAGCTCGAGGAAGCGACCCGAGAAAAAGAATCTGGTATTGCTATTAATGAGCGAATGGTGGGGAGATCCGGGTGCCCTCAACAACACTATTCACAAGAAAACACAAAAAATCAAAAAGAATCACCTCCACTTGTCGTGATTTATTGTGAATAGGATTTTTGTTTCGTGATTTTTTGTGAATAGTGTTGTTGGGGGCTTCACGGTACGCCCTGGTACAAACCCATCGTCCTGTGTATGTTTCTATTTTTCTTCTCGATTTTTTTACAAACGAAAGTCTTTCTCTACTGTTGACCGGGAGAATCGAGATCTCGAAAAAGATTTTGAAAATATCGAAATTGCATTTCACATTTAGTCGAGACTCGAAAAAAGAAACCCAAAACCACACCTCGGTCACACAAAGATCTTTGCACGACTGTGTTGTTGAATGTCGGTTTGTTTTATTGCATCTTGCTTTCCCTTTTATGAGGTGACGAAGCACAGAGAGGCTTAGGTTCATCTCAACTCTTCTCTGTGTTACCCCTTCTCTTAAACATGCAAAGCAAAGGCTTCGGTGAGGCTGCTTACCCAACCAAAGGATGTTGCAGCCATCCTGTCTTCTCTCATGAGTCTGAAAAAGAAAACAAAAACAAGATCCCACCCCTGAACCATTTCGACCTGAAACAACCCCTCCCTATGTGTTCTTGGATCACTGCAGATGGTGTGTAGCTAGGAGGTGCACATTCATCTTACAAAAGCAACCTTTGTTCCATTCACTCAAACATCCATCCACTCAGCCTGCTTCTCCCACCTGATTTTTCAAACTTTAAAAAACCCCCCCACCCACCCATCTTGAGGCCCCGTGTACATTCCCACCGGTACGGTACCGCTCCGCAAGCACTGCTCAAGGACGGTGACGTGGGTGCCCCTACGTACTACCTATTTACACCCACAAGACACCAAACAAAGAAACAGGAAGACCTACCCGGGGGGGCAAAAAAAGAGAACAAAAAAAAAAAAAACAATGGCGCTTGACAAATTCCACTACGGGGCTGGTGTAGCCTTCTTTGTGCTGAACGTCCTTGGGCAGGTATGGTGGTGGATGCCCTCCTCCCCTCTTCTTTCTCTGTCCGTAGTCACCAACTTCGCTTCGTCACACAACTCTGGTTTATTCCCTTTCTGCTAAGCCACTCAGCTCGGATGGTGTGCAATGACAATATCTGCAACTGTGATTACCGCACTGTGCAGTAAGGTGGCGAAGCACAGTGAGGGCTGAGAGTTCTTCATCTTATACAACGTTTCCCTGCCTGCGTCTTGGAATAAGAAAAAGTACAACAATCAAAACTCACTGTGTCTTAGACACCCTCCGAGCTTTTTTTTTTTATTTTTTTCTTTTTTTTTTATTTTGGATTTTTCTGCCAAACTCTTGGACTCTCGGGGAGTTTGTATCTACCATTTGATTTACCCTTATTTTCTCTTCCTTTGCACAGTGCATTTTTGGCTACGGCGCTAAGGAGACAGTGTTGATGGTAATCGGGACCTTCATTCACTTGATTGCCGCTGGGTTGCTTGGTTTTTCTCTTGTGTTGTTAATGCAGACGTTGCTGGTCAAGACGCAGCCGAGTCCAAGCCGGCCGCAGGGCCAGCAGCAGAGCGGCATCGACGTGGACATGGTCATTGCGTACTCTCTCTTCGCGTTTACGGGGATGGCGCTGACGTGCGTTGCGGTGTACCTCCGTGCAGGGTCGTTCTACTGGAACTTCTTCTCCATCTTCCTCGGCTTTGTGCTTGCCTTCGCAGCCGATCCAAGCATCAGAACCAAGCTCAAGAAGAACATCACCCTCCCAGGGGCTGAGGTATGCGGCTCGTATACGATACTGTACGATACTATACGATACTGTGCGTTCTTCAGACATAGGGGGTCATAGGGGGTTTGATTAGAGCTCTCTTGCAGGGTTTTGTTTTTTCCAGAGGGCCAGACATACCAGAAAAACAACAGGTCAGTCAGTTGGGCGCTTTCCACCCCACCATCATATGACATGTCATACACCAAAAGCTTTACTAACATCATCACCGTGCACTTCACTCAAATGACCTCCCCCTCTCCTCCTCACAGAGCACTTTCAAAACAATAACATTAAATTTTTCAAAAAAGTTCAAAAAAAAACCCCTTTCCCCACAACAGGTAGAAGTGGACACGTGGAGTGCAGGCACCTCGCCTAACTCCGCACCCAACCCGGGCATCAGACAGAGGTTGTGAACACGGGGGATGCTGTGCAGGGAGGGGGAGGTGCGTGCACGTTATGTATGGGGGGGCGGCGGACGGCGTGGCGAGATGCTGGATGGTCGATAGGGACACACCACGTACACGGTGACCATGTGCCACCCTGGGAGCAAAAAAATTTCCTTTTATTGAACGTACCAACCTCGCGTATGGTGCCAAAAAAAAAGGCAAACAAAGGAAACCGCTGTTGTGACTTTTTCTTGAGTGCCTTTTCCCCTAAAGTCGTTGTGCAGAATCCACCCTTCACGTTTCTTGTTACCAAGGCAGGATATGGTCGTACGTAAGAAGCCACACACACACACGCCCTTCTTCTTTTTTTTCCACCTTCAACGCAACAAAAAAAGGGTATTGGGGTTAGGCATCCTAGCTAATGGATAGAAGGTCGATTTTTGTTTTTTTTGTTTTTGACGTCTTACCAAATTTTTTTTTGTTCTCTTTTTTTTTGAAGAAGAGCGCTCTTTTGGGGGGACTAAGCGACAGAGAGGCTTAGGTGCATCTAACAAAACTTTTCTTTATCTCCCCCTCCCTTTTTTTGTACAAGAAACTGTCATACCCTTTTTTGTGACAAAACCCCATTTTTTTTCTTTTTTCCATTTTCAAATTCATTTAGCCTTTTGGGCTGGAGTTGTTGTACATTACCCGTCTCAGGATGGATGAGTGTCGAAAAAACAACAAAAAAAAATAAGGGGTGGTGCTGGTGGGAGGGGGGTTTTTTTTTTTCTCTTTTTCTTTTTTCTTTTTTTCGTCTACATGTTTTCAATTAAGAGGGGATTACTACACACTGTTTCTCCCCAAAATGCTTTTTTTTTTTTCTCTAACAAAATGCACTTGACCCCCTCCCCCCTTTTTTTAAAAGCAACCGAACGAGAAGAACTTTATGCGAAGGGTTTCGCGAACACCAAGTCATGCTCATGACAAGATGGACACAGAGAGAGTTTAAATACCATGAGTTTTCGTGAACACCATTGGTGTGCTTTCAGATTGAACAAAAAATAGTGGAGCACACCTCTAGACATACAGTGCACACGAGTCGTATTATCGGTACGATAAGTGGTTCGGCTGAAGGGAGGTGCTGTTTTTTGGGCTATTTTCTGCTATTCTGGGCATCTGGATTTTTTGGTGCGGCTGAAAGGGAGGTGCTATTTTTTTCTGCTATTTTGGGGGGTCGTCAGCCACACCAATAATATACAATAATTTTTTTTACACGGGGCGTAATCGTGCACACGATAATATACGAGTCGTATGCGAGAATTTTGTCTCGGATCCCGAATACGATACTATACGCTAATACGACCCGTGTGCACTGTATGTCTAGGGTGGCTACACTAATACAACCAAGTTTTCAAAAGCAAAAATCAACCTCTTTTGACAGGAACAGAAAGAACCTCTTGGATTCTTTTCTTTTTGAGTGTTATACACAACAAGATGGTGTCGCTTCGAGTCACGGTAGCGGTGTGCCTGCTGTGTGTGTGCGTGCATGGTGAAGAGGAACAGGTAGAAAACAAGCTCGACTCAATCCAAGAAAAGCTAAACGAGCTCAGTCGCGACGACCCGCGTGGCATCTTCCCCGAAATCAACCTGAACGTCAAGGGCGATAATAAGAAGACAAAGTACCGCTACCGTGAGGGGGACAAGGTCATCAACCTCAAGGAGATCACCTTCAAGCGCGCAAAGGGAAAGAAGGGTGACACCCTCCCACCGTTCACGCTCATGACCATCACGCAGGTACCCGGTATGGAAAAATTTTTTTCTTTCTTTCTTTTCCTCTCCCAGAGCTACTTCTACGCCCCTCTCTTTCTTTCCCTGATTTTTTTTTTTTTTTTTTTTTTGGACAATTTTTTTTTTTTTTTGCGCCGAAGCCGGTACATACCAAGTGGAGAGGATGGCCCCCTCCCCTGGATGGTTTTGACACATGCCCACATTAATTGGTGTGGCTGAAAGGGGGGGGGGGGGGGGTGCTATTTCTTTTTTGTGCTATTTTTGTGCTATTTTTTTTCGTCGGCCACACACCATTAGTAGTTTTCTAAAAAAATGACCCCCTTCCTCATCCTCATCCTCATCCTCCTCCCCCACAGGCGACGTTGAAGGCAGCGTATGCGAAGTGGAAGTAGACGAGACCGGCACCGTCTTTGACGCTACCGAGGAGCAGGTGATCCCCAAGCTTGCGTACGAATACGAGCAGGAGCTTGAACGCCGCAAACTCGACCACAGAACGAACTGGGCCGCCATGGTGGAGGCCCTAATCAAGGAGCACGCCCCAAAGCGCGTCAAGAAGCTTCCCAAGCTCCTCAAAGCCTGGGCCAAGCGGGAGAACGCACTCTACACTAAACTGAGAAAGGACTTCAACCTTCCCGAAGACGGCTTTGAACGCATCAACAAAGACCCCAGCGAATATGAACATGAATTGTAGAATAGCGGGGTATTTTGGGGGGGGACCTGGTCATACCAAAAGGTACACTGTTCAGAGAGCTTTTGTATTTCAAGTCATTTTTTTTTTTTTTTTTTTGGGTATTTTTCGAAAAAAGAATGCCTGGTTTAAACAATAATCTCTCTATGGGAAATACCCACTAGTCATGCAGAACCCTGTTGACATAGTGACGGTATGTGGAATACTAGGGGAAATTCTTGTGCAGAATATGGGGTGTGTTTGACAACAGATTTAGAGTGGGTAACGCCTGAACGGAGTATATAGCCCACATGGTGGTGCGTGTTTGATAACTTAATAGGGGTAATTCTTGCGCAGAATATGGCCCCAAAAATGGTGTGTGTGTGTTGGAAAAAGCAGTTTGTGTGTGGGTAGCTCCATAAGAGGAAGGCATTTTGTGCAGCTGTGTTGCGTTGTAACACGGAGAGATGTACGCAGCCCCTTCCCAGTGTCAGTGATCTAAAATACGTGGCAAAATACGTATTAATACGTAATACGTGGCTTACCCCCCCCACGCATTACGTATCAATACGTATCAATACGTATCAATGCGTATCAATACGTATCAATGCGTATCAATACGTATCAATACGTATCAATGCGTATCAATACGTATCAATACGTATCAATACGTATCAATACGTATCAATACGTATCAATACGCATCAATACGTATCAATACGTATCAATACGTATCAATACGTAGCAGTACGTATTTTAGATCACTGTCTCAGTGTAAGGCTTTCGTATGCGAGCTGATGTATGAATTTGTATAGTATGCTATGCGTATAGGATCTCCGCTAGTTTTCCTTCCCCCCTCCCCTTTGTCTCTCATTCTCTGCAACACTCTTATGGATGAGGTATGTTTGAAGCAGGTGGGTAATTCCGATAGAGCAAACGATTGCCCAGCTGTGTTTTGTGTGTATGTGTCTGTCTGTAATGGACTCAAACCTTGTTTGTAAAAGGAGGGGAGCCTGGAGGGGGAAATATTAAAAGTATGTTCATTGCGTTGAGGATGAACCGCATCTGTACCTTTGACGTTCATTTAGCCTTCCGGGCGATTGCTTTGTACAGTCCCCCTCGGGTCATTTGTCGAAAGAGCCGAATAAAGGTTTTCCCAAAAAGAAAAAAAAATATTTTGTATAGTGTGGTGGAGTTCATCCTCGGGTGTCTACACTAATACAACCAAATTTTCAAAAAAAGAAGAAGAAAAAAAAAAAACACACACACGCGAATACACAACAAAATAATAATAAAAAGCCGAATTTCGCAAATTTGACTTCAATGCACCCCCTGGATCCCCCGCCCCACAGCAACACCCTCGCCTCCTGCATTCCTTCCCACCCTTGTACGCCCTCCCCCAGGTCATCACACAGGGTCAACATATTGCACTTCAACACCGCTGGGTTTTCTGTTGTGCGACTGACACGTTCTGCGTTTGGAAAGACCACACCATCACAGCAGTAGAAAACCAGAGCAGACAATGAGACCTGTCGTGGCGCTCTTGCTGATCCTTGCAATGGCTGTGGGGTCGCTTGGCTCTTATCCGATCATGTACTTCAGAATTGTGTACGGCAGTGTGGATATGGTCTACGAAACACAGGAAAGCACTTTTCAGAATGTTATTTTTAACTATACCACACACGAAGTATTTTGCTTCAAATTCGACAAGGATACTGATGCCATAGCTGACGTGTTTATTTCCTCGGAATCGCTTTCTGGGTCATGCTCTATTGCCCAGTATAGCTGGCACAACATATATGCCGACCGGGAGACTGTCGTTGCAACTGGTCCAGACGGGGACCTCTCAATGACGATTGTATCAGCTCCTCCTCCAACTCCAGGTCCTGCTCCATTTCCATCTTATCCGAACTACTACTTCAGAATTGTGTACGGCAGTGTGGATATGGTCTACGAAACACAGGATATCACTGGGGAATATGCGGTTGTTATTTTTGACTATTCCGCACACGAAGTATTCTGCTTCCTGTATCAGGGGTCTACTAGCACGAGAGCTATCGTGGAAATTTACTCGGAATCGTTTTCTGGGTTATGCGGAGGGAAATCTACGCGGCCAACCATTTTTGCCGGCTTGGAGACTGTCGTTGGAAGTGGTCCAGACGGGAACATCTCAATGGAGATTGTAACAGCTCCTCCTCCAACTCCAGGTCCTGCTCCATTTCCATCCTATGGTTCGAACGTGTACGTCAGAATTGTGTACGGCAGTGTGGCTGGGGTCTTCGAATTTCATAATTTCGATTATCAGTATGTCAGTCTCGGAGGCGAAACAAACGAAACATTCTGCTTCAGAGTTGGAAAGTATTCTGACGTAGCTAGGGTGATTATTTTCACGAACTCACTTTCTGGGTCATGCTTAGGGCAACTGGAATGGTACACCATATTTACCGCCTGGGAGACTGTCGTTGCAACTGGTCCAGAAGGGGAAATGTCAATGCAGATTGTAACAGCTCCAACCCCTGCACCTCCAACTCCTGCACCTCCAACTCCAGCACCTCCAACCCCTGCACCTCCAACTCCTGCACCAACACCTGCACCTCCAACCCCTGCACCCCCTACCGCAATTCCGACTGCAAGTCCAACTGCAAGTCCAACTGCACCCCCTACTGCAAGTCCCCCTACTGCGACACCGACTGCAATTCCAACTGAAACTCCAGCTCAACCTGGTTCAAACATGGGCGTGAGAATTGTGTACGGCAGTGTGGATATGGTCTTCGAAACCCAGGATACCACAGAGCAGCATGTTGTTCTTAACTATACCACACACGAAGTACTCTGCTTCTTCTTCAACAAGAAGACTGCTGACATAGCTGAGGTGGGTATTTTCTCGGAATCATTTTCTGGGTCATGCACAGGGACGTGGTCAGGATGGGTTCAGATATATGACTGGACGACTGTCGTTGGAAATGGTACAGACGGGGAAATCTCAATGACGATTGTATCAGCTCCTGCAACAGCACATCCTCAAACTGCAGCTCCAACAACACCATCACCGGGTTCAGATGACAAACTAGAGATTATCTTGATCGTGATGTCTGCAACCATTGTTGTGATTCTCTTGGTAATTGCAATAATGATGTACAAATCTCGCCATCCACCTGGTCCCCCCAACACACCTGTCGTTGATGAGGATCCTATACAAACCGGCCTCCTGCCTGAATCTTAGATGTGCGTGCAGTGAACGAAGGTTTCCCAATCCTCTTTTCCTCATTCTGTCGTGGCCATGGTGTACAGAAGATCGTACCTCAGATGTGGAGCAAGAAACCCTCTTTCAAACCCATAGCACTCCCCGAATCATGTATCAGTCGCTGTTACGACATGTGTCAAACTTGGTGACCCGCCTTTAAGTTGGGTTCTACCAGGAATTTTCTTTCGATTTTTTATTTTTCTTTTTTTTTGGGTTATCATTGCGGGATAGCAGGATAAAACAATTCGCATCTGGTGTCTCTGAGTGACTTTTTTTGCATGCGTATACGGTGTGTGGTGGAATGGCTGATATACTATTTACTGAAGCAGCTGCGTTGATTCTTTATAGAAGATCACTTTTTCAAATTTTTGTTTTTATTTTTCATTGAAGGTAGGGTGTTTTTTTATGTTGTGAAAGAGAAACCCGACGCAGGAGCCTTTTATCGGAAACTGGTTTCTTCTCCGCGAACACAAAAACACTTGACAGAGAAGAGCTTTTTCACACAACGTTTTTTGCCGTTCTTCTCTCTTTTTTTCTCTGCTTTTCATGTTTTAAAAAAATCCTGGTCGCGATAGTTCGCGAACTTTCCTGCAGTCAACGCAGGGAAAGAATAACCAACGATGTGATACAGGATATGGGTGGTTCAGTGATTCAGAACCGACACATTTGGTGTGTCTCAACCAAAATAAAATAATTACAAAAGAGAAGAGTTTTTGAAGTAAGGAAGGAAAATTTGTTGAAATACTTTTTTTTTTTGGTAAGCGTCAGACCATGTCTCAAAAAAGTACGCACGCAGACGCTTACCAAAATACTCTTTCACCCTAACCTTATGTAAGAATGTCATGTGTACATATGCGAATACCGTGTGAGCATATATCTGCTAGGCAAGGGCGTATCAGCAACCCGCTCCACTGCTTAAATTTTTAGGGCAGCAGTCTTCGGACAGGTGTGTAGCGACACCTCCCTTGCGAGCTCACAGAAAGCGCAGTCGTTTTCTAATTTTGTGTCGACAGGTCAAGGTTTTAGTTTTTTGAAAAGACAAGTAGAGGATAAAGACTGTTTGATAATAGCAACAGTGGTTACAACTCTTTACATCTCAGAGGGTCTTGCACTGACGATGTCCCCCTCTGATACTACCTATGTATGCAGTTAGGACTGAAACATTGTACTGAATTTCTAACCAACTACTTTATTTTCTAAGTAAGAGAAACCCGAATGGAGTGGGAACGCTAGTGAGAGCGCAGCGGAAACGATAGTGGGAACGCAACGAGCTTTTTTCATAATGTTTTATTCTTCCCCACAAAATATCACGCGCAGAGAAACACTTTTGTTTTTCACACAGCGCGTCCGTTTGTTTGTTTTTCTCAAACGACACCTTTTTTCAAAAATTTTCCGCACCCGGTATCACATATGATACTGATTTCCATGGATACACATGAAAAGGAGTTCCGTGCTATTCACAGAACTCGATAGGCGATTGAGCTTATCTAACAACAACCAAAACAAAAGAAAGTACAAAGAAGAGAATAAAAAATGCAGGAAAAATAGACAAAGAGAAAAACAAAGAGCTTTTGACAAAGTGAACAATAAAAATTTGACCCTTTGAGCCACCCCTATGCCCGCATTGGGGTGGCCGGTGGTCGCGGCGAACTGTAATTTTCTGTTTTTTCGGAGAAAATCACAACAGGTCGCAACAGAATCACAAAGAATCTTGTAATCATTTGTGATTATTTGTGATTTTTTGTGATTTTTTTACTGAATTTCCAACCAACTACTTTATTTTCACACGTGACCCTTTGAGCCACCCCCATGCCCGCAAACCTTGATGATGCAGCATTTGTGTATGTCACAGCACCTTCTGTTGTGTCGCAGCAGGACACTGATGCTTCCATCCAGGGGCGTGGCATCGTAAGAGTCAGGAGGTGTTCTCCAGGCATCGATTGCCTACCATTTCTTTACATGTGTGTGTACCTAGTTTGCATTGTCTGGGAAGGTAGCGTACACAAAAAAAAAAAGCCGAATTTCACAATTTTCACTTCAATCCACCCCCCGGATCCCGCGCCCCACAGCAACACCCTCGTCTCCTGCATTCCTTCCCACCCTTGTACGCCCTCCCCCAGGTCATCACACAGGGTCAACATATTGCACTTCAACACCGCTGGGTTTTCTGTTGTGCGACTGACACGTTCTGCGTTTGGAAAGACCACACCATCACAGCAGTAGAACACCAGAGCAGACAATGAGACCTGTCGTGGCGCTTTTGCTGGTCCTTGCAATGGCTGTGGGGTCGCAGGGAAGCACGTACATCAGAATTGTGTACGGCAGTGTGGATATGGTCTACGAAGCACAGAACACTACAGAGCAGTATGTGATTGTTAACTCTTCCACACACGAAGTATTCTGCTTCGACTTCGGGCAGGATGCTTCGTGTACTGATGCCACAGCTTGGGTGATTATTTACTCGTACTCACTTTCTGGGGTATGCTCTGGGCCATCTACGGGCTTTCGTAATATATATGCCGTCCGGGAGACTGTCGTTGGAAGTGGTCCAGACGGGGACCTCTCAATGACGATTGTAACAGCTCCTCCTCCAACTCCAGGTCCTGCTCCATTTCCATCTTATCCGAATATGTACTTCAGAATTGTGTACGGCAGTGTGGATATGGTCTACGAATCCGGGAAGAGTGCTGCCCAGTATGCTGTTCTTAACTATTCCACACGCGAAGTATTCTGCTTCGACATCGAGCAGGATACTGATGCCATAGCTCACGTGGATATTTACTCGGAATCACTTTCAGGGTCATGCTCAGGGCAAGATAGGTGGCACACCATATTTGCCGCCTGGGAGACTGTCGTTGGAAGTGGTCCAGACGGGGACCTCTCAATGACGATTGTAACAGCTCCTCCTCCAACTCCAGGTCCTGCTCCATTTCCATCTTATCCGAATATGTACTTCAGAATTGTGTACGGCAGTGTGGATATGGTCTACGAAACACAGGATACCACTTACCTATATGTTATTCTTGACCACTCCACACGCGAAGTATTCTGCTTCGAATTTTGGAAGAAGACTGATGACATTGCTCAGGTGACTATTTACTCGGAATCACTTTCAGGGTCATGCTCAGGGTCCTTAAGCTGGCACAACATATATACCGACCGGGAGACTGTCGTTGGAAGTGGTCCAGACGGGGACCTCTCAATGACGATTGTAACAGCTCCTCCTCCAACTCCAGGTCCTGCTCCATTTCCATCTTATCCGAACTACTACTTCAGAATTGTGTACGGCAGTGTGGATACGATCTACGAAACACAGGATACCGAAAGGCCGTTTCTTATTCTCAACTATGACACACACGAAGTATTCTGCTTCGACTTTGCGAAGGAGACTGACACCATGGCTGTGGTGACCATTTACCCGGAATCACTTTCTGGGCAATGCTCAGGGCACCCGAACAAGACCTCAATTTTTTCCGCCTGGGAGACTGTCGTTGGAAGTGGTCCAGACGGGGACCTCTCAATGACGATTGTGTCAGCTCCTCCTCCAACTCCAGGCCCTGCTCCATTTCCATCTTATGATTATCATCAGTACATCAGAATTGTGTACGGCAGTGTGGATATGGTCTACAAAACACAGGATACCTTTTATCAGTATGTTCTCAACTATTCCACACACGAAGTACTCTGCTTCGACTTTGCTACGATAAATGATGCCATATCTGAGGTGACCATGTACTCAGAATCACTTTCTGGGGCATGCTTAGGGGAACAGAACAGGACCACCATATATGCCTACTGGGAGACCGACGTTGGAAGTGGTCCAGACGGGGACCTCTCAATGACGATTGTAACAGCTCCTCCTCCAACACCAGGTCCTGCTCCATTTCCATCTTATCCGAATATGTACGTCAGAATTGTGTACGGCAGTGTGGATATGGTCTACAAAACAGAGAGGGATACAGAACAGTTTCTTATTCTCAACTATTCTACAAACGTAGCACTCTGCTTCGACTTCACTATGATAAATGATGCCAGAGCTCAGGTGACTATTTACTCGAACTCAGTTTATGGGTTATGCTCAGGGCAATATAGCTATTACACCATTTTTGCTGGCTTGGAGATTGTCGTCGGAAGTGGTCCAGACGGGGACCTCTCAATGGCGATTGCATCAGCTCCTCCTCCAACCCCTGCACCTCCAACTTCTGCACCTCCAACCGCAGCCCCTACTGCAACTCCAACAGCACATCCTCAAACTGCAGCTCCAACAACACCATCACCGGGTTCAGATGACAAACTAGAGATTATCTTGATAGTCGTGATGTCTGCAACCATTGTTGTGATTCTCTTGGTTCTTGCAATAATGATGTACAAATCTCGCCATCCACCTGGTCTCCCCAACACACCTGTCGTTGATGAGGATCCAGTACAAACCAGCCTCCTGCGGGGAGTGCAGCTTCGCTGATCCCCTGCATCTGCACAACATGGAAGCTACTCAGGGGTTGAGTCTGGTTGATTCTATCGTAATATCAGTAACCACCAAAGGAAAGAAAAAAAAAAAAAAATGAATGTCAGTGGTTTCAACTTTTTGAGAAATTATTTTTTGTCAATTTGCCGCACTCTTGCCCCAGATCGCAAATCGTTTGTTTTGCAGGCGTCAACGTTGCTAAGCAGAACATGCAAAGATTGGATCTGACGAGTGTACAGAGTACTGTACAGGAGCCCACGATGCAGAGGGCATCAAACAATGTTCAAACCGAAAGAGCGTTCTAACGTGGGCGGAATGGAAAAGATACGTCACGCATCTTTTTGAGTTTTCTTGTTTCCCCTCCTCTCCTTTTGTTTCCGGTGCCTGCGTCCCAGAGGCGTTTGCACTATCAACTTTTGTTTTTGTTTTTTCACAAAACTACAATTAGTAAAACAACTTTATTCAAAGCCAGCGAGCCACCAGGTTGGCGTGTCCCTGCTGGCAGAGAGCCACCGGCAGAGCCTCCCTGCTTTTGCTGATTTTTTCCTCTCCCCCGTGTTGTAGTCTTTTATGAAAGTAATGAGCTTCCATCCAGGGGCGTGGCATCGTAAGAGTCAGGAGGTGTTCTCCAGGCATCGATAGCCTACCATTTCTTTACATGTGTGTGTACCTAGTTTGCATTGTCTGGGAAGGTGGCGCACACAGGGTTTCCGCCAAGGGGGACCGGGGGGGACCATGGACCCCCCCAATATTTTTCCCAGAAAAATCCGGATTTTTACAGGGGTTTGGGGGGGACCATGGTCCCCCCCAAGAAAAATGGGGTTTTGGTGGTTGTAGATGATCCCCCGTGGTCATGCGACCCCACCGTGCAGAGCATTTGGCTCGCTGTGCCAGAAGAAATGGAAGAAAAAGGGGGTGGCGCAATCTTTTTTAAAAAGGGTAAAAGTAGCGTACCGTGCGCCTGCGGCGCTGTGTTGCTAGCTATGTGATATTGATATACTTCCATCGATACTTCCGTGCATTGCCCCTTTTTCTCAGGAGGCTTCGGTGCAAGGGACGGGTAGTGATTACATGTTCCCACTGCAGCACTGTAATGACTGTATCACCATACAATAGAAAAAGCAAACACCATCACCCTCCACTCTCACAAGACCCCTTACCTTGTTAACTTCCACCCCCGACCTCCAAACGAACCACCTCTACCAGACAACACAGCTGTGAAGCTTGACATGGCTGCTATCAAACCTGGTGCACCCTTCGCCTCTCCACTCTGTGGCCTGCAGGGAGGCGCGCGCGAAGCGCGCGACGACCGCTTTTGCGGGGAGAAAAAATTTTTTTGGGGGGTCTTTTTGATGGTCCCCCCCAATTCCTGAAACCCCAAATCCTGGCGGAAACCCTGGGCACAACAAAAAAAAAAAAAAAGCCGAATTTCACAAATTTGACTTCAATCCACCCCCCGGATCCCGCGCCCCACAGCAACACCCTCGTCTCCTGCATTCCTTCCCACCCTTGTACGCCCTCCCCCAGGTCATCACACAGGGTCAACATATTGCACTTCAACACCGCTGGGTTTTCTGTTGTGCGACTGACACGTTCTGCGTTTGGAAAGACCACACCATCACAGCAGTAGAAAACCAGAGCAGACAATGAGACCTGTCGTGGCGCTTTTGCTGGTCCTTGCAATGGCTGTGGGGTCGCAGGGAAGCACGTACATCAGAATTGAGTACGACGGTTTGGCTATGGTCTACAAAACTCAGAAAACCATTTATCAGAATGCTTTTATGACAAATGTTGGTGGAAGTACTACCCTGAATTTGTGCTTTACTACTGACTATTCGAATAATGCTTCCACACTTACGGTACATGTTTTCGAGCATTCGTCATGCTCAGGGCAATTCAACTCGGTCACCATATTCGACGCCCGGGAGACTGTCGTTGCAAAGGATTCAGAGGGCGGGGGAGCTATCTCAATGAGGATTGTCTCATCTCCAACTCTTGTACCTCCAACTGCAACTCCAACTGCACCTCCAACTGCACCTCCAACTGCACCTCCAACTGCACCTCCAACTGTGACTCCAGCTGTGACTCCAACTGCACCTCCAACTGCACCTCCAACTGTGACTCCAACTGCACCTCCGACTGCAATTCCAACTGTGACTCCAACTGCACCTCCAACTGCACCTCCAACTGCACCTCCGACTGCACCTCCAACTGTGACTCCAACTGCACCTCCAACTGCACCTCCAACTGCACCTCCAACTGCACCTCCGACTGCAATTCCAACTGCAAGTCCAACTGTGACTCCAACTGTAACTCCTACCGCAAGTCCTCCCACTGCAACTGCAACTCCAGCTCAACCTAGTTCAAGCATGGGTGTGAGAATTGTGTACGGCAGTGTGGATATGGTCTTCGAAACCCAGAAAACCACAGAACAGAATGTTGTTCTTAACCATTCCACACACGAAGTATTCTGCTTCAACTTCAACAAGAAAGCTAATGACATAGCTGAGGTGATTATTTTCTCGGAATCATTTTCTGGGTCGTGCACAGGGACGTGGTCAGCAAGATGGGTTCGGATATATGACTGGACGACTGTCGTTGGAAGTGGTCCAGACGGGGACCTCTCAATGACGATTGTGTCAGCTCCTACTGTAACAACACATCCTCTAACTGCAGTTCCAACACCATCACCGGGTTCAGATGACAAACTAGAGATTATCTTGATCGTTATGTGTGCATCCATTGTTGTGATTCTCTTGGTAATTGCAATAATGATGTACAAATCTCGCCATCCACCTGGTCTCCCCAACACACCTGTCGTTGATGAGGATCCTATACAAACCGGCCTCCTGCCTGAATCTGAGATGTGCGTGCAGTGAACGAAGGTTTCCCAATCCATAGCACCCCGAACCACATCTGAAAAACAAAGTGGAAGTCAATTCCACAAACAAAAGTCCTAAACCCCGCCCACCCCCTCTCCCAACCCCTTGCTTTCTCAATCTTCAAACTCAATCTTATACTTTTGTTTCCACCACTCCCATACGCATCACTCCAGGGGTTCGATAACCCGCGGAGTGTCAGTGCCTGCGTCCCAGAGGCGTTTGCACTATCAACTTCACTTTGTTTCTCGTTTTTACTGTTTTTTCCCCCCTCGATTTTCCGACTTTCCCAAAGAAATATGTCTCGTGAGTCGCTTTAGTTTTATTGAAACTAGGCTTGCGAAGGTGACACAGCTAACATGAACAGGCATGTATCTCATGAGTCTATTCAGCTTCGAGTTGTTTCTTCCTTTTGCTGCACGCTTTCCCATCCGTTGCGACCTCAGCCTCAATAGATGTACAACCCGTATGGACGTGACGGGGTTGTGTGATGTGGCATGCTGCATACACCAACGACAAGTATCCTACTCGGCTGTGGTCCTGTGATATGTGGCAGTGTTTTCGAATTTCTTTTGCAAAAGATTACTTTGTGCCTGTACTTGTGATGTGTGATTCGTGTATTCATTCACCCTTTTTTTTTGCAATAAAAAAGCAAAAACGAAGTGTTTGTGTTGTGACAGTTCAAACGCAACTCTTGCCGGTGTTTTCAGTCCAAAACAAAACAAAAGGAGGACATGAAAAGGACACAATACCACACCCGAGATTGCTGTTGTCGTAGTTGGTACACGCAGTGGTACAACCCCTCCCCTTCTCCCTTGCGACTTGTTCTTAACAGCTTTTACCATATCCTATCCTGTTCTTTAGGACTTCCCGATTGTTTTCCAGTATGTGTTTCGTTCTTGTGAGATACAAGTATCTCTTGGGTTTTGTTTTACCCACAGTTTGTTTACTCTCGTGACAGTGTACCAAGGTGCACTGTCGCGAGAGAGCTTTTGTATTTCAAGTTATCTTTTTTTTTCTTTGAGTTAAGTTCGTGCGAAGTCTCTCCCCTTTTAAAGGAATCCTCTTCGCGAAGCGATCTTTTCGTCCAAAGTATGCAAATGAATTTAATTTTTTTTTTTTTTTTTTTGCACATGTTCCAACACCTTTGCTTTTGGGAAAGCCAAAGCAAAGCAGCGAAACTCGATACATTTATATTCTCTTCTCGACCGCACACCACACCACAAGGGTTTTACGCAGAAGCGTGGGGGCTAGCACACTGGTCTCCTCCTTTTTTGCACCTTTGCTTGCAACACAATGTCTGATATTTCACTGCACCCCGATTAGAACCGGTGTGGGAGTAAGGACATTGTGCCTTCACTGTTAGGATGTCTGTGCGCGGATAGTATGCTTTCTGTCAAGCTCGTTTAGGTCATAGGTGACTAAGCAGACGAGAGGCTTAGGTTCATCGTCACAAACTTGTCTTGCTTTGGTATTTTTTTTTTTTCCACTACCCATGAATGTCCACCACCCCACCCGTCTTTCTTTTAAGGTGACAACATGAGGGGCTGAGGGCCATCTTATGAGTTTATCTTTATCTTCATTTTGTTTATCGTTTTTTGTCCACAAGTTTGGATTTTTTTTTAATAGCTCTCGTGTTAAGTGTTGTGTGTGTTGTGCAGGCCATTGAGGTCGACGCTAGTGGTTGTACTACATTTTACGGAGCAGCGAAATGAGAGTCACCTATGCCAAGTTTCAAGAGGGGAGGGGAAAAAAAAAAACGATAACCGCACTTTTGAATGTGTGACAAATGCGTCGGTGCTGCCCTTTTTGTTTGTTTTCCTGTTCTCTTGATGTTGGTTAGACTTTCGCTGTTGGCTGCTGAGTGTTATGTTTTTGACGACTGGTTTGCACAACACTGCACTGTACGGAACACATATAAAACGAAACAAAAACGACAGCAAAGTACATGGTGGTACAACACCACACCCAGGTGTTGCCCACAAACCCCCCAAGCCCCACTCTCTCTCTCTCCCCCTCTTTTTCTCTTATCGACGATATCCGACTGTATGGGGGTGTCCACCCCCACGCACCTGGTCATACACGACGGTGAAGTAACGGGTGTTACAAGTGGGTTACATGTAACTTTTGTTACATGTAACCCACTTGTAACTCACTTGTAACGGTTTTTCACTTGTAACGTTACTAGTAACTTCACTTGTAATGTACTACACTTCACCGTCGTGTACCTATACTGTTTTCACGAGATCGCTTCTTCCTGTTTGTGTCTCCAGCCAAAAGTATGTCCTGTTGTGTGTTCATGTTGTGGAAAACCCCTGCATCCGGCCTTACAGTGTTGCTGCATGATATCAACGGCACTTTGTCATACCCCACGTCCAACCGCACAACCTCGTAGGCAACTATACACAACACTTCTCCCCTCCCTACCCCCGTGTTATCTTCTGTCGTAAAGAGAAGATAGGGATACAACAATGGATCCTTTTGTCAGACCCGGAATGAAGTTCGGCCCACAGGTATTGTCATTCTCATTTTTTTTAGAACACTGTTTTTTTTCCCAACCTTCCTGTATACACGCGTCAGCAACCAATACAGGTAGTGTATTGAAATGATTCTGGGGGGGGGTAAGGGGTCTAATTTTAATTTCGTCGATTTTGAGAAAAATTTTGGCCAAAAATGGGCCCCACGTATAAGGAACCGGGCTCATATTTCTCAAAATTTAAGTGGTCAAAAAATTGTCCAATTTTCCGAAATGACCCCACCGCTGCACGGGCGGAGCCCAAAAATGCAAATAAGCCACTTTTTGTCCCAACCTTCCTGTATACACGCGTCAGCAACCAATACAGGTAGTGTATTGAAATGATTCTGGGGGGGGGTAAGGGGTGGCATCAAAACAAAAAACGCGGACAATGTCCGCGTTTTTGGGGAATTTCAGACCCCCCCCCTCCCCCCCCCAAAACGCGGACATTTTTGGTTTTTTTTCCCCCTATTTTTTGCTGGTTTTTGGGTGACGGGGTGCAAATTCGTGACCCAAAACACAGTTTTTTGGCATTTCCGGAATCCGTCCAGAAAGTGGTGGGGTCAATCTCGAAAATTGGACAATTTTTTGACCACTTAAATTTTTGAAAATATGAGCCCGGTCACTAATACGTGGGGCCCATTTTCGGCCAAAAAATGCTGCTGAAAAAATTTTTCTGGTGAAAATTTTTCAGCCCCAAAACATGCCGCAATTGGCATTTCCGGAATCTGTCCGCGCTGTGGTGGGGTCAATTTGCCGAAATGGCCAAGTTCTTGGTTTTGGTCAAAATGAGTGTAAGGTAAAGGGGCCAAGGTAAATCCCACAACGCAGATTTTCTCTCTCTGATGCTGAAACCATGAAAATGCGCAAAAACACCGGCATTTGCATTTCCGGAATCCGTCCTTTCTGTGGTGGGGTCAATTTGCCAAAATGGGCAAGTTCTTGATTTTGGTCAAAACCCGTCGTGTAAGGTCAATGGGTCCAAGTGTTTGCCTGTAGAAACACGTGGTAGCAGGGGTTTTAGGGCCCCCCATGCGTGTACATTTTGCAAAAAAAAACGCGGGCATCTTGTATTTTTTATTTTGCCCGAAAACACCGGCATTTGCATTTCCTGAATCCGCCGGTTCTGTGGTGGGGTCAATTTGCCGAAATGGACGAGTTTTTATAAATTTTGGTCAAAATCGTGTACAACCCCGGCAAAGAAAAAAAATTTCCAGGAAAAAAAAACCCCAAAATGTCCGCGTTTTCTGGAATTTCAGACCCCCCCCCCCCCCCTCCCCCCCCAAAAACGCGGACATTGTCCGCGTTTTTTGTTTTGATGCCACCCCTAAGGGGTCTAATTTTAATTTCGTCGATTTTGAGAAAAATTTTGGCCAAAAATGGGCCCCACGTATAAGGAACCGGGCTCATATTTCTCAAAATTTAAGTGGTCAAAAAATTGTCCAATTTTCCGAAATGACCCCACCGCTGCACGGGCGGAGCCCAAAAATGCAAATAAGCCACTTTTTGGTTTCATTGAAATGATGCGGCTGACACTGAGGAATTATGGTTTCCGGCGTCCCATTGAGGGGGCGAACCCTTTTTAATTTTTTGTTCTCTTGAAATGTGTAATTTCATGTTTTCGCGAAAACAATACGAACTGATCGGGTTGAAGGAAGGGTGGGGAAAACAATAATAACAAGAACAACTAATTGCTAAGAAAAAAAATGGGGTGTGCTGCGGATAACTCCGCGCGATTTTCGAAACCACCATAGCATCCTGGCGATTTTCTGGAGGTGCTGATGTGACGATGCCTGGTGCGATCGACGACGTGTTGTCGTCTGTGCATTATGTGTTCCTTCCGCACTGCTCTGATGACGACGACGATGCGTGGGAGCCTGTGGACGACTACGAGCTGGAACATGCCGAGGCCGCCCGAGCGAATGGTTATCGAGCCTGCCGAGACTACGTCCAATAACGCGATCGAGCAGATGGTGCTGGACGAAGAGGACAGCCGCACTGTTTAAAAGTTTCAGATGCAGGCATCCCAGTGGGTTCAGCAGCGTACGAAGAGCGTTTTAGCATACCTGCAGAAGAGCAGAATGCTGGGCGTGTTGTAGATTATATTTTTTTCAGAGTGGAGTTCCACAGCACACCCGGTTTTTTTTCCGATAGCAATTACTTGTTTTTTTTTTTTTTTTTTTTGAGAAAAAAAAATGTTGGTCCCAGAAGTACTTCAAAAGGATCCAGTATGTGGTGGTCGAAAAGCAAACATTTTTATATTTTTTGACACATTGTTGGGAACAGCAAAGTGGGAGTGTGCACTTTTGCCTATAGTCATTTGGTGGTGAATATGATTTCTTGAGGCAGGTCTAATGAACCTGGTTTCAAACAAAACACATACACAAACAGGTCGAACATCTTGTTACAAGATACCCAGGTACCGGCGAGGTCGAGATGTCAAAATAGTATGTCCATGTGTTCTGTTGTTGTTGTCCGAAAACCTTTTTTGTAATGATCTCTTGTGTAGACTATCGTGCAGCAAGCGTTGGGTGCAGCGAACTGCAGTACCTGTAAGCTCACAACTCTTCAACGGAAGGTGGGCCGCCGGCTGTCGAGCGGTTGTGTACCGCCCTCGTTCTCTTACGGTACGGGTAGCTACTTAGGTTTCCTTTTTACATCTTCTGTTGTTGGCTGCAGGGTACTTGTGCTTTCATCCAGCTGGCATCGTACGTAGGTCAGCGGGAGGTGCCTGCATTAATAACTTCACTTTATATCGCCTCCTTCTGCACATATCAGATGGAAACCACGAGTCCACCCCCTGATACAGCCGGTCATTGTACCAAGGTACACTGTTGCACGAGAGGGCTTTGTATTCAACTCTACCCTCCTTTTCAACTTACCTTCCTTCACCCCCCTGTAAGGGCAACCGTAGGTGAAGTAAGGTATAGTATTGAAATCGATGTGGGGGGGGAGTAAAGGGTCAATTTTACAAAACCAGATTTTGAGGAAAAATTTAGCCGAAAATGGGCCCCACGTATAAGGAACCGGGCTCATATTTCTCAAAATTTAAGTGGTCAAAAAATTGTCCAATTTTCGAGATTGACCCCACCACTGCACGGGCGGAGCCCAAAAATGCAAATAAGGACCCTTTTCAACTTACCTTCCTTCACCCCCCTGTAAGGGCAACCGTAGGTGAAGTAAGGTATAGTATTGAAATCGATGTGGGGGGGGAGTAAAGGGTCAATTTTACAAAACCAGATTTTGAGGAAAAATTTAGCCGAAAATGGGCCCCACGTATAAGGAACCGGGCTCATATTTCTCAAAATTTAAGTGGTCAAAAAATTGTCCAATTTTCGAGATTGACCCCACCACTGCACGGGCGGAGCCCAAAAATGCAAATAAGGACCCTTTTCAACTTACCTTCCTTCACCCCCCTGTAAGGGCAACCGTAGGTGAAGTAAGGTATAGTATTGAAATCGATGTGGGGGGGGAGTAAAGGGTCAATTTTACAAAACCAGATTTTGAGGAAAAATTTAGCCGAAAATGGGCCCCACGTATAAGGAACCGGGCTCATATTTCTCAAAATTTAAGTGGTCAAAAAATTGTCCAATTTTCGAGATTGACCCCACCACTGCACGGGCGGAGCCCAAAAATGCAAATAAGGACCCTTTTTAATTTGTTCTCTTGAAATGTATAATTTCATGTTTTCGCGAAAAAAATTACAACTGACCCCTACAAGGGTTGAAGGAAGGTGGTTGAAAACAACAATACCAACAAGGACAAGTAATTGCTAAGGAAAAACGGGTGTGATGTGGAAAACTCCGCGCGATTTTCGAAACCACCGTAGCATCCTGGCGATTTGCTGGAGGTGCTGATGGTGTGATCGATGTGTTGTAGTCTGTGCATTCTGTGTTCCTTCCGCACTGCTCCAACGACGACGACAATGTGGGGAGCCTGTGGACAAAAACGAGCTGGAACACGCCGAGCCTGCCGAGCCGACGTCCAACAACGCTATCGAGCAGATGGTGCTGGACGAAGAGGACAGCCCCCCTTCTTGAACGTTTCAGATGCTGGCGTCCCAGTGGGTCTGGCAGCTTACGAAGAGCGTTAGCATACCTGCAGAAGAGCAGAATGCTGGGCGTGTTGTAGATTATTTCTACAGGATGGAGTTCCACATCACACCCCGTTTTTTTTCCGATAGCAATTACTTGTTTTTTTTACACACACGCACAAACGTTCAGCCACATCGCCATTTCATTCTCACACCCCCTTCTCCCCACACACAGTGACTTCGCAACGAATGTGTACAGGGATACCCTCGGAACGATGATCAGCCACCCCGACCTGTTAAATGGGTATGTAATCTGCCGTATTTGTTGGGTAGCAACAATTCCTCTTTTCCTGGTCGACTCATCAAGATCAGTAAGCGACTCTAAGAGTCGGGGTTTTCCTCTTTAATAAAAACCTTCATTCAAAACCCCCCCCTTCACAGCCTGGCGATCGCAGACAATGTATCGGTCGCACGAACGCGCTTCCAACTTCTCGACAAGATGAGACAGCCTTGTGGCAAGCGACCCGTGCAGGCAGCCGAACCTGTTGTCGAAGCTGCCCCACCAACAGCATTGTAGGCCAGCAGCCTTGTCTTTTTGCTCTCTTGTGGTTTTCGTGCTTCCCATCAGGCATTTGACAGGGTTTACTATGGGAGGTGGAAACAAAATATTGGTGAAACCATCGTTCACAACATCAACCCATCTCGGGGGTTGAATTCCATTGATTCTCCCCGTTCGTTACCAGTAGGAGGGGGCTGAAGGAGTTCGAAGTTCAACACAACGAAGATGAGGGAAGGGAGCTGCTGTGCAGGCCGCGTTGCATGGATGGAATGACCTTTGGAAGGTGTGCGGCAATTACGCTGCTAAAAAAAAAAAGGTTTTTGGGGTGGGATATTTGTGATCCCCTTTTAGGTTCAGTGGGGTTGGGGGGGTTGGGGGGGTTGGGGAGGGGGAAAGGACAATGCGTATTTGTAATGAAGACAGCGCGCATCAGGCCTTTTGCTAACTTTGGGATTTTCCCCCTGAATGGCATGATGGTCAAAAAAAAAATAATTTCCTGGAAAAAAAGTACATTCCGAGCTTTCCCACCTGGTAAAAGCGGTCGTCGCGCGCTTCGCGCGCGCCTCCCTGCCAGCCACAGGGTGGAGAGGCGAAGGGTCAGCTTTGCAAGATAACAAAAACGGAATCTAATCCTTTATTAACGGTGCTTGGTCTTGCGCCTTACGTACACTAACCGTACAAAATCAATACGTCTTCCAGAAGCAGGGGCTGTTGCAACGGTTGGGTCACTTTGAAATAACAATGGTCAAATTTTTGCAGCTTGGGTCAAGTTTCATTTCTGGCTGCAAAATGCAAGGGAATCCCCTTAGACATTGTAAAATGGCACCGTAGGCAGGAAGAAAATAGCGTACAGCGCGAGCGAAGCGAGCGAAAATTTTTTTTGAGGTATACCTCCGCGAGCGCAGCGAGCAGAAAAATTTTAAGGTGCCATCATGCCATCATGCATGCCATCTGGGGGGGAAATCCCCAGGTGATGCAGAGCGAAAGCCCTGCCCCACCACCCCGTGGCATGATGGAAAAAAAAAAATAAAAAACGCCCAAAAACGTGGCATGATGGCATGATGGTTAGCAAAAGGCCTGAGCGCGCATCTCAGAAAGAAGAAAAAAAAATCATATCAGTTCCCTCCTCTTTTTTTTAATTCCCCAGGGGTCCTACACTCAACGCCGACTTCATTAAGCTGCGACACTGATGAGAGGAGGCGAGAGTAGTGCATATCAGATGCCAACCTCGAAAGTAGATTTGTAAGACTGCGATGGTTGGGGGAGGACCCCCTCGGTGCACCTGGTCATACCAACACTGTTTTCACGAAAGGGCTTCTTTTTTGTCACCTCATGAAGGAGGAAATAGAAACAAAGCATTTTGAACCCACTTTTGCGGTTCAAGGGACGAACCGCGCTGCAGAAAGCCACTCCTCACCCAAACAGGTCGAGGTGTTGTGCGTTTCACCACAACCCCCTCTCCCATGGGTTTTATGGTGTGATAAATATTAAATTTCTATTTTTTTTTGTATTTTCTGAGGTGATCCAACGCACACTTTTCCACACTTTTTCACACCGTGAAAATGTGTGAAAACAAGTGAAAACGTGTGAAACCAAGGTGAAAATGTGTGAAATCAAGTGAAAATGTGTGAAACGAAGTGAAAATATGTGAAACCAAGTGAAAATGTGTGAAATCAAGTGAAAACATGTGAAACCAAGTGAAAACATGTGAAACCAAGTGAAAATATGTGAAACCAAGTGAAAATGTGTGAAACCATGTGAAAACACCAAGTTTTTTTTCTGGAGGAATCCACTCAGAGTGCGTGAAGCTTTTTTTTTCACTTTCGTACACACTTTTTCACACCGTGAAACCATGTGAAAATGTGTGAAACGAAGTGAAAATGTGTGAAACCATGTGAAACCATGTGAAAATGTGTGAAAATGTGTGAAACCAAGTGAAAATGTGTGAAAAAGCGTGAGACTGGATCACCTCATTTTCACTCATTTCCCTCCAAACCCCCTCCACCCTCCACCAGAAAAAAATCACACCCACACACCCCCCCCCTGCACATCTCATACCCCTTCTTCCTCTTTATCTGTGCTACAACAAATACACTAAAGCGTTGTGACCCCCTCTCTCTCCTTCCCTCCTTTCCCCCCTCCCACTTCTTCTTCTTCTTCTCTCTATGTCCACCCCCAGCCGCGTGCTGCGAATGCATGAAGGCTCGAACGCGGAGCTGTTGAACTCACCGATGGCGAAGGAAATTAAATCGACGGCAGAGAGTGCGAGGCTTGCGAGCCGGCAGGGGTTGAGCCCAAGCGCCGCGGAGTTCACCCCAAAGGCACCAGCTGCAGAGACCGTTCCTGCCTCCAACACTGCATTGCCTATGTCATCTGCCGCTCCGGTCTCTTTGAAGCCACACCGTGTCTTTGTTGACATGGTTGCGTCTGGGACCTCTATCCCGATTGGATGTGACCTTGCTGCGTTTACCCTGAATGAGCTCTTCCTCGAAGTCGCGTTGAGGCTGAGCACAACGGATTTGAACTCCTTTGTGCTGTCCTGCGAAGGCGCTCCGTTGAAGATCTCGCAAAAGAAGGTGATCGATTTGGGGATCGGAAACTGCCAGCATGTGACCTGCCAGGTGGGTGGTATGCCCCCTCTGCAGGCAGCCCCGATGGCTCAGAACAGCCCCGTGGTGCATCAGCTGCAGGCGCAGTTGCAGCAGCTGCAGCAGCACCAACATTTTTTGCAGCAGCAGAAGCTGCAGTCGCAGATTGCGCAGGCGCAGGCGGCTGTTGCAGCGCAAATGGCGCAGCCTAACGCCAACCCGCAGCTTCTCCAGCAGGCTCAGTACACCCTCGCGATCAATGTGAACCAACTCAGGCAGATGCAGGTTGCCTCCGAATGGTCGCTCCCTATGCCCCCTGCTCTGCCGCAGGGTGTTGGCTCGCCGGCGAATGTTGTTCCCCCCAGCGCATATGCCACTCCACCTCCAGCTGTGCATATGCCTGCTCCGGTTGCGTCGCCGGTTCCTCCTCCGGCAGTGCATGCGCCGGTGCCGGCGACGAATGGGTGTGTCAATTTGCTGGCGGTTGCGCCAAAGTTTTCGACGTATGCATTGACGTCAGGAGGGTCGAGAGCGTTGATCGCGGAGCTGCAGAGCCAGCCCAACCCTGTTGCGATTGACCGCATCATCGATGATCTGGAGGAGGTTGCGGGGCTGGCGACAGACCGTCTCAGCAACGAGGTGATGCGTCACCTGGTGAGTGTGTGCACTGCGGAGCAGAGCAGGAGGATTCTCGCAAAGTTTGCGTCGCGTCACGCAGATGTGCTTGAGATGGCGGACGCCCTCAACGCATCCGAAATTCTGATCCAGCTGGTCGACAACTGCCGCTATGAACAGTGCGATGAGGTCGACACCCTGCTCAGAACCGTTGCCGCGAATGTGCTTCCGTTTGCGCAATCGACCCATACTGCACGCAAGCTGGTGATCCGCCTGCTCCGTGAGGTGAAGGCTGACCCAGACGCAGTGCAGGCCCTGTGGAACGCCATTCTTGCGAACGTTGTTGTTGCCGCGAAGGACTCGAAGGGGTGTGTGACCATGAAGAAGTGCATCGATGTGGCGCCCCCGGCACTGCGCCGTGATGTGCAGCAGATTGTGCTGGATGCATTGGATGAGCTGGTGGTGGACCAGTACGGAAACTACCTGCTGCAGCACATCGTGTACAACACTGCCTCTGCGGACAACATCGGGATGCGTCTGCTCGACCACGTGCCTGCGTACTGCACGAACAAGATTGCGTCGCATGTCGTGGAGCGTGTGCTCGAGGAGTGCTCGCCCGAGATGTGCCAGCGCATTGTCGAAAAGGTCATGTCCCCCGCCGTGCTCAGCAAGATCATCAAGGATCAGTACGGAAACTACATCATCCAGTGTGCGATTGAGCGTGTCCCCTACCCAATGCTGACGAAGCTGCAGGTATGTTTTTCTTTGATGTAAACTACGCCTGAGACGTCGAGGCAAAAAATAAATGAGTTGTATGTGTGCACAATGTGCACAATGTTGTGTTTTTTTTTTTTGATAAAACAACTTGTTGTCAATTCTAAAAAGATTGGAGGCAGCGCTGCAGGGCAAACAAAACGGATTGAGAAAAACAGAAGCTTGCTTGTTTTCTTTGAGTACTCAATTAACCACAACAACCGTACTTCAGTTTAACATATTTTTTCACCTTTTTGTTTTCCCGCCTTTGAGCGCACAAACAAACAGGGCATATCCTAAATATGAGGTCTGAGCGGCCAAATTTGCCAAAAGGGTGCAAAAAAAAGGGGCGGATTTTTTTTTGATTTTTTTTCCAGGTTTCATCGTTGGTGGCGCTTTTAAACATCGGCATTTGCATTTCCGGAATCCGTCCGGCCAGTGGTGGGGTCAATTTGCCGAAATGGACAAGTTCTCGTTTTTGGTCAATTTCCTCAGTACACAGTATACACAGTATACACAGTATACACAGTATACACAGTATACACAGTATACACAGTATACACAGTATACACAGTATACACAGTATACACAGTATACACAGTATACACAGTATACACAGTATACACAGTATACACAGTATACACAGTACACACGGGGTCCACCAATCGTTTGGATTGTCGACATTTCGCAGAGTCACCAAAGTGTAAGATTTTTTCGGCATTGGAAAGATTGGGTTAATTCCCATTTTCATGTCGCGAGTTTACGTGGAAACGCCTTTGAAACCGTGCGTTCTTTAAGGATTCTATAGGCAAAACAGGCGTTTTGCACCAAAAACCACAAGTTTCAACACAAAACCCGGTTTTTTGGCCCAGACCCGTGTATGTGGCGCCGAAAACACGCTTGCGCGATATCAGAACCCTGCGTGGGCCACACACGGTCGTGCACACGTGCCCTTTGCCTTGTCACACAACCCACGTTTTCACACCCAAAAACGACAAAGCCGTTTGTGGGCAAGAACCACCCAAAAACCCACACACAGGGGTTTGCGAGTGTTAAGGATTAGCAAACCCAAATATACAGTACACAGTACACAGGTACACAAAAAACTAGAAAACGACACTTCGCTGCGACCACGGGCCACCCCATAGGGGGTGAATTTTTCCCCACCGAAAATGGTGTTTTTGGACTGTTTCGCACCAGATCTTTCCAAATATTTTTTTTACGGGCACTTTTGTCAAGTAGGTTTCCCCTTAGACCCCCTAGACCCCTCGTGCAAAAAAAAGGGGCAACGTGGGACCTTATAGCCGTGCAAAAAAAAGGGGCGCACTTTTTTTCAAAAACCCGCGGGTACCGGGACAGACTTAGGATATGCCCTGCAAACAAAAGACCCGATTTTTTTTTTTTTTGTTGGTGTTGTACACCCAAGCACCCCAAACACCCCAATTACAACTAAAATACCTCTCTCACGCCAACACTGCACACAGGAGGCTACCGAGCCTTTGCTCGAGGCATCTCAGTTTGGGCACAAGATCTACCAGAAGTTTGCAAGGTATGTACACACACAACTATAGCATGCTTTGTAAGCTGGCTCTTTCATTTTCGTTCCGCCATTCACCTACTGTACCGGGGAGGGGATGGACCCCCTTGCGGAGTTCTGAAATCGTGGATGAGTTGGAATATTAAACAAAGCAACGCACCCTTTCTTGGATTTTGATGTTTGCAAAACTTATAACAAAACGCAAAAGAGAGCAAAAGAACAAACGCCCCACAAAAAATAACTTTAAAAAGAAACTCCTCGCAAAACCCATTCCAAAAACGCACCTACCTCAGGCGCCTGCGTGAGACTGCCGACATGCCTGAGCCTCCTCAGCAGCAGGGTGTCGTCGAGGTGGAAGACGAGCTGGACAGAACCACACCAGTCGACCCGGCAAGACAGGTATGCGCAAGGTGCCACGGAAAGAAACAGTCTTCAAGAAGAGCGTTTTTTGTGTTTAGAAACCAAAAAAGAAAGCCAATATTTGTTAACGACTTTTTCCGTTTCCTTTTTCACATCATTTCACTTTGCGGCACATCAGGATTTCACCTTTCGGGTTGCGTTCAACGAAAATAAGTCTTCTTTCCTTATTATCAAGATCGCGGGTATAATTGTCTGGTTTTTATTTTTAAATGTCAACCTCGAAATGGATGCAAGACTGCACGGTTGCAGTCCACCCCCACGGTGCGGTCATGTACCAAAGGAATCCACTGGTGTAGAAGAGTGCAGTGTTTTGCTCTGAGTTTGACAATTTTCCGCATTCACATTCCTCATTATCATTCATTTCCTACAGCCCGCCGGCATCCCCGCTGTTAACGCAGACGCTGCCTCCACCTGCGCCCCTTGATAAAAAAAAACAGATCGAAAAAAAAAAAAAAAAAAAAAAAAGGGAAAATGAGAGAAAAAAAGCCTTCGGGCGTCGACAAAAAAAAAACACAAAAAACGTTTTATGTACATTGCACACCAAGGTTTTTTTTTTTTTGAAAAACTATGATATCCCGCACCTTTTTTTTTTATTGTTTCGCAACGACACAATAAAAAAAAGGGGGAAAAAACCACCCATTTTGTCGAGACAACAAATCTAAAATAAATTAGGGTTTTTCCTTCCCCCCGAAAAACCCATTCAAATCCCCTTTACCCCCCCCATATTTGATGTGTTCATGCGAAGCACAGTTTCATTTTTTTTTCTTTCTTTTGCAGGTTATAACTTGCTTTAAAACTGAGCTTTAACCCGTATGATTCGCGTCTGTGTGTTTTGTTTTTTGTTTTTTGTTTTGAACTCAAAACATCAACTATCCTATGCATCAAAAAAACTGTTGAACTGTTGAATATGCAAAACCGTGTTGAGCATTTTAAAAGATATATCAGCCTCCAAAATGGAATGTAGGTCTGCATGGTCGGTGTTCCACCCACACCCAACCTCACGGTGCTCCCAGCCATTGTACCAAATATACATTGTTCACGAGAGGGCTTTTAGTATTTTCAAGCCAAATATTTTTTTTTTGGTCAACCTGGGGCTTTTGTACAAGCGGTTGTGAACCCGCCTTCATTCTTTGAAGGACGGATCACTCACTTCCCACCCCCCTTTGCATGAGCTCGACCGAGATGCGTTTTAGCACGTTTTCAACTCTATTAGTATAGGGGATGGAATGCGATCAACAAACAACAAACAAAGAATAAAGAAGGGGGGGTATTTCATTTTTATGATGTATTAATATTGCCTGACACACAGCGTCTCTGCCCTATTTCAAGCTCTCTCTGTTAGGATGATCATACCAAGGTGTTTACTGAGGTGTTCATCGTATCATATTTTTCTTTCTTCTTATTCTCTTCTTTGGATATGCGTTTGTCCACGAGAGGCACAAACCCATCTTTTACTAGGGAGGGTTGAATACAAAAGGTTCCTCTTGTATTGGATTTTCTTCTATTTTGTCCCTTCAAATGATGTTCCTGAAACCCCTGTCAAAGGATGTCTACGAAACTATCAAACAAAAATTAAACAGAGCACAAAGCACTGTCAAAAACAAATAGTGAAGTTCATCTTTGGGTGTCTACACTAAAAAACGACCCAGTTTTCAAAAAACACATTTTCAAACCCCCTGTCAAGGACAAGGACATCTCAATATTGGCACCCCTCTCCGGGAACACCATTCAAGACTAATATAAGAGGTACCTCTCGTATTCGACACCCCAGTAATCTTCTCCCCCTCCCTTTTTTTCCAGTGTCCTTGTTTTCCTTTGTACAGAGCCGTTTCCTCAAATGGCTAAAAAAAAATTTTTGCACCGACACTAATTGTAGATGTATGTCATAGGCATCTTTTCAAAAATTTTCTCTTTTTTTTTTACTGGGGGGGGGGGCGAATAAGAGATCAGGGGTGAATAAGAGATCAGGTTGAGATTTTGGGGTATTTTTTTTTTTTTTTTTTTTTTGCATGCGCCAGGGCAGGGCTATCGGTAAGAGATATGAAATATGATCGCCTTTTTTCGGAATTTTTTTTTTTTTTTTTTTTTTTTTACCAGGCCAAATATGACCAGAGATGCCCCGCCAACGTGCGGAACCGAAAGCTCGGAATGGGTTTACCAGGCCACATATGAACGGAGATGCCCCGCCAACATGCGGAGCCGAAAGCTCGGAATGGGTTTTTGCCGCTGTACACTGTAGTATACTACCTGAACTGAGTATGTGTATATGTCCGAGCCTCGACCAACACGGACATATGCACGGGGGGGCGTAGGTATTTGGTGTTGTTCATTTACCCTACCACTTTCCGCAATCGATCCGGAAATGCAATTGGGCTCAATTTCGGGTATTTTAGGATGACGACAAAAGTGGGCGTACCCCCTTGTTTAAAGTTTAATGTACACCTTCAAAATTTTTTCCGCTCGCTACGCTCGCGGAGGTACACCTTAAAATATTTTCCCGCTCGCTTCGCTCGCGGCGGTACACCTTCAAAAATTTTCCGCTCGCTACGCTCGCGGAGGTACACCTTCAATTTTTTTCCCGCTCGCTTCGCTCGCGGAAGTACACATTAAAAATTTTCCGCTCGCTACGCTCGCAGAGGTACACCTTAAACTTTAAATTTTTGTTAACCCCTTAGACCCCAAGCGCGCGAACAGGGATTACGCTCCACGTGTGGAACGTATGGAAATCCATACGTGAATTGTTTTTGAAAAGGTGGAATCCATACGTGTCCATACTTAGGTAATTTGGGTTTTGGATTGGGGCTGGGATGGGGTAGGTGAGGGGTGGGGCTCCGCCCCCACCTCTCACCTACCCTCTACAGAATTCTATTTGTAGGAGACAATTTTCTATTTTACCGGAAAAGGAGCATGCAGCATGGCGAAAGAAAAAAAGTAGCGTACCGTGCGCCTGCGGCGCTAGATTGCAGTACACCCTTCCCGTGACATAGTAGGCAATTTTAATCGCAATTTTTAGAAATGTTGCGTACCGTGGCTTCGCCAGAAACTTTCATTTTATCAAAATATGGAAGTAATATTTACGGAACTAGACCATAGTTACCAACGAAAGTGACATTTTATGTAAAGATTTTTAAGAAATGTTGCGTACCGTGGCTTCGCCAGTGCCATGACTGATGATTTCTCCAGTTCTTCGAACTTTCACAGCCCTTCTCAACCAAAGCGCGAATTGTTTTTGCTTAGAATTGTACGTGTTGAAAATCCATACGTACTTTTTTATTTTTGGGGGAGCTGCGTAATCCCTGGACCCACTTTTGAGTTTTGGTTTTTGGGACTTTCCAACCGGTAAAGGGACCCCAGATGCAAATTTTTGATCGTACCTGGCCGCAATTGAAAGATTTTGAACACGGCTTTCAATTCCATTTTTTAAGTACCTATCCCCCCCGTGGATATGTCCGGACCCATTTTGATGTGTATATGCCCGGCACTTTCCTGAAAATTTTCCGGACATATCCACATATGAGGGGAGATGCCCCGCCAACGTGCGGGGCCGAAAGCTCGGAATGGGTTTTTGCCCGTAAACTCGTGTTTTTTTTTTTTTTTGAAATATGATTTTGAAATATGAAATATGATATATGATGCCCCCCAAAACCCCTTCTTACCGATAGCCCTGGCGCCAGGGTTTTATCTCGAAAAAACATTTTGAAATTTTACCCTGTCTACCCGGTCTGGCAAAAAAGTGGTCAAAAAATTTTTTTTGCCTCCGGCGAAAATGTCTTTTTGCTTTTTTCCCCCCAAAAAAAAAATTTTATTTTTGGCTCGTCCGTTCGCCTAATAAGAGATGCCACATCTCTTATTCGCCCCCCCCCCAGTAACCTCCCCTCAAAAAAAAAAAATCCTGCAGTTCCCCCCACCCCCCGGAGGCTTCCCCTCTCTTTAGAATTTCTCTCCCCCATTTCTCTCCATCTCCCTCTTTTTTTTATATTTTTTCTTTTCATTTTATTTTTTGCAGTTTTGTTCACTCGGGAAGAGAAACGCTTTTTATTCTGTTTTTTCTTCTTCTTTTTTTTTTTTCTTGTGATAAAGATATCTTAAGATGACATTGACACCGCGAGGATGAAGCCCATCTTAACAAAACAAGAAAAGAAAAATTAAATGGAAATAGCGGAGCGTACGTAGCTCAGGTGTTTTCACCACCCAATCTGTTCAAAAAAAAAAACAGTGGAGCTTGCACAAGGTGGCAACGACACTATTACAATTTTTTTTTTCAATTTTTCAAAAAAAAAAAAACCGGGTGGAAGGATTTTTGCCTGCAAATTGCCTTTGCCAAACGAATTCTTCAAAACCCCCCTTGAAACCCACTGGAAGAACGCGCGGGAATACTGCTCGTCGAAAAAAAAAAAAAAAAAAACACACAAAAATTACAAAAAAAACAACAACAACAACAACAACAAAAAACAAACAAAAACAAAAAAAGGAACAGAACACCTATCGTACTGGATGCGAGGTGATCATTCCGTGTCTCCCGTTCTCTCTCTCTCTCTCTCTCCCATCCGCCGTCACTTACAATTGGAAGCGATATTTTTTAGTAAGGGCATCTTTTTTGTACGGTGTGTTACCCAGGGGTTTATACAGCTGTTCGCGATTTTTCATAAAAAGTTGCTGGTTCAGGACGAATGACATCCATGAGGCTTCGGCCAACATTGAGCACAGACCAGACCCTAGGTTCCCCAAGCGGGTCCTTAGTGGCGATTGTCGAACAAAAAAACACCTCGGAGCAATTCGGTCATATAAGGAAGCGAAGGAAAAAAAATATTAGTTGCCTTTACTGCGCGTTTGAGCCCCACACTGTTTACCCTGGGGTCACTTTGCTCCTGAGGTGTGGGGGTCTCAATCGTAGAACCTCGTGTAAGTGACGGCGGCCCATTTTAAACAACGTTAAATCGGTCAAAAAAAAAAAAAAGTAAAAAAAAAAAAATTCAAAAAGCTCCCCCTTTTCCCCTCCACCCCCCATTCTCCAAGAAACCTCTCTGAAAAATGGTTTTTGTTGAAAGCCTAAAAAAAAAAAAAACGAAAAAAAAGCGTGTCCATTTTATCCCTCTCTTCCCCTTCCTCTCCAACCCCACGTCTACAAAACTATCAAGCAAAATTAAACAGAGCACAAAGCACTTTCAAAACATACAAAAAACATTTTCAAATTCCCCTTCCCCTTCTTGTTGTATCTTCGCATTGTGCTGTACTGGTGTTTTTTGTTTTTTTGTTTTGTTTTTTTGTCTGGATTTCTCCGATCACTTCACCACCACCCACCCCAAAAAAAATTCTTTGTCTGCTTGTCAAAAGGAAGAACAAAAAAAAATAGTGAAGCACATCCTAGGGGTGTCTACACTAATACAACCAAGTTTTCAAAAAACAAACCAAAAAAAAAAACAAAAAAAAGCAAGGTAACCACGTGGAGGGCATCGTCGGATATGTACACTAGTTTACCACAAACGGTTTTTTTTTTTTTTTATTCTCCAGTTTTTCACGTATTATTTTGTACCTTTTTTTTATAATGACTAAAGAGCTTATGCTCATATTTCCCCCTTTTTTTTTATGTCTCTTTTTATGAAAGGAGCGGAAGGTGGTATGGTTGTTTTCTTTGGTTCACCCAAAGCACAGCGCTCCGGGGGGGGGTTCGATACCCCCAGGAGTGTCAGTGCCTGCGTCCGAGGCGGTTTGCACTATATCAGCTTCACTTTGTTCCCCCCTCCCCCCTCCACCCCCATACACAACGGTGAAGTCAATGACATGACATGTGCTTTTGACATGTGCTTTACATGTCACTTTTTTGACATGCGTACCATGTCACTTTTACATGTACCCACATGTCATTTTACATGTACGGTAACGTATACTGACCGTAAAAAGGTCAGTTTCTGTTGCCATACATGTAAAATGACATGTGGCACATGTCACTTATTTTCACATGTCATTTTACATGTAAAAACACATGTCATGTCATTGACTTCACCGTCGTGTATGTAGTGCATGCGTCCCTGAGTCGTATTGTGCTCTCGACTGCACTGTCATGCTTTCTGTTTTTGGTTGCAAGGTACTTTTTTGTGTTTTCATCCGGATGGGGCTGGCATCGTACACGTGTGTCAGCCAGAGGTGTGCCTGCATCAACAACTGCTCATTGTATAAGGTGGCTAAGCACAGCAAGGCTTTCAGTCTTTTTTTTTTTTTTTTTTTACAAAACCACTTTTTTCTCCCTTATTAAATCTTTGTATAGAAACCCAAGGTTGCATAACCCCAACACGAGAAAAAATCCCCCATGTTAGCGAAAAGTGGAGCTATTGCGCAAAGGTGCAATTCACAGCTCTCATTTTTATTTTATTTTATTTTTTTGTCGGCACAACAACAAAACACTCCCCCCACACCCATACCACACCCCCCTTCCCCCCTTTACTCAGGATGTATTTTTTTTTTTTTTTTTTTTTGCTGTCTCTCTCGAGACGAAGTTTTGTTCCCCTCTCACTCACCCCCCCTTCCCCCAAGCGCCTGAGCCAGCCTAGCGAGGCTTTGTTGGGTTTGATTGTTGGGCCTCACTGCAGTGTTGTATGAATAGACTACACCGGACGTGCTACGAGTAGAGAGGGAGAGAGAGGGGTAGTCAGGAAACACCATTTCTAAGTGCTCTCTGGGGTTCGAAAACCCGCAGAGAGCCAGGGAATTTTCATTATCTCTGACGCTTTCTAGATTTCTCAAAGTATCGTAGCGGTTCAGATCTCGAATTTCATCTGAAATTATTCCAGAGACGAGATCAAAAAAACACGATTTTTTCTTATCGCAGTTGAGCGCTTCGGTAAGCTCAATCAAACAAAAAGGTTAAAGAGTGTTTTGGCGTTACGAAAACAAAAATGTCTTATTTCTGTCACACTCTGTAGCTGGGGGGGGGGGCCTGAAGTCTGTATCCTTGCCTTTTTCAAGCAAACTGTTGGCAACACAACCGAGGCAACTACACTACTCCAACAATTTATCAAAAAAAATTAAAAAAAATCAAAGATTTTTAAGTTAGATGTTATAATGTGCTGTGCATTCCCCCCCCCCCCCCTTTTTAATGCAACACTCCAGGGGTTCGATAGCCCCGCGGAGTGTCAAGTGCCTGCGTCCCAGAGGCGTTTTTGCACTATCAACTTCACTTTTGTTTTCTCGATCAGAAAAAAAAAACCCATCGTGAATGACTGTCTCTCCCCATCTCCCCCACACTCGCTTCAATTTTTCTATATATTTTTTATGAAAAAAAGGGTAATCAAGGGGATACGTATAATTGGGTTGACACACCTCCATGAAGTACCCCACGACACAACAACAACAAAAAAAAAAAAAACAAACAATTAAACCCCCTCCCCCGATCCCCTTCATCCCATCCCATCTGTTTCCTAGATTGTTTTCCATTTTTTTGTCCGCACGCTCCCCGTTTCTCCCTCAACCGTCCTTTATATTTGCCTTTCTTTTTATTTATTTTTTTGCGCACCCCCCATGTGTTCGTCGTACACTACGTAAAAGGAATTGTATTTCTTTGATGGATTTTTGTTGAACAAAAAGGAAAGCGGAATATTCCACGAAAACAAGAGATACAGTTGAGGTGACGGCCGCTGTGCAGACCCACGATCTTCCCCTCGCTGTGCTTTGTACAGGGAGAGGAAGATTTTTTTTTTGTACAGATTCATCTCAACGTTGGAGTCGCTACAGCACTCCTCGTGTCTTCAGCAGGATCTCAGGGTTCTGGGGTGTGTCTCGTACGGTGCATCGAAAGCCGGTCATCCCCCTTGATCTTTCCCTCCCTGTGCTTCTTGTACAGATGCCCCTTGGGTTAAGCTTCTCCACCTCAGACGTGGGTGCCTCAACGTACACCTCAAGGAAGGTCAGGCCCTTGTCTGCGTGCAGACGGCGTGCTGCGTCACGGTCCTTCTGGTATGGCGAGAGTCAGACGAAACAAGCGTCAAGCGTGCCTGAGTCTGGCTTGTCCGTTCTCAAATTTTGCTACAAAGAAAACAGTCAAGACAGTGGAGATTTGCACAACTGTGGACAACACAACCCGAGGCAACTACACTACTCCAACAATTTATCAAAAAAAAAAAAAAACGGAATACTCTCTGGGATATTCTCTTCTGAGTGAAGCTAGTGGAGCCACCTTTTGGATATTTTTTCACAGCCAGTGAAGCCACAGAGATTCTTCAGAGCAAGAAGCTAGTGATGTACAGTCTATCTGCGGAGCCCTTATCAACATGCGATGAGATGAGAGGGGGAAAGAGGGCTAAGTAGGATCTACAAGAGTGCGATTTTGTTATTTTTTTTAAAAAATACCTCTCTGTCACAAAGAAGAAAAATAGTATAGTATATGTACTGATCATCCTCATGGGGGGGTGTGTGTACACAAAATATAGCCAAGTTTTCATAAAAAAAGGAAAAAAGAATAAAATTCAGGTTCTGTTTTGCAGAGACAACAAATCTGGGGAGGGGAGTGGGGCAAAGCAAAAGAAAAGGCAAAAAATTCCCTACAAAAAAAACCAGTAAAAAAAAACGGTCACATTTTTTTTAACCACTGTACAGCATTCATTTCTATTATTGAACACTCCTTCCATCGCTGGAGGATTTAACAGGATTCAGTCGTCTCTCTCAACAAAGCCTTGCCTTTGGTACTGGGAACCTGAGCCTTAAAAAAAAGGGTTCGCAGCCACCTTCTGCACACGACGCCCTTCCTTCACCGCACACACCGCCACCTACGTCAATCACCCTTTCTGCCTTTGGGCACGGCTTCTCCGAGATGACTGTCATTTTGTCCCCCCCGCGACAGCGTGGGAGTCCGTTTTGTAGGTCCCTGGCGAGCCGGGCCCTTCTGTGGCAAAAGACCCCTTGCCCCCTCCGCGACAGCACCTTCACATATGGTAATGCCTGTGTATGCCTTCCTCTCTGAGTTGCCACGGTGTGCCATCCGAAGCCATCCGAATCACACACATATGTGTTCAAATACGTCTCACTCTGTGTTGGGGTTCATATGCTATAACTTAGAAGCTTTGCTTGTTGATAGTTACCTACGACGCCTCGCCACGATCGTCGACGAAGTTTCCGCTTTCACTTCCGTGGAACGGCGCTGTGTTGGCCTGCTGGAGGATGGATGCATGCTGGTAGACGGTAGGTTCTGCTGTGCGCACTGCCAGCAGCAGTCTTTCTGTTGATTGCACTGCCACTACTGCGAGAGACGTTCCAATGTGGTATAGGAGGTCCCAAAAGGTGAATCCTACTAACAGTAATAAACAGAGCAGTATTTTCAAAAAAAAAAACAAAAAGAGCATTTTCAAACCACCCCCCATAGGAAAAACCACCACCCAGCACCATGAAGTGCGATGCTACTACGGTTGCGGCTGTGGGTGTGACGTCGGGTCTGGCGGGGTACCTGGCGACACGGTGCCTGGCAGGGCAGGCGGAGGCAGAGGTGGAAGAGGACGTGCCCTCGCTGGCAGCCATGGGTGCTGCCGTGCGCACCTTCTCTCACGACGCTGTCGATAAGGTCATTACCGACCTCATCACAGACCCCCCACAGATCGCAAAGCCCGCTGCAGTGCAGCCCCAGCCAACCCCTTCAATGCCAAAGCCACCAACGGAAGATCAAGTAAAGGGCTGTGTGAGCACGTCCCCGGATGGTACACGGTATGAGAAATGAAGTCTTTTTTGGGGGGAATTTCTTGAAAAAAAACTGGAATATTTAAAGAATTATTTTGTACGAAGGCGGGTCAATCTGTTCTCTTCCTACAACCACCCACCAAAAAAATAAACAGTGCACAAAGCACTTTTCAAAACATTTTCAAAACCCCCCCTCCTCCTCCACAGCCGCTTCCGCCGCGAAGAGATGGGCATCGAATTCGCTGTGGGCCCTGAATGGGTCGGCACGGAGGAAGTTGCCGAGACACAACCCTCCGGCCGCATCTGGATGGCTCGCTTTGGCGACCCACAGACGATGGGAGGGATTGGCTCCCGCCAGCTCTGCGTCATCTGCGAGCAGGTCCCCGCCGACATGACGGCAGCACACTACGCCGAGAAGAGCCGCATAACCGCCCGCGAAACAATGGGCCCATTCTCTCAGGTCGACTTCAAGGCAGACGAACCCTGCTCAGTAGGCGTCTTCGACAGACGGATGGTGTTCAAACAAACAATCCCCTTTGTTCCCAACCAAGGCATGCCCGGACCGGTTGACATCACAGTCATCAACTATTTCTGTCTCCGCGGGGGAGTTGCATATACCGTACAGTACATGGCACCGTCTCACCAATACCAAGAAAAGGAGGGAGGAATCAACAGTCTTGTCAACTCCGTTACACTCCTGACGGTCGAAAGCTCGAGAGGGGTTTTGACACGCGAAAATGGTGCAGTCCGGGTAGAAGTTTCAACAGAACTCGAATATTGGGTGTCCCCAGCGAGCATGCCGCCACCTTCTTCGTTCATCTCTTGCCTGGAGTTGGGTGGGGAGGTTGTGGATACGTACACTCCAAACCAAAATGGCACCCCAATGACGGTTTTGGTTGATTCTGCTGCAGAAGACCTGAGAAAAATTGTTGACGAAGGATTTCCCAAAGCGCAAATAGGCAGCCTTCGAATTGAAGACGAAGCAGAATCTGGGTGCATCGAATACGTCTGTATGACCGACGCTGACGAACCCCTTGCTGTTATCATGAGACAAATCGCTGGAAGAATAAGAGTTGCCGCCTGGTTCACCCTTGCAAAAACCGCGTTCACATCGGTGGAGGAGTTCCGTACAAAATGGCTGGCGCATCCTGACAGAGACAACATCAGGTCGAAGCTTGCAGAATTCTGCAAAGGGGTGACCCTCGGCTCCGAGGGTGCAGCGCCAAAGACCACCTTTGAAAACAAAAAGCTGGGGGTGAAGATGACGAACCTCCCAGAAGGGTCGCTGAAGGATGGGTTCCTCGGGGATCTTGCGGTCGCCTTCCAGCCGGTGGGTACAGCAGACTGTGATTTGCAGCTGCTGTATGCAGCAACGACGCAGACGCTGCAGGAAACTGTGAATCAGTTCAAAGGGGAGCTCAGCACGGTGGGTGGGGTGGTGGCGGAGGAAGGCTCGGGGTGGTTGGGGCGCGAGCAGATGCAGCAGGTGGTCGCAAGGTATGGGGTTTTTTATTATTATCTAGAAGTAGAGGCCGTGGTTGCATAGTATGTGCTTTGGACACATGGGGTTTAGTTCCTAACACAGTGTATTAAAAAAACTAAAAGAAAAGCCAACGTTCAGATCTTGTATAAACAGTTGCTCAGGTGGCATGAGTGGTAGAGACATAATGCAGGGTATTAGGGTGGTTAAAAAAACTGGTTTTGAAAACCAGTTTTTCCAAAAACTGGTTTTCAAAAAAAAAAAAAAAACAGAGAAATCTGGAGGGGAAAAAAAAACCGACACTTTTCACCAGGCCTTTCTGTAAATGTCGTCCCCAGATTAGGGCGGACTCGATTTTTTTCCCCGCATTTTTTCCCCGCCTGGTAGAACCGTGGTTGAACCACGGGAGTGCCTTTGAGAAATGGATGTTCCTTGAATTTTTTTTGCCTGCGGCGCCATTTTTCATTTTTTGCTCCGCAAAAAAGGGTTCGTTGAGTGGCTCTGTGGTGTAAAAAGCTAGATTTTTACACCGTACCCTCAAAAATTTTTGCCTGCGGCGCCATTTTATACAGTCCCTATGTTCCCAATGTCTACCCTGGGTCAGCAGCGCCGAAAAATATTTTGAGCAAAAAACATGCTGACCTCCCCAACTTGAAATCTGGATTCCTGGATAAGACACTGGCCCCACCCCCGAAAACCCCGAAAAAGGTGACTGTGTCCGTCAACGGTGGAGGTTTTCGCCGGAAACACTAGTTTTCGCCACCCAGGAGAGAAAACCAGAAAAACCAGTTTTTTCCGGAATTTTGGATTTTCACCCTAATACCCTGCATAATGACAAAAAAAAAAAAAAAATACCGCAAAAAAACACCCCCCCACAGAGTGCCCGGTCCGCCCCAGCAAGGGACCCAGTACCCCTCGGTGGTCAGTCTCTTCGTAACGATGGTGCACATGAACGGCATCACCTGGACGTATGTGTTTTCCCACCCCACCATTTGGGGCCATATTCTGCGCAAGAATTACCCCCTATTTAGTTGTCAAACACACACCACTATCAAGTGGGCTATATACTCCGTTCAGGCGTTACCCACTCTAAATCTGTTTTCAAACAAACAAACACACACACAGCCTGCAATGGAGAGTCATGGGTGAAATAGACGCAAGACAGAGAGACCCTATGGAAGCCTTCAACGAGACGATCAGGTTCTCCGCACCCGAATAGGTGTGAAACAAAAACCAGCGTGTGCCCATTGTGCCGCCAGCCTTGAATGGTACATCATGGAAAAAAAAAAAAGTACTGGAGTACACTCTAGGGTGGCTGCACTAATACAACCAAGTTTTCAAAAATACAAAAAGGGTCGATTCTCTCAGATGCATTTTGTTGTCTCCCTCAAAAAAACAAATTCCATACATACCAAAGTTTTCAAGGGAAAAGGGGGACACAGCGAGAGAGGGGGAAAAAGGGGGGATGTTAGCAACGAAAAAAAGCACCAAAAATTGTTTTTTCATCAGAAGTTGGGAGAGGGGGTGCTTAGGAGGAGGCTGCATAATAATGGGAAAGGAGAAGAAGAAAAAAAAAAATGAAATTATGTAACCCAGGGCTCTCACGAGGTTCTACCAAAATCCCAGAATTTTAAAAAGAGTGGAAGATCTTATTTTCGGGGGGGAAACTAGGTCTTCTACCTTTAGGGCCTCGTGAGAACACTGATGTAACCCGATTCTCTCTGCTTCCCACGTCTTCTTTTTTTTTGGGGGGGAAAAAGATAGTGTGATTGAATGGCCACACCCTTGTGGCTCGAAAACAAAGCGAAAACAAACGCAAACAACGTTCTGTACTTTCGTCACTTATTCAGCGCACGCCTTTCTTTCTTGGTGAAAGAGGTGTCCTTTTTTTGTTTGATAACCCGCGGAGTGTCAGTGCCTGCGTCCCAGAGGCGTTTGCACTATCAACTTCACTTTTGTTTTCTGCTCTGTTTGATGAGCGATTTGTACAAAAATAAATGTTGGACCGTACAATAGGACCAATGGTAGACTGGACAAAAAAAAAAAGTTGGGACTTTTTTTTGGACAACTTCGGGACCTGTACTGCGATTTTTGGTTTGTTGGCCAAAAAATTAAAAAAAAAATGCAATGGATGAATGTTCCCTTACGTTCATCCCTTCCCCTTTCCTTTTGCTACACCCCTCATCCCACCCTGAATCTTGTATTAAAACCTTAGATCATCTCGGAAACAAACAATCGCGATATCAACGGACCGAGAGAGAGAGAGAGGAAGGAAACGGCGTGCGTGGTGTTCACACATACGCGCACAAGAATGGGCTTTTCTCCGTTCAGGCGTTACCCTGTCTAAATCTGATATCAAACACACATACAATGGGCGACGCCCACTTACGTCATCAAATTAGTATCAAATTTTTCAAGAAAAAAAAATAGATTCCCACCCCCCTTCCCTCAGTAATACACAACACCATACCCGACAAATGGACATTTTCTACTCCGTCACCGCCACTGGAACCTCCGGCTGTGTCCAGGTCGGGCCTGACGCGACTGTACAAACCCTCAAAACCAGTATACAATCCGAGCTCGAATGGGATGACGCGGTGGAGCTGCACTTACACGACGTCCTTCTCGACAGCGACACCACCCTGAGCGAGACGGCGCTGGGCTCCGGCGACCCTGTCGAGGTGTCCCGCTGCATCGAACGTGTCCTGTCAATGCTCCGTCGGGGGCAGAACTTGAAACAACTACCGACCTGGACACACTATGACCGGAGGGTCTCTCTGGCGGCCGTTCGCCAGGATGGAGCGAACCTACAGTACACGAACTTCCAAGATGACCGCGAGGTCGTGAGGTCTGCCATTGCAAGCGACAGACGCAGCTTCCGCTTTGCCTCGGAAGACATACGCGACGACATCGACTTTGTCCGCACTGCCATCCACGACCGCATCCCACCCCCTCTCACACACGCCGGACCCTCCGTTCTTGATGACGAAGAGATAGCACTGTCAGTCGCATGGGGACCTTGCTTTGCCTTTATATCTGCGGACCTCAGGGGAGACCTGACATTCATGCTTAAGGCCGTGGAAAGAAGTTGCGACAGTTTTGTATATGCGACAACAGAACTGAGGGACAACCGAAAGCTTGCGGAGCTTGCCTGTTCACACCAAGGCAGCGCGATTAAATATTGCTCTGCTCGGTTGAGAGGGGACAGAGAGCTTGTTGTTGTTGCGTTAAAATCGAAGGTTCCTTCGTCAGTGCTCTCATTGGTGGATGAGGAGATGCGGAGCGACGAAGAGCTGTGCCTGCTCCAACTCTCGAGACAGCCCCACTACATGCGTGACACGGTCTCTCATCTGCGGAACAACAAAAACTTTGTCATTCGTGCCGTGCTCGAAACACCCTCCGTTGTCCCCCACCTTACCCCGAGATGGCATGCGGACTACGATGTGATGTACGCAGCTGTCTCTGGTGGAGGGTTATACCTCGAGCATTGCGCGGACAACAAACTCACTGGAAACAAAGCTCTCATATTAAAAGCGCTGGCCTATCCGAACGCAGGGATTGCACTGAAATACGCGAACAAAACGTTGCGTGGCGATAAGGACGTCGCATTGGCAGCAATCCGAGGATGTGTGCAAGCATGGCAACTCATTTCAGACGATTTAAAGAAGGACCCTGAGGTGTCGTTGGCTGTGGTCAACAAAAACGGTGATATGCTCTATTACCTGCAGAACAGCTGCAAGGAGGACCATTCTATTGTGGAGGCTGCTGTGAGGCAGAACCCGAGGGCGTACCGTAGTGCGAGCGATGCGCTGAAGGCTGACAGGAGCATCGCGTTGTCGGCCTTCAGCAGGGATGGTAGTATGTTGCAGCACGCTCCAGAAAGCCTCAGGGATGACCTTGAGGTAGTGACAGCAGCCGTGCAGAGCAGATCGCGTAGTATCAGATACGCCTCGAATCGGTTGAAAAGCGTGCGGGAGCTGGCCTTGCTTGCAGTGGAGAAGGATGGGGCTATGCTGTCGCAGGTGAGTGCCGAGCTGCAGGATGACAAAGAGGTAGTGCGTGTCGCGTATGTGGACAGCCAAGGCAGCCTGAATCACGCATCTGAACGCCTTCGTGAAGATGACGACTTCTACGTAGAACTGCAGGAGGCAGCGAAGACGAAACGAAAGTGAGCATTTGTACCCCGATTTTTTGGTTTTGTTTTTTTACCTAGTTTTTGTGTGGTTATATTTTTGCGTATGAAGTGGGTAGCGTACCAACTAAACAAAAAGATGAAAGGGGGTTTTTTATTATTTTTGTTTTTTTTTTTTTGTCGATTTACTCAAAGTGACCTATCCGTTTTCGATTTTGGGGTTGACATTTTAGTATTGTTTTGTAATAAAGGTGACTAAACAGGCTTAGGATCATTATTAACTTTCCCCTATTTTTTTCTTTTTCGTAGCGTTTCCTAAAAAGGAAAATCACTCCCTTTTTTTTTTGATGTCCAAATACCTTCGTTTTGTAAAAGCGGGGAAGGAATATCAGATGTTGTGACTATCGAAGTGGAAATGGATGGGGCTGCACTGACCCCACAGTGTGTTGTGGTCATGCATAAAAAAAAAAAAAACACACTGTTTTGCGAGAGGGGCTTTTGTATTCCAAGTCAATGTATTTTTAAAGCGACATCTAACTCTGCTTTAGAAGATGACTACACACGAGAGGCTTAGGTTCATTCGATAATGTATTGTTATAATGTGTGCCTTTTCTTTTGAAAATGGTGTTGTGTGCACGAGGCAGATTCATCTCCCCAAGGTGGTGTGGCTGAAGGAGGGTGCTATTTTGTGCTATTTTCTGCTACTTTCTGCTATTTTGGGGTAGTCAGCCACACCACAAGGTTTCTTTTTGGTTTTATGGCGATTTTTTTGTGGTGTGCTGCCTTCCTATATCCCCACGTTGTGAGAGACAACTTGCGTTCTTTAGTCAGACCAGAGTTCTATTGTTCCTCCCTGAAGATGGTGGCGGTGAAGTAAATAACTTGGCTTTGTGGTTTTACCTTGTGGTTTTCATCGTTGGCTTACAACGGTGAAGCCAGAAGCAAAAACCACAAGTCAAGTCATTTACTTCACCGTCGTGTGGCAGTGCCTGCGTCCCAGAGTCCCAGAGACGCTACCCCTGGGGTTCATTGTCATTTCTGCCACACCCCCCCTGAAGGATAGAGGTGTGCTGTCTGTCAAAATATCCTTGCCTTAATTTTTGATCTTTATTTTTTTTTTGAAAACCAGCTTTTGTGCTTTCATGCTCTACATTACAAGGGGAAAAAAACACTTTTACGTAACGTTCCACGTTTGAAGATGCGTAGGTATCGAAGTATATTAGTCTTTCAAGTTGCGACAGTAAGGGGTGGGTGCTGGCATTAAAGCATGCACGAAAACCGGTTTCTAGCTCTCGTTTGTGTTTTAGTGTCTTCCCCTCTCATCTCCCCCACCGCTGTGGCTTTTGCACACAAAGCACAACTACCCGTCGTGGTGTGTGAAGGTGTGGAGGACCTCAAACTGGAGGAGGAGTTTCTCTCTCTTGTTTTTTGCAAAATGACAACACATCTCGTTTCCTTCACAAACACCACCCCACCCCTCTTCCACCTGCCCTCCCCACACACCTGTCCCCACAGAACAAAGTTACTCCCCTGAACATGGACATCACAGGACACTTTGAGTCTGCAAGCTGTGTGATAGAAGTGGACGGGAGCGACACACTTGCACAGGTGAAGGGGAAGCTTGTTGCGGAGCTTGGGGTGCCACGTGCTCGGCATGTTGGTGTGCGGATGAGAGGCGGTGGCGACATCGGCAACGACGACTTGCGCATCTGCGACACGCAGATGGATGAGGGATGTGCCGTTGAGCTGTTCTTCACTGCCAACATCACTCCTGGGGTGATACAAGGTTTGGGTGACATGTGCTCACTTACACTCTCCCCGTGTGACAGGTACCTTGCAGTGGTGTGGGGTGAGAGGCGCACGTACATCTTCGACACCGAAACACATGAGAGTCTGTGCCGGTTCCCGTGCTTCTCTACTTGTACCCCAGCATTCTCACCTTGCAGTGAGTGGATCTCATGCATCAACAAGGACACGCAGTGTGCTGAAGTTCATGACGTGCAGACAGGTGCATTGAAGCACTCCTTTGGAGATGCAAGTGATGACAGGTGGGCCACGGCATGGTCACCTTGTGGAACAAAGCTGTTGTCGTGCTGCAGGAAGGGTTTGCAGGTGTGGGATATTGCAACAGGCGTTCTTGTGTATGAATGGGACCACATTATGAAGTGCAACTACGTCATGCTTGTGTCAGGCGACAGGGTGGCGACGTTTGTCAAGCGCAGCATCACTGTGTGGGACTACACAACAGGGGTGGAGGTGCTTGTTCTCACATGCCCTTCTTGGATAGGTTACGTGGCCCTGACACCAAACCAGCGTTTCATTGCAGCGTGTTACAACAAATGTGTGCGTGTGTGGAACATCGAAACAGGTGAATGTGTATTTGAAGACGACTCGGAAGGAGAAAACGACTGGAATGATATTGCTGTGTCGAACGACATTGTTGCTGCCCATTCTTTTGATACGTTGTGTCTGTGGTCCATCTCAGCAGGGGAACAACTCTTGCACCGTGAATTGGAGTACGAGAATTTTTATGGTGTTGCAATCAGCAGCTGTGGTGGTGTGGTGATGCACGGAGGGGATGAGAGTGTTGAGATTGTTGACATCTCACACCTGTCTTGAACCCACTTCCACAACGGAAACGTTCCATCCCACCATCGAGCAAAGGGACAACTCCCGTCGTGGTGTGTGAAGGTGTGGAGGACCTCTAACTGGGCGAGGAGTTTTATCTCTCTTGTTTTTTGCAAAATGACAACACATCTCGTTTCCTTCACAAACACCACCCCACCCCTCTTCCACCTGCCCTCCCCACACACCTGTCCTCACAGAACAAAGTAACTCCCAGAACATGGACATCACAGGACACTTTGAGTCTGCAAGCTGTGTGATAGAAGTGGACGGGAGCGACACACTTGCACAGGTGAAGGGGAAACTTCTTGCGGAGCTTGACGTGCCACGTGCTCGGCATGTTGGTGTGCGGATGAGAGGCGGTGGCGACATCGGCAATGACGACTTGCGTATCTGCGACACGCAGATGGATGAGGGATGTGCCGTTGAGCTGTTCTTCACTGCCAACATCACTCCTGGAGTGATACAAGGTTTGGGTGACATGTGCTCGCTTACACTCTCCCCGTGTGACAGGTACCTTGCAGTGGAGTGGGGTGAGAGGCGCACGTACATCTTCGACACCGAAACACATGAGAGTCTGTGTCAGTTCCCGTGCTTCTCTACTTGTACCCCAGCATTCTCACCTTGCAGTGAGTGGATCTCATGCATCAACAAGGACACGCAGTGTGCTGAAGTTCACGACGTGAAGACAGGTGCATTGAAGCACTCCTTTGGAGATGCAGGTGATGACAGGTGGGCCACGGCATGGTCACCCTGTGGAACAAAGCTGTTGTCGTGCTGCAGGAAGGGTTTGCAGGTGTGGGACATTACAAGTGGCGTTCTTGTGCATGAATGGGGTCACATTGTGAAGTGCGACTGCGTCATGCTTGTGTCAGGCGACAGGGTGGCGACGTTTGTAAAGCGCAGCATCACTGTGTGGGACTACACAACAGGGGTGGAGGTGCTTGTTCTCACATGCCCTTCTTGGATAGGTTATGCGTCACTGACACCGAACCAGCGTTTCATTGCAGTGTGTTGCAACAAATGTGTGCGGGTGTGGAACATCGAAACAGGTGAATGTGTATTTGAAGACGACTCAGAAAACGACTGGGATGATGTTGCTGTGTCGAACGACATTGTTGCAGCCCACTCTTCCGCTGCATTGTGTCTGTGGTCCATCTCAACAGGGGAACAGCTCTTGCACCGTGAATTGGAGTACGAGAATTTTTATGGTGTTGCAATGAGCAGCTGTGGTGGTGTGGTGATGCACGGAGGGGATGAAAGTGTTGAGATTGTTGACATCTCACACCTGTCTTGAGCCCACCTCCACAAACGGAGATGTTCCCTCCCACCCCTTTCCTGCAGCTTGCCTGGGTAACTCCACGCGGAAGAAAGATGCAGATGTCCCTAGTTGTGGGAGTGCTGTTGCGCTGTGGCTTTTGCAATCAAAGCACAACTACCCGTCTTGGTGTGTGAAGGTGTGGAGGACCTCTAACTGGGCGAGGAGTTTTATCTCTCTTGTTTTTTTGCAAAATGACAACACATCTCGTTTCCTTCACAAATACCACCCCACCCCTCTTCCACCTGCCCTCCCCACACACCTGTCCCCACAGAACAAAGTTACTCCCAGAACATGGACATCACAGGACACTTTGAGTCTGCAAGCTGTGTGATAGAAGTGGACGGGAGCGACACACTTGCACAGGTGAAGGGGAAGCTTCTTGCGGAACTTGGGGTGCCACGTGCTCGGCATGTTGGTGTGCGGATGAGAGGCGGTGGCGACATCGGCAACGACGACTTGCGCATCTGCGACACGGAGATGGATGAGGGATGTGCTGTTGAGCTGTTCTTCACTGCCAACATCACTCCTGGGGTGATACGAGGTTTAGGTCGTACGTACTCGCTTGCACTCTCCCCGTGTGACAGGTACCTTGCAGTGTCTGCGCACCGCTCATCCATCTTCGACACCGAAACACATGACCTGTTCTGCAGCTTCCCTGGCGCCTACAAGGATACCCTACAATTCTCACCTTGCAGTGAGTGGATCTCACGCATCAACAAGGGCACAGAGTGTGCTGAAGTTCGTGACGTGAAGACAGGTGCATTGAAGCACTCCTTTAGAGATGATGGTCGTAATAGGTTGGCCACGGCATGGTCACCCTGTGGAACAAAGCTGTTGTCGTGCTGCAGCAAAGGGTTGCAGGTGTGGGATATTGCAACAGGCGTTCTTGTGCATGAATGGGACCACATTATGAAGTGTAACGACGCCAGCCGCCTTGTCATGTTTGTGAGAGGCGACAGGGTGGCGACGTTTAGGGCTAGCAGAATCGCTGTGTGGGACTACACAACAGGGGTGGAGGTGCTTGTTATTTCGTGTCCTTCTTTTATACATTCTGCGGCACTGACACCAAACCAGCGTTTCATTGCAGCCTGTGGCCACAAGTGGGTACGTGTCTTCAACATCGAAACAGGCGAATGTGTATTTGAAGACGACTCGGAAGAAGACTGCATTGATGTTGCTGTGTCGAACGACATTGTTGCTGCCCACTCTACTGATGCTTTGTGTCTGTGGTCCATCTCAACAGGAGAAGAGCTCTTGTTCCGTGAATTTCAGTGCAATAATATTTACAGTGTTGCAATGAGCAGCTGTGGTGTGGTGATGCGCGGAGGGGATGAAAGTGTTGAGATTATTGACATCTCACACCTGTCTTGAACCCACTTCCCATCCCACCATCGAGCAAAGGGTTAGAGCCTACGTCCAACAACGCTGTCGGGCAGATGAAGAGAAGTCTGAGGAGGACGGCCCCGTTCTTGAACGTTTCAGCTGCAGGCGTGACAGTAGTTCTGGCAGCCTAAGAGCACAACTACCCGTCGTGGTGTGTGAAGGTGTGGAGGACCTCTAACTGGGCGAGGAGTTTTATCTCTCTTGTTTTTTTGCAAAATGACAACACATCTCGTTTTCCTTCACAAACACCACCCCACCCCTCTTCCACCTGCCCTCCCCACACACCTGTCCCCACAGAACAAAGTTACTCCCAGAACATGGACATCACAGGACACTTTGAGTCTGCAAGCTGTGTGATAGAAGTGGACGGGAGCGACACACTTGCAAAGGTGAAGGGGAAGCTTGTTGCGGAGCTTGGCGTGCCACGTGCTCGGCATGTTGGTGTGCGGATGAGAGGCGGTGGCGACATCGGCAACGACGACTTGCGTATCTGCGACACGCAGATGGATGAGGGATGTGCCGTTGAGCTGTTCTTCACTGCCAACATCACTCCTGGGGTGATACAAGGTTTGGGTGACATGTACTCACTTACACTCTCCCCGTGTGACAGGTACCTTGCAGTGGTGTGGGGTGGGAAGCGTGTGTCCATCTTCGACACCGAAACACATGAGAGTCTGTGTCAGTTCCCGTGCTTCTCTACTTGTACCCCAGTCTTCTCGCCGTGCAGTGAGTGGATCTCATGCATCAACAAGGACACGCAGTGTGCTGAAGTTCATGACGTGAAGACAGGTGCATTGAAACACTCCTTTGGAGATGCAGGTGATGAGAGGTGGGCCACGGCATGGTCACCTTGTGGAACAAAGCTGTTGTCGTGCTGCAGGAAGGGTTTGCAGGTGTGGGACATTGCAACAGGCGTTCTTGCGCATGAATGGGACCACATTGTGAAGTGCAACTACGTCATGCTTGTGTCAGGCGACAGGGTGGCGACGTTTGTCAAACGCAGCATCACTGTGTGGGACTACACAACAGGGGTGGAGGTGCTTGTTCTCACATGCCCTTCTTGGATAGGTTACGTGGCACTGACACCAAACCAGCGTTTCATTGCAGCGTGTTGCAACAAATGTGTGCGTGTGTGGAACATCGAAACTGGTGAATGTGTATTTGAAGACGACTCAGAAAACGACTGGAGCGATATTGCTGTGTCGAACGACATTGTTGCTGCCCACTCTCCTGATGCTTTGTGTCTGTGGTCCATCTCAACAGGGGAACAGCTCTTGAACCGTGAATTTGAGCACACGGATTTCCCCGGTCTTGCAATCAGCAGCTGTGGTGGTGTGGTGATGCACGGAGGGGATGAGAGTGTTGAGATTGTTGACATCTCACACCTGTCTTGAGCCCACTTCCACAACGGAGATGTTCCATCTGATTTCCCACCCCTTTCCTGCACCTTGCCTGGGTATCCACGCGGAAGAAAGATGCAGATGTCCCTAGTTGTGGGAGACCTGTTGCACCGTGGCTTTTGCACACAAAGCACAACTACCCGTCGTGGTGTGTGAAGGTGTGGAGGCCTCTAACTGGAGAGGGGGGTTTTTAAACTTTGTGTTAACCAGTGTGCATCTATGATAAATGCAACGGCAATGGTGTGTGACGTAGTTAGCAACATTCCACCAATGGGTCGCAACGGTGCGTTATATAGAATATATCCGTGCCTTGACGGATAACTTGTAGTAGTGTAGTTACCTGTATACAAAACAATTAGCCCTCCTGTGGGTGATGTCAAGTACATCCATATATAGTAAGAGTGTCTCACATCAAGGCAGGGCCTTCCCGTATCAGGCCAATGCAGGAGTTGGCTCACTCATCCCATACCTGTTTTTTTTTTGTTAGGGGCATGCAGTGTACAGAGAAAGTTTCTGTCGCGATGAAGGAGTTGTAGCACCCCACCAGTTTCCCCCGTACCCCCCAGCACCCCACCCCCTATAGACAGACACACCCATCCCATGTCTGTGCTCTGCACCAGTCCCAGTCCACATACCTCACAAGGAAAACATTCTTACGGAAAGACATATTTGATATTTGGGGCAAATAGACAGATAAGCGGCGAATTTTTTAAAAAAGGAGGGGGGGTCTATGAATGGAGAATGTCTAGGATGCAACTACTGTCAACATGACAAGCTAACAAACTAAACAAGGGGGGAGGGGGGGAAGAGGGCACTGTGGAAACTGGTGTAGATGCTTCAACGCAACAAACGAACAACAACAAAGAGACACAAGTAGATTTTTGTGTTTCTTCTTGCCCCACCCAAAAACACCTGAAACAGAGACACACAAAACCATGGAAATATGTGTGGAGAGCTTTGACGGAGAGAAGTACACAGTCGAGGTGGGTGTGGATGATACAACTGCGGACATACGGCGGAAGGTGGTGTCTGCAGCAGCGTTGTGCGAAGACGGCTTTGACATGAGCTTCGGAGAGAAGTTGATGGCCGAAGGAGACGACACGACGCAGCTGAGTGCTGGGGACACAGTTGTGCTGACGAAGACGAAGTCGCAGAAGGACGACGCCATTGCAGCTCTTCGTGACTTGGGTGAGACCAGGCTGACGCCAGAGCGGTTCAAAGGTCTGGCAGATCTCGAGCTGATTCATTTGTTTCTGCAGGCGGAAGTTGTTACCGAGATCCCCTTTAGATTCTTGTCAGATGGCACGTTCGAAGAACTGGATCTCAGTGGTGTGCCAGGTGTGACTAAAATAAATTACAACTTTCTCCACCACTGCACCTCACTGCACACTGCTGATTTATCTGGGTGGAGCAATGTGACACATATTGATGACATCTTCCTCTGCGAGTGCACCGCATTGAGAACCCTTGACTTGTCTGGGTGGAGCAATGTGACACACCCTGGGCATTACTTCCTCTGCGTGTGCAGCGCATTGACCACCTTGGACTTATCTGGGTGGAACAATGTGGTGCAAATCGGGAGCTATTTCCTCTCCGGCTGCAGCGCCTTGCGAAACCTTGACTTGTCCGGGTGGAACAATGTGACACAGGTTGGGAAGTACTTCCTCTCCAAGTGCACCGCATTGCAAGGCCTTGACTTATCTGGGTGGACGAGTGTGCGGCACATTGAGAAAGGCTTCCTAAAAGAATGCAAAATACCTACAAGCAGCATCAACGTCACCGGATCGAGCAGTGTTGTGTCAGAATGTGTAGTGAATAGGCGTAACCTCCTGGGAAAATGTGTGTGCATGTGAGGCATGTGCATCGAGGTTTTAGTGGGTACGTCGTTGCTAACAAACAATATGAGTGTGAGAAAAAGCCCCTGGATATAGCGTAAACAAATGTGACAAAAGAGCGGCAATTCTTTGTTTTTGCAAAATGACAACACATCTCGTTTCCCACCCCACCCCTCTTCCACCTGCCCTCCCCACACACCTGTCCTCACAGAACAGAGTAACTCCCCTGAACATGGACATCACAGGACACTTTGAGTCTGCAAGCTGTGTGATAGAAGTGGACGGGAGTGACACACTTGCAAAGGTGAAGGGGAAGCTTGTTGCGGAGCTTGGGGTGCCACGTGCTCGGCATGTTGGTGTGCGGATGAGAGGCGGTGGCGACATCGGCAACGACGACTTGCGCATCTGCGACACGCAGATGGATGAGGGATGTGCTGTTGAGCTGTTCTTCACTGGTGCCAACATTACTCCTGGGGTGATACAAGGTTCAGAGGCGACAAACTTCCTTACACTCTCCCCGTGTGACAGGTACCTTGCAATGACGCATAACGAGAATAGTGTGTCCATCTTCGACACCGAAACACATGAGAGTCTGTGTCAGTTCCCGTGCTTCTCTACTTGTACCCCAGCATTCTCACCTTGCAGTGAGTGGATCTCATGCATCAACAAGGACACGCAGTGTGCTGACGTTCGTGACGTGAAGACAGGTGCATTGAAACACTCCTTTGGAGATGCAGGTGATGCGACGTTGGCGACGGCATGGTCACCCTGTGGAACAAAGCTGTTGACGACGATGTCACGCTGCAGGAAGGGTTTGCAGGTGTGGGACATTGCAACAGGCGTTCTTGTGCATGAATGGGACCACATTGTGGAGTGCATCTACTTCATGGTAGTGTCAGGCGACAAGGTGGCGATGTTTGTGAAAAACAACATCACTGTGTGGGACTACACAACAGGGGTGGAGGTGCTTGTTCTTTCATGTCCTTCTTGGATAGGTTACGTGGCACTGACACCGCACCAGCGTTTCATTGCAGCGTGTTGTGATACATGTGTGCGTGTCTGGAACATCGAAACAGGTGAATGTGTATTTGAAAACGACACAGAAAACGAGTGGAATGATGTTGCTGTGTCGAACGACATTGTTGCTGCCCACTCTTCCGCTGCATTGTGTCTGTGGTCCATCTCAACAGGGGAAGAGCTCTTGCACCGTGAATTTGAGTTTGACCACGAGTATTCTTACGGCCTTGCAATGAGCAGCTGTGGTGGTGTGGTGATGCACACAGGGAGTAACGGTGTTGAGATTGTGGACATCTCACACCTGTCTTGAATCTCTCTTGAGTATCCGACCACCCCACACGACACACCAGGGTCGTATACTGCGCAAGACAATATGAGGTGAGAAAAAGCCCCTGGAGAGATGGATATAGCGTAAACAAATGTGACAAAAGAGCGGCAATTCTTTGTTTTTTGCAAAATAACAACACATCTTGTTTTCCTTCACAAACACCACCCCACCCCTCTTCCACCTGCCCTCCCCACACACCTGTCCTCACAGAACAAAGTTACTCCCCTGAACATGGACATCACAGGACACTTCGAGTCTGCAAGCTGTGTGATAGAAGTGGACGGGAGCGACACACTTGCAAAGGTGAAGGGGAAGCTTGTTGCGGAGCTTGGGGTGCCACGTGCTCGGCATGTTGGTGTGCGGATGAGAGGCGGTGGCGACATCGGCAACGACGACTTGCGCATCTGCGACACGCAGATGGATGAGGGATGTGCCGTTGAGCTGTTCTTCACTGCCAGCATCACTCCTGGAGTGATACAAGGTTCAGAGGCGACAAACTTCCTTACACTCTCCCCGTGTGACAGGTACCTTGCAATGACGCATAACGAGAATAGTGTGTCCATCTTCGACACCGAAACACATGAGAGTCTGTGTCAGTTCCCGTGCCTCTCTAATTGTACCCCAGCATTCTCACCTTGCAGTGGGTGGATCTCATGCATCAACTACGACACGCCGTGTGCTGACGTTCGTGACGTGAAGACAGGTGCATTGAAGCACTCCTTTGGAGATGCAGGTGATTCGACGTTGGCCACGGCATGGTCACCTTGTGGAACAAAGCTGTTGACGACGATGTCATGCTGCAGGATGGGTTTGCAGGTGTGGGACATTGCAACAGGCGTTGTTGTGCATGAATGGGACCACATTGTGGAGTGCAACCACGTCATGGTTGTGTCAGGCGACAAGGTGGCGATGTTTGTGAATAGCAACATCACTGTGTGGGACTACACAACAGGGGTGGAGGTGCTTGTTCTTACGTGCCCTTCTTCGATAGGTTACGTGGCACTGACACCGAACCAGCGTTTCATTGCAGCGTGTTGCAACAAATCTGTGCGTGTCTGGAACATCGAAACAGGTGAATGTGTATTTGAAAACGACTCAGAAAACGGCTGGGATGATGTTGCTGTGTCGAACGACATTGTTGCTGCCCACTCTTCCGCTGCATTGTGTCTGTGGTCCATCTCAACAGGGGAAGAGCTCTTGCACCGTGAATTTGAGTTTGACCACGAGTATTCTTACGGCCTTGCAATGAGCAGCTGTGGTGGTGTGGTGATGCACACAGGGAGTATCGGTGTTGAGATTGTGGACATCTCACACCTGTCTTGAATCTCTCTTGAGTATCCGACCACCCCACACGACACACCAGGGTCGTATACTGCGCAAGACAATATGAGGTGAGAAAAAGCCCCTGGAGAGATGGAAAAAGCGTAAACAAATGTGACAAAAGAGCGGCAATTGGTGTGGCTGAAAGGGGGTGCTGCTGTTGTGTTATTTTCTGCTATTCTGGGAATCTGGATTTTTTGGTGCGGCTGAAGGGAGGTACTATTTTGTGCTACTTTCTGCTACGTTCTGCTATTTTGGGGTCGTCAGCCACACCAGGGTCGTATACTGCGCAAGACAATATGAGGTGAGAAAAGCCCCTGGAGAGATGGATATAGCGTAAACAAATGTGACAAAAGAGCGGCAATTCTTTGTTTTTTGCAAAATAACAACACATCTTGTTTTCCTTCACAAACACCACCCCACCCCTCTTCCACCTGCCCTCCCCACACACCTGTCCTCACAGAACAAAGTTACTCCCCTGAACATGGACATCACAGGACACTTTGAGTCTGCAAGCTGTGTGATAGAAGTGGACGGGAGCGACACACTTGCAAAGGTGAAGGGGAAGCTTGTTGCGGAGCTTGGGGTGCCAGATGCTCGGCATGTTGGTGTGCGGATGAGAGGCGGTGGCGACATCGGCAACGACGACTTGCGCATCTGCGACACGCAGATGGATGAGGGATGTGCTGTTGAGCTGTTCTTCACTAGTGCCAACATTACTCCTGGAGTGATACAAGGTTCAGAGGAGGCAAACTTCCTTACACTCTCCCCGTGTGAAAGGTACCTTGCAATGACGTATCGCGAGAATAGTGTGTCCATCTTTGACACCGAAACACATGAGAGTCTGTGTCAGTTCCCGTGCTTCTCTACTTGTACCCCAGCATTCTCACCTTGCAGTGAGTGGATCTCATGCATCAACAAGGACACGCAGTGTGCTGAAGTTCATGACGTGAAGACAGGTGCATTGAAACACTCCTTTGGAGATGCAGGTCGTAATAGGACTGCCACGGCATGGTCGCCCTGTGGAACAAAGCTGTTGTCGTGCTGCAAGAGCAAGTGTTTGCAGGTGTGGGACATTGCAACAGGCGTTCTTGTGCATGAATGGGACCACATTGTGGAGTGCAACCACGTCATGGTTGTGTCAGGCGACAAGGTGGCGATGTTTGCGAATAACAACATCACTGTGTGGGACTACACAACAGGGGTGGAGGTGCTTGTTCTTTCATGCCCTTCTTGGATAGGTTACGTGGCACTGACACCAAACCAGCGTTTCATTGCAGCGTGTTGTGATACATGTGTGCGTGTCTGGAACATCGAAACAGGTGAATGTGTATTTGAAAACGACACAGAAAACGAGTGGATTGATGTTGCTGTGTCAAACGACATTGTTGCTGCCCACTCTTCCGCTGCATTGTGTCTGTGGTCCATCTCAACAGGGGAACAGCTCTTGTTCCGTGAAGTTGAGTTTAACCACGAGCATTCTTACGGCCTTGCAATGAGCAGCTGTGGTGGTGTGGTGATGTACACAGGGAGTATCGGTGTTGAGATTGTGGACATCTCACACCTTTCCTGAATATCTAACCACCCCACACACCACACCTACGCTCCCGGCATCCTGCCCATCGATAATGGTACGGAGCCACGGTCTTGAAATCAGCAGCCGTGTAGAACATCGTCTAGCACAGAGTGGATAAAGGTGTTGAGATTGCTTCATACCACACCCTGCAATACGCCCCACCCCCGATATGTCTAACCCAAGCCTGCCCTCGACATGATTATTTCAATTTCATCCACCTCCCACCCCACTCCCCACACACTGCAACCCGAGGCTTAGCTTTTTGTCTTTCAACTTCTTTCCCCCCAAAAATACTATCCAAACCATTCCCCACAGACATATACACACCTTCTCTGCCCTTCTCTCAACGCTTCTCATTCGTTGTCCATTTTTTGATCATGGCAGGTGTCGTGCATTCCTTGACTTCCCCTCCTTCTTCCCCGGATCATAAAGGACCAGAACAGACTGCGGAGGAGTCTAATATGACGGAACAACGTCGTGTGGACAGTGCTGCAGCTGCAAAGTTTGCGTCGATCGCGCGGTGCATGAGCGAAGGAGAACGGCACATCCTCCGGGACGGCACGCCATGCACACCACGGACGCTGCTGAAGCGCTCGATCTCCCTCGACCCTGAACACAGCGCAGCGTACTTCGATCTCTCGCTTTTGGTCAACCCGGGGGAGGTCACAACTTTAGAGGATGGCTCGCAACACACAGAGGTGTCATTACTGTGCAATTCCATTGCATTGAACCCGCATTCCACCGATTTTAACAACCTCGCCTGCTGTCTGGAGGGGCTTGGGGTAACGGAGATCGCCCTCCACGACGGAAGGCTGTGGAACGAATCGGAGCTTCTCCTCGAAGCGATCCGTCTGGACCCTAGCAATGCGTTGCCATACAACAACCTGGGGGACCACCTTCACTCTCTTCACTGCCGGCATGAAGCGACGACCCACTCTACACAGCCCAAACCCATCTCCATCAACGGAACCGAATACACAGAGGAAATGCTCTTCAAAAAGGCGATTTCTTTAGACCCCACCTACTCCAACGCATATGCAAACCTGGCGCATATTTTGCATGAATCTGGCGTCTCTCACACCACACTAAACAACACAACCATCGATGTCCAAACCCTTCTCCTTAAATCAATAGAATTCGACTCCGGAAACAGCCACGCATTTCATAGGCTGGCCATCTATTTAGAAGGGTCGGAAATTCGGTTGGGGGATGGGTCGGTCATCGATGAAGAGGGGGCATGGAGGAGAGCGATTGCGCTGGATGAGGATAGTTATTTGCCGTATGTCCGTCTGGCTGCGTTGTGTGTGGTGCCTTTGGCGGAAAGGCTTGCACTCTTGGCGACGGCGGTGGAGTTGACGGCAGTTCCCACGCAGCGTGCAGAAGCTCTTCACAGCCTTGCATGCATCCTCCCAGACACAGAAGAAGTGACCATCACATCTGAATCCAAGGCAAAACTGTCAAGAAGCGATTTGTTCCGAAGGGCCAGAGAGCTCGACAGCCGCCTCCACCCACACTACAATAGCTCGGCGACGTTAAGGACGGAGACGAGCTGGGGTAAAGGGATTTTTGATTACATCGTCCGCGCTGTGTTGTGGGGGTGGTAGTGTGGCGTGTTGTATTGTTGGGGGCTGGATTTCAAGTCAAACTTTTTATTCGGAAAGAAAAAAACAATATTGGAGGGTCGTAAATGTCCCCCTGCTTTCATTTTGGAAGTCCGATGGCTACGTCCACAGAGGCGTTTCCATTGTTACAACTTTCACTATTTTTTGGTCATGGGTTGGGGTGTCCACCCCGTACACCCGGTCATGACCAAGGTATACTGTTCACGAGAGGGCTTTGTATTTCAACTTTTTTTGGTGACGCTATTACAGGGTCGAGATCCCCTGAGTGAATTCACTTTTTTTTGGTGTGTTTTTACATGAAATGAGTTATGTCTGTATAGGTTCACAGAACATATTATATTCGGGATAAACGTGAATACTGTCTGTATTCAGATAGCTACACATAAATCAACAGAATTAAAAAAAAGGTATTGTGGGGAGATCCGGGTGCCCGCAACAACAATATTCACAAAAAATCACAACAAATCACAACAAATCACACAAAATAAATACAAAAAATCACAAAAAAAAAATCCTATTCACAACAAATCACAAAAAATCACAAAAATCACAAAAAATCACAAGCAATCACAAAAAAAAAATCCTATTCACAAAAAATCACAAAAAGTGGATGTGATTCTTTTTGATTTGTTGTGATTTTTTGTGAATAGGATTTATTTTTTGTGATTTTGTGTGATTTTTTGTGAATAAGATTTTTTGTTTGTGATTGTTTGTGAATAGGATTTTTTTTTTGTGATTGCTTGTGATTTTTTGTGATTTTTGTGATTTTTTGTGATCGTTTGTGATTTTTTGCGAATAGGATTTATTTTTTGTGATTACTTGTGATTTTTTGTGAATAGGATTTATTTTTTGTGATTTTGTGTGATTTTTTGTGAATAAGATTTTTTGTTTGTGATTGTTTGTGATTTTTTGTGAATAGGATTTATTTTTTGTGATTGCTTGTGAATATTGTTGTTGCGGGCACCCGGATCTCCCCATATTGTGGAGTTCATCCTCGGGTGTCTACATATGCAACCAAGTTTTCAAAAAAAAGAGAGAAAAATTTAAATTATGGTGTGATCACCAAACCAGTCTCACTAAACCCCCAAAACCCACGATCCAAACACCCCAACCCTCCTGCACCCAATTGATACCAAACAATGATTCAAAAAACGGCTATTATTTCTTGCCTCTCTTCCGTGGTCTCTTCTTATGCGTCTTCTTCCTCCTCGTCTTCCGTCGGAATTCAATTGTTTTTTGTTCTTCCATAAAGAAAGGGTGCATGTGTTGACCCTCTCAAATACTTTCAATTCTGTGAACTGAAAGTATATGAATCTAATTCTTCCACCACCACCTCCTCCTCTTCGTTCACGTCTAGCTCTGCTTCTCAAGACACTGTTGCAGCTAGAGATGATGGGGTAATTCTTCTCGCCGTCAAACTTGAAAGGATTATTCAGAATTGTCTTCGCCGTCGTAGCCAATCCCCTCTCGTCTCGACTTCTCCAATGAGGAAGTATTTTTCGTGATTGTCTTGCAGGTTCAAATGGGGGAAATGGGTCGCAGGAGGTGTTCATTCTCGCATTGGAACTGCGAAGGTTGCAGCATCGATGATCACTCACCAAAGGCATTTTTTTTTTATCGCCGTTTTTTTATCTACGCAAACCAGCAGATTCGTGGGAAAATTTGGGGGTGTGGTGAATGGGGGCTGAAAATGCAAGTTAATACAAAGTAACGGCAAAAAATTGGCATTTTTTTTTGCCCAATTACACTCAATTTCATTCAATTACGGCACCACCCGACACCCGGAGAAAAAAAACGGTACACGTAAAGTAAACACCCCGCTCGTTGCTCGTTCCCCCCCCCCCCCCCCCTATTATGATCTCTTTTTCATCCTCCTTTCCCTTATTTTCTTCTCTCAGGCCATACCTCACTGTGAGGTGGTCTGGTCCCTGGAACACTGAGAAGACTTTGTTGTACCATTTCATTGTGCCTGCGTCCTCCGATGAACGGTGAGGCGTTTGCACTTTCAACGTTTCTTTCATTTGAAGATGCGCATGCACGTCAGGCACGTTTATCTTTTCACCTTTTCTTCAAAAAAGTTTGGGTACATTTAGTGCACCCTATTATACCTTCTATTCAGTAGAATAGTTGGTGTGAAACGATCTTTTCTTTCCTTACAAATTAATCAACAAAAAAAGCCAAAACACTAAGTAACAGAGTCAGTTTCTCAGCCTCGTGTCTTATGTGGAAAGGATTATTAAAAATAAACGAACGACTTTTACCAAACCAAAGATATAAAGACTGTCTACCCGCTTACAGTTTCCCTGTTAGCAACTCCCAAAGTACAATACTCGGGGGGGGGTTCGATAACCCCGCGGAGTGTCAGAGTGCCTGCGTTTCAGAGAGCGCTATCTTTGCACTATCAATTTCACTTTTTTGTTTTTTTTTTATTTTTGGTTTTTTGGGAAATTGTCGTGCTTTCACTCTCGTCCTCTCTCTCTCTCTCTCCTCCCTCCCTCCCTCCCTCCCTTGCACTACTCACAGTGTTGATTATCGCCGTGCTCCACACGTCGTGTATTATCCCCTTTCACTGCATTTTGCTATACCCGCTCCAATTTCTTGCTGGATATATTTGGGCGCATGACCCGTATGTTGGCACCTTGATTTTTTTTTAAAACGAAAGTTGGGAACATTTTTGATCCCTATAGCTACAGTGCGGCACCATATTACGGGTAACTTAACTATGGGTAAATATTGGAGTTACCCATAATTATGCGCACCCGTAAGATGGCGCCGCACTGTATGCTATCAATTTGAATTGCATATGTTGAAATACTTAAACTTAGAAGTTAAAGGGAGATTAATGTCTCCTAGGAAGACATTACCCGTAAGGTCAGTTTCCCTTTTCCTCGTGGCGACACATCCGCACACCCTTTTAATATTTTTGGTGTCTTATCACATCGGGGTGTAGAGTGTTCATCTATACTAGGCTGATTGGCGCCGGGCTTGGTGGTAATCCATGGTGATGGTGATCGGTTTAAATCGGTGGTAAATGGGGAATGACAGGCCCGCGTCAATCAGCCAAAAACAGAGTGTCTTTTTTTTTTACGCACTTCTTTTCGACAAAAAAAAGTTGAAAGCGAAAAGTAATTATTTTTTTACGCACACTACTTTGTGAGCGGAAAGTGTCACCGTCGTTCACTCACCCAACCGTGCTCCGCAACACCACCACCCAACAAGTGATTTTTAGTGTGTGTGGAAGTGTCAACGCATCAAACAACTACAAGAAGGGGGGTGAGGGAACGACACGTGACACTTTTTTGATAACTTTTTTTCAAAGGATCAAAGTAACTAAGCACGAGAGGCTTAGATTCATCTTCAAAACGTTTTCTTCATTTGTTTTTACCAATGTCTGGTGTCCGCCCTGTGTCCGGTGCGGCGTTTTGCACCTTCAGCTTCCCCCTTTTTTTGTACGCAAATATTTCATTTTTTGAGGCGGGAAAAAATAAGCTAAGTAGCCGAACAAAATATGCCAACAAAAGTGTATCAATTACTTTTCCTCTTCCCTCTCTTGAGACCTTTTATTTTTTCCTTTTTCTTTTTCTTTTTGAAATTCGGACTTCGAACTGTAAGGTTCTGAAGCCGTTATATAGCGAGAAAAAAAAAACACACACGTGGACAAAATTGCGCACTGACCCGACCCCAATTAATTGCTTTCTTTTTTTTTTTTTTTTTGTGTGTGCTTACGGGTCAGCGATTGTCGGGATACCTACCAACACAAAGGTACGTACCTGCTGCTTACTTGACACGCTTTTCTAATAAAATGGGGGGGAACAGCCTACTGTGAAAACACAATATTGGTGTCTGTGTGTGGTTGTCCAAATGCACAAAAAAACCGCAACGAAGAAAAGACCTTTCTGCAGTGTACATTAGGGCTTTTACGGCAGTGGTCATCTGCACGACATTTATCTCAAAATCGTAAAAAATGGGTGTTACCGTACTCGTAAAAAAATATCGACCGTGGTAATGCGCGACCGTAAAAATGTTCGATATTTTCAGGATTTTTCTGGAAGTTCGATCCCTTTTTTTACGGCCGAACATTTTTACGATTACGGTAGCTACACGGGTATTATAGTAATCACGCCCCCCTTTTTTTTATTCTTCATAATTTTTTTTTTTTTTTTTTTGTATTGAGTATTCCCCCTCTCTTTTTTTCGAACCCAGGGTTGCAAATTTGCGTTTCATGTTACACAGCATTCATTGCAACTGAAACGCCAAATCCTGGGGGGAATTGTGGCAAGCTTTTTTTTTTTTGCCCCCTTTTTTATTTTATTTTTTTTGCTCCTCTCTTCCCACCCCCTTCCCTCTCCAACACCACAGAAGTGTGTCATCGCGCTTTGTGTCTTTTCAGAACCTAAAAACCTTATGTATCCCTTCCCACCTCCTCTGATTTTTTTTAAAACCTACATTTGTTATCCACCTAGCTCCTTGCCCTCCTGTTCCTTGAAATATCCTCAAAAAAGAGCTGTTTTCCGGGTGTATATCACTATTGTTCACGCAGTGGTAGACAAGCAAAAACGTGAACACCCTCCGTACCCGATGTTCCCATTGTACACGTCGCCGTTCTTCCACAACGAGGACACTTCTCTTTGTGAGCTTTTCATTGGAAGAGAAGGTGAGGAAGAAGGTCAGGGTGGGACGACGTAACCTTTCCCTTCGATCTTTCTTCCGCTGCCCAATGTTTTCCTGACCACCTGGTCGAAGGCCTTATTGAGTTGTTCTGAAACCGCAGTAGAAAAGGACGGCGGAGGGGGGGTCTTCTCGTTAGCGCATGCACGCAGAACTTCCCATCTCACTCTGAACCAAACGCAGGGTATCCAATGTTACAAACGGAGAAACAGGGGATGCACTGCGTCATTCTTGCTCCAGTGATGGAGACTGGCAGGCAAAACGCGTTGTGCGTGCTCCCCTCCTTCTTGCAGCAACTCTGTCCCTGATGAACATTTGAAGACACTCTTCCTGCCCCTCCCCCCCGAACCAATACCGCATGCACGGTGTGCTTATATTCTCGTTGCTTTGGCAGCCTTAACGCACGGGGTTGGGGTTGGCCCACCGTATAATATTATTCTCTGATTTTTTTGTGACCAAATTTTTTTATATCACATTTTGAGTACCACTGTTACCCTCCACTTCCAGGTCCTCCTCCCTCCCCCCCACCTCTTCTGAGGCTACAAAGTACAAGGGGGTAGGGGGGTCTCTTTTAATACCCCATTCTCTCTTATTATCCATTCTTCCGTTTTGATAGCCGTATACCATGCCTACCGACCAAACCCTGCTGGACGCTTTGTCACAGCTGGTGACCATTACAAAGGGGCCTACTGGGAAGGTTCTTGACGTTTCCTATGAGAGGACCGAGACGCTACATGCACTACAGTATTTGGGACGACAACTGATCCAAGAAGACAAAGAGATGGCATTAGCATTGCGCCAAGGGGATGACGCTGGGGGGTGCCGAAAGCCATTTGACCGTACAGTGTTTCTGCGACTGTCCTCCTGGTCGTTGCCCTCCGGGGTTTTGATGCCCCTTTTTTTTAATGTGCATGATGATGACTTTGAGCTGCTTGCCTGCGTTGTAGGGTTTTTTACACAGCTTCTTCTTCCTCCGCAGGAAAATGCGGCAGAGCGGGGAGTTATCTTCCGTTTCCTATCTACTGCGAGGGCGGTGTTGACTCATTCAAAATTGCTGCAACGATTGAAAGAATTGTTGTTGCGGCTGATCGAAAAGAGGGGGCTCTCTCAAGATGGAAGCGGGGGGTTAAGTGTCTGGGAGCAGAGGTTCATCACAGCGACCTTGAATTTTGTGGTGTCCGGACTGCGTCTTCCGGATCTACCAGACGCGATGGGGGCGTCGGACGATATGTTCGACAGGATTTTGACGGCGATGGAGGGGGCTAAGGTGCTGGATATTCTACAGCTCATAATTCATCAGAATATCACAGATCCGTTGGAAAAACAGCATCTCAAAAAGCACGAAGAAAACGACCAAACAAATGAAAATGAAAGCCAACCCCACAACAACGAAGAAGCAGAACCACAGCAACACCCAACCCCACCTCAACCGGACGCAACGCAGTACGGCGAAACGCAGCTGTCTCTCGTCCCTGATAGCTATTTGATGGACACTCAGGAGGCGGGGGTGGGGGAGACGCAAGCATTGCCTGACATCTTCGACTCCGCTGATGTTCCTGAGGGCGGTGGTAATGGTGGTGCTGGCACCACAGCAAATGCACCCCCGGTTGTGTTAAACATTCGTCCTGCGGGGATTGAAGTGCCAGAGGCAACGCCACCACCACCACCACCACCACCATCATCACCAAAGCCATCGAACGTTTCTTCGCATTCATCCGAAATGGCAGATTTGGAATCAAATGAAGAAAAAGAGGAGGATGAGGAAAGCAGCGTCTTCGATGATGCAACCTCAGCAAGCACCGAGTCTCTCGCCGGCAGCAGTGTTCCAGAGCGGGACGGCATGAAACGCGACCTGAACGACGAAGCAGACGGGGAGGATGCACACACCAAACCATCTGTCCTCGAAAATTTATTGACCCGCCCGCCGGCGGCGATATTGCACAGCGCTGGGCCGACCCTTCTCACCGAAGGTACCATGGAGTTATGGAACAACCTCGTTCTTGATGTGTTCAACCTCCTGTTTCTCAACGAAGATTTCACCGAACAAAGTGGCTTCGAGGAGCCAAATGGCACGCACAATGCCACCCCGTTGGCACAATCGCTACTAAAAGAGAGACAAAACAAATTAATGAGTGTCACCGCAAAGGCTGGAACGTTTAGTGGAAACTTTGGGAGACAGGGGTTTTTTGTACGGAACAATACGATTATTAGAGCAGAGGCCTTAAATAAAGGAGGAATCGAAGAGCCTGCACAAAGGGTGACCAAAAAACAGCTGCATGCGACCGACCAGGAGGCTACGACACATAGGAGATCGCAACGTACCCGGCATTTGCTTTTCGAAAATTTTGCGTTTCTCTGTTCTGACCCCGCGGTTTGCTTTGAGCCGACTGAAAGAAGGAATACACATAACGCTCCTCTCGCATTTCCAACAGGGTTTGGTGCAGCGCATTCGATTCTTGATGAAATTATTCAGCACTACAAAGAACGACTGTTCGAAGAAGATGGGCAAATGGCTGAAGAAGAGCGCGCCTTTTTAACCAACCAAAAAGGCAATGCTGTTGACGAAGAAGACGAAGAAGTCGTCGAAAACAAGGTACGGAATATGGAGGATGGGAACCTCAGGGTTACCAGATTTCTTCGCTTTTCGTGCAAATGTTTGAATTTTGTGAGAGGTGTTTCGGTGCGGCAGAATATTAATGGAGTGGCTTCACCACTGAACTTATCGATTGGTGGCATTTCAAAGGTTTTATCCGAAAAAATTTTGGGTCGTGCGTTTGATCTTTCCGTCTATTATTATCAGCTTGAAACCGGGCATGCTCAATGCAAAACTATTCTCAAAACGTTGAAGGGGGCGACGCAACGGACCGAATTCCGAAAATTTCAAAATACTTGTGTAGAATTTCTGAAAGAAGCCTTCACCTTTGCGTCGTCACTCCTGGAGACCTACAAACCCAAAGAGGGGCAGGATGCCACCCAAGGCCAACCCACATACCTCGCTGCCCGATCCCTTTGCCTTGCTGTGTTGCACGATCAGTCGCGGATCCGATCGCTCTTCAACTTTGTGAAGACGCAGGAGGTAAGTAAAAACACCTCAAAATATCGGTCAGATTTATTGCAATTGGTTCATGTGATTATGCAGTGTTTGGCTCATGTAGAGAGAGACGGGAAGATCTACTTAACGAAGAAGAGGTACCGAAAGGCGACTCGCGGGACAAGAAAAAGGAGAAGGGTGGGAAGCGCTTCTGGGAGCGGGGTTGAGGAGAGTGACACCGAGATGGGGGTTTCATCTGCGAGCGGTGGGGAGGAGCAGGAGCGGGCTGCAGACGAGGCAATGATTGTCGACTCCGAGAACGATTCCGATGCGTCATCTGATAGTATGGTGGACAACCAAAACGATGACCCTACAGCATACCCCGAGGCGCTGAAGGAGGCTCTCCGCTTCCCCGAGGTCGCAACACAGCATCCGCACCTCTGTGCACTTATTGAAGAAGAAGAAGAAGGGTTTGTGGAATCGCATCCTGGATTGGCTTTGTTGGGAGTCGCGTCGGTTTTGCAGGCTTCGCAGAGATCTGCGAATGATGCGCTGTCCAGTGCGCAGGATAGACTGTTGGGGTGTTTGTATGATGGGAATTTACAATCAACTCAAAAAATTCAAAAAAGTCAAAAAACGAAGAAGACAGTACGCATTGCCCCGATTATCCATGATGACGAAGCTTCGGAGTCTGCTGACTCTTATGAGTCGGTTTTGGAAGATAGAGAAACACGGCTTAATGTGCTTTGGGAGGAACTTCTTCATCCTCGAGCGATTCAAACCTATGCAGATACGTTGAAGGAGTGGCAGGATAACAGTGATGAGACCAATGCCTGTCTTGCTTTTTTCTTGCAAAAGGTTGCTGTCGATATGAGGTGTCCGCAATGCGTGCTTACTGTGGAGCTTCTAACCGTTTATGAATCGATTCTTCAGACAGTCGCCTTGCTCCGTCGCAGCTCCCTTCCAGTTAGAACATCATTCGATCTTCTCTCCAACGTTGCAACCCTTTTAGTCCGAAAATGGTTCGCCATCCAACGGCACAACAAATACTGGGTCGCAATGTCGTTAGTACAATGCACCCGGTTTGAAGCGAATCTGGTGGCAGAAGGGGATGAAGCCTTGGTTCTACTGCAGGATTTGGGAAGTGCAAGGCAGAGGACTACTCCATTCGGTGAGCGCTTGGATGATGTCCCACCTGAAGATGGTCCAAATGACCTGAACGAAATGCATCTGTCGGACGGTGAGGACGCTCCCTTAGAAGGTGGGGTCATAACGGCGCGTACGGAAAAGAATACAGCGAAGCTCCAGCGCCGGCAGTGGACCGCTGCTGATGATAGGACCCTGTGTGACGCATGGCAGGTGTACATCGCGACACATAAAGACGGCTTCATCGGATGCATGAAGCAGAAGCTGTTCAAGGATAAGGTATGGCGCGATTTTTTTTATAAACCCCCCCCTCTAGGGGGGTCAGTGGTGTATAAATCCCTGTACAAATACTGTCACAAACCCATTTTTTTGAAATTTAGGTGAAGAAATCCACCAAAAAGGTCGTACCTGGCCGCAAATCGCCCTGGGGATCACCCAAATATCCCATTAAACCACCTGACAACCTCTACAGAGACTTTCCTGATTTAAAAAAATCGGTTTTTTGTGAAAAAAAGGCCAAAAATGCGTAACGCTCGCGTAACGCTATTGGGTCAATTTTCAACACTTTTCAAAAAAAATATTTGAGGAGACATTAGGCCTTCTAAACACCCGAAAACCACCTCGGCCCACATCCGGTGGGGTCCCAGGGTGGAAATGTATGGTTTTTGCAGCTTTTAGGGGTCCTGTGTGGGCCCCAGATGTATTCTGTAGTGTCTGAAACGCTTAAAAAAGCAGTACTGCCCTCACTTCTTAGCATGTTTACACACATAAAAACCCCAAAAAAATTGTCCCCAGGTCCACAGAAGTCCCCAAAACCACTCAAAAGTGATTGCCGGACCCCACTGGGGGTGGAAAAAATTGTTTTCAGATGGTTTTGCCCATTTTGGTGACCTCTGGCTCGAAACCTCTCCGATGTCACACTTCTGTCACACTTTCTCCTCCCGGCCAAAATGCGGTTTTTGTGTATAAAAAAAATTCAAAATTTTCAGCAAAGACATGCAAAAAACTGGACTTTTGGCTCTAAAACCCCCCGGAAATCACTCCGTGCACACATCTGACTGGAAAAAACCACTTTTCCTCTTGTTTTGGACTATTTCAAATTTTTGAATTTTTTGATAAATCGCCTTGTATCAAATCCCCTCTGAAAAGGGGGAAATTGGGTGAAAACGCGACAAAAAGTGTCAAAAAACCGAGAGAAAAAGTGCCAAAAAGTGCCAAAAAGGCATCAAATAGTGAGGAATAGTCCCACAAATGTGTTTTCTGGGGTGGTTTTGTGTTTTCGGATATTTTTTTTACACTTTTTCATGATTTTTTGGGGGGTGTGACAGAAAAAAGGGTCTCACTGATCCCCCTAACCCCCCCCTCGCCTAATACACGTTTCTAAACGTGAATAATCCGCGTAACCTGAATAATAGGCGTAAAAATAAATTGAAAACGTGAATAATACGCGTGCGCCCGAAGAAAAAGCAAAAATAAACGTGAATATTAGGCATACCCCAACATTAGGCGAGGGGGGGTTTTAGTATGGAATACGTCAAAATGAAAGACGCGTTTTTTCGGTTGTAATGAGTCGTACAGTCTTCCCCCTTCAATATAGTGCCACATAGCGAGAGAATGCGCAACATTAGTGTTGTGTGCATTATGGGTGGAATTTTTTTTTTTGATAGCACCTCCATCCACCCGTCCTGAATGGCCTTTTCCACCTCCTGTGATGTGACTGATTCATCTTCCCCCGCTGAAGAGATTTTGGCATGAGTGCCCACAACTTTGGATGCTGGCATTTCACATCCAGCGATGCCTCAAGCAATGTTGTTGATCAGATGTGCTACACAGCTGACAAAAATCATACCCACGGCCCGCCATTAATCTGGATCATCCGTCTGCGCTCCCTTTGTCTGTCCGTATTATTTACGGAACTGGTAACTTCCACTCCGTGAGAGTTTTCATTAGTTTAGTAGAAAGTTCTTGACCTTTGTAGTGACGTCCGTCCTCGCGTACCAAGATGGAGGAACAAAACCAAGTCTGTACTTTGTGTCCAGTCGGAGAGCCGCGCGAACCCTCCCTTGAACCTCTTCCAAACCTTTCCACGTTGGCTTCCTCTCCCACGCTGCAAGACCTGGACTGAGAGTCATGCACTGAGTGTGCACAGGGACATGGACGCCCAACACACAAAGTACAAAAAGACTCTTGTTAGTGTTGCTCATATTTAGAGCAGCGCAGCTGCTGTGCGATAACGAATATGATAAGGTGACTAAGCACAGAGAGGCTTAGGATCATCTTATAAACTTTTAAATCTGGTTGACGGTACATAAATGAAGATTATTATTCGCGACACCCTCCACAGACGTACAACGACAAGGCCATCCTCTCCCGTGCAACACAGCTGGGTCTGTCCGTACCGCCAAACATCCGTGCACTCCCACTTCCCAAGGTATGCGACTTTCATTGAATCCCACCTTATCTACCCCTTTTTACACTATATCACAAAGAGTCTTTGGTGCATCTTTTTAACGTTTCTGATGTACCTGAATGGGTGCAAAAAAGTGCGAATCACCCCCCCTCCCTTGCCACACCATTTTCCCTTTTCGTTTCTATTTCACATTCTGTACTCCCGACCTAACCCTACCCTCCCCGCACAGATGAAGTGGACCACAGAGCTCGAAGACGAGCTACGTTCCCGTTTCGCAGACTACCATGCAGAACGTGACACACCACCACACGAGGCTACATACAATAAAACCCCGCTCCACACTGTCTCCGTCACGCACACCACCCTCCAAGGTCTTGCCCATGCAGAGCGTTTCCTCACCGCCCTGCGCACCGACTTCCTGCACGGCTTCGACAACCCACAGATCCTTAGAAAGGCAACCCGCCTTGAAATCCCTTCTGCGATTGAGACCACTCGCGCACATCAGCAGCAGGCGAGAGATGCTCGTGTTGTTGCGCCTCGGGTTGCCAGGCCGAAAAGGAAGAGGGAGGAAAGAGAGCCTACAGAGGAAATGCAGTCAGATGAGGAGAGCCAGCAGGCAGACAATGAAAGTCAGAGCCCGCAGAAGAAAAGAAGGAAGAAAGATAAAAGGGAGAAAAAATCGCGCAAAGAGAAGAAAGCGAAGAAGGCGAAGAAGGAGACTCAAGAAACCCAAGAAGATGCAAATGAGCTTAGTGTGCCGCAAGACAGCATGATGCCGGTGTTTGAACAAACCCTCGAAATCGTGGAGGGTGAAGAGAACGGCATTCCTCCAGAGGCTGAAGCGGCGCGACTGAAGAGCCAGCGAAAGGAGAAAAAAGACAAAAAAGACAAAAAAGACAAAAAAGACAAAAAAGACAAAAAAGGGAAAAAAGAGAAAAAAGCGAAAAAGGGCAAAAAGGAGAAGAAAGAACAGCCTGTTGTAGAAGATGATCTGGACAGTGACGATAGCGATTTATTATAGATTATTTTGTTGTTTTTGTTGTTTTTTTAGATATTATTTTCAGGAAAAAAGCCCAAAAAGAATACAAAATTGAGGGGGAAAAAGAAGCGAGATAAAAAAAAAAAAACTGGGGTAGTTTTTCTTCATGATGACCTGCGGAGAAGCAGTGCCTCAATATGGCACGATGAGTCGTTTGCACGTGTCAGCTAAGAAAAAAAAAGGACAGTGGAGATTGCACAACTGTGGCAACACACCCGAGGCAACTACACTACTCCAACAATTTATCAAAAAAAAAACAGCATTTCGGATGGTGACGAGGTCAGAAAATTCATTCACAGAGCTGGTGGATTTAGACCATCCGGAGGCTGGGTAGAATTTTGGGGTGGCATATTTTTTTTTGTGGTTTTTCATCATTATTTCTGTGCGGGTGGAAACTGGAAAACCTCGAAAAAATGGGGATTTGGAAAAAAAAAGAAAGCGGAGATATTGCACAACTGTGGCAAACACAACCCGAGGCAACTACGCTACTCAACAATTTATCAAAACAAAAAAAAAAGTTAACTTTCCGCTGCCACCAGAAAGGGGAGAAAAGAAAGTATAGTGGAGTTCATCCTCGGGTGTCTACACTAATACATACCAACAAGTTTTCAAAAAAAATAACAACTCGGCAATCATAGCCAGAGAGGGAGAGGGGTGCAAAAATAATTTTTAAAAATACCACAATGGTGTGGCTGAAGGGGGGGTGATACGCACTTCTTGCTTCCATTCAGACACACCAAAAAAAAACGTTAAATAAACTCTATGCCTGCGGTGTGTCAGCTTCGGCTGATATCTGTACCCTAGCAGGAGTTAAACCTGTTATTTTGTTGCAAAAAAAAAAAAAAAAAAATGACAGTGGAGATTGCACAAATGTGGACAACACAACCGAGGCAACTACACTCCAACCAATTTATCAAAAAAAAAAAAGAAAAAGAAAATGTTTATTCTAGATGTTATTAATGAGACCCCTCCTATCACTCCCATATCCCCCCCTATTTTTTTGAAACATTTCTCAAAAATCATTTAAATCAATTCATAACACGGTCTTATGTCGGGCTTGCCTGGTTGGGGTTTCACCTCAAGCCAGCTATACCGTATGCTAGTCATTGCACTGACCTGAAGGTTGGTTGTGATGCATATCTGGGTCTGCCGATGTTATACACAGCGAGACCCTTGACTGGGTTCGTCCCAGCCTGGAGTCGATCAGCTTCTCCTCAAAAACAGCACGACACGGTGGTGAAACATCACCAAAACAAAGCACCACATCTTCTCCCGCTATAGAAAAAAAACGCCACCACCACCACCACAAAAGCAACGTTTAAAAAAACCCCCCCCTTTTCTTCACAATGTGGACCCCCCTCCTCCTCGTCCTTGCGGGTCTCACCGGCGCTGTTGGTACACAATGGCGAAGCGAGCTGTTTAGTAACAAAGGCAACCCACATTCCATTGGCGCTTCTGTGTTTGATTTGATTGACGACCTTGAGGGCCGTGTTGAGGAGGAGGTCCAGGTGGTGTTGCTGTTGAACGCGGACTCTCGGTTTTTTCAAAGATGCAAGCCATGCGCCGCGTTGGACTCGGTTTTTAAGGCAATCACCAAACACCATCATGAAAATGGGGGTAAACAGAGTGGTCTCCGATTCGTTCGTGTTGAATATACGCAATCTACGCAGAAATTGACGGAAAATAAAAATATTGTTGTGCCAGCTCTTTTTGCATTGACGTCTGAGGTTTCAAGCGCTGAGACGCTCAAGGTGTACAGCAAACAGGCCATTGCGGGGCTTGAAGCAGAACGGTCGGGAGGGGCCTCTACACCGGCCCTTGCCTTCCTCGATGTTTCTGGGGTTCACAACCGGAGGCAACGCCGTGCACTGAAACACCTCCCAGCGCACCTCATTGACGAAGCTGTCATTGGCACCGAAGAAGGCACAACCATTCACTCTGTCGCACATTGGGTATCCCTGGTCACTAACATCACCCTGCAGAACCTCCCTAAAGAGCAGAAGACCGTGAAGGAGGAGAAGGTGGTGAGTGGAGGAGGAGGGGGGGGGAGGAGGAGGAGGTGTGAGTCTGATGGGGTTGGTGATGTTCGCAGGGGCTGTGGTGTCGTTTGGTGCGTTCCTCTGGCGTGCGTTTGAGCAGGATAAGACAGAGGATGTCGTGCAGGAAATGGTTAGGGCGTATGTCATTTTGTCTTTTCGCACAAAATCTGCGACCATAAAAAAGCCCGCTTTAAATATTTCACGTTTTATGATGAACGCTGAGGTGTTTGCTTTTTTCATCTTCTCTTTTCGTGTACGTTTTCAGGGCATAGGGTTGACCTCCCTTTCACTCTTGCTTGCAAAAAACTCCCCATCACAACAGGAACGCATGGTGGATTGCCTTTGGGGCGCACGCCTTCATCACTGGAGGACTACACTGGTGCGTGCTGGTATGGGATCACATCACCACTCCCCCCTTCAGAGCCACCAAGGGCGTTTTGCTTGTCTAAAAACCCCCCAAAAAAACCACCCAGAACTACCTAGAACCACAAAACCCACCCTATTTTGCACTTTTTACAGCTTTCTTTCTTTCTTTTTTTTTTTTTTTTTTTTTTTTGCGCTTTTTTGCAGGGTCCTCAACCGTAGACAAAGTCTGGCCACAGATTTGTCTAAGTTAAAAAAAAAGGCTAAAAAAAAATTTTCGCGCTCCGCGCGAAAAGGTCCTGTACAAAGCTAAAAATTGGGGGCTTTTTTTTTTTGTGTTGCTTTTTCGAAACTCGTTAAGTGGTCTTTTCATTTCAATAGAAGAGTTCGACAAATGAACAATCACACCCCACCCCACCCCTTCGCCCCACCCGTACCCCTAACCCCATTGTCCCCCCAACCTGATAAGCATCACACAGAAACTCTAACCTTCTTTCTTTTAAAGGCTTCAAAAATCCTTTGGATTTGGTCAGGCGTAAATTTATTCTCATTTGTCTCTGCCTGTTTGCACATAAGAATGCATAGCAGACTTGAATCCAGCAGTTTGTTTCTGTAGCTATTCTTGACGTACTTCATGCCGTTGAAGCAGCGCTCGTCTTCAACTGATGTGACGGGGATTGACAACCCAAGCAAAACAAGATCCCTCATAATGGGGTAGGCGTCTCCTGCGGAACTTGTCAAGAATGTTGCGATCAGGTCCGAAGTGTCCTTTGTTGTAGTTCTCTTCGACAAAACGTCCACCAGGATCCTCCATTCTTTCACAGCTACAGCTTTCTTTGTCTCCAGACTGTTCAGTTCTGGCGACTCCTCAACGAACGGCGTCGTGTCCACGCTCAGTAACGGCGTTGTTTGAGTGCGCGATATCACAGTATGCTCCGTCTTGGAGTACTCTGGTCTCCCACGCGTCTTCTCGCCCACAACATCGTACTTTTTGTACTCGAGTGTATGCAGCTCAGTAAATTCCTCGATGAGCTTCTTCACCTCGGTGTTGCCGTAGATCGCCAGCCCTCCGCGTTAGCAGGGAGGTTGCGGATGTCGAATACTGAGAAGCATCTCACAATGTCCATGTTCACGAATCGTTCACTGAGGCACTTCAGCAGCTCCTTGAGGTATGGCTTGCAGACCGTGTCGTGATGAATCGCAAAGTTCCGACGGGAAAGTTTTGTACCGTGGCATTGATTATACCTCGGTACCCATTCTGGGTAGAACGGGAACATGTTCGGGTTGGTTTCAAGCAACGACAATGACGCAACACATTTGTCGATGTGGCTGCAAACGGTGAGCAGGTTTGTGTTCCTGCTCTGGAGCGACGTCGACAGCACGTTCAACTCGTCCAGGACCACCGTCATGAAGGACAACGTTGCAAAAAAACCGGGCTCTTTGATGTGCTGCGCGATGAACGGTGCTTCCACGTCGCCGGCCTCTCCAAGCTTGCACAGGGCGCTGTGCACGGCGGGGTACTCCTTGCGGACGGTGCTGCAACACCTGCCGTTGGTGAGCCACCGGGTGTCACCCGGCTTTGCGATGAGGATGTCACAGTACTCACACAAGTCGCGAAGTTCCTCCAGCATCTCCTCCAGGGTGTCGAGCTTAATCTTGGATCCCGAAAAAAAAACCCACACCCACCGCAGGCCGTCGAAGAACCGGGTAATCTCCGGCGATTTCCCCTCTGCCGCTGCTTCTGGGCCACAGAGTGCGAGGGAGTGTGCGTAGCACCAGGTGAAGAGGGCGCCTGGGTTTATGTCTGCACGGATTTGTTGTTGGCAGCCCTTGTTCGAGGAACGCATTGCCGATGCGCCATCAAACGAGCATCCACTCATCTTCCCGTAGTCGAGCCCGAGCTGGTCTATCCACTTCGTCAGCAACGACGCGTAACCAGCCCCCGTCTGGTCCTTCAGCTCACCCATCATGATGAGCTTCTCGACGGGGGTGGCACCGACCATGTATCGCACGACGAAGACGAGTTGCTCCTTCTTGCTGACGTCGCGTGAGCAATCCCCCGACAGGCCCCAGAAACGGGAGGCTTTGACCTGCTTGAGGAGGTCTTCTGTCAACACCTCCGTGATGCAGGACATGATCTCTAAGACTGCACCGCAGCTGAGATAGCGTATTTGTTGTCTGAGGTATGCCTCCATGTCGGTGCACTCCAGCTTGTCTGCGAAAAAACTCAGAAACTCCTCCAAGTTAGAGTGCCCTACACCTTTGCGCGCGAGGAAAACAATAACCTCAATGCATATTTTCAGCATTTTTTGGTTGAACTCGACTTCTTTGTCGCTGTTGGCGTGCAACGTGTGAAGCACGGTTCCATTGGAAGCCTGCAGAGCGGCAGCCTTCACGAGACGTTGGTGTTTGGGGTCGCCTGCATGCGCAGGGAGGTCTCTGGCGAGCTTGGTCTTTGCATGAGAGAAAGCACCACAATACAAGCACTTGAACTTGTCTTCACCCACCACCAACCAGGGGGAAAAACGGTTCAAATGGCCCTGCACCGTGCTCTCCCGCAGACCCATACAACCTTTCTCCTGCGCTTCGCGTTTACGTTTCAGCGTGTTGGTGGAGTCGGTGTTCGCTGGTGCGGTCGTGGTGTTCGTGAGGTTGGGATTGTTCGTGTTGGAGTGCGTGGGACCTAAGAAGACAACATCGCCGTCAGAAGAGTACTCGTCGACATCATCGATTTCCATTGCTGCCTCGGGTTGCTCGGATGCTGCGTTGCGTCTCACTGGCACACATTGCTCCTCCTCCTCTTCTTCGGACGTTGAATCCACGTACTTAACAGCACTCACCTGTGGAGCCATCATCACCACACGTTTCTTCACCTTCTTGCCTTGCGACACCTGGCTCTGCACAGACACGGCAGAGGCATCGCTGTCTCCCCCCTTCTCTGCTTCGTTCATGGCGAACTCATGCGCCTCCGCAACGATCGTCAGGATCGTCTTCCGCTTGCTCCCCTCCCTGTCGTCGTCCGCCAGTTTGGCGCGATCAAACTCCTTCAACCAGAGTTTGAGCACCTTGTTGGTGTCGTTCTGGTGGTTTTTAAACCCCCTCACCGTCCCCTCCGCCACAAGAAAAAGGTGAAGGGAAGCGAGCCGGGGTGTCGGACCATCGGGGATGGACTTGTACTTGCCTGAAGACCACAGGTCGTAGTGCGTATCCCCTTTGTTGGGTTCCACCACACGTACCACAGGTGCCGCAACAGCTCCCTTCTTGAACATGGACACGATGGTGGGCTGTGCTTTGGAGGTCTTGGCAGTGGCAGGCATTTTTGCGGATGAGTTTGTTCAATTGTAGTTAGTCTGAGGAGGTGGCTTGTGTGGGTGGGTACAATGGGGTCCGCGCAGGTGAGGACTGAGGGAGTCTTGAGGGAACTCATTTTTTTTTTTGTTTTCAGTAAAGCTTCTTCTCTTTCAAACCACCCAAAAACCCAAAACCCAGGTTTTGTCTAACTTAGACAAAGCGTTTTTCAAAAAAAAAAAAATTGTCTAAGTTAAGGCCTAACTTAGACAGGTTGAGGACCCTGCTTTTTTGGGCTTTTTTTTTAGCTGCAATTTGAGCCCCGATACGTCTATTATAACATCGTAATTCTGTGATAACGAAGAGACAAGAGACTGGCTTCAACATCGTAGCGGTGTCTTCGTCGTCAAGGGGGGTGCACATATCTGCCGCAAATTCCCGCAACTCGGTCCTTGAATAGCCCCAGTACCTTTTCATTGTGTCTTTTCAAGCTGCTTCTGTACGATACCCAATGGACCTGCAAAATGAAACTTTATTAGCCGCATTGACACGGCTGAGAAGAGTCTTGAACGCTGAACGTGTGGTCATTGGCCACCGCTGTTCCCTTTTTCCACAGATACCGCTGTGCCGGATGTGACTACGTCTATCATCATGTTGAAGATGAGCACCCGCTTGCAATCTTTCTGGTCGCGGACTGACGGATTCACCACGGAGACAAATAGTAACCGTTCTTCAGCTGCAGCGTCCTTTATTCGAAGTCCCTCCCCTAATACTTCAAAATCTGCTAAAAAGTTTCGGTTTATGAAAACAACTTTCTCTTCTCTTTATCACGTTTTTTTTAAAAGATGGACACATCTTTTGAACCTTCTACGTTCTATATTGGAAAGATGAAAGCTAATTTGGATTTTTTTAAAGTGCGTACCAAAAAAAAAAATATCCTACAGCACGGCGCAGCGCCCATGGGAGGCTCTCTGTTCATGCCTGGACGTCGTGGACAGTTTCTCATCGAAGGTATCATTGTGACGGTGTATGTCTCGCTTGGTGCGTACAGCCTGCTAGCATTGCACCGTATGCGGCTGCACGTTGCGCAGCCGAAAACGCTTCTTGTGGCTGCCGAGCGTGTGGCTGAGGGTGGTGCGCACGAGCTCATCCGTGTTGCCATAGCTGGTCTCATCTTTGCATTCGTGCTTGTCCTTATCACATTCCTCCACAAGAACTATTGGTACCTCCGCGGCACAGTACTGAGGCAAATGGTGATGACTAAATAAATGCGTTTTTTTTTTTTTTTGAAAATTGGGGTAGGTAGGGGGGGAATGGGGTTCTCGAGTAGAGTTTTGGTGTACAAAAAATAGTGAAAAAAAAAATTTTCCCATCTGAATAAAACACCCCTTCCACTTCGTCTCAATGAAACTCTCAGAAAATACAAAAAAAAGGAAAATACACAATGCTCGAGACCACCCCCGACAACACCGTTGCCCTCGCAGTGCTTGAGGAGGTTACCCGCACCCGCAATGCGTCCTCTTCAGCCTCCTCCTCCTCCTCCTCTGCTTTTTCTTCTCCATCCATTCACCCACGTAATGCACAGCCACCTGTCCATCCTCGCCGTGCGTTGACAACAATCACCAACACCACACAAGGGAATCAGATAGGGAAGACACCACGCCGCGCCCCTCCAGCACCTCTTCGCACGACATCACCTCGTAGCCTCTCTGGGCAGACCCCCCCTTTGGAGCTGGCCTCGTCCCCTGAGGTGCGTTCGTCTCCAAGACGGGCCTCCACCTCCACCACCTCCCCCCCTCCTCCCTCCCCCTCCGCCGACGTCCAGGAACTCCAAGCCCAGGTTTCGTATCTCAGAACTAAGCTGTTTGAGGCGAACAATCCTCCTGTGGGAGGAGGAGGTGGAGGTGGAGGAGGGGCTTCAGAGGTAGTATCGAATCTAACAGAGGAGCGGGGACTGCTAATGGAAAGCTTGGGGCAGCAAATCGAGGAGATCCGCGTATTAAAAGGGGTGGTTGAAGATAGGGACACTGCGCTGAGAAGGGCCGCGTCTGTGGTGGAGGAGCTACGACGGAAGAACATTGTACTCGAGGAAGAGCACGGCTCTGCTGTAGAAGCGAAGAGAAGTGCTGTGGCTCGTGTTGCAGCCTTGGAGAATGCGCTTCGCGAAGCTGCGTCACGGCACACCACCCTCGCCAATCACTGCGAAAGGAAAACCCAAGAAGTTCACGACCTCACCACAGAGCTCTCCGAGGAACGCAACGTCCAGGACCGTGTCATGGCTGCCCTAGACGGCGCGAACGAAGAAATTAAAATGCTCAAGGCGCGCCCTTCCTCCTTCTCCTCCTCCTCCTCCTCCTCCCCCGACGGATCCTCATTGGCGAAGGGGCTGCAGGAGATGCAGGCGCAGATGCAAGCAAATAATATGCTGGTTTTAAGTCGTTTGGATGAGATGCGGGACACCTTTCAAGGGTCGTATGCAGACCGGGTGTGTCCAAGCTCTGTTTCGGTTGGAACGATGGAGGGTCGGTGCTACTTTTCAAGCGAAATTCATAGGCAACGCTCTCAGTCGCGGTCCCCAGGGTTTAGGCAGCATGGTCATCACGATATTCCGGTTGGCTCCTCTGGCATCCCACTCTCATCCCCTTGCAGCACCGCGAGCTCTCCTCCTCTTCGTTCTCAAGCCCCTTCAGGGTTGCCTCACCATGATGTCATGGAGGAGATCAGAGGGGAGATCAGAGGTGGAGGTGGAGGAGGAGCTGGTGGTGGTGTGCACGGAGGGGTTCCGCTAACACCAAGGGAGCTGTTTGATGTGGAGATCGAGGACGACGATGAGGATGACGTCGTGGGAAACAATCTGACGCTCGATTCCCCGTTTATGCCGTGAAGAGAAAAAGAAGAAAAAAATGATGAGTGTGATCGGAACCAAGATTCCCCTTTGGGAAACATATAACCTACCCCCGAATTCCCCGTACCTTTTCTTCGGGGGGGACATACTGCGTTTTTGAGGTGAATCATAAGAGAGAATGGGAGTGTTCATCCGTCACCATTTGCCCCAAAATGGTGCGTAATAGATTAGTTAGAAGTATCCTGCAAAAATAAAAAGCAAAGGGGCAAGGACAGTCTCCCCAGGTTTGACTTGAGGACAGTTCAGAACCACCAGGGGGTACGATAAACCACAATAGAAACTACATTAGATTTTTTTCTTTCTTTTTTTTGGTGATGACGATGGGTGAAACATTTTTTCAAAAAAAAAGCAAACAAAAAAAACAATATCGTCATTATTTATACCCCCTCTTATATGTTGGCTGTGCATTAAAACCCCCCCATTTTTTTTTGTCACCTCATGAAGGAGGAAATAGAAACAAAGCATTTTTGAACACACTTTTGCGGTTCTGGGGGACGAACCGCGCTGCAGAGATTCACTCTTATCGTGTGATGAGTGTTAAGTTTCTATTTCACGGTGGCTACGCACAGTATACAACAAAAAAGATTGGTGAATAACCAATGTTCAAGACATTAAGTAATCTAATCAGACTAAGCACAGAGAGGCTTAGGATCATCTTTATCTTGGAAAAAACCTCCTATCTGATTTCCAACAATCAACTATCCCCCCCCTACCCACCCCATACAAAACAAACAGAGTAGCAAAAACAAAAACAAGACAAAGTTAAAACAAACTTCTTCAAACCCCCCCTACCCACCTCATTCCCCCCCACCCCTTCCTTCCTGCAGGCGCTATAGCACCGTGCAGCCTAGATATTAGAATACTCTGACCATTTATTTTCTTGTGTATATTCGGATGTGACAAAGGCGAAGGGGGGGGCCTCCCGTTACGTCCATTTTTTTCCTTTTTGCAAAGACAAAGCTTTCACGGAACTTTTGGGGGTACACCCCGCTACGTGCGTACCCTGAGGGTCCGTCTGGGCCACCGTTTTCAGTGGCGAGGTATCCGAGATAAGAGGGGTGGGGGGGTGCAGGCTCAGTGGGTGTCCCCGCTGTGCGCGCCCCCTCTCCCCACTTCCCAAATTCAATCTGGCGGGACAAAAAAAAACACAGAGCTTGTTTGTATTGCGAAAGCTGCAATGTCTTCACTAATCAGGAACGAGTTGTGTGGGGGTGTCAAAGATATCAGATGCTGTCGTCCACGACTGGAAACTCTCCCTCTGTGCCTTCCTTTCGTAAGAGAAGAAAGTATATGAAAATAAGTTGTATCAGTGGAGCACACTCTAGGGTGGTACTACACCAATACAACCAAGTTTTTCAAAATAAAAAAGAGCTGCTCAAAAACACCCCTCCCTCTCTCCCTAGAGGTTAAAACACAAAACACAAAACACAAAAAACGGCATTTTTTTTCTGGTGACAGCGTACAACTAACAGACTCACCCCTTGTTTCGTTTCCCGTTTTCCTGTGTGGAGTGACGATAGCTATTGACACCGTAGTCACAAAGGAGGTTGCAGCCATCCTATCTTCTCTCATGAGTCTGAAAAAGAAAACAAAAACAAGATCCCACCCCTGAACCATTTCGACCTGAAACAACCCCTCCCTGTGTGTTCTTGGATCACGCGGGTGGTGTGCAGCTAGGAGGTGCACATTCATCTTACAAAAGCAACCTTTGTTCCATTCACTGAAACATCCCCCATCCACTCAGCACACCGACACCCTGCTTCTCCCACCGCCCCCTCTCAGACAGTGACCACACAATGGAGATATGGTTTGAATGCACAACATCTGGACAACGCTGTGCTGCAGAGGTGGGGGAGGGTTGCAGTGCTGCAGATCTGCAGGAGCGTGCTGTTGCGGTGTTGTACCCACAGAGCGTGGTGTCGGCCGAGGCAGTGGGGCTGTGTGTGGATGGTGCTGATGGTGAGGTGCTGGCACCGGAGGTTCTGATTGCCCACACCGCACTGTGTGCAGGCGGGACTGTCTATGTGAGCAGACGGAAGCAGGACAGCAGTGGTGTGTGGGTGCCGTATGAGTATCCTACAAGAGGCATATCCACCACCGGAGACGTATGCGAGGACACACTTGTACTGGGTGGCGAGGACGCCATCGCCATCAACCTCGTCACCACCGAGGTCACACGTCTCCCTTCCATGGGCGGAGATTTGTGCGAAATGGTTCTCATGCCACACCACATCGTCTACTGTAGTGAACGCAGCAAGCTTGTACACTTCAGACTGCGGGACAGCCATGCACAGGTTCTGGTACGTATGGGAGACACGGTTGAGAGACTTGTGGCCATGCGGGTCACCGAGACGGTGCTGATTGGGACCAGTGAGCAGATCGTACAGTACTCCTGCGAGGGGGTGAAGATGCGCACCATTGATCACTCTGGGCACTCCTTTGCAGTGTCACCCTGCGAGACCCTGTTGTTGAACAACTACCCTTCCGTTGTGGTGTACCGTCTGGACACCCCTGAGCTGAGTGTGGTGCACCGTGTGGACACAGGGCTGCGCAGGTCGTTCACGTTGCGGCCTTCGTTTTCGCCTGACGCAAGCCTCGCAGTGTTGAGCTGTGGCGACAAACACACCGTCCGCACCATTGACATCGTCTCCGGTCAGGCCCTCTGCACACTGTCAGGTGACATTATTCATGCTGCCTGTTTCAGTGCGTGCTCGCGATACCTCTTCACGTCCTCTACCACGAGTGTGCAGCAGTGGGACGCACGCAGTGGAGCCCCCATGGGACGGATCCACGACGTATCATCATTCGCCTTTAGTGTGCATGCCTCGACAGATGGGTGCAGGCTGCTTGTTGTGCAATCCCACGTCAGCGCGGTGCTCGACATTGCTGCCCTCATGCAGGTATCAGAGCAGGACGCCCTGCAACATGGTCCCCGAGCGGAGGAGTCACGCTGCAGTAGGTGTGTGTGTTCGTGAAGGGGAGGGTGTGGTTCGTTGGGTCGTGCTTCTACGGCATGGGCCTGCGGGTGATTGAAGCTGTTTGTTGTTGAGCTGAGTGAGATGAGGAAGAAAGGAATATTTGGAAATTCGTTCTGGTTAGTTCGTTTTGTGAGGGAAAGGGTTATGTGTGAACATCAGTTTTTGGATAGTTCCTGCACAGGGCACTTGCCCATGATGAGGTTGTGAGGTGTTATTTGAAAGTGTCTCGTCTGTTGTGGTTGGGGGTCTTTGTGTGTGTTTATTTGTATACCAATTTGTGGCAACAGGAAATAGAAACGCCTGACGGTTGCTTTGTTTAGCTTTTTCTCACAACCAGCACCGTACAGTGGGGAACCATCACAACAGCTTGCGGAGTGGCAAACGAGGTAACCGTTTGCCCCGCATTGCTTTTCTTATACGGTCTCAGACTTGTTGCTTTTTACTGAATTACTTTTCCCAGTTTATCTTGGTGTCTGTTTCTACTTTTCTCGATGTTTTTACAAAAGAAACTCTTTATCTACTGTTGACCGGGAGAATCGAGATCTCGAAAAATATTTTGAAAATATCGAAATTGCATTTCACATTTAGTCGAGACTCGAAAAAGAAACCCAAAACCACATCTCGGTCGCACAAAGATCTTTGCACGACTGTGTTGTTGACTGTCGGTCTGTTTTATTGCATCTTGCTTTCCCTTTTATGAGGTGACGAAGCACAGAGAGGCTTAGGTTCATCTCAACTCTTCTCTGTGTTACCCCTTCTCTTAAACATGCAAAGCAAAGGCTTCGGTGAGGCTGCTTACCCAACCAAAGGATGTTGCAGCAATCCTATCTTCTCTCATGGGTCTGAAAAAGAAAACAACGACAAGATCCCACCCCTGAACCATTTCGACCTGAAACAACCCCTCCCCAGGGGTCCTAACGCTGTTCTCAAAAAAAATATAAATGGTAACTTCAAGGTCACTTCTCGTTTTTTGAGGGGGAAAAAAAAAACTTTCCCCCCTCAGAGGCGGTATGGTAACAACACAAAAAGTGTCGTTGCAAAGGTGGAAATCCTCGGACATACACACTGGGAAGACGTTGGTTATCGCTGTATCATCAGACCAACCTGCGGAAAGCCTGGTCTCCCCCAGGCCTCCCCTCCTCTGCAGCCTTGATAGCTTGGTAGCCACTGGTGATCCACAAGCCGTAGTGGGTGTCAGCCTTCGTATCAGTAACCTCAGTGCATTTATAAAAGAAACGGCGGTCACAGCACCCAAAGGTTCCTGGCGAAGCCACGGTACGCAACATTTCTAAAAAATGTTGCCATAAAATGTCACTGTCGTTGGTAATTATCGTATCCGCGAATTTTCCTTTACGTATTTTGCTAAAACGAAAGTTTCTGGCGAAGCCACGGTACGCAACATTTCAAAAAATTGCGCGAAAATTATACATTGTGGCAAGCTCTGCAGACTACTGATCTTGGCAAAAAAAGAAAAAAAAATCCCGGACCCGAAGCATGCTCAAATAAGATTCGCAAAGAACAAGCTACAACGTGTTCCCGGTGTATGTTAAGCATCCGAGGTCACTTCGTGACACCGGATTTCAAAAATAAAAAAGGGGAAGGTCACTTTTTAGGGCACTTTTCGAAGGTCACTTCGAAGTGACCTTCGGATTTCAAAAAAATAAAAAAGGCCACTTCAGAAGTGGTAAAAGTTACCACTCTTAGGACCCCTGCCCCTCCCTATGTGTTCTTGGATCACTGCAGATGGTGTGCAGCTAGGAGGTGCACATTCATCTTACAAAAGCAACCTTTGTTCCATTCACTGAAACATCCCCCATCCACGCAGCACACCGACACCCTGCTTCTCCCACCGCCCCCTCTCATACAGTGACCACACAATGGAGATATGGTTTGAATGCACAACATCTGGACAACGCTGTGCTGCAGAGGTGGGGGAGGGTTGCAGTGCTGCAGATCTGCAGGAGCGTGCTGTTGCGGTGTTGTACCCACAGAGCGTGGTGTCGGCCGAGGCAGTGGGGCTGTGTGTGGATGGTGCTGATGGTGAGGTGCTGGCACCGGAGGTTCTGATTGCCCACACCGCACTGTGCGCAGGCGGGACTGTCTATGTGAGCAGACGGAAGCAGGACAGCAGTGGTGTGTGGGTGCCACAGCGCTATAGTTTACGATCTACCTTTCGAGACATATACGAGGATACAGTCTTAGTGGGTGGCGAAAACGCCGTCACCATCAACCTCGTCACCACCGAGGTCACACCTCTCCCTAGTGGACTCGCAGTTCTATGCACGAAGGTGGTTCTCATGCCACACCACATCGTCTACTGTAGTGGAGACTATGCTGTGAACTTTAGACCACGGGACAGCGGTGCAGAGGTTGTGGTACGTATGGGTGAAGAGGTTAACAGCATTGTGGCCATGCGGGTGACTGAGACGGTGCTGATTGGGACCAGTGAGCAGATCGTACAGTACTCCTGCGAGGGGGTGAAGATGCGTACCATTGATCACTCTGGGCACTCCTTTGCGGTGTCACCCTGCGAGACCCTGTTGTTGACCAACTACCCTTCCGTTGTGGTGGTGCACCGTCTGAACACCCCTGAGCTGAGTGTGGTGCACCGTGTGGACACAGGGCTGCGCAGGTCCTCCTTTTTGCGACCGTCGTTTTCGCCCGACGCAAGCCTCGCAGTGTTGAGCTGTGGCGACGAACACACCGTCCGCACCATAGACATCGTCTCCGGGCAGGCCCTCTGGACACTGCGCAGTGGAGGTGACATTATCTATGGTGCCTGTTTCAGTGCGTGCTCGCGATACCTCTTCACAGCCTCAACCAGGAGTGTGAAACAGTGGGACGCACGCAGTGGAGCCCTCATGGGACGCTGTCACATCGGCCCCTCGTGGTCTGTGCATGCCTCGACAGACGGTTGCAGGCTGCTGATAGTAGGCGGGGGTGTCCAAAATGGCATCTCAGTGCTCGCCATTGCTGACACCAACAAGCAGGTATCCGAGCAGGACGCCCTGCAACATGGTCCCCCATTTGAGTACTTACGCTGCAGTAGGTGTGTGTGTTCGTGAAGGGGAGGGTGTGGTTCGTTGTGTCGTGCTTCTACGGCATGGGCCTGCGGGTGATTGAAGCTGTTTGTTGTTGAGCTGAGTGAGATGAGGAAGAAAGGAATGTTTGGAAATTCGTTCTGGCTGGTTCCTGTGCAGGGTTTCGTGAGGGAAAGGGTTATGTGTGATGTGTGAACATCAGTTTTTTGGAGAGTTCCTGCACAGAGCATTTGCCCATCATGAGTTTGTGAGGTGTTATTTGAAAGTGTCTCGTCTGTTGTGGTTGGGGGTCTTTGTGTGTGTTTATTTGTATACCAATTTGTGGCAACAGAAAATAGAAACGCCTGACGGTTGCTTTGTTTAGCTTTTTCTCACAACCAGCACCGTACAGTGGGGAAACAACACAACAGCTTGCGGAGCGGCAAACGAGGTAACCGTTTGCCACGCATTGCTTTTCTTATACGGTCTCAGCTTTTTACTGAATTACTTTTCTCAGTATATCTCGGTATGTTTTTACAAAAGAAACTCTTTATCTACTGTTGATCATGAGCATCGAGATCTCGAAAAATATTTTGAAAATATCGAAATATCATTTCACATTTAGTCGAGACTCGAAAAAAGAAACCCAAAACCACATCTCGGTCGCACAAAGATCTTTACGCGACTGTGTTGTTGACTGTCGGTTTGTTTTATTGCATCTTGCTTTCCCTTTTATGAGGTGACGAAGCACAGAGAGGCTTAGGTTCATCTCAACTCTTCTCTGTGTTACCCCTTCTCTTAAACATGCAAAGCAAAGGCTTCAGTGAGGCTGCTTACCCAACCAAAGGATGTTGCAGCCATCCTGTCTTCTCTCATGGGTCTGAAAAAGAAAAGAAAACAAAAACAAGATCTCACCCCTGAACCATTTCGACCTGAAACAACCCCTCCCTACGTGTTCTTGGATCACTGCAGATGGTGTGTAGCTAGGAGGTGCACATTCATCTTACAAAAGCAACCTTTGTTCCATTCACTGAAACATCCCCCGTCCACGCACCCTCTCAGACAGTGACCACACAATGGAGATATGGTTTGAATGCACAACATCTGGACAACGCTGTGCTGCAGAGGTGGGGGAGGGTTGCAGTGCTGCAGATCTGCAGGAGCGTGCTGTTGCGGTGTTGTACCCACAGAGCGTGGTGTCGGCCGAGGCAGTGGGGCTGTGTGTGGATGGTGCTGATGGTGAGGTGCTGGCACCCGAGGTTCTGATTGCCGACACCGCACTGTGCGCAGGCGGGACTGTCTATGTGAGCAGACGGAAGCAGGACAGCAGTGGTGTGTGGGTGCCGCATGAGTATCCTACAAGAGGCATATCCACCATCGGAGACGTATGCGAGGACACACTTGTACTGGGTGGCGAGGACGCCGTCGCCATCAACCTCGTCACCACCGAGGTCACACCTCTTCCCCCCATGAGCATGGGCGGGTTTTCGCCCAGGATGGTTCTCATGCCACACCACATCATCTTTCGTGGTTCACCGGACAAGGCTGTGCACTTCAGACCGCGGGACAGTGGTGCAGAGGTTGTGGTGCAGATGGCAAGCAGCGCTCTGAGCCTTGTGGCCATGCGGGTCACCGAGGCGGTGCTGATTGGGACCACGAAGCAGGTCCTACAGTACTCCTGCGAGGGGGTGAAGATGCGTACTCTTGATGTCTGTGGACACTCCTTTGCAGTGTCACCCTGTGAGACCCTGTTCTTGAGCAACACATACCCAACCCTTGCGGTGCACCGTCTGGACACCCCAGAGCCGCGTGTGGTGCACCGTGTGAAGACAGGGCTGGGCCTATCGTTCTTTTTGAAGCCGTCGTTTTCTCCCGACGCAAGCCTCGCAGTGGTGAGCTGTGGCGACAAGCACACCGTCCGCACCATTGACATCGTCTGTGGGAAGGCCCTCTGCACACTACCCAATGGAGAGCATTATACGAGTGGTGCCTGCTTCAGTGCGTGCTCGCGATACCTCTTCACGTCATGCATGTGTGCAGCAGTGTGCAGCAGTGGGACGCACGCAGTGGAGTCCCCATGGGACGCACCAACGTCAGCCGCGCGACGTCTCTGTTTGCCTCGTCCGACGGGCGCAGGCTGGTCGCGGCATCAACCAGAATATGTGTGCTCGACATTGCTGCCAGCAACATGCAGGTATCAGAGGGGGATGCCCCGCAACATGGTCCCCCCCGTCCACGTCCCCTCCCCTTGAAACGAACTGTTGTGGCAACGGAGTCATGCTGCAGTGGGTGTGTGTGTTCGTGAAGGAGGGTGTGTGTGGTGATATTGCGAGTGGCTGTTCGAGTTTTCTAGAAAGCTTTATCCACTGTGCTACAAAGATCTCGTGCGGGAAAAATCGAGATCTCGAAAAAGATTTTGATAATATCGAAATTACATTTCACATTTAGTCGCAAAATAACACTCAAAACCGCATCTCGGTCGCACGAAGATCTTTTCACGTCTGCGTTGTTAACTGTCCGTTTGTTTTATTGCATCTTGCAGTGTTTTTTCTAGGATTCGGGGTTTTTGGCTGACGGGGGGGCACAGGGCAAAAAAGTGCATATATTTTGTTTCTCGCGGTTGACCATGCAACAGGGGAGTACATAGGTTGGGTTTTCGTAGATCAAAACTCGGTCGAGCCCGGGTCCGCAACCCAGCTCAAGTTGGGGCCTCCGGCAATGTGAGAATTCCTCGGTTTTTTTGTCCAACTGCGGAGTTCGGCACTTCATTGATATTTGCACCAGGCACACGTGGTACACGAATTGTCAGTAACCTCAGTACATTTACAAGAGAAACGGCGGTCATGACACCCAAAGGTTCCTGGCGAAGCCACGGTACGCAACATTTCTAAAAATTTCGCTTAAAATTGCACATTTTTACTGCCAAACTATGTCACCTTCGCCGCAAAACAGTTATGTTGCTACGGAAACGCCGACTCCCCTTACTTCCTGGAGGCTCGCGAGAGCATGATGGGGAAGGTGAAGGGGGGGCCCGCCCCCCCACAGAGATTTCACGGGGGGGCGCCCCCCCTCGAAATCTCAAAAAAGTCTGACGGGGGGGCGCGCGCCCCCGCCCCCCCTCCAGAAAAAACACTGATCTTGCTTTCCTATGAGGTGACGAAGCACAGAGAGGCTTAGGTTCATCTCAACTCTTCTCTGTGTTACCCCTTCTCTTAAACATGCAAAGCAAAGGCTTCGGTGAGGCTGCTTACCCAACCAAAGGATGTTGCAGCCATCCTGTCTTCTCTCATGGGTCTGAAAAAGAAAACAAAAACAAAAACAAGATCCCACCCCTGAACCATTTCGACCTGAAACAACCCCTCCCTATGTGTTCTTGGATCACTGCAGATGGTGTGTAGCTAGGAGGTGCACATTCATCTTACAAAAGCAACCTTTGTTCCACTCACTGAAACATCCCCCATCCACTCAGCACACCGACACCCTGCTTCTCCCACCGCCCCCTCTCAGACAGTGACCACACAATGGAGATATGGTTTGAATGCACAACATCTGGACAACGCTGTGCTGCAGAGGTGGGGGAGGGTTGCAGTGCTGCAGATCTGCAGGAGCGTGCTGTTGCGGTGTTGTACCCACAGAGCGTGGTGTCGGCCGAGGCAGTGAGGCTGTGTGTGGATGGTGCTGATGGTGAGGTGCTGGCACCCGAGGTTCTGATTGCCCACACCGCACTGTGCGCAGGCGGGACTGTCCATGTGAGCAGACGTAAGCAGGACAGCAGTGGTGTGTGGGTGCCGAAGCGCTATATTAGGAGAGCCTCCATCGGAGACGTATGCGAGGACACACTCGCAATGGGTGGCGAACACGCCGTCACCATCAACCTCGTCACCACCAAGGTCACACCTCTCCCTCCTATGGGCACTCTTCGACGCGGCCGTGTGTGCGGAATGGTTGATATGGTTCTCATGCCACACCACATCGTCTACTGTAGTACACTGAGCAATGATGTGCACTTTAGACCACGGGACAGCAGTGCAGAGGTTGTGGTACGTATTGGCCGCACGGTTGAGAGGCTTGTGGCCATGCGGGTCACCGAGACGGTGCTGATTGGAACGATGCTGATTGGGACCAGTAACCGGATCCTACAGTACTCTTGCGAGGGGGTGAAGATGCGTACCATTGAGCACAGTGTGGGCTCCGTTGAGCACTGTGGGAACCCCTTTGCAGTGTCACCCTGCGAGACCCTGTTATTGTTCATTAGAAACCCTTCCCTTACGGTGTACCGTCTGGGCACCCCTGAGCTGAGTGTGGTTCACCGTGTGGACACAGGGCTGCGCGGGTCGTGCTATATATTGCCGTCGTTTTCGCCCGACGCAAGCCTCGCAGTGGTGAGCTGTAGCGACAAGAACACCGTCCGCACCATTGACATCGTCTCCGGGCGGGTCCTCTGCACACTGCCCAATGGAGGTGACACTATAACTGGTGCCTGTTTCAGTGCGTGCTCGCGATACCTCTTCACAGCCTCAACCAGGAGTGTGCGGCAGTGGGACGCACACGGTGGAGCCCTCATGGGACGCATCGACGCCCACTACGCGCAGTCTGTGCGTGCCTCGACTGACGGGTGCAGGTTGCTCGTTGTAGAAGCAGAGGTCATTTCAGTGCTCGACATTGCTGCCATCAATATGCAGGAGGTATCCGAGCAGGACGCCCTGCAACGTGGTTCCCCCCGTCCCCTCCCCTTGAAAGGAACTGTTGTGGCAACGGAGTCACGCTGCAGTGGGTGTGTGTGTTCGTGAAGGGGAGGGTGTGGCGACATTGCTGGAGGCAGGCTACTTCATGCAGGTGGCGAAGGGGCACTGCAGGATCCACGTCTCCTTCAGAGTGGACACGTGCAGCTCGGCAGGTGGGTCGACTCTCGGAGACATGCTTGTGAACAGACGTGGTGCGAATGTGTTGCTGTCCATGACGTGTCCTGCCGCAGAGCAGCAGGGGTGGTTCGTTGTGTCGTGCTTCTACGGCATGTGCCTGCGGGTGATTGAAGCTGTTGTTGAGCTGAGTGAGATAAGGAAGAAAGGAATGTTTGGAAATGCGTTCTGGCTGGTTCCTGTGCAGGGTTTCGTGAGGGAAAGGGTTATGTGTGATGTGTGAACATCAGTGTTTGGATAGTTCCTGCACAGGGCACTTGCCCATGATGAGGTTGTGAGGTGTTATTTGAAAGTGTCTCGTCTGTTGTGGTTGGGGGTCTTTGTGTGTGTTTATTTGTATACCAATTTGTGGCAACAGGAAATAGAAACGCCTGACGGTTGCTTTGTTTAGCTTTTTCTCACAACCAGCACCGTACAGTGGGGAACCATCAGTTTTGGATAGTTCCTGCACAGGGCATTTGCCCATGATGAGGCTGTGAGGTGTTATTTGAAAGTGTCTCGTCTGTTGTGGTTGGGGGTCTTTGTGTGTGTATATATTATTGGACTAATTTCTAGCATCAGGAAATAGAAACGTCTGACGGTATCTTCTCTATGAGCGTCTCTCTGGGTCTGAAAGAAAACAAAAACAACAAGATCCCACCCCTGAACCATTTCGACCTGAAACAACCCCTCCCTATGTGTTCTTGGATCACTGCAGATGGTGTGTAGCTAGGAGGTGCACATTCATCTTACAAAAGCAACCTTTGTTCCATTCACTGAAACATGCCCCATCCACTCAGCACACCGACACCCTGCTTCTCCCACCGCCCCCTCTCAGACAGTGACCACACAATGGAGATATGGTTTGAATGCACAACATCTGGACAACGCTGTGCTGCAGAGGTGGGGGAGGGTTGCAGTGCTGCAGATCTGCAGGAGCGTGCTGTTGCGGTGTTGTACCCACAGAGCGTGGTGTCGGCCGAGGCAGTGGGGCTGTGTGTGGATGGTGCTGATGGTGAGGTGCTGGCACCGGAGGTTCTGATTGCCCACACCGCACTGTGTGCAGGCGGGACTGTCTATGTGAGCAGACGGAAGCAGGACAGCAGTGGTGTGTGGGTGCCGCAGCGCTATACTGTGGGAGGCTACATGAGAGACGTATGCGAGGACACACTCTTAGTGGGTGGCGAACACGCCGTCACCATCAACCTCGTCACCACCGAGGTCACACCTCTCCTTCCCGTAGGCGAACCTCTACGCAAGGTCGTTCTCATGCCACACCACATCGTCTACTGCAGTGCGCAGAGGGATGCTGTGCACTTCAGACTGCGGGACAGCGGTGCAGAGGTTGTGGTACGTATGGCACACAGGGTTCAGAGGATTGTTGCCATGCGGGTCACCGAGACGGTGCTGATTGGGACCAGTGAGCAGATCGTACAGTACTCCTGCGAGGGGGTGAAGATGCGTACCATTGACCACTGTGGACACTCCTTTGCAGTGTCACCCTGCGAGACCTTGTTATTGAGCATAAATAACCCAACCCTTGCAGTGCACCGTCTGGACACCCCTGAGCTGAGTGTGGTGCACCGTGTGGACACAGGGCCGCACTGGTCGTCCTTTTTATTATCGTTTTCGCCTGACGCAAGCCTCGCAGTGGTGACCTGTGTCTACAAGTACACCGCCCGCACCATTGATATCGTCTCCGGGCGGGAACTCTTCACACTACCAGAAAACAGTACACATGGTGCCTGTTTCAGTGCGTGCTCGCGATACCTCTTCACGGCCTCAACCAGGAGTGTGCAGCAGTGGGACGCACGCAGTGGAGTCCCTATGGGACGCATCAACGTTGGCTACGCTCAGTCTGTGTATGCCTCGAGAGACGGGTGCAGGCTGGTGGTAGGCGGGGGTGTCCAAAATGGCATCTCGGTGCTCGACATTGCTGCCCTCATGCAGGTATCAGAGCAGGACGCCCTGCAACATGGTCCCCCAGCAGAGGAGTTACGCTGCAGTAGGTGTGTGTGTTCGTGAAGGGGAGGGTGTGGTTCGTTGGGTCGTGCTTCTACGGCATGTGCCTGCGGGTGATTGAAGCTGTTTGTTGTTGAGCTGAGTGAGATGAGGAAGAAAGGAATGTTTGGAAATGCGTTCTGGCTAGTTCCTGTGCAGGGTTTTGTGAGGGAAAGGGTTATGTGTGATGTGTGAACATCAGTTTTGGATAGTTCCTGCACAGGGCATTTGCCCATGATGACGCTGTGAGGTGTTATTTGAAAGTGTCTCGTCTGTTGTGGTTGGGGGTCTTTGTGTGTGTTTATTTGTATACCAATTTGTGGCAACAGGAAATAGAAACGTCTGACGGTTGCTTTGTTTAGCTTTTTTGTCACAACCAGCACCGTACAGTGGGGAAACAACACAACAGCTTGCGGAGTGGCAAACGAAATACAGTATTACAACAAACATCGGAGGGGTAAAAACCCTCTTTAGAATTTTGAAATTCCAAAATCCACCTGCGGACTATCACTCTGTTCCGCGACTTTCAAAGCGTTGCTGCGGACTCTACAGAAAACATTGTGGTCTGGCTTGCACTGTCTTCTGTCTTATTGGAACCATCATTTCTCAACATCACTGACCTGAATACGTTGTTAAACCGAACAGCAGAGATGTTACAAGAGAAGACCGGTGTGCACGCTGTGGACGTCATGCAGTTTTTACCCCTCCGGTGTTTGTTGTCTCACTGTAACCGTTTGCCCCGCCTTCCTTTTCTTATACGGTCTCAGACTTGTTGCTTTTTACTGCATTACTTTTCTCATTATATCTTGATGTCTGTTTCTAATGTTCTTCTCGATTTTTTTACAAAATAAAGTCTTTATCTACTGTTGACCCGGAGAATCGAGATCTCGAAAAATATTTTGGAAATATCGAAATTGCATTTCACATTTAGTCGAGACTCGAAGAAAGAAACCCAAAACCACATCTCGCTCGCACAAAGATCTTTACGCGACTGTGTTGTTGACTGTCGGTTTGTTTTATTGCATCTTGCTTTCCCTTTTATGAGGTGACGAAGCACAGAGAGGCTTAGGTTCATCTCAACTCTTCTCTGTGTTAAAAGGCTTCGGTGAGGCTGCTTACCCAACCAAAGGATGTTGCAGCCATCCTATCTTCTCTCATGGGTCTGAAAAAGAACAGAAAACAACAACAAGATCCCACCCCTGAACCATTTCGACCTGAAACAACCCCTCCCTATGTGTTCTTGGATCACTGCAGATGGTGTGCAGCTAGGAGGTGCACATTCATCTTACAAAAGCAACCTTTGTTCCATTCACTCAAACATCCCCCATCCACTCAGCACACCGACACCCTGCTTCTCCCACCGCCCCCTCTCAGACAGTGACCACACAATGGAGATATGGTTTGAATGCACAACATCTGGACAACGCTGTGCTGCAGAGGTGGGGGAGGGTTGCAGTGCTGCAGATCTGCAGGAGCGTGCTGTTGCGGTGTTGTACCCACAGAGCGTGGTGTCGGCCGAGGCAGTGGGGCTGTGTGTGGATGGTGCTGATGGTGAGGTGCTGGCACCCGAGGTTCTGATTGCCCACACCGCACTGTGTGCAGGCGGGACTGTCTATGTGAGCAGACGGAAGCAGGACAGCAGTGGTGTGTGGGTGCCGCAGTGCTATACTGTGAGAGGCTACATCGGAGACGTATGCGAGGATACACTTGTAGTCGGTGGCGAACACGCCGTCACCATTAACCTCGTCACCACCGAGGTCACACCTCTCCGTAGTGGACTCGCAGGTCTGTGCAAGGATGTGGTTCTCATGCCACACCACATCGTCTACTGTAGGGCAGTGAGCAGTGATGTGCACTTTAGACCACGGGACAGCGGTGCAGAGGTTGTGGTACGTATGGGTGAAGAGGTGAACAGCGTTGAGGCCATGCGTGTCACTGAGACGGTGCTGATTGGGACCAGTGAGGAGATCGTACAGTACTCCTGCGAGGGGGTGAAGATGCGTACCATTGATCACTGTGGGTACTCCTTTGCAGTGTCACCCTGCGAGACCCTGTTCTTGACCAACTACCCTTCCGTTGCAGTGCACCGTCTGGACACCCCTGAGCTGAGTCTGCTGCACCGTGTGGACACAGGGTCGTCCTATTTGCTACGGTCTCTTTTGAAACCGTCGTTTTCGCCCGACGCAAGCCTCGCAGTGGTGAACGGTGGCGACCACACCGTCCGCACCATTGACATCGTCTCCGGGCAGGCCCTCTGCACACTACCCAATGCAGGAGACATTTTTAATGGTGCCTGTTTCAGTGCGTGCTCGCGATACCTCTTCACAGCCTCTACCACGAGTGTGAAGCAGTGGGACGCACGCAGTGGAGCCCTCATGGGACGCTGTCACCTCGGCCCCTCGTGGTCTGTGCATGCCTCGACAGACGGTTGCAGGCTGCTGGTAGTGTGCGGGGGTGTCCGCAATAGCATCTCAGTGCTCGACATTGCTGACACCAACATGCAGGTATCAGAGGGGGATGCCCTGCAACATGGTCGCCCAGCCGAGGAGTTGCGCTGCAGTAGGTGTGTGTGTTCGTGAAGGGGAGCGTGTGGTTCGTTGGGTCGTGCTTCTACGGCATGTGCCTGCGGGTGATTGAAACTGTTTGTTGTTGAGCTGAGTGAGATGAGGAAGAAGGGAATGTGTGGAAATGCGTTCTGGCTGGTTCCTGTGCAGGGTTTTGTGAGGGAAAGGGTTATGTGTGATGTGTGAACATCAGTGTTTGGATAGTTCCTGCACAGGGCATTTGCCCATGATGAGGTTGTGAGGTGTTATTTGAAAGTGTCTCGTCTGTTGTGGTTGGGGGTCTTTGTGTGTGTTTATTTGTATACCAATTTGTGGCAACAGGAAATAGAAACGTCTGACGGTTGCTTTGTTTAGCTTTTTCTCACAACCAGCACCGTACAGTGGGGAACCATCACAACAGCTTGCGGAGCGGCAGACGAGGTAACCGTTTCCCCCGCCTTGCTTTTCTTATACAGTCTCAGACTTGTTGCTTTTTACTGAATTACTTTTCTCAGTATATCTTGGTGTCTGTTTCTACTTTTCTCGATGTTTTTACAAAAGAAACTCTTTATCTACTGTTGACCGGGAGAATCGAGATCTCGAAAAAGATTTTGAAAATATCGAAATTGCATTTCACATTTAGTCGAGACTCGAAAAAAGAAACCCAAAACCACATCTCGCTCGCACAAAGATCTTTACGCGACTGTGTTTAGGTTCATCTCAACTCTTCTCTGTGTTACCCCTTCTCTTAAACATGCAAAGCAAAGGCTTCGGTGAGGCTGCTTACCCAACCAAAGGATGTTGCAGCCATCCTATCTTCTCTCATGGGTCTGAAAAAGAAAAGAAAACAAAAACAAGATCCCACCCTGCACCATTTCGACCTCACACAACCCCTCCCTATGTGTTCTTGGATCACTGCAGATGGTGTGTAGCTAGGAGGTGCACATTCATCTTACAAAAGCAACCTTTGTTCCACTCACTGAAACATCCCCCATCCACTCAGCACACCGACACCCTGCTTCTCCCACCGCCCCCTCTCAGACAGTGACCACACAATGGAGATATGGTTTGAATGCACAACATCTGGACAACGCTGTGCTGCAGAGGTGGGGGAGGGTTGCAGTGCTGCAGATCTGCAGGAGCGCGCTGTTGCGGTGTTGTACCCACAGAGCGTGGTGTCGGCCGAGGCAGTGGGGCTGTGTGTGGATGGTGCTGATGGTGAGGTGCTGGCACCCGAGGTTCTGATTGCCCACACCGCACTGTGTGCAGGCGGGACTGTCCATGTGAGCAGGAAGCAGGACAGCAGTGGTGTGTGGGTGTCGCACCGCTATACTGTACCATCTACCGTTCGAGACGTATGCGAGGATACACTCTTAGTGGGTGGCGACGACGCCGTCACCATCAACCTCGTCACCACCGAGGTCACACCTCTCCCTCCCATAGGCGGAGATTGGTGCAGGATGGTTCTCATGCCACACCACATCGTCTACTGTAGGGCAGTGAGCAATGATGTGCACTTTAGACCACGGGACAGCGGTGCAGAGGTTGTGGTACGTATGAGAGACACGGTTTGTAGCCTTGTGGCCATGCGTGTCACCAAGACAGTGCTGGTTGGTACCAGTGAGCAGATCGTACAGTACTCCTGCGAGGGGGTGAAGATGCGTACCATTGCAGGCTCTGGGCACTCCTTTGCAGTGTCACCCTGCGAGACCCTGTTGTTCATCAACGGTTCCCCGACCAGAGTGGTGCAACGTCTGGACACCCCTAAGTTGATTGTGGTGCACCGTGCGGACACAGGGTGGCGGTCGTGCCATTTGAAGCCGTCATTTTCGCCCGACGCAAGCCTCGCAGTGTTGAGCTGTTCCACCAACCACACCGTCCGCACCATTGACATCGTCTCCGGGCGGGTCCTCTGCACACTTCTCAATGGAGGAGACACTATACATGGTGCCTGTTTCAGTGCGTGCTCGCGATACCTCTTCACGGCCTCTGACAGGGGCGTACGGCAGTGGGACGCACGCAGTGGAGCCCCCATGAGATGGATCTACTTAGGCTACGTGCGGTGTGTGCATGCCTCGACAGATGGGTGCAGGCTGGTCGTTGTACAAGAATACGTCATCTCGGTGCTCGACATTGCGGCCACCAACATGCAGGACGCCCTGCTACGTGGTCCCCCCCGTCCCCGTCCCTTGAAAGGAACTGTTGTGGCAACGGAGTCACGCTGCAGTGGGTGTGTGTGTTCGTGAAGGGGAGGGTGTGGCGACATTGCTGGAGGCAGGCTATTTCATGCAGGTGGCTAAGGAGCACTGCAGGATGCACGTCTCCTTCAGAGTGGACACGTGCAGCTCGGCAGGTGGGTCGACTCTCGGAGACATGCTTGTGAACAGACGTGGTGCGAATGTGTTGCTGTCCCTGACGTGTCCTATCTTCGGCATGGGACATGCAGGTGATTGAAGCTGTTTGTTGTTGAGTTCAGTGAGATCAGAAAGTCTGTGTGTGTATTTATTTTTATACCAATTTCTTACAACACGAAATAGAAACGTCTGACAGTTGCTTTCTTTAACTTTTTTTACACGCCACAACCAGCACCGTACAGTGGGTGAACAACACAAGCTTGCGGAGTGGCAAACGAAGTACCCGTTTCCCCCGCCTTGCTTTTCTTATTCCATCACTCGGATTAAGTTGCTAGTTGTATTCATAAATTGTTGTTGACTCGGTTGTGTTGCCACAGTTGTGCAATCTCCACTGTCCTAAAATTCACTAACGAAAAGGCCTCAGGCCTCCGGCCTTTCTTTTCAGAAGAATCCAGCTGGTCGTATCTATGACGTTTTGTAACAGGTTCCTTGTCCTCAGACGAGGAGGTTTGCGTTTGATGCCGGTGCTCGTACACGTTTACGTCTCCCGGGGTTATTCTCGAATTTTTTACACAAGAAACTCTTTATCTACTGTTGATCGGGAGAATCGAGATCTCGAAAAAGATTTTGAAAATATCGAAATTACATTTCACATTTAGTCGAGACTCGAATGAAGAAACCCAAAACCACATGTCGCTCGCACAAAGATCTTTGCACGACTGTGTTGTTAACTGTCGGTCTGTTTTATTGCATCTTGCTTTCCCTTTTATGAGGTGACGAAGCACAGAGAGGCTTCGGTTCATCTCAACTCTTCTCTGTGTTACCCCTTCTCTTAAACATGCAAAGCAAAGGCTTCGGTGAGGCTGCTTACCCAACCAAAGGATGTTGCAGCCATCCTATCTTCTCTCATGGGTCTTGCAGCAGCATGGTGCCTCTTTGTTTCAGTCGGGTGTGCACAACATGCACACTCATCTTTCATTCACAGTAAGTCACCCACCAAGGTGGGTACTTAGGGTGAAGAAGATTTCTCACACAAGAAGAAAGAACAGAAAACAAAGATAAGATCCCACCCCTGAACCATTTCGACCTGAAACAACCCCTCCCTATGTGTTCTTGGATCACTGCAGATGGTGTGTAGCTAGGAGGTGCACATTCATCTTACAAAAGCAACCTTTGTTCCATTCACTGAAACATCCCCCATCCACTCAGCACACCGACACCCTGCTTCTCCCACCGCCCCCTCTCAGACAGTGACCACACAATGGAGATATGGTTTGAATGCACAACATCTGGACAACGCTGTGCTGCAGAGGTGGGGGAGGGTTGCAGTGCTGCAGATCTGCAGGAGCGTGCTGTTGCGGTGTTGTACCCACAGAGCGTGGTGTCGGCCGAGGCAGTGGGGCTGTGTGTGGATGGTGCTGATGGTGAGGTGCTGGCACCCGAGGTTCTGATTGCCCACACCGCACTGTGTGCAGGCGGGACTGTCTATGTGAGCAGACGGAAGCAGGACAGCAGTGGTGTGTGGGTGCCGAGGCGTTATAAGAAGACATCCTCCTCAGTAGACGTATACGAGGACACGCTCTTAGTGGGTGGCGAACACGCCGTCACCATCAACCTCGTCACCACCGAGGTCACATCGCTCCCTAGTGGACTCGGACGTCTGTGCAAGGTCGTTCTCATGCCACACCACATCGTCTACTGTAGTACACAGAGCGATGCTGTGCACTTTAGACTGCGGGACAGCGGTGCAGAGGTTGTGGTACGTATGGCACACAGGGTTCGGAGCATTCAGACCATGCGGGTCACCGAGACGGTGCTGATTGGTACCAGTGAGCAGATCGTACAGTACTCCTGCGAGGGGGTGAAGATGCGTACCATTGATCACTGTGGGTACTCCTTTGCAGTGTCACCCTGCGAGACCCTGTTATTGATCAACGGATACCCGACCCTTGCAGTGTACCGTCTGGACACCCCTGAGCTGAGTGTGGTGCACCGTGTGGACACAGGGTCGTCCCATTTGCGACCGCCCTTATTGGAACCGTCATTTTCGCCCGACGCAAGCCTCGCAGTGGTGAACGGTGGCGACGACACCGTCCGCACAATTGACATCGTCTCCGGGCAGGCCCTCTGCACACTGCCTAATAATGGACGAGGCACTTTTAATGCCGCCTGTTTCAGTGCGTGCTCGCGATACCTCTTCACAGCCTCTTGGAGAGGTGTTCAGCAGTGGGACGCACGCAGTGGGGCCCTCATGGGACGCTGTCACGTCGGCCCCTCGTGGTCTGTGCATGCCTCGACAGACGGTTGCAGGCTGGTGGTCGTAGGATTGGGTATCGGAAAGGTCATCTTGGTGCTCGACATTGCTGCCACCAACAAGCAGGTATCAGAGCAGGACGCCCTGCAACATGGTCCCCCAGCAGAGGAGTTACGCTGCAGTAGGTGTGTGTGTTCGTGAAGGGGAGGGTGTGGTTCGTTGTGTCGTGCTTCTACGGCATGTGCCTGCGGGTGGTTGAAGCTGTTTGTTGTTGAGCTGAGTGAGATGAGGAAGAAAGGAATGTTTGGGAATGCGTTCTGGCTAGTTCCTGTGCAGGGTTTTGTGAGGGAAAGGGTTATGTGTGATGTGTGAACATCAGTGTTTGGATAGTTCCTGCACAGGGCATTTGCCCATGATGAGGTTGTGAGGTGTTATTTGAAAGTGTCTCGTCTGTTGTGGTTGGGGGTCTTTGTGTGTGTTTATTGTATACCAATTTGTGGCAACAGGAAATAGAAACGTCTGACGGTTGCTTTGTTTAGCTTTTTCTCACAACCAGCACCGTACAGTGGGGAAACAACATAACAGCTTGCGGAGTGGCAAACGAGGTAACCGTTTCCCCCGTATTGCTTTTCTTCTACGCTCTCAGACTTGTTGCTTTTTACTGCATTACTTTTCTCAGTATATCTTGGTGTCTGTTTCTACTTTTCTCGATGTTTTTACAAAAGAAACTCTTTATCTACTGTTGACCGGGAGAATCGAGATCTCGAAAAATATTTTGAAAATATCGAAATATCATTTCACATTTAGTCGAGACTCGAAAAAAGAAACCCAAAACCACATCTCGCTCGCACAAAGATCTTTGCATGACTGTGTTGTTGACTGTCGGTCTGTTTTATTGCATCTTGCTTTCCCTTTCATGAGGTGACGAAGCACAGAGAGGCTTAGGTTCATCTCAACTCTTCTCTGTGTTACCCCTTCTCTTAAACATGCAAAGCAAAGGCTTCGGTGAGGCTGCTTACCCAACCAAAGGATGTTGCAGCCATCCTATCTTCTCTCATGGGTCTGAAAAAGAAAAGAAAACAAAAACAAGATCCCACCCTGCACCATTTCGACCTGAAACAACCCCTCCCTATGTGTTCTTGGATCACTGCAGATGGTGTGTAGCTAGGAGGTGCACATTCATCTTACAAAAGCAACCTTTGTTCCACTCACTGAAACATCCCCCATCCACTCAGCACACCGACACCCTGCTTCTCCCACCGCCCCCTCTCAGACAGTGACCACACAATGGAGATATGGTTTGAATGCACAACATCTGGACAACGCTGTGCTGCAGAGGTGGGGGAGGGTTGCAGTGCTGCAGATCTGCAGGAGCGTGCTGTTGCGGTGTTGTACCCACAGAGCGTGGTGTCGGCCGAGGCAGTGGGGCTGTGTGTGGATGGTGCTGATGGTGAGGTGCTGGCACCCGAGGTTCTGATTGCCCACACCGCACTGTGCGCAGGCGGGACTGTCTATGTGAGCAGACGGAAGCAGGACAGCATGGTGTGTGGGTGCCGCATGAGTATCCTACAAAGAGGCATATCCACCATCGGAGACGTATGCGAGGACACACTTGTACTGGGTGGCGAGGACGCCGTCGCCATCAACCTCGTCACCACCGAGGTCACACCTCTTCCCCCCATGAGCATGGGCGGGTTTTCGCCCAGGGTGGTTCTCATGCCACACCACATCATCTTTCGTGGTTCACCGGACAAGGCTGTGCACTTCAGACCACGGGACAGCGGTGCAGAGGTTGTGGTATGTATGAGAGACACGGTTTGGATCCTTGTGGCCATGCGTGTCACCAAGACAGTGCTGATTGGGACCAGTAAGCAGATCGTACAGTACTCCTGTTAGGGGGTGAAGATGCGTACCATTGAGCACAGTGGGCACTCCTTGGCAGTGTCACCCTGCGAGACCCTGTTGTTAAGCATAAATAACCCAACCCTTGCAGTGCACCGTCTGGACACCCCTGAGCTGAGTGTGGTGCACCGTCTGAACACAGTGCCGTACTGGTCGTCCTTATCGTTTTCGCCTGACGCAAGCCTCGCAGTGGTGACCTATGTCGACAAGTACACCGCCCGCACCATTGATATCGTCTCCGGGCGGGAACTCTTCACACTACCAGAACACAGTACACATGGTGCCTGTTTCAGTGCGTGCTCGCGATACCTCTTCACAGCCTCAACCAGGAGTGTGCAGCAGTGGGACGCACGCAGTGGAGCCCCTATGGGACGCATCAACGTTGGCTACGCTCAGTCTGTGTATGCCTCGAGAGACGGGTGCAGCCTGGTGGTGGGAAGAGCACATCGCGTCTTGGTGCTCGACATTGCTGCCTTCAGCATGCAGGAGGTATCCGAGCAGGACGCCCTGCAACATGGTCCCCCCCGTCCCCTGCCCTTGAAAAGAACTGTTGTGGCAACAGAGTCACGCTGCAGTAGGTGTGTGTGTTCGTGAAGGGGAGGGTGTGGCGACATTGCTGGAGGCAGGCTATTTCATGCAGGTGGCTAAGGAGCACTGCAGGATGCACGTCTCCTTCAGAGTGGACACGTGCAGCTCGGCAGGTGGGTCGACCCTCGGAGACATGCTTGTGAACAGACGTGGTGCGAATGTGTTGCTGTCCCTGACGTGTCCTGCCGCAGAGCAGCAGGGGTGGTTCGTTGTGTCGTGCTTCTACGGCATGTGCCTGCGGGTGATTGAAGCTGTTTGTTGTTGAGCTGAGTGAGATGAGGAAGAAAGGAATGTGTGGAAATGCGTTCTGGCTAGTTCCTGTGCAGGGTTTTGTGAGGGAAAGGGTTATGTGTGATGTGTGACATCAGTGTTTGGATAGTTCCTGCACAGGGCATTTGCCCATGATGAGGTTGTGAGGTGTTATTGAAAGTGTCTCGTCTGTTGTGGTTGGGGGTCTTTGTGTGTGTTTATTTGTAAACCAATTTCTTGCAACAGGAAATAGAAACGTCTGACAGCTTTGTTTAGCTTTTTCTCACACGCCACAACCAGCACCGTACAGGTGGGGAAACAACACAACAGCTTGCGGAGTGGCAAAAGAAATACAGTGAGACAACAAACATCGGAGGGGTAAAAACCCTCCTTAGAGTTTTGAAATTCCAAAATACACCTTAGTTTTCCCCCTCCGGTGTTTGTTGTCTCACTGTAACCGTTTCCCCGCCTTGCTTTTCTTATACGGTCTCAGACTTGTTGCTTTTTACTGCATTACTTTTCTCAGTATATCTTGATGTCTGTTTCTAATTTTCTTCTCTTACGTTTTTACAAAAGAAACTCTTTATCTACTGTTGACCCGGAGAATCGAGATCTCGAAAAATATTTTGGAAATATCGAAATACATTTCACATTTAGTCGAGACTCGAAAGGAGAAACCCAAAACCACATCTCGCTCGCACAAAGATCTTTGCACGACTGTGTTGTTGACTGTCGGTCTGTTTTATTGCATCTTGCTTTCCCTTTCATGAGGTGACGAAGCACAGAGAGGCTTAGGTTCATCTCAACTCTTCTCTGTGTTACCCCTTCTCTTAAACATGCAAAGCAAAGGCTTCGGTGAGGCTGCTTACCCAACCAAAGGATGTTGCAGCCATCCTGTCTTCTCTCATGGGTCTGAAAAAGAATAGAAAACAAAAACAAGATCTCACCGCTGAACCATTTCGACCTGAAACAACCCCTCCCTATGTGTTCTTGGATCACTGCAGATGGTGTGCAGCTAGGAGGTGCACATTCATCTTACAAAAGCAACCTTTGTTCCACTCACTGAAACATCCCCCATCCACTCAGCACACCGACACCCTGCTTCTCCCACCGCCCCCTCTCAGACAGTGACCACACAATGGAGATATGGTTTGAATGCACAACATCTGGACAACGCTGTGCTGCAGAGGTGGGGGAGGGTTGCAGTGCTGCAGATCTGCAGGAGCGTGCTGTTGCGGTGTTGTACCCACAGAGCGTGGTGTCGGCCGAGGCAGTGGGGCTGTGTGTGGATGGTGCTGATGGTGAGGTGCTGGCACCCGAGGTTCTGATTGCCCACACCGCACTGTGTGCAGGCGGGACTGTCTATGTGAGCAGACGGAAGCAGGACAGCAGTGGTGTGTGGGTGCCGCGGCGCTATGTGAAGACATCCCCCTTTCAAGACGTATGCGAGGACACACTCTTAGTGGGTGGCGAACGCGCCTTCACCATCAACCTCGTCACCACCGAGGTCACACCTCTCCCTGGTGGACTCGGACCTCTGTGTAAGGAGGTCGTTCTCATGCCACACCACATCGTCTACTGTAGTGAAAACTATGCTGTGCACTTCAGACCACGGGACAGCGGTGCAGAGGTTGTGGTGCATATGAGAGACACGGTTCAGAGCGTTGTGGCCATGCGTGTAACCGAGACGGTGCTGATTGGGACCTGTAAGCAGATCGTGCAGTACTCCTGCGAGGGGGTGAAGATGCGTACCATTGATCGCTCTGGGTGCTCCTTTGCAGTGTCACCCTGCGAGACCCTGTTCTTGAACACCGTCCCGTCCGTTGTGGTGCACCGTCTGGACACCCCTGAGCTGAGTGTGATGCACGGTGAGGAGAGAGGGCTGCTCTTTATGCAGTTGTCCCTTTTCCTTGCGTCCGGATTCCGGCCGTCGTTTTCGCCCGACGCAAGCCTCGCAGTGATGGCCTGTGCTAACAACTACAGCGCCCGCACCATTGACATCGTCTCCGGGCGGATCCTATGCGCGTTGCGGAGTGGACGCCCTCTGGATGGCGCCTGTTTCAGTGCCTGTTCGCGATACCTCTTCACGTCCAGTCTCTGGAGTGTGAAGCAGTGGGACGCACGCAGTGGAGCCCCCATGGGACGCATCCACAACGACTCCGCGCAGGCTGTGCATGCCTCGACAGACGGGTGCAGGCTGGTCATTTTTGTAAGAGGCGGCATCTCGGTACTCGACATTGCTGCCCTCAACGCGCCCCTCCATTTGCAAAGGAATGTTGTGGCAACGGAGTCACGCTGCAGTGGGTGTGTGTGTTCGTGAAGGGGAGGGTGTGGTTCGTTGTGTCGTGCTTCTACGGCATGGGCCTGCGGGTGATTGAAGCTGTTTGTTGTTGAGCTGAGTGAGATGAGGAAGAAAGGAATGTGTGGAAATGCGTTCTGGCTAGTTCCTGTGCAGGGTTTTGTGAGGGAAAGGGTTATGTGTGATGTGTGAACATCAGTTTTGGATAGTTCCTGCACAGGGCATTTGCCCATGATGAGGTTGTGAGGTGTTATTTGAAAGTGTCTCGTCTGTTGTGGTTGGGGGTCTTTGTGTGTATTTATTGTATACAAATTTGTGGCAACAGGAAATAGAAACGTCTGACGGTTGCTTTGTTTAGCTTTTTCTCACAACCAGCACCGTACAGTGGGGAAACAACACAACAGCTTGCGGAGTGGCAAACGAGGTAACCGTTTGCCACGCATTGCTTTTCTTATACGGTCTCGGACTTGTTGCTTTTTACTGAATTACTTTTCTCAGTATATCTTGGTGTCTGTTTCTAATTTTCTTCTCGATTTTTTTACAAATGAAAATCTTAATCAACTGTTGACCGGGAGAATCGAGAGCTCGAAGTTGCATTTTACATTTAGTCGAGACTCGAAAAAAGAAACGATGCTGCCACACCCTGAGGGGGAGGTGTGCTGTCTGTAAACTCTGTGTGGCAACAACGGGGAGGTGACCTCCGTATATCGGCAACCCGCACGTCCTAGATGTGAAAAACGGCACCAGCCGGGACACGGTCCCGGGTTTACTCTGGATAGAACAAAAAAAGAGCAGCCACACTGCTTCGGCAGCGCTAAAGAGACGAGAGTAAATACGGTGTTTTTTCTGGAGGGGGTGCGGGGGTGCGCGCGCACCCCCGTCAGACTTTTTTGAGATTTCAAGGGGGTGCACGTACCCCCTAGTGCACCCCCTAGCGCCCCCCCCTGGGGGCGGAGGGGCAGGGCGGTTGGGGGTGGGGGACCCACCCCCTACCTCTCTGTCCCCCTTCACCTTCCCCATCATGCTCTCGCGAGCCTCACCAGGAAGTAAGGAGTCGGCGTTTCCATAGCTGCAAACATAACTGTTTTGCGTCCCAGGTGCTGTAAGTGTAGCTCTTCTCTGTTTGGCAGTAAAAATGTGCAATTTTAAGCGCATTTTTTTTTTTGAAACGTTGCGTACCGCAGGGCACTAGCTTGGTTTTGGGGAAAATTCCAGAAGTGGGTCGCTTTCCATGAAAGTGGGTCAGCGAGTTTTTTACTACAGAAGATGGTTTAGCGGCGTTCTACGAGCTATTTTCTCCAATTCCAGCTTGTGGTGGGGGATATTCGCGAAAATGGCCAAAATTCGGTCAAAATTCGGTCAGTGTTGCAGTAATCCTCCGAAATGTGCTGCTTGCCCGCCTCACTTTGTGGTCTCTCGGAAAACTACCACTGGTATCTGTATGAGTTTCAGAGCTTTCTTCCTCGAGGCAAACTTAAAGAAACTGAACCCTTGGTTCATGCACCGCCTCACCGCCGTGTAGTCACGGGTGTTTCGGACAGTGTTATTTTGCACGAACGGTCTCATCCAGGGTTTTTTTTGCGGAGCAAAAAATAGTAATATAATATGGCGCCGCAGGCGAAAAAAAAATAGGGTGCAGTGTAAAAATCTAGCTTTATACACCACAGAGGCACTCAACGAACCCTTTTTTGCGGAGCAAAAAAGGAAAAATGGCGCCGCAGGCAAAAAAAATAATAAGGTACAGCCTCCTCTAGACTCTTCCCACGTGCAAAACCCTACAGAATTCTTAGATTTTTGGTGGGATGATGGCAGGATGATAGTTTTTGGTCGGGGGGGAAAGCCATTTTCCGTGGGATGATGGATGATGGTTAGCGTCAGGCCTGAACAGGCTCGAGGGGAGTTCCCTGTAGTCGAGCTCCCAAAATTTTTTTCTAAAATCCAAAATCCAATTTTTTCTTTTCCGGCTGACCCACTTTTTTTTTTTTAAGTACAGGAAGTGGGTCAGCTGACCCGCTGACCCAGCCAAGCTAGTCCCCTGGCGTACCGTGGCTTCGCCAGAAACTTTCATTTTAGATAATTACCAACGAAAGTGCCATTTTATGTCATCATTTCTTAGAAATGTTGCGTACCGTGGCTTCGCCAGGAACCTTTGGGTGCCATGACCGCCGTTTCTTTTGTAAATATCCTGAGGTTACTGGTACTTCGTGCACCACGTGTGTCTAGTGCAAATATCAATGAAGTGCCGAACCCCGCAGTTGGATAACTGAGGAATTCCCATATTCCGCCGGAGGCCCCCAACTTGAGCTGGGTTGGGGACCCGGGTTCGACCGAGTTTTGACCGAGTTTCAGCGAAAACCCCCAAAACCTTTTTAATCCCCTGTTGCATGGTCAACCGCGGGAAAAAAAAAATACGCACTTTTTGCGCTGTGCACCCCCGTCAGCCAAAAACTCCAAATCCTAGAAAAAACACTGGTAAATACCAAGTAAAAAAAAAGAAACCCAAAACCACATCTCGCTCGCACAAAGATCTTTGCACGACTGTGTTGTTGACTGTCGGTTTGTTTTATTGCATCTTGCTTTCCCTTTTATGAGGTGACGAAGCACAGAGAGGCTTAGGTTCATCTCAACTCTTCTCTGTGTTACCCCTTCTCTTAAACATGCGAAGCAAAGGCTTCGGTGAGGCTGCTTACCCAACCAAAGGATGTTGCAGCCATCCTGTCTTCTCTCATGGGTCTGAAAAAGAACAGAAAACAAAAACAAGATCCCACCCCTGAACCATTTCGACCTGAAACAACCCCTCCCTATGTGTTCTTGGATCACTGCAGATGGTGTGTAGCTAGGAGGTGCACATTCATCTTACAAAAGCAACCTTTGTTCCATTCACTGAAACATCCCCCATCCACTCAGCACACCGACACCCTGCTTCTCCCACCGCCCCCTCTCAGACAGTGACCACACAATGGAGATATGGTTTGAATGCACAACATCTGGACAACGCTGTGCTGCAGAGGTGGGGGAGGGTTGCAGTGCTGCAGATCTGCAGGAGCGTGCTGTTGCGGTGTTGTACCCACAGAGCGTGGTGTCGGCCGAGGCAGTGGGGCTGTGTGTGGATGGTGCTGATGGTGAGGTGCTGGCACCGGAGGTTCTGATTGCCCACACCGCACTGTGCGCAGGCGGGACTGTCTATGTGAGCAGACGGAAGCAGGACAGCAGTGGTGTGTGGGTGCCGCAGCACTTTCCTGCGACAGGCTTCTTTGGAGGCGTGTGTTGCGACACACTCCTATTAGGTGGGGAACACACCGTCGCCATCAACCTCGTCACCACCGAGGTCACGCCCCTCCCTTCCATGGGCGGAGATTTGTGCGAAACGGTTCTCATGTCACATCACATCGTCTACTGTAGTGAACGCAGCAAGCTTGTGCACTTCAGACTGCGGGACAGCCATGCACAGGTTCTGGTACGTATAGGAGACACAGTTGAGAGACTTGTGGCCATGCGTGTAACCGAGACGGTGCTGATTGGGACCAGTGAGCAGATCGTACAGTACTCCTGTGAGGGGGTGAAGATGCGTACCATTGATCACTCTGGGCACTCCTTTGTAGTGTCACCCTGCGAGACGCTGTTGTTGACCAACTACCCTTCCGTTGTGGTGTACCGTCTGGACACCCCTGAGCTGAGTGTGGTGCACCGTGTGGACACAGGGCTGTGCAGGTCCTCCTATTTGCGACCGTCGTTTTCGCCCGACGCAAGCCTCGCAGTGTTGAGCTATGGCGACAAGAACACCGTCCGCACCATTGACATCGTCTCCGGGCAGGCCCTCTGCACACTGTCAGGAGACATTATCCATGGTGCCTGTTTCAGTGCGTGCTCGCGATACCTCTTCACAGCCTCGACCACGAGTGTGCAGCAGTGGGACGCACGCAGTGGAGCCCCCATGGGACGCATCCACGACGTATCATCATTCGCCTTTAGTGTGCATGCCTCGACTGACGGGTGCAGGCTGCTTGTTGTGGAATCCCATGTCATCTCGGTGCTCGACATTGCTGCCACCAACAAGCAGGTATCAGAGCAGGACGCCCTGCAACATGGTCCCCCAGCCGAGGAGTTGCGCTGCAGTAGGTGTGTGTGTTCGTGAAGGGGAGGGTGTGGTTCGTTGGGTCGTGCTTCTACGGCATGTGCCTGCGGGTGATTGAAGCTGTTTGTTGTTGAGCTGAGTGAGATGAGGAAGAAAGGAATATTGGAAATGCGTTCTGGCTGGTTCCTGTGCAGCGTTTTGTGAGGGAAAGGGTTATGTGTGATGTGTGAACATCAGTGTTTGGATAGTTCGTATGTGTTCTTGGATCACTGCAGATGGTGTGCAGCTAGGAGGTGCACATTCATCTTACAAAAGCAACCTTTGTTCCACTCACTGAAACATGCCCCATCCACTCAGCACACCGACACCCTGCTTCTCCCACCGCCCCCTCTCAGACAGTGACCACACAATGGAGATATGGTTTGAATGCACAACATCTGGACAACGCTGTGCTGCAGAGGTGGGGGAGGGTTGCAGTGCTGCAGATCTGCAGGAGCGTGCTGTTGCGGTGTTGTACCCACAGAGCGTGGTGTCGGCCGAGGCAGTGGGGCTGTGTGTGGATGGTGCTGATGGTGAGGTGCTGGCACCGGAGGTTCTGATTGCCCACACCGCACTGTGTGCAGGCGGGACTGTCTATGTGAGCAGACGGAAGCAGGACAGCAGTGGTGTGTGGGTGCCGCACCGCTATACTGTGAGAGGCTACATGAGAGACATATGCGAGGATACACTCTTAGTGGGTGGCGAACACGCCGTCACCATCAACCTCGTCACCACCGAGGTCACACCTCTCCTTCCCGTCGGGGAACCTCCACGGAAGGCGGTTCTCATGCCACACCACATCGTCTACTGCAGTGCGCAGAGGGATGCTGTGCACTTTAGACCACGGGACAGCGGTGCAGAGGTTCTGGTACGTATGGGAGACACGGTTCTGAGCGTTGTGGCTATGCGTGTCACCGAGACGGTGCTGATTGGGACCAGTGAGCAGATCGTACAGTACTCCTGCGAGGGGGTGAAGATGCGTACCATTGATCACTGTGGGTGCTCCTTTGCAGTGTCACCCTGCGAGACCCTGTTGTTGAGCATATATACCCCAACCCTTGCAGTGCACCGTCTGAACACCCCTGAGCTGAGTAGGGTGCACCGTGTGGACACAGGGCCGCACTGGTCGTCCTTATCGTTTTCGCCTGACGCAAGCCTCGCAGTGGTGACCTATGTCGACAAGTACAACGCCCGCACCATTGACATCGTCTCCGGGCGGGAACTCTTCACACTACCAGAACACAGTACACATGGTGCCTGTTTCAGTGCGTGCTCGCGATACCTCTTCACAGCCTCAACCAGGAGTGTGCAGCAGTGGGACGCACGCAGTGGAGCCCCTATGGGACGCATGAAAGTTGGCTACGTGCAGTCTGTGTATGCCTCGACTGACGGGTGCAGCCTGGTGGTGGGAAGAGCACAACGCGTCTTGGTGCTCGACATTGCTGCCAGCAACATGCAGGTATCAGAGCAGGACGCCCTGCAACATGGTTCCCCCCGTCCCCTGCCCTTGAAAGCAACTGTTATGGCAACGGAGTCACGCTGCAGTGGGTGTGTGTGTTCGTGAAGGGGAGGGTGTGGCGACATTGCTGGAGGCAGGCTATTTCATGCAGGTGGCTAAGGAGCACTGCAGGATGCACGTCTCTTTCAGAGTGGACACGTGCAGCTCGGCAGGTGGGTCGACTTTTTGGAGACATGCTTGTGAACAGACGTGGTGCGATTGTGTTGCTGTCCCTGACGTGTCCTGCCGCAGAGCAGCAGGGGTGGTTCGTTGTGTCGTGCTTCTACGGCATGTGCCTGCGGGTGATTGAAGCTGTTTGTTGTTGAGCTGAGTGAGATCAGGAAGAAAGGAATGTGTGGAAATGCGTTCTGGCTAGTTCCTGTGCAGGGTTTTGTGAGGGAAAGGGTTATGTGTGATGTGTGAACATCAGTGTTTGGATAGTTCCTGCACAGGGCATTTGCCCATGATGAGGCTGTGAGGTGTTATTTGAAAGTGTCTCGTCTGTTGTGGTTGGGGGTCTTTGTGTGGGAACGCAACGAACCCCGGGCCCTGGTATCACATATGATACTGTCTTTCCATGGATACACATGGAAAGGATTTCCATGCTATTCACAGAACTCGATAGGCGATTGAGCTTATCTAACAACAACCAAAACAAAAGAAAGTACAAAGAAGAGAATAAAAAATGCAGGAAAAATAGAAGAGAAAAACAAAGAGATTTTGACAAAAAAAGGGACAATAGAATTTACACCCTAGTGGTCTCTTCCCCCTTTCTGTATCAACAATATCCTAATCACCTTTCTTGCACTCCACTGCAAACCTGTCACTTACAACAACCCACCTCAATACCCAAAAATAAAAAAACCCACCACCTCACAGTCAAAAGAGTGTAGGGGGTTTCACCCCCTCACTCCTTTCTCACTCCTTTTGCATCTTTTTTTTATATCTTTTTACATAATGTCAGAAGCTCCAGTAAAGGATCGTACAGAGGTGAAGGGAGAAGCACCGCTTCCTGAGGCCTCTGGTGGGGCACAGCCGGATCACGTTTTATCAAAGAAAGGGAAGAAACTGCCGACCGTTGTTCTTGTTGTCGGGATGGCGGGGTCTGGAAAGACGCGGTTTATGCACAGAATGAATATTCAAATGCACGAAACGCAAACACCAAGCTTTTTTGTCAATTTAGATCCGGCAGTTCTTGACGTACCGTACGGGGTCAACATCGACATCCGCGATACCGTATCGCATAAGGAGGTTATGAAGCAGTACAACCTCGGACCTAACGGCGCTATTATCACTTCCCTTAACCTCTTTGCTACCCGATTCGATCAGGTCCTTGGGTACATCGAACAGCGCCAGGAGGAGCTGGAATACGTCTTCATCGACACCCCTGGGCAGATTGAGGTTTTTACTTGGTCTGCTAGCGGACAGATTATTATGGAGACATTGGCAAGCACGTTTCCGACTGTGGTGTGTTATGTGATGGATGCAGCTCGGTCTGCAGCGCCTTCAACGTTTATGAGCAATATGATGTACTCCTGCGGGATATTGTACAGAACGCAGCTGCCGCTGTTGGTGTGCATGAACAAAATCGATATCGCAGACCACAGAGAGGCGCTCCGGTGGATGCAGGACATCGACGCCTTCCGCGACGCTCTTTCCGAAGAAGGCTCGTATTCCTCACAGCTCACCAAATCCATGGCCTTGGTTATGGGGGAATTTTATGAAAACCTTCGTTCCTGCGGGATGTCCGCGGTCACCGGAGAAGGAGTAGACGCTATGCTGCAAAAGGTGAACGAGGCGCGGCAAGACTACACCGAGCTGTTCCTCCCGGAGCTGCAAAAAAAAGTTGATAAAAAAAATGAGATGGAGAAGAAACGGCAGCAGGAGGACATGGCTCAGCTTGCGACGGATCTGGATAAGACGGATGGGTTTAAGGTCGTTGCGACGGTAGGTGATAAATGGGATGGGCCAGAACTGCGTGGGGAGGCGGAACACATTGAGCAGTCGGATGGAAAGCTCTTCAAGGGCGAAGAGGCGGAGCCGGAGGACGACGATGAGAAAGGCTACATTGACGAGTTTGAGGTGCTCAACCCGAGCAAGGCTGGGCTAGAAGATGACCCGCAGGACGACGGTGCACCGCCACAGCACCTTATGTGGAAGGAAGACGCCGACGCAGAGGAGGCAGAGGTATGGTGCAGTGGGTGGTGGCGGTGGTGGTGGTGGTGGGTTATTTCATTGCCTGTGATGTTCACCGCCAAGGACACGAGGCTCTTTTTGTGTTCGCTACGCAGGAGGTGCACAGTATTGCCAGGACAAGGAGCACCCGCCATCTTTTCAAATTTTTCTGTTAAGAGGTGTCGAGAGGCACAGAGTTTTTCTTTTTTTTGTTCACTTTTCATGTGGAAAATACTTAACACACGACACAACAAAATAAACAGACACAACGGGTGTTCAACGAGATGCTAGCAGACAAGGCACGCATGATCAAGGAGGGTATCGTGCAAGAGGGACAGTCATGAAGAAGAGCAGAGCGCTGTGCATTCTAGCTATGTTGTGCGATGTTTTTTATGTGGACGCGAGAGAGGGGGAGGGGGGTGCAATATAGCATATTGACGCAAAATTCTACGCAAAATTCTCGTAGAAAAAGACACACAAACAAAAAGCAAAGCAAAAAACAAAAAATCAATCTGTGTCCGTACCTTACAAAAGGCTTTGGCCGAAAATTGAGATACAGATTTTTATAGGTGCAAAAACGATTGTTTGATATCATCCCCCGAAAATTTTGTAAAATTTTGGCGCAAAAATGGGGTTTTGTACGTTTATACGGGTTTGTCAATAAAAAAAAACCCCTTGATCTTTCCCCTAGCGAAGCGAATGCTGCCTGAGTTAAAAAGAACAGTGGAGATTGCACAACTGTGGCAACACAACCGAGGCAACCACGCTACTCCAACAGTTTATCAAAAAAAACCTCCTTTTTGTGTCTCGCATCGTATCTATCTCACTGGGTGTTTACCAAGATTTTCAAAAAAAAAAAAAACACAAAACCAAAAAATGAAGGGAAAAAGAAACAAAATAATACAAAGCCCCCACAAACCAAAGCCCTGCTGACGCTGCAGCGACAACCCTAGCCCAACAGAATTATCAAAAAAAAGTGGGGTGCCTTTTTTTCAGGATTCTTTTTTTTTTTTTTGATAAATTGACGACGTGCCCTTTGTAGTCACCTCGCTTTTTTCTTTGAGCAAAAAAAACCTCAGAAGACACCTGAAACTTCTCATCCCAAACCTTCTCTTCTCCCTCCCTCCCTCAGCCAAACCAGCACACTACAGAAGGGGTAAAAAAAAAAATCCTCCCCTCAGTGGGAGGGGGGTTTTTTTTTTTAGCAGACCTCACCTGCAGACGTCACTACCGTTTAAATACACAACATGGCAGACTCAGGGTATGAGGCGCAGTTTAACAGCTTCGTTGCGTCGTCTCCGAGGTATGGGGAGCGGATGCTGCCGAGGGGGGGGAAGGGGATGCCGCAGCAGCAGCATCACCACCACCATCACCACCACCATCACCACCATCCCAACGGAGCGCAAACCCGCTCCCATACTGAGTTCTCGCCCAGCCCCGTACCTCGCAGTGCGCATCCAAGCCAGGTCAGTCATCACCATCACCACCCCACGACACAACACCCGGACAGATATGACCAGCACTACGCAGACCTAAAAAAGATGCACAAACAGAAACGCACCCAACACCCTTCCCCGGGGAAGCCCCGCCAGCCGTCCCCGTCTTTGCATGCACTTCACCGGAGCCATAGCGCTTCTCGGATGCCTTCCCCTCAGAGATACCCACGCAATGGACCACCACGCCCTCCACCAGGTCGCATCGTGAACACCGGGGGCTACCCTGCAATGCAACCCCCAATGCCTTCTCCGGGGAGAGAATACTCTGCGTCCTCCGCATATCGGTCGCAGTCTCATATACCACCCCCTCAACCGCTTCACGGGGCGCGCTACCCATCCCCTGGAAGAGACGTCTCTTCCTCCACAGAATATCGAACGCATATGGTTCCCCCTCCTCCCCCCCCCGCTCCGAGATCAGAGCGGTATCCATCTCCAGGGCAGGGGGAATATAGGAGTAAAATAGGAAGTAGGTACCCTTCGAGAGACCGGGAGGTTTCCAAGGTCATTTCTCCGCAGAAGCTGAGTAGGGAAGGGTCGGCCTCGGTTCGAACCGCTTCGGCGTCTCGCGGAATGTCTCCTGGGGTTGATTGGATGAAAAGGAATGCGGGGGTGAGGAGTGGGAGTGTCCACCCGGATTGGCCTGAAACGGTAGGGCGGAAGGGAGGGGGAGGGGGGTATAGTGTTCGGCCGCAGACACAACGTTCTTCGGGAATGACGTCTCCAAGACAACAGAGATCTCCTTCGCAACCTTTTTCTCAAAGTACGCATGCACCATTAAGTAGAGAAGCACTCTATGGAAATCGATCGAATCCTCGACCAAGAGTGGAAAGGAGAGATTCGCCAAATGAGAGGGAGGGGGAGAGGAGGGGGGGAACCATCGCAAGAACGGAGGTTCCAAAGCTTCAGGTGGTTGGCGGAGGTGCGGTGGATATTACCGAATTGATTCGGCAGCGAACACAATTGGACCAATTGATCACAAAGTATGAAACCATGGAGACCCCAGGGGTGACCGAAGGGGAGGCGCAGAAGGAGCGCTGGAGGGCTCAGAGGGAGATGGAGATCGAGAGGATGCGGAGGGAGAACCAGGAGCGTGGGGAGCTCATGGACATGGAACGGAGGAGACTTGCCGACATGGAGGCGCAGCTGATGGATCAGAGAACCCGGCACAACACCTGGGAGCTAGAGGTGAAGAAGCACCGTCTCCTGGTCGAGGAGAAGAGCAGCGCAATGGCGTCGGATTTCCGCTTCGAACGGAAGCGTGCCTTCGAGCGTGAGGCGGACTATCTGAATATGGGGCTAGAGGTGGACGCGCAGCTGGAGCAGCGGAGGAGGGAGCTGGAAGATGAGTCGCGTGGGGTGGGGAGGGATGTGAACCACACAAAGAGGAAGGCGTCGAATCTGCTCGAGGATGAGCTGCGGGCGCATAGTCTTGATGTATGTTTTGCTTTTTTTTTTTTTTTTTTTGCAAAAAATTTCAATATTTTCACCCCCCCTCAGGTGCAACGAGCCGAACGTGTACGCGAACAGCAGCAACGAGACCTGCTTGCGTGGCAGAGGGAAGAATCGCGCGATGTGGTATGTGCTTGGGAGGGGGTCTTCTCGCTATGCAAAAAAGGGTGTTGTACGATATTTTGTTTTTTTGTGTTAAAATTACAAAGTTCTTGGCAGGTAATAGAAACCAACGACTGACGGGTGCCTCCCCCCCCGCTTTTTTCCCTGTAAATTGCCACGAGAGGGGGCTTTGTATTTCAAGTCAAAAAAAATAATTGTTTTTGGGCGTATCTTTGGTATAGAACGTTGTGATTTCTCTTCTTTTATTTGAAAGTAAACGAAACTTTTCACAACAGAACGACAAGGTGACCGCCCAGCGACGCACACAGATGCTGCTGGAGATGCAGGCAAAGCACTACAAGGCGATTGTGCACATCGGCACCAAGAAGGACGAGGCTGTCCTGCGCGCCAACGAAGACACACAACGCTCCCGCATCATGGACGGTGAGGATAGCCTCAGGCACGGCGGGGTATGTGTCCGTTCATTTCTGTCCTCTCTCCCCGGTGTTTCGATCCACCCCGCGCGGCGAACCATACGTCCCTTCGCATTTCTACAAACGGTGAGGCATTGCCAACGTGCACTCCTTTCAACTCCCCTTTCTGTGGTTTCTATTTTATTCCCTCATCCACTATCCACACATTATAACAATCTTTTTTGATGAACCCTTCTCTAGGGCTTCTATGGTTGCATTCCTAACCCCAAACAAAGCATACAACCCCCTCCAAACCCTCCCCTCCCAACAGGGAATTTCCACCGAACGCCTCTCCGTCTGCGAAAGCGAAGAGCACAACACCCGCATCGCCCTCGGCCTCGCTGAGTCGCAACACACCGAGACCCTCCACTGCGTCCACGACTGGCTCCGCGGGGCTTGCTCCATCGTGTATGATGAGATGTCTGTCGATCTGCGCACAGCATTCATCCGCGGACGCGCTGAAGCATCCGAGAAGGAACGCACACGAACAGAAGGCGAAATGCTGCGCGTCCACGAGGCTGCTGCGGAAGAAGCAAAGCGACAAGCCGCGGCAGCAAAGGCAGCCGAGGCACAACAACAAGAAAAGCAAGCTGAGGAGGAAAGACAACGCGCGGAGGAGCTCCGTCGTGAAAAGGAGGCTCAGGCAGCAGCAGCAGCAGCCGCGGCTACAGCTGCTGCAGAAAAGGAGCAAGCTGCTGCCGCACAAAAGGAAGCAGAAGCAGAAGCTGCAGCAGCGAAGGCGAAGAAAGAGGAAGAGGACGCCGCCGCAGCAAAAGCAACGCCCGCAGCAGAGACAAAGGAGGCAACACCAGCACCAACTCCTCCACCTCCTCCTCCTCCACAAAAAGAGGCGGAAAAAGTGGCAAAAAAAGACGAAAAAGTGGAGGAAAAACAGCCGGACTCACCAAAGGCGGAAAAAAAGGAAAAAATCGACAAACCCGACAAAACCGACAAAAAGGGGAAGAAAACATCAAAAGAAGGCAAAGAGGAGAAGACCGCAAAACCAGAGAAATCCGACTCAGACGCCACCCCCGCTGGGAGACTGGAGCTGCGTATCCGGGACGACTGCGTGGAGTTCTGGGACCCCGAGAAAGGCAACGTATACTACAAAAAGAAGGCAGGACCGGTTACGCAAAACATTGAGGAAACGATTTTCCTCGATTCCGCCGCCATCAAGGAAGCAAAGAAGGAACTCCTCAAGAAAAAACTGTGGGTAGAAGTCACCAAGAACGACAAAACGTATTATTACGAAAAGGGCAACAAAACGAACACCTCCGTAGATATGAAGAAAGCGGTTGAACAGGAGGCTCGCGATGTGGTCACAGCTATGGCTAAAGGGCTGAGAGAGGAAGAATGGGTACAAAAGGTCAAAAACGACAACGTGGTCCTCGACAACAAACGAACCAAGGCGCGCATCTACCCAAAGAAGCTCTACGAGACAATCAAAGCAGAGTTGCACAAAGCAAAAGAGGCAGAAATCCTTAAAGGAAAAGAAGGCAGGGATAAAGATAAAGAAAAGGATAAGGATAAAGAGAAGGAGGGAAAACCCGCAGCACCCACAGCCCCACCGAAGAAGAAGCCTGCAGGCGTGCCTGATAAGGATTTGCAGAAAAAGGTATAGAGCTTTTTTTCGGGGCCTCCGGTCCATTGGCGCACCCGGACTTATTGGCTACGACCGTCGCCCAGTTTTTACGTACCCGCGCTACACTATGCACATGCTCGAACACGTCATCGTACGTGCCAACATTACGAACTCCGGCTGGGGAAATGACATCACCCCTGACAACAAACTTGTAGAAGCCAGCGTAGCTGATGCTGTGCGATAACGAATATGATAAGGTGACTAAGCACGAGAGGCTTAGGATCATCTTATAAACTTTTCTTTTTTTCCCCCCCCTAACTTTTCTGTTCTTTTCCCCCAGTGGAAAATTCATAGGGGAAGAGGGGGTGGGCAGAATTCTTTGGATTATGCACTCAGGTTGCTTGCTCTGGGCATCACCGTGCTTTCGAATGAGACGCAGGAAGCGGTCTTCGTTCACCTGAAGGGACAAGACGTCTCCTTGATGTTGGAGGGGGGGACGAGTGATGCGGCGGAACTTCGTCAGTTTTTTCTGTGTCTGACGGCACAAACGCGTTTTGTCTGGATAACGAGGAGTACAAGGAGTCAGTGACAGGAGAACGCATTCTCCAGTCCATCCTTAAGTACATTGAGCTCTTGCGGAGGTTTTATATAAATAGTCAAGTGCCTGCTTTTCCCAGAGCCGTTTTATAAGAGGAAACCGAATCTAACAACAACCAAAGCAAACTAAGAAATGCAGGAAAAATAGACAAAAGAAGAAAACAAAGAGATTTTGACAAAAAAAAGGGACAATAAAACCACTGTCAACATAATTCCACCACAACAACAGATTGACGCTGTCCTAAAGGCCGCTGTATGGAAGCTCAACCCAAACTCCAAAGAGGGGGCAAGAACGTACTACAGGAAAAACCCATCCGAGCAGAAGAAGGTATGACATTAGTGACCCCAGCATTTTTACCTCACTTATAAATTTGCGTAATTTTTTTTTTTCCCCAACAGGAAGCCGACTTCTTCCAGTGCATCGCAGATGGGAAGATCACACCGTAGATAAGCACCTATCAAATCAGCACCACGTGTTGAGGTGACCTAAGTACACGAGAACCATTATAATCATGTTCTTAACTTTTTCTGGTCATGTACCAAAGGTACACTGTCATGAGAGGGCTTTGTATTTCAAAGCCAACTTTTTTCTTTTGTTGTGTGAGCTTTTTGATAACCGTGTGTGTACGGTTGTGTTCAATAGGGGTGTGGTTCACTTTCAACTGGAGTGGATGAGTTGGTGGAGAACTCATGCCTGCGTCCGCCGATGAACGGTGATGTGTTTGCACGTTTCAACGTTTCAAAATGTAACCAGATTGGATGTAGGACTGCATGGTTGGGGGGTCCACCCTGTGCACCGGTTATTATACCAATATTTGTACCAAAAGGTCGCTGCAGGAACCTGTTTCAATAAAAGAGATGACGAAGAGCACAGCTGTGAGGATTGGGTTCATCTTACAAAAATATTTGTTTGTATATTTTTATTTTTGCTTTTTATTTAGTTGTGAATGGGAAGCGCATCGTTTTCAAAGAAAAAAATTTTTACGTTGTTCGTGTCCCTTCTTGTATTTAGAGAGAAAGAGAGAGCGAGAAAGAGAGAGAGAAAAACCACCAGTGAAAAAAAGTGTTTATTTTGTATGTGCACCTAGCAATTTCACTTTGTTTTTATTGCATTTTGTTGTGTGGGAGGGGGCGAGCAAAAAAAAAAAACTATCAGTTGAACAAGAGGGCGAGGAGATGTTGATTGTATTGTGTATTTCAACTGCAAGAACGCAGATGTTTCTTTTATAATGTATTTCCCTTTTTTTTCCTCTCTATCCTAGACGGCAACCCCCAAACCACAAGAGGCTGAGGGCCATCTTAACGACTTTCCCTTTGTTTTAAAAGAGAAAAAACAAACCAAACACCCCCCCAAAAAACCCCAAAACAGCAAAAAAAAAACAAAAAAACTTCAAAAAACCCCCTACCCCCTCCACCTCTTTGATCTAGTATAGAAGGCACATATTCCTACAAAAAAAAAAAAGCGTTCCCCTTTTTTCCTCCACTCAGATGAGAAGTGTCTGGACAAGCCAGCGTAGTGTCTTCCTTCCAGAGAGGCAGGAGACCAGTAATATTCCATGCGGGGTTTGAGCGACAAATAAAATAGCAATGTGATTGGCCTTGCTCAGTTGGTCGCGCTGTCGTGGATGAGACTACGCTTGTTTTTGAGCTTTGCTGTGATTGTTGCAATATGCTCATCGTACAAGTCTGCCCCGTGTGGTGTCCATCTCTGGACATCAATGCCGCTGGAGGGCAGCGTCATCCCCGCCAATGCAGAAAACAGAAGAGTTGCAGCTCTGAACAGTATGCCAAGTGCGGCTATAAGCTCAACAGCCAACTTCGTCATGCTGGAAAGGCTGGGTGGGGTTGATTTCTTTTCCGCCGTCTCCTTTAGCCTCGTTTGCTGCGACCTTTGTTTTGTGTTCGCATGCAGCTGCATCACAGTCATTAGGGGTTTGTTGAAATACCCAAGGGTCTTTCCGTCTCGCTCCGCAAAGAACAGACGCTCTATCTGTCTTTTTCCGCGTGTGCATCTGTAATGTTCGGAATGTAAGCCTAAAGACATAATGTAACGATAAGGGATTTAATATTGCAAAGGGTTTTGTAGACACAAAAAGGTTTGCTCTGTGCTTTGTGAGCGGTCCGAGCAAAAAGCTCTCAAACTGTGCATCCATACCATAAAAAAGTACACCGTTTTCAACGAAAAAACCGCTTTTATTTCAAAAAAAAAAAAAACAAATTCTCCTCCTCCTCCTCCTCCTCATCCTCATCCTCCTCCACAAAAAAACAGTCTTTCCCCCCCACCCCACCCCTTTCTATATCATGGAAGTTCAAGAACCTGAGCCGGGTAATGGATTGAAATACCTGCAGCAGTACGGTCTGGCACATGACGGTATCACTTCGCTCAACCTCTTTCTTGATGGCGTCCAGCTTGGACCCGAGGGCGCGCTGCAGGTCTCCCGAGGGCTGACTGAAAACTGGTCGCTCACTTCCTTAGAGTTACGGAGGAACGATCTGACGCACCAGGGGGCCATACCTCTTGCGCAGGCTTTGGTGACAAACCGGTCTTTGACGTACCTAGGGTTGGGGAGGAATAAGTTAAGCAACTCAGGGGGGCTCCACATTGCAGAAGCACTACGTTACAACCAGACCCTCCGGAGCATCGACCTCGAGTGGAACGATCTTCGCGATGAGAGCGGCGTTGCATTAGCAGAGATGCTGACAACAAACAATTCGCTGATCGAACTCTCCGTGGAACGCAACAAAATTCAGAGGGATGGAATTGCTTCGATTGGCGGAGCGTTGGCGCACAACAAAAAACTGAAGCTTCTAAACCTCGGATGGAATCGCGCGAAAATTGTTGGCGCCATCGCAATCGCTGACGGTCTTCGGCAGAACCAACACCTTCTTTCTCTGAACATGGCAATGAATCAGATTGGGCAGGAAGGTGCTTTTGCTATCGCCAACGCTTTGTCGGAGAACTACACTCTCATCTCGCTGAATTTACAGCACAATCGGATTGGCGATTCATTGATCATGCTTGGAGAAGCTTTAAAGGGAAATCACACTCTAAGGGAGCTGAATATGGAGGGGTGTTCGTTGACATCGGAGCTTGCGGTGCTCTTTGGAAAGGCTTTGGTTGAAAATGCGTCGTTAATGAGCCTTAACATCTCCCGCAATGATATCAGAGATGCAGGAGTGATCTCAGTCGCATCAGCATTTAAATCAAAACATTCAATCCGATTCGTAGACTTCTCTGAGACCGGAGCTACTCATATTTCAATGCCAGCTGTCTCAGATCTTCTCGATGCCTGCGTAAACTTCCAAACCCTTCTCCTTGAAGACAACAACATCGGATCTGAAGGAATAAAAATTATTGCAACAAAGCTAAAAGCGTTGACCCCATTAACCTCCCTAAACCTATCGAGGACCAGATTGGAGGCGAAGGGGGTCAAAATTCTTGCGGATGCTCTGAAATCATCGACCGTAAAGTATATGAGAACCCTACAGCTTGCAGACAACGATGCAGGGTCGGAATCGGCGCTTCAGTTATGCAAAGCGCTGACCCACGGATCCTGCCTGCTTTCCCTTGATTTGAGCACCAATGACATCTCCGATATCGTAAAGGAGGCGATCTGCCAGGTTCTCGTCGCTAATCCTTCTCTTCCTTATGTTTTCTTAAAAGGAAACCCTCTAGCGATGAACAGCGACAACAACAGCACTGCAATCTTCAAAGAGGAAGCGCAACCTTTTTTGACTGGAGTCTTAGGCATGCATTGGTGCCCTCCAAAGACAGGGGAGGAGGCTGCGGTGACAGGAGAGGCTGAAATTTATGCGCCGTCCGGGAATTTTGCGAGCAAAAATATTATGACCGGGTCGGTCCGTGAATCAGCGAAGAGCATTGCGGAGCTGACTTCTCCTAATGGCGATGCTAGCCCGGCTGTGGTAAGCATCAGAGGCGACCGGGTTTTGACCCCAGGGGATGGGAGTGCGAATGTTAATGATGATATTGTGGGTGCAGCGGCGTCACTCAGAAACCTAGAAGCATTTGCCGCCGAAAACAATAAGGATCTGGAGCAACGCAACGTCGAAGTAGACGTGGCAAGAAGAACGCAGGTCCCCGTCAAACTGGTCTCCACCCTACGGCACTCTCGCTTGGTGCAGAAACCCTATAAATGCCAGACCCATCGACTAGAGAACAATATGAACGAGCTGCTCCTAACAGACGACCAGCTGCGAAAGGAGTTCAACAACCTCGACACAGATGGAAACGGGTTTCTCAACAAAACGGAGTTCAAAAAGATCTACAGGAGTTTTAACAATTTTGGGGTGGTGCCTTCGGACCGGGAGATTGATGGGATTCTGAAGAAGCACAATACGCGTGGTGACGAGCGGATTATGTACAATGAATACTGTGTCATCATGCTTGGGATAGCGAGGAGGTGAGAGAAAGAAAGAGGGGGAGGAGGGAAGGGGGGGGGGGGGGGGAAACAGTGGAGATTTTGCACAAACTGTTGTCAACACAACCCGAGGCAACTACACTACTCCAATAATTTATCAAAAAGGGGTAACTATCAACTTTACCTTTGTTTTTTGTCTTTTTGCTACACGCAGTATTATTTTAGATTTGGGGTTTGATAACCTGCAGAGAAAGCAGATGCCCTACGCTCAGCCGACGAACTGGTGAAGCGTTTTGCACTTTTGCATCTTCTTTTTTCTCTTTTTTTTTACAGTGGGAAAAAATAGATCTCGAAGAACAGACGGGAATTTATTTTTCAACTCAATTATTTTACTTTTTTTTAGGTGACTAAACACGAGAGGCTTCACAGAGGGTAGTCCGGTCGACGCAGCCCGACTTTTTTTCTTTTCTTTTTTCTTTGGTAATTTTTCCAACCATATTTCCCCCCCACACACACAGGTACCTTCTTCCGCAGTTGCCTCTCACTCTCACTCTCCCCCAGACTCTCTTCTCTTCCTATTTAGCCGAGTATTTCCTGCTCTTTATTAGCTCTTTACCCCTTGCCTAATGCTTCCGCATGACCGTGGGAAAAGCCATGATTTACTCGGCACCCTCCCCCTGAATATAAAACAGCGAAACAAAGGAAAAAGAAAAATGTAGCTCATCCTCGGGTGTCTACATTAATACACGTTCATTTTTTAAAAGGATGGTGAAGGCTGTCCTCATAGAAAACAGATGATTAAAAAGGGGGGTAAGTGGATATTTTGCACAACTGTGGCAAACACAACTGAGGCAACTGCGCTGCTCCAACAAATTATCAAATAACAGAACTGTTCTGGGCCGGAACAAAACTGGGACACCCCCAAAAACCCCAAGTGTTCCAGTTTTGTTCCGGTCCAGTATACTTCTGTCTCAGAATAGTTACAGCCCAGAATAAATATTTTTACGGTAATATAAAATCAATACCTAGAGAAGACACCATTGTCTTGCCGCAATGCAGACAATGAAGTTTTCAAAAAAAAAGACGGCCAAGCACTTTGAATTTTTTTTCAAGCACTTCTTTAAACTTGATTGTTAGGAACAGAAAAATAAAGGGGTGTTCAAGTGTTTGAATAAAGTACACGAGAGGTGCCTTACGGTGTCCACTAAGATAGCGAAAAAAAAAAAAAAAACGCAAAAACAGCACTGAAGTACTTTGGACACCCATAAATAATGAGGGACAAAGAGAAAAAAACAGTGGAGATTGCCTTTTTGAATGCACCCCCCTTTTTACATTAACTCCTCTCTCGCTCTCAGACACACACCACACCACGATGTCGCGCAAAACCAAGGTCGTGACCAAGGTGAAGGAGAAGTCTGCAGCCCCGAGGTACGAGCACCTCAACGCGGATGCACAGGCGGTGCTCTCACGCGAGGCGGAAATCATGTCCGAGCTGGGCGTGCTGAGCGCCTCCCTGCAGGAGCAGTCCGACGCTCTCAACGCAAAGAGAGACGAAGCACGCAGTGCAAACTCCGCTATCGGCGACGAATTTGAAGCGAAGATCCGAAAACTCACTGACGAGAAGGAGGCACTTCTCGCCACCACCCGTGGAGGCCCCTCTAAGGAGCGTTCCACCGACCTCCTCAAGCAGGACGCAAAGCGCGACGAACTTCTCGCCGCAATCGACAGCCTTGACGCCGCAAAAGCAAAAGCGTCAAGCGCAGAGCTGGCCCTCTCCCTCTCCCTTAAAAAGGTCGAACGGATCCAAAAAGAGAAGAAGGCTGCAGCAGAAAAGCGTGGACACAAACGTATTGAATATACTTCCGTCAAACAGGTCAAGAAATTGATCCGCGATTTGGAGGTTAAGGAGGAAAAGCAAAGAGAAAAGGGGCAGGATACCACAGCGGTTGCAGTTGCGAAGAAAAGACATGAATTGAACAATGCCCTTGGTTTGGTTGAAATTGATGAACAAATTAAGGAGATGGACACAGAAATCCTGAGCATCCTTGACGCCGCTGAGGACAGTGTCAAGCTCAAATCTTCAACTGAAGCTGCGGTCACCGAAAAACGCGCTAAAATCGATTCCATTAGAAAGGAACTTGATGTAATGCAGGGACTTCCAGCATCTGCGTCTGCTGAAGAACGGCGTCGCTTTCAAGACAAACGCAAAAAGGAGGAAATTATTGCGCGCAATGCGACCCGCGATGCCAAAACGAAGACTTTCAAGGAGATGGACGCCATCAGCGAGCGCATCAGGGTACTCCGTAATGAGAAGCGCGCTGCGTTAGACAAACAAGGGAATGTGGACCCATCGGAAGTCATTGAACTGCGGAAGAAGCGTGCCGCATTGAACACTGAACTGGATGCGTGCAAGGAGAAGGTGCCGCACCGGGTCATCCCGATCGACAAAGAGTATGCGAATGCGTTGGTAGGACCGAAAGGGGCGACAATCAACCAGCTCTCGAAGGACTTCAGCTGTGTCGTGGATGTGCGTTGGGCAGCGTCGCAGGTTACAGTGCGTGGATGTGATGAAGATGTCTTTGAGCAGTGCAAGGAAGCGGTTGAAGCAATCCTTGCGGAGGCTAAGGCAAACCGTGTTGCGCGTCCAGTCACCTTCGACCCGACGCACATCCGTGAGTTGGTCAGGGAGCTTCAGTATGTCATTCAGATTTTTTTTTTCCACGTCATCGTACGTGCCAAAATTACGAACTCCGGCTGGGGAAATGACATCATCCCTGACAACAAACTTGTAGAAGCCAGCGCAGTTATGCTGTGCGATAACGAATATGATAAGGTGACTAAGCACGAGAGGCTTAGGATCATCTTATAAACTTTTCTTTTTTTGGAGGCTTCTTCTTCACGGCGAGGTCAGTGGTGGCAGCGTATTTTGTGTTGCAATGAAGGAAGCGTCTCTTCTGATGTCTCCCTTCTCCTGGGGGGATCTAGCGATTTGGACAAAATGCCACACCCAGCCTCTCCAGAGCGTTCCACCCTTCAAAGACTTCTCTTCAATTTGGAAAACGATGCTGTACACTGAGAACAGAATTATGCAGAACAATCCCAAATTAAATGCCGGGGGTTTCTCCAATCCGGAGGGAAGCCTGTCTGTGGCTGCTAACGATGCCCCTGATCCTGTCGTTGATCTTGATTGCAGTTTTTCTGCCGCCCATCAAGGTACGCACGCAGAGCGTCTTCTGCATGCGTCAATCGCCCTTTCCACCTTTGTGGTGGCAACCAATCCGGCTTCCCTGCACCGCCTCTCGCACCTCTCTCGTGGCAATAAAAATGGCACAGCACATTGCATTACACACTTCACGCACAAAAAAGAAAAGCAGAGAAAGTGAGTAGGATTGCAAGAAGGTACAACCACACCCACCCTACACCACCCTACAGCCGCATCGAGAAGCTGTCCAACACGCGCATCACACGCAGAAAGGACGAACCCATCCTCGAAGTGCAGGGTGCACAAGAAGGCGTAGACGTCGCAAAGGAGCTGCTTGCAGTATGTTTTGTTGTTTGTGCTTTCCTCCGGATGGCTGGCATCGTACGTGGGTCAGTCGGAGGTGCCTGCATTAATAACTTCACTTTGCTTCGAAGCCTCTTAAGAACAGCCCACAACCGCCTTTTTTATCAACCCACACCAGGAAAAAGATGTCTTTTTTTTGGATATGCAATATAAGGAAAGTTTCTGTGATGAAGTGGTTAAGTATTCCTCACATGTAGATGCTTCAATGCAACAACGAAACTTTCAGACGAAGAGACACAACGTAAAGGGGGGGGGGGGATAATTGTAGTGGGGGATAACTGTAGAATGGCGGATAAAATAAAAAATATCGCCAGTTTGTTCTTCTCAAAAAATGGGGGATAGTTGTAGTGGGGGATAAAAAAAAAATATCTCTCTTTTTTCCCACCTGAATATCCCCATCCCCAAGGAAAATCCACACCAAAAACGCGGTGTGGGAAATGGGGGATAACTGTAGTGGGGGATAAAATAAAATAAAATGGGGGAGAAAAACGGGGGATAATTGTTTTATCCCCCACCCCCCTTTAACTTTTTCGGCAAAAAAAAAAAAATACTAATATCAGAACCCTACTCTTTGCTATCCCCCACAGGAGTTTGCAGCCACGATGTACAGTGAGGAAGTGGACATGGGCGAGTCTGTTATGAAGCACGTCCGAGGCAAGCTGCTCATGGAGGTGCAGAGCACGACTGGGTGCCGGTATGCCAACACACAAAAGCGGACAAAGCCAGCAACAAATGCGCCTCTTGAAGAGGATGCCTTTTGCCATGGTGGCCATCATTTCAAAACTAGGGCAATCTCTCTTTTTTGCAGATATGTGTGCAGAGACAGATGCAGCTTCCACGTTTTATTGTTTTTTGTATTTTTTCTTGAATGTGCTATTATACGCCACCACATACCATTCCTCTTGTCCAGAAGCTCCCTCCCTTCCACGACGCCCTTTTCCTTTAACCACGTACAAGAAGTGGTCTTGTCCTAACAACATCGGAGTTCATGTGGTCTATGTTCGCCGGGCATCCACCCACGTGGCTCGCGCCTGTTCTCTGCAATTCCCCAGGTCGAGAAGTTCTGGAGCGACTCGTGTGTAGGTCGTATTCTCTTCCCATGGGAAAGTCATCACTGACGAAGGGGCCCACGCAGTGCAGAAACATGGTTTACTGCCTACCTCCCGGTGCGGAGGAGCAGGTACAGATTACGGCGCCATTGGCAACACTACTCTCATGCAAGTGTTGCCGATGTTCGTACTCCACAGACGCCCCCTCCCAGGAGGCTGTGGGGCTCTTCACCAATATCCTCGAGTGTGCGGTTGGCGTTAGGAGCAGACAGCTCACACAGGTGCACACCCATAGTGATGTCGTGCGACGTGGAGAGGCTTGGGGTCATCTAAAAAGCTTGTTCTTTTATTTGCTTTGGTCCCCCATATCACCCCCACACCCAATGCTATCTGATATGCCATCTATTTATCCCTATCTACCTTACCTATCCAGGAATGTGTCCCGCAATGCAGACTTCACCGTGACTGCGCAGGGGAAGAAAAGCTTCGTCACAGCGGCAGTCGAGATGCTGCTGGATATCAAGGTACGTCCTGTCGGGTTTTTTCTTCTTTTTTTTCCCTACGAAGCTTGCTTTAAAGGAGAAATAGTGTTGGTCGCGAAAAACCAAAAGATTTGGTGCAAATCAACGAAACAACTTTACCTACCTGATCCTACTATTTTGAGTGACAGAGTAGTGGACGGCAACTAATAAAGTTTTTTAAAATTGAACACACCGCAAGGAGATGCTGTGTAGACGACCTTGTGTGGGTGAACCATTTTCAGGTTGTCAAAATGAAAAGGGAAAAAAAGTACCCCCTTTTTTTTTGCAGAAAAAAATTGGCGAATGCAAGCTTGAGATTGTGATCCCGAAGGGTGTGTACCAGCGCGACATTGTGGGCCCCAAGGGGAAGAACATCCGGGCAATCACTTCCGCCACTGGTACGTACATTGACGTGAACGACCCGCTTCTGATCATGGGTTCCGAGGAGGCTGTGGATACGGCAAAAGAGGTATTTTTTTTTATCCCCCCCCCCACTTTTTTCTCTCCCCTGCCTATTGAGAGATACCATATCCCGCACTAACCTCCCACTCCACCCTCCGCTGCGCCCCGCACCTCAGCGAAGTCCCGCCCAGTAAGCGCAACACTCCAGAATTCTATAAACCTGGCGGAGTTAAACAAAGCAACATATGCCGAATTATTCAATATTTCCCACTGTCACTCCCCCCCCCTCCACCACCACCCCCTACACCCTACAGCTCCTCCGCTCGCTCTTCCAAGACATCCGCAAGGAAGAGATTGTTATAGAGTACCCTGCCGACATGCACCCTCTTCTGACACGTGTCCCAGCTGCCGTCAAGGATACCCCTACCAAAGCAACCAAAGAGGTCAAACCTGAATCTGAGACCGCAGAGAAGACTGAGGCTGCTGAGGAGACAAATGAGAAGGAAGAGACTGAGAAAGACGACGAGAACGACCAGAGCGACAACGAAAACGAAAACGAGGAGGAAGAGGAAGGGGGCGACGAGCCTGCCGACGAGACGCCTGACAAGGCCGAGCCCACCACCACCACCACCACCACCACCACCAACGACAAACCTCGCACCAGACGTTCAAGAGGAAAGCGGTCAAAACCGGTCAAACAATATTGCGCCCTGGAGCGTGCTCGGCGTGACAGCGGATGTGACGCTGTTAACGCACGGCGTGGAGACGGCAAAATCATTTTGGTTGGAACAAAGGAGCAGGTGGACAATGCGAGAACCACCCTTGAGGCCTTCATTGCGTCGAGAAAGGTGAGTGAGATCGTTGTGGATGGCGCTCTGTTGCGGAAATACGCGCAGAAGCCATCGCTCATTGCGCAGATCAGAAAGATTGAAGGGATGGAGGATGTCTTTGCGAGCAATGACATCGGGTTCATCAGGATTCAAGGAAGCACAGAGGCGGTGGAAAAGGGGGAAGCTCTGCTCTCTGAGGCGCATGCTGAAAATGAAGCGAATTTGGGGAAAATCGAGTTTGAACGCGGCCGTGCAGGGGCGATCTACGGTGCAAAGGGAGGGTTGGTCTCTCGCGTGGAGAAGGAATGCGAGGCTGTTGTGCATGTTGATAAAATCAAAGGTTTTGTTCTCGTGGTCAGCACCTCCCCAGAAAACACCGCGAAGGCGCTGAAGGAGTTCGAAGACGCATTGGAAAAGGATAAAATCGCAAACCCTGTCGTTCATGAGCCTGTCGCGAAAGGAGGGAAGAAGGGAGGAAAGGGAGGAGGAGGAGGAGGAGGAGGAGGAGGAGGCAAAGGTGAAGGCGGAGAGAAAGGAAGCAAGGGTGGCAAAGGCAAAAAGGGAGGAAAAGGAGGTGAAAAGGGTGGCAAAGGAAAAGGGGGAGGTAAGGCAGGTGGAAAGAAGGGAGGTGATTGAGAAATAACCTGATTTTTGTGATTTTTTTTTTTGATTTTGGAGAAGGGGTAAATCCCTGAAGTGATGCTCCGATTTCTTTTCTTTTTTGATAAAAAAACAAATAGTAGCGGAGAAGGATTATGAGATGTGAATTTAAAGAGAGGCACAAAACCATCTTGCAAAAAAAAAATTTTACTTAGTTTTTTTTTTCCTCCTCCGGTGTAGTGGAGACTCACCTTGAGAGAGAGAGAGAGAACACATTTCTACGATAGCGTTCTGCCTGCGTCTGCAGAGACGATATATTTTTGCACGATTTTTCTTTTCTTTTTTTGATCGATAAAAGATGGTGTCTCAGAGACACCATATCTTTTCAGTTCTTTGATTATTTTGTGCCTGCTTGCAACCTCCCTCATGTGTGCATGCCATTTAAATGCCCTCTGGGGGGTTCGACAACCCCGCGGAGAAGTGCCTGAGTCTTCCGGTGTACGGTGAGGGCGTTTTGTACTTTCAACTTTTCTTTTATTTTGTTTTTTTGTTACGAAGGTGATTCAAAGCACATTATGAAGCTAGGTTCATCTTACAAAAAAAAAAAAAAAAAATGATGTATTTCGATTCTCTCTTTCCTTAAAACAAGAATAATATACAGCATTGGTGTGATTCAGGGGGTACGGACAACCCATGGACAACCCACGGAAGAACCACGGGGGAACCACGGAGAACTGTTTCGGGCTATATTAAGATTTGCGGAGCACCTTCGGGGGAACCACGGGGGAACCACGGAGAATCCGTTTGGGTGATCACACCAAGCATTGATTTTTCCTTTCGGCTGTGTGACGCTGGCGATGGCGCGTTCATCTGTCTAGGTTTTATTTTTATTTTTTTTTTTTTACCAAGCGCATGGGGGGTGAAACATCTTTTCAGATGATGTGGAATCTTATCATCTTTTTCACATCGTGTCACGTCGTGAAAAAAAGGAAAAAAAAAAAAAAAAAAAAAAAGTGCTCGCACACGATCTGCAGCAGTTCTACTCAATATTTTTTCAGATGAGTCACCACCACGGTTCGCACGGATCGCGATCCGTCAACTGCGGTACTTTTCCGGGAAAAACAAAAAAAAAAAAAGTGGAGTGCGCACGGGGGTCGCGCTACGCCCCTATCGCCCCTATCGACTACCGTAGATTTTTGACGATTTTGCTCGGTACGTTTTTCCTTACTAAAACCAGAGAATCTCATATTTCATAGTAAGAGTATTTCGGAGTGTTTTTGGACACACATGTGACCCCACCGTGGAGAGCAATCGGCTCGCGCAATCAAAAGAAAGCAGAGAAAAAGGAAAAAGAAAAAAGACAAAAGTTGGGTACCGTGCGCCTGCGGCGCTACTGTGTTCCCACTCAAAACACCACAATTTCATCTGAAGTTAGGTTTTCAAACCTGAAAACCCCTTGTTTACGAGTGTGGGTTCATATTTTGCAAAAATTTAAGTCAATAAAATTTTGTCCATTTTTCCAAAATGACCCCACCACTTTCTGCAATCGCGCCGAATCGGACGATGCGATCGACAAAAACGCGTGATCTGGACCCCAAAATTTTGGTCAAAATCACGTGATCTGGGAACATGCTTGTTTTTGACCAAAGCAAAAAAAATTTCTTTGCCCTAAATCGGGCGTGGTAGGTGATACAATGGCCCAAAAAATCTAAAGAAAATCTCAGATTGACTTTTTCTGGAAAAAAATTTTCAAGTGAAAATTTCAGCCAAAAATACGGTCATTTTCACCTGATTTTTTTTTTTTTTTTTTTTTTTTTTTTTTTTTTTCACGACGTTTTTTTTTTCACGATCAAGAAACGAAGTTGTGAGAGATTTCCGAAATTTTAGATCGTGATAAGATCTTTTACCCCCCATGCAAGCGGTTTTCCGAAAAAAAAAATCATTTTTTTTTTAACCAGAGTCCTTCACTTTCTCCTCACCAAAATAAAAAGAACAAGAATGCTTGCCGAAAAAAAGCACCGCTTTTTTTTTCCGTTTAGCTACTCTGCAGAAGGTACAATGGTTAAATATGATTTACGTCGCTGTGTTGTGTTTTGTTGCGAAAACGCTTCTGGTGCCTCCCCCACTCTCCCATATCGATAAGGGTTAAATGAAGGACGGATTGCACATTGCCTGTTTTTGTTAAAGGTGACTACGCAACAGTGAAGATAAGGTTTTAGCTAACATTTGTTTTGTATTTTATTTTATTTTTTGGAACACAAAAAGAAAAAAGGTTTAACCATACACAAGCCATAGAAAAAGGAGCGGAATGTGTAACCCAGTCTAAAACGTAGCCCTTTTTTGTTGTATTTTTGAAGGTGTTTGTGTGTACAACAGAACTTTGTCTTATTTGTCCTACACTAATTTCTTTAAGATCGTGTCTGCACGAGAGGCACATCTGTTGGGTGGAAAGAAGAAAACACCCCAAGGCTGAACTCTCACTTAATACAACAAAAGTTTTCAAAAAAACAAAGGGGAAATCCAACGAACAAAATGTACCAAAAAAGCTCCCAATTTTTTTTTTTCTAGAATTTTTACGACAAAACAAAAGCTTTTACCCCCCACACACACACACACAACCAACCACTACAGGAGAAGAGGAGCAACACACAAAAAAAAACCCCCCTCAAAAAAAAAATGCAGTTCTGCACACAATAACTCCACAAATTTTTGTTTTTTCTCATTTTCCTTTTTTTTTTTTGATTTTTCAAAAAATAGATACAATCTTCTTCTTCTTCTTCTTTACACTTATAGAAACATGCCCTGCTCATCCTCTATTACCAATACAGCATTGATATATGCCCCCCCTTCTTCCGAGACATCTCCTCCACCTCCTACACCGCTAGCACAGCAGATTTTAGAACGGACAGACTCGCTTCTTCACCTCGCTGGTGCCTCTTTGGCGCGATGTAATGCAGTAAAAGCTTTGGACATGGAACTCTGTGATCTTCAAGTCCAAAATGCTGTATTCATCCACATGAGTCCTCTTCAATTATTAGAACACGAGGTTGCAACAGGGGAGCAAGCGGACTTTAGAATTTATGATAAGTTGTGCGAAAGATTCGATTCCGACGGTGATGCATTAGCTCATGGAGAATGGAGTCCTTTTCCTCATTTTTCCAGCATTTTAAAGGAAAATGATATAGGAGCCTCTAGACACCGTTTTTGGCAATGTGTAATAAATTCGTGTCTCCGAGCATCAAGCCGCAGTCTTTTTTCGGATTCAAATTCTTGTCATATTCCAATCTCAGTCAATGATATCGCGACCATCAAAACACCGCTCTGTCTTTGCACTGCAGCACGAACCTTTGCCTCCCCAAAACAAACAGTTTCCTGGGCCCATTCGGTACCCCAAACTACCCTAAAAGACTTCTTAGAACTTCTTCTCCGTCAATTAGCTGGAATGGGCTTTGCACGGCAGATCTTTATTGACCCCTTCCTTGGAGGAACCGAAGGCGGGCTAGAAATACTTCACTACATTTCTCGATGCGAAAACGTTGTGCTCCGGATGAATGCCGAGTCGTTGCACAAATTTCTTTCTTCATCTCCTCCACTTCTTGCTCTGTGGAGGGGTAGGAGGGGGGGAGAAGACGGAGAACAAAACAGAGAGCACAACCCTCTCCTTCACCACCATACACAAAATTCCTCTCCTTCCCTCTCCCTTCGTCTGTGCCGTCGGCTTAATTATTCAGATTTGCAGAACCTTCTCCAAACGTATCTCTGCGAGGAAATCCCTTGGGGGTCTGTCAATACCGATTTGCTCCGTTTTTTGCCGAAGGAGACTGTCAAATTATCCTCTTTTTTGCAAAAGGTAAAAACCGCGCAGAGCCGGAAGAGGAAGAGAGGAGAGGATGGAGGGGAGGATGGAGGAGAGGATGGAGGAGGAAGAGAAGGGTTTATGTGTGGCGGGGTGGGCTGTGGGTGTGTGGCGTCGCTTTCGCTGTGTTCGGTGACACTGTCGCATCCGTTGCTGTTGCTGTCTCTCGCAAAGGTGTTGGGTGGTTGCTCCAGGCTGACTGACGTAGAGTTGAAACACAACCACGATGTTTCAGTCTACGTCCTTGGAGGGGACCAACCACCCCCTTCCGCACAGCTCTACGCAAAGGAACCCCTCGTAAAAGTGGCCATCTCAGAGAATTTCAAAAAAACGCATTTCGGGCCAAATGAGGGGTTTGTTTGCAAGCCCAGGACTGCCTCTGGGTTTCCTCAGTTTGAGACGGTGTTTCGGGGTCTGAGCCAAAAGGGGTGTGGCGTGCGGAGGTTGGTTGTGAATGGGAATTTTGTGGCGTCGGATTTTTTTAGTTCGTGGAGGGAAGGGTGCTTGATGGAGTTGGTTTCGCTGGATTTGACTGAAAATGATATTTGTCTTGATGAATGTTGTGATGCATCTGGGGCAGCTGGGTTTCCATTTTTTGGGTTTCTCCGCAAGCTGGAAACTCTGATTCTTACAGAAAATCCGCTTTGTGCGGGGCGTATGATAGGTGAGAGGAGTGTTTCTTCTGTCTCTCAAAACACACCATTGCCAGCTGTTCTCTTTACTATACCGCCAATCCTTATAGAATTAGATGTGAGCCAGAGCTTGATTGGTTTGGATGTTCTTGCGTTGTGCGTCCAGCGGAGCACCACCTTGCAGAGATTGCGTGCGAATCAATGCCGTAGTACAATTCCCGGGGTTGGTGTTGAATGGGTGGAGATGTTATTCGCGATGCCGAGTTTGAGGGAGCTGGAGCTGGTGGGGTGTCGCCTGGGGGTGGAGGAGGCAAGAGCATTTTGTCGTTGGGTGCCGAGGACGGTGGGGTTGGAGAGATTGGCGGTGGGGGGGTTGAACGATGTGGCGTTCACGGGGTTGCTAGCGGCAGGAGGAGGAGGGGAGCGACGCATCACAACGCTCGACCTCACCAACATGCACCTCCCACTGCAGCACCTCACCTCGGCACCCCCGGCGTCAGGTCTCTTCCGCACGGTGCGTCTCGGTGGAGAGGGAGGGTTGGCGGCAGGGTGCTACGGAAACCTGGTGCGCGGCAAGGATGGGGCGACGGTGACGACGATTGTCAGACCCGACCCCGGGAGGGGTGGCGAGTATTCGTTGGATGTGGATGCGTGAGGGGGGTGGGTGGGTGCGCCATTTATATAGCTGATGCTGTGCGATAACGGATGTGATCAAAGGTGAGAAAAAAAGCAAAAAAGAAAAATATGGGCAATGAGCATGCATTTATGGGATTTGACCCATTTTTACTGCACGTTGTGATGCAAATACAAAAACACAAATCAAAATAAAAGCCACCCCTTTTGCAACGAATTGACGTCTGCATCTACGTCTTTATAGTACAAACCCCTTTCGACCTTGAGCACCGATCCTTCCTCGGTAGGTGATTTAGGGGGTACCGTGGTCAGTATATTAGCTGTCCGAAAAATTAATAAATAAATAAAAAATGCTCTATGTGCTCAGAAACGGCACAGGGGTCCCCCAGAAAACATTTTCTGTACAACACGTCACGCCCCGCACTGGATTAGTGCCTTTTTTTGGGCCTAAAATTCAAAAATGCAAAAATGACTTTGTACAAGGGCGTTTTTTACGTGTTTTTTCATGATTTTTCAAAGTCGCCAAAAATCATGTAAAATACTGCTTCCCACCCAACATTCTCTCCACAACATCGTTCTGACACCCATAGGTCCAAAAAAAACAGGTTTTTATATATTTTTTTCAACAACTGGTGTATAATAAAATTCCACCAAAATCCACTATCCCACCTCACCCACAGGCAAATATCTTAACTATGTGTACCTGTGTGAATTGATTCTGAGTGATAATGCAGCAACCGCTGGGTAGTTCTATGGGGTAAAACGCCACCTGGGGTCACAAGGCCCAGGCTCCTACCTTTCCAGGTAGGGGAGCTGTTGAGTGACCCATCGGACAATCGTTTGAAGGGTCTTGGAGGTTATGGTGTCGGGGGTGTCACTGTTCGTTTGTGTGGACATTTGAGAAGTGTTTGTGCAATTGGTCCCGTACCAAGGTTTCTTGTTGGATGTGATTTGTGCTGAAATGGATGCATTCTGAGGGTAAATGCTGCAAGCGCTAGGTATTCCGTGGTGCAAATAAATTGACATGTGTTTGCGGAATTGGTCCCGTACCAAGGTTTCTTGTTGGATGTGATTTGTGCTGAAATGGATGCATTCTGAGGGTAAATGCTGCAAGCGCTAGGTATTCCGTGGTGCAAATAAATTGACATGTGTTTGCGGAATTGGTCCCGTACCAAAGTGTCTTCTTGGATGTGATTTGTGCTGAAATGGATGCATTCTGAGGGTAAATGCTGCAAGCGCTAGGTATTCCGTGGCACAAATAAATTGATATGTGTTTGTGGAATTGGTCCCGTACCAAGGTTTCTTGTTGGGTGTGATTTGTGCTGAAATGGATGGATTCTGAGGGTAAATGCGGCAAGCGCTAGGTATTCCGTGGTGCAAATAAATTGACATGTGTTTGCGGAATTGGTCCCGTACCAAGGTTTCTTGTTGGGTGTGATTTGTGCTGAAATGGATGGATTCTGAGGGTAAATGCTGCAAGCGCTAGGTATTCCGTGGTGCAAATAAATTGAAATGTGTGGATTATTAACTTGACTTGGTTTTGCTTTTCCTCCTTGTTTTTTTTTTTTTTGTAATATCATGTATTTGAATTTCATTAACTCTTCAGAGTGTACACAGTGGATTCATTATATTTTCTTCAAAAAAATGAGCAAGGAAGGAACCTGTGAACACTGTTGTCGCAGTTTTGGTAACCTCTATAAGCATAGAAGCAGTGAGACATGCCAAGGGATGACGTGGGTGTCCTCCGATGTCATAGCAGCGAGACTTGTGCGAAAAAGACGTGTGTTTTGTAGTCTTAGTGGCGATAAGATTGTGGGTGTATTCTCCAGCCTACTTGCAACGAGGGAGAGAATGAGGGCGAAAAATTCTGACTTTCGCAACCTAGTCAGAATTTTGAAGCGCGAGATCGATGCTGAGGACGGACTAGAGTGGTGTAAGACGGTCGAAGATGAGAAGAAAGCTGCTCTGTATTGCTTCTCTGTCGGACAGTGTCCCTGCAGTGCGAATGCGATTGCGTGTGAAGAAGGAGATGTACTTCCCGCAGCAGTTGCGGACATTGACCTTGAGGACACTGACGGTAGTGCCCTCAGTGACGATTTGTTGTTCCAGAGGGAGGAGCAAGGGGCAATGGACTGCGACAGTGATGACGGCGTGCATTCTTGTGCTGATGTTGCCGATGATCATCCGATGGACGCGCAGCGTGACACTGTTCTGCACTCGGGTGATGATAGTGAGGGTGAGGATGATTCCGATGAGGATGATGATGATAGTGACAATGGCGATGATGGTGCTGATGGCGATGATGAAGATGACAAGAAGGATGCGATGCAGAAGACGGTCACTGCGTTCATGAAGGCCGTTGCAGGGCGTTCCCAAGCTGCACAACGTGCGTGTGGGGTTTCCTCTAAAGAGTTGGCCAAGGTGATTTCTGCGTGTGCCTCAGAAGCCGGTGTCACTCCTGTGGTTGTGCCCCCACAGGGTCTGCTGAACAGAAAGGGGGGCGCGCTTGGATTCTTTATGCCTGGTAAGAAGCTCAGTGATTCCTGGGCGGTCTTTCGAAAAAATGTGAATGTGAAGGGGAAAAGGGGGGTGCATGCCTTTTATTGCACGAATATGGCTTGTGCGGAGCATTGGCCACAGAGCGAACACATGTCAGATGTCGACCCCTCCTGCAACGACGACACTCCCACAGACCAGATTCTGTTCCAGATGTGATGTTTCGATGTGTTTTCAGTACCATTGTATTGTGCTAATTGGTCGCCGCCTGAAGTATCCGTAATTGAATTAGTTCTGTATTCTGTGATCAGTCTTATGAGTGTATGCTGCATGCGACAATTGAAAGATCTGAAACAACATTGTATTGTGCTAATTGGTGGCCACCCGAAGTTTCCGTAATTGAACTAGTTATGAAATCTGTTGTCAGTGTTATGGGTGGCATGCTGCATGCTCTGCCGACAATTGAACGCTTGAAACAATATTCGGTAGATTCTCAGAATTCGGATTTTTGCTGAGGTGGCGGACCACTGTCCGCGATAGCAAGGCTTCGCGCTAACTTTCAGGGAAAAAAATTGAATAATTGACATGTGGTGTTCGAGGCGAAGTCGATATTGACAGGGCGCTGACAAGTCGTGGACCGATTTCCGAAAGCACCAACATAGCGAAAAAAATAAAAATCAAAAAAAAAAAAAAAAATTTTTCCAGGTCGTGGGCTGGACCTAAAACTGCATCCGGGGGTCCTTTCGTGGCACTTCCTCCAGAAACCCTGTGAAGGTCTTGGCCTGAGGGTACAAAGTGCTGGGATGGCTAACCCCGGGAAATGAAGGTGGTCACACACTGTGGAGGTACACACCCGATCCCTAATGAGTCAACACTACACCTAGGTGCCGGCCTATTACTCGTCTAGTAGGCAAGGGGGAAGTACAGACACCACCGCAGCCAGGACACCTCCCTGAGGCTCTTTACAATGATGAGAATAGTAACCAAAACCCCACACCAAGTGTGACTCTCACTCACACCGCTGGCGGGCACACTTCGGCACGTGCCTGTGAGGGCTGCCCTGATTGATCTTCCCAGTAACTAGCGAATGCTGCCTGAGTATAAAAAAAAATATTTTTTTTTGAAAAAAAACGGCCCAAAACGACAAATTAGTTTTTAGGACAAAAATTTCCTCACAAATCGTTAAGCATGGAACCCCCTAGGTGATTGCCGACTCAGCATAGACAGTAGTGCAGTTGGAGCTTCGTTTTGGGATACTGTGCTGTGCTGTGCTGTGCTGTGTTGGGGTGGTGTTCGAAGTCAGGTGTTGTGTAATTCCTAAGTGCGGAACACTGCCGAATGGGTGGGGTGTGCTGAAGTCACGACGCAAAGGTTGCTCCTGTTGTGTGTTCTCCAGTCATTTGATCCCACACTCTGTCTTCATCCCAAACCACCCAACCCCTTCCAGACACCCTGCACCCTCCCACCTCTTTGAAACACACAACATGGTGTCTGACACGCAGCCCACCGCACCACAGATGCCCAGCTGTGAGATATGTGACGTGCCTGCACAGCTGCAGTGTGGGATCTGCACGGAGATGTTCTTCTGCGACAAGCCTGAGTGCTACGATGCTTGCCACCCAAGGAAACGCGACAGGGATACACATCGTGCTTCTGTCATTTCGTACGGGACGTCGTCGAAGTGTGCACAGCACCCAGAGCACCCACTGTGCGTTGTTTGTGAAGACCCTGCGTGTGGTGAAGCGTTGATCTGCTTGCGCTGTGAGAAGTCTGGGGCACATGTGGGACACAAGACTGTTGACATCACGGACTGCATGAAACGCCAGTGTAACGCCCTCCTCTCGCACGTAGCAGACCTGACAGCACAGCGGACTGCTGCAGAGGAGAAGTGCCGTGTGCTTGAGGCACTCCCACCCACGGAGGGCAGGTACAAAGACCTTCTCCTGCAGACACGCGTCGAGCACCTCATGATGTGTGAGGATGTGTCGCGCAGCGAAGTCGTGTGTGAGGAGGAGCTGGCACGGAGCTTCCTCACACAAGCACTCAGTCGTGAAGGGGGGGTGTGTGCGCTGAAGACGTTTGTTGCGAAGGCAGGAGACATGATTGCTGAGTGTGAGGCGGTGTGCCAGCTTGGGGACGACCAGGTGCTGCGCGCGGTCACAGAGTCGCAGGCCGTTGTGCGGAGCATCGACAGCATGGCAGCGAGTGGAGACGGCCACTGCCTTGTGGGTGCTCCACACCCACACGCAACGTTTTCCCTGAAGTTGCCTGTTGCGAACGTGCAGAGGTTGGCGCTTTGTGTGCCTGTGGTTGTGCAGGGGTTGGATGGAACGGTACAGAATGTTGAGGTGGGTGTGGATGACACGGGCAGGGACTTGCGTCGGAAGGTGGCGTCTGCAGTGGGGTTGCCTGAAGACAGCTTCAACATGATTTTCAGAGCTGAATCGATTGCAAGAGGACGTGGTATATGCCTTCTGGGGAACGCCACGTAAAATAAAGACTCACGCGCCATGTGCACTACCTCTTTTTGGGTGGTTGTGGAAACGTGCACAAGCATATCAAGCATATTTACCCCTTTCCCACAATGGCGGCTTTTGCGTGCTCCGTGTCTGCGATATAGCTTCTTGGAATGACGACGTCGTTCTTCTGGGTTTCTTGTTCTTGTTTCGTTGAGAGCATCAGATCGTTGGTGTACTATGGAGTCTATCAAGAAGGAGTTTCTCGAGAGATGATGCGTTGTTCAGCTGCATTTTCTTATTGAAAATGATTCACAACTATGTTCAGAGGAATGAGGCACCTGAGGAGGATGAATACTCAAAAGCTTCTCCCGTCATGGCCGTTCAGGATGGTATCAGTTGGCCCTTCTGGGTGTGGGAAGGGCACTTGTCTCGTGATGGGGAACATGCTGATGAACAAGGAGTTGCATCTGCTGTTCGATAGGGTGTTTGTGATCAGCACAGTACTACACCAAAAGATCCACCAGATGATGATGAAGCACTTTGCAGGCATTGATGAGAGGATACGAAGTGTTGTTCCTGAACTGCGGTATCGAAGGAACTTTGATGAGATTGTATTTCCAGGATGATAACAGGAAAGAGATGTCCCACAAAACAACAACCCCGAAGAAGAGCACTACTGTACACTGCACCTCCCATCAAGACAAGAGATGTGAGTTCGAGTGGTAGTGTTGGGAGCAAGACAGTGACGGTGATGTGCTGCAGAAGCAAATGTGCTGGCAACCCTAATCTTGTTGGCAAACGATAGCCTGCATCTATGAGGCCAGGCTTCCGCCTGCGAAGAGGTGCACTGTCTATCGTAAGCATTGTGTCAAACAAAAAGCGCCACCCCTTCCTCTTTGTACTTTATTCTTATGTAACAAATTTTTGTGAACGGAAATGATGAAGACTACAGAGTATTTCGTTTCGTCTCCCCCTTCCCCCCTTGTGCACTCACCTCATTTCTGTACTTCAGGGAAACGGTTTTTCTTCTTTTGAAACACTTTTTGGGTGGTATAAGAAGAAGAAGAAAAAAAAAAAAAACGTATTTGACGTGGGTAGCGTACCAACTAAACAAAAGACGACGAGGTGTTCATTATTTTCCCTTCGTCTTCCCCTACACCCAACATCATCAACAGGATACACACCTCTCCCTCCCTCCCCTCCCCCAAGTATGCCTGCTAGTGATGTGGTTGCCTTGTCTCCTGAACGTAGAGCTGAACAGAAAGTGACAGACCTGGCGGCTAAGGAGAAGACGCTGCAGAAGAAGGAGGAAAACCTGAGTGAGGAGGAGGAAAACCTGAGTGAGGAGGAGGAAAAACTGGGTGATCAGCTCGTGCTTGTACAGAAATACAAGGCACGTGCTGCTGGAGTAACGATATCAGTGCTAGAGAGTGCCGACATCTTTGATGTGAATGATGACTCCACTGCCTCCGACAGAATCGACGAGCTCGAGGACGATAAGAAGGTATGACCCTTGCTTTCCACACCCATTTTATTTCATCTTTCCAGCATGACCCATTCGCAACATGTGTGTGTTGGGGTTGCAGTTGTTGGCAGTGGTGATGTACAGTGTGGTGCAACTTTTGTTGTTATTTTGTTTTTCTAATTTTGTATGTTCACTTTTCCCCGCAAACAGACAGTTGGCGAACTTCTGGTAGGGGTGCAGAAGCAGATCACAGAGGTGCAGAAGCAGCTCGCAGCGGAGAAAGAGCTGCAGGTGTTGGAAATGAGAGGCAACAGAATTGACAACACGGTGTTGTGTGGTTACGACCCCACCCTGACAGCCGCGACAGACGAGGAGGATATCGAACAAGTAGAGCGTAATCGTGCCATTTTTTTTTTCCTCCACACGAAGTGTGTTTAGAAACCAGACAAAAAGAAAGCCAACATTTGACTTGTTAACGACTTATCCATTTCTTTTTCACATCATTTCACTTTGCGGCACATCAGGATTTCACCTTTTGGGCTGCGTTCAACGAAAATAAGTCTTCTTTCCTTTTATCAAGTTATCAAGATCAGTTGGCGGGTATAATTGTCTGGTTTCTTCAGTGGCTTGATGAAAGGGATGGTATCGCTGGTTAGCCGCTTTTCTTCCATATTATCCTATTCTTGCCTCAAAAATAAAATGGTGACAACTTATGACTGCACGTGACTGCTACATTTATTGCACTTTAGATTCTCTTGTTCATTACACTTTTTTATTTATTTCTTACGTAACATGTGTGGGCCCTCTTTCAAGTTTTCTCTTTAGATTTGCTGCCCTCTTTTTCTAATGCATGAACAGTGTTTCCGCGACCCAAAAATCGGACGAAGTTCGTCCGCTAGGGGAAAAAAAAAAAAAAACTGCCGGACGAAGTTCGTCCGGACGAAGTTCATCCGGGGAGTGGGAAAAATGGGTGGGGAGAGGGCCCGGGGTACATTGTAAAGTGGACGAGTGGGGTGCGGCCCCGCAGGGGACGCACCCCACCCCGTATAGAAAAATAAAGGCCTCCCCTCTTTGGCGTCGCGCAGATCTGCGGCCGCACTTATGGTATCCCCCTCTATCATTCCCCTCAAACCCTTTGCGGGTTTGCGCACGGAGTACAGCATTGAACAGCTAGGCAGATTGTACGACCAGTTCTTCACCCCCCACAAACTGTCCTACATGCATCACGATGTCGTGGGTGGGGATGCGCTGAAGCCGGTGTACAGCGACACCGCTGAACGGAAGCAGTTCCAGACAGCCAGTATTGTGCAGGGGGTTGAATTCAGTGACCTGTTGGCAGAGTGGCAAGAGCTCAAGTCGGTGTTGAGGGTGTGCACCTCAATGACAACTCTTCATGACGTTCTGATGTATGTTGAGCTCAATGAGGAAGGTGACACCGAGTACCCTCAGATGAGGACGTTACTCCGTCTCTTGTTTACTCTTCCTGTGGGTACAAGCACAGCTGAGCGCTTATTCCACCACCCGCCACGCTTTGTTTTCGAGTATCTCGTAACGTGAGTTTCTCACCTGTTGTGTCTCACGAAAGACCGTGAGGCGAGACAACTCCGCCGGAGGCCCCCGACCCGGCGCGCGAAGCGCGCCGGGCTCGACCTGTATTGTGTTAAGCACTAGTAAAAAAAAAATTTTTGGGGGGGGAAAAAAACTCGTCCGCCCCCTTCGAAAACACCGGAAGAACGCGGAAACCCTGTGCATGAAATTTAAAAAAAAAAAAAAACAAAATCTTTCCGTAAAACATAGATGGAACGCCCATATGGGCAGCTGCTAATATGGGCACCCCAAAAAACAGGATATGGGCAATATGGGCGCCCATATTGCCCATATGGGCGGATATGGGCAAAAAAGGCGCCCATATCCGCCCATATCCCGCCCATATTTTACATATTTTAATGCGCCCATATCGGGAAAAAGCGCCCATATTTTGGATATGGGCGCCCATATCCGGATATGGGCGCCCATATCCAAAATATGGGCGCCCATTTTTTTTTTTTTCAACTTACCTTCCTTCACCCCCCTGTAAGGGCAACCGTAGGTGAAGTAAGGTATAGTATTGAAATCGATGTGGGGGGGGAGTAAAGGGTCAATTTTACAAAACCAGATTTTGAGGAAAATTTTAGCCGAAAATGGGCCCCACGTATAAGCAACCGGGCTCATATTTCTCAAAATTTAAGTGCTCAAAAAATTGTCCAATTTTCGAGATTGACCCCACCACTGCACGGGCGGATCCCAAAAATGCAAATAAGGACCCTTTTTCAACTTACCTTCCTTCACCCCCCTGTAAGGGCAACCGTAGGTGAAGTAAGGTATAGTATTGAAATCGATGTGGGGGGGGAGTAAAGGGTCAATTTTACAAAACCAGATTTTGAGGAAAATTTTAGCCGAAAATGGGCCCCACGTATAAGCAACCGGGCTCATATTTCTCAAAATTTAAGTGCTCAAAAAATTGTCCAATTTTCGAGATTGACCCCACCACTGCACGGGCGGATCCCAAAAATGCAAATAAGGACCCTTTTTATCAACTTACCTTCCTTCACCCCCCTGTAAGGGCAACCGTAGGTGAAGTAAGGTATAGTATTGAAATCGATGTGGGGGGGGAGTAAAGGGTCAATTTTACAAAACCAGATTTTGAGGAAAATTTTAGCCGAAAATGGGCCCCACGTATAAGCAACCGGGCTCATATTTCTCAAAATTTAAGTGCTCAAAAAATTGTCCAATTTTCGAGATTGACCCCACCACTGCACGGGCGGATCCCAAAAATGCAAATAAGGACCCTTTTTAATTTGTTCTCTTGAAATGTGTAATTTCATGTTTTCGCGAAAAAAATAACAACTGATCCTACAAGGGTTGAAGGAAGGTGGTTGAAAACAACAATAACAACAAGGACAAGTAATTGCTAAGAAAAAAGCGGGTGTGCTGTGGAAAACTCCGCGCGATTTTCGAAACCACCGTAGCATCCTGGCGATTTGCTGGTGTGATCGATGTGTTGTAGTCTGTGCATTCTGTGTTCCTTCCGCACTGCTCCAACGACGACGACAATGTGGGGAGCCTGTGGACAAAAACGAGCTGGACCACGCCGAGCCTGCCGAGCGGGCGTCCAACAACGCTATCGAGCAGATGGTGCTGGACGAAGAGGACAGCCCCCCTTCTTGAACGTTTCAGATGCTGGAGTCCCAGTGGGTCTGGCAGTGTACGAAGAGCGTTAACATACCTGCAGAAGAGCAGAATGCTGGGCTTATTGTAGATTATTTCTACAGGATGGAGTTCCACATCACACCCCGTTTTTTTTCCGATAGCAATTACTTGTTTTTTTTTACACAAGTGTTTTTGAGGCCTGCTCACTGCACCCTGGGCACCCTTCTGGGACCAAAAAGTCAAAAAAAGCAAGAATTGGGCTGTTTTGAGCATCTAGAGTTTATTCCCCGGCCATTTTCTGCACCACCAGTGCATTTTGTATGGGCCAGCGCCTTGTCAAAAAATCGAAAAATCTCAAAAAAAAATTTTTTTTTTTCGGGAAAATTTCGACCCCTGAGTTGGGTTTTTGGGCACCAAAAAGTGCAAAAAAACGCAAAAATCGGATGTTTTGACGATCTGGGGTACGTACCACCCTGTGCACTACTACAGGGGCCCACAATTTCGACATTTCCTTAGCAAATTCCTTCACAATTTTTTTTTTTTTTTGATTTTGGCAAAGGCAAATCTCAGGCAAAAAAAAATCACTCCTGATAGTGGGTCCTTGGGTGTCCAAAGATGCAAAAACCCCAAAAAATTTGATTTTTTGACCATCTGTGGGCACCTAAAACGCATTTCTCTGCCCAAAAAATGAATATCGATTTTTCCTTAGCGTTCTAAAAGCCGTGATTTTTCAGTTTTTTTTCGCAAAGGGGGAAAAAAAATTCACCCAAAATAGTGGGTCCTTGGGTGACCAAAAATGCAAAAAAAACGCAAAATTTTGGTGTTTTGACCTTTAGAAGCACCCAAATCGCACTTTTGTGTCGCGCATTTCAGATTTCTTAGCAATTCCTTCGCAAGTCCACGTCGATTTTTGACCATTTTTTTTGTTTTTGCCCAGAATCGGGTGTGGTAGACCATAACATGGGCCTTGGGCCCCTGTTCTTTGCCAACATGAAATCAACGCTGGATGCATTGAGGTGGGTTTGGACAAGCTTTCTTTCTGGGTGTTCTCAACGGAAGCCTGGGAGAAGATCTTCTTAACGCCTTCGGGGTACAGCTGTTGCCCGTCTTCCGTGCGTTCTGGGCCTGCGGTACCACCCCCTCGACGATCGGTTCGCACACGTACCCCTCGTCTCGAAGCATGCGCGGAGAATTTGCAGGGGTCAGTGTAACCACACCCGCGACGAAGTGGTGTGTCTGGGTATTTAATTAATTGCGAATCGCTGGACACCCCCTTAAAAAAGAGAGCGTAGTGTGCATCCTCGGGTGTCTACACTACACTACGATTTCTAAAGCTACAGTTTCCCCGCTCTACCTTTTTTGAAATGAAGGCAGTCTCTTACCTGTAACCTCCAAAACCCTTATTAGCATGTAGCCGTGCATGGTGTATAACAAGTACAACACTTTAATGCGGACTACCCCTTTTAAGGTTCTTTTCTTCCTAAAAGTTGCTCTCAAGGGTTGAGGACGAATGACGTAGTACAGGCTTCGGCCAGACCCGAATTCTCCCACCTGGTGGGTTTACTCGGCGATTGTCGACACAACAAAAAATCCCAAAGGACTTTGTTGGTCGCCTTACTCATTTGGATCACAACGGTATGTATATGCTACTCATTACAATGTTAGCCACTTCTATTGCCAGACACCGGGGCAAATAGTAAGTGCAAAAAAACTGCTTTTTGGAAACCAGGAAAACATGGTGGACACTCCACTCCACGTGCGGACATGTTTGGCACTTCTGCATGCGTGCAGTATCCAAATGTGTCCCCGTGGGACCAAAGTGATAAAGATGTGTCCACTGTGTACAGGGAAAAAACTTTGCGCTCCCCCGGACAGTGCACAATTCAACACCCCTTGTGGGTGGTCTTGTTGCCTTTTGGAACAACAACAATTTTTTTTCACGTTGTTGTATTTTGGCCAGGCATGCTCTTGAAAGCATGACAATTTGATTGCGTATGGACAAAGCAAAGAACCAAGTATGAATTCTGAGTTGAAGTCTGAGAGATGTTGTGGGAAGGGGAGTTCGCTCCTTTCAACGATGACCTCGTTGTTCTTCAATAGGCTTGTCTTAACCGACCACATAAATAAAATTGTGCCGGCCTCGAAGGAATTCTAAGCACGCCCGCGTGGTAGCTAAACACGACTCTCTCTCAATTCAACAAAGAAGGAATACTTGGTAATTTGTGGAGCACCCGTGCATGAAAATTGTAAAACTTTGCGCCCCACGTTGCCCCAGAACACGGCTTCCTTGGAACCGGTTCTGGCCCAACGTGGACTGCCTGCTCACCCTTTCCCGGGTGGCTGGTGGTTTTTGGCATAATTTTCGGGCTCCGGCCCCAGCCCCCATTAATAAGATTGGGCGCCCATATTGAAACATGGGCGCCCATATCCGAAATATGGGCCACCTTAAAAAATATGGGCCCGTAGCCCATATTTGAAAATGTGCCCATATCCGCCCATATGCGCCCATATCCGCCCAAATTTACGCCCATATGCCCATATGGGCATATGGGCACATTTTTTCCGCCCATATTGCCCATATTTTTTGGTGCCCATATGGGCGTTCCATCTATGGTAAAAGGCTTCGGCCAAACATAGAGTACAGACCCGAATTTGTCCCACCTGGTGGGATTACTCGGCGATTGTCGACATAACAAAACTGTTGCCTTTTTCTCCTAATACGACAGCTCCTTATCTTTTATCAACATCATGACACACACCCCAGAATGATGGTTTGGGTACACGCGACAATCCGTGGTACATGCCTTCTGGGGAACGCCACGTAAAATAAAGACTCACGCGCCATGTGCACTACCTCTTTTTGGGTGGTTGTGGAAACGTGCACAAGCATATCAAGCATATTTATCCCTTTCCCACAATGGCGGCTTTTGCGTGCTCCGTGTCTGCGATATAGCTTCTTGGAATGACGACGTCAGGTGTGACGTAGGTGGTGTGCGAATGGATGATACGAAGTTGTCGGGTCTGGTGCCCCTCAACTGAAGTCTTGATCGGTGTCGTTCTTCTGGGTTTCTTGTTCTTGTTTCGTTGAGAGCATCAGATCGTTGGTGTACTATGGAGTCTATCAAGAAGGAGTTTCTCGAGAGATGATGCGTTGTTCAGCTGCATTTTTCTTATTGAAAATGATACACAACTATGTTCAGAGGAATGAGGCACCTGAGGACGATGAATACTCAAAAGCTTCTCCCGTCATGGCCGTTCAGGATGGTATCAGTTGGCCCTTCTGGGTGTGGGAAGGGCACAGTGATGGGGAACATGCTGATGAACAAGGAGTTGCATCTGCTGTTCGATAGGGTGTTTGTCATCAGCACAGCACTACACCAAAAGATCCACCAGATGATGATGGAGCACTTTGCAGGCATTGACGAGAGGATACGAAGTGTTGTTCCTGAACTGCGGTATCGAAGGAACTTTGATGAGATTGTATTTCCAGGATGATAACAGGAAAGAGATGTCCCACAAAACAACAACCCCGAAGAAGAGCACTACTGCACACTGCACCTCCAATCAAGACAAGAGATGTGAGTTCGAGTGGTAGTGTTGGGAGCAAGACAGTGACGGTGATGTGCTGCAGAGGCAAATGTGCTGGCAACCCTAATCTTGTTGGCAAACGAGAGCCTGCATCTATGAGGCCAGGCTTCCGCCTGCGAAGAGGTGCACTGTCTATCGTAAGCATTGTGTCAAACAAACGCGCCACCCCTTACTCCTCTTTGTTTGTATGCTCCCTTCGCCTTCCCCTACACCCAACATCATCAACAGGATACACACCTCTCCCTCCCTCCCCTCCCCCAAGTATGCCTGCTAGTGATGTGGTTGCCTTGTCTCCTGAAGGTAGAGCCGAACAGAAAGTGACAGACCTGGAGGCTGAGGAGAAGACGCTGCAGAAGAAGGAGGAAAAACTGGGTGATCAGCTCGTGCTTGTACAGAAATACAAGGCACGTGCTGCTGGAGTAACGATATCAGTGCTAGAGAGTGCCGACATCTTTGATGTGAATGATGACTCCACTGCCTCTGACAGAATCGACGAGCTCGAGGACGAGAAGAAGGTATGACCCTTGCTTTCCACACCCATTTTTATTTCATCTTTCCAGCATGACCCATTCACGACATGTGTGTGTTGGGGTTGCAGTTGTTGGCAGTGGTGATGTATAGTGTGGTGCAACTTTTGTTGCTATTTTGTTTTTCTAATTTTGTATATCATACATTCCATGACTTTGCGTATACTTTTTCATATTTTGCACTCAGAAATGTGAGATGCATATTTTTGATCGTCCGACCCCGCAATCGAACGTTTCGAATCGGCCGGATCCAAAGAAATAAAAATCCAGAAAAAAAAATATCGAGGTGAGCGTATTTTTGTTTTGGCTCTCGGTGAGGTGGGTGTGTGGCATGTAATTTTTCCCACCCGAAAACCAGCGGAAGTGAATTTCCGGATCGATCTGAAAAAATTCCGGGGTCGCAACATTTTTTTGGCGGATTTTTTATCACTTTAAACTGGCTCCAGAAACAGGCTTTTCTATTCGCAAAGTCATGGAATGTATGATATTCATTTTCCCCCGCAAACAGAGAGTTGGCGAACGTCTGGTAGGGGTGCAGGAGCAGATCACAGCGCTGCAGAAGCAGCTCGCCGCGGAAAAAGAGCTGCAGGTGTTGGAAATGAGAGGCAACAGAATTGACAACACGGTGTTGTGTGGTTACGACCCCACCCTGACAGCCGCGACAGACGAGGAGGATATCGAACAAGTAGAGCGTAATCGTGCCATTTTTTTTTTCCTCCACACGAAGTGTGTTTAGAAAACAGACAAAAAGAAAGCCAACATTTGACTTGTTAACGACTTATCCATTTCTTTTTCACATCATTTCACTTTGTGGCACATCAATATTTCACCTTTTGGGCTGCGTTCAACGAAAATAAGTCTTCTTTCCTTTTTATCAAGTTATCAAGATCAGTTGGCGGGTATAATTGTCTGGTTTCTTCAGTGGCTTGATGAAAGGGATGGTAGCAAGTTGTGGAAGTAAACTCTGTTTTGATATGCTTGATAAAAAGCAACCGTTTTGTTGTGTCGATAATCGCTGAGTAATCCCACCAGGTGGGGAAAATTCGGGTCTGTACTCTATGTTTGGCCGAAGCCTTTGTAATACGGAAAGTTTATTTTTTTTTATGCATGAGAAAAAGAGGGCAACAAATCTAAAGGGAAAATTTGAAAGAGGGCCCACACATCTTACGTAAGAAATAAATAAAAAAGTGTAATGGGCAAGAGAATCTAAAGTGCAATAAAGGGGGCAGCCACGTGCAGTCATAAGCTGTCACCACTTTATTTTTGAGGCAAGAATAGGATAATATGGAAGAAAAGCGGCTAACCAGCGATACCATCCCTGTCTTGGAAGTGCTTCTGCAACAACGTGGCGTTTGCCCCGCATGATTCCAAGCACAGCGCAGGTCTCTGTCCGGCCATGTGGTCAGACCCTGCAGTGTGTCGCGTCTTGATTGATGCAGGGGCAGACTTACATACGAAAGATGAGAACGAGTGTCGCCTCTGCACACTGCTTGCGTTTTAGGAGGACTTGACGTTGTGAAGATGTTGATTGAAGCAGGTGTGTAGGTGCGTGCCGCAAATAACGAAGGATGTACGTGTCTTTCCCCTGCGCGTATTGTGCCTGCTGCAAGCTGCTTGTCACATGCTGCTGTTGTCGATGTTGTGCTCATCAATCTCTTCACACATCCGGCTGTAAATGACGAAATGGATGTAGGACTACGTGGTTGGGGATCCATCCCGGTGCAGCTGTCATGTGAGAGTGTACCAAGGTACACTTGACGAGAGGGCTGTTGTATTTCTAGCGCTTCTGTCCTCAGTGGTCTTCCTGAACACCTACGCAATTGAGAAGCTAGAAAGCGTCTAGAAAGCGTTCACTTTGCAGCAGTTGTCGAGGCTGTGTGGAGACTAGCTAAAAAAGGTGGGAAGGGAAGAAAAAGAAATTGTGGGTTACAAGGTGGGGTTTTGTCTTTTTTGGGAGGGAGTAACAGAGTGAGGTGGTCGAGTTTGTTGGGATGGGTTGAACCCTGTTGCTGGAGTGCAGGTCTTTCTTTTCGTTTTCTTGCAACAGACTAATGTGACATTGCTAGCCACGGATCTCCAACGGTTCACTGTGGGGGATACATAAACAAATAAAAACAATAAGTACACAAAAATATCAAACAAAAAAAGTTTATTTTTGTTTCACTTCAAAACAACCCCCAATTCCCTAAATAATCAACAACCAGCCCCCCTTTCTTTTACACGAGTCACAAAACTGGCAGCCTCAGTGGTGAACGTCAAATCTAAACATGCTGCAGGTTTCTGGTTACCGTGATTTGCCTGTTGCGAACGTGCAGAGGTTGGCGCTTGTTGTGCCTGTGGTTGTGCAGGGGTTGGATGGAGCGGTACACAATGTTGAGGTGGGTGTGGATGACACGGGCAGGGACTTGCGTCGGAAGGTGGCGTCTGCAGTGGGGTTGCCTGAAGACAGCTTCAACATGATTTTCAGAGCTGAATCGACTGCAGGAGGGGTTCTTGCCGAGCACCTCCACGAGGTGACCCCGGGCAACGCAGTGGACTGCGGCAAAGACTCGGAAGAAAAAAGGCAAATTTTTGTGCGAACGCTTACTGGAAAGACAGTGACAGTGGACGTCAGCGACACGGACTCGGTGGCTGACCTGAAGGCGGCAGTGCGTGTGAAGACAGGTGGACGCAGGGACGTGCACCGCCTTACCATCAACGGGAGGGACATGAGCGACAAGGAGTCGCTCCGGATGTGCAGGACGCACTGCAACGTGTGGGAGCTGGGTAGGCTAAGGGGAGGAAGCAGCGGTGATGCCCCGGAGGCCATGGACGACACCCCCACATTCGAGGTACCCGACATCAAGGCAACGAACACCACCACCCAGCTGTACGACCTCAGACCAATCCCACCACACGCAACGAAGCAGGACTGTTTCGCTACACTGAAGGCGATGCAGTGGGAGGGGGCGCGGGTGGTGACGCTACTCAAGAAGGGCAGAACGGGGGAAAAGACCCTTGTGGTGCGCGCAGAGACTCAGCCTCCACACCGCAGCATCAAGTGGGAGAACCTACTGGTAGCAATCTTCCCTTCAGAAGCAAGAGAGAAAGAGGATGCTAGCACCACCACCGCCACCACCGCCACCACCACCACCATCTCCAAGCACGCCCCCGAGAGAGTACCCGACCCCACGGAGAGGAATCGCAAGGTTAAATACACCCTTGCAGAGTTCAGGCAGGAATACGGGGAAAGCAAAGGCACACTTCTCTTCGAGAAAGGCACACAGCTGGAGCTGGCATGGCTGCAGCGCATAGAGAAAGGGTCCCATCACCAACGGCCCCCCGCCACACCCCAGAACCCCAACCCGCTGCGGCCTGCACAGCTGCAGTACGGGACGTTGTCGAAGTGTGCACAGCACCCAGAGCACCCACTGTGCGTTGTTTGTGAAGACCCTGCGTGTGGTGAAGCGTTGATCTGCTTGCGCTGTGAGAAGTCTGGGGCACATGCGGGACACAAGACTGTTGACATCACGGACTACATGAAACGCCAGCGCAAGGCCGTCCTCTCACGCGCGGCAGCCTTGACAGCACAGCGGACTGCTGCAGAGGAGAAGTGCCGTGTGCTTGAGGCACTCCCACCCACGGAGGACAGGTACAAAGACCTTCTCCTGCAGACACACGTCGAGCACCTCGTGATGTGTGAGGATGTGTCGCGCAGCGAAGTCATGTGTGAGGAGGAGCTGGCACGGAGCTTCCTCACACAAGCACTCAGTCGTGAAGGGGAGGTGTGTGCGCTGAAGACGTTTGTTGCGAAGGCAGGAGACATGATTGCTGAGTGCGAGGCGGTGTGCCAGCTTGGGGACGACCAGGTGCTGCGCGCGGTCACAGAGTCGCAGGCCGTTGTGCGGAGTATCGACAGCATGGCAGCGAGTGGAGACCGCCACTGCCTTGTGGGTGCTCCACACCCACGCGCAACGTTTTCCCTGAAGTTGCCTGTTTCCAACGTGCAGAGGTTGGCGCTTGTTGTGCCTGTGGTTGTGCAGGGGTTGGATGGAACGGTACACAATGTTGAGGTGGGTGTGGATGACACGGGCAGGGACTTGCGTCGGAAGGTGGCGTCTGCAGTGGGGTTGCCTGAAGACAGCTTCAACATGATTTTCAGAGCTGAATCGATTGCAAGAGGACAGGACGTGGCGCAGTTGATGGGACACTTAGTTATTCTGACGGAGGCCAACACACAGACAAGGAAGTGGGATGCCATTGCAGCGCTTTGTGCGTTGGGTGAGACCACACGTACGGAAGAGAGGTTGAGGCAGGTGACCGTTCGAGGCAGTAATCCTGAGGTGGCTTGCTTGCTGCTGCAGGCAGGAGTTGCGACTGTGATTCCAGACGAATTCTTCTCGTGTACTGCAGTTACATGCATTGACATCAGTTACGCATCTGATGTGGCTGTGATTGGTGACGACTTTCTTAACAAATGTACGTCTTTGACCACACTCGACCTCAGTGGATTGCAAGGTGTCACCACGATTGGCGACTCGTGCCTCGCCTGGTGTCCATTGTTGTCGACAGTTGATTTGAGTGTATTAGAAGGTGTCACCACGATTGGTGACCAGTTCCTCCGCGAGTGTATATCTTTGACCACACTCGACCTGAGTGGATTCCAACGCGTCACCTCGATTGGCAACGAGTTTCTCTACGGGTGTATGTCATTGTCGACAGTGGACCTGAGTGGATTGCAAGGTGTCACCACAATTGGTGACTACTTCCTCGCCTGGTGTCCATCATTGTCGACAGTTGATCTAAGTGGATTGCAAGCTGTCACCACAATTGGTGACGAGTTTCTTGCCTTGTGTCCATCACTGTTAACCGTTGATCTGAGTGGTTTACAAAGTGTCACCACGATTGGTGACTCGTGCCTCTACGGGTGTATATCACTGTCGACAGTTGATCTGCGTGCATTGCAAGGTGTCACCACGATTGGTGAGGGCTTCTTCGATGACTGCGTATCGTTGAAGAGCTTGCATGGAAAGGACAAGTGCAGCGCTGCTGTCCTCAGTGCTCTTCCTGAACACCTACGCAATTGAGAAGCTAGAAAGCATTCACTTTGCAGCAGTTGTCGAGGCTGTGGTGGGAGACTAGCTAAAAAGGGTGGGAAGGAAAGAAAAAGAAGTTGTGGATTACATGGAGGGGGTTTGTCTTTTTTTTGGGGGGACAACAGAGTGAGGTGGTCGAGTTTGTTGGGAAGGGTTGAACCCTGTTGCTGGAGTGCAGGTCTTTCTTTTCGTTTTCTTGCAACAGACTAATGTGACATTGCTAGCCACGGCCACCAACGGTTCACTGGAGGGGGATACAGAAAGCAAATACAAACAATAAAGATAACAAAAATATCAAACAAAAAAAAAAGGTTATTTCTGTTTCACTTCAAAACAACCCCCAATTCCCTAAATAATCAACAACCAGCCCCCCCTTCTTTTACACAAATAACTCACTCCCTAATGGCAGCCTCAGTGGTGAACGTCCGCAAAAACATGCTGCAGGTTTCTGGTTACCGTGATTTGGAGCATTGGCTGGAGGACCCAAACCACGTGTACGTTGGGCGGGACATGACACGGTACGTGCCGGGCGCTGTGGGGAGTGTGTGGGGTAATCCATTTCCTTCTGCGAAGCACGGGTTGGAGGAATGTCTGAGACGTTACGAGGAGCACATTGTGCACTCCGGACACGACCTGGAGCAGCTTAGGGGGAAGGTCCTCGGGTGCTGGTGCAAGCCAAACGCATGCCATGGGGACGTGCTTGTCCGTCTGTTGGAGAAGTCGGCATCTGCTACTACGTCCACCACCACCACCACCACACCAACGCACGAGACACCCCCAGATGCCCAAGTTGCACCGAAAAAGAAAAAAAAGTCGAGGCTTCAATAATGGAGGTGGGAAGAGAGTGACGATACAGCAAAAATAAAGTATTTTGTTTCCCCCTTTTTTTCAGATGCCAACCTCGAAATGGATTGTAGGACTGTATGGTCGGGGTGTCCACCGCCCTGGTACATCCGGTCATACCAAAGGTACGCTGTTCACGAGAGGGCTTTGTATTTCAAGCCTACTTTTTTTGTTTTTGTTTTTGTTTTTGTTTTTGCAGTGTGTCTGGGCCGGTCAAATGACACACTCAAAACTTTCTTTTTTTTTTGTTTTTGTTTTTGTGTTTGTATTTGTATCCCAACAAAAACAAAACAAAGTCTTATCAGCACGACTGATCAACACCCTTAGTGCCTGCACTGTTTTCAGAACAACATTCTTTTCAAAGCAACCCTCCCCCTCTAGCCTTCCCCGGGTGTGGCAATCAAAAGTAAAGAAGTATGTACGTGCACAGTGAGGTGTCTTCATATTCCCCTCTGTCTTTTGTCGCCAAGGTGCCTAATCATCAACATTTCACGAAATCTTACCAGCAGAAATTTTGTTTTGATTTTTTCACCCCCCCACAGTTTTTTTTTCTCGTGTTGCTTTAACGAACCAACTGAAGTACCCCCTCCCCACCTCCCTTCTTTCTCTAATCCTACTCACCGATTCCACACACGGTGGAAAAGGGCAACTTAAAAAGAGGCGGGGTCTCGACTCCCCCTTCACCACGTATAACCTTCCACATGTGGGACGTGTGATTTTCCATACGTGGAAATCATACGTGTGTTTATTTTTTTTTCCAATATTTCCCTGAGGACCGTAGGGGCTGCAACTTAAATTTTTTGCCTGAGGCGCCATTTTCATTTTTTGCTCAAAAAATGAAAATGGCGCAAAACGTGTTTTGTTGAGTGACTCTGGTGTAAAAAGCAGCATTCTTACACCGTAACCGAATTTTTTTTCGCCTGCGGCGCCATTTTATATTATTTTTTTGCTCCGCAAAAAAATAGAGTTTACAGTGTCTTTGGGAATCCCCTTGCATTTTGCAGCCAAATAAAATGCAACTTGACGCTGCAAAAAGTTTACCTTTTTTTAACCCACCATTGCAACGGCCCCTGCTTCTTGAAGACGTATTGATTTTGTACGGTTACGCTCCACTAAGGTGCAAGACCAAGCTCCGTTGATAAAGAATCTCGCAAAATTGACCCGCTTCTCCACTCTGTGGCTACGACAACTGCATTTTTCCCGCTTACAACCACCAACCACCAACCACCAACCACCAACCACCAACCACCAACCACCACCACCACCACCACCACCACCACCACCACCACCACCACCACCACCACCACCACCACCACCACCACCACCACCACCACCACCACCACCACCACCACCACCACCACCACCACCACCACCACCACCACCACCACCACCACCACCACCACCACCACCACCACCACCACCACCACCACCACCACCACCACCACCACCACCACCACCACCACCACCACCACCACCACCACCACCACCACCACCACCACCACCACCACCACCACCACCACCACCACCACCACCACCACCACCACCACCACCACCACCACCACCACCACCAACCACCAACCACCACCACCACCACCACCACCACCACCACCACCACCACCACCACCACCACCACCACCACCACCACCACCACCACCACCACCACCACCACCACCACCACCACCACCACCACCACCACCACCAACCACCAACCACCACCACCACCACCACCACCACCACCACCACCACCACCACCACCACCACCACCACCACCACCACCACCACCACCACCACCACCACCACCACCACCACCACCACCACCACCACCACCACCACCACCACCACCACCACCACCACCACCACCACCACCACCACCACCACCACCACCACCACCACCACCACCACCACCACCACCACCACCACCACCACCACCACCACCACCACCACCACCACCACCACCACCACCACCACCACCACCACCACCACCACCACCACCACCACCACCACCACCACCACCACCACCACCACCACCACCACCACCACCACCACCACCACCACCACCACCACCACCACCAACCACCAACCACCACCACCACCACCACCACCACCACCACCACCACCACCACCACCACCACCACCACCACCACCACCACCACCACCACCACCACCACCACCACCACCACCACCACCACCACCACCACCACCACCACCACCACCACCACCACCACCAACCACCAACCACCACCACCACCACCAACCACCACCACCACCACCACCACCACCACCACCACCACCACCACCACCACCACCACCACCACCACCACCACCACCACCACCACCACCACCACCACCACCACCACCAACCACCAACCACCACCACCACCACCAACCACCACCACCACCACCACCACCACCACCACCACCACCACCACCACCACCACCACCACCACCACCACCACCACCACCACCACCACCACCACCACCACCACCACCACCACCACCACCAACCACCACCACCACCACCACCACCACCACCACCAACCACCAACCACCACCACCACCACCACCACCACCACCACCACCACCACCACCACCACCACCACCACCACCAACCACCAACCACCAACCACCACCACCACCACCACCACCACCAACCACCAACCACCACCACCACCACCACCACCACCACCACCACCACCACCACCACCACCACCACCACCACCACCACCACCACCACCACCACCACCACCACCACCACCACCACCACCACCACCACCACCACCAACCACCAACCACCACCACCACCACCAACCACCACCACCACCACCACCACCACCACCACCACCACCACCACCACCACCACCACCACCACCACCACCACCACCACCACCACCACCACCACCACCACCACCACCACCACCACCACCACCACCACCACCACCACCACCACCACCACCACCACCACCACCACCACCACCACCACCAACCACCAACCACCACCACCACCACCAACCACCACCACCACCACCACCACCACCACCACCACCACCACCACCACCACCACCACCACCACCACCACCACCACCACCACCACCACCACCACCACCACCACCACCACCACCACCACCACCACCAACCACCAACCACCACCACCACCACCAACCACCACCACCACCACCACCACCACCACCACCACCACCACCACCACCACCACCACCACCACCACCACCACCACCACCACCACCACCACCACCACCACCACCACCACCACCACCACCACCACCAACCACCAACCACCACCACCACCACCAACCACCACCACCACCACCACCACCACCACCACCACCACCACCACCACCACCACCACCACCACCACCACCACCACCACCACCACCACCACCACCACCACCACCACCACCACCAACCACCAACCACCACCACCACCACCAACCACCACCACCACCACCACCACCACCACCACCACCACCACCACCACCACCACCACCACCACCACCACCACCACCACCACCACCACCACCACCACCACCACCACCACCACCACCACCAACCACCAACCACCAACCACCACCACCAACCACCACCACCACCACCACCACCACCACCACCACCACCACCACCACCACCACCACCACCACCACCACCACCACCACCACCACCACCACCACCAACCACCAACCACCACCACCACCACCAACCACCACCACCACCACCACCACCACCACCACCACCACCACCACCACCACCACCACCACCACCACCACCCTATCAAAGCCTACACAAAAAACACTACCACCCCCTCTCTCCTCCCCACCCCATGCCCCCTACGGCGTGAGGAGAGAGACTAGCATACGACACAAAAAAACACCTCCCTCACCTCCTTCACCAACTTTCCCTCTTGCGTCCTCTTCGCCTCTTTCTTTTTCCCTTATACTCCGCTATCTTCACACTCTCTTTTTCCATTTCTCTCTTTTTTCCTTTTTGAGCGATGAGCAGCGACTCAGATAGCTCCGGCAGCGATGCGGTAGCGCTGCCTACCAAGCACGTCCCCGCAGCACGCCGTGGGTCTGCACAGCGACGTACCAGCGCCGCCCCGCCGCTCGACCTCTCAGCCTCCTCCTCGTCAGACTCAGACTCCTCGTCCGGGAGTGACATTTCTCTTCCGGAGGGTCGGAAGAGGGGATGGCGTGGGCGGGTTCTGTCGAGCGATGATACCTCTTCCTCAGAAGATGCCAAGAAGAAGGCGAAAGGAAAGGGAAAAGAAAAGGAGAAAGAGCGTGAAAAAAAGGTGCCCAGCCTCAGCCCGGAGGTGGCCGCAGGGTATGATCGGAGTGAGACGAAGGAGCGGAGGGGTATAGAGGCGCGTCTGAGTGATACCATGGCGCGTTTGGCGGCGAAGGAGTTGGAGGCGAGGAGGATGTTGGCGAGGACGGCGGCAAGGGCGGAGGCAGCGCGACAGGAGAAGGAGAAGGAGAAGGAGAAGGAGAAGGAGAAGGAGAAGGAGAAGGAGAAGGAGAAGGAGAAGGAGAAGGAGAAGGAGAAGGAGAAGGAGAAGGAGAAGGAGAAGGAGAAGGAGAAGGAGAAGGAGAAGGAGAAGGAGAAGGAGAAGGAGAAGGAGAAGGAGAAGGAGAAGGACGCCTCCCCTCGGTCCCACTCCTCCGAACGGCCCTCCTCCTCCTCCACGGACAAACACCGCCACCACCACCACTCCTCCGAAGACAAGCACACCTCCGACAAGCACCACCACCACCACAAAGACCGCCACCACCACTCCTCTGAAGACAAACATTCCGACAAACACCACCACCACCGCCACCACTCCGACAAAGACCACTCCACCTCCCACAAGGACACCAACGGCGTCGCACACACCAACGGCGATCTGAACGGCCACAGCACCCGACACGACAAGCGCGCACACCACGACAGAGAACGCGCCCCAACGGAAGACCGCCCCTCGAGCAAATCACCACAGCAAAAACCTGCCTCCCCTCTGAGCAGCTCCGAGCGGGACAGTCCGAAACAAGACAATGGAGCGAAGCCTATTGACATGCTCAAATCTCTTGCCGCAGGCACGTCATCCCCAAAGCAAAGCACCCCAGAACGGGTGGAGGTAGAGGACGAAGACCGCGCTGCAAGCCCTACAGTAGATTGCATCGTGGTCAGCGACGAAGAGAAGATGCAGGAGGAAATGACAGAGGCGGCGATGGACCGGAAACGGCGGCAGCTTGAAAAGTCTGAGATGGAGAGAAATAGTGAGTGGTTTGCGGGGCTAACGGTAGAAGAAAAAATCGTCGAAGTATACCGACTACACGAACCTCAACGGTCTGAAACACAGGTTCGGTCGATTTTGAGCACATTTAGCGGAAAGGAATCGGTTTTGCTTGAACAGCTTCTCACCAGATATGCATCTTCTCCAAAAAAATTGACCGCACCATCCAATCGTACTACCCCTACTCCATCCCCTGCTGGATCTCCGAAGAATGATACACTGCGGATAGAAGGGATAAAATTTTTGCATTGTAACACCAATGAATTGATTGAGGTGGATTCAATCGATTTGGCCTCCGGGTCTGCATCGGACGTAAGCGATTTGCTACAACATTGCGCGACTGTTGAAAGGTTTCGTGCGTTGCTTGGTGGGGCCTTTCCCCCTTCAGAGCTTCAAGCAGCAGAATGCAAGAGAGGCGAAGAATTCGCAGAGGCAGCAATCGCTCTCTCGAACCGCCTGCAACTCGCAGACTACCAACGAGGCGCAGACCGTCTCATCATGATCCGCAAGCGGCCTAACAATGCCACCCCTCAAACCGGTACCGCCCCAGTCTCTCCGATTGCGTCGTCGCATAAAGGGTTCCCAGAGGCAAATGGCATGACCACGCCGAGGAGGGCAGGAGATGCAGAGGGGGAGGGGGTGGAGGGGGAGGAGGGTGTGGAGGGTGCAAGTGCGCAGCCACGTGACGAATCGATCCGGCCGAAGTGTACTGTAGCAGCATGCAATGTGACACGAGCGCCAGCGTTGAATGGGAAATATGGGAAAGTGGCGTCCTTAACAGAAACGGAGGTGGTGGTGGAGGTATGGGAAAGAGAAGGTGATGGGGAGGGATGAGCTGTCTATATGATGGATAGATTAATCGAACAAAATTTACCCAAATAAAGCCTTCGGGCGACCTTTGTGTACAGAACCCCGTCCTCGGACAGAGTGATTGTCGAAACTCCAATAAACACAAAACACCACACATCAACTCCAACAGTTCCCAAACCCATGGAGTCGGAGGGTTCTCAACCTCGACCAGGTGTCGTTCGTGTGCGGCCCGGGGGAGAAGCCCCCGGCGAAGGTGAAGAAAGCAAAGGTTTGCATTTTTTTGTTTTTTGTTTTTGTTTCTCTTTTTTCTTAATCCCTCCCTGAGACGACGAGTTGCATTTTAAGGCCACTGTTTAAGACCCCCCCAAAAAACCCACAGAAAATTTCCACACTCCACACACCACTCACCCCCAGGTATCGGACGGTGCAGCAGGGTGGGCAACACCTGAGTCGAAGCGCAGAGATGCGGACCTGTCTTTGTCACACATCTCGCAGGGCGACCACACACCACTCGACAGCCCTAGACGCCTCTTCTTCGGGTATGTGCCCCACGCCCTTTTCAAGTGTTTTCTTATTCTCAAATCTTTCGCGCGCCATCCCCACCTGCTTTCACCACTCCCTGCGCAAAGTGAAATGTGCATACTATCTTGTTTGAACATAGACTCAATACCATTGTATGGGTGCCTGCATCAATTGAAACCACCTTCTTTTCCTTTTTGTGTTTCCCCACCCCAAACAGTAAAACAATAAAGGGAGAGGTTGTGGTGAAACGCACACATCAATTAGCTATTCCTTTTTGTTTGTTTGCTCTCCTTTTGGCTCACTTTCCCCACTCACCACAGGCGCACACCTTCTCCGTCACCTAACATCCACGGCAAAGCCTCAGCACGCTCGCGCTCTGCACACAGAAGCGTCACGCCATCAGATGCTGCACGCAAGCGCCGCTCCCTGAGCCAGTCTGCGCCGGCAAAGCACAACTCCGGGTTCGACGCAAGGTGTGTACTCAGGACTCTATCCTGCCCTTTTCTTTTTTCTTCTTCAACTCACTCCACGGGTTTCGATAACCCCGCGGAGTGTCAGCGCCCTGCGCCCCAGCGTTTTGCACTATCAACTTCACTGTTTCCCCCCTCACCACCCCACAACCCACCCACCCACAGCTTCTCCCGAGAGGTGCGTGGCGGGCACAGCGGCATCATCAAGCCCCTAGCGAAGGGCACCCTACGCGGCAAAGGCCGCACGCTTGAGGAGGAATCGATGTGCCCCGACTGCGGGATGTCCATGGACATGATGAAGTTCTGCTTCAAGACCAAGCAGCCGCATGAGATCCCCTCCTCGGTATGGACCACGGCCGCAACACACCCCTCTCTTATATTTCATCAAAACAATTTTCGGAAACGAGTTTTCCTGGAACCGCAGGAAAAAGACTGAGTGTTGGTGGCTCCGTGCCTCCACCGAGATGACTCACAAAAACCTCAAATTATCAATTCTTCTTTGGTGCGGCTGAAGGGAGGTGCTATTTTGAGGTCGTCGGCCACCAATTCTTTGCTTTTATTTTATTGTCTTCACGATTTTATCATTGTTGGGTTGGGAAATAAATAACTCTCATCAGCGGTGAGTTCATCCTCGGGTGTTTACACTAATACAACCAAGTTTTCAAAAAACCCCTTCCTCACAGACATCACCCCGCCGTCTCTCCAACAACGAAATGAACGTCTCCAACACCCGTCTCTCTCGCGAACGCTCCCCATCACGCACACCACAACGGGAGAAAAGCACCCCCGCAAAGGGTCGCAAAAAGCGCGCCGCCACTACCTCTGAAGGCAACCGCCGTGAGAGCGTACCACGCGTCGACAACGCACTCGAAGACATCCCACAAAGCATCCAGGTCGGCAACACCGACCCCCAGGTCAGCAAGGTTGCGTTAAATGGCTTCTACACTTTGTGCGCACGGATACCAAAGAAAGGGAAGGTCACGAAGCATACCAAAACTGCGAGACGGAAGCAATTAGAACAGCACAACCGGATTCACGTATACATGCACAACACCTCTGCTGCAATTATTTTTTACAAAGACGGCCGCTGGCGATTGAATGACATTAGCGCAACAGATGGCTGGCTTTACTCTAATGATTCTTTAGTAGGCCCTTGGGAGGAGACGGCCGATGCGCAGGATTTCTCTGGAATTTATGGCACCCCTTACCCGGTTATCTCCATCGCGCACGACCTCGCAAAAACCCATTCCGACAAACTCTCTGTTCTCCACAATGCATATACCAAAACCGCGTCGAATCTTGGAACCGAAGAGGTAGACGTCACCTCCATCTTACACATGGTCCGCCAAGAACAGCTCCAACACATTTTCTGGGCGATGCTGGAAGGGGGTGGTGCGCCGGTTAATTGGGGGGTATTATTACAAGAACGGCTCTGTGTTGTGGAGGAGGAAGGCGCAAATAGCGAGGAGGGGGTGGAAGGGATGGAGTGGGGTGCCCTGAGGGCAGCGTGTCTTGAGTGTTTGGCGGCAGCGACAATGCAGGTTCCGTCCCCGCTTCATGAGGCAGAGTCTTCGATGAATACCATTGCAACGGAGGCAGCGGGGTCAAATGCTGTGCCGGAGACTATCGAGGATGCGACCCAAGCAAGCCCTAGCCCAACCCAAGAGGATGCACCAGACCCAAAAGAGGTCGAAATAGAGCGGATCAAAGCGGAAATGGCATTAATGAAAAAAGCCGACGAATTAGAAAAGGAATGTCGTACGACGTTAGAGACGCTTTTAAAGGACAAAGAAGCTGCCTTATTAAAAATGGAGACAGAGTTTTTAAAGTCTAAAGAACGTATAAGACAACGATTGGACGACAGAAAGAGGAGAGAGGAGGAAGCACTGCGCAAAAGAGAGGCAGAGGAGCAGGTAAGAAAGCGGGAGAAGGAGAAGAAACAAATGGAAAAGGATTTGAAAGATGCGCAAAGGGCCAAAGAACAGGCGGAAAGGGATGCAGCGCAGCTCCGTGCGCGGGACAAACAACGGCAAGAAGAAGAAGCTCGTGAAAGGCACAGCCCTTCCGCGTCGCCCCCAGACCAAGGCACCCCCCTCGGGCAGTCTGGAAGAAAGGGAAGTCGCTCGGGTACAGGAAGTCCACCAGGTCAAGGGCAAACCCCTGCAAATGTACCAGACATCCAGGAGACGGTCCGCAGTAAAAAGAAGAAGAACCAACAAACAGGGGATGATGATTCGGGGTGCTGTACCGTTATGTAGAAAATGGGGGAATAAAATACAAAAAAAAGTAAAAAAAAAGTTGAGAATTTTTGTGTTTTTTTTTGAAGAGGCGTTTCAAGCATTTTTCAAAAAAAAAAAAAAAAAAAAAAAAGTTACTTTCCAGAGTTGAGGACGATTTCCGTCATATTTTAAGTACAATAATAGCCTTCGGGCGACACATAGCAGGTGATTGTCCACAAAAAAGAAGGCGAGAAAGAGCGGAAAATTTGAAAAGGGAAAAAAAGGTGACAGTATATTAAAAAAAAAATTCACCGGGGGTGATTAATGATGCAAAAAGGGGTGGTGGCGCGGGGGGGCGCATGTTGGGATTGATGGAAAAAAAAAATTAAAACAAAAAAATCAAATAAAACAAAACACACTTACAATTTAAGCAATGTTTTGGTGTTCGGAACTGCCTACATCTGCTTTGGCAATTTGACCATACAGCACAGATGCTAACAATGTTAAAAAAAGAGGTTGGAGGGAGGGGGGGGAACAAGTAAAGGATGAACGAAAACGAAAAAAAAAAATTGATTACAGACCCTGCATTAGCAGGTGTTTGTCGACACAACAAAAAAAAATAATAAATTGTTATAAACAACCCCTCAGGGGTCTAAGGGAGTAGAACTCCCAATAATTTCCTCTTTCTCTCGCCCCCTCTCTCCCCCCCCCTTCCCCATATGGCTTCTCCCAATTCCCACCCCACCACGCCCCCGACAGTACCCTACGGTTCGGCCAGTCAGCTTGCTGGCTGGGTTTAGGGGTGTGTGTTTGGGTCCTTTTGTACCGTATCTATTTTACAACCATTCCATTCCCACCCGTTGTCAATATTTTTCCTAAAAAAAAAAAAAAAAAAATCCCCCCTCTGCACTAATACAACCAAGTTTTCAAACAAAAAAAAAAAAAAAAAAAATGCGTTTGGTATTAGTGGAGCTCATGTGTCTTCACTAGTACATCTAAATTTTCAAAAAGGAAAAAAAAAAAAAAAAAAAATCCCCCTCTTCCCGGCTTTGCGCTAATTGTTATTATAGTTTGATGTGTGATAGTGCCTGCACCCGTAGGGGCGCAGGCACTATCAGTTACGCTTTATATTCGTGTTTTTTTTTGTTTCCCCTCACGATAACGTTGGGGTGGGGTGGGGGGGGGAAAGGAGCTCGCAAAGAAGAGAGGGTTTTGTGCCTTTTGTCTTTCAAGTTTTTCTTTTCGTAGGCACACTGTCACAAGCTGGGCTGTTGTATTTTAAATCAAACTTTCTTTTCTGCGTCCCCAGTCTCTTTGTTTTTTGGGGGCGGGTTTTTTCATTTTTCAACGTACTGCGCTGCAATTATGAAGAGATTTGCGCACAAAAAAAAAAGCAACACCAAAAAAAAAAAAAAAAAATGGGGAAGTTAGTTCCAACTGGCTATCCCAAACGACCGTTGTAATGTATGTATGTGGACAATGTGCCGGGGTGAATCTTGGTAGATCACACCAACTGCCAAAAGTAAAAAAGTTAGTAAAAAAAAAGAGAATGTGGATCCCCTCTCCCCCCATGCATAATGTAATTATATATTTCGCCCCGCCAGGCAGTTTTTTATTTTTTATTTTTACCAAGTTGTTTTTATATGTTTACTACCTCAAAGATCGTCTCCTATCCCATTTTCATTTTATTTTATTTTCTTTGCTTCTTTGCTCGACTGAGATGTGTTTTAGCACGCTACTCTTTTTTTTTTCCGACTAAGCACAGAGAGGCTTTGGGTCATCTTATAAACTTTTCATTTTTTTCATTTTTGGGTGTTACCGTGTGTACATTTGTCTTCCGAGCTTTCTCTTGAAAGGAAGCTAATAAACAGAGGGACAGAAGCAGACACATGTCACCCAGTGTTTTCTCTTATTTGTTTAAGATGTGTATGGACGTGCTGTGAGGAATATTTATCTTCATCTTTTAAGAGATGGATATAATGAGATAGGGTGAGTGTATCTCAAAACGTCTTTTTGGTGCAGCCTGCAAGAGGTTGCAATGATACCCTTTTGAGTAGAAGCAGGAGGGCATGTCAGATGCAAACCACGAAATGGACTGCATGGTTGGGGGGATGGGTTCATGACCGGTCCACCCGTAGGTACACTGTTCACGAGTGGGGTTTGTATTTCAAGTCAAAATTTGAGCGAGGAAAGGAGCATTTTTTGTATTTTTTGTATTTTCCCAAAAAAAAAAAAAAAGCTGGTATTTCTGCTTTCAAGGTGACTAGGCACACAGAGAGTCTTGGGTTCGTCTTATTAGCTTTTATGTATTTGTATTTGAAAAAGAGAGAAAAAAATCTAAAAAAAGAACCACAAGACCGGCCCAAAAAAAAAGCGTGGAGCTCACACAAAGAAAAATGCGAGGTGTGTGCACGTTATCACGTCTTCAATTATTCAAAAAAAAATCCTCTCCTTTTGTTTGATTTCCCCCAAAAATGTCCCCAAAATTGTCAACATTATATTTGAACGAACAAAAAAAACACCCCAAAAAAACAAAACAAAATGGCACAAAAAAATACGTTTGCCTCTAACAAAAGTAAATACAAAAAAGAAGGGGGGAGATTCATTTTTTAAATTGAAGCTGAATGTTTTGAACGTCCTTTTTTTTGTGTTTTCTCTTCTTTGACTGGAAAGGTTTTTGATATTACTTCCCTCTGCTGAGAAAAGAGGATACGTCGTAATCTCATACAAAAAGTAACGTGCCCTTCCTCTCCAACCCCACGTCTACAAAACTATCAAGCACAATTAAATAGAACACAAAGCACTTTCAAAACATACAAAAAAACATTTTCAAACTTCCCTCTGCTGATACCTCCAGTCTAAGGTATAATAGGGTGTACATTCAGTGCACCCTATTATACCTTCTATTCAGTAGAATAGTTAGTGTATGAAACACTCTTCTTTTGATTGGAAAGCTTTTGATATTACTTCCTTCTGCTAATACCCCCAATCTACGTTCAACCCGCCTATTCGCGGTGGGTAATCGTTAAAAAAAAAATCCCTTCTGTAGTACATAGGCTTCGGCCGACATTGAGTACAGGATCGTTATACCAGTAGGTATAACGTGATTGTCGATACATGGCTGCAACAAAAACCCAACCCTCACCCCTCTCTCTCCCTCAGATTCTACACAACAACGGACTAAAAACACCACCTTTTTTTTGAGGAAAAAAAAAGGGGGCATATTTTCTTTTTGTTCCGTTCTGGGGGGTTGAAACATGGCGACAGCAGGACAACACGCGGTGGTGCGGATCACTGATATGACCAAGGATATGGAACAGTTCGCGATATCAACGGCGATAGACGCGCTCGAAAGGTACATCACACTGAGGCTCTAATGCTCTGATGGGGGGGTTTTATAGGGATTATAAAGGAAACTCCTTTTCTTGCCCTATGGTGTGGCCCGCCTGATTTAAACCACTTTTTGGGCCATTCTTGGGATATCCAAAACCGCAAAACGGGCCACATCATGCAACATTTTTCTTTTGTAAAAAAATCCCCCTTTTCCATGCTCTTTGTTTTGTAGGTTCAACACTGAAAAGGACGCTGCGTCGCATATCAAGAAAGAGTTTGACAGACGTCATGGGCAAACCTGGCATGCTTTTGTTGGCAGAAACTTCGGGTCGCAGGTGACCCACGAGGTATGCATTGACGACCCGACCCCCCTCTGATGGGTCTTGGATGGGTTACAAAGTACTGCAATGAAAAATACAATACAAATGGTACTCCAGAAATAAAAAATACCAAGTACGCAACAACTACGCACTAAGTACGCAACAAGTACGCAATATAGGGTATTCCTGTATATTTTTTTTCGTGCACAAAGTACGCAACAACTACGCAAAATGGGGTTTTCAGGAGCACCAACAAAACAAACAGAGTAGCAAAAACAAATACAAAAACAAAACAAAGTTGAAACAAACATTTTCAAACTACCCCCCTCACACAGGTCGGACACTACATCTACTTCTACATGGGCCAAGCAGCGTTCTTAATCTTCAAGTCAGGTTAGAACAGGAGGCCCTCCTCAATCAGGTGGAACCCCTGGGCTCTTATTCAAAAAAAAAAAAGAAAACAGTGGAGCACATCCGTCTACACCAATGCAACCAAGAAAACGGAAAAATAAAAAAATAGTGGCCAAAAATCCCGAATAAAAAAGACTGTTTTGTATAAGGGTGGGGATTCACCCCCGGCTCTTTAAAAAGAACAAAAAAGGTGGCCAATCCCGTGAGGCTTTAGGATCATCTTATTAGCAATGATTTTAGCTTGTGTTAGGTAGTTAGTCAGTTACACATCCTTTTTTTGACCCCCCCCTCATCACCTTCCCAATACTCTCCACTAAACACACCCCACGGGGTTACATATTTATTTCTAAAAAAAAAAAGACAATTTTTTCTTTGCATTTTTAGTGTTCCCTGATATTCTGTGTCTTCGAAATCGAAAAAGTTGCGCGCAGTTGTGGGAAGCGTCACGAAGCGTGTGACGAATGATTTATTTTCACATTCCTCTTCACGACATTCACACACCGTGCCTGCACACGAAAAAAGGATCAAACTCACACATATGCAAAACGCAGAACAGCAACCTGTGGGAACCCAATGGATGTGACCTTTGTGCTGGAAGAGTCGGGCGCAACTGCGACAGTGGAGGTGCCATGCGAGGCGAACGCTGCAGCGGCAAAGGAGGTTGCGTGCACGGCGTTTTCTGTCTCGCCTGCGTCTGTCGAGATGCGCATCGGCACTGAGGTGGTGGAGGGGACGTGCCGTCTGCAGGACACTGCGATTGGCGCAGGGGTGCAGGTTGTGCTTGCGAGCCCTCACTATGCTGACATTCGGTGTCCCGCTGAGTACAATGCACAAGAAGGATGCATCACGTACGTATCGCTGTCACGTTGCGGATCGCTGTGTGTCTACACGGACGAGCCCTCAGGTATCGACCTCCATGGCTGCCGTATTACTGGCTTCGACACAGAAACGTTGAGGACTGCATTCTCTCTTCGAATGCAAGCACTTGACCCGCCTGCCATCTCACCATGCAAGACACGCTGTTACGTGCGAGGTAGGGCCCGCATAAGCATGATCGCACTGCCAGGTGGCGAGGTGCTCCGCACCGTCCTTGGAACCTGGTATGGGGTGTTCATCTGTGGCGACGTTGTTGTCTTCCAAGGCCAAGACGGCGCCTCTGTGTACGATGCGGACCTGACGTTGCTCCGCTCCCTCTCTCACCAGGGGTGTACGTGTGTCGCGGTGTCGAGCTGTGGTGGGTGGGTGATGACGTCTTCCATGACAGAGAGCAACGCGCGTTTGTGGGATGTCTCCTCGGGTGTTGCTATGGCATGTGTGTCGGGGGAAGGGTGGAGCGATGTTGCGCTGTCACGGTGTGCATCTGTCTTTGCAGTGGTGCAGGGCGAAGCTGTACAGCTTTATGACTGGCAGGGCACGTCTCTAGGCAGTTTTGGGTTGCAGATCCGTGGAAATAGGAGGATATTGCAGTTCACCCCGTGTGGGAAGTACCTTCTGGTGCATGTCAGATTTGCATCATTCCGTCGAGGTGGTGAGCTGCGCCAGTATGATGTGGCGACCAAGTCTTGTGTGCGTGTATTTAGGGATTTCGGTAGTTCGTCGTTTGCGATATCGCCGTGTTCGCGTATAGTTGTGTATGGACGCTCTAAGGTTGTGACCAGATATCTGTACCCATACACATAGCGAAGGCTTTTGCTCTGATATATTCGATGTACACGTCTTCATTTTCTTGAGATTCATGAGATGTAAACCACTAAATGGACTGTAGGACTGGTTGGGGTATCCACCCCCCCCGGTAGGGGAGTCCACGTAGCCGTTTTTTCTGTCACACACCCCAAAAAATCATAAAAAAATGCAAAAAAATCATTCCAAAACACAAAACCACCCCAGAAAACACATTTCTGGGACAATTCCTTACTATTTGATGCCTTTTTGGCACTTTTTGGCACTTTTGGGAACTTTTTTTGGCACTTTTTGTAGCGTTTTCACCCCATTTTTACCGTTTTCTTAGGGGGTTTGATACAGGGCGATTTATCAAAAAATTCAATTTTTTTTCAATAGCCCAAAACAAGAGGAAAAGAGGTTTTTTCCACTCAGATGTGTCCACAGAGCGATTTCTGGGGGGTTTTGGGGCCAAAAGTCTATTTTTTTGTACGCCTTTGCTGAAAATTTTGAAATTTTTTTTTGCCGTAAAAACCACATTTTAGCCGGGAGGAGGAAGTGTGACATAAGTGTGACATTGGAGGGGGGCATCTCATAGCCCAGAAAAAAGCGTTTTTATTAGAGTGTACAGCTAGGTAGGACCAGACGTCGTTAACAGCTATGAACCAAAGAGGTTCTCAGTGTCGTCGGCCAAGCCCCTTCACCAAAAAAGACTACAACAAGAAAACAAACACACAGAAAAAAAAGTAAAAGAATGCCCTTCCTCAGTCCGGAAGTATCACCTCAACCGGTCACACCTGCCGTAAAATAGAGAGAGGTTACAGAATACAAAAAAAAAAAAAAAAAAAAAAAAAAAAAAAAAAGCCCCAAAACTATATTTTCCCACCCCCGGACCTCACCCCAATATGATGGGAATGGTTTTTGGGTCTTTACAGGTACTCTTTGTAACTAGAAAGCGTGATTTGCTAAGTGTGACATAAGTGTGACATAAGTGTGACAGCGGAGGGGGGCATCTCATAGCCCAGAAAAAAGCGTTTTTTTTACTGGAAAGTAGGGTTTTCTGCATATTTGGATGTCCCCGCATCCATTCCGAGCCGAATTCTGGCCTGTGGTGACTTTTCTGGTGGTTTTTTTCGGGGTTGGTATGTTGGAAACACCCCCAAAAACGGGTATTTTAAGGGTAAAATGAATACTTTTCCCAGAAAATTTTATTTCTGGGGCCGAAAATCGGTGCCAAAAAAGCCCCAAAAGCATATTTTCCCACCCCCGGACCTCACCCCAGTATGTTGGGAGTGGTTTTTGGGCTTTAGGGGTACTCTGCGGAACCAGAAAGTGTGATTTGCTAAGTGTGACATAAGTGTGACAAAAGCGTTACATTTTTGTTACACATTTTTCGTGTTTTTTTTCAGAAAAACCCAATTTTTTTTGGGAACAAAGCTTCTGTTGAGGTCGTCTGTGGTTTTAATGAGATATTTTTGTGATCGGGAGGTGGTTTTGGGGCCAAATACGACTATTTTAGTGGATTTCTTAACCTAAAACTCAAAAAAATGGGTTTGTGGAGGTACCCTAACTGTTCGGTCCAATTCGGTGTAATTCGGTCCATTTCGTTTTTTTTTTTTTTCGCAAAGGGAAATTTCCCCTTGTACCAGAAAAACCGAAAAAAAACGAAATGAAAACCGAAAAAAACCGAAATGTTAGGGTACCTTTTTTGGTCGATTCGTTTTTTTTCCAAAGGGGGGACCCTTTGGTCGCCGAAATTCCCCAGCCAAATTTGGTCGCAAAATCGGCCGATTTTTCAAAAATCTCAAAAAAAAAAAAAAAAAATTTTTTTTTTCACAAGTGTTTTTGAGGCCTGCTCACTACACCCTAGGTACCCTTCTGAGACCAAAAAGTCAAAAAAAGCATGAATTGGGCTGTTTTGAGCATCTAGAGTTTATTCCCCAGCTATTTTCTGTACCACCAGTGCATTTTGTATGGGCCAGCGCCTTGTCAAAAAATCAGGCCTTTTGCTAACCATCATGCCATCGTGCCACGTTTTTGGGCGTTTTTTATTTTTTTTTCCATCATGCCACCATCATGCCACGGGGGGTGGTGGGGCAGGGCTTTCGCTATCCATCACCTGGGGATTTCCCCCCCAGATGGCATGATGGCATGATGGCATGATGGCATGATGGCATGATGGCATGATGGCATGATGGCATGATGGCATGATGGCATGATGGCATGATGGCATGATGGCATGATGGCATGATGGCATGATGGCATGATGGCATGATGGCATGATGGCATGATGGCATGATGGCATGATGGCATGATGGCATGATGGCATGATGGCATGATGGCATGATGGCATGATGGCATGATGGCATGATGGCATGATGGCATGATGGCATGATGGCACGATGGCACGATGGCACGATGGCACGATGGCACGATGGCACGATGGCACGATGGCACGATGGCACGATGGCACGATGGCACGATGGCACGATGGCACGATGGCACGATGGCACGATGGCACGATGACACCTTACAATTTTTCTGCTCGCTGCGCTCGCTGTACGCTATTTTCTTCCTGCCTACGGTGCCATTTTACAATGTCTAAGGGGATTCCCTTGCATTTTGCAGCCAGAAATGAAACTTGACCCAAGCTGCAAAAAATTGACCATTCTTATTTCAAAGGAACCCAACCGTTGCAACAGCCCCTGCTTCTGGAAGACGTATTGATTTTGTACGGTTAGTGTACGTAAGGCGCAAGACCAAGGACCGTTAATAAAGGATTATATTCCGTTTTTTGTTTATATCTCGCAAAGCTGACCCTTCGCCTCTCCACCCTGTGGCTGGCAGGGAGGCGCGCGCGAAGCGCGCGACGACCGCTTTCACCAGGCGGGAAAGCTCGGAATGTACTTTTTTTTCCAGGAAATTATTTTTTTTTGACCATCATGCCATTCAGGGGGAAAATCCCAAAGTTAGCAAAAGGCCTGTCAAAAAATCGAAAAATCTCAAAAAAAAAAAATCCAAAATTTTTTTTTCACAAGTGTTTTTGAGGCCTGCTCACTACACTCTAGGCACCCTTCTGAGACCAAAAAGTCAAAAAAAGCATGAATTGGGCTGTTTTGAGCATCTAGAGTTTATTCCCCAGCCATTTTCTGTACCACCAGTGCACTTTGTATGGGCCAGCGCCTTGTCGAAAAATCGAAAAATCGAAAAAAAAAAAAATAACTAAAGGTAATACAAGGCGATTTTTGACCAAAAAAAAAATTTTTTTTTTCGCCCAAAATCGGGCGTGGTACGTCATAAAATGGCCCAAAAAATCCAAGGAAAACCTTCGATTGGGCAAATTATGAAAAAAATTTTCAAGTCAAATTTTCAACCAAAATACGGTCATTTTGTTCACACAGTGATTCTACGTCATGCTAGCTTCCTGTGCAGAACTCCAGCAATTCACCAATGCCGGCATCTATCTTTCCATTATCGCCATTGCACTTCGTTCACGCCATTGCACTTCGGTCATTTTGTGCATACCCTGTGACTGTGGTGGCTAGAGAACACGCACATGCAGACCCGTTCCTTGCAATTTCCAGTGTTGTGTTTATCAATGCATGCATCCAGAGGACCTCTGGTTTACGAAATCGTAGGCACTCCTGTGCAAAAATGAAGTCGGTTTTTGACCCAAAATCGGGGTGGGTGGGCCATAATTTGCTCCAAATTTGGCCGAAAATTGGGATTTTTCTGAAAATTTTCGTTGTGCCCAGCAAAAATCCTTGATTTTTTGAAGAATTTTCCAAAAAATATGCTATACCCCCTATGACTGGACCCAACTCCCCTCACCCTTTTTTTCCCCTAAAAAAGCCCCCAAAATTCCTACCATTTTTACCATTTTTACCATTTTTACCATTTTTACCATTTTTGACCAATTTAGGGTACCTCCTGTGACACGGTTTCTTAAGGAATTCCTACTACGTGGACTCCCCTAACCCCCCCCGGTACAGCCGGTCATTGTACCAAAAGGTACACTGTTCACGAGAGGGCTTTGTATTTGAAGTCGACTTTCTTTTTTTTTCTTTCTCTGGCCTCTTTTTCCGAAAAAAAAATATATCTATGTATACCCGCCGCGCGAACACATTTCGTAGATTAATCAAATATCCACCATACACCATACACAGATTTCTTTTTTCTAAATACACCATCAAAAACAATAACCACGGCGGTTTTATTTCATCCCACACAAGGTTTGGTTTTCGCTGGTTTTGATTTACGCTTTTATTGCTCCAACGGCTGTACAAGAAAGGAGCAAAATAGCTCATTGAGCGTGCGATGACGTTGCGAGATCACTTTGTGTGTCAGAGTCAGGAGTGCCGGGGCAGCAGCGCAGCGCCGAAGGCAGTGCTGACGGCACGGCAGCTGCTGAGCGTGCTCTTCGTCGGGACCATCGGGGGTGCCTACGGGCTGGAGGGCTGTGTCAAGACAGCAGGCCCGCTGTACACCCTTCTCGGCATAGCCTTCCTCCCCTGGATATGGGGTCTCCCGACTGCGCTAGTGTATGCCATTTTTCCACAAACCTTCCTTCAACCCCCCACCTAGGAAAAAAAAAGTGGAGATTGCACACCGCAACTACACTACGATGTATCAAACAAAAAAAAGGAAATTTGGGGTTTTTTTTTTCTATAAAAAACCTCCCTATTACAGCGTGGCGGAGCTCTCTACTGCACTCCCTTCCAATGCCGGGCCTATCATGTGGGTCAACTGCGCGCTGCCTCCTGTTGTCACGATGGTTGTTGTGCAGTTCACCTTGATCCTCGATGTAGTCGACAACAGTCTGTACCCCTGCCTTTTCGTGCAGTACCTGCAGCAGGCGGTGTCCGAGGAGATCCCTGCCACCACGCGCATGCTCATGCAAGGAGGCATGATAGCGACCTGCGCGCTGCTCAACATCAAGGGCATAGAACAGATCGGGTCCTCAGGGGGTACTGTCATGGTGCTGTCGGTGCTGCCCTTTGCGCTTCTGTTTGCGGCGCAATGTTACTATGGTGAGGGATTGGATTATACACACTGGAGTGATTCGGTACCAAACACCAACTGGTGGGTCTTCATTCCGCTCATTTCCTGGAATTTTTCGGGTTTTGAAAACGCTGGACACGTGGTCGAGGAGGTGGCGGTACCAGGGTACGCGCTGATCCGTGCCCTCGTCTATTTGCTTGCCTTGTCGCAGCTGGTGTACGGTCTGCCATTGCTTGCTGGGGTATCTTCGCTTGGCGATGAGACGAACAATTTTATGTCCTGGGAGGAAGGGCATTGGGTCACCATTTCCCGGAATGTTGGAGGGATTTGGTTGGAGCGGTGCATGATGCTGGGCGGGGTTGTGTCTGCCTTTGGATTTACATTGTGCGCTCTGTGCACCACTAGCCGTGCGTTTCAAGGGATGTGCCTTTTGGGCTGCTTCGCAGACAACATCAACACCCGGTTTGGAGAGATGCACAGCACCTTCCGCACCCCGGCGAATGCGATTGCGCTGAACGCGGTGGTAACGTTTATTCTCACAGCGACCCTCACCTTTGATGTCTTGGTCATAATCGAGCAGGTGCTATATGCTTCCCGGCTCATCGCAGTGCTCATCAGTGCGGTCGTTCTGCGGTATCGACACCCAACCTTACCACGTCCCTTTAGTATCCCCGGAGGCACGGCAGCGCTGTGTTGTATCATCGCCCCGTGTGTGACCTGGGGGTTGCTAGTGATTCTCTCGAGTTTGCTGTCGGGGGATGGGGTGCTGTTGCATTTGGGGGTGATAGTGGCAACAACGGTTGGGATTGCGGTGCATACAGTGCATTCACCGCACTTTAAGTTGGATGGGAAGATTGTGTCGAGGATTGAAGGGAGTGAAGCAAGACGGGCGAGGAACAACTCTATGCGCTCCTGTGAAGGGCCTCATATGGTGTAATGGGTGTAGCCGAGTGGCAAAAAAGAAAAATCGTTTTCTGAAAGGGTGACGAAGCACAAGAGAGGTTTTTAGTTCATCTGAAACACTGCTCTTTCTTTTTTTACGCACACTACTTTGTGAGCGGAAAGTGTCACGTCGTTCACTCACCCAACCGTGCTCCGCAACACCACCACCCAACAGGTGATTTTTAGTGTGCGTGGAAGCGTCAACGCATCAAACAACTACAAGAAGGGGGGTGAGGGAACGACAAGTGACACTTTTCTGCCTTTTCTCTTCCCCGAACAACCAAAAAACCGTCTTTTTTTATCTCCCTCACAACTCCTCTTCACAAGATGGTAATAAAACGTTTTTAAAAATAGGAAGGAGCACCCCGGTCCGAAAAGCAATGCAGCCACCCCTGCTCTTACAAGATGGTGTAAGCACTGTGAGGCGTATGCATATAAAATAAAAATAAAAAAAAAGTTTGGGTGCATTTAGTGCACCCTATTATACCTTCTATTCAGTAGAATAGTTAGTACAGACCTATTCACAAAAATAGTAAAAATAAAAATAAAAAATAAATTTTCACCCCGAAAAAAATGCAAAAATTACTATTTTGAATTACAATTAAATAAATTTGTAATTTAAAATAAACCCAAAAACACCCATAAAATAACAAAGTGGCAAAATTGTAATATAAAAATAGTAACCCTGATAGGTAAGTAAAAGGGGAAAAAAGGTTTTATCGTTGATTGCACCAACTCCCAAAATTCCATCACTGCATCCCGGAGATCACCTTCGTTCAGGCCCACCAAAACCTCCAAAGCCCAGATCTCGTCTCGCACAAAAGCTTCAAAGCACGACCGCATCATAAGCAAGTTGCACGCCGTTCAAATGTGACTCAATAATCGACATAGTTGATTGGGGGGGGAAAGTATTACTTCATAATATTATGAAGTTTCACGATCATTGCCGTCCTGATATTGTGCAACCTGACGTTGCAACAGAAGCGAAAGAAGACGTCTCTTCACACAATCTCTGCATTGATTCCGATATGTGCTGTCTGCATATCCCCTCGCGTCTAATATACAGGGATGTAACCCCGCTGAGTGGACCAACAAGAAACCGCAGTACGCGGCAGCAACAGGGAAGGCGTTGTAGGCTCACGTGCCAATACGTTCAACACGCCTACTAGCTTTACGGGTTTGCGAAAATTACAAAGCGTGAAAATTGTAATTTAAAAATAAAAAAAAAGGGGGGGCGGAGGGCGATAAAATTACTATTTTTGAAAGTTGTAATATAAAAACTGTTATATAAAAAAGAACCCTTTTTTTTTAACCTTTGATAAAAGACGTGCTTTTTTTTTTTGATTTCATCCGGATTGGCTGGCATCGCACAAAAGCGGGTCAGTCAAGAGGTGTGCCGACGCATCACCTATCATGTGTTATTTTGGAACAGTACCATTCCATCATGATCTTTTGTGGTGGGCCTCATTGTCTGCTTTACAGCATCACACGAGAGCGCCACTCCCGTTTACTTTTTTGTAGGTATAACTGCGGTTTTGGGGTGATCTATGAACGGGGAAAGAATTTTTTTTTTCACTAGCTTCTCAGTAGCGTCTCACAGGCACTCACAAAGCTCTCACAGCCTGTTGCGTGTCTCACGGAGACGATCCTAGATCACCCAAGTTTGCCGCCCCAAGACCCAACCGCAGATTCGTTGATTTCCTTCCCCCCTCAGATCCGCAGCTGCCACACATGCAGTCGGCACTGTGTTTTATTTCTTCATCTTTTAAACTCAGGCAGCATCTTCGCTTACTGGGAAGATCAATTGGGGCAGCCATTATAGGCGCGTGCAGAAGTGTGCCCGCCAGAGGTGTGAATTTGTTTGTTTTGTTGGTATTTTTTTTTCTTTTTTGAAAGGAGCCAGCTAAGAAGGGGGTCCGTTTGGATACCCCGTCTGTTGATTGCATTCGTTGTTTTGTCTTAATTTTTCATTACCGTCTTTTGAAAAAATATGGACCAGAAATAACATGGACCAGAATAATGATGGACCAGAACAATTATGGACCTTTTGGGATTTTTTTTTTTTATGGACCAATTTTTCTGGTCCGACACATGTGTGGGGTTTTTTTGTACTTGTCCAGAATTTTGACAGGGAGTCGCGCGCGCGAAGCGCGTGCGACGACCGCTTGTGTGGGGAGAAAGCTCGGAATGGGTCTACCGGGCCCACATATAAGCCGAGATGCCCCGCCAACGTGCGGTACCGAAAGCTCGGAATGGGTCTGAAAATGGACAAGTTCAAAAAAGCCTAACACAGATGGACCAGAAATAACATGGACCAGAACAATGATGGACCAGAACAATTATGGACTTTTTGGGATTTTTTTTTTTTATGGACCTATTTTTCTGGTCCATAATTTTTCAAAAGACGGTATTATTTTTTAAAAAGCTGGCCCTGCTGTTTAAATGAATACCTGCACGTTTATTCGAGTGAGGTGTTTTCCTTTTCGATAAGATCGTTTCTGATTTGCAGCCCCCGAACGGTGCGATTTCTTTGTCAATCCGAAGAAAGGCTGACAAATGCTGAGACCCCTGATCCACTTCCTTATTCCCCCCCCTTCTGCCATCTGTCACGAACGAAACTAAAGGAATCAAATATGGTCAATTTTTTTCTTTAACTCACTCATTGCACTCCCCCCCTCCTCCCCCGTCAATTTTAGTTTTTGTGGATCTTCGTGTTCAACGTTTTACACACACCCTGAAGTTGGTAAGTAACTCAACGAACCGTTTTTTGAAAACAACTCGCGAACGAAAAAAGAGTTTTTTCAATCGCCGCAGGCACACCAAATTCAGACGCACCCCTGTTCAGTGCGAGATTTTTTCCTTCAAATTGTGCTCAAAGAAATGGCGCCGCAGGCAGAAAAAATGCAGGTGCAGCTCTGTTCAGCGAGATTCTTGCTGAAGTTATCCAATTTCATATTGTGACTAGCACGGAACTCCTTTTCATGTGTATTGCAGGGGGAAATGTGACGGAGGTGATCGACTCCCCTCGCCACCAAAAAGTATAACACAGGTGTCGCATACTTGACTGTGCTCCAATACAAGGGAACATCAGCAGCTTTCGCGTACTTCACCGAAAACGGAACAGCTGGGGAGGGGGGTACAAATTGCACAGTACTTTATTTTTTACTTCCCACCCCACCCCCAACCACGATGATCCCCCCATCCCCAGACACAGCGACGATACACACACCATGCCGAAGCGACACGCAGACAGCACACAAGAGAAGACGAAGGCGGCAAAGAGAGTGCTTTCTGCTGACGAGGTCTTGGTGGAGGCTGCCAGGAACGGCGACACGACTGCTGTGCGGGCAGGACTTGAGAAGCGGACTCCAGACACAGACAGCAAAACAGTCGCCTTCGATGCTGTGCACGAGGCATGCAAAGGGAACCACGATGAATGCCTCACACTGCTTCTTCCGTATGTTGAGACAACGCAGATGGGGTTCGGGATGCTGCTGAGTGAGTGCGTCCACGCAGACCACACTGCGTGCACGGAGGTCCTCTTGCAGCATTGGAAGTCTGTCTGCAGCAACGTCGCGTTTGTGCCACACGGGTTAGAGGAAGGCAGCGAAGGTGAGGCACCTCGTGCCTGTCCAGCCATGTGGGCGGACCCTGCAGTGTGTCAGGTGCTCATTGATGCAGGGGCAGACATCGAGACAAGGACAAAGCAAGGATTTTCGCCTCTACACACTGCCAGCTGTTTTGGCAAGCTGGGGACTGTGAAGATGTTGGTCAGAGCAGGTGCGGGAGTGCGTGTAGCTGACAACACTGGAGCGACGTGTCTTATCCTTGCGGCATATTTTGGACACACCGAGACTGTGCGCTATCTTGTGGGCTTGCCGGATGTCGAAGTGAATCATGAAGGGAACGACTGCTTCACTGCGTTACACTTCGCAGTGCAGGAAGGACATCACGATGTGGTGGAGGTGCTCATTGATGCAGGGGCAGACATCGATGCAAAGATCAATGGAGGACGTACGCCTCTGCACGTTGCTTGTCTGTATGGGAAACTAGCGATTGTGAAGGTGTTGGTCAAAGCAGGTGCGGATGTGTGTGTTACGACCAACGAAGGAACCACATGTCTTATGCTAGCGTCAAATTACGGACACACCGAGACTGTGCGCTATCTTGTGGGCTTGCCGGATGTGGACGTGCATGCAGCGAACAACCACTCCTGGACTCCGTTGCACCACGCAGTGAAAAGAAATAACGGAAGTCATCCTGACGTAGTTCAGGTGCTCATTGATGCAGGGGCAGATATCGAGGCAAAGGACGTTCAACATGGACGTTCACCTCTGCTGTTGGCATGCGAGGTTGGCAAGCTCGATGCTGTGAAGATGTTGGTCAAAGCAGGTGCGGCAGTGTGTGCCACAGACAGCCAAGGAGATACATGTCTTATCCTTGCGACAAGTTTTGGACACACCGAGGTTGTGCGCTATCTTGTGGGCTTGCTGGAGGTGGATGTGAACTACGAGGGAAGAAATAACGACACTGCGTTGCACACTGCGGTGGACGACGGATTTCGCGATGTGGTGGAGGTGCTCCTTGATGCAAGGGCCGACATTGAGGCAAAGGACGAGCAGGGGCGTTCACCTCTGCTGTTGGCATGCGTGCTTGGCAAACTCGATGCTGTGAAGATATTCGTCGAAGCAGGTGCGGCAGTGTGTGCCACAGACAGCCAAGGATATACATGTCTTATTTTTGCGGCACATTTTGGACACACCGAGATTGTGCGTTATATTATGGGCTTGCCGGAGGTGGATGTGAACTACCAGGGATGGAATAACAAGACTGCGTTGCACACTGCGGTGGACGGGGGACATCGCGATGTGGTGGAGGTGCTCATTGATGCAGGGGCAGACATCGAGGCAAAGGACGAGCAGGGACGTTCACCTCTGCTGTTGGCATGCGTGCTTGGCAAACTCGATGCTGTGAAGATGTTGGTCGATGCAGGTGCGGCAGTGTGTGCCGCAGACCGCCGAGGGTATACATGTCTTATTCTTGCGGCCTATTATAGACACACCGAGGTTGTGCGCTATCTTGTGGGCTTGCCGGAGGTGGATGTGAATGCAGCGAACAACCACTCCCGGACTTCATTGCACCACGCAGTGACAAGAAATAATGAAAGTCATCCTGACGTAGTTCAGGTGCTCATTGATGCAGGGGCAGACATTGAGGCAAAGAACGAGAAGGGACGTTCACCCCTGCTGTTGGCATGCCAGGTTGGCAAGCTCGATGCAGTGAAGATGTTGGTCGAAGCAGGTGCGGATGTGTGTGCCACCGACAGCGGAAGGTATACGTGTCTTATCCTTGCGGCATATTATGGACACACCGAGATTGTGCGCTATCTTGTGGGCTTGCCGGATGTGGATGTGAACCACACAGGTAATGGGGACCGGACTGCATTGCACTACGCCTCTAGTAACAAGCATACAGATGTGGTGCGTGTGCTCCTCGAGCACGGTGCGGCAGGCAGCACTGACTGCGCTGGGCACAGCTGAGCTGAGTCCATACGAAATATTAGCGGATGGAATTATGAAATAGTCCCGCAGGCAAAAAATAAATGAGGGCGCAGTGTATTGCTGCTTCTTTCACTACATAATCACTCAATGATCTCTTTTTTGCGTAGCAAAAAATGAAAAAATGGCGCCGCAGGCAGATAAAATGCAGGTGCAGCTCTGTTCAGCGAGATTCTTGCTGAAGTTATCCCATTTCATATTGTGACTAGCACGGAACTCCTTTTCATGTGTATTGCAGGGGGAAATGTGACGGAGGTGATCGACTCCCCTCGCCACCAAAAAGTATAACACAGGTGTCGCATACTTGACTGTGCTCCAATACAAGGGAACATCAGCAGTTTTCGCGCACTCCATCTAACACGGAATAGTGGGGGGTACAAATTTCAGAGCACTTTATTTTTTACTTCCCACCCCACCCCCAACCACCCATCCCCAGACACAGCGACGATACACACACCATGCCGAAGCGACACGCAGACAGCACACAAGAGAAGAAGAAGGCGGCAAAGAGAAGAAAGCTTTCTGCTGACGAGGTCTTGGTGGAGGCTGCACGGAACGGCGACACGACTGCTGTGCGGGCAGGACTTGAGAAGTGGACTCCAGACACAGACAGCAAAAAAGTCGCCTTCGATGCTGTGCACGAGGCATGCAGAGGGAACCACGATGAATGCCTCACACTGCTTCTTCCGTATGTTGAGACAACGCAGATGGGGTTCGGGATGCTGCTGAGTGAGTGCGTCCACGCAGACCACACTGCGTGCACGGAGGTCCTCTTGCAGCATTGGAAGTCTGTCTGCAGCAACGTCGCGTTTGTGCCACACGGGTTAGAAGAAGGCAGCGAAGGTGAGGCACCTCGTGCCTGTCCAGCCATGTGGGCGGACCCTGCAGTGTGTCAGGTGCTCATTGATGCAGGGGCAGACATCGAGACAAGGACAAAGCAAGGATTTTCGGCGCTGCACACTGCCAGCTGTTTTGGCAAGCTGGGGACTGTGAAGATGTTGGTCAGAGCAGGTGCGGGAGTGCGTGTAGCTGACAACACTGGAGCGACGTGTCTTATCCTTGCGGCATATTTTGGACACACCGAGACTGTGTGTTATCTTGTGGGCTTGCCGGATGTCGAAGTGAATCATGAAGAGAACAAAGGCTACACTGCGTTACACTGCGCAGTGCTGGAAGGACATCACGATGTGGTGGAGGTGCTCATTGATGCAGGGGCAGACATTGATGCAAGGACCAGCGAAGGACGTGCGCCTCTTCACTATGCTTGTGAGGACGGGAAACTAGCGATTGTGAAGGTGTTACTCAAAGCAGGTGCGGATGTGTGTGCCACAGACAACGAAGGTACCACATGTCTTATGCTAGCGTCAATCTGCGGACACACCGAGACTGTGCGCTATCTTGTGGGCTTGCCGGATGTAGAAGTGAATCATGGAGAGAACGACTGCTTCACTGCGTTGCACTTCGCAGTGCAGGAAGGGCATCGCGATGTGGTGGAGGTGCTCATTGATGCAGGGGCAGACATTGATGCAAGGACCAGCGAAGCATCTACGCCTCTTCACTATGCTTGTGGGGACGGGAAACTTGCGATTGTGAAGGTGTTGGTCAGAGCAGGTGCGGATCTGTGTGCCACAAAAAACACAGGAGCCACATGTCTTATTCTTGCGACAAATTTTGGACACACCGAGATTGTGCGCTATCTTGTGGGCTTGCCGGAGGTGGATGTGAATGCAGGGAACAACCACTCCTGCACTTCATTGCACTTCGCAGTGATGAATAATGATGGAAGTCATCCTGAAATAGTTCCGGTGCTCATTGATGCAGGGGCAGACATTGAGGCAAAGTACGGGAATGGGCGTTCACCTCTGCTGGTGGCATGCGTGCTTGGCAAACTCGATGCTGTGAAGATGTTGGTCGAAGCAGGTGCGAGACTGTGTGCCACAGACAGCAAAGGAGATACCTGTCTTATGATAGCGGCACATTTTGGACACACCGAGGTTGTGCGCTATCTTGTGGGCTTGCCGGATGTGGATGTGAACAACACAGCTCATGAGGGCGAGACTGCATTGCACTACGCCTCACGTAAGAAGCATACAGATGTGGTGCGTGTTCTCCTCGAGCACGGTGCGGTGTGCAGCACTGACTGCGCTGGGCACAGCTGAGCTGAGTGTTGTCGGCTCTTCAGATGCACCATTGCCTGTTGTGATGAACAGCACTGTCTTTCAAAACAGCCATATTTGTCTCCTCTTCGGGTGTATGCGGATCCGAATATAGGGCGACCACTGTGGTGGATTGCGTGTGTCCTCGCATTGTCCGAATGCAAAGAAAATATGAAGCATCACTTTTGCACGCCGTGTAGGCCTAGGGGAGGGCCACCTCGTCCAAGTTCTGCATCCTGAAACGCAGGACAGGTTCAAGTTCTGTCCAGTGTTTTTATTGACAATTTCGTTTCAAGAATCATCTGAGTGTTTGAACCTGTCTGGGACGATGCGTTCTGTACTTCCTCTAAGTGGTTTGGTATGGTTTTCGAGGACTTCTGCGCTTTCTGAGAATCAGAAAACCGAAAAGTGTCTCTCCTCTTTTTTTCCCCCGTTTCATGTAGATTTAGACTGTTCAGCAGGGAACAGTAGTTTTCGCGCACTACATCGAAAACGGAACACCTTGGGGGTACAAATTGTGAATAAGAAAACCCACAAAGGAGCCTTTTAAGGGAAACTGTTTTCTTCTCCGCTAACACAAAAACACTGGACAGAAAAAACCATTTTTCACACACCCTGGTCGCGATAGCTCGCGAACTTTCCTGCAGTCAACGCAGGGAAAGAATAATCAACCATGTGATACAGGATATGGGTGGTTCAGTGATTCCATGGAACTGACACCATTGGTGTGTCTCAACCAAAACCAAATCAATTAAAAAAGAGAGAGTTTTTGAAGAAGTAAAGAAATTGCACAGTACTTTATTATTTTACTTCCCACCCCACCCCCCAACCACGATGATCCCCCCATCCCCAGACACAGCGACGATACACACACCATGCCGAAGCGACACGCAGACAGCACACAAGAGAAGACGAAGGCGGCAAAGAGAGTGCTTTCTGCTGACGAGGTCTTGGTGGAGGATGCACGGAACGGCGACACGACTGCTGTGCGGGCAGGACTTGAGAAGTGGACTCCAGACACAGACAGCAAAAAAGCTGCCTTCGATGCTGTGCACGAGGCATGCAGAGGGAACCACGATGAATGCCTCACACTGCTTCTTCCGTATGTTGAGACAACGCAGATGGGGTTCGGGATGCTGCTGAGTGAGTGTGTCCACGCAGACCACACTGCGTGCACGGAGGTCCTCTTGCAGCATTGGAAGTCTGTCTGCAGCAACGTCGCGTTTGTGCCACACGGGTTAGAGGAAGGCAGCGAAGGTGAGGCACCTCGTGCCTGTCCAGCCATGTGGGCGGACCCTGCAGTGTGTCAGACATCGAGACAAGGACAATGCAAGGATTTTCGCCTCTACACACTGCCAGCTGTTTTGGAAAGCTGGGGACTGTGAAGATGTTGGTCAGAGCAGGTGCGGGAGTGCGTGTAGCTGACAACACTGGAGCGACGTGTCTTACCCTTGCGGCAGATTTTGGACACACCGAGACTGTGCGCTATCTTGTGGGCTTGACGGATGTCGAAGTGAATCATGAAGGTAACGAAGCCTTTACTGCGTTACACTTCGCAGTGCAGGAAGGACATCACGATGTGGTGGAGGTGCTCATTGATGCAGGGGCAGACATCGATGCAAAGATCAATGGAGGACGTACGCCTCTGCACGTTGCTTGTCTGTATAGGAAACTCGCGATTGTGAAGGTGTTGGTCAAAGCAGGTGCGGATGTGTGTGTTACCACCAACGAAGGAACCACATGTCTTATGCTAGCGTCAAACTACGGACACACCGAGACTGTGCGCTATCTTGTGGGCTTGCCGGAGGTGGATGTGCATGCAGCGAACAACCACTCCTGGACTCCGTTGCACCACGCAGTGAAAAGAAATAACGGAAGTCATCCTGACGTAATTCAGGTGCTCATTGATGCAGGGGCAGACATTGAGGCGAAGAGCGGGAATGGGCGTTCACCTCTGCTGTTGGCATGCGAGGTTGGCAAGCTCGATGCTTTGAAGATTTTGGTCGAAGCAGGTGCGGCAGTGTGTGCCACAGACAGCCAAGGAGATACATGTCTTATCCTTGCGACAAGTTTTGGACACACCGAGATTGTGCGCTATCTTGTGGGCTTGAAGGAGGTGGATGTGAACTACCAGGGAAGGAATAACGACACTGCGTTGCACAATGCGGTGGACGACGGACTTCGCGATGTGGTGGAGGTGCTCATTGATGCAGGGGCAGACATTGAGGCAAAGGACGAGCAGGGATGTTCACCTCTGCTGTTGGCATGCGTGCTTGGCAAACTCGATGCTGTGAAGATGTTGGTCGATGCAGGTGCGGCAGTGTGTGCCACAGAGAGCGAAGGACATACATGTCTTATGAGTGCGGCACATTTTGGACACACCGAGATTGTGCGCTATCTTGTGGGCTTGCCGGAGGTGGATGTGAACTACCAGGGATGGAAAAACAACACTGCGTTGCACAATGCGTTGCAAACTGCGGTAGACGCCGGACTTCGCGATGTGGTGGAGGTGCTCATTGATGCAGGGGCAGACATTGAGGCAAAGGACGAGCAGGGACGTTCACCTCTGCTGTTGGCATGCGTGCTTGGCAAACTCGATGCTGTGAAGATGTTGGTCGATGCAGGTGCGGCAGTGTGTGCCACAGACCGCCGAGGGTATACATGTCTTATTCTTGCGGCCTATTATAGACACACCGAGGTTGTGCGCTATCTTGTGGGCTTGCCGGAGGTGGATGTGCATGCAGCGAACAACCACTCCCGGACTCCATTGCACCACGCAGTGACAAGAAATTATGAAAGTCATCCTGACGTAGTTCAGGTGCTCATTGATGCAGGGGCAGACATCGAGGCTAAGAACGAGAAGGGACGTTCACCTCTGCTGTTGGCATGCCAGGTTGGCCAGCTCGATGCAGTGAAGATGTTGGTCGAAGCAGGTGCGGATGTGTGTGCCACCGACAGCGGAAGGTATACGTGTCTTATCCTTGCGGCATATTATGGACACACCGAGATTGTGCGCTATCTTGTGGGCTTGCCGGATGTGGATGTGAACCACACAGGTAATGGGGACCGGACTGCATTGCACTACGCCTCTAGTAACAAGCATACAGATGTGGTGCGTGTTCTCCTCGAGCCCGGTGCGGTGTGCAGCACTGCACAGCTGAGGTGAGTGTTGTCGGCTCTTCAGATGCACCATACGAAATCCTAGCGGATTGAATTATGAAATAGTCCCGCAGGCAAAAAATAAATGAGGGCGCAGTGTATTGCTGCTTCTTTCACTACATAATCACTCAATGATCTCTTTTTTGCGTAGCAAAAAATGAAAAAATGGCGCCGCAGGCAGATAAAATGCAGGTGCAGCTCTGTTCAGCGAGATTCTTGCTGAAGTTATCCCATTTCATATTGTGACTAGCACGGAACTCCTTTTCATGTGTATTGCAGGGGGAAATGTGACGGAGGTGATCGACTCCTCTCGCCACCAAAAAGTATAACACAGGTGTCGCATACTTGACTGTGCTCCAATACAAGGGAACATCAGCAGTTTTCGTCACTCCATCTAATACGGAATAGTGGGGGGTACAAATTTCAGAGCACTTTATTTTTTACTTCCCACCCCACCCCCAACCACGATGATCCCCCCATCCCCAGACACAGCGACGATACACACACCATGCCGAAGCGACACGCAGACAGCACACAAGAGAAGAAGAAGGCGGCAAAGAGAAGAAAGCTTTCTGCTGACGAGGTCTTGGTGGAGGCTGCACGGAACGGCGACACGACTGCTGTGCGGGCAGGACTTGAGAAGTGGACTCCAGACACAGACAGCAAAAAAGTCGCCTTCGATGCTGTGCACGAGGCATGCAGAGGGAACCACGATGAATGCCTCACACTGCTTCTTCCGTATGTTGAGACAACGCAGATGGGGTTCGGGATGCTGCTGAGTGAGTGCGTCCACGCAGACCACACTGCGTGCACGGAGGTCCTCTTGCAGCATTGGAAGTCTGTCTGCAGCAACGTCGCGTTTGTGCCACACGGGTTAGAGGAAGGCAGCGAAGGTGAGGCACCTCGTGCCTGTCCAGCCATGTGGGCGGACCCTGCAGTGTGTCAGGTGCTCATTGATGCAGGGGCAGACATCGAGACAAGGACAAAGCAAGGATTTTCGCCTCTACACACTGCCAGCTGTTTTGGCAAGCTGGGGACTGTGAAGATGTTGGTCAGAGCAGGTGCGGGAGTGCGTGTAGCTGACAACACTGGAGCGACGTGTCTTATCCTTGCGGCATATTTTGGACACACCGAGACTGTGCGCTATCTTGTGGGCTTGCCGGATGTCGAAGTGAATCATGAAGCGAACGACTGCTTCACTGCGTTACACTTCGCAGTGCAGGAAGGACATCGCGATGTGGTGGAGGTGCTCATTGATGCAGGGGCAGACATTGATGCAAAGATCAATGGAGGACGTACGCCTCTGCACGTTGCTTGTCTGTACGGGGAACTAGCGATTGTGAAGGTGTTGGTCAAAGCAGGTGCGGATGTGTGTGCCACAGACGACAAAGGAACCACATGTCTTATGAGTGCGTTAGGCAGTGGACACACCGAGACTGTGCGCTATCTTGTGGGCTTGCCGGATGTAGATGTGAATGCAGCGAACAACCGGTCCTGGACTTCGTTGCGGATCGCAGTGACAAAAAACGATAAATGTCATCCTGAAGTGGTTCAGATGCTCAATGATGCAGGGGCAGACATTGAGGCAAAGGACGAGCAGGGACGTTCACCTCTGCTGTTGGCATGCGAGCTTGGCCAGCTCGATGCTTTGAAGATGTTGGTCGAAGCAGGTGCGGCAGTGTGTGCCACCGACAGCTTAGGTGATGCGTGTCTTATCCTTGCGGCAAGTTTTGGACAAACCGATATTGTGCGCTATCTTGTGGGCTTGAAGGAGGTGGATGTGAACTACCAGGGAGGGAATAACGACACTGCGTTGCACACTGCGGTCGACGAGGGACATCATGATGTGGTGGAGGTGCTCATTGATGCAGGGGCACACATCGATGCAAAGAACAGCGAAGCATGTACGCCTCTTTACGTTGCTTGTGATGACGAGAAACTAGCGATTGTGAAGATGCTGGTCAAAGCAGGTGCGGATGTGTGTGTCGCCGACAACGCAGGAACCACATGTCTTATGAGTGCAGCAGCCAATGGACAGACCGAGATTGTGCGCTATCTTGTGGGCTTGCCGGATGTAGATGTGAACAACACAGGTAATGGGGACCGGACTGCATTGCACTACGCCTCTCGTCACAAGCATACAGATGTGGTGAGTGTGCTCCTCGAGCACGGTGCGGTGTGCAGCACTGACTGCGCTGGGCACAGCTGAGCTGAGTGTTGTCGCTCTTCAGATGCACCATTGCCTATTGTGATGAACAGCACTGTGACGGAGGTGATCGACCCCCCTCACCAAAAATAAACCAAAATAAAACACTGGTGTCGCATACTTGACTGTACTCCAATACAAGGGAACATCAGCAGTTTTCGCGCACTTCATCGAAAACGGAACAGCTGGGGGGGTACAAATTTCAGAGCACTTTATTTTTAATTCCCACCCCCACCCCACAGGGGACTTTGTATTTGAAGTCAACCCCCTTTTTTTTTGTCGATCACTCCCCTCCTCCACCTCCTCTTCTCCTCTCTCCTTTTCCCCAAAATATCACAACAGACATATATTTTTAAAAAAGAAACCAAAATGGTAGATTACTCCAAATTCGACAAACTCGCTGCAGAGCTCTCCGACTCCGAATCCGCACACGACAGCGACTTCGAGGACGACACCCACGAGGAAAGCCCTACTCCCGCCGCCACCTCCTCCTCCTCCTCCTCCCCTCTCCCTCACGTCACCCGCCTTGATGGGAAAACAAGCGTAACGTTCGGTGGTGGCCAAACCACTCCTTCCTACACCACAAAGCCAAAGCCGTCTGTCGCTGCTCCGATTATCACCCAAAAATCCCCGATGCCGACAACCACTGCTACTGCAGACCTTACCAGAAATGGAGGGGAAATTCGAGGGGACGGACGGCATTTTTATTGGAGTCAAACTAAGGAGAGTGTGACGATCCATTTTGAGATGGTCCCTGCGGTGAAAGGGAAGGATGTAGAAGTGAGGCTGAATGAAGCAAGGTTGAGGGTGACGATCTGTGGAGAGGTACTGTGCGATGAGGACATGGTACACCGGAGTGTCGCAGACTCGGGTCAAATGCTTGATGAAATTGAGGTGGAGGATGTCGACTGGGAACTCCTCACACACAACACCTCAGGTGCACGTCTCCTCCGCATTTCCTTCGCGAAGTTCAACCCTCCAGGGACAGTAGCCTGGTGGACCAAAGTGTTTCATAATGACAGAGAGATTTCCTTGGAAAGCATTCCAGACAGATCCCTCACCAAGGCAGCAGAAACAAAAAAGGTGTGGGAGGAGGCACACAGGATGTTTCAGGAGAAGATGAAAACAAAGACCCCGATCGCAATTGATGAGGTGTAGGAGGGAAAGGGAGGGAGGAGAGAGATAGAGAGAGAGAGAGAGGGAGTTTTCAATTTCCTTTTCCAACCTTACTTGAGTAAGTGGCAAAAAAAAGGAATAAAATATTCCCTCGGTTTCAAGGTCTTTCAAGATTCTGATAGATCCCTAGATCTTCCTAGAAGTATCGAAGCTACTTCAGTAGTGACTATTAAAGGAGGGAGAGGGCCTTCTGATCTTTTGAAATATGCTAAAATAAGTTGCGAAAAATTTTGTGCAAATCGATTTTTTTTGGTAAATTCTTGCTGTGTTTTTTTTCTTCGTGGGTTTATAATCTTTCCAATAAAATGGTGTGATTTTTTTTTTTTTTGTATCTAGCCTAAACTTTTTGTTGCTGATCAAAAGCAGAGAATTCGGTATTCTGACCGACTCTTTATTATTAAAAGAAAATAGTTTCATTTTGTCACCTCATGAAGGAGGAAAAAGAAACAAAGATATTTTGAACGCACTTTTGCAGTTCTAGGGACAAACCGCACTGCAGAAGCCACTCCTCACCCAAACAGGTCGAGATGTTGTGCGTTTCACCACAAAACCCCTCTCCCATGGGGTTTATCGTGTCTCAATCTGTCAATCCTTACATTGTCCTGACCTAGTAAAATTCCCCGTGTTGGGTCAAATTAAGCCGCATACTCCACGCCTGGTGTTAAGTTTCTATGTTTTTCTAGCAAGACGGTGTGGCAGGGGGGTCTCGTAGTACAACGTAAAGACTTTGTGAAGACTTCGTCGGGGGAGGTTTTTTTTTTTTCATATTTGACCGTGACCCTCTTTTTACCCTGTGAACACTTTGTCAAGACTTTGCAACACCTTGCGCTCCAATCACACCATAAGACCTACGTCTCTATGTGGTATCTGCACGGTGTCGTCTTCAAATCTCTTTTTTCCAGCTAAGATGGTGTGTTGGAAGGTTGCATAGTACATCGTAAAAACTTTGTAAATACTTGGTCGATCTTTTTTTCTTTTTCATATTTGACTGCGACCCTCTGTGAACACTTTGTCAAGACTTTGCAACACCTTGCGCTTCAACCACACCATAAGACCTACGTCTCTATGTGGTATCTGCACGGCGTCGTCTTCAAATCTCTTTTATTCCAAATCCATCAAACGCTGCCTATCCTATATCAGGGTCATCCACCCCGTCAAAGCTATTTTTTTTTGTCAAATGCTATAGTATATAATGCACCAACAGACCCTCCCGCTCCCTCTCTATTTTCATAATTTTCACAGAAATTACCAACCTCCACCTCCACCCCCACCTCCAGCTAACACACCACACATCCACACCCCCTTTTTTTCAATGGGATCGCCCAAGAGACATGCAGAGTTGCAGGAGGTTGTGGACCGTGTCAGCACCGGCAAACGCGTCGGCCCTGTCTTCGACGAAGCCCCTGCGGAGAAGAAGCGCCGTGTCTCGGTCCCCTCCCCGAGCAAGCACGTCCACTTCGACAGCTCTGCGAACACAACCTGCGTGGCCTCGCGCATCCGCCAGATCCGCCACTCCGCCGCCTCCCCCCGCACCAAGGAGAGCATCGCACACATCGGAAACGGCCGTGTCTCCGTCACCTCCGCAGCCTGGAAGACCAAGCTCTTCCACGGTCTCTACGCCGCCGTCGTCACCCCCCTCACCCACGACGGACAAATCGCCCCCGAAGCCATCGATGCCTACGCAGCCAGCCTCCGCGCAGACGGCGTCAACGGCGTCTTTGTGACCGGCACCGCCGGAATGTCAATGTCCCTTTCGGTCCCAGAACGCAAGCGTCTGGTCGAATCCTGGACAAAGGCCGGGGAGAAGTACAGCCTCGAAGTTCTTGCACACATTGGCGCCCAAAGTTTGGAGGATTCCAAAGAGCTGGCGAGGCACGCAGAGGAGGCAGGGGTTGTCGCCATCTCTGCTATGGCCCCGGCCTTCTTCAAGCCTGCCTCTGTGAAGGAGCTGGCTGCGTACATGCAGGAGGTTGCAGCGTGCGCGCCGAGCACCCCATTCCTTTACTACCACTTCCCGGAGATCACTGGGGTGAACATTTCGATGAAGTGCGCGATGGAGGAGATGCACTCCTTGGTGCCGACGCTGCGTGGAGGGAAGTTCACCTCGAAGGATATGTGGGACCTGGGAGACACATTTGACCTTGGCAAGAGGTTGGGGGTGGAGTGGGATCTGATGATGGGATACGAAGGGCAGACGACTTCGGCGCTGCCGTTGGGCGTGACAGCGCATATCGGCATTGCGTTCTCAGTGGTGGCACCGGTGTGGAACCGCATGATCCGCGCAACAGAGGCAGGTAAGCTGGACGAGGCCAACACAGAGCAGCGCATCGGACGGGCCTGGTTCAAACTCTTCGCGGACATCTCAGGGCTGTGGTCGATGACGGCAGTGACGAAGCTGATGCTTGAGGACCGAATCGGAGTGGACTTCGGAAGCATGCGGATTCCACAGAAGGGATTGACTCACGAAGAGTATGTTGATGGGGAGATTTTACCCCCATACCCCCCAATGCCGCTTGGGTAGCTTTCGAAAATGGACGCCATGATGCCTTAGTCAGGTTGTGCCCATTTTTCGTGAACACATTGTTTGTTTAGATTTTTTTCGCCGATCTTTCAAAGCAAGAATCGAGAACTTCTATGCATCTCTTAGGCCGCCGAATTAGGCAAAAAAAATTTGAGTTTGCACATTAACATTTCCACCCCCTTCCGCAGGTACAACTCCGTGTCTTCCGCCTGGAGCGCCTTCAAGCGTGAACACCCGACCCTCTTCGAACACGCAGGCCTGCTCCTCCCCGCTCACGCTCAGATCTCCGTCCCACCGCCGAGCCTTGCGGAGACGGCCCCCGAGCTCCCTGGTGTGAAGGGCAACCTGCGTGAGGAGATCCTTGTCCGCTGCGCTGCTGTCGCTGAAAGCCTTGGCACCAGTATGTACCCCCATATCACTCTCAACATGCCGAGGGCTCTCTCTCGCTCTCTCTGTATTTTCATCATTTTTTATGTGACAAATCTCTCTCTTTTCAGGCAAGGATGAGGTGCTGTCGTTGTTCCCTCATCTGATTGGTGCGCACCAGGCGCCGACCCGTTTGATCAAGGACGTGCGCCAGGCTGTCGACCACACCATTCTCAAGGCAGATGCCTCTGCCAAGGACGTCGAGAAGCTCTGCTCCGAGGCCATCACACACAACTTCTACGCTGTGTGCGTCAACTCCCACCGCGTGGCACAGTGCGCAAAGCGTCTTGCCGGAACCGGAGTGGGTCTCGCCGCCGTTGTCGGCTTCCCCTTAGGAGCCATGGTCACACCGGCCAAGGCCTTCGAAGCTGCCGAAGCAGTGAAGCAGGGTGCCACAGAAATCGACATGGTGCTGAACGTCGGGGCCCTCAAGGAAGGTGACCTGCAGACGGTGTACGACGACATTGTGGAAGTGGTGCGTGCGTCGGGGAGCGCAAAGGTGAAGGTCATCTTCGAGACCTGTCTGCTCAACATGACTCAGGTTATTGATGCATCGGTGATCACCGTGCTTGCAAACGCTGCCTACGTAAAGACCTCTACCGGGTTCTCTACAGGTGGTGCGACCTTGCCCGTGGTGGACGCAATGAAGGCAACAGTAGGTGACGCATGCCTCGTCAAGGCATCGGGTGGAGTGCGTGACGCAGCAACAGCGGACAAATACCTGGCCCTCGGAGTGTCCCGGATTGGAACCAGCAGTGGTATCGCGATTGTCAGCGGGAAGACCGGGAACGGATATTAGATGCACGTTTTTTGTGCCTGCGTCCCAGAGGGGGCGTTTTGCACTATCAATTTCACTTTTTTTTGAAAATATCCTTGAATTGGTGGTAATTTGTTGACATCAAAAATACAGAAAAAAACAATCGCGTGGAGTTCACACGAGAAAAAAAAGCGAGGTGTCTACACGTCATCAATTTTTCATTCAAACAAAAAAACAAAAAACAAAAAAAAGGTCCAAGCTATTAGCCTGACCAGATTATCAAAACAAAAAAGAAAGGTGTTCTAGCCCCCTTTTCGGCGGCAACTCATACAAACTAAGTTTTCAAAAAAGAATTTTTTTTATGGGGGGGGTTTTTTTTTTTTTGGGTCCTCTCACTCTTCGCTTGGTAAATAGCGGGGGTGTGAGGAGTTACTGTGATACGTTGTTCTTTCTCTTCCCTTTTTTCTCTCCTTTTTTTCTACAATTTATAACTTCAAATTTCTTTTTTTCTTTTTTTTTTTTGCAGAGTCCGTTGTCTCTTGTCCCAGAGAGGTTTTTGTTGGCCTCAAAGAGGTTTCCTCTTTCGGCCAGGTAGTGGGAGCGTATTGCAGTAATAAAAAAATATCACCACAGAAATTATTTATTACACACTTTACTGGTGCTTTTTCGGAAGTCGGTCAACGACCTGTCAGCGACGTGTTCACGACCTGTCAATATCGACCCCTCTCCCGGAGTACCATTTACGCAAACAAACAAAAGACGCGCCATCAACGTGACTCTCTGTTGCCTTTCTCTTTCTCGCTCTGTCTCTCTATAGGTAGGACGTCTCGTCTACTGTGGATACGAGGGTGAGCAGTTTTTTTTAACCCTTTGAGGGCAAGGAGGGTTTTTCTTTCTTTCGTTTTTCTTTTTTTTTTGATAAATTATTGGAGCAGTGTAGTTCACAGTTGTGCAATCTCCACTGTCCCCCCTTTTTTTTTCTCCGTCGGGAGAACCATTTTGGTGCCCCCCTTGCGTTTCATCCAAAAAACGTATACTTTTTTTTTGTGCACTTTTTTTACCCCACACAACTTCCCCCAAACGTCACCTTACTCAGAGGAACTGTACGTTCTTCTTTCAAAACTTTTCCTTTTTTTTTTTTTCCCTTTTGTGGAAATGCCGTCTGTGGGTAAAAAAATGCAGAACACTTAAAACCTAAGGACCCGATTTTGCTAAGATCACCTTGTTTTAGTTTTCTTTTAAACTCTCCATCAAACCCCCCCACAACTGGGAAAAAAAGAAAAAAAAAAAAGAAAAAAGGGGATACCTTTTATTTCCTATCTACAGCACACCCCACCACCCCCCCTTACTCGGATTGGCACATTGGTAGATAGGTCAAGGTCATGACCAGTATTTCCCTCCTACTTATATCGGTCGGTTTTTTTTGATCACCCAACCTGAGAAAAAATGTACCTACCTCCCCCCATGTCCGGACCCATTAGTGTGTTTGTCCGGCACTTTTCTGAAAATTTTCCGACCAACACGGACATATGCACAGGACATATACACAGGGGGAGGTAGGTACAGGTCATAACCAGGTACCCCCTACTGGTCAGTTTAGTTTGTACTTCATCACAGTACATCACAGTTTCAGTTCAGGTAGGTTGACCAGTACTTAGCTTTGATCAGTCCACCGTGTGTTTGGTTCTAAGTATGGGGGATGGGTTCTCCCCCTACCTACTCGAGGGCCTTAATGGGTCTCTCCCCCCTTTTTTTGATTTGTTGTTATTTTTGATCCCTATACCTATGCGTTCATTGAATGCAATATGGTGAAAATACTTTTTTTTTTATCGTGGGCAGTCTCAAAGTGTCATGCAAAAGGGCGACCTCCCCTCGTACCGTTGCCCGCAATGATAGTAATAGGGGAAAATGCCGTTATCCAGAATACCATACGCAGTGAAGAGGAATGCCAGCTCCCGGCAAACAAGGGGGGCGTGAACAACCTCTATAAATACTGAAAAATACTGTGTATGTACGTAAGGCATGGTTCCTCTCATCTTTCATTGACTTTTTTAAAAATTATTCCTACAAAAAAGCTTGCTTTAAAGGAGAAATAGTATTCTACCGGGTACGGTTTGCGCAAATCGTTTCCTCAAACAGGAGGATTTTTGTGCAAATCAACGAAAAACAACTTTACCTACCCGATCCTACTATTTTTTTTTTCGTGTGTGCCGTGGCAGAAGAAAATTGTAGCTGCTGTCCAGTGATAGTAGTCTAAAAAAAATCAAACAAAAAAAAAAAATTGTGGCGTGCTAGCCACTGAGGCGTTTTGCACTGTTTTCAACGTTCTATGTTTATGTGTTTTGTTTTTCAACAGAGTTCTAGGGGGGGGTCCGGGGAGGGGGTATGGTTTCCTGTCTTTTTTGTGCTTTCATCCGGATGATGCTGGCCTGCATAAAACAGCAACCTTTTTTTTCTTCTTTGTTCTTTTTTCTTTCTTTACAACTCCTATACGTCTGCCTCTTCTGTTGTAAGGATTAGTGGAGAACATCCTCGTGTTGTGAACACTATTACAACCAAGTTTTCATAAAAGCAAAATGTCACGTGCATTTAAATAAAACGTAAGGCTTCAGTCAAGGTTAGCAGAAAGAACGGGTCCTTATGACTGTGGTCCCACTACGGTGGGTGCTTCGTCGATTGGCTGCACAACAATAACGCCAAAAAAAAGCATATAAAAAGGTTAGACCTACACCATTGGTTTTCAAAAATCTGATTTTTTTCTCGAAAATCTGGTTTATTTGAAATAACACAAACGTACGAAAAATTTGGGGAAATTTTACAAAAAAAACTGAAACGGCTTTTTGTGGCGTTTTTTTCTTTAGCCCAAAAATGAAGCAAAAAAAAAAAGTAATCAAACGAAAACAAGTACATGAGACCCCACACTCACAACCTCTCCTCTCCCCCCTCCCATTTCCTTTCATTTCATATTTTTATTCCTACGAAGCTTGCTTTAAAGGGGAAATAGTATTACCGGTACGGTCGCCAATCATCCCTCAAACAGGAGGATTGTGCAATCAACGAAAAAAAACCTTTTTTCCTTTTACTTACCTACCGATCCTACTATTTCCTCAGCCTTCATACCTCACCATATCGCTGTGGAACCCTTCGTATTCGCTCATATTCAGATCCGAATAGAGGGCGACTACTGTGGTGTATTGCGTGTGTTGTGTATTGGGGTGTATTCAGATCATATTCGTCTTTCTTCGGATTCGTAGACAATACAATCTGAACATGTCATATGTATCCGAATATAGGGCGACTACGAATTCGCCTTTGGGGTATGCGGGCCCCACCTACATACAGCATGGAACCCTTCGCCTGCGTCGCAGTACGCTGAGGGTTTGTGCTTTTCAGACTTCTCTTTTCTGACGATTGTGAATCAAGGTGACGAACAGAAGAGGCGTGGGTTGGTTCCTTCTTTGTGCACCCGGTACTTTGTTGATGTTCTCACCCCCCCACCCTCCCTTTAGGTATCAGTGCATCTTGTTGGGGGTTTTTTTTGAAAAATGGTGACCGGTGTGAACGCACGCCGTGGTGCTCCGTCGGCAGACTTCCATGCGCCTTCGGGTGCGCAGCGCCCTGCTGCTAAGGAGGGCTCGAACCGGACCACATGGTCGATCATTGTTGTGTCGGTTGCTGCGGCCGTGCTCTTCCTCTTCCGTGAGAACAGCAACAACACGCCCCCCGCAGCGCAGGGTGCATGTGCAACGCTTGGGCAGATGCGCCAGAAGGCACTCTCAGAGACAAACGGGAAGTTCGTGAGCGACCTCTTCGACGCAGTGTCGCCCTCGCAGCGCCAAGAGGCGCTCGGACAGAAGGGTGCGACCATGTGGATGACAGGGCTGTCAGGGTCGGGCAAGTCGACGATCGGGAAGGAGCTGGAGCGTCGTCTCGTGCTTGAGGACAGGATGCATATGTACCGTCTTGATGGTGACAACCTGCGCTTTGGGCTTTCGAAGGATCTGAAGCTGACGGCGGAGGACAGGAACGAGGCAGTGCGTCGTGCGGGTGAGGTGGCGGCACTGATGGCAGACTCGGGCACGCTGACGCTTGTGTCGCTGATCTCGCCGTACCAGAAGGACCGTGACGCAGCACGCCGTCTGCACGCAGACAAGGGCCTGACCTTCCTTGAGGTGTACGTTGAGGCACCCACGTCTGAGGTGGAGAAGCGTGACCCGAAGGGGCTGTACAAGAAGCACAGGGAGGGGAAGATCAAGGGGATGACCGGCTTCGATGCACCGTACGAGACACCACAGAACCCTGAGATCCTGCTGAAGACACAGGAGTGCTGTGGCGACTCCGAGGTTGAGATGAAGATGACCACATGCAAGGCTGCGGCAGACACCACGAACGTGAAGTTCCAGACACACTGCCCCGAGACACTGAACGAGTGCGTCAACGCGTGTGTGCTGAAGCTGCGCAGCGAGATCAAGACCCTGGGTCTCATCAAGACTGCCGACGGTGCCAGCAAGGGTGTGTCTGGCTCTGCCCCTTGCCCGAAGCTGGGACTTGCCGCACCTGCGTTCGAGGAGGCGAAGCCCGGCCCGGCACAGGGACACGCAGACGGCTACCCGGACGGCACTGTGACGGAGTCGATGCTTGAGGAGGACGAGGACTACTGGACGTCTGACGCAGTGACGCGTCTGCAGCCTGTGCCCCTGCGTGACGTGGAGGTGCAGTGGGTGCAGGTGATTGGTGAGGGCTGGTCGTCGCCGCTGAAGGGACCGATGCGTGAGGGTGCGCTTGTGCAGTCGCTGCACTTCAACTCGCTGCTGGTGGAGACGGAAGGTGCAGGTGGGAACAGCCTGCACGGTGCGGGTCCTGCGGCGACCGACTTCGGAGACTCTGAGGGTGCGACGAACATGGTGCGCAAGGGTCACCGTGTGAGCATGCCTGTGCCTGTTGTGATCCCTGTGAACGACCAGACGAAGATGCTGATTGAGCGCAAGATCAAGCAGGCTGAGCCCGGCACACGTGTGCAGCTTGTGCTTGTGTCGCCTGCAGGAGAGCCTGTGGCTGTGCTGAACGACCCCGAGGTGTACCCCTTCCGGAAGGAGGAGATGATCGCAAGGTCGTGGGGAAGCTGGGACACGGAGCACCCGTACGTGAAGGAGAACATCTGGGAGGCTGGCAACTTCCTTCTGGGAGGTGAGCTGCACAAGGTGCGCAGAATCAAATTCCGTGACGGGCTTGACAAGTGGCGTCTGACCCCGCAGGAGCTGCTGGCTGAGTTCAAGGCGAAGAACGCTGAGGGTGTGTACGCGTTCCAGACCAGGAACCCGACACACGCTGGACACGCGCATCTGATGAAGGACGGACGTGATCAGGTATGTTTGTTGTGTGAGTTTCTTTGTCTTGTTGTAAAGCTGCTGACGAGCTGGTGAGTGTGCGATCACGATTGTGAGCACAAGTGAGTCCCAGTGCTCTTGCCAGTAACTTTTGTGGTCAGTCACTGACCATTTCCTCATTCACACAACACACAACCACCCACAGCTCGTGAAGAGAGGATACAAGAACCCTGTGTTGTGGCTGTCGCCTCTGGGAGGATGGACCAAGGGAGACGACGTGCCGCTGGACGTGCGTGTGAAGCAGCACCAGGCTGTGCTTGACGAGGGCATGCTTGACCCTGCCTGGACTGTGCTTGCCATCTGGCCGTCCCCGATGGTGTACTCTGGACCGACTGAGGTATGTGCACGATGTGAGAACACGCACACAGTGCAAGCAACCACACCCGCACCATGTGCACACACCCATACCACCCGTGTGATTCCACAACACACCACCACATGTGTACTATACTCCGTTCAGGCGTTACCCACTCTAAATCTGTAATCAAACACCACCACACAACATGACAGGTGCAATGGCACGCAAAGTCGCGTCGTGTTGCTGGTGCGGACTTCTTCATTGTGGGACGTGACCCTGCTGGTCTGTCGTACTCGGACAACTACACGAAGGAGCACGGACAGAAGAAGGCGGAGGACGTGTACCACGCAGACCACGGCCGTTACGTGCTGCAGGTGTCGCCTGGCATGGACAAGATGGGTCTGCTTGCAAGCGGAGCTGTGCACTACGACAAGACAGACGGAAACATGAAGCCGAAGCCGAAGGGGATCTCGAAGGAGGACTTTGAGAAGCGCTTCCTTGCAATCTCTGGGTCGAAGATGCGTGCCATGGGGAAGAAGATGGTTGACATCTGCGACTCGCTTGAGGCCATCCCCGAGACGTGGGCAAAGGACCCGTCGTGTGTGCCGCCGAAGTTCATGGTGAAGAGGGGTTGGGAGATCATGAGGGAGTACTACACGAACAAGGACAAGGCAGAGGTGAAGGAGAACGCTGTGCTGCAGTCGAAGCAGCGCCCGCAGATCTCGGACAACTCCGAGTGGGAGTACCCGACCAAGGTGGGTCTGAAGGGGAACCAGTTTGCTGTGTACCTCAAGGTATGTTTGTGTTGATGTTTGCACTCTCTGTGCACTGTTTACCCCCACCTCACCACAACCCTCCCACAGAACGAGGCTGGAGAGCGCATCTCGCCGTGGCACGACGTTCCCCTGAAGACAGGGGACGTGTACAACATGGTTGTGGAGTTCCCGAAGGGCACGAACGCGAAGTTCGAGGTGCAGAAGGAGCTGCCGTTCAACCCGATCAAGCAGGACCTGAAGAAGGGTGTTGCACGTTACTACACATACGGAATGTCCTTCTTCAACAACGGGCTCTTCCCGCAGACATGGGAGGACTCGTCGCTGAAGGACGAGGCAGGGAACTTCGGAGACAACGACCCGCTTGACGTGATGGAGGTATGCATAACAAACCACCCACCTTGGAGTTAAACACAACACAACATCCCCACCACAGATCGGTTCCAAGGCCTTCCCAATGGGTTCCATCGTGCCCGTGAAGATCCTCGGATCCCTGGGCCTCATCGACTCTGACGAGACCGACCACAAGGTACCCTTTACTCCCCACACACACGACCACCACATCCACCACACAGCTGATCGCAATTGCAGTGTCGGACCCTGACGCTGACAAGATCAACGACATCCAGACCCTGCGCCAGGTGAAGGGCACTGAGTTCGTGGAGCGCATTGTGGAGTGGCTGCGCAGGTACAAGACGACCGACAAGTCGAAGCCGGACGAGGCGAAGCTGAACCAATTCCTGAAGGACGGGGAGTACCAGTCTGTGGAGGAGGCGGAGAAGGTCATTGCGCACACACACAAGAGGTGGCAGCTGCTCCGCGACGGGAAGACCGACGCGTCCGAGAAGACCAAGGAGTTCTGGCTGAAGAAGTAGTAGGGCCAGCACACCCCGTTTTTTTTTTCTTCTCCAAATTTTCGAATCCTTTTTTGCCACCATTACTTAATGAAGTAACGGCCTGGGTCCATACGATATATTTTACTTTTTTTTGAAAGACGAGGTTTTCTTCCAAGGAGGTCAACCTCTGATCTCAAACCCGCACTCACCTGAAGATATGCACCTCCACGAGCATGACGTGACGATACGCCGCGCTCGGATGCTGCAATTTAATGAAGGAAAAAAAAGAAGAAACAAAAGAAAAACGCAAAGCGAAAAATGGTTGTAGGTTTGTTATAGCTTACGATGTTTGGGTGATTTTTGCTGTTGTATTTTTGTTTTTGTTTTTTTTTGGTGAAGGTGGCTCAGCGCAGTGAGGCTTAGTTTCATCTGCGGCACTTTCCTCTCAGAGTTTTTTCCTTTTTTTTCCTTTTTTTTTGTTTTCCGCAGGAGGTATTTATTCCTGTGCCTTTCAAGGTTGGAGAAAAAAAACTGCATTCTCGATGCACTCTAGAAAATCATGGACAGGAAAAACACCGTGCTGCAGAAAGCAAAAAAAAAGAAAAAAAAATCCCCCCCAACATTTGTCCTTTCGGTGTGAATTTTATCAAAAAAAAGAAAACATAATTTCAAAAAAAAAAAAAAAAAAAACTGCCTGTTAGTATCCCTAGCCCCTTTTGGGTGACATTTGAGGACATAAAACCCACTTTTTTTTTTTTTTTGTTTTGGTGTACGCATCTTTGGTGCCCTTACTATTACAAAAACACATATTTTTTTTTTTCGAGAGAGAAAAAAACGAAAACGAAAAAGGATAGGGTGGAGAAGAAGAAAAAATAGTGGAACACACTCTAGGGTGGCTACACTAATACAACCAAGTTTCTAAAAAAAAAAAGACAGTGGGAGATTGCTACTCCAACAATTTATCAAAAATAAGAAATAAAGATCATCGGTTCTGTGTTCTTCTCTTGGCTGGGAGGGGGGGTGTTTTTTTTGTTGTACACACCACCCTTGTAACTTAGGTATTACGATTAACTCCATCCTTTTTGCAATGATTTGACATGTATTTCATGCAAAAAGGCATGTGACTTACTACAGCACGTTACCGTTTTTTTTTTTTTTGCCTGTTGCGTAGTAAATAATATAGCATGTTGTACTCGGGTTATACCATGGCTTTATCGTGTATTTGTGTTTGCCATTTCCCCCCCCCATTTCCCCCCCGCAGGTTCTCCCTGACCCCTCCGTGTTCACGTGTAAGAAGAAAATTGGAGTATATGCAGATGATGTGTTTGCACGGTCCTCCCAGGGCTTTCTCAATTAGCCGAGAAGCACAAAGTGGATTGGGGTGAGCGTAGTTATCCAATTTCAATTTTTTTTTTATTTTTGAAAATTTGTAAAAAAGTAATTAAGGGTGATTTGTGTGTGGTGCCTCTTTCCCATTTTTTTTTAAAAATAGGTGACGAAGAGCCTAAGCAGGAGAGGTTTAGGTTCATCTTATTTTTTGTTTCTTGCTTTTCTTTTTGAATTTTTTTTTTTTTTGGTCTAAATTCTGATGTTCTGGTCGTCGCACCAAAAGGTACACGACGTTGAAGTAAATTACTTTACTTGTGGTTTTACCTGTCATTTTTTTTTTTTATTTGTGTTTAAGCTGTACGCTTACGTTTTTACGTGCGCCACAAGTAAACTATTTTCACAAGTAAAATTACATGTAAAACCTCGGGTAAAGTCATTTACTTCAACGTCGCGTACCCCGGTCACAAAAGAGGGGGGGGTTTTTGTTCAACTTTTTTCATCAGAATTTTTTTTTTTTTTTTTTTTTTGCAGATTTGCTGCTTCGTCATAGCGCGCAACAGCAATGTATGCAATACAAAAGAAAAGCATATATTGGTGTGTGGCTGAACGGGTGCACAGTGTACGCAAGAAAGTACTCCCCCCTTCAGTCACCCCATTTTTTTACTGGGGCTGCTGTGTCATGTGTACCGTAAGTAGTGCTGAGAAATATCCACAAGAGTTGCTGTGGGATGTGCACCGAAAGCGCTGGTTGGGGTGTGTCCACCCCCGGTTCAACCGGTCATTGTACTAAGGTATACGGATACGGTGTCATGAAAGGGATTTTTTTTGTATTTTCAAGCCAACTTTGTTTTTAGCAATGCGGCAGAGCGAGTTAATAAGAAGGTGTGGATGCCGTGTGTGTTCCGTTATCGATGTATACCCTTCCCCCCTCCTAAAACCCCTTCCCATATGGCAAGCCAACTAAAAAGAATATTTTTTTTTATTTTTTCGTTTCGCGTGGAGAAGAAAAATCAGAGGCAGTTTAAAAAAACAAAAGACAGCACCTTCCCCCCGCACCTTTTTTTCCACCCTCTACAGTGTCTGAAAAATCCAAAAAAAAACGCACCCCGACAAAATCCTGACAAAGTTACCCTTTCTTTTGGACTCCGCCACACCGAAAGAAACAGACAGTGTCTGCATGGTGTACAGATGTACACCTTCTTCTAACGGACGCAGCACTCAAGGAGAGGGGCCATGGGACGCACCTTGAGGTGGATGGTGCGAGGTTCGTTTGTAGGGCGTACTTATCCCCGCCACCCCTAGGCATACACTCGATGCGAATCGTCTTTGGGAGCACCACCACCTCCGGTACACCAGTATTTTTATTTTACGCACACTACTTTGTGGAAAGTGTCACGTCGTTCACTCACCTAACCGTGCTCCGCACCACCCCCTGATCATCACCTTCCCCACAGGTATCAAAAGAGAGAGTATGAGCGCACGTAGGGGGAAGTCTCCCGAAGTATCCCTGCCCCCACCCCTCACCTCCAGCATGCGCATCGCCAGCACGCAGAGCAACCGGACATGGCTCCTGGTGCTCGTGTTCATTGCGGCAGTGTTTTTGTGGTTCTTCAGTGAGAGCAAGTCCACGCGTGTGCCCGCAACAGCGCAGGGTGCATGTGCAACGCTTGGGCAGATGCGCCAGAAGGCACTCTCAGAGACAAACGGGAAGTTCGTGAGCGACCTCTTCGACGCAGTGTCGCCCTCGCAGCGCCAAGAGGCGCTCGGACAGAAGGGTGCGACCATGTGGATGACAGGGCTGTCAGGGTCGGGCAAGTCGACGATCGGGAAGGAGCTGGAGCGTCGTCTCGTGCTTGAGGACAGGATGCATATGTACCGTCTTGATGGTGACAACCTGCGCTTTGGGCTTTCGAAGGATCTGAAGCTGACGGCGGAGGACAGGAACGAGGCAGTGCGTCGTGCGGGTGAGGTGGCGGCACTGATGGCAGACTCGGGCACGCTGACGCTTGTGTCGCTGATCTCGCCGTACCAGAAGGACCGTGACGCAGCACGCCGTCTGCACGCAGACAAGGGCCTGACCTTCCTTGAGGTGTACGTTGAGGCACCCACGTCTGAGGTGGAGAAGCGTGACCCGAAGGGGCTGTACAAGAAGCACAGGGAGGGGAAGATCAAGGGGATGACCGGCTTCGATGCACCGTACGAGACACCACAGAACCCTGAGATCCTGCTGAAGACACAGGAGTGCTGTGGCGACTCCGAGGTTGAGATGAAGATGACCACATGCAAGGCTGCGGCAGACACCACGAACGTGAAGTTCCAGACACACTGCCCCGAGACACTGAACGAGTGCGTCAACGCGTGTGTGCTGAAGCTGCGCAGCGAGATCAAGACCCTGGGTCTCATCAAGACTGCCGACGGTGCCAGCAAGGGTGTGTCTGGCTCTGCCCCTTGCCCGAAGCTGGGACTTGCCGCACCTGCGTTCGAGGAGGCGAAGCCCGGCCCGGCACAGGGACACGCAGACGGCTACCCGGACGGCACTGTGACGGAGTCGATGCTTGAGGAGGACGAGGACTACTGGACGTCTGACGCAGTGACGCGTCTGCAGCCTGTGCCCCTGCGTGACGTGGAGGTGCAGTGGGTGCAGGTGATTGGTGAGGGCTGGTCGTCGCCGCTGAAGGGACCGATGCGTGAGGGTGCGCTTGTGCAGTCGCTGCACTTCAACTCGCTGCTGGTGGAGACGGAAGGTGCAGGTGGGAACAGCCTGCACGGTGCGGGTCCTGCGGCGACCGACTTCGGAGACTCTGAGGGTGCGACGAACATGGTGCGCAAGGGTCACCGTGTGAGCATGCCTGTGCCTGTTGTGATCCCTGTGAACGACCAGACGAAGATGCTGATTGAGCGCAAGATCAAGCAGGCTGAGCCCGGCACACGTGTGCAGCTTGTGCTTGTGTCGCCTGCAGGAGAGCCTGTGGCTGTGCTGAACGACCCCGAGGTGTACCCCTTCCGGAAGGAGGAGATGATCGCAAGGTCGTGGGGAAGCTGGGACACGGAGCACCCGTACGTGAAGGAGAACATCTGGGAGGCTGGCAACTTCCTTCTGGGAGGTGAGCTGCACAAGGTGCGCAGAATCAAATTCCGTGACGGGCTTGACAAGTGGCGTCTGACCCCGCAGGAGCTGCTGGCTGAGTTCAAGGCGAAGAACGCTGAGGGTGTGTACGCGTTCCAGACCAGGAACCCGACACACGCTGGACACGCGCATCTGATGAAGGACGGACGTGATCAGGTATGTTTGTTGTGTGAGTTTCTTTGTCTTGTTGTAAAGCTGCTGACGAGCTGGTGAGTGTGCGATCACGATTGTGAGCACAAGTGAGTCCCAGTGCTCTTGCCAGTAACTTTTGTGGTCAGTCACTGACCATTTCCTCATTCACACAACACACAACCACCCACAGCTCGTGAAGAGAGGATACAAGAACCCTGTGTTGTGGCTGTCGCCTCTGGGAGGATGGACCAAGGGAGACGACGTGCCGCTGGACGTGCGTGTGAAGCAGCACCAGGCTGTGCTTGACGAGGGCATGCTTGACCCTGCCTGGACTGTGCTTGCCATCTGGCCGTCCCCGATGGTGTACTCTGGACCGACTGAGGTATGTGCACGATGTGAGAACACGCACACAGTGCAAGCAACCACACCCGCACCATGTGCACACACCCATACCACCCGTGTGATTCCACAACACACCACCACATGTGTACTATACTCCGTTCAGGCGTTACCCACTCTAAATCTGTAATCAAACACCACCACACAACATGACAGGTGCAATGGCACGCAAAGTCGCGTCGTGTTGCTGGTGCGGACTTCTTCATTGTGGGACGTGACCCTGCTGGTCTGTCGTACTCGGACAACTACACGAAGGAGCACGGACAGAAGAAGGCGGAGGACGTGTACCACGCAGACCACGGCCGTTACGTGCTGCAGGTGTCGCCTGGCATGGACAAGATGGGTCTGCTTGCAAGCGGAGCTGTGCACTACGACAAGACAGACGGAAACATGAAGCCGAAGCCGAAGGGGATCTCGAAGGAGGACTTTGAGAAGCGCTTCCTTGCAATCTCTGGGTCGAAGATGCGTGCCATGGGGAAGAAGATGGTTGACATCTGCGACTCGCTTGAGGCCATCCCCGAGACGTGGGCAAAGGACCCGTCGTGTGTGCCGCCGAAGTTCATGGTGAAGAGGGGTTGGGAGATCATGAGGGAGTACTACACGAACAAGGACAAGGCAGAGGTGAAGGAGAACGCTGTGCTGCAGTCGAAGCAGCGCCCGCAGATCTCGGACAACTCCGAGTGGGAGTACCCGACCAAGGTGGGTCTGAAGGGGAACCAGTTTGCTGTGTACCTCAAGGTATGTTTGTGTTGATGTTTGCACTCTCTGTGCACTGTTTACCCCCACCTCACCACAACCCTCCCACAGAACGAGGCTGGAGAGCGCATCTCGCCGTGGCACGACGTTCCCCTGAAGACAGGGGACGTGTACAACATGGTTGTGGAGTTCCCGAAGGGCACGAACGCGAAGTTCGAGGTGCAGAAGGAGCTGCCGTTCAACCCGATCAAGCAGGACCTGAAGAAGGGTGTTGCACGTTACTACACATACGGAATGTCCTTCTTCAACAACGGGCTCTTCCCGCAGACATGGGAGGACTCGTCGCTGAAGGACGAGGCAGGGAACTTCGGAGACAACGACCCGCTTGACGTGATGGAGGTATGCATAACAAACCACCCACCTTGGAGTTAAACACAACACAACATCCCCACCACAGATCGGTTCCAAGGCCTTCCCAATGGGTTCCATCGTGCCCGTGAAGATCCTCGGATCCCTGGGCCTCATCGACTCTGACGAGACCGACCACAAGGTACCCTTTACTCCCCACACACACGACCACCACATCCACCACACAGCTGATCGCAATTGCAGTGTCGGACCCTGACGCTGACAAGATCAACGACATCCAGACCCTGCGCCAGGTGAAGGGCACTGAGTTCGTGGAGCGCATTGTGGAGTGGCTGCGCAGGTACAAGACGACCGACAAGTCGAAGCCGGACGAGGCGAAGCTGAACCAATTCCTGAAGGACGGGGAGTACCAGTCTGTGGAGGAGGCGGAGAAGGTCATTGCGCACACACACAAGAGGTGGCAGCTGCTCCGCGACGGGAAGACCGACGCGTCCGAGAAGACCAAGGAGTTCTGGCTGAAGAAGGAGTAGGGCCTGACCCGTAAGTACACAAGCAATTGAGCGTATTATACAAAACCAACATAGCGTGTGCAGCCGTGTACATGTCGCGTACCTAACCTTTCAGATCATGAGGAATGTGTTCATAAAAAGAAAAGAACTGAAATAAAAAGAAAACATCGTTACAAGAGCAAGCTACTGTGTCTATATACGCAATACGTGGCCACAAAACGCCTGCATTTTATTGGGTGGTTGTGGTTACTGTCAATGGGGGGGAAAACGAAATATGTAAGAAGCATGTAAGAGAATTTAAAAAAGTCAACATAATTTCAAAAAAAAGTAAAAAACAAAAGGCTACAAAAGTAAAGTAATATTGTATCACACAGAAGCCTTTGGCTAGAAAATTGCTCTCGAGACAGGGTCCCATTTTTTTTTGTTTTTTGTTATTTTTTTGGTAGGGATAATTTCATTTTTTTTTTTCTTCTTTTTTTGGATGTGTGCAATCACGAGAGGCACATTCATCCTACATTTTTTTCTTCTTGGTTCTTTTTTTTCATGCACTGAATGGACACATTCACGCACACAGAGCGTTTGATTCTTCTTTTTCTTTTCTTTTTCATTTTTCTTTTCTTTTTCGCATCCGCCGACGAGCATTACGTGAGGTGGAATTTAATCAATGGTTCGTATTTTATCTGACCCTGTTTTTTTCTTTTTTTTTTTTTTTTCGCGCTAGCTATCGCAACAAACGTTCTTCTGTGGCTATCCCCACCCCCCGACCCCTCCTTTTATCTGGAAAGAATTTGATTGGCTGCACTGTGTACGTTGATGGATTATACACCGTAACGAAAGCACCACCCAGCCAACCATTTTTTCCAGTACCCGCGTCCGCCGATCAACGGTGAGGCGTTTTTTTACTTTCAACTTCTCCTCTCTCTCCTTTTTTTTTTTTCAAGGTGACTAATCACGAGAGGCTTAGGATCATCTTTTCAACCTTTCTTTTTTTTATTCCTACGAAGCTTGCTTTAAAGGAGAAATAGTATTTACCGGGTACGGGTGCCAAATCATCCCTCAAACAGGAGGATTTTTTGTGCAATCAACAGAACAACGTTACCTACTTGATCCCACTATTTTTTTTTTAAAGTGAGGAACGTCACAGTGACACTCCCTTCCTCGGATCTTTCGATACAAAAATCAAAAAAATGAGGAATTGAGATGTTATGGCAATGAGTTCGAGACCTGAGAAAAAGGAGAAGGGAACAAGAAAGGAATATATAACACTAGAAAAAAAGGTAAAATTATTTTTTTCTCTTTGTTTCTCTCTTCAGGTGCATTGTGGGTCAGAACTGCTTCACTCTGGAACAAATAAATGAGTTTGAAGGAGAAGACCTGTGCAACTGAGAGACATTTTTTTTATTTTTATTTTAGTTTTTATTTTTTGCTTTAGTTTCAGATGTTGTGTGCTTTCACAAGGCATATGTTCATCCTTTTTTTGATTGTTTTCTTTTTTATTGAACAAAAAAAAAATTTTTTTTTTTGAGTCTCCTATCTCTGTTTTGTCAGTGGTCCGAATTTCTCTGCAAAAAAACATACATCGGGTGGTATGTCGGGCGTTGTAACGTTTGATATCACACCCTAAGTATAGGGGGGGAAAAAAGGGGAAAAAACGAGGGGTAAAATATGCGCTGTCACAGCTTTAAAAAAAAAAAACAAATCAAAAAAAAAAAAAAAAAAATCTGGATTGGGGGAGAGGAGTGAATTCCTTCTCCCCTCCCCTCCTCCTCCTTTAGTCCGATAGTAGGGGGTGCACTCTACGAAACTATCAAGCAAAATTAAACAGAGCACACAGCACTTTCAAAACATACAAAAAAACATTTTCAAACTCCCCTCCTCCTCTTTTTGTCTGCTGGTAGGGGGTGCACCCGGTGCTGCGGCGGTGCACCAGTCATGTACCAAGGTACACTGTTCACGAGAGGGCTTTTTGCAATTCAAGGCAAACTTTGCTTTGTTTCAAAGATGCATGCATGATGGCCTGTCTTCGTCTGTTTAAGCTTAGGATTTTCCAGAACAACAAAAAAAAGGTCACCACACAGTTTGTCGATTCGATTTCTTGCCGCCTTCGCCCCTCAAAACCCTTCTGCTCACAGGAAAGGAAGTTTTCCAGCCAAAACCGTTTTCGACGTTTCGAGAGCGCAGCATCACTGTGTGGGACTACACGACGGGGGTAGAGGTGCTTGTTCACCAGCGTTTCATTGCAGCGTGTTGCAAAAAAAAAAAAAAAAATGTGTTCGTGTTGACATCTCACACCTGTTGAATTCCTTCCACAACGGAGGTGCCATCTAATTTTCCGTCCGTTTCCTGCAGCTCTCGTTTCCTTTCACCAACACCACCCCACCCCTCTTCCACCTGCCCTCCCCACACACCTGTCCTCACAGGACAAAGTTACTCCCCTGAACATGGACATCACAGGACACTTTGAGTCTGCAAGCTGTGTGATAGAAGTGGACGGGAGCGACACGCTTGCACAGGTGAAGGGGAAGCTTCTTGCGGAACTTGGGGTGCCAGGTGCTCGGCATGTTGGTGTGCGGATGAGAGGCGGTGGTGACATCGGCAACGACGACTTGCGCATCTGCGACACGGAGCTGGATGAGGGATGTGCCGTTGAGCTGTTCTTCACTGGTGCCAACATCACTCCTGGGGTGATACAAGGTTCAGAGGCGGCAAACTTCCTCACACTCTCCCCGTGTGACAGGTACCTTGCAATGATGTATCACGTGAACGGTGTGTCCATCTTCGACACCGAAACACATGAGCATTTGTGCGGCTTCCCTTGCGCGCAGAATGACACGATATCCTTCTCACCATGCAGTGAGTGGATTTCATGCGTGAACGAGGACACGCAGCGTGCTGAAGTTCATGACGTGCAGACAGGTGCATTGAAGCACTCCTTTGGAGATGCAGGTGGTAAGAGGTGTGCCACGGCATGGTCACCCTGTGGAACAAAGCTGTTGTCGCACTGCAGGAGCAAGGGTTTGCAGGTGTGGGACATTGCAACAGGCGTTCTTGTGCATGAATGGGACCACATTGTGAAGTGCAACGTCGTCATGGTTGTGACAGGCGACAAGGTGGCGATGTTTGTTAATCGCGACATCACTGTGTGGGACTACACAACAGGGGTGGAGGTGCTGGCTCTTTCATGCCCTTCTCATGTTGATTACGTAGCACTGACACCAAACCAGCGTTTCATTGCAGCGTGTTGCGACTACTATGTGCGTGTCTGGAACATCGAAACAGGTGAATGTGTATTTGAAGATGTCTCAGAAAACGCGTGGATAGATGTTGCTGTGTCGAACGACATTGTTGCTGCCCACTCTTCTGATACGTTGTGTTTGTGGTCCATCTCAACAGGGAAGCAACTCTTGCAGCAGAAGAGCAACCAAAATAACGGTCTTGCAATCAGCAGCTGTGGTGGTGTGGTGATGCACGGAGTGGATGAGAGTGTTGCGATTGTTGACATCTCACACCTGTCTTGAGTTGCGCGATTGCGGTCTCATTCTCCATTCTCCTGAATGGATGAAGAGTTATCTCTCTAGTTTTGCAAAATGACAACACATCTCGTTTTCCTTCACAAACACCACCCCACCCCTCTTCCACCTGCCCTCCCCACACACCTGTCCCCACAGGACAAAGTTACTCCCCTGAACATGGACATCACAGGACACTTTGAGTCTGCAAGCTGTGTGATAGAAGTGGACGGGAGCGACACGCTTGCACAGGTGAAGGGGAAGCTTCTTGCGGAGCTTGGCGTGCCACGTGCTCGGCATGTTGGTGTGCGGATGAGAGGCGGTGGCGACATCGGCAACGACGACTTGCGCATCTGCGACACGGAGCTGGATGAGGGATGTGCCGTTGAGCTGTTCTTCACTGGTGCCAACATCACTCCTGGGGTGATACAAGGTTCAGAGGAGGCAAACTTCCTCACACTCTCCCCGTGTGATAGGTACCTTGCAATGACGTACAACGAGAACGGTGTGTCCATCTTCGACACCGAAACACATGAGCATTTGTGCAGCTTCCCTTGCGCGCAGGATGACACGATATCCTTCTCACCTTGCAGTGGGTGGATTTCATGCGTGAACGAGGACACGCAGCGTGCTGAAGTTCATGACGTGCAGACAGGTGCATTGAAGCACTCCTTTGGAGATGAAGGTGATGATGACAGGTGTGCCACGGCATGGTCACCCTGTGGAACAAAGCTGTTGTCGCACTGCAGGAGCAAGGGTTTGCAGGTCTGGGATATTGCAACAGGCGTTCTTGTGCACGAATGGGACCACATTGTGGAGTGCAAGTACGTCATGGTTGTGTCCGGCGACAAGGTGGCGACGTTTGTCAGGCGCAACATCACTGTGTGGGACTACACAACAGGGGTGAAGGTGCTTGCCCTTTCATGCCCTTTTGCTGTTCGTTACGTGGCACTGACACCAAACCAGCGTTTCATTGCTGCGTGTTGCATCAAATGTGTGCGTGTGTGGAACCTCGAAACAGGTGAATGTGTATTTGAAGATGTCTCAGAAAACGAGTGGATAGATGTTGCTGTGTCGAACGACATTGTTGCTGCCCACTCTTTTGATGCATTGCATCTGTGGTCCATCTCAACAGGAAAACAACTCTTGGAACAGCAGAGCAACCAAAATAACGGTCTTGCAGTCAGCAGCTGTGGTGGTGTGGTGATGCACGGAGTGGATGAGAGTGTTGCGATTGTTGACATCTCACACCTGTCTTGGGTTGCATGATTGCGGTTGTATTCGTTGTTGTCCTGAATGGATGAAGAGTTATTTTTCTTGTTTTGCAAAATGACAACACTTCCCGTTTCCTTCACAAACACCACCCACCCCTCTTCTACCTGCCCTCCCCACACACCTGTCCTCACAGAACAGAGTTACTCCCCTGAACATGGACATCACAGGACACTTTGAGTCTGCAAGCTGTGTGATAGAAGTGGACGGGAGCGACACGCTTGCACAGGTGAAGGGGAAGCTTCTTGCGGAGCTTGGGGTGCCAGGTGCTCGGCATGTTGGTGTGCGGATGAGAGGCGGTGGTGACATCGGCAACGACGACTTGCGCATCTGTGACACACAGCTCGATGAGGGATGTGCCGTTGAGCTGTTCTTCACTGGTGCCAACATCACTCCTGGGGTAATACAAGGTTTGGATTACATGTACTCGCTAACACTGTCCCCGTGTGAAAGGTACCTTGCAGTGGTGTGGGGTAGGAGAACTAAAACACATGTGTCCATGTTCGACACCGAAACACATGAGAGTCTGTGTCAGTTCCCGTGCCTCTCTTTTCGTACCCCAACATTCTCACCTTGCAGTGAGTGGATCTCATGCATCAACAAGGACACGCAGCGTGCTGAAGTTCATGACGTGCAGACAGGTGCATTGAAGCACTCCTTTGGAGATGCAGGTGAAGATAGGTGGGCCACGGCATGGTCACCTTGTGGAACAAAGCTGTTGTCATCCCGCAATAACAAGGGTTTGCAGGTGTGGGACATTGCAACAGGCGTTCTTGTGCATGAATGGGACCACATTGTGCTGTGCAACTGCGTCATAGTTGTGTCAGGCGACAGGGTGGCGATGTTTGTGAGGCGCAAAAACATCACTGTGTGGGACTACGCAACAGGGGTGAAGGTGCTGGCTCTTTCATGCCCTTTTGCTGTTCGTTTCATGGCACTGACACCAAACCAGGGTTTCATTGCAGCGTGTTGCGACTACTATGTGCGTGTGTGGAACATCGAAACAGGTGAATGTGTATTTGAAGACGTCTCAGAAGAGGTGTGGAGTTATGTTGCTGTGTCGAACGACGTTGTTGCTGCCCACTCTTCCGATGCTTTGTGTCTGTGGTCCATCTCAACAGGGGAACAACTCCTGCACCGTAATTTTGAAAACGAGCGAACATGCCTTACAATCAGCAGCTGTGGTGGTGTGGTGATATACGAAGGGTCGGAGAGAGTTGAGATTGTTGACATCTCACACCTGTCTTGAACCCACTTCCACAAGAGGAGAGGTGCCATCTAATTTTCCGTCCCTTTCCTGCACCTTGCCTGGGTATCTCCATGCGGGAATATACGTAAAGATAGATGCAGGTGTCGCTCGTGTGGAGTGCCGTTCTGCTGCGGCTTTTGCACACTCGAAGCACGACTACCTCGTCATGGTGTGGGAAGGTGGGAGGGGTGTAACTGGCGAGGAGTTATACTCTTGTTTTATTTTGATGAAGAGTTATCTCTCTTGTTTTGCAAAATGACAACACATCTCGTTTTCCTTCACAAACACCACCCCACCCCTCTTCCACCTGCCCTCCCCACACACCTGTCCTCACAGAACAACGTTACTCCCCTGAACATGGACATCACAGGACACTTTGAGTCTGGAAGCTGTGTGATAGAAGTGGACGGGAGCGACACGCTTGCACAGGTGAAGGGGAAGCTTCTTGCGGAACTTGGCGTGCCAAGTGCTCGGCATGTTGGTGTGCGGATGAGAGGCGGTGGCGACATCGGCAACGATGACTTGCGCATCTGCGACACACAGCTCGATGAGGGATGTGCCGTTGAGCTGTTCTTCACTGGTGCCAACATCACTCCTGGGGTGATACAAGGTTCAGAGGAGGCAAACTTCCTTACACTCTCCCCGTGTGACAGGTACCTTGCAGTGATGTATCACGAGGACGGTGTGTCCATCTTCGACACCGAAACACATGAGCATTTGTGCAGCTTCCCTTGCGCGCCGAATGACACGATATCCTTCTCACCTTGCAGTGGGTGGATTTCATGCGTGAACGAGGACACGCAGCGTGCCGAAGTTCATGACGTGCAGACAGGTGCATTGAAGCACTCCTTTGGAGATGAAGGTGATGATGAGAGGTGTGCCACGGCATGGTCACCTTGTGGAACAAAGCTGTTGTCGCACTGCAGGAAGGGTTTGCAGGTCTGGGATATTGCAACAGGCGTTCTTGTGCATGAATGGGACCACATTGTGGAGTGCCATTACGTTATGGTTGTGACAGGCGACAGGGTGGCGATGTTTCTTGAGCGCAACATCACTGTGTGGGACTACACAACAGGGGTGGAGGTGCTTGTTCTTTCATGCCCTTCTCGTGGTGATTACGTAGCACTGACACCAAACCAGCGTTTCATTGCAGCATGTTGCGACTACTATGTGCGTGTGTGGAACATCGAAACAGGTGAATGTGTCTTTGAAGACGACTCAGAAGAGGTGTGGAGTGATGTTGCTGTGTCGAACGACATTGTTGCTGCCCACTCTTCTGATATGTTGTGTCTGTGGTCCATCTCTACAGGCAAACAACTCTTGCAGCAGGAGAGCAACCAAAATTACGGTCTTGCAATCAGCAGCTGTGGTGGTGAGGTGATGCACGGAGTGGATGGGAGTGTTGCGATTGTTGACATCTCACACCTGTCTTGAGTTGCACGATTGCGGTCACATTCTCCATTCTCCTGAATGGATGAAGAGTTATCTCTCTAGTTTTGCAAAATGACAACACATCTCGTTTTCCTTCGCAAACACCACCCCACCCCTCTTCCACCTGCCCTCCCCACACACCTGTCCTCACAGGACAAAGTTACCCCCCTGAACATGGACATCACAGGACACTTTGAGTCTGCAAGCTGTGTGATAGAAGTGGACGGGAGCGACACGCTTGCACAGGTGAAGGGGAAGCTTCTTGCGGAACTTGGCGTGCCACGTGCTCGGCATGTTGGTGTGCGGATGAGAGGCGGTGGCGACATCGGCAACGACGACTTGCGCATCTGTGACACACAGCTCGATGAGGGATGTGCCGTTGAGCTGTTCTTCACTGGTGCCAACATCACTCCTGGGGTAATACAAGGTTTGGATTACATGTACTCGCTAACACTGTCCCCGTGTGACAGGTACCTTGCAGTGATGTATCACAAGAACGGTGTGTCCATCTTCGACACCGAAACACATGAGCATTTGTGCAGCTTCCCTTGCTCGTATGAGGATACCCTATCCTTCTTCTCACCTTGCAGTGGGTGGATTTCATGCGTGAACGAGGACACGCAGCGTGCCGAAGTTCATGACGTGCAGACAGGTGCATTGAAGCACTCCTTTGGAGATGCATGTGGTAAGAGGTGGGCCACGGCATGGTCACCCTGTGGAACAAAGCTGTTGTCGTCCTGCAGGAGCAAGGGTTTGCAGGTGTGGGACATTGCAACAGGCGTTCTTGTGCACGAATGGGACCACATTGTGCTGCGCGAGTACGTCATGGTTGTGTCCGGCGACAGGGTGGCGACGTTTGTCAGGCGCAACATCACTGTGTGGGACTACACAACAGGGGTGAAAGTGCTGGTTCTTACGTGCCCTGCTGATGTTCATTATTTGGCACTGTCACCAAACCAGCGTTTCATTGCAGCGTGTTGCATCAAATGTGTGCGTGTGTGGCACATCGAAACAGGTGAATGTGTATTTGAAAAGGACTCAGAAAACGACTGGAGTGATATTGCTGTGTCGAACGACATTGTTGCTGCCCACTCTTTTGATGCATTGCATCTGTGCTCCATCTCAACAGGCAAACAACTCTTGCAGCAGGAGAGCAACCAAAATTACGGTCTTGCAGTCAGCAGCTGTGGTGGTGTGGTGATGCACGGAGTGGATGAGAGTGTTGCGATTGTTGACATCTCACACCTGTCTTAAGTTGTACGATTGCGGTCACATTCTCCATTCTCCTGAATGGATGAAGAGTTATCTCTCTAGTTTTGCAAAATGACAACACATCTCGTTTTCCTTCACAAACACCACCCCACCCCTCTTCCACCTGCCCTCCCCACACACCTGTCCTCACAGACAAAGTTACTCCCCTGAACATGGACATCACAGGACACTTTGAGTCTGCAAGCTGTGTGATAGAAGTGGACGGGAGCGACACGCTTGCACAGGTGAAGGGGAAGCTTCTTGCGGAGCTTGGCGTGCCACGTGCTCGGCATGTTGGTGTGCGGATGAGAGGCGGTGGCGACATCGGCAACGACGACTTGCGCATCTGCGACACGGAGATGGATGAGGGATGTGCCGTTGAGCTGTTCTTCACTGGTGCCAACATCACTCCTGGGGTAATACAAGGTTCAGAGGCGGCAAACTTCCTCACACTCTCCCCGTGTGACAGGTACCTTGCAATGACGTATCACAAGAACGGTGTGTCCATCTTCGACACCGAAACACATGAGCATTTGTGCAGCTTCCCTTGCGCGCAGGATGACACGATATCCTTCTCATCGTGCAATGGGTGGATTTCATGCGTGAACGAGGACACGCAGCGTGCTGAAGTTCATGACGTGAAGACAGGTGCATTGAAGCACTCCTTTGGAGATGAAGGTGATGATGAGAGGTGTGCCACGGCATGGTCACCCTGTGGAACAAAGCTGTTGTCGTCCTGCAGGAGCAAGGGTTTGCAGGTGTGGGACATTGCAACAGGCGTTATTGTGCATGAATGGGACCATATTGTGAAGTGCAAGTACGTCATGGTTGTGACAGGCGACAGGGTGGCGATGTTTCTTGAGCGCAACATCACTGTGTGGGACTACACAACAGGGGTGGAGGTGCTGGCTCTTACGTGCCCTTCTCATGTTGATTACGTAGCACTGACACCAAACCAGCGTTTCATTGCAGCGTTTTGCATCAAATGTGTGCGTGTGTGGAACATCGAAACAGGTGAATGTGTATTTGAAGATGTCTCAGAAAACGAGTGGATAGATGTTGCTGTGTCGAACGACATTGTTGCTGCCCACTCTTCTGATATGTTGTATCTGTGGTCCATCTCAACAGGGAAGCAACTCCTGCAGCAGAAGAGCAACCAAAATTTCGGTCTTGCAATCAGCAGCTGTGGTGGTGTGGTGATGCACGGAGTGGATGAGAGTGTTGCGATTGTTGACATCTCACACCTGTCTTGAGTTGCACGATTGCGGTCACATTCTCCATTCTCCTGAATGGATGAAGAGTTATCTCTCTAGTTTTGCAAAATGACAACACATCTCGTTTTCGCTCACAAACACCACCCCACCCCTCTTCCACCTGCCCTCCCCACACACCTGTCCTCACAGAACAACGTTACTCCCCTGAACATGGACATCACAGGACACTTTGAGTCTGCAAGCTGTGTGATAGAAGTGGGCGGGAGCGACACGCTTGCACAGGTGAAGAGGAAGCTTCTTGCGGAACTTGGCGTGCCACGTGCTCGGCATGTTGGTGTGCGGATGAGAGGCGGTGGCGACATCGGCAACGACGACTTGCGCATCTGCGACACACAGCTCGATGAGGGATGTGCCGTTGAGCTGTTCTTCACTGGTGCCAACATCACTCCTGGGGTGATACGATGTTCAGATCCGGCAAACTTCCTCACACTCTCCCCGTGTGACAGGTACCTTGCAGTGATGTACAACGAGAACGGTGTGTCCATCTTCGACACCGAAACACATGAGCATTTGTGCAGCTTCCCTTGCGCGCCGGATGACACGATATCCTTCTCACCTTGCAGTGGGTGGATTTCATGCGTGAACGAGGACACGCAGCGTGCCGAAGTTCATGACGTGCAGACAGGTGCATTGAAGCACTCCTTTGGGGATGAAGGTGATGATGAGAGGTGTGCCACGGCATGGTCACCTTGTGGAACAAAGCTGTTGTCGCACTGCAGGAAGGGTTTGCAGGTCTGGGACATTGCAACAGGCGTTATTGTGCATGAATGGGACCACATTGTGGAGTGCCAGTACGTTATGATTGTGACAGGCGACAGGGTGGCGATGTTTCTTGAGCGCAACATCACTGTGTGGGACTACACAACAGGGGTGGAGGTGCTTGCTCTTTCATCCCCTTCTCATGTTGATTACGGTTACGTAGCACTAACACCAAACCAGCGTTTCATTGCAGCGTGTTGCAAGAAATGTGTGCGTGTGTGGAACATCGAAACAGGTGAATGTGTATTTGAAGATGTCTCAGAAGAGTGGATAGATGTTGCTGTGTCGAACGACATTGTTGCTGCCCACTCTTATCATATGTTGTATCTGTGGTCCATCTCAACAGGCAGACAACTCTTGCAGCAGAAGAGCAACCAAAATTTCGGTCTTGCAATCAGCAGCTGTGGTGGTGTGGTGATGCACGGAGTGGATGAGAGTGTTGCGATTGTTGACATCTCACACCTGTCTTGAGTTGCACGATTGCGGTCACATTCTCCATTCTCCTGAATGGGTGAAGAGTTATTTTTTCTTGTTTTTGCAAAATGACAACACACCTCAGTACACCCTCCCCTTGGTCATACCCCAGCGAATCCGTATTCGGATCCGAATATAGGGCGACTATAGGGGGATTTTTTGTTTGTGATTGCTTGTGATTTTTTGTGAATAGGATTTATTTTTTGTGATTTTGTGTGATTTTTTGTGAATATTGTTGTTGCGGGAACCCGGATCTCCCCAATTGGGGTGTATTCAGATCATATTCGTCTTTCTTCTGATTCGTAGACTGTACAATCTGAACATTTCATATGGATCCGAATATAGGGCGAATACGAATTTGCCTTTGGGGTATGGCATGGGATGTGAACAATTTTTTTGCATTATTCACATCGCATTGGCCAAATGTGAACAGGGTGGCATATAACACTGTGAACAACAGGTATTAGGGTGCAAGAACCATGGTAAAAGTAAAAAGTATCGATTCCTACACCTCCCCCCATTTTTTTCCCAGATTTCCGAGCTCCGTACCTGGCATGAATTTGTGACCTGTGCTTTTGACCTTCTTGTGTTTCTCCTGCAAATGAACTTCCACTCATTTCTAGAGGGCGTCCTCATCTATGATAGGAGAGGTCCACACCATTGCCCGACCCATCATACCCGACCCTACCACACAGCCGCCCGCGGCTCAGTACTGCATGCACGGCGTCTGCCCCAGCCTCAGCCAGCAAGACTGCGGCACCACCACCCCGGGGTGCAACTTCCCCACAAACGCGTCGCCTGCAGGATGTCACTATACGGCGACCACAGGGACGAAGACGACTGTGCGTCCGACCACTGAATGAACTCATTTTATGATATGAGAGGTCCACACCATTGCCCAACCCATCATACCCCCTCCCATCATCCAGCGCACCCTATCCCACACATTTTTTTTAAGGTGACTAAGCACGAAAGGCTTAGGATCATCTTATAAACTTTTCTTTTTTTCTTTTCTCCGATTTCCTCTAACAACCCCACACACACAACAGGGAAACAAACCACCAAACCCTTTTCTCTCTCTCTCCCCCCTCCCACACACACGCACCTTCCCCCCCTCATCCTACCCCCTTCCTGCCCAGCCTTGATCGGCTGGGTACACAACACACAATGTCGTCTATGACTTCTATACCCGAGACGCCGAGGACCAGCTCCCTTAGGGCGGGCTCACCTAAATCCGCGAGCCTTTCCCTCGGAACCGGGATTGTGAAGAAAGCGTCCATGAAGTCCGTGCATTCCGGTATTCAGGTGATGATACGGTGCAGGCCGTTCAACAAACGAGAGGAGGTCTGGTTTGCTGAGAGAGACCAAGACGCGGTCCCGGTATTGTCGATGGATGACTCAACCGTTACAGTACTGGATCCTGCAAATGGATATGAACCACGCGACGCGTTTGCATACCACCACTGTTATTGGAGCTGCACCGGACACTCCACGGACGTACCGCAAGCCAGCCAAGAAGACGTTTACTCCACTTCAGGCAGACCCCTCTTGGAGAAAGCGCTGGGAGGCTACAATGGCACCGTCTTTGCATATGGTCAGACCGGGTCGGGTAAGACCTACTCCATGCTTGGGGGACCTGACAACCCTGGGATTTCGTATCTCCTAATTCGCGATTTGTTTCAGCATATTGATCGAGAGCAGGTGGCGTCTCCCACCACGCTGTATACTGTCGAAATATCTTTCATGGAAATCTATAACGAGCAGGTCCGGGATTTGTTTTGTAAAAAGGCGAAGGCAGGGGAGTATAAACCTGTGAAGATTCGGCAGCATCCGGTATTGGGGATTCAGGTGGAGGGGTTGGAGAGGTTGACGGTGCGGAGTGCGCAGGAATGTGAAATGACGATGGAGCAAGGGGTAGGTGAGAGGGCCCTGGCGGAGACCAAGATGAATGCTACCTCCTCTCGATCGCACGCGATTTGCCAGATTTCTTTGGTTCAGGCAGACTCTGATACAGGGTTGCGGAGGAATTCTGTACTGAATATTGTCGATCTTGCGGGCTCCGAACGTCTAAAAATGACCGGCGCAGAAGGAACACAGCTTCTCGAGGCAAAGAACATCAACAAATCTCTGTCCACCCTCCGAAAAGTCTTCGACGTTCTCATCGACAACTCAAAGAAGAATACTAAGGCGGTCCCGCCATACCGTGAGAGCATGTTGACGTGGGTACTCAAGGAGAGTCTTGGTGGGAACAGTCAAACCTTCATGATCGCAGCAGTATCGCCTTCAGAGGAGAGCATCGAAGACACGATCAGCACCTTGCGTTATGCGCAAAAGGCGAAGGCGATCGTAAACAAAGTCATCCACAATGAACAGCCCAATGCTAAGATGGTTCAAACCCTCAAGCTACAGGTATGCAAAAAAAATTTTTCCGATAGGATTTTATGGTGTCGGAACTAGACGGGAAAAGTACGGGGCAATTCAGGCAGGAATTTTCTGGTTCTCCCCCCGAGAAGTGCCGGAGAATTTTGGGTTCCGATACCAAATGTACACCCAAAATCACCGATGCCGCACACCAAAGGTGGAGATTGCACAAACTGTGGCAACACAACCGAGGCAACTGCACACTACTCCAACCAATGCATCAAACATCACACAAAAAACCACAGGTCGAGCTCCTCCAGAAACAGCTTGTCGAGAAGCTTTCTGGCGGCATCTCGCTTCCAAAGGGCGTCTTCTCACCTACCACCAGCGCGGACTTCCTTTCTCCGCGGTTGCAGACCTCGTCTTTTGAGTCTGCGTCACCGTGCGACCGGGACTTACTCATGAAGTACAACACCTCGACCTTCAACGCGCATTCCAGTCCGGATCTTTGCACGCCAGACTGCAACTGCACTTTCCTGACCGACGAGGAGAGGGACATGCTGCTGCAAAGGGTCGCCCCGCCGGAGGAGGTTCCAGTAGCAGACGACGATGAGGACAGACCACTGCTGTCGAAGTTGAGTCTGTCTGGGCACAATATGCATCGTAGCAGGGACGACTGCCCGCCGGACTGCAAAAAATGCGAATTTCTCTCCCGCGAAGAACGGGACCGTCTCCTCCGTCGGTACGCGCCGCAGCAGGCGGATTGCACGGAAAACTGCCCTCCAGGGGAGTGCAAATGTGGGATCCGCATTCTGAGCGAGCGCGAAAAAATTCGTACCAAATTCAATTCCGAGATAGATGCCACAAAGCAAGCACTAGGGGAGGCAGAGTCCTTGGAAGTTTCTATGAGGAATAGACAGATTGAACTTGAGGAGAGAGTAAAGGAGCTGGAGGCTACCGGAGCCGCGTTGAAGTTCGATGTCTGCGCAGAGAGAAAACGGAATTTCAGCCAGGCCTTCCGGACGGCCTTCCGCTTGCGGAAGGAAAAAGAGCACGTCGAAGTCAAAGAAAAGGAATTAGCAAGCGTAGAAGCAATCAGAGAAGCCTCCTCTACACGTCTCAATCAGCATGTCATCAATGAAGAAAAGCTGACACACAGAATAGATATACTGACCCGCGAGAACCATAGGCTGAACAAGAGGAACACCTGGAATGCATTGATCTTCGCAGGGTTGTGTCTTGCGACCTTGGTCACTTCGTTGTGTCTTATTGTATTTCACTTTGCATGATTTTGGGGGAGGTTTTTCTTTTGGGTAAAAAAAGGGGCTCTAAGGAGAGAATACAGCGCGATTTTTTTTTTCAAAAAAAAGAGAAAAAAAGGGGGAAAAAAAAAATTCTTTGGATTGAGGATGAACTGCATCTTTTCCTTTGAAATTCATTTAGCCTTTCAGGCGACTTTGTTGTACAGAACCCCGTCCTAGCACAGATTGTCGAAACTACAAAAAATATAAAAAACGGTACAGTGGAGCACACTACTCTCTAGGGGTGTCTACACTAATACCCAAGTTTTAAAAAAACGGAAACTATCTACCTTGAGTCGTGCGAACCCCCCATAGAAGAAGGTGAGAGTCAGTACCATGGATACCACCATAGCACTAAACCCCACCTACATGGCAAAGTAGCCGTTTACAAAAAAAAAGATTGACAGTGGAGATTTGCGCAAACTGTGGTAACACAACCGAGGCAACTGCACTGCTCCAATAATTTATCAAAAAGAAAAACGAAAGAAAGAAAAACCCTCCTTGCCCTCAAAGGGTTGAGGACGAACTACCTCTGCAAAAAATGTTGTGGAGTTTATGTGTGTGCTTTTTTTTTTCTCTTCTCGTGCGTGATGTGGGTTCCCCGTTCATTTAGATTTTATTCAAAAAAAATTTCCCCTCCTTTCCCCCCCCTTTTCGGTCACCCCTCCCCTGCCCCTGTTCCCTCAAGCCTCCACCCCGCCTCTTGTTGCAATCTTATAGAAAACCCCCGTGCTTCTCACTTCCGTTCCAAGAGGAAAAAAGCTTATTCCAATAAAGTGTTCCTCGAGGGAAAAAAAAAAAAAAAAACGGAAAGTGTGTGTTGTGTAATGGTTGCTGAGGGGGCGGATTTTTTTTTCTTTTTTCCCCCCTTCTCACGATTTTGTGAATCAAGGTGAATAGAGCTCAGAGTGGCTTAAGTTTTTTCATCTCGATCAAATGCGTTCGTATCAAATAAGTGTGCGAGATGCACGCTCATCTTAAAAAGGGTGGGCACAGATAACTTCCCCAAATAATAGGCTATTTTAGTCGAATAACAAAGTTGGGACCCCCCCTCTACAATTTTTTGTGCTTTCATCCGGATGGCTGGCATCGTACAGTGGGTCAGTCGGAGGGGTGCCTGTATTAATAACTTCACTTTTTAATCCGTTCAGTGCAGAAGCCTTCGGGGCGTTCATGAGTTGTACCTCACCTTTCCTGAGGTGGGTGGTTATGCGATTGCCCCGTTTGGCGGAAAACAAAAAGGGGTTTTTTTTAAACGAAAAAGCTTCGATGCTGACCAATGTTTGCCGATGTTGTCAGTTGCCATCCGTTTAACACCGGTGAGCACCGGAAAATATTGAGTCAAAATCAGGTGGAAAAGCTTTGACTTTCACCTCTGCCGTTTTTTTTTTTTTTTTTTTTGATTTTTTTTTTCTCTTTTCAATCACACCAAATTACCACAACCATATAATCATTCTTTTATGATTTCATGGCAAAATACACAAATCACAGCCCGCTTTTTCGGGTTTCCACAAAAGGACGAACGGGGGGTTTTTTTTTAAATAAATTATTTCTCTTGTTTACCTTCCTCCTCTTGTATAGGTGACTATTCGCACAACGAGTCAGATCACCACCCAACTTTTTTCATTTTTCTCTCCAGCTATCTGTGGAAGCACTCATCTTCCAAGTTTCCCCTTTTTTCCTTTTTTTTCCCCCTTTTTTCTGAAACAGGGTTAATGTTAGAAACCAATCTACTGAAGTTTCAATTTGTGCATGAAGCATTTTACTTTTTCTACGTTTTGCAAAACATCCAAAAATGCAAGGGTACATTTTTCTCACCCTTTTTTTGCCTTCTTTTCGTAAGAAAGTATATGACATGGTGATTCAGGGGGTACAGACAACCCACGGGGGAACCACGGAGAACTGTTTCGGGCTATATTAAGATTTGCGGAGCACCTTCGGGGGGGGGAACCACGGACCGATCCGTTTGGTGATATCACCATATGAAAAATAACTTTTTCCCCTTTTCTTCTTTTCTTTCTTTCTTAGAAAGACGGGAACGTTTTTGATCCCTTGTACCCATGCTATCAATTTATTGAATGCATAATAGGCTATGTTGAAATTCTTTCTTCCTTCTTTGCAGTAATATGCAAAAGTTCTCTCAAAAAAAAGGGGTGTCACTTTACGCAGTTCCCGCTGCCTCCCCTCTTCTTCCTTTCTCGTAGTTATTTGATGCGTTGTCATACGCTTCCACGTACACTACTGTCTCTTGTACCTGTTGGGTGGTGGTGTTGTGGAGCATAGTTTAAGAGTGAGAGAACGACGTGACACTTTCCACAAAATATAGTGCGTAAAAAAAAGAATAGGGTGGCTACACTAATACAACCAAGTTTTCAAAAAAAAAAAAAAAAAAGCAGTTTTTGGTCAAAAAAAAAAAATCTCTCTTTTTGAGATACTAACCCTCTCTTTTGTCTTCATTTTTTTTTGAGAAAAGTTCGATTTCGGCCTCGAAAAATACCGTGACACCGATTTGTCACGGTACTTTGTCACGGAATTTTTTTGAAAGATTCGATTTCGTGACAAAAAAAAATCGATTTCGTGACAAACCAATTTTTTCATTGACACACAAAATTCAATTTCGTGACAAACCGATTTTTTCATTGACAAAAAAAATTCGATTTCGTGACAAATCCAAAAATTCAGTGACAAAAAAATGTCAATGAAAAAATGGATTTTGTCAAGGAAACCGAACTTTTTGTCAAGGAAAAAGTCGTGACAGAAATGGATTTTGTCAAGGAAACCAAACTTTTTGTCACGGAAAAAGTCGTGACAGGGCACTGGGTACTGGGTACACTGGATACAAGGATAAAAGTCGTGAAAGAGCAACCACAGCTCCACATGACAAACACAAAAGTGTCCAGTCACGTGGGGCATGCATGCACTGAGGAGATAATGATCCAACAATTTACAAGAAAGATTACTTAACCTACTGCTGGAAATTGCCAGGTCGTAGTAACACACAAAGTGTGCCTCCGTTCGGGAAGACCGGATATTCTAGAGACCAAAAAGGCCTCAAGAATATCTTCCGGTAGTCAAGGTATAACCGAATGAACGGCCCAAGACCCCCGTGGAGAAGTTAAATGTGTAATGCTATCAGGTAGAAACTGCGACCACTGTCTTACCCTCCTCAATGCATGGTGGAAGATGTCTTTACAACAAATATCCTGTACCCAGGTACCAGGTTCCCAGACCCACGCAGTACCACGTCGCAGTACTACGCAAAATTTACCACCAGACCCTGTCTTTGCACCTTAAGTACAACGCCGCAGACAGGCCAAACATGCGTTGGACTCAGAGGAATGCCTGCTGTGCAGTGTATCAAACATGAGAACCAACTCCCAGCAACAAGGGGCGCCTTTTGGCGGGCGTTGTTGAGGGTGTTTGGGGTGCAAAGTTTTCCACAATTTTGATGCGCGGGTACAGAAGTGTTATCTTGTTCTTTCATCTCTAGGAATGTAAATGTCAATCGCGTTTAACTACCACTAGGGCTTGTTCAGTGAACCCACGAGGGGTCGAAGGGGGTTGGTTATCCCATATCTATCAAAGGTTGTGTCGACCAGGCGAATCCACTATGTTACGCTGTATGATGATAAATCCGAAGAAATAACAGTGCATAGCAACTGCAGGAAGTTTGTTAAAAAGAGTGCCTCACGCTACACAAACCACCACCCGCGATTGACTTAGATGTTATAACAAAGAGAATTCAGAACAAAACAACACCCTGCCCCATACACACTAAATTGTCATGCTTCAAGAGCATGCCTGGGCCAAAATTACTATGACGAAAAGGCAACAAGACCACCCACAAGGAGTGTGAATTGTGCACTGGTTTTCTGGGGGAACAAACAATATTTTCTTGTGTCTAGTCCTCCGTAAGCAGAGGACAGACTTTCCGGAAGGTTTCCAAAGTCGAATTTCTTGCACTAGCTATGCTCCCTGGTTAATGGCTATAGCAGTGACTGACAAAGTGTTCCCACCCCCCTTTCCACCACCATAATAACCGAACTCTGCTTATCAAACCACAATCTGAATCTGCTTCCGTCGCATGCGCTGGTGGATTCGATCTGTTTTGGTGTGTGTAATGGAATGTATGGGTGAGGGTTGGGGTATTAGGTATAGAAACGTGCGCACCCATTAATTTTTTACCGAATGAAAATGAAATCTGCAATGAGTGTCTGCTGCATATCATTTAGTGGGGCTGGCCTCTGGCCAGAGGCGTGCAAGCCTGACCGTGTTCGCGATATACTAAGTCTTGCATAATCATAAAGTTATCATACCTTGTGTCTTCAGTCTCTGCCCTTCGGTTTCTAGACAGCTCAAGAATGGCCTCTTTTGTGTTTGTCAAGTGGCTGTCTGGTCACTTTTCAGTGACTGGCGGGTTGGCTGTCACGACTTTTTCCTTGACAAATTCCATTTTTTTCAATGACATTTTTTTGTCAATGAAAAAATGGATTTGTCACGAAATCGAATTTTTTTTTGTCAATGAAAAAAGTCATTTGTCACTAAATTGAATTTTGTGTGTCAATGAAAAAATCGGCTTGTCACGAAATCGATTTTTTTTTGTCACGAAATCGAATCTTTCAAAAAAATTCCGTGACAAAGTACCGTGACAAATCGGTGTCACGGGTATTTTCGAGGCCGAAATCGAACTTTTCTCTTTTTTTTTTTTAAATATGTGAACCGCCTCCGTTCTCTTACGGTACGGAACACCCACCTCCCACCTTTTTGCATGAGCTCGACTGGGATGCGTTTTAGTTTCAACTGCTCTTTTATTGGGGTGATTTGGCGAAATTTTTTTTTTTGGATGCCAAACATTTTTTGGAGCACTGTACCTTTGGTTGTTTTTTTTTTTTGCCTACCATTCCCTCTTCCCAAAGAACATGAAATTCCTGCTGCTGTTTTTTCGTCATTGTAACCAATAAAATTGCTTTCACATAAAAAGCTTTTTATTGTATCCTACCTTTTCCCCCCCCTTTTTATTTTTTAGCCCTTGCTCCTTCTGATGAGCGCGGTCGAAGGGCTTTTTCCTGGTCAGGGAGCAGACCGCTGAAACCAGAATTTTTTATTTTTAGTAAACACGTAGTATTTGACAAAATGCTCGAGACCCTCGTGAAAAGTCGCGCGTTCGGCGTATCCACCTCCCCGCTTGCTTTCCCCCTCTCTTTTCCCCCCTGTGCTCCAGTGGAAGCGAACAACAAACAACCAAAATTTTTCCTCTTCCCCTTTTTATCCTTTTGAGCAACAAGCAAAGAGTAACGAGTCTCTCGAGCATTTTGACATTTATTTTGAAGGTTATTTTGACTTTTTCCCCCCCTTTTTTTTTTTTTTTTTTTTCTTTTTTCGAAAAAGCAATGAAAGTTCCCGTACAACCACTGCGACAGAGTAAGCCGGAAACTACATTAAAGTTCGCACATCGCTTTGGTTAAGGATCTAAAAAAGCTAAACAAACACAAACACAAAATAGCAAAAACAAAGAGTACAAACATAACAACAAACATTTTCAAATTCCCTCTTCCCAAAACTAATCAAAAAATAAACAGAGCACAAAGCACCTTCAAAACAAAAAACCTTTTCAAACTCCCTTCCCGACAAAAAAAAAAAAAAAAAAAAAAAAAAAAAAAAAAAAAAAAAAAAAAAATCACCTGGCGCCCCTCTCTCTTAGTCTGCGATACAGTGTGTTTCGACACCATCTTAAACAGCTCTCTGTTTTTTCGTTTTTACCTGGTCTTTATTTTGTTTGTGCTTATATCCGGATGGCTGGCATCGTACGTGGGTCATTCGGAGAGGTGCCTGCATGCAACAACTACAGTTTCCTTTAAAGCAATGGAACACACAGTACAACAGTGAAATGTACCAGCCTAAAATTAAACGCAATAAATTGCAAAGGGGCGACAATTCTTAAATTTTTCGAGGGGGGCGTTTTTTTCCCCCCCCCCCCCTCGCTTTTTGTACACATCTGGCTGGGGCTCCAGCAGGTCCCTCCATACACGTAGTGTGCCTGCCTTCAGCACCCAGGGGTAGTATTCCCAGCACCCTCAAGTAGACCTTCATAGAATTTCAGGAGGGAATCCTACGAAAGGGTCCCGGGATGCCATTTTTTATAAATCAGATGTAAACCACGAAATGGATTGTAGGACAGCATGGTTCGGGTGTACACCCCCCGGTCATACCAAGACACTGTTCACGAGAGGTCTTTGTATTTCAAGTCAACTTTTTTTTGGGGCTAACTCAGCGTAAACAAGCAAACTGCACGACAGGAGGTATGTCGTTATACTTTTTTGGTTTACCAATGGTGCATATGTTGACCCTCTCAAATACTTTCAATTCTGTGAACTGAAAGTATGAATCAAAAAAGAATGAATCTAAACCATTGGCTTACGGTGAAAAAACCACAAAAATATATAAGTAAAGTGGTTTACTTCACCGTCATATAGGTGTCTATTTGGAGTACTGTAGCAGGCCACATTATACTCAAAACCCCAGCTGGAACACTTTTCGGGTGACACACCCTCACTCTCCTCACTCACCTCCTCCCGAAGTCGACTGACCTGATTTTGTTTTTATTAGCAAATGAAGGTTTCTTTCTTGTGTACCAGTTTGACCCCATCCCAGCAGGATTTTCTTTAAATCAAAAGCATATTGGCAAAAGGGAAGATAGAATTGGCAGAAAACGTCGCCTGCAAAAAAATTGATTTTTTTTTTCTTTCTTCATTCAGTATTTGTTTTACCACTTCAAACACTCACACAGCGAAAAAACACAACATTTTTGCAGACGAAAAAGAATTTTTTTTTTCTTTTTTCTGGTGGGCCGCCGGCTGACGAGCTATTGTGTACCGTTCAACGCTACGGTACGGGTTAGTCACTGGGGTTCCTTTTACACTGCAGGGTACTTTTGTGCTTTCCATGGCTGGCATCGTGGGTCAGTTGGGTCCTTTGCATTGATAGCTATTCTTTTCTTTTTATGCCATTGTCATATCCTGAAGTCAGATTCTGTGTAGTTTTTTTTTTTATTCCTACAAAGCGTAGCTTAAAGGAGAATTCGTTCCTCAGATACGGTCGCCAATCACCCCTCAAACAGGGTAATTGTGCAATCAACGAAAAAACCTTTTTTCCTTTTACTTACCTATCAGAGTTACTATTTTTTTTTTTGTTGTACAAATACCACTGTCTTCGGTGACAGCCGGCGTTTGTCTTACGTTGATCTAAGGCTTCTACCCAAGGCTTAAGTCATCTTTTTATAAACTTATATTTTTTTTTTGTCGGGCACAGGGGAAAATGGACGTTGTGTGTGTTAGGGATTCCTGGGAAACGCGGGAATTGAGGGACCCTTCGCAAAAAAAGAAAATGTGGGGCAAACTTCACCACCATCGAGTTTGCTGCGTGTTGCATTTTAACAAAGTGGGGTCGGAACCCGGTAAAATATTTTTTGTAAATCAAGTCAAAAGAAAGGGGGGAAAATGTACAAAGAGAAAGAAACCAGTAACAACGCAACACGAACAGAACAACAGTTTTTTTTTTTACCCCGAATAAATATAACCAAAACTTAAATCATGAGTTGGGGACAGCCATTTTTGCGTGAATTTTCTCTCACCAGCGGTCAAAAAAAAAGGCCAAAATTTATTCTGGCTCAAACGTATTTTTCAAAGTACGATATTTTCTTTCTTTGTTACCTTATGTCGGACCATCTCATTCCTTTTGAAGTCAAGTATTTTTCTTTTTTCTTTTTTCTTTTTCAACTTCTCTTTTCTTTGTGATCCTTTCCCCCCCCCCCCCCCCCCTCCCCCCATCCCCTCCTCAGCAGATTCCCGCATTTTTCAAGTATACTTTTGTTATTATTGTCTTTGTTCATTTCCCTTCTATTTTAGATGTGTGTGTTTTCTGAAAGCAAAATGTGGATATAGTTCCTCAGAGGGGAAACTTTTTCCATACATGCATGTGAATTGTACAAAAGAGTTTATAGTGCGCACGACGGTTGAAGTAAATGACTTTTTGGATTTGTGGGTTTACTTTGTGGTTTAACCAGTCTGCAATTCCCATGGAATATCATAGGCTTATTGACGCTATTTTTCACTTTTTACCACCGATTTAAACGGCACACCATCACAATGGGTTACCACCGACCAAGCCCGGCGTCAATCAGCCTATAGTAATAAAATTTATAAGCGACACTCAACAGCTGCTGGGCACGTGGCGAACCCGGCCCGCAAATGCGTTCGACGACCTGATGAGTCTCATGCTTCTGCAATTCCCATTGAATATCGCGTCTAGCTGCGGTCTTCATCGATCCCAGAGCCAAGACATCCACCGATAAGTGCAGTTGTTGTCGCCTGCAGTAGACAGCGCTACTAACAGGGACGCCAAAAGCTCGGAGCTTTGGGAAAATTCAAGTGCAGTTGGCTTATCAACGGCGAAAGCCATAAAGTAAAGACATTCACTTCACCGTCGTGTGGGGGAGGGAGGGGGGTGAAGGTGGAGGGGGGGGGGGGAGGTTACACGGTGGCCATGTTGCTCGGGCAACATGCTATCTTCCTTGGTACGTACCATGCTGCAAACGGTAACACGCTCGAGCATATTACGTACCATGTATTTCATGTATTTTTGGGGGCGAGGGGGGGCGCGCGTAATGGTGGCAGTAATTGTGATGGGCTCCCATCACGATTACTGCCACCATTAGGGGGGGCGGGGGAGGTAGAAATGACAGGTCCCTGCTATTTCAAGCCTTTCATTTTCTTTGTTTTGTTGTTGTTGTTTTTTTTTTTTTTGTTTTTTTTTTTTATTTTTGTGTGAGAGTCCTCCTCATCTCCCCATTTGTTCTCTCTGTCCTAAAGAAAGGAGCCCTTTTGGTGACCAAGCACGAGCAGATTGGGTTCATCTTACAAGCCTTTGTATCATCAAATGTAAACCACGAAATGGATTGGCTTTCTCTTGCATCAGGCCGTACCGTTAACCGCGATAGGTCTCCTAGGCTAAAAGCCTCTGGCCGACAGAACAATGTAGGTAAGGGAAGTCGGCAAACTAGATCCGTAACTTCGGGCTCCATGGTTGTCCACCCCGGTACAAAGCCGGTCATTGTACCAAGGTACACTGTTCACGAGAGTGCTTCTTTGTATTTCAATTATTTTTTCTTTCTCTTCCCCGGACAAAAACGCTCCTCGTTATGCATCAATTTCTCTGTATATGGGCCCAGAAGGAAAATAACGGAAACCAAAAAAGTTGTTCATTTTTTTGAAAGTGATACTTCTTAGGGTGTCTTGCACTTTTCCAAAAGTTTCACAGTCTTAGTGACTGTACCGCGTGTGGTGTGTAGAAGATGCAAAACCCGTTGTTCAATTTGTCCAATATGCAGTGTTTTGTTGAGGGAGCAAGTGTCCCCTTCTAATAAAATATACAGCAAAATGTTCTAGAAATCTGAAGGGCAAAAACCCCTTTTTTTTTTGTGTTATCAAGCATTGACGAATAGAAATGGAAAACGACGGATGGTGCGTGCCCGCTTTAGCGTATTGTTTTTCCACTAACATCACTCACATTCATCAGTGAAAAAACACAAACCTTTTGTACGAGTATGCAATACGTCTGGAAATGAAAGACGCGTTCTTCGGTTGCCATGAGTCTTACCGTTTCCCCTTCCCCCCTTTTGTGCTCCACCTCTCCCCCGTACTTCAGGACGCGGGTTTTTCGGGGTTTTCGGGACTTTTGGGGTTTGAAAAAAAAAAAGGATGGATGCGATCAACAAACAACAAACAACGAATAAATAAAGAAGGGGGGAGTATTTCATTTTTGCGGTGCGATAAACGAAAAAGTGTTTTCTTTATTTCATTTAACTGTCATATCCTGAAGTCGTTTTCTATTTTTTTTCTTCTTTTTTTTTTGGAATCGACCCCACCGCAGGGCTGGGATTGCCTGTGGAAAATGAGCCAAAAACCATGCGAAAAAAAGTCCATTTATTGGTGTGGCTGAAGGGGGGTGATTCGCATTTTTTGCGCACCTTTTGCGCACTTTTTTCACCCCACACCAAAATTCCAGGGCTGATTTGTACTTTTTTGCGCGCTTTTTGCGCCCCCATTCAATCACACCATTTTTTTTCTTCTTCTTTTTTTTTTAGCCCATTTAGAATTATGAAAAATTCCATCTTTGGAAGCACATCCCCACCCTTCCCCCTCTCCCCACGCTTACACAACAGAAAACAAAACAAAAAATGGAAGCAAGCAAAAAAAAAAAAAACAAACATTGTCCAGATATTTAAAAAAAAACCTCAGAATTCAACACAAAACAAAAAAAAATGATCTCTATTTCCCCTCCCTTTCCCTGCCTTTCCTCGCTCCTCCTCCCCCATTTTTTTGTAAAGAAATTCCTGCTACGTCGGCCCAGTACCTACCCGCCTGCCAACGTTTGTCCATGCCGCATTACACGAGTCGCTGTTCTCGAAGGGTTGGCACCCAGGACAGCTCATTCACCAGCTTTCTGGAGATCAGTCGTCTTAGACATCATGGGCTTGTAAGGATAATTACGCGACGAGCTCCGAGGGGCAAAACATGGGAAAATTTTGCGCGCAATTACGTTGTCACGACGCGGGCTCCCCTCGTAATGACAACACCATGGCGCGCGTAATGTCTGTACGAGTCCATGGTGCTAGGTTCTGTGCGAGGCTGAAACCACGGCAAGTCGTCTATCGTCTGCAGGTGAGGAGGCTGTCCTCCAAACCCGCAAAGAAGATGTGTGTGCAGGAGCTACTCGGAGAAAAGGGTAAACAAGAACACCGTTTCTGCTTGTCAATGTGCTGTTCCTCACACACAACACCCACCAAGAAACAGAGAGACAAACAAAGAAAAAACAAAATGGAACTGACGGTTCGTACCTTTGGCAAGAGGCAGTATGCGATTGAGGTGGGTGAGGATGACACAACGGAGAAGTTGCGGGAGAAGGTGGCGTCTGCAACGGGGTTGTGCGAAGACGACTTTCACATGGAGTTTGGAGGGGAGGAAGTGGAGGACATCACGCAGCTGAGTGCTGGAGACACAGTTGTGCTGACAGAGGCGAAGGCGAAGAAGTACGAAGCCATTGCAGCACTTCACGCATTGGGTGAGAGAGACATCACAGCAGGAAGGTTGCGGGTGGTGAGGGATGTGGAAGTGGCCACCTTGCTGCTGCAGGCAGAAGTTGCGACTGCGATTACTAACGACTTCTTCGCAAACAGTGCAGTCACGTCCATTGATTTCAGCAACGTATCTGTTGTGGATGTGATTAGGAAGGGCTTCCTCCGGCACTGCACGTCTTGCACTGCACGTCTTTGACTGCCGTTGACTTGAGTGGCTTGTCTGCACTCACCAGGATTGAGGATAATTTCCTATATTCGTGTTCAGCTTTGACGACAGCGAATCTCACTGGCTTGCGTGCAGTCACCACAATTGGTAAATGTTTTATGCAACATTGCACTGCTTTGACGACTGTCGACCTCAGCAGCTTAAGGTCAGTCACCACAATTGGTGAATACTGTCTATCTGATTGCACAGCACTGACCGCAGTTTACCTGAGCGGCTTGTCTGCACTCACCAGGATTGAGGATGGTTTCCTATTTTCGTGCTCAGCTTTAACGACAGTCAATCTCACTGGCTTGCGTGCAGTCACCACAATTGGTGCACGTTTTATGCAAAGGTGCACTGCTCTGACAGCAGCGGACCTCAGCAGCTTACGGTCAGTCACCACAATTGGTGAATGGTGCCTAGCTGATTGCCGAGCACTGACCGCAGTGGACCTGAGTGGCTTGTCTGCACTCACCAGGATAGACTATTCTTTCCTATTTCCGTGCACAGCTTTGACGACAGTGAATCTCACTGGCTTGCGTGCAGTCACCAGAATTGGGCCCGGCTTCATGAAAAAATGCAGAAACTTGAAGACTGTGCGTGGACTGGGCACGTGTAGCTACGTAGTGCTGTACCATGTGCCTTGGCATGGTGCGTCGTGTCTATGCACGGCAGCTTCTTTGCTTTTAGTGTGTTCTGTGTACTGCGCACACAATGCAGTGAAGGGGTACCTATATGTTAACAGCCTTGACTAAAATCGATACAAGGTGGTATCCGCACGTGAGATATGCATTAGGAGTTGAGACGGAGAGAAGTACACAGTCGAGGTGAGGACGATACCAACTGCGGACATACGGCGGAAGGTGGCGTCTGCAGCAGCGGTTTGTGCGAAGACGGCTTTGGCATGAGCAGTCTTCAAGAGGGTTTTGCATCAGAAAGAGCGCCCTTAACCCCCCATCTTCAACCCCAAAACTCCAGTCCAACAAACGTACTGTGTCTCCTCCCTTTATTTATCACTCCACCCCCAGCGGCACGTTTTTGTTTTGTGTGGGCTACCTGGGTCTTGCCATCTGACTGGTGTCTCTTTTACTCCGCAAGCGTTTTTGTTTAAGGAATTCCCACTACGTCGGCCCAGGTAGCAACCCCTCTCCCCTAATCCCCCCCTCCTTCAACCCCCAAAACAATCCAGTACAAAAAGAACCTACTGTATCTCCCCACCTTTTTTTTTAAATATCAAACCCGTTTTTTTTTTCCTCCCTTTGATTTTTTTTTTTCTCTTTGCCAACTTTCTCCAAATAAAAAATGACCGAAAAAAGCCCCTCACGGAACAAAAACGGCCTCGAAACCGTTGCTACGGGTATTAGCGTCATGGTTCGGTGCAGGCCTTTTAACAAACGAGAGAAGGAATGGTTCCAGAAGAACGGCCGCGAGGAGAAGAGCATCCTCCACTTCGAGGGGAAAACGGTCACGGTGCTGGACCCTGAGAACGACTACGTCCCAAAGGACGCATTTGCGTACCACCAATGTCATTGGAGCTGCACGGACCATGAGAGCGTAAATGGGTTTTCCACACAACAGGACGTATACGCAACCTCCGGCTCTTTACTCCTCGAGCGGGCCTTAGAAGGCTACAATGGCACCGTCTTTGCATACGGCCAGACCGGGTCGGGTAAGACCTACTCCATGCTTGGCGGACCAGGAAACCCTGGGATTTCGTATCTCCTGATCCGCGATTTGTTTCAAAGGATTGACGAAGCGCAGGACACAAAATTTTCAGTGCATATCTCCTTCATGGAAATCTATAATGAGCAGGTCCGGGATTTGTTTTGCAAAAAATCGAAGGCAGGGGAGTATAAACCTGTGAAGATTCGGCAGCATCCGGTGTTGGGGATTCAGGTGGAAGGGTTGGAGCAGTTAAACGTTGCGAGCGCAGCGGAATGCGAAAAGACGATGGAGCGAGGGGTGAACGAGAGGGCGCTGGCGGAGACCAAGATGAACGCTACCTCCTCTCGATCGCACGCGATCTGCCAGATTTCTATTATGCAAGCTAATGCGGACACAGGGCTACGTAGGAATTCTGTCTTAAACGTAGTCGACCTCGCTGGATCAGAGCGGCTCAAAATGAGCGGTGCGACAGGTGTACAACTGGTAGAGGCAAAGAACATCAATCAATCTCTGTCCACCCTCCGAAAAGTCTTCGACGTGCTCATCGACAATTCAAAAAAAAAGACCAAGGCGGTCCCGCCATACCGTGAGAGCATGTTGACGTGGGTACTCAAGGAGAGTCTTGGTGGGAACAGTATCACAACCATGATCGCAGCGGTGTCGCCCTGTGAAGAGAATATCGAGGATACGTACAGTACGTTGCGTTATGCGCAAAAGGCGAAGGCGATTGTCTGCAAGGTCATCCACAACGAACAGCCCAATGCTAAGATGGTCAGCAACCTGAAGGATCAGGTATGTGTTTTTTTCTTTTAGGGTAACTGTATTTTTTTTTTTGTTTCTTGTCAACGTACGTACGATTTTCTGAAATCTGGAAAAAAAAAAGAAGAAAAAAAAAAAAAAAAGTGGCTGGTGCTGCACTCATATTTCAGAGTAAAGGTACTTCAGAGTGTTCTTGCACACACATGTGACCCCACCGTGGAGAGCAATCGGCTCGCGCAATCAAAGGAAAGCAAAGAAAAAGGGGAAGGGAAAAAAAAAAGTTGGGTACCGTGCGCCTGCGGCGCTACCTGTTCCCAGTCAAAAACACCACAATTTTATCCTAGTTTGGATTTTCCGACCTGAAAATGACCCTTGTATACGAGTGTGGGTTCATATTTTGTGGAAAATTAAAGTCACTAAAATTTTGTCCATTTTTCTGTATATCCCCCACCACACAACGGGCGGATTCTGGAAATGCAAATGCCCATGTTTTCGGCAAAATATACACGCATGGGTGGGGCCTCTAAAATCTCGCCCCTCTGCTACCGTGTTTCTACAAGCAAACACTTGGCTCCTTATACTGACGGGTTTTGACCAAAACCAAGAACTTGTCCATTTCGGCAAATTGACCCCACCACACAACGGACGGATTCCGGAAATGCGGATGCCGGTGTTTTCGGGCATTTTCATGTTTTCAGACGTCAGGATCAGGAAGAGAAAATCTGGGTTGTGGGATTTACCTTGCCCTCTTTACGTTACACTCATTTTGACCAAAACCAAGAACTTGGCCATTTCGGCAAAGTGACCCCACCACAGCGCGGACGGATTCCGGAAATGCCAATCGCGGCATGTTTTGGGGCTGAGAACCCACTATTTTTTGAAAACAGCCTGGTTTCTGGTCTTTTGGTGGCTTTTTTTTTTTTTTCTTTTTTTAAACGTACGTACGTACAGAATTTCTGAGACGAAATGACAAGAAACAAAAAAATAAATACAGTTACCCTTACCGGGTTTGCGAAATTTTCCCGGAATTTCCGGAATTTGGATTTCTGGGGACCATTTTTAAATACTTTTTTTTGGCACCATTTTATCTGCAAGCTACCCTTTTTATTGATTAACACCACTTTGCTTCATGGTTGAGTCACACCACCCTATCATCACACCCTATCATCACACCCTTATCACACCCCTCTCACACCACCCCATATAGGTCGAGGAACTTCAAAAGCAACTCGCGGACAAAACCTCAGGCGAGGCTAACGAAGAGACAAAGGAAGAGATCCGGCAAGAGTACGAAAACCAAATCAAAGATGCGGAGGAGGCACTGATCGACGCGGAGAAGGTCCAGGAGGAGCTAGAGTCGAAGCACGAACAGCTCGAGAGTGAGGTCAAGCGCCTGCGCGAGCAGCGCAGCCTCATGACCCTTGAGGTTGAGGAGACCCGCAAGAAGAACTTCTCGGCTGCGTTCCGCTCGGCCTTCCAGGTGTGCAGAGAACGTCGTGACATCAACCGCATCCAGGACACCCTCAAGAAAGAGCTCGTCTCCGAACGTGAAAAGGCCGACACCCTCCACAAGCTCACTGAAGAAGAAAAACGTTCCCTCCAGGTCAAAGTCGACGTTCTCTCCAGCCAGGCCACGCAGATGGAGCGGGACAACAAAGACCTCATGGAAAAGATCCGCTCCTGTTGTTGCAAGGCGCTGCACAGTGAGGTCGAGCAGTTGACAGATGCCTTAAAGGTGTCGCAGACGAGGGTAGCAAATTTAGATCAATTAAAAAAAATTTCTGAGGATGAAAGTTCGCAGCTGGACCGCCGGCTGCGGGCCCGCATCACCGAGCAAACCCGATCCATAGAGGAGCTGCGGGTTGAAAAGGATGTGTACAAAAAGAAGTATCTTGCACTCTCCCGCATGCACGAGGCGGACACAAAGATCATTGAGTCCATGGTGGCAGCGAGCTCGGAGGGCGTCAGCTTTGCCTCGCCCCTGCTCCGCCAAATCGAGGACCGTGTAGAAATATCGCCCGTCCCAGACAGAGAGTCCTCCTCATCCATCCCCCGGTCCTCCTTTGGGGTCCGTGCCTCGGTTTCGCCACCAGGTGCAGTGGCAGCGCCGAGGCTCAGTGCGATACAGCGACGTGCCCAATCGATGCCCAAGTATGTTGTTGTTTTTTCCCCTCAGAGGCGTTGGTTGTGATTACTGTCAACGTTTTTTTTTCACTTTTTTTTTTGATAATCCAGGGTTCTCGCCAGGATTTGGGGGGGTGGAATTGAGGGAAAAAAAATACCCCAAAAATTCCCGGGAAAAAACTTAGGGCAAAGGATCAGTTCCGCTTTCCAGTCTTGTATAATTTTGTCAACAGCTGTTATTCAGCATCTCCCATTGCAATACTCACGAACCCCCTGCCCCACGCTTAAAAATAAGCGTGGATCACCAAGCAAAGTCGCCTTCTGTAGTCCTCCGTGACCTTCCCCTTCAACCTGGTTCCTCTTTTCCTCTAATATGTGCCAGGGTAGTCGTCGTATATATTTCCTTCAGCATATGGGCTGCCTGAGGGCTTCCGTTGCTACACAAAGTTGTGTATCGGTCTGTAGAAAACTTCTATGTCTGCGCGCGTCGCCTTCTGAATCGTGAGTGCGACTGTGCTTTTAAGACCCTCTGCAGTTTTAGAATTTACTTTTTGAGCTTAGCTTGAGAGGATCGCATAACCGCGGTACGGCAATCTACTTCCAAAACTCCATTTTTCTCGGGGGAGACATGATTGAGTTCCTTGGCGCGAACCCTGTCAGTGTTTAGGTCAAAACTCCCCACGTACCAACTAAAGAGAAAAAAAAATTATTATTCCTCCCTCACAGCGCCAATAGTCAGGGAACCACAAACAAAAACGCTTTTTTCGGCAAAAGAACATAAAACCAGAGAGCACTACATCGTACGTGCCAAAAAAGTCGCCCTACACCGGCTTGGAAAATGACATCATCCGTGATTACGCCCTGGAATCCCGCGCAGCTGAGGCTGTGCGATAACGAATGTCAATCAAGGTGAGCAAAGCACACTTTTTTCCCCCCTTCTTTTATTATGAAATGGATGTAGGACTGCATGGTTGGCACCAAAGATGCACTGTTCTACGAGAGGGCTTTGTATTTCAAGTCATTTTACTTGCGATAAAACGAAAACGTGTTTTTCTTGTCTTTCATTTATGCTTTATGCTTTACTGTCATATCCCTGAATTCTATTTTTTTACAATTACCACCACACAGCGCACATAGCGATGCAGCGATACCATCTGTTACTGTGACCAAGCAGACACCGTCAGAGAGCGGCCTTGTGAACGCATTACTGGATAGCATCAGCTCGTCGATTTAGGGCCGTGTTTTTTTTTTTTTTGGCTGGCATCATACGTGGGTCAGTGCCTGCATCAATAACCACAGTTTTTTTTTTGTGTCACCTCATGAAGGAGGAAATAGAAACAACGCACTTTGAACACACTTTGTGGTTCTAGGGACGAACCGCGCTGCAGAAGCCACTCCTCACCAAAACAGGTCGAGGTGTGTGCGTTTCACCACAACCTCTCCCATGGGTTTTATTGTGTGATGAGTGTTAAGTTTCTATTTCCCGTGGAGTTGTCAGTGCCCTGCATCCCAGAGGCGTATTGCACTATCAACTTTGCCTTTTTTTTTTTTGTGTGTGCTGTATCGTTCCTTGAACGTCTTGTGTGTTTTCTTTCTTTGAATGGAAAGTATAATATTATGAAAAGTAGTTTTTGTGTGGTGTTTGAAAAAGCAGGTGTGTGTAGTGTCTAAGGGGAAGCAACATTGTCCAGTGTTTGGCAGTGGAGCAATGTACCACATGATATAGAATAGCTTTTTTGTTTTTTTTTTTTTTTTGTCTGGAAGCAAGCAGGTGTACAGTGATTGTCGATAGAGAAATAAATGAGTGCAGATCTTTTTACCGAGGTGCACGGCGGTGAAGTAAATGACTTGACTTGTAGTTTTCACCGTTGGTTTACAACGGTGAAACCACAAAGTCAAGTCATTTACTTCACCGCCGTGTGGTAAAAAATGGGCGAGAGGGGGTATGTGACAATTACTGTGTGTCTGACCAGAGTCAGAGCCTTTTCTCCCAAAAGCCCATACTGCTGCAGTGTGTGGTTGTGCATAGAATAGCACCGAAGGACGCGTGATTTTGTTCACGGTGGCCCAGCGGACCCTTTTGGGGGTACCCCCGGGGGTACCCCCAAAAGGGGTACCCCGCAGGGTAGGGTACCACACAGGGTAGGGTCCGCGGGGGGTACCCCCTCGCGTGGGCTACCCCAGGGGGTACCCCACAGGGTTGGGTAGGGTCCGCGCGGGGTACCCTTTGGGGGGTTTGGGGTACCCCGAGGGGTACCCCCCAGGGTCCGCGGGGGTACCCCATGGGGTACCCCTCAGGGTCCGCGGGGGTACCCCATGGGGTACCCCCGCGGACCCTGGGGGGTACCCCCCGGGGTACCCCCTGCACACCCGGTGGCTATTGCCTCCCAGGGAAAGGGACTCTCAAAAAATTTTTTTTGCCCTATATAGGCCTAATTTCGACGATTTGAGGCCATTAAAAGCAAAAATTGGCACTTTTGAGCATCTGTGGGGGTCTAAAACGTGGTTTTGCGCAGCCGATTTTTCGTGGTTTTTTTACCAAAGACAAGTCGATTTTTGACCAATTTTTCATGAAAAATGTGAAGGAAATCGCTTAGGAACTTAGCTGTGTACGTGTTCTAGCTACTGCATACACCGCGGGGTATAACCAAAATGACCGTATTTTGGCTGAAATTTCGACTTGACAATTTTTCCTCGATTTGGTCAATCTGAGGTTTTGTTTGGGGTTTTTGGGCCATTTTATGACCAACCACGCCCGCATACGTGGGAAATTACGCGCGCAATGACGACGTCACGGCGTGGGGAGCTCGTAATTACGAGGGGTGCTCCCGTGATCCTTTGAGGCCATTAAAAGCAAAATTTGGCACTTTTGAGCATCTGTGGGGGTCTAAAACGTAGTTTCGCGCCCGAAAAGTCGTGATTTTACCAAAGACGCGTCGATTTTTGACCCAAATTTTTTTTTCTTCTCGCCCAAAATCGGGCGTGGTAGGTCATAAATGGCCCAAAAAATACAAAGCCTCAATGAGCAAATTGTGAAGAAAAAAAAAATTGGTCGAAGTTTTGGTCATTTTTACCATGTGGCAACAAATAGAATGCAGGTATCAGTATCAGTGGGATTGTTCGTGCAGTGATGTTCTCGTACCTGGAGAGTAGGCCGAGCGAGTGCTGCAAGGTATGTTTTTAAGCCCCGGTTTTTACACCCCCGCTCCCCCTTTTCGCCTTTGTCCCGCTCGGATGTAAATCGAAGCATATTTTTATTGTCAAAATTGTCACTTTTACTTTTTTATCATGGCATCTCGTAACCTCTACAACTCTTTTACGTCAGGGAACCGGATGAGGTGCTACTTCCGGACTGAGGAAGGGCAGTCTTTTACTTTCTTTTTTGCATGGAAGAGGTACGGAGCGGCTTCTTGTTTGTTTGTTTGATTTTTTTTGTTGTAGTCTCTACTTTTGCACTCAATTTCTCTCAACAGGTACCCGAACCGACGACCCTTCATCGTGACAGCGAAACAGTGCCGATGGAAGAGCTGGTGCAATTATTGCAAACCGGGTGGGGACCGCAAAAGTTGGGTTTTTAAACCAATTTTTCCATTAACCCACCCCATAGACCGCCCCAATTATTATGAAACTCTTAGTCAGTCACTGCTATAGCCATTAACCCAGGGAGCATAGCTAGTGCAAAAAATTCGACTTCGGGATCCGAAAAGTCTGTCCTCTGCTCTTGCGGAGGACTACAGTAGGCACAAGAAAATATCGCGTTCCCCCAGAAAACCAATTTTTGTCACAGTAATTTTTGCCCAGGGCATGCTCTTGAAGCATGGCGGCTTGGTGTGAGAAGGGGCAGTGTATTGTTTTGTTCTTTTTGTTCTAGATTTCAACGGTTGTTAGAACGAGTCAAGTGGATGCTTATCTAAACACTGACTTTAGTACAGACCCGAGAGATCAGATATGACTTTGAGGAAAGAACAAAGCAATGCATCTGTACCCGCACGCCAGGTTGTAGTTACTTCAGAATTTTCTTAAATTTGCGCGAAAGAGAGCGGGGGCAACTCCTTTGTGTCATGAGTCCGCTGTGCAGCACAAAGCGAGGAACCTTAAAACACTACCTGCGTGGTGGCTGAATTCACATCCCTTAGAATTACCAGAATTCAGCCTTTGTTGAAGTAACGTACATACTTGTATGTGCGTGTCACGCTTCTCCACCCTTAAATGGGTGCACTGCTTCACTGCAGCGGGTAAGCCTCTCTCGACTAGTGCGAACTTAAGAATGTTCTGCTGCAACTTACCAAAATCGATTTTCTCACCCCAAACACCCGCAACACCCCACCTGCTACTTCGGTAGCCTGTGTTGTTGGGAGTTGGTTCTCATGTTGATCCCCAGTGTCTTGCACTGCTTCTTCTGAGCCCAACGCTGTTTGGCCTGTCGACGGGGTAATAAATACGAAGACAGGGGGGCGGTGCCAACAATTTTCCGATGATGTAACGTTTATCTGATTGATTTATCGTTTGATATACCTTGTGTGTCCTTCTTCATGCACACCAAGCAACATATATTGAACGGTATTTTCAAGCGATACTTCGTTATGTCATCGGGGGGCGGACCCCGCGCGGACCCTTGACTCTGGCACTCTGGCTGTACCTGTGTACCTGTGTACCTGTGTACCTGTGTACCTGTGTACCTGTGTACCTGTGTACCTGTGTACCTGTGTACCTGTGTACCTGTGTACCCCCAGTGCCAGTCAGGGTCCGCGCGGGGTACCCCATGGGGTACCCCTCAGATTTGGGGGGTACCCCATGGGGTACCCCATGGGGTAGTCTGGGGGGTACCCCATGGGGTACCCCCCGCGGACCCTACCCTAAGGGTAGGAATGGGCCACCGTGTTTTGTTTTGAAAAAAAAAAAAAATTAATTTATAATTCAAACCAAGGTGACTAAGCACGAGAGGCTTAGGGTCATCTTATTAACTTTTCTTTTACATAGATAGTGGTAGGAAGATACGTGAGCATGACTCCATCTGGGGAAGTGGTCCGTGGAGGCTGTTTTTTTTTTTTCAAAAAAAAAAAAAATGTACCGTTTTTTCACCCACCCAACCGGACCCAACACAGCCCATCTAAACCCACTTGGGTCAATTATACCCAATTATACCCAATTATACCCAATTATACCCAAGTACAGCCCAATTTTGCCCAATTACGCCCAATTACAGCCCAATTACACCCAATTACACCCAATTACAACCAATTACACCCAGTCACACCACTAGTACAACTCAGGTGTTTTTGAGGGGGGCTTACCAGGGGGTGACCTGTTTTGCTTGCTCACACGGTGGGGTCCAGCCTCTGAGCGGGTCAAACGGGATACTCAACTAGAGGGTGTGACGACACCCGCTTTTCGGGTGTGGCACCGAAAAGTGGGAACGCCTATGACGGGCGGGTTTTGGTAACCGGACAGGGGACTGCATGCCTTCCAGATATTTTGTGCCACTACATGCCCACTCAGCCTTCTTCCTCACATACGTACATAGGTCATTTTTACCTGGTAAAATTGTAACACTGGTGGCATGCTTCCCAGCACACCAGCACATAGAAAACCGGTAAAAACACATGTGATCTGTGATAGTCAAAAGTACAAAATTCCTTCGCCAATGCATTATTTGGGTATTTGTTTTACCTGGAGAATATGGTCAGACCACTCTTCAGACCACCTGGCGTTTACCCCAATAATAACACTTTTTCATACTATTTTTTACCGTGGAGTTTGTGTAGCGGTACAGGTAATGGTTTTCGGAAGTTGGCTTTGGCAATCAGGTTGTTTGTGTACTGTGTACTGTGTACTGTGTACTGTGTACTGTGTACTGTGTACTGTGTACTGTGTACTGTGTACTGTGTACTGTGTACTGTGTACTGTGTACTGTGTACTGTGTACTGTGTACTGTGTACTGTGTACTGTGTACTGTGTACTGTGTACTGTGTACTGTGTACTGTGTACTGTGTACTGTGTACTGTGTACTGTGTACTGTGTACTGTGTACTGTGTACTGTGTACTGTGTACTGTGTACTGTGTACTGTGTACTGTGTACTGTGTACTGTGTACTGTGTACTGTGTACTGTGTACTGTGTACTGTGTACTGTGTACTGTGTACTGTGTACTGTGTACTGTGTACTGTGTACTGTGTACTGTGTACTGTGTACTGTGTACTGTGTACTGTGTACTGTGTACTGTGTACTGTGTACTGTGTACTGTGTACTGTGTACTGTGTACTGTGTACTGTGTACTGTGTACTGTGTACTGTGTACTGTGTACTGTGTACTGTGTACTGTGTACTGTGTACTGTGTACTGTGTACTGTGTACTGTGTACTGTGTACTGTGTACTGTGTACTGTGTACTGTGTACTGTGTACTGTGTACTGTGTACTGTGTACTGTGTACTGTGTACTGTGTACTGTGTACTGTGTACTGTGTACTGTGTACTGTGTACTGTGTACTGTGTACTGTGTACTGTGTACTGTGTACTGTGTACTGTGTACTGTGTACTGTGTACTGTGTACTGTGTACTGTGTACTGTGTACTGTGTACTGTGTACTGTGTACTGTGTACTGTGTACTGTGTACTGTGTACTGTGTACTGTGCGGAAATTGACCAAAAACGAGAACTTGTCCATTTCGTCAAATTGACCCCACCACTGGCCGGACGGATTCCGAAACTGCAAATGCCGCTGTTTAAAAGCAGCAGGTTTACGCAATTTCTTGCAGGTCAAATGGGGGAAACGGTACACGTGTCCTCCATTCTCGCATTATGTGCAGCATTTGTGACCACTCACCAAGGCATCTTTTTCATCGCCGTTTTCGATTTTATATTGATTTGTAGGGAAACAGCACAGAAGTGGGGAAATTTGGGGGTGTGGGGACCGAAAAGCAAGTCAAAAGTGCAAAAAACGGCATTTTTACCCAATTTCACCCAATTACGCCCAATTACAGCCCAATTACACCCAATTACAGCCCACCGACACCTGGAAAAAACGGTACAAAAAACGAAAAAAAAAAAAGTGGAGTTGAAATACAAAAGCCCGGTGACAGTGTACCAAGAATCTGAGGTATCTTGGGGCATTCTTCGAAGCTGTATTTCTTTCAGCAACGTGTATGGTGTGGCTGAGGGGGGGTGCTATTTTGTGCTACTTTCTGCTACTTTCTGCTACTTTCTGCTATTTTGGGGTCGTCAGCCACACCAGTGTATCTTTTTTTTTTTTTTAGATGTGTGCGGTTTTTTTCTTCTTCTCTTTTTCTTCTTTGTTCGTTTGGTCTTCACTATTTGTTCTTTCCAGTTCTTCATTTCCAGTTCGGGTGATGGAATGGGTGGGCAGTGACCTTTTCTCCAGTGGCGGATAGAGTGATTCTCAGATTCTGTACCCTTTTCCATGTATGCCCAGTCGTGTGTGTCTGATGGTTCTGCATCAATGCCTTCCATTTTTTTTTCATACAACACCCCGGGGGGTTCGATAACCCCACGGAGTGTCAGTGCCCGCGTTGCCCAGAGACGTTTTGCACTATCAACGTCACTTTTTTTTTCTCTCCGAGATGTAAAATGTGAAAGGCACAACCATCTTTTTTTTGTTTTGTTTTTCTAGCTGGTCTTGAGCAGCGAGGTAGGTTCATCTTACACACACAGTGCTCTCACAGATCCTCCACAAAAATTCCCCCGCCCCACTTTCTTCGTAAGCAGGCCCTTCTCGCCCCCCTCCATGGGTCCTGAACTACACAAAATGTATTAAATAATAAGTGTTCAAAGCCTCTCTCTCTCCCCCTATCCCTTACTACTTCCACGTACTTATTAGAATTGTTGTCCCCTCATGCTGCTCTCCCCCCCCCCCCCTTCTTCACGTGTCCAAATGTTTGACGCATAAAAAGTCAATATAAACAAAAACCGCTCCCGCCCCCCGCCCTCTTTTTTGTTTTTCTCTTTTACTGCAATAATGTCTCAGCGTCCCCTCATCTTCGCCTAGAGAGGAGTAAGTCTTCTGGAATGAAGCGCCATAGAGGGTGAGAGTCCCGTCCTTCCTCCTAACGCCTGCTTCTGCTGCAGAGTCCTGCGGTTCTGCTCGGTGGTTTCTTTTGCACGTTGCCGCCAGCTCCAGGTTCTTTGCCAAACTGATGTGTCGTATGGCATGGTGTCCTTTGGGAAGAGTGCTGGTGCTTCTTCTGGTGTTGATGGGGTGTGTGTGAGACCATATCCGTCTCCGTCACCGTCTGTGGTGGATGGCACGTCCATCGTGGTATTGTTGGAGGGTGCTTTCTCTGTTGGGGGAAGTGTGTTCAGGAGAGAGCCTGTAGTGTGTCCATTTGGCCCTGCATGGCTTTTGAGTTGTTCTGCTGTGGAGTGCGTTGTGGGCCTCCAGCACCCTCTCCTCTTTTCTCGGTGGGATGTGGGCGGGGTGGTGTGTCACTGTGTGCTGGTTGGTGGGTAGTGTCGGTAGCAGTCGGTTCGCTGCCTGGTTGATGAGTGCTGTCGTTGTTGTTGGTTTATCCTGCGGCGTTGTTGTGTGAGGTTTTTTTTTTTTTTCAAAAAAAAACCCCCTCACACAATAAGATACCTCTCCCCACCCAAACACCCCACAACTTAAATGATGTGTTCATCAACCCTACCCAAAAGGGCCATGTTCTGCGCAAGAATTACCCTCACTATATATGGTGTGGCGGAAGGGGGAGGGTGCTATTTTGTGCTATTTTCTGCTGTGTTGGGGTCGTCCACCACACTAGGCCTCAAAACTACCCTACCCAACCCTCCTTACCCCCACAGAAAGGGGGGAACACACCCCACCTGAAGCTTTTCGTTTTTGCTTTTTGCGTATTTCTTTTTTTCACGGGTCAGGAAAGATCTTTTGTCTTTTTTTGTCTTTTTTCGAGAATCTCGGGAGAAAAAAAAAAAAAATCAAGATTTTCAGGATTTTTGTCTTTTTTTTTCAGGATCTCTCGAGATCTTTGAGATCTTTGAAAAATCCTGGAAAAAAAAGGAAAAAAAAGGAAAAAAAGAGAAAAAAAGATGAAAAAGATCTTGAAAATCTTTTTTTTCTCAAAAAAAAGATAAAAAAGATTTTTGGGATTTTGAAAAATCTTTTTGGGAAAAAAAAAAAAAAAGATTTTGAAAATCTTTTTTTTTTTTTTCAAAGATTTCTCAAGATCTCGAGATTTTTCATGAAATTTCATGGATTTTTCCAGGATTTTTCAGGATTTTCCCAGGATTTTCAAATCTTTTCTCTTTTTTTTTTTCTCCCAAAAACACGGGTCAGGAAAGATCTTTTTTTTTTTTTTTTTTTTCGAGAAAAAAAATCCTCTTCTCCCGAAAAAAAAAAAAAAAAAAGATTTTTGGGAGAAAAAAAAAAACACGGGTCAGGAAAGATCTTTTGTCTTTTTTTGTCTTTTTTCGAGAATCTCGGGAGAAAAAAAAAAAAAATCAAGATTTTCAGGATTTTTGTCTTTTTTTTTCAGGATCTCTCGAGATCTTTGAGATCTTTGAAAAATCCTGGAAAAAAAAGGAAAAAAAAGGAAAAAAAGAGAAAAAAAGATGAAAAAGATCTTGAAAATCTTTTTTTTCTCAAAAAAAAGATAAAAAAGATTTTTGGGATTTTGAAAAATCTTTTTGGGAAAAAAAAAAAAAAAGATTTTGAAAATCTTTTTTTTTTTTTTCAAAGATTTCTCAAGATCTCGAGATTTTTCATGAAATTTCATGGATTTTTCCAGGATTTTTCAGGATTTTCCCAGGATTTTCAAATCTTTTCTCTTTTTTTTTTTCTCCCAAAAACACGGGTCAGGAAAGATCTTTTTTTTTTTTTTTTTTTTCGAGAAAAAAAATCCTCTTCTCCCGAAAAAAAAAAAAAAAAAAGATTTTTGGGAGAAAAAAAAAAAGAGAAAAGATTTGAAAATCCTGGAAAAATCCTGAAAAATCCTGGAAAAATCCATGAAATTTCATGAAAAATCTCGAGATCTTGAGAAATCTTTGAAAAAAAAAAAAAAAGATTTTCAAAATCTTTTTTTTTTTTTCCCCCAAAAAGATTTTTCAAAATCCCAAAAATCTTTTTTATCTTTTTTTTGAGAAAAAAAAGATTTTCAAGATCTTTTTCATCTTTTTTTCTCTTTTTTTTCTTTTTTTTCCTTTTTTTTCCAGGATTTTTCAAAGATCTCAAAGATCTCGAGAGATCCTGAAAAAAAAAGACAAAAATCCTGAAAATCTTGATTTTTTTTTTTTTTCTCCCGAAAAAAGACAAAAAAAGACAAAAGATCTTTCCTGACCCGTGCAAAAATCTTTTTTTTTTTTTTTTTTTTCGGGAGAAGAGGATTTTTTTTCTCGAAAAAAAAAAAAAAAAAAAAAGATCTTTCCCGACCCGTGAAAAAAGAGAAAAGATTTGAAAATCCTGGAAAAATCCTGAAAAATCCTGGAAAAATCCATGAAATTTCATGAAAAATCTCGAGATCTTGAGAAATCTTTGAAAAAAAAAAAAAAAGATTTTCAAAATCTTTTTTTTTTTTTCCCCCAAAAAGATTTTTCAAAATCCCAAAAATCTTTTTTATCTTTTTTTTGAGAAAAAAAAGATTTTCAAGATCTTTTTCATCTTTTTTTCTCTTTTTTTTCTTTTTTTTCCTTTTTTTTCCAGGATTTTTCAAAGATCTCAAAGATCTCGAGAGATCCTGAAAAAAAAAGACAAAAATCCTGAAAATCTTGATTTTTTTTTTTTTTCTCCCGAAAAAAGACAAAAAAAGACAAAAGATCTTTCCTGACCCGTGCAAAAATCTTTTTTTTTTTTTTTTTTTTCGGGAGAAGAGGATTTTTTTTCTCGAAAAAAAAAAAAAAAAAAAAAGATCTTTCCCGACCCGTGTTTTTTTTGAAAAAAAAATCAAAAAAAATGCATCGCGAAGAAGAGGCCGACAAGAAGCGAGGAGGGTCTGTCGTGTCCAGCCGTGTCCTCTCCCGGCAGCGTGTGGTGGGGCATTTTGTTGGCGGGAACGACCATCTTGGGTGCTGCGCGGACGGTGCCTTGCTCTTCTCCGCTGGGTCTCTCCTCGTCGCGCACGACTGGAAACGCGATACACATCGTGTTTTGCTGCCTACAAAAAAGATTGTATCCTGCGTCGCTGCACATCCTACTGCCGCTCATATTGTTGCCTCCGCTGAATCGAGCGGCCTTCACCGCATCACCGTCTGGGATCTCAAAAAACGTGCCTCTGAGAATGTGATGAGGCTACACAAAAAGCGGGTGGCCGCAGTCGCATTTTCAGGGGACGGTTCTCGGCTGATCTCCTGCGGGGGTGGGGAAGTGTACGTATGGAGGTGGAAGACCTCTGCTGCAGCCACGTTGCATACGTTGGGATCACCCTTTTCGTGTGTTGCTCCAATGGCACCGTGCAACATGGGGTTTCTTGTGTTCGGGACGGATTCGCTCCTGGAGGCAGTGCCGTTTGAGGCGGACAAAAAAAAGGGAATGCCGAAGTTTAGGTTTCGAGATATCGATGGGCGTACCTCCGTGAATTTTGTTGCTGCAGCACAACATAGTGATGGGCACGTTACTGTTGCGGTGACCCAGGAGGCTCACATAGCCGACTTCAAATCGGACGGAAAATTGGTAAAATGGGTGCGAGGCTTGCGTTCCGACGATCGAAAGCAAGGGGTTCACGTAACAGCATCGAGTATAGGACCCAGATGTATTTGCATTGGTGCGTCCAATGGAAAAATCAATGTGTTTGACGCAGACACCTTTGGCTTTCAGTTGTGTATTACCGAGAGAAGCGGGCAGTTGCATGCGAGCAACCCTGTTGCGGCAGTGCGGGTGGATACCGCGGTGAACGTCACGATCCATGCGGTGTACATGGACAAGACCTCGACCCACGTTGAGTTAACCAGCCCAGACAGAGGTACCAAGCTCCTCAAATCCTCTCAAACAACCCGCGCTATCCATGGCACCGCAGTATGGGGTATGGCCTCAGCCGTCTCCCCGCAGGGTGCATTATACCTCGCGTCTTGCTCAGAGGACGGCAGGATCTTGCTTTGGCTGTTAGGAGGGGTCGGGGATAAGGTGAAGTCCGCCTGGCTGTCGCAATGCCTGGTTGAGTACCGTGAGCGGAACGGTGCCGGGAGTGATGGGGAATGCCAGCTGCGAACCCTCGCGGTAGATAAGGAGATTTGCACGCTTGCGGTCGGAGATAAAGCGGGGAATGTGTACGTTTTTTCGGTGGATGTGACGGCATCAGAGCCGGCGTGGTTGACCCTCCTCTCTGTCATCGAAGCGCATGACGCAGAGGTGCAGCAGCTCAGCTTTATCCGCCCCTCCGACCGTTCTTCAAACTTTCTGTATCTGCTTTCCTGCGCTCGCGACGGATTCATCCATTTTTACCACTATTCAGATGACATTGAGACGCTCGATTCGGGCCGTCCCTGCCATACTTTGCTTCACACCTTTTCTCATGGTAGTGGTCGTGCTATTACTTCGGTTTATTTGAAGGAGGTGGCGCACGACTCTTATTTATTGGTGTCAAGCAGTGCGGACGGGAGAATCACCAACGAAGCCTTTACGATCGAAGGCAATACAATCAACGTCACCTCAGAACCTTCAATCCAAGGAGACAGTGCTGTCTTGGATGCGTCGCCTCATCCGGGAGGCGCCTTTTTGTTAACAGTCGGCAAAGCAGATATGGTAACGGTACGCCACCTTGCACGCTCCGGCGCTATCGGTCAAGCATACCGAAACTACAGAGTACACAGCGGCAAAGGACATTATTTAGTTCGCATCGATCCTACCGGGAGATTCGCGGCCCTCGCCTCCTATGATGGTACCGTCACCCTCATTGATTATCTCACCGGAACCCTTCTCGCACAAACCCCTGTTTCTGGTGCCCAACCTACCTCTCTTGCTTGGGTGCAAAGTACGTCGCCTCAATCTGAATCTGAGGCGCGTCTGCAGCTTATTGTAGGGGATGCGGAGGGGTGTTTGACAGTATGGAAATGCTCTGCGGCGGCTGCGGCAAGGTTGTTGGAGGAAGGGGCAGGGTTAGCCAATCCTGCACCCGCTCCTCAAGCAACCACCGCAGCGCAACGACGACGGTCCACCCAAGACAACATCGCGGCGCAGCTCCCCCCACCTCCTCAGGACCCACGCCTTTTCAACAGCGGGGTGCTCCGAGATGCTGGGGTCGGAGGAAAATGGCATACCGCCGCATATCAGGCGTTCGTAACAGATCAAAAACAGTTTCCCGAAATGGACACCCGCTCCACCATGAGCAGTGTCTGGGGGAGCACCTCGGGAGGCCACCCGACCCTTCCCGAACGGCATCACGAAGACCCCATGGAAGCGATCGACAGCTTTCCAGAAGTCTGCTCCGGCAGTGATGATGAGGCAAATCGCAGTGGAGCGGGAGGGGGAGGGGGAGGAGGAGGAGGGGGGGTCGAGCTCACCAGAAGGTCCCTCTGTGCAACCAGTGATATCGAGGCGCTATTAACCGGAATTCGCGCACCATCCCCTTCAGTACAACCAGAGCAAATGAAAGGAGACAATGTGCCGCCAATGAGAAGGTCGTTGACATCAAAATGGATGCAGGATCATAAAGGCAGTTTTGCGGATATTGTGAAAAATATCGATCTGGCGGGGGAGAATGAAGGGAAGAGAGAGCGAACACCAAGCGATCCGCACCCTTCGATTTCTCCGTACCCTGATGAATTGGTGGTTGAAGACCTGATGGGGGATGAAGATATTCTTAGCCCATCGGAGTCTGAAAAGCGAGCGGTGGAAGCAGGGGTTGCGGCGGAAGAGAGTGCTGCAACCGCCGCTGCCGCAAAAGCTGCTGCGGAAGCTGCTGCGAAGGCTGCGATTGATGCGGAAATCGCTGCAGAAATTGCGGCACAACAAGCTGCCGAAACTGCGAAGGCTGCCTTCGAACATCACCTCCTATCTCTTCAAGAAGAAGAGACTCAGTTACGACCTTCTATTACAACACAAGAAATTCAAATTCGAGACGATTTTGCGACCCTCTACATCTCCGAAGCACGACTCGCAGAGAAAAAGGAAAGAGAAGCCGAACGGAGACGACTGGAAGCGGTGCGGGCCGAGCTTGCGCATCTCCAACAAGAAGAACGGGAGTCAACTGGAGTACAGGAACACTCCGAACGCTTAGAGATTCATGCTGCCGAGGCGCAGTTCCGCGCACAGCTTGGCATGCAATATCGTGAGTCCTCCGCCACCATCACTGCGATGCTATCACCACCACCTCCTCAAGCCTCAGCCATCCTCCCCATTGGTGGCGTTATGGAGACCTTGCCGCAGGAGGATATGATGGGAGGAGGAGGAGGAGGGGGAGGTGATGGTGTCAGAGACTCCCCCGACACCCCGCTGTCGCCGTCAGACGTGAAGCAGATTCTTGCGCAGAGGAGGGTGGAGTATCTCGCTCGCGGGGCAGGGGAGGAGAGGAAGGGGGTGGGGGTGGAGGAGGAAGAGGAGGAGGAGGAGGGGGTGAGAGAAGAGGAGGCAGCGGAGGTGCAGCCGGTGCGGTCGTCGTCGCCGAAGATCCCGCCGCAGGAGGTATGAGGGGGGGGAGAAAATGAGGGGGAAAAATATAGTTTAGTGCCCTAGTGTGAGGTTGGTTTGGGAAAATATATTTTTGTTTGCAATGATCCCCGTTTCATCTGGCTGATGAGGTGGAAGGCGGGAGTAGCACATATCAGCTGTAAACCACGAAATGGTTGGGGTGTCCACCCACCCGGTACACCCGGTCATACCAAACACTGTTCACAAGAGAGCTTTTTGTGTTTCAACTCTACAAAAGACAGCAATAAAAAAAAATCCATTTCAAAACCCTCTACAGCCCGCACACCAACCAGCTACGCAATGCCACACCGACCCGGCACGCACCAGCATGGAGAGCCTCCCCTCTGTCTCGCAGCACTCCATCTCCCTCGCCGCCTCCACCGCACGCCTCTCGCAGAGCGTCGCTGTGCGCAACTCCGCCGCCTGCAAGGAGGGCCTCGACAAGCTGGTGGAGGGGATGAGCGCTGTGTGCGAATCGCTTGGGGTCAGCGTCCTGCCATACGGGCGTGGCGGAGGGGGTGCTGGGTTCGACACAGTGCACACCACGTCTTCCTCGGTGTCGCTCCCACACCGACGGTCCTCCTCAGCAGAGGACGACACAGCAGCGGTGTTGACATGGATGCGTTCTACCATTGACGGCTTTCTCGTCCCAGAGGAGCTTGCGTCCCCGGGGTGTGATGCAAGCATGGTGAGTCTGCCGACGCAATATGGGGGCGGTGGTGGTGGGGGTGTGCACAGCCTTGGTGCCTCACACTCCAGTCTCAGCCTCCCTGTCGCAGATGGAAACAGCGGGGTTGGCGGTGCAAGTGCGAACCCAAACGTCGCAAACCAACAAGAACTCATGATCCAAGAAGTTCTCCGCAGACTTCAATCCGGACAAGCCCTTCCATCTCAGTGAAAAAAAGGGGGGGGATGGGTGGAGGGGGAGAGGAGGGGAGGGAGGGGAGGGGGTTTTTGGAGAAAAGGTGTGAAACTAAAACAGAGTCTTTTTTTCTTCTCCAAAAAGGGAAACAATACCATACGTAAGGAAAAAAAGGGGTGTGTGTAGGGGAAGGTGCTTGCCAAAAAGGAAAATGACCCTCTTCCTCTCCGCTCTTTTCTTCTGTTCTTAACCACGTTGTTTTCTGGTGTGTGTGGGAGAGGCATACGTTACAAAATATTTTTTGTTGGACCAGGGACTGTCTGTTTTATTTCAAGGTGACTAAGTGACAAAGAGGCTTAGGGTCATCTTATTAACTTTTTCTGGTTTTTTTTTAAAAGTCTCGTGTGGTTGTCAAGAACCTTCAAGATGTCTCTTTTATTGGGCCATCTAAGATCGTCTCTGTGAGACATGCAATAATCGATACCACCCCTCAACGATTTTTTTTTCCCTTCAAAAAAAAAGCAGCTATTTTAGAAAATTAACCAAGAAAAGATATTGAGCAAAAACTAAACTAACATTTTGCCACTTGATTTGTCCTCACTAATCTACTACTGAGTCTTTTTTCGTTGACCGCAGCCATTTTAGGAAGCCATTTAGGCTCTTACCCTGGGTGGCGCACATAATAATTGATTGGGGGAGGGAAATGATTCAAAAGGAAAAAGCGTGAGGACAAATTTACCGTTGGCTAATCAAGTTCAGTTTCTAATAACACTGCGTGTAAGCAAAAAAAAAAAAAAAACACGAAAACAAAACGGGGCCGCTCGAGCGTGAGTGCTCCAACCTATCTGAGCACGCACACAGAATTGTTTTTGTCCAAAAAAAAATTTTTTTTTCTCAACTGAGGAAAAGTAGCTCTGAGCAAACCCCGTGGAAGAAGTGTGAGGATAAATTCACTTTTCCTCACACATAGCCACTTTTCCTCACGCAATTTGGAAAAGTAGCAATAATTTTTGGCTGGGGTTTGTGTAGAAAAAAGCCTATGTGTAGGCTTTTTTTGGTGTGAGGAAAAGTAGAGGGGGGGTCGAAAAAAAATTGGGTGGGAGAGTGGGTCATTTTGATATATCTGCTTCACATTTTGTCACCGTGACCAACATGACCATTTTTTGGTCCATTTTTTCGGCCAAAAATTTGGTACCACAGGGCTATACCATATTCTGGATTATCAATCTTTTGAAAATACGGCCTGGTATTCGGGCCAAAATGTCCCATGGGGCCCATAGTAGCCTTACTGGGTGTCGAGCAGAGCCAATCTTAATAGTGAAATTCGATTTTCTGTGAAAAATATTCCCACCAAAAAATCGTCTTTTTTTTCTGCATATTCACCCCACACTTCTTCCACGGGGTTTGCTTAGAGCTACTTTTCCTTCAGTTGAGAAAACTATTATATTCTGGTGAAATATTCACTTTCCCTCCACTCGTGCCCTTTCAGAAACTCGTGGCTGACTTTATCCCACTCGCTTCGCTCGTGAGATAAAGTCTATTACCCCACTCGCTTCGCTCGTGGGGTAAAATGCCACTCGTTTCTGAAAGGTACACTCGTGTGAGGAAAAGTGAATATTTCCTCAGACGAATAAATAGCTATTTTTCCAGCGGAGAGATTGCACAATTGTTGACAACCGAGGCAAACTGCACACTGCTCCAAACAATTTATCCAACAACTCATAAGAAATGCAAAAGCAACAATGACTAACGTACACTGAGAAATGGCAGTAGGTAGAAGGGTGGCTCAGGGGGTGTCTGCATTCCTCTTCAGAACGGTGCTCCATCCTATTTTTTAAAAAACGTTTATTACCAGAAGGGTGGGATGGGTGGTGGGGGTTTACCTTTTAGCGGACATCCTCTGGGCAACGTCAACACTGAGAGGGGAACAAAATTTGCAAAATTATACGAGAAAGCAGCTACCCATGTTGGGACGGTGGGGAGATATTGTGCGATAGAACATTAAGTACAAAACATGCAAGAGGCAGGGGGGTGGAAATAAAGCAACAAAAAAACACTCTCAAATAGATTTTGTTTGGAAACTGAATTAGAAAAAATAAAATGGAACTTTTTTTTAAAAAACCTTTTTCGAGTATCCTTGGTGATGAGGGAGGGAGGCTGAGTCTCGCCATTGGGTACTTCCGTGCATTTGTCTGGCACGCATCTCTGCAGCACGAGAGCACGTTTGGCGTTCTTCCTTGCGTGGGGAGGAGACAGTGGCGTTGTTACAGCACTGTGTGGTCGCAGTAAGTGGGGTGGGGTGAGTGGGAACAGTGTACAGTGTGTGGGGAAACCGGACTCTCTGCTTGGGTACAGGGAGATTGCCCTGAACACATCACCACAACATACAAACAGGGACAACGTACCAACCTCTGTGAACAAACACAAAGACACACATCAAGAAGATGGGGTCCGGAGCGTCGAAGCCTGAAAAGGACGAGATTGCAAAAGGAATTACTGGAAAGGAGAGGCCAGTGGACGCAGTGGACAGCGTGGACGGGAGGACAATGCTGCACAGTGCCGTGCTTGCGGGGGATGTGGAGGCAGTACGGTTTCTTATGGAGAACGGGGCAGGGAACGTGCGTGACAGGGACGGGAAGGTGCCGCTGTGGTACGCACTGCAGCACAGGGACGCGGGTGTGCGGGGGCAACTTGAGGCGGAGCTGGGGGCGCATGCAGCACAGATCCTTGTGGAGGTGGAGGATGCTGTGCAGGTGTACCTCACTGACGGTGTCGCCACAACAGCAACAACAGCAGCAACAGCAGCAGGTGTGGCGGTGGAAGTGAGCGGTAGAGATGCAACGACAGCACCTGTTGCTGACCCTCACACGAACCTGGCGAAAGACACGAACACCTCGACTGGAGACAGACAGCTGGGAGAGGACGATCTTGTCGGGGGCACGGGTGCACTGCGTCGCACAGACGGACGGAAGGTGGAGTGGCTGCAGAACAAGGAGGACAACAAGAATAACAGCACACCCACGAGCAACAGCAGTGGAGGGAAAGACCTGCTGTGCTGGCTGCGTGGTCTTCCAAAGGTGGAGCCGCCGTTGGGCTACACAGACGAACACGTGCAGCACATGGAGGCGGGGTTCCGTGTGGTGTGCAAGCGTCTGCTGGAGGACATGAGAGGACGGAGGGAGGCTGCGGGGACACGTGGTGGGCACGTGGAGGTGGAGGACTGGATGGCGGCACCCGACCCGTTTGAACTTCTACTTTCGGGGTTCCTGTTCACGTCTGACTGCGTGGAGTAGCGGCGGGGATGTTGTGTGCGACGAGGACGACGGGACACCGAAGATTGCGAAAGGGCCTGACGGGAAGCTGCGTTACATCAGACTGACGGAGCGAGCTGTGCTGGACAACCACGGAAGTGCTGCTGATTCACAGTCGCTTGCGCTGTACATGACGATGAACACTGCGATGCGTGCTGTGGGGCAGCTGGCTGCGGTGAAGGAGTGGAAGGGGACACCTGAGAAGACAGCACCGAACGTGTTTGAGCTGTCGCCCGCACCCCCGCAGCTGCACGTGATTGCGACCTTTGCGCCGCTGATCCGTGGTCTGGACCGGCTGATTGGGAGCCGGCGGAAGCAGCTGCGGACTGTGTTCCGTGGGATCAATGTGAACGTGTCTGCGAAGTACGCGCTGGGGACGCACATTGTGTGGAACTGCTTCACGTCGACAACACTGAAGCGGGATGTGGCTCGGAGCTTCATGTACGGGAAGGGAGGCACTTCTTTGTGGTGGTGGCGAAGGAGGGTGCTGCAGACGTGAAGTTCTCGTCTGTGTATGCTTCGGAGGACGAGCTGCTGTACACAGCGAACATCGAGTACCGGGTGCAGTGGAAGCTTTCGCCGACGCTGCTGCGGATGATGGGGCTGCGCTTTGACGTGATTGTGATGCAGGAGGTGTGTGTAGGTGAGGGTGGTGCTGTGGGGGAGACGAGTGCGGCTGAGCAGGTGGGTGCGCTGCAGGAGGTGATGGGACACACAGTCGCTTTCTTCGAGGACTACCTTGCGCAGTACGTGGAGGGGCGTGTGGGGGACGACACACGTGTGGATGAGTCGGAGACACGTCCGCTGATGGAGGAGGTGCGGAGGTGGCTTCGTGCACGTGGAGGTGGAGGTGGAGGTGGGAAGCAGATGTCTGCAGGGTGCACACAGGCAGCAGCGGGCACAGAGCGCAAGCCTGATGTGGATGCGAGAGAAGAAAGACAAGGGACGTGTGGTGTGCTGTGTGTGATCGGAGAAGGAGGGAGCGGGAAGACGTCTGCTTCGATTGCAATTAAAAAGTCTGACAGGCCAGCACTGGTAGTGGCAGTTCTGTCTCCCGATGCATCACACGTGGTGGCGTGTTCAAATCAAACTTTCCGTGTGTGGAGCATGCCGACTGGGAAGGAGGTGGCGGTCTTTAGAGGACACACCAACAACGTCACAGGAGCGGTAGTGACTCCTGATGGAATGCACGTGGTTTCGTCCTGTCGTGACGAGACCGTACGCATGTGGAAGCTTCGCACTGGAGAAGAGACGATGGTGTTCCGACCTGAAGCGCCCGAATGTGTGGCTGTGTCTCCCGATGGCTGTCGTGTTGTTTCAGGCTCTTGGGATGGCACTGTGAGTGTGTGGGATGTAGGCAGCGGGGAGGAGGTCTTTAGCTTGGAGCATCCTCAAGTTGTGTACGGGGTGGCGGTGACACCTGATGGTGGTCATGTGGCCTCGTACGCTAGTGATCGTTGCAGCACTGTGCATGTGTGGAGCATGACCACTGGTGAGCAGGTGGGGATGATTCAAATGTCTTGTGGTGTGTGCTGTATTGCTGTGAGCCCCGATGGACGCGAAATCATGTGTGGTTGCGAGGATAACACTGTGCGTGTGTGGACCATCTGCACTGGGGAAGACGGCACGATTGATGGGTTGCGGCTGAAGAGAGTGATCGGTGTCCCTCCAACAGTTCCTCGTGCATTAGGCTGTCGCAATACTGATTCTGTGGAACCTGAACTTGCGAGACGGATTCTTTTGGACGGCGAAGACTGAGTCTGTCCAAAGTTGTTCGTGACGAGCACAAATAGTGTTGACACTGCCTCGTGCGATGGTGCCCTCATGCCACTGCGGGTGTGTTGGACAGTGAGCGAGGACAGAAGAGCGGCTTGTCGAGGTGTTACACCGGCATGCAGTGCACTAAGTGTGCTGTCTGTTTATATCCACGTCTTTTCCAAGATGTGTTGCGATTTACACATGTGTTCTGTTCGTTTTGTGGATGTTTCCGTTAGTTTGTGCTTTGGCTATTTGGTTTATGTGGTGGGAGCCTTCCCACCATCTTGACAGTATTTTAAAAAACCAAAATCTGGGAGGGTGTGTCGCACTTTTTCGCGCCCTTTCAACCACACCTCTCCTTTCGCGAAATAAAAACAAAACAAACAAACTCTCAAACACCCCCTCCTTTCCCCCCTCCGCTTGTAATATATGTCTTTTCGGTCTCAGACCTGCATCGCTGTGAACGTGACGTCCAGCTTCTTCTTGCGATATTATTTGACCTCTTTCACCACCGCTGTGCAAATCCTCGCAGAACTCCCCTGTGCCCTCGCTGCAGTGTTGAAGGCGCTCTCCGCAGCGCCTTATTGTACCGCCTCGTGGAAGAGCGGAAACGGCTTGCGGAGAACCCGGAGAGCGGAGTAGGGGCGCGGAGCACGGTCCTCGCAGATGAGAGCAGTCAGCACAGCCCTCTGTGCACCGCCTTCCTTGCCTCCGCACAAGCCCCCACCAAAGGAAGCAAGGGAATACGACGCCGTACAGCGTACGGAGCTCGTGCTCTGGCCCCGAGGGGGCGGTACCAGCGTCCTCCGCACCGCGGCCACACCTCTCAAAAAGGGCATGAAAAAGGGACATCTGCTGCATCGCGGGGAAGTGGTATTCTGTCGTACCATGATGACACTCTCTGGATGAGTATCGATATTTATGTCTTCTCTTTACTGATTACCCGTAAGGACAGGTTTTTTTTGAAAGACAGGTTTTTTTGTGTGGAAAGAGAACACCCCTTTCTTGTGAACCGCCCTCCGGTTCTCCTCTGGTACCAACTCATGTCCCACCCTTTTTGCTCGACTGCGTTTTAGCATGTTTCAACATATTTCTTCTTCACCTTTGCCGTCCAGCTAACATTTGGCAGACCTAGATATGCATCGCAACCAACCTTCAGGTCAGTGCAATGACTATCATACGGTATAGCTGGCTTGAGGTGAAACCCCAGCCAGGCATACCCCATAGATCCTCCCCAGTGTTCTAAAATACGTGTCCTACCCCCCAGTATACATACGATTCATAATGAATCAATACGTATTTGAGAACGCTAAAACGCTCCCCACTACCCCAACCTATCTCTCTCCTGACAAACTTCACACAACACAACAGCACACACCACACACCCTCCTACTCCATACTCCACTTCACATGGCGTAGCTTTGCGCAACGAATACACATTTTTTTCCCCATCCTCATTTTTTTGTTTTGCTCCCCCGATTTTATTCATCATTTGTATAACTTTTTTGTCCCCCATCAACTTGACTACACTGCGATCCAGAGAAGAGGGCTCTTTCTGAGAGCATTTTTGTATTTTCAAAATAATATTTCGTTCATCGTGCGACTTTCCCCCCTCTGAGTCTGGGAGTCTTTTTTTCCCCGCTCAAGACCCCCTCCTTTCCCCCTTCCGCTTGTTATGTATGTCTTTTCGGGCTCAGACCTGCAACGCTGTGAACGTGACATCCAGCTTCTTCTTGCGATACGATGCGTACGACAGGCGGTGCCCAGCCCGGTTCTCGTTGCATGGCACTTATCGCAAGGGCTCTCTCCGTCTGACCTATTTTATTTGACCTCTTTCACCTCCGCTGTGCAGGTCCTCGCAGAGCTCCCCTGTGGCCTTATCGCTGATGGCATAGGTGATAAACGCACCCTCTCTTTGTCTCTGATGCTGCTTGCTTTTTACACGGTGCTTCTTAGTATGGGTGGTGGTGTTGTGTGGAGTGTGCACATCGCTGCAGTGTTGAAGGCGCTCTCCGCAGCGCTGTTCTCAGGAACAGACAGCGCCTTATTGTACCGCCTCGTGGAAGAGCGGAAACGGCTTGCGGAGAACCCGGAGAGCGGAGTAGGGGCGCGCAGCACGGTCCTCGCAGATGAGAGCAGCCATGTCACGTACATCATCCTGAGCGAAGGCGCGGTTGGTGTACTAAGCGGCTACCTCCTCGACGCTACCTCACCCAAGACTGTGGTGTTTTTGTTCACCCTCCCTGCGCTTTGCGGCGTGATTTTGAGCCTTCTGATTTCTTCCGCACCAGGGACACTACCACAGGGAGTGTCTTCTCCAGGAAAAACATTAGGCGATGTGCTTCGTACGGTTACCCTGGCAGGGGCTGTGGTGCAGATCCGACTGGCGATGCTCGCAACCTTGTCTGCAATGACATTCTTGACTGTGGTGTTGCATCCATTGCTTTGGGATGGGGTGGGGGTAGGGGGTGTGGGCCAAGGCTATGCTTGGTCGGGTGTAAGCGTCTCTGCAGCATGCGGTTCGTGGCTGTTGTCGAGATGTGCTCGGAGGGGGTATGGACAGGACGCGGCCGTGGTGGTGGTGTGTTGTGCGGTGGCAGTGGGGTATCTGCTTCTGGGGTCCGGGCAGGTGCTGATGGTGGTGGCGGGAGGGTTGGCGATGGGCGTGTCGCGCGGGGTGATGTGGCCCCTCGCAGCCTCTGCTGTCAACACTGCGACATCCTCCGCCGGATGCACCTCGCGTGCCACAGCGCTCAGCGCCTATGCAGCATTAATGAAGTTTCTCAACATCGCCATCGGGCCATTAATAGGAGCAGTGCTGGCAACAGGAGTCTCCGCGTCGCAAGTGTGTCTTTCCCTAGGCACGGTGCTTCTCCTCGCTGGGGTAAGCCTTATGCACAGAATTTCCTGGGGTGCGTCGGATGTGAAGAGGGATTGAGGGTTTTATTTGGGGGTGTGTATGTGTGTGTGTGTCTTTGATTTATAGGGGGGGATTCTTTGTGTAGAATATGGTCCCAAAGGGGGTGTGTAGGTGTGGCAAAGCACGGAAGGTTTTTGTGAATGAGTGCGGGGGTTTTTGTATTTAAAGGCACCGCTCTTTTGTCTCTTTCAAGTGGAATACTCTGGGGGGTTCGAGAGCCCGTGGAGTGTCAGTGCCTGCGTTTTAGAGGAGTTTTTGTACTGTCAACCTTACTTTACCTTGGAAGGTGGGTGTGCATGGGAGGCTCTTGTCTTTTGTGATTTCGAAAAAAAATTAAAGTCTCAGCTCAATGCTTTTATTGACGAACGAAAACACACAAAAAGAAATTAAAAACAAAAGAAAAAACATCACCCCCCCTTACTTCCACCTTACGAAATATAGTGGTGACAATCCTCTGGGTTGTCACCATTTAATACAAGTTTTTCAAATCAAATCAGAGTTTTTTTTCAGGGGGGGTGAGGGGGGGTTTCACCCCCTCTCACGATTTTTTTTGAGTTTTTAGGGGGGGTGAGCAATGCTTGTGAACTGGGTGATTCGAGGAGCAAGCTTGATGTCGGGTGCCGAGCGCCGATGGAGGACGGAGTTAGAGGGTGGGCGTGTTTTCCAAAGACTATAAAATACAAGTGTTTCTAGCATTTGACGGACGGTGCTCGCAGAACCCAACGGGGAATGAGAAAAAGGATGTGGCGAAATAATAAAAGTAGCGTACCGTGCGCCTGCGGCGCAAGCTAGCATCCCACTCTGACATGGTACTCGTTGCTGACCCAAAAAAAGTGCATGATATCAAAATTTTCCCCCTGCGGCGGGCAGCCTTGACCCATTTCACCCTTTTCTTGTTTCGTATATTATCCTCTATGTTTTCACTGGCCCCTTTACCTTACACCCATTTTGACCAAAACCAAGAACTTGCCCATTTCGTCAAATTGACCCCACCACAGCGCGGACGGATTCCAAAACCCCCACAAACTAGCTTCTCCAGGGTCTTCGCGCGCGAAGCGCGCGAAAAAATTTTTTGACCAAAAAACATCTCACCCCCCCTAAGCTCAAAAAAACCGGTCCCTAAAAAAAACTCTGAATCAAATACAAAAAAAATGTATTTTTTTTTGAGAAATTTAACTCAACAAGCAAGCCACTGTCAATGATAGAGACAACGTGCAAGCCAGTCACGTATTGGATGAACACAACCAAAAGAGTGACACCAGCGTTCCTATTCCTCCATCTCAACTACAATTGTGTTTTGACTTCTCTCTGTAAGCTTTATGTAAACGCGTCCTCTCTGATCTCAGGACAAGGTGTCGTCACCAACACAAAAGAACTGCTTTCCCACACAACCCACTGCATGGCCCTGTACCACCCCACCCACCCTTCCCTTGCACAGAACCCTGACCCCTTCACCGATGGAGTTTCATGTGAAATGCGGTGTGCACGAGGAGCTGTGCGAGCTGTCGGGTGAGGCACGCATAGAGGAGCTGCGTCGCGTGGTGCGGGGTGTTGTTGCTGCACACCTGAGTGGTGTGGGGGATGCCTTTGAGATGCGTTTGGTCCCCGAGGGCATTTCCCTTGACGACGACGAGAGTGTGGCGCACCTCAGTGCGGGTGGCTGTGTGGAGGTCGTCCCCCAAGTGCCGCTACAGGAGCTGGCGAAGCGTGACATCCCCCTTGATTGGTACAGTATTGTCACAGCAACATTCAGCAAAAGCTACGATGTTGTTGGGTGGTTGCTGCAGGCTGGTGTTAATACTGAGGATATCAGAGAGGTCTGTGACTTAACTGTCCGCTCCTTGCAGGACACCACTGTGCTTAACCTGATAGTGGACCACGACATTCTTTTGTCTGAACGTGTCCTGACGCTCTGTAACTGGAGGTGGGGGGGCACCATGACAACCCTTGTCGATGCCACACTTGCACGTGGGTCTGACAGATTCAAGAACCATTTGTTGAAGGCACTTCTTGCACCGGTTTATTGGCATGCACAATTTTCTGGGGGAGTGGGTGGGAGAGCGTACGATCCGGAAGCGGTACCGCACTGCGAGACACTCATTCCCGTGTCTCCCCTTGACGGCACAGTGACGGCATTGTGTGGTGAACGGCTCGTGAGATCAGCGCAGTACACGAACCTGCTGCCGATGCTGTTGGAACACGGTGCTGCTGTCGACAGAGATGTGCTCCTTGAGGCACACCAGGGTATTCCACTCGAGACGTTGCAGCTGTTGGTGCAGAAGGGTGCTGACCCAAATGCCCGTCTTCGTAGGGGTTATGAAGTGCGCGACGAGATGCTGAACATGGAGGAGTCGCTCGTGGCATGCGGGATGGACATTGACACTGTGTGCTCGCATAGGAACAATACTGTTTTGACCCGCAAAGTGCAGAAAATAAATCAACACGAACATGTTGCAAAGCTTGTGTCCTTAGGTGCAAATCCCAACATCTTTGATGATTGCGGCGACACACTCACAATGCACGTGGCTAAGAAGCGGCACTGGCTGAACCTGCAGGCACTTCTGCAAAGCGACAGACTTGACATCAACCAGAAGAGCGACAACGGGCAGACAGTTCTGATGTACATTGCAGGCAAGGCTACTCTGTGTGGTCTGGAGATGGTGTTTGAGGCGACACCAGACCTGGAGGTGGAGGACACAAAGGGGTGGACGTGTCTTGCGCATGCAGCCTCCTCAAGGAAGGTGTCTGCGGTGAAGCTGCTGCTGGAGCACGGTGCAAAGGTGGACGGCGGTGCCACCACCGCTCTGGAGCAGGCTGTGGTGGAGGGCAGCCTCGACGTCTGCAAGGTGCTCCTCGACAACGGGGCAGACCCGCTGCACATGACGAGCGGTGGGATGACCTGCCTCGCACTTGCGGAGTCTTGCTCAGAGGAGACTGCGTCGCTGCTGCGTGGGCGCCTTGCAAAGACGCCACCTGGTCAGGAGAGCAGAGGGGTGAAGAGGAAACGGGAGGAGCTGGAAGTGGAGGAAGCAACGGAGACTGCGGAGGAGGAGCAGGGGAGCGAGGAGGAGGAGGAGGACGCGACGGAGCACTCCTGCCGTGAATGTGGCGTTGCACAGACAGCTGCAGGTGTCCCGTTTGCGTCAGAGGCGTCTGTGCGGCGGCACGTCAGCTCCAAACACCGCATGAAGTGGAGCGACTACCTTGCACGGTACGAGGAGTGAGCAGAGGACATGCTGTCACAAACGATGTACAATACGCGGTTCATCTTTGGTGGAGAAGGTTTCACCTCCTAATCAAGGATAAAAACCCGTGTGCCAATGAACGGTCTTTTCGCGAGTGATCTTCCCCTCCAAAAAGAAAAATGACCCCCCGTATATTTTGTATCTGGTGTGCTTGTTTGAACAAGATAAAACAATAAGCTCGCGTTTCTTTTATCGAACAGATTTTATTCTCCGCCCCGTACCCAAAACGTAAACACCACTTTGAATCAGAAAAAATATTTTCCTCCCCTTTTTTTCTTCCACACGCGCTGGTTTTTGTATTTCGCTAATTTTTATCAAAAACCCTTGTTTCGAGTGCGAAACGTTTCTCCATGTATTGCACGGGAAACAATATGACAAACAGGTACAGGGTGGTTCCGTGCTTATCATAGAACCTGGCACCTTGTGTGTCTCCCAAAAACCAAAAGCGTTGTGTGTGAAGTTTTGAAGGAAGGAAAAATAAAATCCGTTTGAAATACAACAGACACGTGTCTTGTTTTCGTTGAACGCCAAAAGGTTGCAAACCCGAGTGGCGCGTACGTTGCGACAAGATTGAAATGAAGTAACTTCTGCACAGGAGGCAAGGCTGCCTGGTGAAACAGCAACAACTGCTTTTATGTGAACTGAAGTTTATATCCCCTCCCATCCCTCACCGTGTGTTATGCTCGAAGAATCGTCAGGCACTTCAGCTTGGCGAACCAACTTCGTGTTCATTGTGTACCCAGTGTGTGCTTGTGTCGGGCTTTTTTGTGTTGCCTGTGTTGTCGCTTTTTGCTGTTTGGCTAACTGTATCTCCAGTACAATGTTGAACTAGCGGGAGTATAGTTTCCCTCTGTGTCATGCCTCAACAAGCAAGCCACTGTCAATGATAGAGACAACGTGCAACAGGCATTTCCCTTGACGACGACGAGACCTTTTTTTAAGGGGAAACGACAATGTGGACTCTAAAAATATGGATTACGACAATCCGGACTAATAGTCCACATTGTCGTAGTCCATAACCGCAAAAAAATAGTCCACATTAAAAAAAGGGTTACTACGCAAACGAGAAGCTTACGCACTCATCTTATAAACTCTCTTGTAAAAAAAAAAACCTTCGCGAACAACTTTCTCTCTATTTCCCATACCCATTCGTTATAAAAAAAAACACACACAATACAAACTACCCCATGGTATTTTACCCCTGCTAAGGACGACACACAATTCATGTGTACACATACCCCCTTAGGTCCCCCACCCCATCTTCACCTTATCCTTTTCTTCCACCCTCTATAGTATTGGCTGCACCTTTGGATCTTATAAATTGCACCATCTTCTTTATGCCTGCAGAGTACAATGGAAGTGTAAAGTACGATCGGATAGATTATCTTGCGGAGTACTGTGCGGGTGTTGCCTGTGGGGGGAGGGATGTGGTGTGGAGGCCTTTTGGGAGGGATTTGGTAGCAGATTATTCATTGGAACGGAATTTAACGGAGGAGGCGGTGGTGGATGCGTGGGTGCAGGAGGCGAATAGGGTGCCACTAAGGGCAGAAGAGATACCTCCTACAGCTCCTTCGGTTGAAGAAATGGTGTTAACGGAGAAAGGATTCGAATCGCCAGAGGAAGCTGCGGAAGCAGTGTGCACAGCGCTGTCCGATCCGCTCGGCATTTTGAAACGCACCCCAGTCGCGCACCACGCAGTTTCTCGCGTTGTAGATGTCAACAAAATGTATGATTCTGTAAGCCTCTCGAAAGCCCTGCTTTGCGTCCTCCTCGGTGTGGAAGAAGGGGGAGGGGGAGGGGAGGTACGTTACCCCAAATTGCTCGCATTTTTGGACAAAAATATCTCTCTTCGGGCGTGCATACCAAAGGCATTAATTATTGCGGATAATGGAGTGTTGCGGGATGCTCTTAAATCTCATATAACAGAACCCTTTATTCTGAGCCTGCACACAATATTAGTGGAAGGGAAGGTTCCGAGAGATGGGTTATCTCCGTTACACTTTGCGCATTGTTTGCTGGACGGGGTGGGGTTGCAGGATGCAGTGGGGCACTGTGTCTTCTTTCTTGTCAGAGAGTGTTCGTGCGCCCCATTACCCTGCAGCTTCTCAGAAAAGGCTGCCATCGCTGCCCGACTTCTCCTCCGATACTCGATAGCTACCCCTGGACATGGGGACCCCCCATTTCTCTCCGAAATTCTTGCGACAATTCCGGTTTTGGAAGCGCACCTTTCGTCTCAAGAGGTTGACCCGGAAAGTGGACCTCCACTGTTGGTTGCCGCGTATTCATTGCTTCTGAGGGAAATGGTCTATCTAGGGTTGGTGAAGGTGTCTTCAGTGTTTCGATGCGCATCAGGAAAGCTAGATTGCGTTGCGTCCACGGAACGGCAAATTCTTCTCCAAGTCTCAGCAGAGTTGTGCCTAGAAGAAGAAGGGGCAGGGGCAGGGCCGTATGGGATTCCCTTGTATGACGCGACACCGTACACGCACCCAGAGTTTTATGTTGGGGGTGTGGGTGGTGGAGGGGGGGGAGGGGGAGGAGGAGGGGTGTGTGCGACCCTTCGGGCCAGTCAGGTGCGTCTGAGGGCGGCAGGGATGCAGAGGAGGAAGGGGCAAGGGGCAGAGCGGCTGGTGTCGGCAGTGCTGGCGGAGTGTTGTGTTGGGGTGATGCGTGGAGGGGAGGCGGGGGTGCAGGAAGGGGGTGTCGAGCAGAAGCTGCTGAGGTGTGCAGGAGCGGAGGGGCTGTGGGCGGCGCTCTGCGCTGTGGCGCCGCAGGTGTTGGTTCCTTGAAAGAGGGAGAAATGGGGGGGAGGAGGAGGAGGAGGAGGGGGAGATCTGTTTTCGTTTTGTTGTTCCTGGCAGAAAGAAGCGGGGAGTGTGTATTGTGTGTGTGTGTGTGTGCAGGAGCTACCTAAAAAAAAGGGTTAACAAGAACACCGTTTTTCTGCTTGTCAATGTGCTATTCCTCACCACACACACAACACCCACCAAGAAACAGAGAGAGACAAATATAAAATGGAACTGACGGTTTGTACCTTTGGCAATAGGCAGTATGCGATTGAGGTGGGTGAGGATGACACAACGGAGAAGTTGCGGGAGAAGGTGGCGTCTGCAACGGGGTTGTGCGAAGACGGCTTTCACATGGAGTTTGGAGGGGAGGAAGTGGAGGACATCACGCAGCTGAGTGCTGGAGACACAGTTGTGCTGACGGAGGCGAAGGCGAAGAAGTACGAAGCCATTGCAGCACTTCACGCATTGGGTGAGAGAGACATCACAGCAGGAAGGTTGAAGATGGCGATGGATGTGGAAGTGGCCACCTTGCTGCTGCAGGCAGAAGTTGCGACTGCGATACCAGCCTACTTCTTCGAACGCAGTGCAGTCACGTCCATTGATTTCAGCAACGTATCTGTTGTGGATGTGATTAGGAAGGGCTTCCTCTGTCACTGCACGTCTTTGACCGCAGTGGACCTGAGTGGCTTGTCTGCACTCACCAGGATTGAGGATTTTTTCCTAACTTCGTGTTCAGCGTTGACGACAGTGAATCTCACTGGCTTGCGTGCAGTCACCACAATTGGTGTACGTTTTATGTCCACTTGCCCTGCTTTGACGACAGTGGACCTCAGCAGCTTACGGTCAGTCACCACAATAGGTGCAGGGTGTCTATCTCATAGCACAGCACTGACCGCAGTGGACCTGACTGGCTTGTCTGCACTCACCAGGATTGAGGATCATTTCCTCTATTCGTGTCCAGCTTTGACAACAGTTGACATCAGCAGCTTACGGTCAGTCACCACAATTGGTAGATCGTGTCTAGCAAATAGCAGAGCACTGACTGCCGTTGACTTGAGCGGTTTGTCTGCACTCACCAGGATTGAGGATGGTTTCTTATCTTCGTGTCCAGCGTTGACGACAGTGAATCTCACTGGCTTGCGTGCAGTCACCACAATTGAGCCAGACTTCATGGTTGAATGCACAAACTTGAAGACTGTGCGTGGACTGGGCACGTGTAGTTACGTAGTGCTGTACCATGTGGCTTCGCAAAAAGCGGAGTCTCTATTCATGGCAGCTGTTGCTGGGACGCCTTGGATCGCTGCTTTGCTTTTCGTGTGTTCTGTGTACTGCGCACACAATGCAGTGAAGGGGTACCTATATGTTAGCAGCCTTGACTAAAATCGATACAAGGTGGTATCCGCACGTGAGCTATGCATTAGGAGTTGAGACGGAGGGAAGTACACAGTCTAGGTGAGGACGATACCAACTGCGGACATACGGCGGAAGGTGGCGTCTGCAGCAGCGTTGTGCGAAGACGGCTTTGACATGAGCTTCGGAGGAAGGTCCTATGCGATGCAACAAACAACAAACGACGAATGGATGGCGAAGGGGGAGGAGCGAGATCTCGAAAACGATTTTGAAAATATCGAAATTGCATTTCACATTTAGTCGAGACTCGAAGAAAAGGATCCCTCATAACCACACCTTTTTTCATTCAGCTATCTGATGCGATAGTCCTCATTTTCTTTTTGATAGGGAACAGGGGGGAGGGATGTGGAAGCAGAGTTGAAGAAAAGGGGTGGGGGGATATAAGTATGGCACAATATTACGGAACCGCAGCACTGAGCAGTGCACGAAAGGGAAGATGCCCTTGAGTATGAACTAGGGGAGGGAGGGGGAAGCAAAGACAAGGGGGTGGGGGGGGGAGTAGGGGAGTCCACGTAGTAGGAATTCCTTAAGAAACCGTGTCACAAACCCATTTTTTTGAGTTTTAGGTTAAGAAATCCACTAAAATAGTCGTATTTGGCCCCAAAAGCACCTCCCGATCACAAAAATATCTCATTAAAACCACAGACGACCTCAACAGAAGCTTTGTTCCCAAAAAAAATTGGGTTTTTCTGAAAAAAAACACGAAAAATGTGTAACAAAAATGTAACGCTTTTGTCACACTTATGTCACACTTAGCAAATCACACTTTCTGGTTCCACAGAGTACCCCTAAAGCCCAAAAACCACTCCCAACATACTGGGGTGAGGTCCGGGGGTGGGAAAATATGCTTTTGGGGCTTTTTTGGCACCGATTTTCGGCCCCAGAAATAAAATTTTCTGGGAAAAGTATTCATTTTACCCTAAAAATACCCGTTTTTGGGGGTGTTTCCAACATACCAACCCCGAAAAAAATCACCAGAAAAGTCACCACAGGCCAGAATTCGGCTCGGAATGGATGCGGGGACATCCAAATAGGCAGAAAACCCTACTTTCCAGTAAAAAAACCGCTTTTTTCTGGGCTATGAGATGCCCCCCTCCGCTGTCACACTTATGTCACACTTAGTGTCACACTTATGTCACACTTATGTCACACTTAGCAAATCACACTTTCTAGTTACAAAGAGTACCTGTAAAGACCCAAAAACCATTCCCATCATATTGGGGTGAGGTCCGGGGGTGGGAAAATATAGTTTTGGGGCTTTTTTGGCACCCCCAGAAATATTTTTTTTCAAAAAAAAATACCCATTTTACCCTAAAAATACCTGTTATTTGGGGTGTCCTTGAGATGATTGCCAAATGCCGACCCCAAAAGGGCCGCCGAAAAAGTCACAGAAGGCCAGAATTCGGCTCGGAATGGATGCGGGGACACCCAAATAGGCAGAAAACCCTACTTCCAAGTAAAAAAAACGCTTTTTTCTGGCCTATGAGATGCCCCCCTCCAATGTCACACTTATGTCACACTTCCTCCTCCCGGCTAAAAAGTGGTTTTTACGGCAAAAAAAAAAATCAAAATTTTCAGCAAAGGCGTACAAAAAAATAGACTTTTGGCCCCAAAACCCCCCAGAAATCGCTCTGTGGACACATCTGAGTGGAAAAAACCTCTTTTCCTCTTGTTTTGGACTATTGAAAAAAATTGAATTTTTTGATAAATCGCCCTGTATCAAACCCCCTTAGAAAACGGTGAAAATGGGGTGAAAACGCTACAAAAAGTGTCAAAAAAAGTTCCCAAAAGTGCCAAAAAGTGCCAAAAAGGCATCAAATAGTGAGGAATAGTCCCAGAAATGTGTTTTCTGGGGTGGTTTTGTGTTTTGGAATGATTTTTTTGCATTTTTTTATGATTTTTTGGGGTGTGTGACAGAAAAAACGGCTACGTGGACTCCCCTAGGCATAGGTGCCCGCCGAGTCGTTTTTGGGCGAGTTGTCGGAACTTTACGATTTCACCTAACAACTCGCCCAAAAACTCGGACAACTCGGCCACAACTCGCCCATTTTTACAGGCAAAAACATACAGGGATGGGAGGTGACGTTGTAAGGTTACACACATGTAACGTTGGTACAACACATAATCTCAAGAAAAACAACCAGGGCTAAGGCCAAACGCCACTCATTACATGCACCTTGTCATATGACTAGTCATAGGTGGTAACTAGGTCGTGGTGGTCCATGGGCCACCGTGCACACTCACGGTTTTTGGTAATTGCTGGGGGGAATGGGATATACTCCGTACATGGATACCCACACAGAACACACGGTTCCCCAGACATCTGTCAGGCAATCACTGATTCACTTCACACAGGTCGGGCAGGCGCTGCCTGCCCATCCTCTTTTCCTGCCTGCTATCGATTCCAGGTTCACAACGTTCACACGTTTAGTCAAAATGCTTTGGGCGACGACTTCCTTTGGGATACACAAAACCACACAAAGCGCACATTCACAGACCAGCTGTGAAGCGTGGGATGCACAAGATAAAACGTGATGTGGTGTACCTGTGTACCTGTGTACCTGTGTACCTGTGTACCTGTGTACCTGTGTACCTGTGTACCTGTGTACCTGTGTACCTGTGTACCTGTGTACCTGTGTACCTGTGTTTTTGTAGCCATAAAAAATCCCAAAAAAAAACAACTCGCCCAAAAAAAATGGGCGAGTTGTTGGCCGAATTTGGGCGAGTTGCCGAGTTGTTTTAACTCGCCGGGCACCTATGCCTAGGGGGGGGGAGGGAATGATCTTGCGACAGGTTGGTCGCAAGCGCTTCACATATCTCGCTCGCACAATGATCTTTGCACGACTGTGTTGTTGACTGTCGGTTTCTTGAGATTGTGAGGCTCCCGAAGATGCACTCCACTATACTAAACACTTCTACGTGGTCCCTGAGTGGCACCATGCCATCATTTGCGATGACAGCGTTAGGTGGGCAGCCAATCCGATGTTGCGCGGAGGCGGCTTGGTCTTTCGCCTTGAGAGGCGGCTCGACCCTTCCAATGAACACAAGCGCGTGCAGCTGGGTGGCGGCTATGTGCTGTAGACAGCGCAATGTAAAAAATTGCAGTCGGGGGGCGCGTCGGTTTCCGGAGTTGCTTCGGTAACGGGGGTCGCGTCAGTGTCGGTGGTGCACACCACCTGTACCTCCTCCGTTGGAGTCGGTACCTCGTGCTTGGGGAGCCTCCGCCAGCTCCCGTGCCTTGGCAATCGCCAAGACAAACAACTATCTGAGGCCGGCTACGCTTTTTGCTGCCTCTTTACTCGCTTCTGAGTGTGTGGTTATTAATCTCCACCCTGTTCAGATTGCAGGAAGTCGACCAAATGTATCGTGACTTTGTATTAGTTGTTTGTGATTTTTGGTGATTTTTTTTTGTGGTGTTTGTGATTTTTTCAGGGCATTACATAGGTTTCGGGGTTTTCGCTGAAACTCGGTCAAAGTCGGTCGAGCCCGGGCGCGCTTCGCGCGCCCGGGTTCCCACCTTAGCTCAAGTTGGGGGCCTCCGGCGGAATGTGAGAATTCCTCGGAGTTCGGCACTTCATTTATATTTGTGCCAGGCACACATGGTACACGAATTATCAGTAACCTCAGTACATTTACAAATGAAACGGCAGTCATGGCACCCAAGCGAAGCCACGGTACGCAACATTTCTAAAAAAAATGTTGCCATAAAAAGGCACTTTCTCTCCTCAGCTACCTTCATTGTCCCGCCAACAGAATTTTTCAAAAAAAAAAAACACACAACCTTTATCTTAAAATGTCGTCCAACGGAGTGATCTGCCCCTACTGCAGGTCCTTCCAGTACTACTACTGCCAGAACTGCCCCGGAAACAAGGTGTGTCGTTCATAGCTGCAGCATATTGGATCACATCTCTCTCTCTCTCTCTCAGGTTGCGTACTGCGCTGCCCACAACACCTCGGCGAAGTCGAAGCACCCTCTGCACGTTAAGAGGTACGAGGCCACTTCCCAGAAGTGTGTGAAGTGCAACAACAACTACTGCATCAAGCCTGCCACCGCGGATGCCGTGCAGGAGCACGAGAAGAAGCAGGTTACAATGTACCACGGAATGTTGTGACCATCTGTGGGCACCTAAAACGCCCTTATCTGCCCAAGAAATGAATATTTTTCCTTAGCGTTCTTATAGCCGTCATTTTTCAGTTTTTTTTTCGCAAAGGGGGGAAAAAAAATTAACCCAAAATAGTGGGTCCTTGGGCGACCAAAAATCCAAAAAAACGCAAAATTTTGGTGTTTTGACCTTCAGAAGCACCCAAAACGTACTTTTGTGTACAAAAACACGCATATTCCACATTTCCTTCCGCAATTCTTTTTACAAGTACTGGGCGATTTTTGACCTGACAAAATTTTGTTTTATTGCCCAAAATCGGGCGTGGTAGGTCATAAAATGGCCCAAAGAATCCAAAGAAAACCTCAGAAATAGATGCTCGCGAAAAAGTTTCGCAAGTCAAAATTCAGCCACAATACGGTCAGTTTGTGCATACCCTGTGGCTGTAGTGGCTAGAGAACACGCATGCAGACCTGTTCCTTGCAATTTCCAGTGTTGTGTTTATCAATGCAGGGGGAAAACCCTGGGGGGGAGGGATGTGGAAGCAACGTTAAATCAAAGGGTGGGGGGTGAGGAAAAGGAAAGTATGGCACAATAGTACGGAACGATAGCACTGAGCAGTGCACGAAAGGGGAAGATGCAGTATGAACTAGAGGAGGGAGGGGGGAAGCAAAGACAAGGGGGGTGGGGGGGAGGGAATGATCTTGCGCGACAGGTGGGTCGCAAGCGCTTCACATATCCAAAACCACATCTCGCTCGCACAAAGATCTTTGCACGACTGTGTTGTTGACTGTCGGTTTGTTTTATTGCATCTTGCTTTCCCTTTTATGAGGTGACGAAGCACAGAGAGGCTTAGGTTCATCTCAACTCTTCTCTGTGTTACCCCTTCTCTTAAACATGCAAAGCAAAGGCTTCGGTGAGGCTGCTTACCCAACCAAAGGATGTTGCAGCCATCCATCTTCTCTCATGGGTCTTGCAGCAGCACGGTGCCTCTTTGTTTCAGTCGGGTGTGCACAACATGCACACTCATCTTTCATTCACAGTAAGTCACCCACCAAGGTGGGTACTTAGGGTGAATAAGATTTCTCACACAAGAAGAAAGAACAGAAAACAAAAACAAGATCCCACCCCCAAACCATTTCGACCTGAAACAACCCCTCCCTATGTGTTCTTGGATCACTGCAGATCGTGTGTAGCTCTGTGTCAGCAGGAGCTACAAGCAGTGTAATCGAGAACACCGTTTCTGCTTGTCAATGTGCTGTTCCTCACCCCAGACACACAGCACCCTCCAAGAAACAGAGAGAGACACAAACAAACGAAACAATATAAAATGGAACTGACGGTTCGTACCTTTGGCAAGAGGCAGTATACGATTGAGGTGGGTGAGGATGACACAACGGAGAAGTTGCGGGAGAAGGTGGCGTCTGCAACGGGGTTGTGCGAAGACGACTTTCACATGGAGTTTGGAGGGGAGGAAGTGGAGGACATCACGCAGCTGAGTGCTGGAGACACAGTTGTGCTGACAGAGGCGAAGGCGAAGAAGTACGAAGCCATTGCAGCACTTCACGCATTGGGTGAGAGAGACATCACAGCAGGAAGGTTGCAGGTGCCCGACGGCGGACCGCCCCCCATAGCACATTTTTGCGGTGCACGGGCGTACGGGATTAGTATCTTTTTTTCGAGAGAACCCAAGAGCGGCCAGGTCCTGGACAAGTACGTTGTGCTTTTAGACCTACAAACTGTCTGGGGTGGTGGGACCTCGGGGCGAAGGGTGCTTCCCGGGACCCCAATATCCTACCACAAGGAGCTCGAGTCGTGCATGGAATGCAGGGTACTCTGAGCCGATCACTTCCACAACTCCCAGATCCCAAGACCTCCACGGGGGGCAGGCCTCCACGGCAACCCGCGACCGCCGACACCTTAGCTCCGTACTGCCTCTGTCTGTAACCTGCCGGTCCCCCACCTACCTACGCTTTTTGTGGTGTCTTTTTACGACGGTGGACCAAGGGGCTTTGCAGTGCAGTCAACGCCGACGGAGCGAGACTCGATTGTGACCGGGTGAAAAGGGAACCTTAGCCAGCGCTAACCAGCGGCAGTTTTGACTCAGGGAGGAGTTTCTCACCGCAGACTGGCGACACACCCCCACTTTTTCGGGGTGGCTGCATTCCTCTTCGGAACGGGGTGTTCCATCCTATTTTTAAAAACGTTTATAGCAGGAAGGTTGCAGGTGGTGACGGATGCGGAGGTGGCCACCTTGCTGCTGCAGGCAGAAGTTGCGACTGCGATTCCAGACTACTTCTTCCGACGCAGTGCAGTCACATCCATTGACTTCAGCAACGTATCTGTTGTGGATGTGATTGGGAACGGCTTCCTCTGTCACTGCACGTCTTTGACCGCAGTGGAGGGGACAAAAACGTGAGGTGGCAGCCCCCCGGCATTTTTGCCCTGGCGTCCCCGGATATAATCTCTTTTTTGAGTGAACGAAGGCCACGCGTGGGATGGTTGCATTGCACTTTTGCAAACCCGGGCACATGATACTGGAGGGTCCAAAGCAACTGGAGGAGGTGTATGCTGGGCTTTTTGTGCCCTCAGGGATTTAAGCGACCCTGCACCTACTTTACGACCATGCAGAGCTTTTTGTTTTTCTTTTCTTTGCTTTTCTTTGCTTTTTGTAGGTGCTAACCTGCGGCAGTGGTTTGCATCAGTTGGGTGTTCCACTCACCGCAGTTTAGAGAATTAGGAGATGCCAGTCATTCGTTCCTCCCATTGGAATGACTGGTGGTTTTATTGTTGTTTATTTCTTTTGACGCTGCCAGAGTGCGGACCTTGAACTGGCTTATATACTAACCTAGGCCACCAGCGGTGGTATACGGCCCCTGTTCACTTAGGTGTCGCTTCTTTGTTGGGTATAAGTCAGCAAATGGGATCAAGCCACTCTCTGGCACACCGTGGTGCCATCCTTCCCTTTTGCTGGTTTTTCTTTTTGCGGGGGTGGATCACGTTTTTCAAGTTTAATATGTCTTTGACCGCAGTGGACCTGAGTGGTTTGTCTTCACTCACCAGGATCGAGGATGGTTTCCTAGCTTCGTGTCCATCTTTGACGACAGTGAATCTCACTGGCTTGCGTGCAGTCACCTCAATTGGTGGATGGTGCCTAGCTGATTGCATAACACTGACTGCAGTTGACATGAGTGGTTTGTCTGCACTCACCAGGATTGAAGATCGTTTCCTATCTTGGTGTTCAGCGTTGGCGACAGTGAATCTCACTGGCTTACGGTCAGTCACCACAATAGGTAAACACTGCCTAGCCTCTTGCAAAGCACTGACTGCCGTTGACCTGAGTGGCTTGTCTGCACTCACCAGGATTGAGGATGATTTCCTATCTTGGTGTCCTGCGTTGACGACAGTGAATCTCACTGGCTTGCGTGCAGTCACCACAATAGGGCCCCGCTTCATGGATGAAGGGCGAGACAGTTTGTGCATGTTTCAACGCACAAACTTGAAGACTGTGCGTGGACTGGGCACGTGTAGCTACGTAGTGCTGTACCATGTGGCTTCTCATATAGCACGTCCATTAACGGCTGCTGCTGAGTTGGTGCCACTTTTGGTTATTTTTTTGCTTTTAGTGTATACTCTGGTGGCAGCCGCACGTGAGTTATGCATTAGGAGTTGAGACGGAGAGAAGTACACAGTCGAGGTGAGGACGATACCAACTGCGGACATACGGCGGAAGGTGGCGTCTGCAGCAGCGTTGTGCGAAGACGGCTTTGACATGAGCTTCGGAGGAAGGTCCTATGCGATGCAACAAACAACAAACGACGAATAGACGGAGAAGGGAGAAGCGAGATCTCGAAAACGATTTTGAAAATATCGAAATTGCATTTCACATTTAGTCGAGACTCGAAGAAAAGGATCCCTCATAACCACACCTTTTTTTCATTCAGCTATCTGATGCGATAGTCTTTTTTCCCAACCTTCCTGTATACACGCGTCAGCAACCAATACAGGTAGTGTATTGAAATGATTCTGGGGGGGGGTAAGGGGTCTAATTTTAATTTCGTCGATTTTGAGAAAATTTTTGGCCAAAAATGGGCCCCACGTATAAGGAACCGGGCTCATATTTCTCAAAATTTAAGTGGTCAAAAAATTGTCCAATTTTCCGAAATGACCCCACCGCTGCACGGGCGGAGCCCAAAAATGCAAATAAGCCACTTTTTCCCAACCTTCCTGTATACACGCGTCAGCAACCAATACAGGTAGTGTATTGAAATGATTCTGGGGGGGGGTAAGGGGTCTAATTTTAATTTCGTCGATTTTGAGAAAATTTTTGGCCAAAAATGGGCCCCACGGGAACCGGGCTCATATTTCTCAAAATTTAAGTGGTCAAAAAATTGTCCAATTTTCCGAAATGACCCCACCGCTGCACGGGCGGAGCCCAAAAATGCAAATAAGCCACTTTTTGGTTTCATTGAAATGATGCGGCTGACACTGAGGAATTATGGTTTACGGCGTCCCATTGAGGGGGCGAACCCTTTTTAATTTTTTGTTCTCTTGAAATGTGTAATTTCATGTTTTCGCGAAAAAAATACAAACTGATCCTACAAGGGTTGAAGGAAGGTGTGTGGAAAACAATAATAACAAGAACAACTAATTGCTAAGAAAAAAAATGGGGTGTGCTGTGGATAACTCCGCGCGATTTTCGAAACCACCATAGCATCCTGGCGATTTTCTGGAGGTGCTGATGTGACGATGCCTGGTGCGATCGACGACGTGTTGTCGTCTGTGCATTATGTGTTCCTTCCGCACTGCTCTGATGACGACGACGATGCGTGGGAGCCTGTGGACGACTACGAGCTGGAACATGCCGAGGCCGCCCGAGCGAATGGTTATCGAGCCTGCCGAGACTACGTCCAATAACGCGATCGAGCAGATGGTGCTGGACGAAGAGGACAGCCCCACTGTTTAAAAGTTTCAGATGCAGGCATCCCAGTGGGTCCAGCGTACGAAGAGCGTTTTATCATACCTGCAGAAGAGCAGAATGCTGGCGTGTTGTAGATTATATTTTTTTCAGAGTGGAGTTCCACAGGACACCCGGTTTTTTTTCCGATAGCAATTACTTGTTTCTTTTTGATGGGGAACAGGCAGTAATGCCGAACAGGGAGGAGGGATGTGGAATCACAGTTGAAGCAAAGGGGTGGGGGAATATAAGTATGGCACAATATTACGGAACCGCAGCACTGAGCAGTGCACGAAAGGGAAGATGCCCTTGAGTATGAACTAGAGGAGGGAGGGGGAAGCAAAGACAAGGGGGTGGGGGGGGAGGGAATGATCTTGTGCGACAGGTGGGTCGCAAGCGCTTCACATATCCAAAACCACATCTCGCTCGCACAAAGATCTTTGCACGACTGTGTTGTTGACTGTCGGTTTGTTTTATTGCATCTTGCTTTCCCTTTTATGAGGTGACGAAGCACAGAGAGGCTTAGGTTCATCTCAACTCTTCTCTGTGTTACCCCTTCTCTTAAACATGCAAAGCAAAGGCTTCGGTGAGGCTGCTTACCCAACCAAAGGATGTTGCAGCCATCCTGTCTTCTCTCATGGGTCTTGCAGCAGCACGGTGCCTCTTTGTTTCAGTCGGGTGTGCACAGCATGCACACTCATCTTTCATTCACAGTAAGTCACCCACCAAGGTGGGTACTTAGGGTGAATAAGATTTCTCACACAAGAAGAAAGAACAGAAAACAAAAACAAGATCCCACCCCTAAACCATTTTCGACCTGCCAATATGCTATTCCTGACACACACAACACCCACTAAGAAACAGAGAGAGACACAAACAACAATAAAATGGAACTGACGGTTCGTACCTTTGGCAAGAGGCAGTATACGATTGAGGTGGGTGAGGATGACACAACGGAGAAGTTGCGGGAGAAGGTGGCGTCTGCAACGGGGTTGTGCGAAGACGACTTTCACATGGAGTTTGGAGGGGAGGAAGTGGAGGACATCACGCAGCTGAGTGCTGGAGACACAGTTGTGCTGACAGAGGCGAAGGCGAAGAAGTACGAAGCCATTGCAGCACTTCACGCATTGGGTGAGAGAGACATCACAGCAGGAAGGTTGCAGGTGGTGAGGGATTCGGAGGTGGCCACCTTGCTGCTGCAGGCAGAAGTTGCGACTGCTATTCCAGACCACTTCCTCCAACACAGTGCAGTCACGTCCATTGACTTCAGCAACGTATCTGTTGTGGATGTGATTGGGAACAGATTCCTCCATCACTGCACATCTTTGACCGCGGTTGACTTGAGCGGCTTGTCTGCACTCACCAGGATTGAGGATGGTTTCCTATCTTTGTGTTCAGCCTTGACGACAGTGAATCTCAGCAACTTACGGTCAGTCACCACAATTGGTAAATGGTGTCTAGCTTATTGCACAGCACTGACCGCAGTTGACCTGAGCGGCTTGTCTGCACTCACCAGTATTGAGAATTGTTTCCTAGCTTCGTGTCCAGCTTTGACGACAGTGAATCTCACTGGCTTGCGTGCAGTCACCACAATTGGGCCAGAGTTCATGTTTGAATGCACCAACTTGAAGACTGTGCGTGGACTGGGCACGTGTAGCTACGTAGTGCTGTACCATGTGGCTTGTCATCCAGCATGGCTTTTAATGAGAGGCGTTGCTTGGACGCCACTTTTGGTCACTTCTTTGCTTTTCGTGTATTCTGTGTACTGCGCACACAATGCAGTGAAGGGGTACCTATATGTTAGCAGCCTTGACTAAAATCGATACAAGGTGGTATCCGCACGTGAGATATGCATTAGGAGTTGAGACGGAGAGAAGTACACAGTCGAGGTGAGGACGATACCAACTGCGGACATACGGCGGAAGGTGGCGTCTGCAGCAGCGTTGTGCGAAGACGGCTTTGACATGAGCTTCGGAGGAAGGTCCTATGCGATGCAACAAACAACAAACGACGAATGGATGGTGAAGGGGGAGAAGCGAGATCTCGAACAAGATTTTGAAAATATCAAAATTGCATTTCACATTTAGTCGAGACTCGAAGAAAAGGATCCCTCTTTCTGATAGGGGACAGGAGCAATCCCCCCAACAAACGACGAATAGATGGACTAGGGAGAAGCGGGGGGTTTCATTTGCAAAGCTGTGGTGATGGGGGTGGGGGACAATATTCAAAAAAGTAGCCATCCCCCCAACATTTTTTTTTTGAGACAACTGCCTTGCAAAGGTTGTAGGGAGGAAATGAAAACACATCTGAGTGTGCCCGAATTTTTGTTGAGAGCGATGTAAAACACTACAACAACTTATGGGGTGTCCCGGCGGTACCACACTAACACCCACCTACACATACTTTCATCCCATTTCACCGTATTACACCCCCGTGTACCTGTGTACTGTGTAGAAACACGGTAGAAACATGGGGAATCGGTTCTGCAGCCACGCCAGTAAAAAGTTAACACCGGTGACATGCTTCCCAGTACGCATTATAAGTGCATAGAAAAACCTGTTAAACAACGTCCCAGAGCACTCAATACACATCCCCCCCAACACACATTTATCCCCCTTCCCCAACATGAATATCTAATCCCCACTCACCCCGCCCCCTTTTTTTTGTAACCCCCAAACCCCTCTCTCTCTCTCTCTCTCTCAAAAAATGTGCGGAACGCTCTGCGCAGTGATCTGGGTCATCGTAGGAATTCTTGTCTTAGCCGCAGGCTGCGTTGCGGTTTATATTTATAATCAACGGAGCAAAGCGCAGCCATCGTATGAGAGCCCACCGCCTTCTTTTAATACTCCGCTTCTGGATGGAGGGAGTGGATGGGGTCCGGAGGCGGGGGTGAAACAGACGGGGGATGCGGATGAAAGCTCACGGACTATTCCTATGGAGGGGTTCGTACCTCCTCCGGCAGTTCCGACGGATGGGATGGATAGGACCGCGAATAGGTTGTCATTACCTGCGCCACCCCCGCCGCAGATGCCCTGCTATGATCACGCCACTGCGTCCGATGCGTTGGACACCACACAACGCACCGTGGTGTCAAATGCCACATCCCTCCCACGCCCGGACCTCGCCGAAAACGAATTTTTTGTAAAACTCCGTGACACAGACACCCTCACGGAGGACACCCTGCTCCTCAACCCCGAGGTCTGGTTCGATTCAAATCACGCTAATCCAGAAGGGGTACATGGCGTTCACATTCGACCTACCCGTCCAGGGCTTGCTTGGAAGCATAACGTGCCATGTGGTGTACTATCTGCAATAAATGACCGTCCAGTACGCAGCGTATCCGACGTAAACACTCTCCTCAACGATCCCTCGGTGGTGGGAAAGCATGAAACGGAGGTGCGTCTCAGGGTTCTGCCGACCTCAGAGATTGTAGGGGGGAATACTGTGTATTCATTGAGGTTGGTCTCTCCGTCACAACGATTAGGGATCGACGTAAAGGACGAAATTTTCAACCAAAATGGCTGCACCGAAATCCCTTTCCCCGAGGATAAGAAAACCCCAGAGACCTGCAGGGTTCGCCTCCTCCGATCTAAGCCGAAAGGGGTGGCGGAGAGCCACGGAATGTCCTCAGGTATTCTCCTCGCAGTGGACGGAAGAAGGGTCCACAGCAAAGCGGCGCTGGCGGATGTCCTCAAATCCCTGCAGAACGAAGGGGCCCTTTTGCTAAAATTTACCGTCGATGAAGGGAGTGAGGAGGCGATGCAGTTTTCGGACAATTTCTTTTTCCCGCAAAATCCAAATAATACTGGCAACACGACCAACTACAACACAACCACTACCACCACGACCACCAAAGACAACAAAGGGGAGGACGAAGGAGAAGAAGAAGAGGAAGACGACGGGGGGGCCTCCTCAGCGTCCTCAGACGGTCCTTGGTATGCCAATGATACATCCGCAGAGCGGCCTACCCTATACACTGCGTATGTCCACGACAATGGCCGCGCCTCGGTCGGCTTCATGGCGGCGATGGATATGGTGGTAAACCGACCGTATCTTTTCCTTGCTCCTCCAGTTGGGTCCCCGCTTGCCCGCGCTGATGTGCCGAAGGGTGCCTTCATTTACTCAATCTCTGGGTTAAAGATCGGCTCCCTCCACGAAATCCAAGAGGCCGTCTTGCAGGCACGGAATACCAAAACCAATCCGTTTCCGGTGATATACTATGTTCCGTCGACGTTGCAGCCGTTATACCGTGGTTACGATTCCTATGACGACTTTCTTCCGGAAAAGGAGGGTTCCGAAGCAACAGAAAAACAAGAAGGAAAACCACGCCGATGGGAAGACCAAGACCGTCCGCAAGCCCCCCCTCCGTACGATAAGTATGACTGTCAAAATGGGGTGTTGACCCGGCCGGAGGAGGATGGTGGTGGGGTGGTCCGGTTTTCAGCACCGCCCCCGGCTTCACCGCACCAAAACCCTGAACACTTCGCCCTCGGCTACCAAAGCCTCCCCCGCCTCAAGCCTGAGGTCGCCGGCACTCTGTACATACCCCCAACAAAATCTCCCCCCAGCTTTGCCAACCCGCCTTCAGACCATCCTTTCCAAAGCCATCGGCCGAACCCTCTGGAGGAAAACTTTGAATTTCCAGGTCCTCCTCAATACTTTGCACGCGAAGTTTCGACACCTCCGCAACCTCAGAAAATCGAAAAAAGGGAGAAAGACGGAGAAGAAGCAGAGCAAGAGGAGGAAGAGGATAACAACATCGTACACAACTCTCTGTGGGAGCCGAAGGTGGGGATGTGGGTTGCGACGAGGCATCAGGGGTTGTCGGTGCGTTACGTCGAGGCGCAAGATGCGAGGGCAGGCATTAAAGGGAAAATCTTGAAGGTGATGGTGCAACACAAAGACAGCGTCGACACGACCTTCGTGCAGCTCTCCTTCGCAGGGAACAAAGGGGTGGCGACCTGGCGCTGGGAGGACTGCGTCTGTGTCAAACACCACACCGCGGCAGCGACCATTCTCGTCCCGCAGGCCTGCGCAAAGTGCGACAAAACGGTGTGGCCGGGGTCTGCAACCAACTGTGTCATATGCTCCGGAAAGTTCCACGACCGCTGTGCACAGAAGCTGGTTAAAAAGGGGCGCGCCGTAGAGCAAGGGGGCATGCAGTCGCAGGCCGCTCCGTCAGAGCTGCTGTTGTGAGAGGGGAAGGGGGGAGATAGCGCAGATACGATGTGATACATCCTTCACCACCTTCAAGAAGTTATGCATAAAACCGCTGTAGAGCAAGGGGGCACCGTGCAGTCTCAGGGGGTCTCCGTCAGAGCTGCTGTTGTGAGAGGGGAAGGGGAGGTTGCGCAGATACGATGTGGCAACATCCTTCACCACCACCCACCCTACTAAGACTTTTTCCTCAAGATGCTTGAAAAATGGTGATGAAAGGGGAGCGAGAGAGTACGTTAGAGTGTGTAGCGTTGTATAGAAAATGGGATAAGGACAGTCTGGCCCACTACGTTTGACTTTTGGACAGTATGGGCCCAACATGTTTCGATAAAGACAGTTCAGCCCCAAACGTTTGTAAAAAAGACAGTTCAGACCCAAAACGTTTGTAAAAAAGACAGTTCAGACCCAAAGCGTTTGCAAAAAAGACAGTTCAGACCCAAAACGTTTGTAAAAAAGACAGTTCAGACCCAAAACGTTTGTAAAAAAGACAGTTCAGACCCAAAGCGTTTGCAAAAAAGACAGTTCAGACCCAAAACGTTTGTAAAAAAGACAGTTCAGACCCAAAACGTTTGTAAAAAAGACAGTTCAGACCCAAAACGTTTGTAAAAAAGACAGTTCAGACCCAAAGCGTTTGCAAAAAAGACAGTTCAGACCCAAAACGTTTGTAAAAAAGACAGTTCAGACCCAAAACGTTTGTAAAAAAGACAGTTCAGACCCAAAACGTTTGTAAAAAAGACAGTTCAGACCCAAAACGTTTGTAAAAAAGACAGTTCAGACCCAGGCAGCGGTAGGGAGGGTTTGCGGGTTTCTGGTGGGAGGGGTGTTCGCGGGGGTACCCCCCGCTGAATCTGGCACTGGGGTGCCCAAGCACCCAGATACGCAGGTACACACGTACACGTACCCTAATTGCCAGAGTCGACGCAACAAAAAAGTCCAAAAGACTTTGTTGGTGGCCTTACTCATTTGGATCACAACAATTTTGGCCCAGGCATGCTCTTGAAGTATGACAATTTAGTGTGTATGGGGCAGGGTGTTGTTTTGTTCTGAATTCTCTTTGTTATAACATCTATCTAGCATCAAAATTGTGGAAAACTTTGCACCCCAAACACCCTCAACAACGCCCGCCAAAAGGCGCCCCTTGTTTCTGGGAGTTGGTTCTCATGTTTGATACACTACACAGCAGACATTCCTCTGAGTCCAACGCTTGTGCGGCGTTGTACGTAAGGTGCACGAAGACAGGGTCTGGTGGTAAATTTTGCGTACTGCGACGTGGTACTGCGTGGGTCTGGGAATATGGGTACCTGGGTACAGGATATTTGTTGTCAAAGACATCTTCCACCATGCATTGAGGAGGGTAAGACAGTGGTCGCAGTTTGTACTTGATAGCATTACAACATCTAACTTCTCCACGGGGGTCTTGGGCCGTTCACTCGGTTATACCTTGACTAGCGGAAGAGGCCTTTTTGGTCTCTAGAATATCCGGTCTTCCCGAACGGAGGCACACTTTGTGTGTTACTACGACCTGGCAACTTCCAGCAGTAGGTTAAGTAATCTTTCTTGTAAATTGTTGGATCATTATCTCCTCAGTGCATTAATGCCCCACGTGATTGGACACTCTTGTGTTTGTCATGTGGAGCTGTGGTTGCTCTTTCACGACTTTTTTCCTTGTACACCAGTGTACCGTGTACCTGGGTACCTAGGCACCTGGTCGCCTGGGTACGTACCGGTAAATGTGACCAAATACCTGGTCATCTGACCAGGTTTTCCTGGTCATGACCAGGTGGTCTGACCAGGTATACCTGGTCAGATGACCAGGTATCTGGTCAGACCTCTGACCAGCGCACGGTGATAGCCGTGCCCAAGACCCACCCAGGGGTGGCATTTTTGGGCTCAGGTGGGTGCAGCTGCCTGGGTCTGAACTGTCTTTTTTACAAACGTTTCTGAACTGTCTTTTTTGCAAACGTTTTGGGTCTGAACTGTCTTTTTTACAAACGTTTTGGGTCTGAACTGTCTTTTTTGCAAACGTTTTGGGTCTGAACTGTCTTTTTTGCAAACGTTTTGGGTCTGAACTGTCTTTTTTGCAAACGTTTTGGGTCTGAATTGTCTTTTTTACAAACGTTTGGGGCTGAACTGTCTTTATCGAAACATGTTGGGCCCATACTGTCCAAAAGTCAAACGTAGTGGGCCAGACTGTCCTTATCCCATAGAAAATAATAGAAATGGGGTAGGGGGGGTGCGGGGGGAGGGAGGTGGTGGGCTGGGTGGAGAGCTATTATGGGGGTAAAAACCCATTAGTTGTGCTTGGAAGCCGAAGCGTCAGGTGTGTTACAATGTGCTCAGGGGAAGCTCTCATATGGTTAAGTTTGGTGACTCAGCATAGCTCGTCTTATAAACTTTTCATTTTTTTTCTCTTTTATTCAAGGTGGTGGCTCAATCATGGTGTTTTTTTATGTTATTAAGTGTTCAGCTGTAGTTGTACGATAACAATTGGTGGAAGCAAAAAAAATAAAACCATCGTGTTCAGGGTTCTATACAGCATTCCGCCCACGAGGGGCTGGCTCGGTCAGAATCGGTTTGACTCGGTCAGCCCAAAAAAAAATTTTCCCCCCTCCACAGGGAATTATATAGGTTTTGGGGTTTTTCGCTGAACTCGGTCGAGCCCGGGTCCCCAACCTAGCTCAAGTTGGGGGCCTCCGGCGGAATGTGAGAATTCCTCGGTTATCCAATTGCGGAGTTCGGCACTTCATTGAAGCAATTCGTGCACCAGGCACAAGTGGTACACGAATTGTCTGTAGCCTCAGTACATTTATAACAAAGAAAGGGCGGTCACGGCACCCAAAGCGAAGCCACGGTACGCAACATTTCTAAAAAAAAGTTGACACAAAACGGCACTGTCGCTGGTAATTGTGGTCAGCTTCCGTAATTTTACTCCCCTGTTTTTCTAAAACGAAAGTTTCTGGCGAAGCCACGGTACGCAACATTTCTAAAAATTGCGCTTAAAATTGCACATTTTTACTGCAAAAGTATATCATGGGAAGGGTGGGTTGCAATCTTGCGCCGCAGGCGCACGGTACGCTACTTTTATTATTTCGCCATGCTGCATGCTTCCTTTTCCTTCGGCGTTTGACCAATTGAGTCGCGTTCTGGCTGTGACGGGGTCACTTTGTTCATGAGGCCATTTCTGGTCACTCTCAGAGGCTCGTGGGAGGTACCAAAATTTCCACCCCAAGATTTGGAAAAAAAATCTGAGATTTATAAAAAAAAAAAAAAAAAAAACGGCTGACCGAGTCAACGTCTGACTCGGTCAGACCGACCGAGTGACCGGGCCTATATAGAACCCTGCGTGTTCATCAGCGGTTACGTAAAAGCGTTTTTTTATATAGTGGACTTCATCCTCGGGGAGGCTACACTAATGCAACCAAGGTTTCAAGAAAAAATGGTGGTTCACCTTATCAGCTAGCTACCAACAGCGGGGCTTCACTGCTTTGTCATCTGTTCACATCCATGCAACAGCTAAAACTTGAAAAGATCTTCTGTCTAGGAAATTCTTTACAATTTTTATGATGCGGTCCTGCTGTTGGGCCCGATGTGGCCCAAAGGCGGAACTACTCTCATATGATGTAAATCCCGTACAATCGTACAGAATATTACCCATGATGATATTATTCTTACATTAGCGTGTAACACTAATTCTGACTGCGTTCTATTTCACACTTCCAGTTTCTTATTTTTTTCTTCTCATGTTCTTTCGTTTCTTCATTGTGTACTATTTTTTGTGTGGCTCTCAATACAGTAGTGTCCAACTTCGGAGGAGTGAAAAAAAAAAAATTACCGGATTTTCTGGAATCCGGTGGTTCTAAGTGGGCCACCGAATGTTTTCTACTACTAAAGTGGCGCCACATCCTCATGGGATGTGCCTGCGCTACAGTCAAATAGATTTTTTTTTTAAAACCTCCAAACTTAGACAAAAACCCGTGAAATTAGTGTTAAAAAAGTTAGTGGAGGATTTGTTCAACTGTGGCAAACACAACTGAGGCAACTCCACTATCAAATAAAATTTAAATACAGTGGTTAAAGAAAGTTTACGCCTAAACTAATGGCGGAATTGAAATCGATGGCGGAAAGTACTTTAGGCGGAACTTTCTTTAACCACCGTAATGCCTCCTTTCCCACTCTCTCTGTAGAAGTGCTCACAGCGAGGCTCATCTTATATCTATTGTTAAAAGGACCTTTGGGGCGACTTTGTGTACTGCATCCGCCGAATTACGTTGTTTTTTTTTTTTTTTGTACCTTCGATGTCTGTGCTGCTCGTTGGGGATGGACGCTCATTCAACGATTCAATTTTTCGTCCATTATTGTGAACAGCGTTTGGTGTTTTTCAAAAAAAAAAAATGTGACTGAGTGTGGGGATGCGTTCAAGAATTAAACTCTTCCCCCCCAAACCCCCTTTCATCTCTAGTTTTCTTTATCCAAACGTCGAGTGGACGCGTAATAATTTTGTTGTCGTCTTTTTTAAATTAAAATGACAGCGTGGCTTAGTATTTTTTTTTCTGTGTAAAGCAGTACTCCGGGGCTTGATAACCCACGGAGTTGTAAAGTTCCTGCTGCCCCCAGAAAAGGGGGCATCGGCTTCACTTTCTTTTTTTTTTTACGCACACTACTTTGTGAGCGGAAAGTGTCACGTCGTTCACTCACCCAACCGTGCTCCGCAACACCACCAACCAACAGGTAATTTTTAGTGTGTGTGGAAGCGTCAACGCATCAAACAACTACAAGAAGGGGGGTGAGGGAACGACAAGTGACACTTTCCTCTCTCTCTTTCTCTCTTCTCTTTAGTTTTCATCGCTTTTTTTTTGTAGAAAAGGCCGCCATCGTTAGCGCTTTGGGCCTTTAATGGGTGCACTGTGTCCAGGGTGTAGGGATGGCATCCCTGGTACAGTGATCTAAAATATGTACTGCTAAAGTTTATATGGTGCGTTTGATAAAGTGTCTGACTAACTATCATCTCCTATCATCGTACTATCTGTCTCCATGTGATGAGACAGATAAAATTTTTCTCTCTTTGTGTTTCTGTATTGTTTGTGCTTTTCGGGGGTGGGGGCTGGTCTCTTGTTGAATAGTGGTGTTTCTAGTTTTTGATCTGTATTTTCTTTGCTTACCTTGATGTGCATTCAGCAGCGTGGGGATGCTTCCGTGCAGGGGGGGAAAGTGAGGCTTTGGCCCATTTTATTACAAACAAAAAAAAACAAAAACAATTCCCCCTTTTTTTTCGGTTTTGGGCCCCCCCAGGGTACCCGGTCACGCATAACCCAAAAGGTACACAGGGCTTTTTTTTGTCTTACCACGACTTTAGCACAAGAGAGGCTTTCATCTTATAAACTTTTCTCACGAAGAGGGTTTTGTATTTCAACTCTACTTTTCTGTTTTCTCAGTGTTTCCCTCCTCCATTGCGCACCCAATGACCCCCTCTACCTACCTACCTACCGGTTCGATGCCGCCCTGTAGTACTATTAAGAAATTCATTTTGCACCTTTTCTGTCTAATAACTGTTTCCACAAGAAAAGAAGTTTGGAAGAATGCAAAACGACTCTGGTGTGGAAATTTTGGCTCGCACAACGTGCAGTGTTGCAGTAGAGGGGAAAGAAAAATTATTTCAAAATTGTCTGCATCTCGCAGGCAGAAGGTGCACGCCAGCCACCACTATGCCGCTCGCTGTCGCTAGGCTCACTCGCACGCTTGGACCCATGAGTGTTCTTCAGCGGTCGGCTCTTTCTTCTTCACGCCCTGCTCTTTGCACTCCTGTCAACCACATGCCCTCCTTTTAAGTTCCTGACTAACAACTCTCCATATCTCGCATTCAGAGGTCCTGCACCACACCACCACTGGGCTATACTCCGTTCAGGCGTTACCCACTCTAATTCTGTCAAAAAAACCACACCACCACACCAGGGCCGCTCCCTCCACCCCATCCCCCTTCCCTCTACCCCTTCCCCCTTCCTCCTTCTAGATGGAGGTGTTCATCCGTGACCCAGACTGCGTGATCGAAGTGGGCATGAACGACTACGTATCGCACCTGAAGCAGAAGGTGGTGCAGGAAACAGGGTTGGCGGTGCAGGCGCTGCTCTTGGAGGGGGTGCGGCTGCCTGAGGAGGAGCTCTGCTGCTGCACAGATCTTGTGGACGGGTCTGTGCTCGACCTAGAAATTAAGCTCGACGTGGCGTTGCTTCGCAAGACGTGGCTCGCGAGTGGCGTGGACGTACACCGGGTCCCCTCTCAGCTGTGGACGGATACGGTGTCCTTGCCGCCGTGCAAGCATCACACGGTACGGGATATGAATACGTCCCCGAAGAGCTTCGTGCCAACGAAGCCATCCTCGCTGCTGTGCTGCAGAGAGATGCGCAGGTGTACACCACAATAGGGCGTAGACTGAGGTGCACCTACCCGAGCCTCACGGAGGCTGCCATCCGCAGCAGCAGATGGATCACTGCGTATTTCCTGCATATCCCTGAAACGTTGCGATGCCGGAGCCATATCGTCCTCGCTGCTGCTGCAAAGGAAGGGTGGAGTGTGTCGTTTTTTAAGAGCCTCCCAGAAGCGGCAAGAGGCATGCTGGAAGTTGTGTTGCAGTTTGTGAAGGAGAACCCTGCCTGCGTAGAGTACGCTTCAACTGCAATGCAAAACCACGGGGAGGTGGTGCGCGCTCACGTCGAAGCAACGCCGTCCGCAACTGGAATGGCTGATGTGCCTCTGTCGCTGCGGTGGAATGTCGGGGTCATGTGTGCTGTCATGTTGAGGGATGCGTGCTGTCTGCGGGATGACTCCTCACACCGTGTACGAGGGAATGCAGAGGTTGTGTCTGCGGCCATGCGGAGCAGGCGGTGGGAGTCTTCTCTCCTCCCGTATATTCATAACATCGAGGCATTGAAGGCTGTGGTGGGGAAGGATCCATGCACATTGCGCATAGCGCAAGCTCTGCACAATGATACAGAGTTCATCGTGTCGTTGGTGGCGAAGAATGCGAAGTGCATTGAGCACGTCCCCGAGACGGTGAAGGGATATAGGAAGGTGGTGCTGGCTGCCATGCGCAGCAAGACGTGGGATGATGCATACCTGAAGCACGTAGCGGAGCCGCTGCTGTCATGCATCGATGTGATGGCAGGTCCCATCAAGAGGGACGCAGGTCTCCTGCAGCACGCATCAGACGTGATGCGCTCAAGTCGCAAGCTGTGGATATTGGCGATAGACAGCAGGACGTGGAAGGCTTCGTTGCTGCAGTATGCGTCTGACGAACTGAGGGCAGACAGGAAGCTGGTGTGGAAAGCCCTGCAGAAGGACGCCAGAGCAGTGCGGTACGCAGACCCCTCACTGTGCGACAACAAGGAGCTCATGTTAAAAGGCATGCGGGTGTGCCCTTCTGCGATCCTGCCGTATGCGTCCTCCAGACTGCGTGCAGATGCAGACTTCATGTTTGAGTGTGCGATGGAGGATACAAACCACCTGCAGTATGCATCGGTGTCTCTGCGGTCGGACACAGACTTCGTGAAGCGCTTGCTGGTGCACAGACGGGAGGCGCTTTCGAACGCAAAGTACGGATCCTACGTAAAGCTGCCATTGTCTGTCTGGGCACCAGCAAGCGCTTCGGAACGTGACGCAGCAAAGGAACGTGCAGAACGTGCAGAAGCAGAAGAGCGTGCAGCAAAGGACCGTGCAGCCATACAACGTGCCCAGCGACGCACCTCTGATGAGTCTTCAGACTCAGACGAATCTGAAGAATGTGAATACGATGATTACGAGACAAGGATGGTGCGAAGGGAGGCAAGTACTCGTGGTCAACGTTTTAGAGCTGTCTGCTGGTGACACTGCAACAGACGACACACAAGACAAGACACTGACTAAGCACGAGAGGTCATCTTATAAACTTTTTTTTTACGCACGCGGTCTCGTAACGTCCTGTTGCGAGTGTACTCGACACAGGAGGAGCCTCTTACAAAGCTGTCCTGAGGTGCACCTGTGCCGTAGTAAACCCTTCCTTTCCCTTCCCTTCCCGCCCCCTTTATTTTTATTTCGTGCTTTCATCCGGATGGCTGGCATGGTGTGGCAGGCCCTTTGCTGGTAGCGTGGGACTCTGGCCTGACTTCCATTTTCCGTTTTCTTTTTTTTTTGGTGTTTTTGTTGTGTTAAAAGATGTGCATCGTGAGGCATATTCATGGTTCTTTCAATGTTTTGTTTTTGTATGTTTCTGGATTGACCTCGCACACACAGGACCTTCTCCCCTTCAAGGAGAAGACAAGACAGTCGTCTTTACCCCTGATGTGTACTTTAAACCCTAACCTTTCGCAGTGAAGGAGACCAGGATTGTTAAAAAAACATTTTGTTTTTTACGCTTTTGCGAATATAAAGTGTCGTTTTTTTGGTTTTTTTCCCGTTTCTTTTCTTTTTAGTTTCTTTTTTGGTACAACTTTCAATTTTTTTATTGTTGACAATCAGCGTGATGCCCAACAAAACCCCACCCACAGAAACTCTCCTCTTCTTTAATTTCATCTCGCCTTGAACACCGCGTTGGGGTTTCACCTCAAGCCAGCTATACCGTAGGATAGTCATTTGCACTGACCTGAAGGTTGGTTGTGATGCATATCTAGGTCTTGTGCCAATGTTATACACAGCAAGACCCCTGACCACTACTATGACCAACACACACGCCCCTACCCCCCTCTCCCCTCTCCCCCCGACCCCCCTACCCCCCCTGAGTCACCCCCCCTCCACTCCCCTCCACTCCCCTCCACCCCCTCACACAAAACCCATTTCTTTTTCTCCAGCAATACACACTCTTTAGCGCCTCTTCTCTTTCCTCTCATCCCCACCTTCTCCCCTCCTGCACCAAGCAACAATGCAAGCAGCACGCCGCATCCAGCGCGAAGCTGACAACCTCCAGAAAAAGCCCTGCCGCGAATTCCTTGCGTACCCTTCCGAGGACAATGCATTCAACTGGTTCTTCACGATGCGCGGTCCTGCCGACACACCGTATGAACGTGGGTACTACCACGGAAAGGTCATGCTCCCGCACAACTACCCCTACGCACCACCAGACGTTCTCATGCTCACCCCAAACGGCAGATTCGAAACGGACCTCAAAATCTGTCTGTCAGAGGTGACAAGCTATCACCCGGAGAATTGGCAGCCGTCGTGGGGGGTGCACACCGTGCTCCACGCCCTGAGGTCTTTCATGAGCACGCCAGGAACCAACGCTGTCGCAGCGATACAGTACCCGGACAGCGAAAAGCTGCGCCTTGCGGAGGAGTCGCGCACCTACGTCTCGAAGGTCGGCACGCATGTAGCAGAGCATATCCTCATCTTGGACGCAGCGCCTAGCTGGGAGGACCGGGAGTCTGGTGGGTCGCCGGCAAAGGCAGAGACTGCGGTGGTGCCTGCCGCTGTGCCTGAAGCAGCGCCGGTGGTGGCGCCAGTGGTGGTGGAGGAGGTGGCGGTGCAGGAGGAGGAGGTGGTGGAGGCAGTGGGGGCGGAGGTTGCGGGTGCGGGTGCAGCGGAGCGTATGGTGGACGCTGTGACGGCTGCGCCGGTAGCCTCGGGTACGTGGCAGTTGAATGAAAGCACGCTTGACAGTCTTGTACTCGTATGTGAAAGGGTTTTTATGGGAAATAGAGATAGCGAAATTAAAAAAAACTGTTGTAGTTTTTGTGGTACAATGTCATGGAGAGGGCGTATTTCAAGTCAGCTTTTTTAACCTCTCCTTTGATGTGCTTCTGTAGATTGTTGATGAAACGAGCCTTTAAAAGTGACCAAAAAATCACGGAGATTGCGTTTCCTGTGCTTTTTTTTTTTCCTTCCCAAAAAAAAAACCAAAAAAAACAAAACACAGTTCCTGCTGATGGGCATCTTCACAATACTCTCGAAGAAGTACCTCGCTACCTTGGAGATGGAGGACACGCTCACTTCCATTAAGGATTTGTTCGATTGATCTCATAAGAACACGTCGTGCGAGCCGCGAGGGGGCACACACTGTCTCCTCTAGTCGTGGTTGCGTCAGAAGCAGTGTCATTTGATCAATTCTCCCCTACTCTGCAGTGATCTGGCGTATGGGAGGGAGGGCACAGCGGCGATGAAGTAGTGTTGCATTTGTATTTTGTGATGTGTGTTGTGTTTGATAACTAAGAGGGGGTAATTCTTGCGACAAGAACATACCCACATAAACAATCGACCCAGGACCGGCACGCAATCAGTGTGCGTGACGTGATCTCTCTGTGTGTGGGTAGCTTTTTTTTTTAACGGAACATTGTACCCAGGTGGTAGCGAACGGCTACGGTTTTCAGAATTATTTTTTTTTATAAAAAAGCAGGAATGCGATTTTTTTTTTCTGGTGTGCATTTTATTTTTGGTTTGTTTGTTACATATTTACCTTTAGGGGGGAGGGGGGAAGGGGAGGGGAGAGGGGGGCTAGTTGTTGAGGTAAGAAAGACAGAGTTGTGGGGGGTGTAAGTTAGTATGCATCGGTAAAATGACGGGAGAATTCTCGAGGTGGTGAAAATCACCAAAAAAAAAAAAAATCTCTTTTTGTTAGGTGACAAAATACAGAGAGGCTTAGGGTCATCCTATGACAATTTTTTTTTCTTCGGGTTTTCGGAGGACTTTGTATTTCCAGTTAAAATTTCACCCCCCCTTTTTAGTACCGTGCGCGAGGTTCTTCACAGCGCAAAAGCTAGTGAAAAGCCAAGCAGCCGTACACATCATTTTTGATAAGGTGACCTAAGCACGAGAGGCTTGGGATCATCTTATAAACTTTTCTCTCTTTTTTCTAGGACAAATACTGTGATCGATTGCGGTCAACAAAACAGCAAACTGAATGCATAGAGGATGGGCTCTGTAGGACCGCACTGGTTGGGTCCGCCTACTGTGCACCCAACCGATCGAGCTTTGTATTTCAAGTCACGTGACGGAAGAAATTTGCTTTCAAGCAACGTTGACTTCGTGCAAAGCCCTAAGCCCATCCCACCAATATTTTGTGTAAAAAAATAATGTGTGCAAGTGGCGCGTGTCATCTGATATGTCTTTGAGGTGAACCAATCACGTAAAAACTGTTCTTCTTTTTGTTTCTGACAATCTCCCCCACTGGTATCATTTCTTCAGGAGTTGAGAGGCTTAGGGATCATCTTACAAACTTTTCTTTCTTCACCCCCCCACATAGGGGGATGCCAGATGCCCCCCTCCCTCTGTACAAATGTAGTAACATACGTGGATGGCACCCCCCGTTTACCGGGAATTACCGGGTTTCATTGTTTCATTGTTTCATTACCAGATTCTGGTTGTCATTACCAGGCATTTTCCAAGGCATTTTCCGGGTACAACATATCCCCGTAATAACCAGGAATGGATCCGGGATTTTTGCAAAAAAAAAAACCCGGTATTTACCCCAATACATGGTAAACGAGTATTCCACCCTGTGGACATAAATTTTGTTTTGAAGCATTTGGAGCCAGACCAGACTTTCCTTTTTTGTCTTCAAACTCTAAAATCAAATAATATTATACTGCGTGGGGTGTTCCGGGGTATGGGATTTTGGGCACGTTCACAAGTTTTCACAACATAGTATTTGCCATTTTGATGTGAAGAGTTGTAAAGAGTTGTGAATTGAAATGAAAATTCCCAAAATTCCATACCCCGGAACACCCCACTACGGGTGCGCCGCGTTAATGTACGTTTCCGTGGCAGAGGAGCCTCTAGCCTTCTGGGTGGGGGTGGGGTGAAGAGGGGGGGAAGGGGGGGGAAGGGGGGGGAAGGGGGGGGAGTGCAGTTCCCAGCGTGTAACCGTTTTTGTTTTGTGTGTTTTTATACTCTCTCCCATTCAATAATAAGCAGCGGCAGGACCACGTTGTATATTTATCACTAAACCAACAATTAGTACATTTGTGTATTATGTTGGTGAAAGAAGAGGGAGGGGGAGGGGTGTATTAGTTTCAGGTACACTGTCACGAGAGGGCTTTGTATTTCAAAGTCTCCTTTGGTTTTCAAAGGCGCCCTGTCATGAGGGGCTTTGTATTTCAAGAGTGTGTCACATTTTATTTATTTGTGTTCTTCCCACAAAAATGCACCAAAAAACCCTGTAGGTTAAGTCTCCCCTTTCAGGTGTTATGTGGGTGTGGGGTGTGGAGAAGCCGGGCGGGGAGAACGCCAACGACATGGAGGTGGGACTGCATGGTTGGGGGGTCCACCCCCACGGTGCTCCAGTCAGATCCCAAAGGTGCACTGTTCACGTGAACACGAGAGGGCTTTGGATTTCAAAGTCAACCTTTTTTTTTTTTTGTCTTTCCCTGAATTAAAGGGTCGTATGAATTGTTCACAAAAAGCTTTTTTATTTTATGTTTTTGCGAGCAACGGGAATGGGGGGGTGTGTTCTGTTTGTGTTCTGAGTTTTCAAAATAAAATTAGCAAAAAAAAAAAAGAACAAGGGGCTATTTTCTTAATGCTATTGACACACCCCGCGTCTGCCCTGCTCCCTGATGGCAGTTACACACTCTCACCAACCACCTTGTCCACACAGAGCAGCACCACGTGCCGCAACCCTTGTTCCCTGACTACACACACCGCGCCCTTGTCCCACAGAACAACGTTATCCCTGAACATGGACATCACAGGACACTTCGAGTCTGCAAGCTGTGTGATAGAAGTGGACGGGAGCGACACGCTTGCACAGGTGAAGGGGAAGCTTCTTGCGGAGCTTGGCGTGCCACGTGCTCGGCGTGTTGGTGTGCGGATGAGAGGCGGTGGCGACATCGGCAACGACGACTTGCGCATCTGCGACACGGAGATGGATGAGGGATGTGCCGTTGAGCTGTTCCGTACTGGTGCCAACATCACTCCTGGGGTGATACAAGGTTTGGATGGCATGTACTCGCTTACACTCTCCCCGTGTGACAGGTACCTTGCAGTGATGTGGGGTGACGTGGATACAACGATCTTCGACACGGAAACACATGAGCGTCTGTGTCGTTTCCCGTGCCTCTTTTCTGGTGCCCCAGCATTCTCACCTTGCAGTGAGTGGATTTCATGCGTGAATAAGGACACTCTGTGTGCTGAAGTTCATGACGTGAAGACAGGTGCATTGAAGCACTCCTTTGGAGATGCAGGTGATGACAGGTGGGCCACGGCATGGTCACCCTGTGGAACAAAGCTGTTGTCCTGCTGCAATAACAAGGGCTTGCAGGTGTGGGACATTGCAACAGGCGTTCTTGTGCATGAATGGGGTCACATGGCGCAGGGCAACTACGTCATGGTGGTGTCAGGCGACAGGGTGGCGACGTTTGTTAATCGCGACATCGCTGTGTGGGACTACACAACAGGGGTGGAGGTGCTAGCTCTTTCATGCCCTTCTCATGTTGAAGTGGCACTGACACCAAACCAGCGTTTCATTGCAGCATGTGACGACCGCTATGTGCGTGTCTGGAACATCGAAACAGGTGAATGTGTATTTAAAGACGACTCAGAAGAGGAGTGGATTGATATTACTGTGTCGAACGACATTGTTGCTGCCCACTCTTCTGATACGTTGTGTCTGTGGTCCATCTCAACAGGGGAACAACTCTTGCACCGTGACTTTGAGTACAAGACTTTTTGCGGTTTTGCACTCAGCAGGTGTGATGGTGTGGTGATATACTATAGGTCTGAGAGTGTTGAGATTGTTGACATCTCACACCTGTCTTGAACCCACTTCCACAAGAGGAGAGGTGCCGTCTAATGTTCCGTCCCTTTCCTGCACCTTGCCTGGGTATCTCCATGCGGGAATATACGTAAAGATAGATGCAGGTGTCGCTCGTGTGGAGTGCCGTTCTGCTGCGGCTTTTGCACACTCGAAGCACGACTACCTCGTCATGGTGTGGGCAGGTGGGAGGGGTGCAACTGGCGAGGAGTTATACTCTTGTTTTGCAAAATGACAACACATCTCGTTTTCCTTCACAAACACCACCCCACCCCTCTTCTTCCTGCCCTCCCCACACACCTGTCCTCACAGAACAGAGTAACTCCCCTGAACATGGACATCACAGGACACTTCGAGTCTGCAAGCTGTGTGATAGAAGTGGACGGGAGCGACACGCTTGCACAGGTGAAGGGGAAGCTTCTTGCGGAGCTTGGCGTGCCACGTGCTCGGCATGTTGGTGTGCGGATGAGAGGCGGTGGCGAAATCGGCAACGACGACTTGCGCATCTGCGACACGGAGATGGATGAGGGATGTGCCGTTGAGCTGTTCTGCACTGGTGCCAACATCACTCCTGGGGTGATACAAGGTTTGGATAATATGTACTTGCTTGCTCTCTCCCCGTGTGACAGGTACCTTGCAGTGATGTGGGGTGACGTGGATACAACGATCTTCGACACGGAAACACATGAGCGTCTGTGTCGTTTCCCGTGCCTCTTTACTGGTTCCCCAGCATTCTCACCTTGCAGTGAGTGGATCTCATGCGTGAATAAGGACACTCTGTGTGCTGAAGTTCATGACGTGATGACAGGTGCATTGAAGCACTCCTTTGGAGATGGTGATGACAGGTGGGCCACGGCATGGTCACCCTGTGGAACAAAGCTGTTGTCGTGCTGCAATAACAAGGGCTTGCAGGTGTGGGACATTGCAACAGGCGTTCTTGTGCATGAATGGGGTCACATGGCGCAGGGCAACTACGTCATGGTGGTGTCAGGCGACAGGGTGGCGACGTTTGTTAATCGCGACATCGCTGTGTGGGACTACACAACAGGGGTGGAGGCGCTTGTTCTTTCGTGCCCTTCTCATGTTGATGTGGCACTGACACCAAACCAGCGTTTCATTGCAGCATGTGACGACCGCTATGTGCGTGTCTGGAACATCGAAACAGGTGAATGTGTATTTAAAGACGTCTCAGAAAACGACTGGATTGATGTTGCTGTGTCGAACGACATTGTTGCTGCCCACTCTTCTGATGCTTTGTGTCTGTGGTCCATCTCAACAGGGAAGGAACTCTTGCACCGTGACTTTGAGTACAAGACTTTTTGCGGTTTTGCACTCAGCAGGTGTGCCGATGTGGTGATATACGAAGGATATGGGAGTGTTGAGATTGTTGACATCTCACACCTGTCTTGAAGCCACTTCCACAAGAGGAGAGGTGCCATCTAATTTTCCGTCCCTTTCCTGCACCTTGCCTGGGTATCTCCATGCGGGAATATACGTAAAGATAGATGCAGGTGTCGCTCGTGTGGAGTGCCGTTCTGCTGCGGCTTTTGCACACTCGAAGCACGACTACCTCGTCATGGTGTGGGAAGGTGGGAGGGGTGTAACTGGCGAGGAGTTATACTCTTGTTTTTGCCAAAAATGACAACACATCTCGTTTCCTTCACAAACACCACCCCACCCCTCTTCCACCTGCCCTCCCCACACACCTGTCCTCACAGAACAACGTTATCCCTAAACATGGACATCACAGGACACTTCGAGTCTGCAAGCTGTGTGATAGAAGTGGACGGGAGCGACACGCTTGCACAGGTGAAGGGGAAGCTTCTTGCGGAGCTTGGCGTGCCACGTGCTCGGTATGTTGGTGTGCGGATGAGAGGCGGTGGCGACATCGGCAACGACGACTTGCGCATCTGCGACACGGAGATGGATGAGGGATGTGCCGTTGAGCTGTTCTGCACTGGTGCCAACATCACTCCTGGGGTGATACAAGGTTCAGAGGAGGCAAACTTCCTCACACTCTCCCCGTGTGACAGGTACCTTGCAGTGATGTGGGGTGAGGCGGGTACCTCCATCTTCGATACGGAAACACATGAGCGTCTGTGCCGGTTCCCGTGCCTCTCTTTTCGTACCCCAGCATTCTCGCCGTGCAGTGGGTGGATCTCATGCATCAACAAGGACACGCAGTGTGCTGAAGTTCATGACGTGAAGACAGGTGCATTGAAGCACTCCTTTGGAGATGCAGGTGATATCAGGTGGGCCACTGCTGATAGGTTGGCCACGGCATGGTCACCCTGTGGAACAAAGCTGTTGTCGTACTGCAGCAAGGGTTTGCAGGTGTGGGACATTGCAACAGACGTTCTTGTGCATGAATGGGACCACATTGCGTTGAGCAAGTACGTAATGGTTGTGTCCGGCGACCGGGTAGCGATGTTTGTTAATCGTGACATCACTGTGTGGGACTACACAACAGGGGTGGAGGTGCTAGCTCTTTCATACCCTTCTCGTGTTGATTACGTGGCACTGACACCAAACCAGCGTTTCATTGCAGCGTGTTGCGACGACTATGTGCGTGTCTGGAACATCGAAACAGGTGAATGTGTATTTGAAGATGTTTCACAAAACTGCTGGAGTGATATTGCTGTGTCGAACGACATTGTTGCTGCCCACTCTTTTGATGCATTGCATCTGTGGTCCATCTCAACAGGGAAACAACTCTGGCACCGTGAATTTGACTGCGAGGCCACTTGCCTTACAATCAGCAGCTGTGGTAATGTGGTGGTGTACGGGTCTGAGAGTGTTGAGATTGTTGACATCTCACACCTGTCTTGAACCCACTTCCACAAGAGGAGAGGTGCCATCTAATTTTCCGTCCCTTTCCTGCACCTTGCCTGGGTATCTCCATGCGGGAATATACGTAAAGATAGATGCAGGTGTCGCTCGTGTGGAGTGCCGTTCTGCTGCGGCTTTTGCACACTCGAAGCACGACTACCTCGTCATGGTGTGGGCAGGTGGGAGGGCGGAGTTATCTCTCTTGTTTTTGCAAATGACAACACATCTCGTTTTCCTTGACAAACACCACCCCACCCCTCTTACACCTGCCCTCCCCACACACCTGTCCTCACAGAACAGAGTTACTCCCCTGAACATGGACATCACAGGACACTTTGAGTCTGCAAGCTGTGTGATAGAAGTGGACGGGAGCGACACGCTTGCACAGGTGAAGGGGAAGCTTCTTGCGGAGCTTGGCGTGCCACGTGCTCGGCATGTTGGTGTGCGGATGAGAGGCGGTGGCGACATCGGCAACGACGACTTGCGCATCTGCGACACGGAGATGGATGAGGGATGTGCCGTTGAGCTGTTCTGCACTGGTGCCAACATCACTCCTGGGGTGATACAAGGTTTGGATGGCATGTCTCACTCGCTTACTCTCTCCCCGTGTGACAGGTACCTTGCAGTGATGTGGGGTGGGAGAACTGCGGGTGGGAGGAAAAAAACGGGTGTGTCCATCTTCGATACGGAAACACATGAGCGTCTGTGCCGGTTCCCGTGCCTCTCTTTTCGTACCCCAGTATTCTCACCTTGCAGTGAGTGGATCTCATGCATCAACAAGGACACGCAGTGTGCTGAAGTTCATGACGTGAAGACAGGTGCATTGAAGCACTCCTTTGGAGATGCAGGTGATGACACGTTTGCCACGGCATGGTCACCCTGTGGAACAAAGCTGTTGTCGTATTGCAGGAAGGGTTTGCAGGTGTGGGACATTGCAACGGGCGTTCTTGTGCATGAATGGGGCCACATTCTGCTGTGCAAGTACGTCATGGTGGTGTCAGGCGACAGGGTGGCGACGTTTGTTAATCGTGACATCACTGTGTGGGACTACACAACAGGGGTGAAGGTGCTTGTACTTACGTGCCCTTCTCATGTTGATTACGTAGCACTGACACCAAACCAGCGTTTCATTGCAGCGTGTTGCGAGCACTATGTGCGTGTCTGGAACATCGAAACAGGTGAATGTGTATTTGAAAACGACTCAGAAAACGTCTGGGGTGATATTGCTGTGTCGAACGACATTGTTGCTGCCCACTCTTTTGATACGTTGTGTCTGTGGTCCATCTCAACAGGGAAGCAACTCTTGCAGCAGGAGAGCAGCCAAAAGAACAGTCTTGCAATCAGCAGCTGTGGTGGTGTGGTGGTCTACGAAGGGCATGGGAGTGTTGAGATTGTTGACATCTCACACCTGTCTTGAAGCCACTCATGCGGGAATATACGTAAAGATAGATGCAGGTGTCGCTCGTGTGGACTGCCGTTCTGCTGCGGCTTTTGCACACTCGAAGCACGACCACCTCGTCATGGTGTGGGCAGGTGGGAGGGGTGGAACTGGCGAGGAGTTAACTCTCTTGTTTTTGCAAATGACAAAACATCTTTTTATTTGGTTCATAGCCTAGATTCGGACCTGATTTCAGGCCGACCGTGTACAGCCGGGTAGAGCTAGACAACTTTAACAGCTGTGGCCCAATGAGGTCCCCAGTGTCGTCTGCCAATCCCCTTAACCCAACAAAAGACTACAAAATAAAAACAATCTAGACAAAGCCGCCCTTACCCGTCCAGGCAAAATAAAAAAGTAAAAGAATGCCCTTCCTCAGTCCGGAAGTATCACCTCAACCGGTTACCTGCCGTAAAATAGAGAGAGGTTACAGTACTATTCTAAAAAAAACAAGTAATTGCTATCGGAAAAAAAACGGGGTGTGCTGTGGAACTCCACTCTGAAAAAGATATAATCTACAACACGCCAGCATTCTGCTCTTCTGCAGGAATGCTAAAACGCTCTTCGTACGCTGCTGGACCCACTGGGATGCCTGCATCTGAAACTTTCAAACAGTGGGGCTGTCCTCTTCGTCCAGCACCGTCTGCTCGATCGCGTTATTGGACGTAGTCTCGGCAGGCTCGATAACCATTCGCTCGGGCGGGCTCGGCATGTTCCAGCTCATAGTCGTCCACAGGCTCCCGCATCGTCGTCGTCATCAGAGCAGTGCGGAAGGAACACAGAATGCACAGACGACAACACGTCGTCAATCGCACCAGTCATCGTCACATCAGCACCTCCAGAAAAGCCAGGATGCTATGGTGGTTTCGAAAATCGCGCGGAGTTTTCCACAGCACACCCCGTTTTTTTTCTTAGCAATTAGATGTTCTTGTTATTGTTGTTTTCCACAGACCTTCCTGCAACCCTTGTAGGATCAGCTCGTATTTTTTTCGCGAAAACATGAAATTACACGTTTCAAGAGAACAAACTAAAAAGGGTTCGCCCCCTCAATGGGATGCCGTAAACCATAATTCCTCAGTGTCAGCCGCATCATTTCAATGAAACCAAAAAGTGGCTTATTTGCATTTTTGGTCTCCGCCCGTGCAGCGGTGGGGTCATTTCGGAAAATTGGACAATTTTTTGACCACTTAAATTTTGAGAAATATGAGCCCGGTTCCTTATACGTGGGGCCCATTTTTGGCCAAAATTTCCTCAAAATCGACGAAATTAAAATTAGACCCCTTACCCCCCCCCAGAATCATTTCAATACACTACCTGTATTGGTTGCTGACGCGTGTATACAGGAAGGTTGGGAAAACATCTCGTTTCCTTCACAAACACCACCCCACCCCTCTTCTACCTGCCCTCCCCACACACCTGTCCTCACAGAACAACGTTATCCCTGAACATGGACATCACAGGACACTTTGAGTCTGCAAGCTGTGTGATAGAAGTGGACGGGAGCGACACGCTTGCACAGGTGAAGGGGAAGCTTCTTGCGGAACTTGGCGTGCCACTTGCTCGGCATGTTGGTGTGCGGATGAGAGGCGGTGGCGACATCGGCAACGACGACTTGCGCATCTGCGACACGCAGATGGATGAGGGATGTGCCGTTGAGCTGTTCTGCACTGGTGCCAACATCACTCCTGGGGTGATACAAGGTTTGGATGGCATGTCGCACTCGCTTACTCTGTCCCCGTGTGACAGGTACCTTGCCGTGATGTGGGGTGGGAGGAGAAAAACGCGTGTGACCATCTTCAACACTGAAACACATGAGGGTCTGTGCCGGTTCCCGTGCCTCTCTTTTCGTATCCCAGTCTTCTCGCCTTGCAGTGAGTGGATCTCATGCATCAACAAGGACACGCAGTGTGCTGAAGTTCGTGACGTGAAGACAGGTGCATTGAAGCACTCCTTTGGAGATGCAGGTGATACGAGGTTGGCCACGGCATGGTCACCCTGTGGAACAAAGCTGTTGTCGTACTGCAGGAAGGGTTTGCAGGTGTGGGACATTGCAACAGGCGTTCTTGTGCATGAATGGGACCACATTGTGCTGTTTAACTGCGTTATGGTTGTGTCAGGCGACAGGGTGGCGACGTTTCTCAGGCGCGAGATCATTGTGTGGGACTACACAACAGGGGTGAAGGTGCTTGTTCTCACGTGCCCTGCTAATATTCATGACGTGGCACTGACACCAAACCAGCGTTTCATTGCAGCGTGTTACGACCACAATGTGCGTGTCTGGAACATCGAAACAGGTGAATGCGTATTTGAAAACGACTCAGAAGAGGAGTGGAGTGATGTTGCTGTGTCGGACGACATTGTTGCTGCCCACTTTTCGTATGCATTGTGCCTGTGGTCCATCTCAACAGGGAAACAACTCTTGCACCGTGACTTTGACTGTGAGACTCCTTGTTTTGCAATCAGCAGCTATGGTGGTGCGGTGCTGTATGGTGTGCAGGGTAGTGTTGAGATTGTTGACATCTCACACCTGTCTTGAACTAATTACACAAGAGGAGAGGTGGCATCAAATTTCCCACGCCTTTCCTGCACCTTGCCTGGGTATCTCCATGTGTATGATAGATGCAGGTGTCCCTAGTTGTGGGAGTGCCGTTCTGCTGCGGATTTTGCACACTCGAAGCACGACCACCCTGGGTAGGGGGAAGCTCTATCTGGGCGGAGTTATACTCTTGTTTTGCAAAATGACAACACATCTCGTTTTCCTTGACAAACACCACCCCACCCCTCTTCCACCTGCCCTCCCCACACACCTGTCCTCACAGAACAGAGTTACTCCCCTGAACATGGACATCACAGGACACTTTGAGTCTGCAAGCTGTGTGATAGAAGTGGACGGGAGCGACACGCTTGCACAGGTGAAGGGGAAGCTTCTTGCGGAGCTTGGCGTGCCACGTGCTCGGCATGTTGGTGTGCGGATGAGAGGCGGTGGCGAAATCGGCAACGACGACTTGCGCATCTGCGACACGGAGATGGATGAGGGATGTGCCGTTGAGCTGTTCTGCACTGGTGCCAACATCACTCCTGGGGTGATACAAGGTTTGGATGGCATGTCTCACTCGCTTACACTCTCCCCGTGTGACAGGTACCTTGCAGTGATGTGGGGTAGGAGAACTGCGGGTGGGAGGAAAAAACCGGGTGTGTCCATCTTCGATACGGAAACACATGAGCGTCTGTGCCGGTTCCCGTGCCTCTCTTTTCGTACCCCAGTATTCTCACCTTGCAGTGAGTGGATCTCATGCATCAACAAGGACACGCAGTGTGCTGAAGTTCATGACGTGAAGACAGGTGCATTGAAGCACTCCTTTGGAGATGCAGGTGATGACACGTTTGCCACGGCATGGTCACCCTGTGGAACAAAGCTGTTGTCGTATTGCAGGAAGGGTTTGCAGGTGTGGGACATTGCAACGGGCGTTCTTGTGCATGAATGGGGCCACATTCTGCTGTGCAAGTACGTCATGGTGGTGTCAGGCGACAGGGTGGCGACGTTTGTTAATCGTGACATCACTGTGTGGGACTACACAACAGGGGTGAAGGTGCTTGTACTTACGTGCCCTTCTCATGTTGATTACGTAGCACTGACACCAAACCAGCGTTTCATTGCAGCGTGTTGCGAGCACTATGTGCGTGTCTGGAACATCGAAACAGGTGAATGTGTATTTGAAAACGACTCAGAAAACGTCTGGGGTGATATTGCTGTGTCGAACGACATTGTTGCTGCCCACTCTTTTGATACGTTGTGTCTGTGGTCCATCTCAACAGGGAAGCAACTCTTGCAGCAGGAGAGCAGCCAAAAGAACAGTCTTGCAATCAGCAGCTGTGGTGGTGTGGTGGTCTACGAAGGGCATGGGAGTGTTGAGATTGTTGACATCTCACACCTGTCTTGAAGCCACTCATGCGGGAATATACGTAAAGATAGATGCAGGTGTCGCTCGTGTGGACTGCCGTTCTGCTGCGGCTTTTGCACACTCGAAGCACGACCACCTCGTCATGGTGTGGGCAGGTGGGAGGGGTGGAACTGGCGAGGAGTTAACTCTCTTGTTTTTGCAAATGACAAAACATCTTTTTATTTGGTTCATAGCCTAGATTCGGACCTGATTTCAGGCCGACCGTGTACAGCCGGGTAGAGCTAGACAACTTTAACAGCTGTGGCCCAATGAGGTCCCCAGTGTCGTCTGCCAATCCCCTTAACCCAACAAAAGACTACAAAATAAAAACAATCTAGACAAAGCCGCCCTTACCCGTCCAGGCAAAATAAAAAAGTAAAAGAATGCCCTTCCTCAGTCCGGAAGTATCACCTCAACCGGTTACCTGCCGTAAAATAGAGAGAGGTTACAGTACTATTCTAAAAAAAACAAGTAATTGCTATCGGAAAAAAAACGGGGTGTGCTGTGGAACTCCACTCTGAAAAAGATATAATCTACAACACGCCAGCATTCTGCTCTTCTGCAGGAATGCTAAAACGCTCTTCGTACGCTGCTGGACCCACTGGGATGCCTGCATCTGAAACTTTCAAACAGTGGGGCTGTCCTCTTCGTCCAGCACCGTCTGCTCGATCGCGTTATTGGACGTAGTCTCGGCAGGCTCGATAACCATTCGCTCGGGCGGGCTCGGCATGTTCCAGCTCATAGTCGTCCACAGGCTCCCGCATCGTCGTCGTCATCAGAGCAGTGCGGAAGGAACACAGAATGCACAGACGACAACACGTCGTCAATCGCACCAGTCATCGTCACATCAGCACCTCCAGAAAAGCCAGGATGCTATGGTGGTTTCGAAAATCGCGCGGAGTTTTCCACAGCACACCCCGTTTTTTTTCTTAGCAATTAGATGTTCTTGTTATTGTTGTTTTCCACAGACCTTCCTGCAACCCTTGTAGGATCAGCTCGTATTTTTTTCGCGAAAACATGAAATTACACGTTTCAAGAGAACAAACTAAAAAGGGTTCGCCCCCTCAATGGGATGCCGTAAACCATAATTCCTCAGTGTCAGCCGCATCATTTCAATGAAACCAAAAAGTGGCTTATTTGCATTTTTGGTCTCCGCCCGTGCAGCGGTGGGGTCATTTCGGAAAATTGGACAATTTTTTGACCACTTAAATTTTGAGAAATATGAGCCCGGTTCCTTATACGTGGGGCCCATTTTTGGCCAAAATTTCCTCAAAATCGACGAAATTAAAATTAGACCCCTTACCCCCCCCCAGAATCATTTCAATACACTACCTGTATTGGTTGCTGACGCGTGTATACAGGAAGGTTGGGAAAACATCTCGTTTCCTTCACAAACACCACCCCACCCCTCTTCTACCTGCCCTCCCCACACACCTGTCCTCACAGAACAACGTTATCCCTGAACATGGACATCACAGGACACTTTGAGTCTGCAAGCTGTGTGATAGAAGTGGACGGGAGCGACACGCTTGCACAGGTGAAGGGGAAGCTTCTTGCGGAACTTGGCGTGCCACTTGCTCGGCATGTTGGTGTGCGGATGAGAGGCGGTGGCGACATCGGCAACGACGACTTGCGCATCTGCGACACGCAGATGGATGAGGGATGTGCCGTTGAGCTGTTCTGCACTGGTGCCAACATCACTCCTGGGGTGATACAAGGTTTGGATGGCATGTCGCACTCGCTTACTCTGTCCCCGTGTGACAGGTACCTTGCCGTGATGTGGGGTGGGAGGAGAAAAACGCGTGTGACCATCTTCAACACTGAAACACATGAGGGTCTGTGCCGGTTCCCGTGCCTCTCTTTTCGTATCCCAGTCTTCTCGCCTTGCAGTGAGTGGATCTCATGCATCAACAAGGACACGCAGTGTGCTGAAGTTCGTGACGTGAAGACAGGTGCATTGAAGCACTCCTTTGGAGATGCAGGTGATACGAGGTTGGCCACGGCATGGTCACCCTGTGGAACAAAGCTGTTGTCGTACTGCAGGAAGGGTTTGCAGGTGTGGGACATTGCAACAGGCGTTCTTGTGCATGAATGGGACCACATTGTGCTGTTTAACTGCGTTATGGTTGTGTCAGGCGACAGGGTGGCGACGTTTCTCAGGCGCGAGATCATTGTGTGGGACTACACAACAGGGGTGAAGGTGCTTGTTCTCACGTGCCCTGCTAATATTCATGACGTGGCACTGACACCAAACCAGCGTTTCATTGCAGCGTGTTACGACCACAATGTGCGTGTCTGGAACATCGAAACAGGTGAATGCGTATTTGAAAACGACTCAGAAGAGGAGTGGAGTGATGTTGCTGTGTCGGACGACATTGTTGCTGCCCACTTTTCGTATGCATTGTGCCTGTGGTCCATCTCAACAGGGAAACAACTCTTGCACCGTGACTTTGACTGTGAGACTCCTTGTTTTGCAATCAGCAGCTATGGTGGTGCGGTGCTGTATGGTGTGCAGGGTAGTGTTGAGATTGTTGACATCTCACACCTGTCTTGAACTAATTACACAAGAGGAGAGGTGGCATCAAATTTCCCACGCCTTTCCTGCACCTTGCCTGGGTATCTCCATGTGTATGATAGATGCAGGTGTCCCTAGTTGTGGGAGTGCCGTTCTGCTGCGGATTTTGCACACTCGAAGCACGACCACCCTGGGTAGGGGGAAGCTCTATCTGGGCGGAGTTATACTCTTGTTTTGCAAAATGACAACACATCTCGTTTTCCTTGACAAACACCACCCCACCCCTCTTCCACCTGCCCTCCCCACACACCTGTCCTCACAGAACAGAGTTACTCCCCTGAACATGGACATCACAGGACACTTTGAGTCTGCAAGCTGTGTGATAGAAGTGGACGGGAGCGACACGCTTGCACAGGTGAAGGGGAAGCTTCTTGCGGAGCTTGGCGTGCCACGTGCTCGGCATGTTGGTGTGCGGATGAGAGGCGGTGGCGAAATCGGCAACGACGACTTGCGCATCTGCGACACGGAGATGGATGAGGGATGTGCCGTTGAGCTGTTCTGCACTGGTGCCAACATCACTCCTGGGGTGATACAAGGTTTGGATGGCATGTCTCACTCGCTTACACTCTCCCCGTGTGACAGGTACCTTGCAGTGATGTGGGGTAGGAGAACTGCGGGTGGGAGGAAAAAACCGGGTGTGTCCATCTTCGATACGGAAACACATGAGCGTCTGTGCCGGTTCCCGTGCCTCTCTTTTCGTACCCCAGTATTCTCACCTTGCAGTGAGTGGATCTCATGCATCAACAAGGACACGCAGTGTGCTGAAGTTCATGACGTGAAGACAGGTGCATTGAAGCACTCCTTTGGAGATGCAGGTGATGACACGTTTGCCACGGCATGGTCACCCTGTGGAACAAAGCTGTTGTCGTATTGCAGGAAGGGTTTGCAGGTGTGGGACATTGCAACGGGCGTTCTTGTGCATGAATGGGGCCACATTCTGCTGTGCAAGTACGTCATGGTGGTGTCAGGCGACAGGGTGGCGACGTTTGTTAATCGTGACATCACTGTGTGGGACTACACAACAGGGGTGAAGGTGCTTGTACTTACGTGCCCTTCTCATGTTGATTACGTAGCACTGACACCAAACCAGCGTTTCATTGCAGCGTGTTGCGAGCACTATGTGCGTGTCTGGAACATCGAAACAGGTGAATGTGTATTTGAAAACGACTCAGAAAACGTCTGGGGTGATATTGCTGTGTCGAACGACATTGTTGCTGCCCACTCTTTTGATACGTTGTGTCTGTGGTCCATCTCAACAGGGAAGCAACTCTTGCAGCAGGAGAGCAGCCAAAAGAACAGTCTTGCAATCAGCAGCTGTGGTGGTGTGGTGGTCTACGAAGGGCATGGGAGTGTTGAGATTGTTGACATCTCACACCTGTCTTGAAGCCACTCATGCGGGAATATACGTAAAGATAGATGCAGGTGTCGCTCGTGTGGACTGCCGTTCTGCTGCGGCTTTTGCACACTCGAAGCACGACTACCTCGTCATGGTGTGGGCAGGTGGGAGGGGTGTAACTGGCGAGGAGTTATCTCTCTTGTTTTCGCCAAATATGACAACACATCTCGTTTTCCTTCACAAACACCACCCCACCCGTCTTCTTCCTGCCCTCCCCACACACCGTCCCCACAGCACAAAGTTACTCCCCCTGAACATGGACATCACAGGACACTTTGAGTCTGCAAGCTGTGTGATAGAAGTGGACGGGAGCGACACGCTTGCACAGGTGAAGGGGAAGCTTCTTGCGGAGCTTGGCGTGCCACGTGCTCGGCGTGTTGGTGTGCGGATGAGAGGCGGTGGCGACATCGGCAACGACGACTTGCGCATGTGCGACACGGAGATGGATGAGGGATGTGCCGTTGAGCTGTTCTTCACTGGTGCCAACATCACTCCTGGGGTGATACAAGGTTTGGATAATATGTACTCGCTTACTCTCTCCCCGTGTGACAGGTACCTTGCAGTGGTGAGGGGTACGAGAGACGAAACGCATGTGTCCATCTTCGATACGGAAACACATGAGGGTCTGTGCCGGTTCCCGTGCCTTTCTTTTAGTACCACAGTATTCTCACCTTGCAGTGAGTGGATCTCATGCATCAAGAAGGACACGCAGTGTGCTGAAGTTCGTGACGTGAAGACAGGTGCATTGAAGCACTCCTTTGGAGATGCAGGTGATATGATGTGGGCCACGGCATGGTCACCCTGTGGAACAAAGCTGTTGTCGTATTGCAGGAAGGGTTTGCAGGTGTGGGACATTACAACAGGCGTTCTTGTGCATGAATGGGAGGACATTGAGCTGCACGACTTCGTCATGGTTGTGTCAGGCGACAGGGTGGCGACGTTTCTCAGGCGCGAGATCATTGTGTGGGACTACACTACAGGGGTGGAGGTGCTTGTTCTCACATGCCCTTCTCCTCTTGATGACGTGGCACTGACACCGAACCAGCGTTTCATTGCAGCGTACGGCTCCAAATGTGTGCGTGTCTGGAACATCGAAACAGGTGAATGTGTATTTGAAAACGACTCAGAAAACGACTGGAGTGATATTGCTGTGTCGAACGACATTGTTGCTGCCCACTCTCCTGATGTATTGTGTCTGTGGTCTATCTCAACAGGCAAACAACTCTTGCACCGTCACTTTGAAAACGTGCGAAGGTGCCTTATAATCAGCAGGTGTTCTGATGTGGTGATATACTATCGGTCTGAGAGAGTTGAGATTGTTGACATCTCACACCTGTCTTGAACCCACTTCCACAAGAGGAGAGGTGCCGTCTAATTTTCCGTCCCATTCCTGCACCTTGCCTGGGTATCTCCATGTGGGAAAATACGCAAAGATAGATGCAGGTGTCGCTCGTGTGGAGTGCCGTTCTGCTGCAGCTTTTGCACACTCGAAGCACGACTATCTCGTCATGGTGTGGGCAGGTGGGAGGGGTGTAACTGGAGAGGAGTTATCTCTCTTGTTTTTGCAAAAAAAAAAAAAATGGCAACACATCTCGTTTTCCTTGACAAACACCACCCACCCCTCTTCTACCTGCCCTCCCCACACACCTGTCCCCACAGAACAAAGTTATCCCTGAACATGGACATCACAGGACACTTTGAGTCTGCAAGCTGTGTGATAGAAGTGGACGGGAGCGACACGCTTGCACAGGTGAAGGGGAAGCTTCTTGCGGAGCTTGGCGTGCCACGTGCTCGGCATGTTGGTGTGCGGATGAGAGGCGGTGGCGACATCGGCAACGACGACTTGCGCATCTGCGACACGGAGATGGATGAGGGATGTGCCGTTGAGCTGTTCCGTACTGGTGCCAACATCACTCCTGGGGTGATACAAGGTTTGGATGGCATGTACTTGCTTGCACTCTCCCCGTGTGACAGGTACCTTGCAGTGATGTGGGGTGGGATTAATAAAACGCATGTGTCCATCTTCGACACCGAAACACATGAGAGTCTGTGCCAGTTCCCGTGCCTCTCTTTTCGTACCCCAGCATTCTCACCTTGCAGTGAGTGGATCTCATGCATCAACAAGGACACTCTCTGTGCTGAAGTTCGTGACGTGAAGACAGGTGCATTGAAGCACTCCTTTGGAGATGAAGGTGATATGAGGTGGTCCACGGCATGGTCACCCTGTGGAACAAAGCTGTTGTCGTACTGCAGGAAGGGTTTGCAGGTGTGGGACATTGCAACAGGCGTTCTTGTGCATGAATGGGACCACATTGCGAAGTGCCACGTCATGGTTGTGTCAGGCGACAGGGTGGCGACGTTTCTCAGGTGCGAGATCATTGTGTGGGACTACACAACAGGGGTGGAGGTGCTTGTACTTACGTGCCCTTCTCGTGTTGATTACGTAGCACTGACACCAAACCAGCGTTTCATTGCAGCGTGTTGCGAGCACTATGTGCGTGTCTGGAACATCGAAACAGGTGAATGCGTATTTGAAAACGACTCAGAAGAGGTGTGGGGTGATATTGCTGTGTCGAACAACGTTGTTGCCGTCCGATCTTATGATACGTTGTGTCTGTGGTCCATCTCAACAGGGGAACAACTCTTGCACCATGATTGTGAATGCGAGGCGACTTCCCTTGCAATCAGCAGCTGTGGTGGTGTGGTGGTGTACGAAGGATTTGAGAGTGTTGAGATTGTTGACATCTCACACCTGTCTAGAGCCCACGTCCACAGCGAAGATATTCCGTGTGGGATGACATCTAGCTGGCTGAGACTCTTTCCCTATCTCCCTGTCTTCAACACAACGTTTCTTTATATTAGGACAAATACTTTGTGGGAAAGGATTTAAACATCTGAGATTTGTTGTTTATTCCTTTCCTATTATTGTGCACTCACCTCATTTCTGTACGGCTAAAGGTTTTTTCCCCTTTTTTTGGCATCCTTTTCTGGATGTTTTGGGTAGGAAACAGACGTATGGCGTGGGTAGCGTACCAACTAAACAAAAAAGGTTTTGCTGAAATTTTCTGGCTTTTTCTGAACTTTTTCCAGCTACTTTTCTGATCGAGTAGCTATTTTCACTTTCTGGTGTATGAGTAGGTTTTCTGGGTGGGAGACTGGATTCTGGGTGGTACAGGTGGTGTGTCTGGGCACCCAGGCACCCAGGCACCTGGGTACTGGTGTATTTTCGGCCCAGGTACCCAGGTACACAGGTAAAACCCTGTGAAAGTTCCTCAAGGCCAGAAAATTTCAACAAAGCCCTGTTTTCACCTCCCAAAAAGTCGTTTTCTGTTGATTCGTGATTTCAGAGTGTGCACTCAGAAAACACTCATCAAACGACTTTTCTGATCGGTAAAAAATAGCTATTTATTATTTTCAACTTCACTCTCTTCTCCCTCCACAACCTCTCCCACCCCCACCTCTATACCCTCAGCACACCCCCCACAGAACAAAGCCTATTGGTTTATTTACAAAACCATAAAAAAAAACCATGTTCACAACCGTTCTCACTACGGTCCTTGCCGCTACTGGCATGCCCCTTATCAAGCTTGACCCCGACATCGCATCGCAACGTGGCGCACTCTGCCTCGACGGCACGGCCCCTGGGATGTACTACTCACAGAACGCAACAGCCGACCGCACGAAGTGGGTCCTTTACTTCAAAGGCGGGGGGTGGTGCTATGACGAAGACTCCTGCGCTTCGCGCGCCTATACCGAGCTTGGTTCTGCGGCCTTCTTCCCGGAGACATTCTCTTTTGGGGGCATCATGGACCCTGATGCTGACGCGAACCCCACCTTTCATGACTTCAACCGCGTTGTGCTTTGGTATTGCGATGGTGCAAGCTTTTCAGGAGACCGTACCGAACCCCTTTCATGGCCCGATCCGAAGCACGCTGGAAGCAATATGACACTCTACTTCCGCGGAAAACGCGTTTTAAACTATATGATGGAAACCCTTCGGAGCGAATACGGCTTAGACCAAGCAAAGGAGATTGTGGTCGGAGGAGGCTCCGCTGGCGGTCTGTCCACCTACCTCCACGTTGACTATATTGCGGAGGAGTTCTCAGGTGCTAAGGTAAGAGGGGTTCCAGTTTCCGGATTTTTTTTGGACCATGTGAACTATGAAGGGGAAGCAGTATACCCCGACCACATGAAGTATTCTTACGATATGCAGAACGCATCCGTAAATTCTGCCTGCGTGGCCTCAGAGGAGCTCCCATGGAAGTGCATGCTAGCGAACTTCTCCTACCATCATACGGTCACTCCGATGTTCCCTCTGCAGAGTGCCTTGGACAGCTGGCAGATGGGGAACATCTGGGAAGGGGACAAATCCTGCGCGAAGGATCAGTTTGCGAACTGCACTGCCCCGGAGATTGCAGACCTGAATGGGTACCTCAGTGACTTTATGGTGGATCTCAGAAGGTCGCCAAAATTCTCCCGCGCGGGAGAAGGTGGATTCGTCGAATCCTGCCTTGAGCACGTTGCTGCCCAGAGCTCCTCGCACTTCAAAGCCTACACCATTAACAATGTAACGGAAGTTGCTGCATTGGCTCGCTGGTATGCCTCTGAAAACGAGCCTGCGGCAAACCATTGGTATCTTCCGTGTACGCTTACAACGGACGCACCCCATCAGTGCAACCCAACGTGTGGAACCACAGACGTTCATTTTATGGGATAAGGAGGAGTGGGGAATGGGAGAGGGAAGGGTTGGATTGGTAAAAAATGTTAAAAAAAGGACCCCTGAGAGAGAGAGATGCTTAAAAACGGTCGTATTTTTGTTAAAAAGGTGAAATCGCTTTTTTAAAGCTTTGGCTTCTCTCAAAATTTAAAAAGGGTGTCTGGGGTATATGCCAGTGGAAATGTTTTTATTTCTCATTGATTTTTTGTTGTTATTATGAATCTAACGTTTTGTGTTGTTCTTTTTGTGTTCCGCGAGAGGTTTTTAAGTTAGGTTCAGATTACAAAAAAAAAAAAAATAAACAAGGGTTCAGGCAGGGGTCGCGCTAACTTGCTACCGACTACCGTAGATTTTTGGCGATTTTGCTCGGTACGTTTTTTTTTTGCAAACCGGGGTTTCCTTACTCAAACCGGAGAAACTCATATTTCATTGTAAGGGTACCATAGCGCGTTTTTGCACACACATGTGACCCCACCGTGGAGAGCAATCGGCTCGCGCAATCAAAAGAAAGCAGAGAAAAGGGAAAAGAAAAAAGACAAAAGTTGGGTACCGTACGCCTGCGGCGCTACCTACTATTCTCAGTCAAGAACACCACAATTTCATCTGAAGCTGTGTTTTCAGACTTCAAAATGACCCTTGTTTACGAGAATCGGCAGTCTCGAAAAGTGGTGAAACGCACACACCTCGACCTGTTTGGTGAGGAGTGGCTCTGCAGCGCGGTTCGTCCCTAGAACCGCGAGTGTGTTCAAAATGCGTTGTTTCTATTTCCTCCTTCATTTCATGAGGTGACAGAATAAAAAATGGTGAGAACTTAAATACCGAAAACTCGTCCATTTTTCCAAAATGACCCCATCACTTTCTGCAATTGCACGATGCGATCAACAAAAACGCCTTTTTCGTGATCTGGGAACATGCTTGCAGGGGTTTCCTTACTAAAACCAGCGAATCTCACATTTCATAGTAAGGGTACTTTAGAGTGTTTTTGTACACACATGTGACCCCACCGTGGAGAGCAATCGGCTCGTACAATCAAAAGAACGCAGAGAAACGGGAAAAAGGAAAAGACAAAAGTTGGGCACCGTGCGCCTGCGGCGCTACCTACTGTTCTCAGTGGTGTCAAAAAACGCCACAATTTCATCTGAAGCTGGGTTTTCAGACCTGAAAATGCCCTTGCTTAAGAGTATGGGTTCATATTTTGTGAAAATTTAAGTCACTACAATTTTGTCCATTTTTCCGAATATGCCCCACCACAGAACGGGATTGGCTCGGAAATGCCACAAAACACTGTTTTTTCACCCCCTGGTGCACAGCTGTTTCAGGTACGTTTTTTGGTACCGTTTTTCCATTTTTTCGCCGGTTTCCCCCAAAGTTAGCGCGACCCCTGGGTTCAGGACGAACGACGTCTATACCTTGCGTAGTACAAAAGGCTTTGGCCAACATTGAGTACAGACCCGAATTCTCCCATCTGGTGGGATTACTCGGCGTTTGTCGACACAGCAAAAATCCTTTTTTTTTTTGGATGTGTTGTTGTACCGCGAAACACACGTCCATCTTCTTTTCTTCTTCAAAATTGCTCTTATTTTTTTTTTTGTTTTTAAGGTGACTAAGTACCGAGGCTTATCGATTCATCTTATAAACTTCAACCAACGTTCTCTCCCTCCCTCCCTCCCTCCCCCTCCCCTTTTGGTACACTGTCACAAGAGGGCTTTGTATTTCAACCTCCCCCCATTTTTTTTTCCAGTGCCCACATCCGTTGATGAAGGGGGTTTTTGCACTGTTTCAAATTTCTCTTTGTCTTCCTTCGAAGCGAACTGTATCTTTTTTTTTTCTCTCTTTTTTGTGACATACGCCTTGTCACATTGTGTAAAATATACCTTGTCACATTGTTTGTTTCTTCCGGTTTCTTTTTTGGCATTTGTACGGTCCCTTCAAGAGCTCCAAGAAAATGGAGTCGACGGGACTACAAGAGGAAAGTTGCCCCTTCCTAAAGAGCAGCATATTTTTCTCTTTTCAAAAAAAAAAAAACAAAAATGATCGGAAACATTATTGCAGGCAAATATGTTGCATGAACCCTATTTCTGTGGCTGAACTGGGAGAGGGTGTGTGCAAAGTACGCAAGAAAGTGCTTCACCCCAATTTCCCTTATCCTCTTATCCTCCGCTCTCCGCACGATAGTTAGTGTACTGCACTTTTTATCGTGTCAAAAGCTGAGGGCAGAAAATAGCCATCCACGCAACAGATTTTGCCCGCGTACCTTTTTTTCTTTACTCCCATACTCCCCCGTCTCCTGTGAAGCGGTACCTCTTCTTTGTCTTTATTTGCTCTCAACTTACAAAGTTACTACAATGAATTACAATACAGAGTAGCAAGAAATAAAAAAACAATGTATCGTGGAGCACACTCTAGGGTGGCTACACTAATACAACCAAGTTTTCAAAAAACAAAAAAAAAAACAAACTTTCAAAACCCCCCCCCCCCCTTCCATTCGCTCTCTTTTAAAGATCCTGTGAAGAGAAAGTGGAGCTTGCTACTGTTGGCAACACAACCCGAGGCAAACTACACTACTCCAAAAATTTTTTTCGAGAGAAAAAAAAAAAAAAATAGTGGCTGCTATCGTGCTATAGTAGTCCGTAGACAACATTTTTTCTCATGACAGGATTGACGAAATATTTTTTGTTTTGGTGTTCGTGAATTTTACCCCCCCAAAAAAAAAGCAGCGAAGGGTGCTGCGAAAATGGGGGGAGGGGTCAGGAACACCAACCTCATGTTTTTTTTAAAATGAATCTTCAATTTGATGCTGTGTGCTGCAGCAGAACCCGTCTTAGGACGATACAACAATAAAATAGTGGAGCTCATCCTCTGGTGTCTAGCACTGAACACAACCAACTTTTTCAAAAAAAGGTAGCCCCTCCCTGTATTCACTCCCCAAAAACAACAAAATGAAATCACCGAATAAGATCGGAAAAACGTTCAAAAAAAGACAACCATTTCTTTTTGAAGTCAGACCCTGATCCCATTTTTTCCCCCTCTCCCCTCTTTCGTACCCCCTCCCCCTCAAGCCAAAAGCAATACAGAGAGAACCAACCAATCTTTTTACCACCCCCTTTTTTTTTTTCATTAGACCCCCCACACGAAAATGGAGTTGGTACGTTAATATTTGTTGTATTTTCCGTTCCTTTGATCTCTCTTTTATCAAAATACACACCCCCCCTTTTTTTTGTAAATTTTTTGTTGTCTCTAAAATTCTCTAAATCAGTCTAATTCTCTCCACACACGATGCGATCCTCTCATGATCTTGAAGTTCGGATTGTGCAATTTTATTTAAAATTCGCTCCGGAGAAGATTCAGACGGGGCCTGGAGGGGGCTACACCGATGCGTATAATTGGGCCGCACAGCTGGCAGGAGAGTGGTCCACTGAAGAACAGCTCTGGGGGGCGTTGCTCAGTAAGTACAAAGCGTCTGCAAGGGATATCCCACCCCCTGGTGGGAACAGTGCTGCCACTGCCCCCACCGCCCCTCGGTACATCACCCCGGTGGAAGCAGAGGGGCACCTCTCCATCCTTTCCCCTCATCCGCAAAGCCGTGGTACTACACAACAGATTTTCTTAGGACGCACCTCGCATTTACCAGAAGCCGATGCAAAGCTGTCTTCGTGCGACCTCTGTACTGATACAGGGTTTTTTTGGCCGCCTGAAGCTCCAGAAGTATCTGAGGTTAATAAACAATATTTGCGCGAAGAACTGCAGAATTTGGAGGGGTTTTTTTCGTACCGGCCGTACAATGTGAACACTGTTAGTGTTCACCGTGGGGAGATTGACCGGAATTTTGAGGATATCTTAGTAGCATCTGTTGAAGAAAGAGATCGGGAGGTGGAAGAGCTGAAAAAAAAGATTGCGTCGCAGGACATATTCCTCGCGGAGGAGAGGGCTGCTGGAGAGCATATGCGGACCCTATTAGAAGGCGCGGCTACAGAGCTGAGGGAGACGCGGAGATTTACCCCAAAACTTCCAGAACGGCTTCAGGTGCATCATGCATACATTACTTCAAAGGGGAAGTCACAAAGTGAAGCGAGCTACCGCGTTGTGCTGGACGTTCTATTAAAGCCTATTCATCAGAGGCTTGCCGAAGCGGACGCAAAACGCGGTGATGTGTCGCAAAACACCTCCGAAAGAGAGGCGATTTCCGCCGCAAAACGGACCGCGATTCAGAAGGATATGCAGACCGCGGTAGTTGGGGTTTTAGCTGTGGTGGTGGTGACGCAGTTTTCGTTGGTAGCCCAGCCGATCACGTCCGCTCCTGCGAGGGGTTGTGTGGTTAACGTATCTGGTACCGTTGTGCGTGAAGGAGAAGATGTTGGCTCCCCGGAAGTTGCGCGGCTAGCTTATAACGACATCGTGGAGATCTGCGAACTGTCGTCGATTTTTCCTCGAAGGGCGCAGATTGTGTCTCCATCAGGATGGGTTTCGCTTAGCACTGCAAAAGGAACGCTCTTAATAGCGGCTTCATCAGAATCTACAAAAGATGTTACAAAAGGAAAAATTCTTGCTCCAAAAGGCGTTGTCGTAAGAGAAGCCATGGAAACCGGGTCTGCAGAAGTCGGAAGGATTGCACTGAACGCCGAAGTACACATCACTCAGGTGGTCGGACGCCGTGCAGAAGTCGCCTATCCAAAAAAGGGGTGGGTTTCTGTTGCAAACGCGGCCGGGCATATCTTGGTTGAAATTGACGGAAAGAAGCAACGTGGGAAGGTTCTTGGAGCGAAAGGGGCGGTCGTGAAGCAGGGGGAGGATTTAGGGTCTGAAGTAGTTGGAAGGGTGCCGCATGGCGATGAAGTAGCGATTGCTGAGACAAACGGAAGGCGGGCACGTATCACAGCGCCACTCTCAGGCTGGGTTTCCATTACAAACGCGGCTGGGGCGAACCTTATTGAAATTCTTGCAGAAAAAGCGGAAGAACCTACCCTCCTCACCTCGACCGACCTCCCCGCACTGTGCAAAGTCCTTCCTGAAAAGGGAATCCTCGCGCGAGAATCGGAAGATCTAAAATCATCAGAAATTCAGAGACTCTCCGAAGGGGAGCTTCTTCGCGTAGAAGAAGTAGTTGGGCGCCGTGCTCGTATTGTCGTTCCATTTGAAGGCTGGATTTCTCTTCAAAACGGTGCTGGAGTTGCGTTAGTAGAGATTACCGAAACCAAGGTAGTCACTAAAACCGAGTCTCAAGAGATTGGAACCGAGGAGCATGAAATTGGAGAGGCGCCGCAGAAAGGCTTGGACGATACTGTCGAAGGCGCGAGAATCGCGAAACGGTCGCTCGAATCCGCAGACGAAGCCGAGCCTGCGGAGGAGGACTGCTGTGATCTGGAGCTGTTTGGATATTCGGTTGGGATGTCCTGTTGGGGTGGGGGTGGAGGAGGAGGAGAAACCGCCGTTTTTGCCGACCCAAGTACAGTCTATGTCGACCATGATTTTATTCCTCCCTTTCTCCACCGAGCGCAGCTGATAGCACTCCCCCCACGCTTTCCATTCCCACCAAATGGCAATGAGAACGACGACAACGCAGATGGCCCAGAATACCCAGAGTGTACTCTCGACCTGCTCCGCAAGGATTCCCCACAAACGCTGTATTTGCTGGTCTACGGAGGAGATGGGTATGACTCTAAAATACCAGAGTGGGTGGCCTCAGGGTGGTACCGTTTACCGCAGTATGAGGTTCCGGTGGCTAAAGGAGCGGTTGAAGCGCTTGGGGATGAGAAAGACGTCGGGAGAGACTCATTTTACGAGGTGTGGGCGAGGAATGAAGGGGGGGAGGTGGAGAAGGAGATTGTCTCCTTTCCGGTGCCGTATTGGCATCCTTACGTCCGGCATGGTGATGTGCAGCCTCACGGTGCTGACCTCCCTAGGTATATATTAGCAGCAGTCGCCCAGAAGAGACGTGTCGTCTCCCCTGAAGAAGTTCTCAACGCTGTCCGGTCCGTCAATGCAAACGAGCTCCGAACCCTCCCTCCCAACGAACGATGTCCATCTCTCGCCCCTGGAGCTCGAGTCGCTGTTAAAGAAGAAGGGTGGCACCCAGGACAGCTCATCCACCAGCTTTCTGGAGACGGTGATTTGCTGAAGGGTCTCTGGGTGGTGGCGATGGACCGAAAGGACCCGACCGCACAACGTCCGTTACAGGTTTACGCTGAAGACACTTTGGTACCATGGTGCTCACAAAGGAAATGTGTCGTTGGAGTGCCGTCTCTTGAGAGTGCAAAAGGGGTGCCATCAGGGGACATCCCTTCAGTGGGGAAGGTGTATCCGCAGTATAATGGGGCGGAAGGGCTGGCAGAGTTTTTTATTGATGAAAAAATTGAGGATGAGGATGAGGAGGAAGACGGCGACGAAATTTCCCGGAAAAGCAGAAAAGCGAATACAAACAAACCGGTCCACATCACAGCGGTGCTGGAACGGAGCCTGGACGGTGCGGCATTCGATCCCATCTCTTTTGGCGGCCTTGCAGTAACCCCACTTGATATGTCGCGAGGGGAGGCGGACGTTGTGATCCCAATGTGTCCTCTCCCAGGGCCGGGAGATTTTGCGACAGACCCGGCAGCAGCGTCGTTGCTGTCTCCGGATGGCGGGTATAAAAAGCTGATGAGACGTCTGGAGCATACGCATCCTCAGGATTTAGAACAGTTTGTCACAAAACTGCCGGACGTTGCAGTATCCTCTCCAGGGCCGGGTGTGGTCGTGCTCCCTCAAGGTGTGGTGGTGCGGAAGGAAATAAAAATTGCGTCGGAGAAGCTTACGGTACTGCCAAAGGGGACAGCAGTGGTGGTGCATGCTATGAAAGGGCGTCGTGCGAATGTTACCTCCCCGGTGGATGGGTGGTTGTCGGTAGTAGACACGAAGGGGAGGGTGGTGGTGGCGATGCCTCCAGACCCTGTGGACGAAGCGAGACTGCGAGAAGCAGCGTTCAAAAGGAGGGCTGCGCAGAGGACGCACTGTGTTGAAAAGATTGCGGCCTTCAAGACACGCCGTGCCGTGTCGTACCGGCGCTACTTCGGGAACCACCTGGTCTCGCGTTTCGTCACCGCAGAAGCGTTGAAGGCACAGCATCGGGACACATTGCTCACGCTGCAGCTTCGTGGGCGGGGCAAGACGCAGGACCTGCCGCAGTTCGCACAGGAGATTGTTACACAGCTCTTTGCAGACAAAGAGGAAGAGAAGCAGAAGGAGAAGGAGCAGGCCGAAGGGGGTGTGGGTGTAGAAGTCTCAGAGGGTGTGGGTGTGGACGGAGGGGAGGACGGTGGTGAAGAGGGTGGAGGTGACGTGGATGCACCGAAGAGAGGGACCCTGTTGGGAGGACGCATTGCAAGTCCGTCACAGGCTCCAGCAGAGTTGCTCTAAGAAGTGTGTGTGTGTGCACGAGAAGAAGAGCACATTTTGCTGAGGATTATCTTTTTGTTTTCTGCCATTTTTTTGTGAATTGAGGGAGGTGAGTGGGGGTGGGAACACTGTATTTTATTTTTGTAACAAATAGAAAAGAGCACAAATGATAGAGCAAGAGGACACACACACACACAAGGTGCTTCAAAATAGATAGTTTATTGACCAGTTTAGACGTGAAAGGAACAAAACAAAACAAAACCGAGGAAAAAGAAAATAAAAAAGCCTTCCTCTGTTGTCACCATACAACAGTTCTATGTATTTATTCCTTCCTTCTCACCACCTTTGGAGGATCTACATCAGCAAACCGTTCTTAGGAGTGAAGTGCCTTCTGACCGTGTCTTGCATAAATAAGACGTGCGTCCTCGAGAGGCGCAGTTGTCTCAGTTTTCTGTGTGAGGCTGAAACCACGGCAAGTCGTCTATCGTCTGCAGGTGAGGAGGCTGTCCTCCAAACCCGCAAAGAAGATGTGTGTGCAGGAGTTACTCGGAGAAAAGGGTAAACAAGAACACCGTTTGCCTGTTTGACAATATACTGTTCCTCACCCCACACACACAACACCCATCAAGAAACAGAGAGACACAAACAAACGAAATAATATAAAATGGAACTGACGGTTCGTACCTTTGGCAAGAGGCAGTATGCGATTGAGGTGGGTGAGGATGACACAACGGAGAAGTTGCGGGAGAAGGTGGCGTCTGCAACGGGGTTGTGCGAAGACGACTTTCACATGGAGTTTGGAGGGGAGGAAGTGGAGGACATCACGCAGCTGAGTGCTGGAGACACAGTTGTGCTGACGGAGGCGAAGGCGAAGAAGTACGAAGCCATTGCAGCACTTCACGCATTGGGTGAGAGAGACATCACAGCAGGAAGGTTGCAGGCGGTGAGGGATGCGGAGGTGGCCACCTTGCTGCTGCAGGCAGAAGTTGCGACTGCGATTCCTAACTACTTCCTCCAACACAGTGAAGTAACGTCCATTGATTTCAGCAACGTATCTGTTGTGGATGTGATTGGGAAGGGCTTCCTCAAGCAATGCACATCTTTGACCGCAGTGGACCTGAGTGGTTTGTCTGCACTCACCAGGATTGAGGATGATTTCCTAGCTTGGTGTCCAGCTTTGACGATAGTGAATCTCACTGGGTTGCGTGCAGTCACCTCAATTGGTGAAGCTTTTATGTATGAGTGCACTGCTTTGACGACAGTGGACCTCAGCAGCTTGCTGTCAGTCACCACAATTGGTACATGGTGTCTGGCTAAGTGCACAGCACTAACCGCAGTTAACCTGAGAGGTTTATCTGCACTCACTAAGATTGAGAATTATTTCCTGCATTCGTGTCCAGCTTTGACGACAGTGAATCTCACTGGCTTGAGTGCAGTCACCTCAATTGGTGCAGGTTTTATGCAACAGTGCACTGCTTTGACGACAGTGGACCTCAGCAGCTTGCGGTCAGTCACCAGAATTGGTGCAACGTGTCTGACTGAGTGCACAGCACTGACGGCAGTTGACCTGAGTGGTTTGTCTACACTCACTGAGATTGAGTATTATTTCCTAGCTTGGTGTACAGCTTTGACGACAGTGAATCTCACTGGCTTGAGCGCAGTCACCACAATAGGCCCTGACTTCATGTTTGACTGCACAAGCTTGAAGACTGTGCGTGGACTAGGCACGTGTAGCAACGTAGTGCTGTACCATGTGGCTTGTCATCGAGCATGGTGTCTCTACGTGGCAGCTCTTAAGTGGACGTCGTAGATCCTTACGGCTTGCGTCGTTTCTTTGCTTTTCGTGTGTTCTGTGTACTACGCACACAATGCAGTGTAAGGGTACCTATATGTTAGCAGCCTTGACTAAAATCGATACAAGGTGGTATCCGCACGTAAGATATGCATTAGGAGTTGAGACGGAGAGAAGTACACAGTCGAGGTGAGGACGATACCAACTGCGGACATACGGCGGAAGGTGGCGTCTGCAGCAGCGGTTTGTGCGAAGACGGCTTTGACATGAGCTTCGGAGGAAGGTCCTATGCGATGCAACAAACAACAAACGACGAATGGATGGAGAAGGGGGAGAAGCGAGATCTCGAAAACGATTTTGAAAATATCAAAACTGCATTTCACATTTAGTCGAGACTCGAAGAAAAGGATCCCTGATAACCACACCTTTTTTTTCATTCAGCTATCTGATGCGATAGTCTTCATATTCTTTTTGATAGGGAACAGGGAGGAGGGATGTGGAAGCACAGTTGAGAAAAGGGGTGGGGGTGAGGAAAAGAAAAGTATGGCACAATATTACGGAACGACAGCACTGAGCAGTGCACGAAAGCGGAAGATGTGATTGCGTCTGAACTAGGGGAGGGGGAGGGAAGACAGAGGGGGCAGAGGGGGAGGGAATGATCTTGAGTGACAGGTGGGTCGCAAGCGCTTCATCTCGCTCGGACAAAGATCTTTCCACGACTGTGTTGTGCACTGTTCTCACACAAGAAGAAAGAACAGATCAATCAACCCCTCACTGTGTTTTTTTTGGATCACTGCGGATCGTGTGTAGCTGTCTTTTATCTGCAAAAGTGTGTGAGTTGTGAGTGAGGTAAACATTCAAATAATGAGCAATCCCCCCAATTTTTTTTTTTCGTTTTCCACCAATATTTACCCTATACCTAAAGTCTTCAAAGGCGTGTTTGAATCAAGAAGAGTGCGTACCTTAACATCGCACAGCGTAGAAAACGACACAGTGTCGAGCAGTACCAACCCGCCTGTCAACGCTGCTCATTACCGTCGTCTATCGTCTGCAGGTGAGGAGGCTGTCCTCTAAACACGCAAAGAAGATGTGTGCAGGAGTTGCCCCAGAAAAAGTGCAAACAAGAACACCGTTTTTCTGTTTGACAATAAACTGTTCCTCACCCCACACACACAACACCCACCAAGAAACAGAGAGACACAAACAAACGAAATAATATAAAATGGAACTGACGGTTCGTACCTTTGGCAAGAGGCAGTATGCGATTGAGGTGGGTGAGGATGACACAACGGAGAAGTTGCGGGAGAAGGTGGCGTCTGCAACGGGGTTGAGCGAAGGCGACTTTCACGTGGAGTTTGGAGGGGAGGAAGTGGAGGACATCACGCAGCTGAGTGCTGGAGACACAGTTGTGCTGACGGAGGCGGAGGTGAAGGCGAAGAAGTACGAAGCCATTGCAGCACTTCACGCATTGGGTGAGAGAGACATCACAGCAGGAAGGTTGCCGGTGGTGAGGGATGCGGAGGTGGCCACCTTGCTGCTGCAGGCAGAAGTTGCGACTGCGATTCCTGACTTCTTTTTCGCATATAGAGCAGTAACGTCCATTGATTTCAGCAACGTATCTGTTCTGGATGTGATTGGGAAAGACTTCCTCCATAACTGCACGTCTTTGACTGCAGTAGACCTGAGTGGCTTGTCTGCACTCACCAGGATTGAGGATTATTTCCTATATTCGTGTCCAGCGTTGACGACAGTGAATCTCGCTGGGTTGCGTGCAGTCACCACAATTGGTGCAGCTTTTATGTATGAGTGCACTGCTTTGACGACTATCGACCTCAGCAGCTTACGGTCAGTCACCACAATAGGTGTGAGGTGTCTAGCTTTTTGCAAAGCACTGAGGACAGTTAACCTGGGCGGCTTGTCTGCACTCACCAGGATTGAGGATTGTTTCCTAGCTTCGTGCTCAGCTTTGACGACACTCGACCTCAGCAGCTTGCGGTCAGTCACCACAATTGGTGCAACTGTTATGTATGAGTGCACTGCTTTGACGTCTATCGACCTCAGCAGCTTACGGTCAGTCACCACAATTGGTAAATACTGTCTGGCTAAGTGCACAGCACTGACGGCAGTTAACCTGAGTGGCTTGTCTGCACTCACCACGATTGAGGATTGTTTCCTATCTTGGTGCCGAGCTTTGACGACAGTGAATCTCACTGGCTTGAGTGGAGTCACCACAATTAAGCCAGACTTCATGTTTGAATGCACAAACTTGAGGACTGTGCGTGGACTGGGCACGTGTAGCAACGAAGTACGGTACCATGTGGCTTGTCATATACCATGGTGTCTATTCGTGGCAGCTCTTAATTGGACGTCGTGGATCGGTACGGCTTGGATGGCTTCTTTTTTTTGCTTCTATTTTTTTTCGATTATCTACCCAGGCCTACTGCTATCCGCTTGGTCGCAGGTTCTATTTTATGGATTATTATTATTTTTTATATTTGGTCAATTATTTTCAGGGCATTATATAGGTTTCGGGGGTATTCTCTGAAACTTGGTCAAACTCGGTCGACCCCCCCGTTGCCAAATTACCAAACTTGTCCGCTCACCCCCCCGGATGATATCCGTTGAAAGTAAAAACGAGGCTTCCCTATTCAAAAAAAAATTTATAAAAAACCCCATTGACTCACTTCCAGCGGAGTTGCGCCCGTTTGTCAGTTATCTGCTGAAAGAAAATGCCGCCCTCAAAAGACAAGCGAACATTCAGCTCAAAACCCGCAAACTTTCCAGTGTCCACAAGTAGATCGTCTTTCCGAGTTTGTCGCCTTTCACGTAGCTGTCCCAGGTGTGGTGCGCATTCACATCTCCTGCTATCACCACTTTGCCAGTTGAAGGGAGTGTGTCGACGTCAAAGTCATCTGTCCGTTGATCATCCGCGCTCTCCGTACCACACGGGCGGTACAGGTTGACGAACGATGCCCCTTCTGCTTCAACGTCGAGTCGTTCCGTCACAGATGCATGTGGTGCAGTATACTTCTGTGTGGTTGTCAGCTTTGTACGCACCAGCGTCGCAATGCCCCCACCTTGCGTGCCAATATGCTATTCCTCACCCCACACACACAACACCCACCAAGAAGCAGAGAGAGACAAAGAAAGAAAAACAAAATGGAACTGACGGTTCGTACCTTTGGCAAGAGGCAGTATGCGATTGAGGTGGGTGAGGATGACACAACGGAGAAGTTGCGGGAGAAGGTGGCGTCTGCAACGGGGTTGTGCGAAGACGACTTTCACATGGAGTTTGGAGGGGAGGAAGTGGAGGACATCACGCAGCTGAGTGCTGGAGACACAGTTGTGCTGACGGAGGCGAAGGCGAAGAAGTACGAAGCCATTGCAGCACTTCACGCATTGGGTGAGAGAGACATCACAGCAGGAAGGTTGCAGGTGGTGAGGGATGCGGAGGTGGCCACCTTGCTGCTGCAGGCAGAAGTTGCGACTGTGATTCCAGACAACTTCTTAGCATACAATGCAGTCACGTCCATTGATTTCAGCAACGTATCTGTTGTGGATGTGATTGGGAAGGGCTTCCTCAAGCAGTGCACGTCTTTGACCGCGGTTGACATGAGTGGCTTGTCTGCACTCACCAGGATTGAGGATTATTTCCTAGCTTGGTGTCCAGCTTTGACGACAGTGAATCTCACTGGCTTGCGTGCAGTCACCTCAATTGGTGGAGGTTTTATGTCTGAGTGCACTGCTTTGACGACTGTCGACCTCAGCAGCTTACGGTCAGTCACCACAATTGGTGAACATTGTCTAGCTTTTTGCACAGCACTAACCGCAGTTAACCTGAGTGGCTTGTCCGTACTCACTCAGATTGAGGATTATTTCCTGCATTCGTGTCCAGCTTTAACGACAGTGAATCTCACTGGCTTGCGTGCAGTTACCACAATGGGTGAAGCTTTTATGTCTCAGTGCACTGCTTTGACGACAGTGGACCTCAGCAGCTTGCGGTCAGTCACCAGAATTGGTGCAACGTGTCTAGCCTATTGCAAAGCACTGACAGCAGTTGACATGAGTGGCTTGTCTGCACTCACCAGGATTGAGGATCGTTTCCTAGCTCGGTGTTCAGCTTTGACGACAGTGAATCTCACTGGCTTGCGTGCAGTCACCTCAATTGGCCCTCACTTCATGTTTGACTGCACAAGCTTGAAGACTGTGCGTGGACTGGGCACGTGTAGCTACGTAGTGCTGTACCATGTGGCTTGTCGTATAGCATGGTGTCTTTACCTGGCAGCTCTTTATAGGACGTTGTGGATCCTTACGGCTTGCGGCGCTTCTTTGCTTTTCGTGTGTTCTGTGTACTGCGCACACAATGCAGTAAAGGGGTACCTATATGTCAGCAGCCTTGACTAAAATCGATACAAGGTGGTATCCGCACGTAAGATGTGCATTAGGAGTTGAGACGGAGAGAAGTACACAGTCGAGGTGAGGACGATACCAACTGCGGACATACGGCGGAAGGTGGCGTCTGCAGCAGCGTTGTGCGAAGACGGCTTTGACATGAGCTTCGGAGGAAGGTCCTATGCGATGCAACAAACAACAAACGACGAATGGATGGAGAAGGGGGAGAAGCGAGATCTCGAAAACGATTTTGAAAATATCAAAACTGCATTTCACATTTAGTCGAGACTCGAAGAAAAGGATCCCTCATAACCACACCTTTTTTTCATTCAGCTATCTGATGCGATAGTCTTCTTTTTCTTTTTGATCGGGAACAGGGGGGAGGGATGTGGAAGCACAGTTGAGAAAAGGGGTGGGGGGGAAAAGTATGGCACAATATTACGGAACGACAGCACTGAGCAGTGCACGAAAGCGGAAGATGCCATTGCGTCTGAACTAGGGGAGGGGGAGGGAAGAGAGTTGATCGTGTGTAGCTGTCTTTTATCTGCAAAAATGTGTGAGTTGTGAGTGAGGTAAACATTCAAATAATGAGCAATCCCCCCAATTTTTTTTTCGTTTTCCACCAATATTTACCCTATACCTAAAGTCTTCAAAGGCGTGTTTGAATCCACAAGACTGCGTACCTTAACATCGCACAGCGTAGAAAACGACACAATGTCGAGCAGTACCAACCCGCCTGTCAACGCTGCCCATTACAGTCGTCTATCGTGTGCAGGTGAGGAGGCTGTCCTCCAAACCCGCAAAGAAGATGTGTGCAGGAGTTGCCCCAGAAAAAGTGCAAACAAGAACACCGTTTGCCTGTTTGCCAATATACTGTTCCTCACCCCACACACACAAGACCCACCAAGAAACAGAGAGACACAAACAAAAACAATATAAAATGGAACTGACGGTTCGTACCTTTGGCAATAGGCAGTATGCGATTGAGGTGGGTGAGGATGACACAACGGAGAAGTTGCGGGAGAAGGTGGCGTCTGCAACGGGGTTGTGCGAAGACGACTTTCACATGGAGTTTGGAGGGGAGGAAGTGGAGGACATCACGCAGCTGAGTGCTGGAGACACAGTTGTGCTGACGGAGGCGAAGGCGAAGAAGTACGAAGCCATTGCAGCACTTCACGCATTGGGTGAGAGAGACATCACAGCAGGACGGTTGCAGGTGGTGACGGATGCGGAGGTGGCCACCTTGCTGCTGCAGGCAGAAGTTGCGACTGTGATACCTGTCGACTTCTTCCGATACAGCGAAGTAACGTCCATTGATTTCAGCAACGTATCTGTTGTGGATGTGATTGGGAAGGGCTTCCTCCAGTACTGCACGTCTTTGACTGCAGTGGACCTGAGTGGCTTGTCTGCACTCACCAGGATTGAGGATAAATTCCTAGCTTGGTGTCCAGCTTTGACGACAGTGAATCTCACTGGCTTGCGTGCAGTCACCACAATTGGTGCACATTTTATGTATGACTGCACAGCTTTGACGACTGTCGACCTCAGCAGCTTACGGTCAGTCACCACAATTGGTATGAGGTGTCTAGCTTTTTGCAAAGCACTGACCGCAGTTAACCTGAGCGGCTTGTCTGCACTCACCAGGATTGAGGGTTGGTTCCTGTATTCGTGTCCATCTTTGACGACTGTCGACCTCAGCAGCTTACGGTCAGTCACCTCAATTGGTGCAGCGTGTCTAGCTTTTTGCAAAGCACTGACAGCAGTTGACCTTAGTGGCTTGTCTGCACTCACCTGGATTGAAAAAGATTTCCTATCTTCGTGTCCAGCGTTGACGACAGTGAATCTCACTGGCTTGCGTGCAGTCACCTGGATAAGGACTCCCTTCATGTATCAAGAATGCCCAACCTTGAAGACTGTGCGTGGACTGGGCACGTGTAGCTACGTAGTGCAGTACCATGTGGCTTGGCATCGAGCATTATGTCTCTACGTGGCACCTGTTAATAGGACGTTGTGGATCGCTACGGCTTGCGTCGTTTCTTTGCTATTAGTGTGTTCTGTGTACTGCGCACACAATGCAGTGAAGGGGTACCTATATGTTAGCAGCCTTGACTAAAATCGATACAAGGTGGTATCCGCACGTAAGATATGCATTAGGAGTTGAGACGGAGAGAAGTACACAGTCGAGGTGAGGACGATACCAACTGCGGACATACGGCGGAAGGTGGCGTCTGCAGCAGCGTTGTGCGAAGACGGCTTTGACATGAGCTTCGGAGGAAGGTCCTATGCGATGCAACAAACAACAAACGACGAATGGATGGAGAAGGGGGAGAAGCGAGATCTCGAAAACGATTTTGAAAATATCGAAATTGCATTTCACATTTAGTCGAGACTCGAAAAAGAGGATCCCTCATAACCACACCTTTTTTTCATTCAGTTATCTGATGCGATAGCAGGTGAGATAGTCTTCATTGTCTTTTTGATAGGGAACAGGGAGGAGGGATGTGGAAGCACAGTTGAAGGAAAGGGGTGGGGGGAGTTTTTTTTTTTTTTTTTTTTTGAAAAACACCAAAAACGAAAAATTGACAATTTTCCTGATGAAGATGTAATGTATGTGCGAGAGATGGGGAGCACGGGAGGGAAAAAACGACTCGTGGATACTGAAAAATTTCACTAGAGTGTCTTATAAAAAGAAAAGTAGGGAACAGGGGGGAGGGATGTGGAAGCACAGTTGAAGGAAAGGGGTGGGGGGTGAGGAAAAGAAAAGTATGGCACAATATTACAGAACGACAGCACTGAGCAGTGCACGAAAGCGGAAGATGCCATTGCGTCTGAACTAGGGGAGGGGGAGGGAAGACAGAGGGGGCAGAGGGGGAGTGAATGATCTTGGGTGACAGGTGGGTCGCAAGCGCTTCATCTCGCTCGGACAAAGATCTTTACACGACTGTGTTGTGCACTGTTCTCACACAAGAAGAAAGAACAGATCAATCAACCCTCCCTATGTGTTGATCGTGTGTAGCTGTCTTTTATCTGCAAAAATGTGTGAGTTGTGAGTGAGGTAAACATTCAAATAATGAGCAATCCCCCCAATTTTTTTTTCGTTTTCCACCAATATTTACCCTATACCTAAAGTCTTCAAAGGCGTTTTTGAATCCACAAGAGTGCGTACCTTAACATCGCACAGCGTAGAAAACGACACAATGTCGAACAGTACCAACCCGCCTGTCAACGCTGCCCATTACAGTCGTCTATCGTCTGCAGGTAGGAGGCTGTACCTAGAGAAAGGGTAAACAAGAACACCGTTTGCCTGTTTGACAATATACTGTTCCTCACCCCACACACACAACACCCATCAAGAAACAGAGAGACAGAGAAAGAAAAACAAAATGGAACTGACGGTTCGTACCTTTGGCAAGAGGCAGTATGCGATTGAGGTGGGTGAGGATGACACAACGGAGAAGTTGCGGGAGAAGGTGGCGTCTGCAACGGGGTTGTGCGAAGACGACTTTCACATGGAGTTTGGAGGGGAGGAAGTGGAGGACATCACGCAGCTGAGTGCTGGAGACACAGTTGTGCTGACGGAGGCGAAGGCGAAGGCGAAGAAGTACGAAGCCATTGCAGCACTTCACGCATTGGGTGAGAGAGACATCACAGCAGAAAGGTTGCAGGTGGTGAGGGATGCGGAGGTGGCCACCTTGCTGCTGCAGGCAGAAGTGGCGACTGCGATTCCAGACCACTTCTTCGCATACAAAGCAGTCACGTCCATTGATTTCAGCAACGTATCTGTTGTGGATGTGATTGGGAAAGACTTCCTCCATGACTGCACGTCTTTGACTGCAGTGGACCTGAGTGGTTTGTCTGCACTCACCAGGATTGAGGATGGTTTCCTATATTCGTGTCCATCTTTGACGACAGTGAATCTCACTGGGTTGCGTGCAGTCACCACAATCGGTGAAAGTTTTATGTCTGAGTGCACTGCTTTGACGACTGTCGACCTCAGCAGCTTGCGGTCAGTCACCTCAATTGGTCAATGGTGTCTAGCACGCACAACACTAACCACAGTTGACCTGGGCGGTTTGTCTGAACTCACCAAGATGGAAGATTATTTCCTACTTTCGTGTCCAGCTTTGACAGCAGTCGACCTCAGCAGCTTCCGGTCAGTCACCACAATTGGTAGCATGTGTCTGGCTAAGTGCACAGCACTGACCGAAGTTAACCTGAGCGGCATGTCTGCACTCACCAGGATTGAGGATTATTTCCTATATTCGTCTCCAGCGCTCACGACAGTGAATCTCACTGGCTTGCGTGCAGTCACCACAATAGGGCCCCGCTTCATGTTTGAATGCACAAACTTGAAGACTGTGCGTGGACTGGGCACGTGTAGCTACGTAGTGCCGCATAATATGGCTTTCTTTTTAGCATGGCGTCTATTAGTGGCAGCTGTTGCTTGGACGCCTTGGATCGCTTCTTTGCTTTTCGTGTGTTCTGTGTACTGCGCACACAATGCAGTGAAGGGGTACCTATCTGTTAGCAGCCTTGACTAAAATCGATACAAGGTGGTATCCGCACGTGAGATATGCATTGGGGTGGGTGTAATTTTTTTTTAAGTAAGAGAAAACCGAATGGAGTGGGAACGCTAGTGAGAGCGCAGCGGAAACGATAGTGGGAACGCAACGAGCTTTTTTCATAATGTTTTATTCTTCCCCACAAAATATCACGCGCAGAGAAACACTCGTTTTTCACACAGCGCGTCCGTTTGTTTGTTTTTCTCAAACGACACCTTTTTTCAAATTTTTTTGTTTTTCTCTCTGTGTCTCTCTTTTGCACTTTTCCCCTTTTTCCAAAACAATGTCAAGCTCACCGAAGGGCTCGCAGCAAGCAGCGATCTCCCCCACCCACGAGGTCCCCGGTATCACATATGATACTGATTTCCATGGATACACATGAAAAGGAGTTCCGTGCTATTCACAGAACTCGATAGGCGATTGAGCTTATCTAACAACAACCAAAACAAAAGAAAGTACAAAGAAGAGAATAAAAAATGCAGGAAAAATAGACAAAGAGAAAAACAAAGAGATTTTGACAAAGTGAACAATAAAAGTTCTTACTTCAAACCCCCTTGAGCTCCCCCCCCCGTAAAAAAAACTCGCCTAAAACTCGCCCATTTTTGGGGGCCGAGTTTTGGCGAGTTTTTTTTTTTTTTGGGTGGGGATCAGGGATTTTTCTAATTCTGGATTGGGATTGGGATTTCGGAAAAATAAAAAAATTCCCTGAAAAAAATTCCCTGTTTTTCCCTACAGCAATTTCAAGTACATTCTACTCCACCCCACCCCCAGAGAGTTTCGCCTGTGGGATGCGATCGATCAACGCGATCAAATAAAGCGAAAAAAGGGGAAAAGGAAAAAAAAAAAAATCCCGGATTTTTGAGGAAAAAACTGGCTCTGCAGGCGGTTGCTGTAGTTGTGGGTGCGGATGTTCACGTTAGTTGCAGGCAAACGTCCAGCATCAGAGACATTTGAGGTTGTGCACAAGAAGAAGGAGAAGACGTGTCAATCGCATTCAATTATGAGGGTTGGAAGACGGAGGAGATCTCAAATGTTGCGTACCGTGGCTTCGCCAGGGACCTTTGGGAGCCATTGCTGACTGCCGTTTCTTTCATAAATGTGCCGAGGTTACTGATAAGGCTGACACACTACGGATTGTGGTTCACCCCTCCCCACCTTTTGTGCATCAGAGGGGAGAAAGCGCCACGCCTCCCTGCACTGGTAGGGAGTCGCGCGCGCGAAGCGCGCGCAGCGACCGCTTTTACGGGGGGAAAGCTCGGGACCCCAAATGAACCCCGGCGAGAGCCCTGACGACATGTCGGGAAATTTTTTTTTCCCCCCCACAAAAAAGTCAAAAAACAGCCCAAAAACTATACCAAAAAAACAGGGAATTTTTTGGATTGGGATTTCGGAATTTGGCCAAAAAGGGACGGATTTAGAGATATCCTTGGTGGGGATTTTACCTTGGGAAAAATGTATGAGGGTAATTTGAGTTTTGAAGAGAAATTTTTTTTTGTTCCGCTTGAACAAGACCTCTACAGTTTGCTTTGTAGGCTTCCACAACCCGTAAACCCACCTTCAGCGTGTCCGGAACCTTCACCACGTCCAGCTGTAGCTTTTACAGATCCATGAAGCTTGCACAGATGGGTGCGATGTAGTCGTGGGGGAATACCGCCCACAAGTGATGGACTGCAGGGTTGCCATTTACCGGCATGGCGAGGCGTTGTTGTACGGCGAGTGTAGCCCCGGCTCATGTCTTCGTCAGCCTCCGGATTGTAGCACGTCTTGTCCCCCGGGATCTATGGCACGCCTGGGATCTTCCCCTGGAGCAAATGTTTACATGGCTGCCAGCCACTGCCGTGACATGGTTGCCGTTAGACGTACAAATGACACAATTTCAATTTTTTGTGTGTTTTCGAGTGGCATGTTGTCAGTCATCCCTGCCCTCCATTTCTCCATATACTGTCGGTTTGTTTTATTGCATCTTGCTTTCCCTTTTATGAGGTGACGAAGCACAGAGAGGCTTAGGTTCATCTCAACTCTTCTCTGTGTTACCCCTTCTCTTAAACATGCAAAGCAAAGGCTTCGGTGAGGCTGCTTACCCAACCAAAGGATGTTGCAGCCATCCTATCTTCTCTCATGGGTCTTGCAGCAGCACGGTGCCTCTTTGTTTCAGTCGGGTGTGCACAGCATGCAGACCTGTGTGTTGGATCACTCCAGATCGTGTGTAGCTGTGTTTCATTTGCAAAGATGTGTGAGTTGTGCATGGGGAAACATTCAAAACATTAGTAATCCCCCCAATGGTGTGGCTGAAGGGGGCTGATTCGCACTTTTCCGCACTTTTACCATGTTGGCTTGCTGACTGTGTCTGTGTACCTGTGTACCAGGTACACAGATATACAGATACACAGATACAGGTACACAGTACGCAGTGTTCAACTTTGATACACCTGGAAAGGAGTTCCGTGCTATTCACAGAACTCGATAGGCGATTGAGCGTATCTAACAACCAAACAAAAGAAAGTACAAAGAAGAGAATAAAAAATTCAGGAAAAATAGACAAAGAGAAAAAACGAAGAGATTTTGACAAAAGGGGCAATAAAACGTTTTCATTTTCAACCATTTTTTTTTTTTACCCAACTTATAGTCTTCAAGACGTTATTTGATCACAACGGCTACGTACGTTAACATCGCACAGCATAGAAAAAGACACAATGTCGTGCGGCATTCGATCCCATCTCTTTTGGCGGCCTTGCAGTAACCCCACTTGATATGTCGCGAGGGGAGGCGGACGTTGTGATCCCAATGTGTCCTCTCCCAGGGCCTGGAGACTTTGCGACAGACCCGGCTGCTCCTCACCCACAACACCCACCAAGAAACAGACACAAAGGAACAAAAAATAAAATGGAACTGACAGTTCGTACCTTTGGCAATAGGCAGTATGGGATTGAGGTGGGTGAGGATGACACAACGGAGAAGTTGCGGGAGAAGGTGGCGTCTGCAACGGGGTTGTGCGAAGACGACTTTCACATGGAGTTTGGAGGGGAGGAAGTGGAGGACATCACACAGCTGAGTGCTGGAGACACAGTTGTGCTGACGGAGGCGAAGGCGAAGAAGTACGAAGCCATTGCAGCACTTCACGCATTGGGTGAGAGAGACATCACAGCAGGAAGGTTGCAGGTGGTGAGGGATGCGGAGGTGGCCACCTTGCTGCTGCAGGCAGAAGTTGCGACTGTGATACCTGACGACTTCTTCGAATACAGTGAAGTCACGTCCATTGATTTCAGCAACGTATCTGTTGTGGATGTGATTGGGAACGGCTTTCTCCGGCAGTGCACGTCGTTGACCTCAGTGGACCTCAGTGGCTTGTCTGCACTCACTGAGATTGAGGATTATTTCCTATATTCGTGTCCATCTTTGACGACAGTGAATCTCACTGGCTTGCGTGCAGTCACCACAATTGGTGCAGCTTTTATATATGAGTGCACTGCTTTGACGACAGTGGACCTCAGCAGCTTCCGGTCAGTCACCACAATTGGTGCAAATTGTCTGGCTGGGTGCACAGCACTGACCGCAGTTAACCTGAGTGGTTTGTCTGCACTCACCACGATTGAGGATTGTTTCTTATCTTCGTGCACTGCTTTGACGACTGTCGACCTCAGCAGCTTACGGTCAGTCACCTCAATTGGTGAATGGTGTCTAGCTGCTTGCAAAGGACTGACTGCAGTGGACCTTAGTGGCTTGTCTGCACTCACCGAGATTGAGGATAATTTCCTATATTCGTGTCCAGCGTTGACGACAGTGAATCTCACTGGGTTGCGTGCAGTCACCACAATTGGGCCAGACTTCATGTATGGATGCACAAACTTGAGGACTGTGCGTGGACTGGGCACGTGTAGCTACGTAGTGCTGTACCATGTGGCTTCGCAAAAAGCGGAGTCTCTGCTCATGACAGCTCTTGATTGGACGCCTTGGATCGCTGCTTTGCTTTTCGTGTATCCAATGTACTACACATACAATGCAGTGAAACTGTACCTATATGTTAGAAGCCTTGACTAAAAATCGATACAAGGTGGTATCCGCACGTGAGATATGCATTAGGAGTTGAGACGGAGAGAAGTACACAGTCGAGGTGAGGACGATACCAACTGCGGACATACGGCGGAAGGTGGCGTCTGCAGCAGCGTTGTGCGAAGACGGCTTTGACATGAGCTTCGGAGGAAGGTCCTATGCGATGCAACAAACAACAAACGACGAATAGATGGTGAAGGGGGAGAAGCGAGATCTCGAAAACGATTTTGAAAATATCAAAACTGCATTTCACATTTAGTCGAGACTCGAAGAAAAGGATCCCTCATAACAACAACTTTTTTTCATTCAGCTATCTGATGCGATAGTCTTCATTTTTTTTTGGATGGGCTACAGGGGGAGGGATGTGGAACAGAAGTTAAAGCAAAGGGGTGGGGGGTGAGGAAATAATAAAACCTACATTCTTGAGCTCTTCTATACTAAGTGATTTTCATTGGACGCATCCCCTTCTCCAATTCAATTCAACAACTGTAGCTTTCTCCCTCAAATTTCGATAACACAACCTGCGACGAAGCTGCTGAGGTCGGAAGACAAAGAGTGAGGGCGAAGGGCCACATGAACAAAAAGAGTGAAGAATAGTTGACAACAGTACGTCCCTCGACGGTACTGTGTATAAAACCTGTCCTAGGGTACTATGAGTATTCATATAAGCAGAACATGATTCGCGAGCAGTAGGTTCAAATGCAATACAGAAACCAATAACGACAAATAAGGACAATAACGCCAAACATCTTTTTCCTTTCCATTTTTCTTTTTTTCTTTTTGAAAAACGCTAATAACTTTATTGCCCCCCCTCTGTAAGTGTTGATTGAATTAGAGTCGGGGAGCACACACAATTCCAATCATTCGAACCGAAGACGCCCAAACATTTCGGTCTGTATTATTTCCTAACAACCATGCGCGTACCGCTACGTATGTTGTGTACAAAAAAGAAAAGTATGGCACAATGTCGCGGAACGACACCACTAAGCAGTGCACGAAAGGGTAAGATGAACTAGGGGAGGGGGAGGGAAGCAAATACAAAGGGGGGCAAGGGGGAGGGAATGATCTTGGGTACAGGGGGGTCGCAAGCGCTTCGCACGTCAAAAACCACATCTCGCTCGCACAAAGATCTTTGCACGACTGTGTTGTTGACTGTCGGTTTGTTTTATTGCATCTGGCTTTCCCTTTTATGAGGTGACGAAGCACAGAGAGGCTTAGGTTCATCTCAACTCTTCTCTGTGTTACCCCTTCTCTTAAACATGCAAAGCAAAGGCTTCGGTGAGGCTGCTTACCCAACCAAAGGATGTTGCAGCCATCCTATCTTCTCTCATGGGTCTTGCAGCAGCACGGTGCCTCTTTGTTTCAGTCGTGTGTGCACAGCATGCACACTCATCTTTCATTCACAGTAAGTCACCCACCAAGGTGGGTACTTAGGGTGAATAAGATTTCTCACACAAGAAGAAAGAACAGAAAACAAAAACAAGATCCCACCCCTAAACCATTTCGACCTGCCAATATGCTATTCCGGACACACACAACACCCACCAAGAAACAGAGACACAAACAAACGAAATAATATAAAATGGAACTGACGGTTCGTACCTTTGGCAAGAGGCAGTATGCGATTGAGGTGGGTGAGGATGACACAACAGAGAAGTTGCGGGAGAAGGTGGCGTCTGCAACGGGGTTGTGCGAAGACGGCTTTCACATGGAGTTTGGAGGGGAGGAAGTGGAGGACATCACGCAGCTGAGTGCTGGAGACACAGTTGTGCTGACGGAGGCGAAGGCGAAGAAGTACGAAGCCATTGCAGCACTTCACGCATTGGGTGAGAGAGACATCACAGCAGGACGGTTACAGGTGGTGACGGATGTGGAGGTGGCCACCTTGCTGCTGCAGGCAGAAGTTGCGACTGCGATTCCTGATGACTTCTTCTTCCAATCCAGTGCAGTCACGTCCATTGATTTCAGCAACGTATCTGTTGTGGATGTGATTGGGAAGGGCTTCCTCCATCACTGCACATCTTTGACAGCAGTTGACTTGAGCGGCTTGTCTGCACTCACCAGGATTGAGGATTATTTCCTATCTTGGTGTCCAGCTTTGACGACAGTTAACCTCACTGGCTTGCGTGCAGTCACCTCAATTGGTGCAAGTTTTATGAAGAAGTGCATTGCCTTGACAACTGTCGACCTCAGCAGCTTCCGGTCAGTCACCACAATTGGTAAATGGTGTCTAGCTGAGTGCACAGCGCTGACCGCAGTGGACCTGAGCGGTTTGTCTGCACTCACCAGGATTGAGAGTTGTTTCCTAGCTTGGTGTCCAGCTTTGACGACAGTGAATCTCACTGGCTTGCGTGCAGTCACCACAGTAGAGAGACGATGCATGTTTGAATGCACAAACTTGAAGACTGTGCGTGGACTGGGCACGTGTAGCTACGTCGTGATGTTCAATATACCTGCTCATGCAGCATGTCTCTTCATGACAGGTGTTGAATTGACGACTTGTAAAGCTGTGTTGCTTTTTGTGTATCTTGTGTACTGCTCACACTTCAATGCAGTGAAAGTAGCATGTCTCTTTATGACAGGTGTTGATTGGACGCCTTGTATCGTTGCTGTGCTTTTCGTGTATCTTGTGTACTGCGCACACACTACAGTGAAGGGGTACCTATAGGTTAACAGCCTTGACTAAAATCCATACAAGGTGGTATCCGCACGTGAGATATGCATTAGGAGTTGAGACGGAGAGAAGTACACAGTCGAGGTGAGGACGATACCAACTGCGGAAATATACGGCGGAAGGTGGCGTCTGCAGCAGCGGTTTGTGCGAAGACGGCTTTGGCATTTTTTTTTAATCAGCTATCTGATGCGATAGTCTTCTTTTCCTTTTTTGATAGGGGACGGGGGGCGGGATATGAAGCAAAGGGTGGGGGGCGGGGGAAAGAAAACTTTGGATAATTACGGAAGGACACCACTAAGCGGTGCACGAAAGGTAAGATGCCCTTGAGTACGAACTAGGGAGGAGGAGGGGGTGGAGGGAGATATACGGCGGAAGGTTGCGTCTGCAGCAGCGTTTGTGCGAAGACGGCTTTGACATGAGCTTCGGAGAAGGTCCTATGCGATGCAACAAACAACAAACGACGAATGGATGGAGAAGGGGGAGAAGCGAGATCTTGAAAAAAGATTTTGAAAATATCGAAATTGCATTTCACATTTAGTCGAGACTCGAAGAAAAGGATCCCTCATAACCACACCTTTTTTTCATTCAGCTATCTGATGCGATAGTCTTCATATTCTTTTTGATGGGGAACAGGGAGGAGGGATGTGGAACAGAAGTTAAAGCAAAGGGGTGGGGGGTGAGGAAAAGAAAAGTATGGCACAATGTCGCGGAACGACACCACTAAGCAGTGCACGAAAGGGTAAGATGAACTAGGGGAGGGGGAGGGAAGCAAATACAAGGGGGAGGGAATGATCTTGGGTACAGGGGGGTCGCAAGCGCTTCACATGTCGAAAACCACATCTCGCTCGCACAAAGATCTTTGCACGACTGTGTTGTTGACTGTCGGTTTGTTTTATTGCATCTTGCTTTCCCTTTTATGAGGTGACGAAGCACAGAGAGGCTTAGGTTCATCTCAACTCTTCTCTGTGTTACCCCTTCTCTTAAACATGCAAAGCAAAGGCTTCGGTGAGGCTGCTTACCCAACCAAAGGATGTTGCAGCCATCCTATCTTCTCTCATGGGTCTTGCAGCAGCACGGTGCCTCTTTGTTTCAGTCGTGTGTGCACAGCATGCACACTCATCTTTCATTCACAGTAAGTCACCCACCAAGGTGGGTACTTAGGGTGAATAAGATTTCTCACACAAGAAGAAAGAACAGAAAACAAAAACAGGATCCCACCCCTAAACCATTTCAAATATGTGTGACCTGTGCATGGGGAAACATTCAAATAATGCGCAATCGTTTTTGAATCAACAAGAGTGCGTACCTTAACATCGCACAGCGTAGAAAACGACACAATGTCGAGCAGTACCAACCCTCCTGTCAACGCTGTCCATTACAGTCGTTATCGTGTGCAGGTGGGGAGGCTGTCCTCTCAACCCTCCAAGAAGATGTGTGTGCAGGAGCTACCCCCAAAAAAGGGCAAACGAGAACACCGTTTTTCTGCTTGCCAATGTGCTGTTCCTCACACCACACACACAACACCCACCAAGAAACAGAGACAAACAAACAACAATAAAATGGAACTGACGGTTCGTACCTTTGGCAAGAGGCAGTATGCGATTGAGGTGGGTGAGGATGACACAACGGAGAAGTTGCGGGAGAAGGTGGCGTCTGCAACGGGGTTGTGCGAAGACGACTTTCACATGGAGTTTGGAGGGGAGGAAGTGGAGGACATCACGCAGCTGAGTGCTGGAGACACAGTTGTGCTGACGGAGGCGAAGGCGAAGAAGTACGAAGCCATTGCAGCACTTCACGCATTACATCACAGCAGGAAGGTTGCAGGTGGTGACGGATGCGGAGGTGGCCACCTTGCTGCTGCAGGCAGAAGTTGCGACTGCGATTCCAGACTCCTTCTTCCAATCCAGTGCAGTCACGTCCATTGATTTCAGCAACGTATCTGTTGTGGATGTGATTGGGAAAGACTTCCTCCGTGACTGCACGTCTTTGACTGCAGTAGACCTGAGTGGTTTATCTGCACTCACCAGGATTGAGGATGATTTCCTGCATTCGTGTTCAGCTTTGACGACAGTGAATCTCACTGGCTTGCGTGCAGTCACCACAATTGGTGCAGGTTTTATGTATAGGTGCACTGCTTTGACAACTGTCGACCTCAGCAGCTTGCGGTCAGTCACCACAATTGGTTCATGGTGTCTAGGTCATTGCACAGCACTGACCACAGTGGACCTGAGCAGCTTGTCTGGAGTCAGCACAATTGGCTCCTTCTTCATGGGTAAATGCACAAACTTGAAGACTGTGTGTGGACTGGGCACGTGTAGCTACGTAGTGCGGCGCCATGCGGCTTATCAGAGAGCATGGCGTCTACACAAGGCAGCTGTTGATTGGGCACCGTTATTTATTTTTTTGATTTACTTATACAAGTTTTGGTATTTTTTGCTACCAGATGTTACTTGGACGCCTTGCATCACTGTTTTTCTTTTTGTGTACTTGTACTGCGCATACAATGCAGTGAAACTGTACCAATATGTTAACAGCCTTGACTAAAATCGATACAAGGTGGTATCCGCACGTGAGATATGCATTAGGAGTTGAGACGGAGAGACGTACACAGTCGAGGTGAGGACGATACCAACTGCGGACATACGGCGGAAGGTGGCGTCTGCAGCAGCGTTGTGCGAAGACGGCTTTGACATGAGCTTCGGAGGAAGGTCCTATGCGATGCAACAAACAACAAACGACGAATGGATGGAGAAGGGGGAGAAGCGAGATCTCGAAAACGATTTTGAAAATATCAAAACTGCATTTCACATTTAGTCGAGACTCGAAGAAAAGGATCCCTCATAACCACACCTTTTTTTCATTCAGCTATCTGATGCGATAGTCTTCATTTTTTTTTTTTTATAAGACATGCGTGCATTTCTAGTGAAATTTTTCAGTATCCACGAGTTGTTTTTTCCCTCCCGTGCTCCTCATCTCTCACACATACATTACATCTTCATCAGGAAAATTGTCAATTTTTCGTTCATTATTGTGAACAGCGTTTGGTGTTTTTCAAAAAAAAAAAGTGTGACTGAGTGTGGGGATGCGTTCAAGAATTAAACTCTTCCCCCCAAACCCCCTTTCATCTCTAGTTTTCCTTATCCAAACGTCGAGTGGACGCGTAAAAACTTTTTGATAGGGAACAGGGAGGAGGGATGTGGAAGCACAGTTGAAGGAAAGGGGTGGGGGGAAAAAGTATGGCACAATATTACGGAACCGCAGCACTGAGCAGTGCACGAAAGCGGAAGATGCCATTGCGTCTGAACTAGGGGAGGGAGGCAAAGATCTTGGGTGACAGGTGATGGGTCGCAAGCGCTTCGCATGTCAAAAACCACATCTCGCTCGCACAAAGATCTTTGCACGACTGTGTTTTTGACTGTCGGTTTGTTTTATTGCATCTTGCTTTCCCTTTTATGAGGTGACGAAGCACAGAGAGGCTTAGGTTCATCTCAACTCTTCTCTGTGTTACCCCTTCTCTTAAACATGCAAAGCAAAGGCTTCGGTGAGGCTGCTTACCCAACCAAAGGATGTTGCAGCCATCCTATCTTCTCTCATGGGTCTTGCAGCAGCACGGTGCCTCTTTGTTTCAGTCGTGTGTGCACAGCATGCACACTCATCTTTCATTCACAGTAAGTCACCCACCAAGGTGGGTACTTAGGGTGAATAAGATTTCTCACACAAGAAGAAAGAACAGAAAACAAAAACAAGATCCCACCCCTAAACCATTTCGACCTGCCAATATGCTATTCCGGACACACACAACACCCACCAAGAAACAGAGACACAAACAAACGAAATAATATAAAATGGAACTGACGGTTCGTACCTTTGGCAAGAGGCAGTATGGGATTGAGGTGGGTGAGGATGACACAACGGAGAAGTTGCGGGAGAAGGTGGCGTCTGCAACGGGGTTGTGCGAAGACGACTTTCACATGGAGTTTGGAGGGGAGGAAGTGGAGGACATCACGCAGCTGAGTGCTGGAGACACAGTTGTGCTGACGGAGGCGAAGGCGAAGAAGTACGAAGCCATTGCAGCACTTCACGCATTGGGTGAGAGAGACATCACAGCAGGAAGGTTGCAGGCGGTGACGGATGCGGAGGTGGCCACCTTGCTGCTGCAGGCAGAAGTTGCGACTGCGATTCCTGACGACTTCTTCGCATACAGTGAAGTCACGTCCATTGATTTCAGCAACGTATCTGTTGTGGATGTGATTGGGAACTGCTTCCTCCGGTACTGCACGTCTTTGACTGCAGTGGACCTGAGTGGCTTGTCTGCACTCACCAGGATTGAGGATTATTTCCTATATACGTGTCCAGCGTTGACGACAGTGAATCTCACTGGCTTGCGGTCAGTCACCACAATTGGTAAATGGTGTCTAGCTTATTGCACAGCACTGACCGAAGTTAACCTGAGTGACTTGTCTGCACTCACCACGATTGAGGATGATTTCCTGCGTTCGTGTCCAGCTTTGACGACAGCAGACCTCAGCAGCTTGCGTGCAGTCACCTCAATTGGTGAAAACTGCTTAGCTCATTGCAAAGCACTGACCGCAGTTAACCTAAGCGGCTTGTCTTCACTCACCAGGATTGAGGATCGTTTCCTATATTGGTGCCGAGCATTGACGACAGTGAATCTCACTGGCTTGCGTGCAGTCACCACAATTGGGACTCCCTTCATGTATGGATGCACAAACTTGAAGACTCTGCGTGGACTGGGCACGTGTAGCAACGTAGTGCGGTACCATGTGGCTTATCATATAGCATTATGTCTCTACGTGGCAGCTGTTGAGTGGACGCCGTGGATCGCTACGGCTTGCGTCGCTTCTTTGCTATTAGTGTGTTCTGTGTACTACGCACACAAGTGAAGGGGTCCCTTTTTGTGAACAGCCTTGACTAAAATCGATACAAGGTGGTATCCGCACGTGAGATATGCATTAGGAGTTGAGACGGAGAGAAGTACACAGTCGAGGTGAGGACGATACCAACTGCGGACATACGGCGGAAGGTGGCGTCTGCAGCAGCGGTTTGTGCGAAGACGGCTTTGGCATGAGCTTCGGAGGAAGGTCCTATGCGATGCAACAAACAACAAACGACGACTGGATGGAGAAGGGTGTGTTTCATTTGCAAAGCTGTGTGAGGTGTGGGTGGGGGAAACAGTCAAATAATGAGCAATCCCTCCCCCATTTTTTTTTTTTTTTGTTTTCCACCAATTTTTTCCCTACCCAAAGTCTTCAAGGGCGTTTTTGAATCCACAAGAGTGCGCACGTTAACATCGCACAGCGTAGGAGTCGGGAGGTGCCTGCATCAATAACTTCAATTTTTTTTTTTTTTGCCCAGTCACCACCATACAAAAACCACTACAGGGTATCCCGTCCCCTTCCCCAGATCTACGTAGTTTTTTTTCTTTTTCTGTCATCCTTACTCACCTCCTCCTCCTCTGCTTCCCCTTCCCCAATTCCGCAATGTTTTTCAAAGTGAAGCTGACGCAGCACGTACACATCCCACCGACCCACTTCCATCAGGAGCTCTCAACCATTGTGAAGTACCAGCTGTGCAAGCTCGTGGAGGGGTCGATCGACGAGGACCATGGGTTCATTGTGTGTGTGGACACATCCACACCGATGCAGATTGGGCCGGGCGTGTTGATGGACACTGGTGTGAGCAGCTTCAAGGTCATGTACACGGCCGTCGTTGTGCGGCCCTACGAAGGTGAGATCGTTGACGCTGTGGTGGAGCAGGTGCGTGACATTGGACTCATCGCCGTGATGGGACCCGGTATTGAGGTATGGCACAATATTACTTCACGTGGACCACCTGATTTTGCCTGGAGTTGGGTGGTTTGGTGGTCTTAAGGCTACTTTTAACTGAAGCCTAGTCAATTCACAAGACTGGCTTTAGACTACTTTATGTACAAAAAAAATTGTTCTTCTCAGGCATATTTTCAACTTTTCGTTTATTCTGTGGAGTTGGGGGTTGGGGTTGGGTTTGGTGGTGGATAGGCGGTCTCAAATCCACTGTTAACTCAAGGCAAAAATCAGGTGCACCAAGTCAATACTACTTATACAGCATACTAGTACTACCGAAAACTCTCCCTTTTGTCTTTATTGTTTCTATTGCTTTATTGTTTGCGGGGGTGGGGGAAAAACAGAAAAGGAAAAGTAGGAGTGCGGTTTCAATTTCGATTTTTTTTTTGAAAAATTGTTGGAGTAGTGTAGTTGCTTCGGTTGTGTTGCCAACAGTTTGTGCAATCTCCGCTGTCTGTTTTTTTTTTAGCACGTTTCAACTATTTTTCAAGCGCTCCAACATTATTACGTTCCATTATGATTTTTAATAACCACCAACATTCTTCCTTGCAGGTGTTCATCAGCAGCAAGGCGAGTCTGCCGCATGACTACAAATTTGACGGAACGGATCCTAACCAGCCAAAGTACGTTGCAGACGATGACGACACGATCACACGTGGCGACCAGCTTCGTCTCGTCATCAAGGGTGTCCAGATTACCAACACCGAAATTAAAGTGGTCGGCGACGTCTCCCAGGACTACCTCGGGAAAATAGCTGCATAGCCTTGGGGTGTTGGGGTGTTGGGGAGGGGGGCAGGGGCGGTCTTTATTTTATTTTATTTTATTTTTGTACGAAAGGTACACTGGGTCGCAAGAGGGCGTATTTTCAAGTCAATTTTTTTTTTGAAAAAAAAGTATTGGTTTTTTGTGTGGCTTCTTCACACAAAAAAAAGCTCTGGGAAAATCTGTGCGATTTTTCCCTTTGAGGTGCCATAGAGAGAGTCTTAGGTTCATCTTATAAACTTTTCTTTTTGTCACCTCATGAAGGATAGAAACAAAAGCATTTTGAAACACACTTTGCGGTTCTAGGGACGAACCGCGCTGCAGAAGCCACTCCTCACCAAAACAGGTCGAGGTGTTGTGCGTTTCACCACAAAACCTCTCTCCCATGGGGTTTTTATCGTGTGATGAGTGTTAAGTTTCTATTTTTTTTGTTTCTTTTTCTTCTCGGGTTTCAGAAGACAAAATCAAACATGAGAACCCTTATGTGGTGATTTCGGAAGTCGGTCAAACGGCTTTGTCAACGGTCTGTCAGCGACCTGTCAATATCGACCCCTCCCGGAGCACCATCGGGGGGTTTGGTGGGGGGGACGGGGTTGTTTTTTCTTGGGGTGTGGGGTTAAAACGGTGTTTTGGAGTACGAACGAAAAAAAAAAACGTTTTCCCTTTATTCCCCCCCCTTATTTTAAAAATATTCGAACATCCCACCGAGATGACGGTTTACTACGTTTCTACGCGATTACCTCTTTTTTAAGAGTATTTTTTGCCACATCCAGGGAGGTGAGATGCGCATTTACTCTCTTTTTTTTTGGTGTGGCTGAAAGGGGGAGCAAAAAAAACTGCGGAAAAGTGCGTGATATGCGTTTTTACTCTTTTTTTTTTTTTGATAAATTGTTTGCCTCGGTTTGTGTTGCCAACAGTTTGTGCAAATCTCCACTCTTTTTTGTTTTTGTTTTTCCCCCCCTTTTTTTTTTCTTCCTCTTCCCTCACACCACCTCAAAACCCCACAGAACACAAGCATATTTCGAGGCCTCCCTCGAATTTTCGGGGGGTGGGATACTTCTTTACCCCCCCCCCCCCCCCCTTTTTTGAATAAGGAGAATTTATTTTTCCTACCTATTTAAAAAAAAAAAAATATATAAAAAACCCCCTTTTTTTTCTTCCCCTACTCTCCGTTCACACCCTCCTCTCCTCCCTCTCCTCTCTTCCTTTCAAAAATGGATCTAGCTGCGAGCGCCTCGCTCGCTGCTGCGCATCCGACGACACCAGGGTGTTCGGAGGAGCTCATGGCGTCGATAAAGAATATAAACCGCTTCCTCCGGAGGGACGCTGTCGCAGGGCAGGCCTGGAGCACGCCGTCCCCTACCGCGGATGTGGCCTGGTATGACAGCATCCCCGAGCACCTCACAGAGGCAGACAAGCCCCCGGGGTTCCTCCAGCACCGCTGGAATGCGATGAAGCGCAGTCAACGCGCGCACAATGACAAACAAAACTCGCTCTTCAGCACGCTCCTCCACGAAGCTGGAGCCGGCAGTAGGGGAACCAACCCCTCCGAGACTCGCGAGGCTAGCGGTTCCCCTGCTGCCGCGATCCCGGAGCATCATATAGGGGGCGGGCATGGGGAGGCGGTCTCTCCGCTCTCTCCGAGAGTTGATTCGCAGATCCCGCATTCCGTGCAGAGGGCGTCGGTGCAGACGTCTGAGATGCGTCACGCTCGGGCGGCTGCGGCAGCTGGTGGAGGAGGAGGAGGAGGAGGTGGTGGAGGTGCCCGCCAAGAGGAGATCGTCTTCGACCACAGTCCCGCGTCGCTTCTGTCGCAGTACCGCTCGCCTGCGACGGCGGAGGTGGTGCATGGGGTTGCGGTGGCGCGTGGTGCAGAGGTTGTGTTGGAGGGGGGTGGTGGTGGTGGTGGAGGTGGAGGTGGAGGTGGAGGTGGAGGTGGAGGTGGAGGTGGAGGTGGAGGTGGAGGTGGAGGTGGAGGTGGAGGTGGAGGTGGAGGTGGAGGTGGGTCCCCGCTGCGTCCGCCCCCGCTGCAGGGCCTGTGGGCTGCAGGTGCGCAGGAGGCAGTGTTTGTCTCGCATAGCAGTCCAGCAAACCCGACCCCACACCCCTCAGCCAGCTCGCCTGTGGTGCATAGTGCGGTTGGGCAAGGGGGTGGTGGTGGGGTGGAAGGTGGGTATGTGCTGCATTCGCAGTCGCGGAGTTCGTCGCAGGGTGTGGGTGGTAGGGGGCAGGGGGGTGAGGGGGGAGGAGGGCAGGCGCGTAATATGGTGGGACAGCAGCAGCAGCAGCAGGTGGTTCAGCAGACACAGCAAGGGAGACAGCAGCATGTTGAGCAGTCTCAGGGGCAGTTTCAACAGCAGGCCCAGCAGGGCAGGCAGCAGCAGCATGTGGAAGTGCAGTCGTTTCAGCAGACTCAGCAGGGTCGGCAGCAGCAGCACAACGCACAGCCCACACAGCACCACTCACAGGGCTCATCCCACCCCTCGCAGGCAGGCTCGCGCCAGTCGGTGCACATCCTCCCGCATGCGTCGCAAGAGTCTGCAGGCCATGCGCAGATAGGACACATCTCGAACCCACCGTCCCTTGCAGCGTCGCTGCCTGCACAGCACACACAGCAGCGTGAGCGTGAGGTGCAGCATGCGGCACGCTCGTCGCCAGGCACGGTGTCGCATGACGAGCACATCTTGCAGCAGCTGTCGCAGGAGGCACAGCGGTATTGGGGTGGGGCACAGCAACACCAGCAGCAGCAGCAGCAACAACAACAGCAACAACACCAGCAGCAACAGCACGCCCAAGCCCCCACACAGACACACTACAGCGCACACCACCACAGCGACGTATCTGCGCTGAACCTTCGGCACCACTCCACAGGGAGCACCGAGGCGCAGGCCAGTGGTGGTGGTGGTGCACTTCACCAGCAACACCACACGGGCCACGCCCAATCCTCGCCTGCACACCGTGGAGACACCGGGCCTGCGACCCTACGGAACATCACACCGGTGCGCAGAGCCTCGGCAGGTGCGATGCTGGGGGTGGTAGTGTGAAAGGGCAGAGAGACAGCAGACAGCCGCGGCAGAGAGAGAGAGAAAACGACGCAAAAATTTTCCTGTTCAAACGTCTCTTTTCTTCAGAGTAAAAATGATACGCTGTGGCGAGACCTTAGGGCTCATCAATCATCACGCGTATGAGTGGGTAGCGCACCAACTAAAAGATGAAAGGGGTTTTTAGTATTTTTTTTTGCCTTCGGGCCTTCGTAGATTTTTGTTTTGATTTTATTTTTTGTTTTTTTTTTTTGTTTCTTTTTGCCCCCCTCCCCCTCCCTTGTATTTCCCACTCCCCCACACCCCACCGCCCTCACCCCGATGGTGCACGGTGGCTATGTGTACAGTAGCGGAATGCCCTTCTGCCCGTTTTCATTAGTCAGTCCTTTCTGTCAACGTTGTTTCAACATGGCAGCCAAGGAAAATGGCACGCATGCCCCAAAAGTGTATTTGGTTGCCGTGTGGGCTGTACTGTGTTCCAATTTGCATTTTGCAACTAAGGAGACACAAGGCAGAAGGCAGTGCTCATACCATCCAACCCCCCCTGGTAGCCCAGCCCCTCCCTCTACCCCATGTAGTGAAATAATTAAAAAAGGCATTTTTTGTTGTTGTTAGCGTGCCCAAACACTTTCCCCTTAAGAGGGGGTGTTGTTCTTGCTACTGTGCGAATGCAAGCAGCTTTGATCCCCCTGTGCGTGAGAAACGAGAGGTGCTCACCTCCGTGAGAACGCAGTGTCCTTGTTTGCCCCTTCTGTCTCCCACATCACACCCTCTCTACAGAAAGACACAGCGACGATACACACACCATGCCGAAGCGACAGGCAGACAGCACACAAGAGAAGGCGGCAAAGAGAAGAAAGCTTTCTGCTGACGAGGTCTTGGCAGTTGTGGATGCTGCTAGAAACGGCGACACGACGGCTGTGCAGGAGGGACTTGAGAAGCGGACCCCAGACACAGAGAGCAAAAAGATCGTACACAAATGTCTTAATGTTGCAGTTAGTCATGGACACAGCGAGACTGTGCGCTATCTTGTGGGATGGAAGGGGGTGGACGTGAACCTCGGTGACCTCGACGGGGTGCCTATGCTGGTGGTCGCAGCAAGAGAAGGACACACAGCTGTTGTGCAGGTGCTCCTTGATGCAGGGGCAGACACCGAGGCGATGGACGGTGACCCTATGTTTGAATGCCCCGGACGTACGGCTCTGCACGTTGCTTGTGAGAAAGGGGATCTAGCGATCGTGAAGGCGTTGGTCAAAGCAGGTGCAGATGTGTGTTTTACAGACGACAACGGAACGACATGTTTTATGCAAGCGGCAGGCTATGGACACACCGAGACTGTGCGCTATCTTCTGGGCGTGCCGAAGGTGGACGTGAATCATGTATTGTGCGAAAGTCACGATACTGCGTTGCACTTCGCAGCTATGGAAGGTCGTGCCGAAGTCGTTCAGGTGCTCATTGATGCAGGGGCACACATTGAGGCAAAGAACGACATCGGACATTCGCCCTTGTTCGAGGCTAGCTCTGGTTGTGAGTACAGGAAAATCGCTCGTGAGGACGAGAAGCTAGCGATTGTGAAGATGCTGGTCAAAGCAGGTGCGGATGTGTGTGTTACCAACAACGTAGGATTCACATGTCTTATAGAAGCTTTGCGCTTTAAACACAGCGAGATTGTGCGCTATCTTGTGGGCTTGCCCGAGGTGAATGTGAATTACGTGAATCCCGAACCCGGCATACAGGTTACACGGACAGGGGGCCAGTGCTTCCGTACTGCGTTGCACTATGCAGTACTGTGGAGTGTTCCTGAAAGTGTGCAGGTGCTCATTGATGCAGGGGCAGACATCGAGGCAAAGGACGAGAAGGGACGTAGGCCTCTTCACTATGCTTGTGAGATAGAGGAACTCGCGAGTGTACAGGTGTTGGTCGAAGCAGGTGCGGATGTGTGTGCCACAAACGACGAAGGAACCACATGTCTTATGCTTGCGGCACATAGTGAACACACCGAGACTGTGCGCTATCTTGTGGGCTTACCGGATGTGGACGTGCATGCAGAGAACGACTCTTGCTGTACTGCATTGCACTTTGCAGGGATCGCAACTGATCCTGAAGGAGCTCAGTTGCTCATTGATGCAGGGGCAGACATTGAGGCAAAGGACGACCAGGGACTTACGCCTCTTCACTATGCTTGTGAGGACGGGAAACTCGCAGTTGTGAAGATGTTGATCAAAGCAGGTGCGGATGTGTGTGCCACAGACGACAAAGGAACGACATGTCTTATGAGTGCGTCAGGCCATGGACACACCGAGACTGTGCGCTATCTTTTGGGCTTTTCGGTGGTGGATGTGCATGCGGAGACCGACAACTCCTGTACTGCATTGCACTTCGCAGCGATGGTTGGGTATGGCGAAGTAGCTCAGGTTCTCATTGCTGCAGGGGCAGACATCGAGGCAAGGACCAGCGAAGGACGTACACCTCTGCACTATGCTTGTGAGAAAAGGAAATCAGATAAGGGGCGCTTTAGGAGAGTGTATGTCCCGCCCCCCAACATCGTTCGGGTGCTTATTGACGCAGGGGCAGACATCGAGGCAAAGGATGACATTGGAATGACCCCTCTGTTCGTGGCTAGCTATCATGGGATGTCAATGCTTGTGAAGATGTTGGTCAAAGCAGGTGCGGATGCATGTGGCACAGACAACACTGGAACCACATGTCTTACGCTTGCGGCAGGCTATGGACACACCGAGACTGTGCGCTATCTTGTGGGCTTGAAGGGGGTGGACGTGAACCATGTCTTAGCCATGGCCTTGTCCGGCACTTCGTTGTTCTTAGCAGTGGAGGGGGGTCATCTTAAGGTCGTTCAGGTGCTCATTGCTGCAGGGGCAGACGTTGAGGCAAGGAGCAGCGAAGGACTTACGCCCCTTCACACCGCTTGTGCGGGAGGGGACATAGCGATTGTGAAGATGTTGGTCAAAGCAGGTGCGGATGTGTGTGCTACAGACAAGAGAGGACGCACGTGTCTTATGCAAGCGGCAGGCTGGGGACACACCGAGACTGTGCGCTATCTTTTGGGCTTGCCGGGGGTGGATGTGAACCAAACAGCGATCGACAGCTGTGGGGCTGCGTTGCACTTTGCGGTGATAAATACTCAGCCTGAAGCACTTCAGGCGCTTATTGACGCGGGGGCAGATCTCGAGACAAAGACACAGGACATGCACAGATGTACGCCTCTGCTCGTGGCTTGCTGTAAGGGGATACTCGCGATTGTGAAGATGCTGGTCCAAGCAGGTGCGGATGTGTGTGCTACGGACGACATTGGAATGACGTCTCTTATGCGATCGGCAGCCAATGGACACACCGAGATTGTGCGCTATCTTCTGGGCTTGCCGGGGGTGGATGTGAACCACACCATTAAGGTGCACATCAACGCGTTGAACCTCGCGTCTTACGCGGAACATACAGCTGTGGTGGGTGTTCTCCTCGAGCACGGCGCGGTGCACAGCACTGACAGCGTGCCCCTTCAAACTTGCACAGCAACACACCCTGAACAAGCGTAGCTGAAAAGAAATAGTCCCCCCCCTTTTTTTTTTGATAAAACAACTTGTCTGGGGTGATCCGGGGTACTTTTCTGGAACAAAATTCGCAAAACCCGAAATGCAAATCGCAAACGGGTTTGCAGTGTTGTAAATTCTAAAAACATTGGAGGAAGGGCTGTGAAAACAAAACGGATTGAAAAAAGACAGAAGCTTGCTTGCTTCTTTGAACGTACAAACAATGACACGATATTTTTTTTTGGTGGAAGCGTGCAATTCAACAACTGTCGAGATCTGATCAAGGCGGAACGGATAGATTTCCCCCTGTGTATTATGTGCGTGATTCGAAAAGGGTATTATGGGCGTTCAATTTAAAAACAGTGACTACACAAGGAAAAGAGGGATCTGTTTCGACCCTAAAATGAATGGTAAAAAGGTTTTTGAAAAAAACAAACCACTAAGATACATCCTCCCACCCCTTCCCGAACAGATTCTGATGAAACCTGTCATTTTTCAAAAAAAACAAAGTGGGGGTATTTGCACAACTGTGGTGACACACTATTCCTATAATTTATCAGACGAGTATCAGAAAAAGAAAAAAGAAGTACGTGGCTCGTTTTGCGGGTTTGCGAGGATTTGACTGTCACAGCAGCCTTGATCCCCCTGTGCGTGAGAAACGAGAGGTGCTCACCTCCTGAGAACGCAGTGTCCTTGTTTGTCCCTTCTGTCTCCCACATCACACCCTCTCTACAGAAAGACACAGCGACGATACACACACCATGCCGAAGCGACACGCAGACAGCACACAAGAGAAGGCGGCAAAGAGAAGAAAGCTTTCTGCTGACGAGGTCTTGGTGGAGGCTGCCAAGAACGGCGACACGGCTGCTGTGCGCTATCTTGTGGGCTTGCCGAAGGTGAATGTGGACTACAGAAACGACGAAGGGGTGCCTATGCTGGCGGTCGCAGCAAGAGAAGGACACACAGATGTTGTGCAGGTGCTCCTTGATGCAGGGGCAGACATCGAGGCGACGGACGGCCATCCCGATCTTTTATCCACCGGACGTACTGCTCTTCACTATGCTTGTGAGAAAGAGGAACTAGCGATTGTGAAGATGCTGATCAAAGCAGGTGCGGATGTGTGTTTTACAGACGACATAGGAACGACATGTTTTATGCAAGCGGCAGGCTCTGGACAGACCGAGACTGTGCGCTATCTTCTGGGCGTGCCGAAGGTGGACGTGAATCATGCAGTGTGCAACACTCGAGCTACTGCGTTGCACTTCGCAGCTATGGAAGGTCGTGCCGAAGTCGTTCAGGTGCTCATTGATGCAGGGGCAGACATTGAGGCAAAGGACGACAGCGAACGTTCGCCCTTGTTCGAGGCTATCGCTGGTTGTGAGGACGGGAACGTTGCTTGCGAGGACGAGAAACTAGCCATTGTGAAGATGCTGGTCAAAGCAGGTGCGGATGTGTGTGTTACCAACAACGTAGGATTCACATGTCTTATAGAAGCTTTGCGTTTTAGACACAGCGAGATTGTGCGCTATCTTGTGGGCTTGCCCGAGGTGAATGTGAATTACGTGAATCCCGAACCCGGCATGCGGGTTACACGGGGCGATCGCTTCCGTACTGCGTTGCACTATGCAGTACTGTGGAGTGTTCCTGAAGGTGTGCAGGTGCTCATTGATGCAGGGGCAGGCATCGAGGCAAAGGACGAGGAGGGATGTAGGCCTCTGCACATTGCTTGTGAGGAAGAGGAACTCGCGATTGTGAAGATGTTGGTCGAAGCAGGTGCGGATGCGTGTGCCACAGACAACGAAGGAACCACATGTCTTATGCTTGCGGCACATAATGAACGCACCGAGACTGTGCGCTATCTTGTGGGCTTACCGGATGTGGACGTACATGCAGAGAACGAGTCTTGCTGTACTGCATTGCACTTTGCAGGGATCGCAACTGATCCTGAAGGAGCTCAGTTGATCATTGATGCAGGGGCAGACATTGAGGCAAAGGACGACCAGGGATTTACGCCTCTTCACTATGCTTGTGAGGACGGGAAACTCGCGGTTGTGAAGGTGTTGGTCAAAGCAGGTGCGGATGTGTGTGCCACAAACGACAAAGGAGCTACATGTCTTATGATAGCGGCACATCATGAACGCACCGAGACTGTGCGCTATCTTGTGGGCTTGCCGGATGTGGACGTGCATGCAGAGAACGACTCTTGCTGTACTGCATTGCACTTCGCAGCACTGCACTGGTCTGGCGAAGTAGCTCAGGTGCTCATTGATGCAGGGGCAGACATCGAGGCAAGGACCAGCGAAGGACGTACGCCTCTTCACTATGCTTGTGAGGACGGGAAACCCAACAAGTGGGTACTCCGAACTCGGGGGCAAGTGTATGTCCCGCCTCCCGACGTCGTTCAAGTGCTTATTGATGCAGGGGCAGACATCGAGGCAAAGGATGACATGGGAGTTACGCCTCTGGTCGTGGCTAGCTGTTGTGGGATGTCCATGCTTGTGGAGACATTGGTCAAAGCAGGTGCGGATGCATGTGGCACATACAACGCAGGATTCACATGTCTTACGCTAGCGGCAATGAATGGACACACCGAGACTGTGCGCTATCTTGTGGGCTTGAAGGGGGTGGACGTGAACCACGTATTAGCCATGGCCTTGTCCGGCACTTCGTTGTTCTTAGCAGTCGAGGGGGGTCATCGTGAAGTAGTTCAGATACTCATTGATGCAGGGGCAGACATTGAGGCAAGGATTAACGAAGAAAAAAGACTTACGCCTCTGCACTATGCTTGTGGGCTAGGGGTACTAGCGATTGTGAAGGTGTTGGTCGAAGCAGGTGCGGATGTGTGTGCCACAGACAACGAAGGAACCACATGTCTTATGCTTGCGGCACAGTATGGACACACCGAGACTGTGCGCTATCTTGTGGGCTTGAAGGAGGTGGATGCGAACGACACAGCTGATGTGGACAATGCCCTGGACGTCGCCTCGCGTAACAATCATCCAGATGTGGTGCGTGTTCTCCGCGAGCACAATGCCCCACCAGGCAGCACTATTATGCGAATCAGGGGAGATAAGGTAGAATATATTTATAATACTGAGAGGGTTCCCAACTTATAAGCTTTTGTCCTTTTTCAGATTTGCAAACCACGAAATGGAATGCAGGACTGCACGGTTGGGTGTCCACCCCCCCGGTACAGCCCTCATTGTACCAAGGCAGGCCTGACGCTAACCATCAACCATCAACCCACCGAAAATGGCTTCCCCCCCCACCATAAACCATCATCCCACCATCAACCCACCAAAAATACCCATTTTTTTTTCAAAAAAAAAAATTTTTTTTTTTCTGCGTTGTTTGCAGGCCATCCTCCCACACGGAGATTTTTTTTTCCCGCCACCATCATCCCACGTGGGGTGCATGATGGCATGATGGCATGATGTCATGATGGCATGATGGCATGATGGCATGATAGCATGATGGCATGATGGCATGATGGCATGATGGCATGATGGCATGATGGCATGATGGCATGATGGCATGATGGCATGATGGCATGATGGCATGATGGCATGATGGCATGATGGCATGATGGCATGATGGCATGATGGCATGATGGCATGATGGCATGATGGCATGATGGCATGATGGCATGATGGCATGATGGCATGATGGCATGATGGCATGATGGCATGATGGCATGATGGCATGATGGCATGATGGCATGATGGCATGATGGCATGATGGCATGATGGCATGATGGCATGATGGCATGATGGCATGATGGCATGATGGGAAAAAGTTGCGTACCGTGCGCCTGCGGCGCGAGCATGTATCCCACCAACGCAGTTCCATTTTATGGGAACATTTTTTAGAAATGTTGCGTACCGTGGCTTCGCCAGGAACCTTTGGGTACCATGACCGCTGCTTTACCGATAAGAAGGCTGACACCCAATGCGGATTCTGGACGGCCACCTGCACTGGCCACCGAAGAGTACAATGCACAGGGAAAGAGCAAATGTCGCTGATTCGGAGGAACTCTGACCGGGCTTGGGGAACATGCGTCTCTCACGAGAAGGAGCTTTGCAGGGGTTTTCGCGCGAAGCGCGAAAAATATTTTTCGGACCACAACAGAACTTTTTCAAACCCAAAATTCTGGCGGCGGGGCTGACCAAGTTTTCAAAAAATAAAAATCGTGTGTTTTGTCAAGGGTGTGGAGTGTTGCGTGAGGTCAAAAAAACAGGCGCGGGAAAATTTTTTTTTAGCTTTCCCCCCCCCCCATATTCGACCATCATCCCACGATTTCCCAAAAACCCAAAAGTTAGCGTCAGGCCTGCTTGGTAGTACCAAGGGTACACTGTCCGTGAGGGCTATGTATTTCAGGGTCAAGTTTTTTTTTTATTCTTACAAAGCGTGGCTGAAAGGAGAAGTAGTTCCTCCTATACGGTCGTCAATCACCCAACAGGGTAATTGAGCAATCAACTGATTAAAACGCAACTAACTCGTGGAGTGATAAAACAAAAAATATCCCTTTCTTTTTTTTATATAAGACATGCGTGCATTTCTAGTGAAATTTTTCAGTATCCACGAGTCGTTTTTTCCCTCCCGTGCTCCCCATCTCTCGCACATACATTACATCTTCATCAGGAAAATTGTCAATTTTTCGTTCATTATTGTGAACAGCGTTTGATGTTTTTGAACAAGATAAATCAATAAGCTCGCGTTTCTTTTATCGAACAGATTTTATTCTCCGCCCCGTACCCAAAACGTAAACACCACTTTGAATCAGAAAAAATATTTTCCTCTCCTTTTTTCTTCCACACGCGCTGGTTTTTGTATTTCGCTAATTTTTATCAAAAAGCTTTCCCTTGTTTCGAGTGCGAAACGTTTCTCCATGTATTGCACGGGAAACAATATGACAAACAGGTGCAGGGTGGTTCCGTGCTTACCATAGAACCTGGCACCTTGTGTGTCTCCCAAAAACCAAAAAAGCGTTGTGTGTGAAGTTTTGAAGGAAGGAAAAATAAAATCAAAAAAAAAGGTGTGACTGAGTGTGGGGATGCGTTCAAGAATTAAACTCTTCCCCCCAAACCCCTTTTCATCTCTAGTTTTCTTTATTCTTATTTTTGAACTTTATCCAAACGTCGAGTGGACGCGTAATAATTTTTGGTGGAAGCGTGCAATTCAACAACTGTCGAGATCTGATCAAGGCGGAACGGATAGATTTCCCCCTGTGTATTATGTGCGTGATTCGTAAAAGGTATTATGGGCTTTTCAGTTTTAATACTATGACCACACAAAAGAAAAGAGGGTTCTGTTCCCTGTAGAATGGTAAAAAAAGGTTTTTTTCCCTCTTTCACCCGTCCCTACCAGATTCTAATGAGATCCTTCGTTTTTCAAAAAAGAAAGTGGGGATTGCACAACTGTGGCAACACTGTTCCAATAATTTATCAGAATTATGAGAAGAAGAAAAAAGAAGAAACAAATAGTAACGTCGCTTGTTTTGCGGGTTCGCGGGGATTTGACTGTCACAGCAGCCTTGATCCCCCCAGTGTTGTTTGTCCCTTCTGTCTCCCACATCACACCCTCTCTACAGAAAGACACAGCGACGATACACACACCATGCCGAAGCGAAAGGCAAGCACAAAGAAGAAGAAGGCGCCAAAGAGAAGAAAGCTTTCTGCTGACGAGGTCTTGGTGGAGGCTGCCAGGAACGGCGACACGACTGCTGTGCAGGAGGGACTTGAGAAGCGGGCTCCAGATGCAGACAGCAAAAAAGTCGGAAACAAATGTCTTAATTCAGCAGTACGTTATGGACACAGCGAGACTGTGCGCTATCTTGTGGGCGTGCCGAAGGTGAATGTGAACTACAGAAACGGCAAACTGGTCCCTATGCTGGCGGTCGCAGCAAGAGAAGGACACACAGCTGTTGTGCAGGTGCTCCTTGATGCAGGGGCAAACATCGAGGCGACGGACGCCGATCCCTTTCTTATAGCCACCGGACGTTCGGCTCTTCACTATGCTTGTGAGGGAGGGGAACTAGCGATTGTGAAGATGCTGATCAAAGCAGGTGCAGATGTGTGTTTTACAGACGACATAGGAACGACATCTTTTATGCAAGCGGCAGGCTATGGACACACCGAGACTGTGCGCTATCTTCTGGGCGTGCCGAAGGTGGACGTGAATCATGCAGTGTGCAACACTCGAGCTACTGCGTTGCACTTCGCAGCTATGGAAGGTCGTGCCGAAGTCGTTCAGGTGCTCATTGATGCAGGGGCACGCATTGAGGCAAAGGACGACAGCGAACGTTCGCCCTTGTTCGAGGCTATCGCTGGTTGTGAGGACGGGAACGTTGCTCGTGAGGACGAGAAACTAGCGATTGTGAAGATGCTGGTCAAAGCAGGTGCGGATGTGTGTGTTACCAACAACGTAGGATTCACATGTCTAATAGAAGCTTTGCGTTTTAGACACAGCGAGATTGTGCGCTATCTTGTGGGCTTGCCCGAGGTGAATGTGAATTACGTGAATCCCGAACCCGGCATACGGGTTACACGGAGCCAGCGCTTCTGTACTGCGTTGCACTATGCAGTACTGTGGAGTGTTCCTGAAGGTGTGCAGGTGCTCATTGATGCAGGGGCAGACATCGAGGCAAAGGACGAGGAGGGATGTAGGCCTCTGCACATTGCTTGTGAGGAAGAGGAACTCGCGAGTGTGAAGATGTTGGTCGAAGCAGGTGCGGATGTGTGTGCCACAGACGACGAAGGAACCACATGTCTTATGATAGCGGCACAGTATGGAGACACCGAGACTGTGCGCTATCTTGTGGGCTTACCGGATGTGGACGTGCATGCAGAGAACGACTCTTGCTGTACTGCATTGCACTTTGCAGGGATCGCAAGTGATCCTGAAGTAGCTCAGTTGCTCATTGCTGCAGGGGCAGACATTGGGGCAAAGGACGACCAGGGACTTACGCCTCTTCACCAAGCTTGTGGGGACGGGAAACTCGCGGTTGTGAAGGTGTTGGTCAAAGCAGGTGCGGATGTGTGTGCCACAAACGACAAAGGAACGACATGTCTTATGATAGCGGCACATCATGAACGCACCGAGACTGTGCGCTATCTTGTGGGCTTGCCTGAGGTGGACGTGCATGCAGAGAACGATCCTTGCTGTACTGCATTGCACTACGCAGCACTGCACTGGTCTGGCGAAGTAGCTCAGGTTCTCATTGCTGCAGGGGCAGACATCGAGGCAAAAGATGACCAGGGAGTTACGCCTCTGCACTATGCTTGTGAGGACGGGAAACCCAGCAAAGCGGTGATGCTAACTCAGGGGCAAGTGTATGTCCCGCCCCCCAACGTCGTTCAGGTGCTCATTGATGCAGGGGCAGACATCGAGGCAAAGGATGACATGGGAGGTACGCCTCTGTTCGTGGCTAGCGATCGCGGGATGTGCATGCTTGCGAAGATACTGGTCAAAGCAGGTGCGGATGCATGCGGCACAGACAACACTGGAACCACATGTCTTACGCTAGCGGCAATGAGTGGACACACCGAGACTGTGCGCTATCTTGTGGGCTTGAAGGGGGTGGACGTGAACCACGTATTAGCCATGGCCTTCTCCGGCACTGCGTTGTTCTTAGCAGTGGAGGGGGGTCATCGTGAAGTAGTTCAGATACTCATTGATGCAGGGGCAGACATTGAGGCAAGGACCAGCACTGGACTTACGCCTCTGCACTATGCTTGTGGGCTAGGGGAACTCGCGGTTGTGAAGGTATTACTCGAAGCAGGTGCGGATGTGTGCGCCACAGACAGCGAAGGAGCTACAAGCCTTATGCGATCGGCAGCCAATGGACACACCGAGACTGCGCGCTATCTTGCGAGCCTGAAGGAGGTGGATGCGAACCACACAGCCGATGTGGACAATGCGGTGAACGTCGCCTCACGTAACAATCATCCAGATGTGGTGTGTGTTCTCCGCGAGCACGGTGATGTGGGCAGCACTGATGGTGTGGCCCCTACCCGGCTAGGCAACTTTACGTTCGTCGATCCTTAAAAATCCTTTTTTAAAAAATGCCAGACCGAAGGGTTCCAATGAAACCCTTCGTTAGCAAGTGGAGATTTGCACAACTGTGGCAACACAACCGAGGCAACTCGCTTTTCCAATAATTTATCAGACGAATATCAGAAAAAGAAAAAAGAAGTACGTGGTTCGTTTTGCGGGTTTGCGAGGATTTGACTGTCACAGCAGCCTTGATCCCCTGTGCGTGAGAAACGAGAGGTGCTCACCTCCTGAGAACGCAGTGTCCTTGTTTGTCCCTTCTGTCTCCCACATCACACCCTCTCTACAGAAAGACACAGCGACGATACACACACCATGCCGAAGCGACACGCAGACAGCACACAAGAGAAGGCGGCAAAGAGAGGAAAGCTTTCTGCTGACGAGGTCTTGGTGGAGGCTGCCAGGAACGGCGACACGACTGCTGTGCAGGAGGGACTTGAGAAGCGGGCTCCAGACACAGACAGCAAAAAAATAGAAAACAAGTGTCTTAATTCAGCAGTACGTTATGGACACAGCGAGACTGTGCGCTATCTTGTAGGCTTGCCGAAGGTGAATGTGAACTACAGAAACGGCAAACTGGTGCCTATGCTGGCGGTCGCAGCAAGAGAAGGACACACAGCTGTTGTGCAGGTGCTCCTTGATGCAGGGGCAAACATCGAGGCGACGGACGGCGATCGCTGTCTTTTATCCACCGGACGTACGGCTCTTCACTATGCTTGTGAGAAAGGGGAACTCGCGATTGTGAAGGCGTTGGTCAAAGCAGGTGCGAATGTGTGTTTTACAGACGACATAGGAACGACATCTTTTATGCAAGCGGCAGGCTATGGACACACCGAGACTGTGCGCTATCTTCTGGGCGTGCCGAAGGTGGACGTGAATCATGCAGTGTGCAACACTCGAGCTACTGCGTTGCACTTCGCAGCTATGGAAGGTCGTGCCGAAGTCGTTCAGGTGCTCATTGATGCAGGGGCACGCATTGAGGCAAAGGACGACAGCGAACGTTCGCCCTTGTTCGAGGCTATCGCTGGTTGTGAGGACGGGAACGTTGCTCGTGAGGACGAGAAACTAGCGATTGTGAAGATGCTGGTCAAAGCAGGTGCGGATGTGTGTGTTACCAACAACGTAGGATTCACATGTCTTATAGAAGCTTTGCGTTTTAGACACAGCGAGATTGTGCGCTATCTTGCGGGCTTGCCCGAGGTGAATGTGAATTACGCGAATCCCGAACCCGGCATGATGGGCGCAGGGGGGCGTACTGCGTTGCACTATGCAGTGGTGTGGAGTGTTCCTGAAGGGGTGCAGGTGCTCATTGATGCAGGGGCAGACATCGAGGCAAAGGACGAGGACGGACGTAGGCCTCTTCACTATGCTTGTGAGGGAGAGGAACTCGCGGTTGTAAAGGTGTTGATCAAAGCAGGTGCGGATGTGTGTGCCACAGACAACGACGGAACCACATGTCTTATGGAAGCGGCAGGCAGTGGACACACCAAGACTGTGCGCTATCTTGTGGGCTTGAAGGAGGTGGACGTGAACCAAACAGATATTGAGGGCGAGACTGCATTGCACTGCGCCTCGCGTAACAAGCATACAGATGTGGTTCGTATTCTCCGCAAGCACGGTGCTGTGGGCAGCACTGTGGCCCCTTCCATTGTGCACAGTGCCACATTCTCATTCTCAACCTGTCCAGACGACCTTGCGTTCTTCGGTCCTTAAAATTCGTTGTATAAAACAATGCCTGTCTCAGACTCAACCCTTCAAATCCTAATGGGATGTCCAACTGATAAGCCTTGTATTTTATTTTTTTAAATGGAAACCACGAAATGGAATGTAGGACTGCATAGTTGGGTGTCCACCCCGCCACAGCTGGGTACCAAGGGTACACTGTTCACGAGAGGGCTTTGTATTTCAAAGCCAACTTTCTTTTAAAAGCGTGGGTGAAAGGAGAAGTAGTTACTCCGATACGGTCGTCCATCATCAACAGGGTGATTCAGCAATCCACTGATTAAAACGCAACGAAATTGTGGAGTGATACAAATAAAAAATACCTCTTTTTCCCTCCCTGTATATTATGTGCGTGATCGAAAAAAATTCGGCTTTCAATTTTTTAAAAAAAATGACTACACAAAGAAAAGAGGAATCTGTTCCCTAGAATGAATGGTAAAAGGGTTTTTGAAAAAAAGCAAACCACTAAGATACATCCTCCCACCCCTTCTCTACCCTTTAATGAAAACCCTCATTTTTCAAAGCAAGAAAGTGGAGATTTGCACAAACTGTTGGCAACACAAACCGAGGCAACTGCACTAATCCAAAACAATTTATCAAAATAAAAAAAGAAGAAAAAAGAAGTACGTTCCTCGGGGATGTAACTGTTCCACTTTTGCTTTCACTAAGGGGTTTTTTTTTAAACCACCCAAAAAGAACTTTGTTTTTACCTGAAGTACGGACGAGGATAGATACGATTTTGCCGGCGAATGCCGCGTACCAACTAAACAAAAGACCGGAGGGGGGGGTTTTTTTTTAATATGATTTTTGACCAAGCATTTTTCCTCCCTCCCCCCACCCCCCCATTTCCACAGATTCAACCTATCTTACAATGTGCTGCAGAATGCGGTGTCTGGAGGGGGTGCTGTCGTTGGACGGCACACTAGATGATCGTGACCGTAGGAAGCGGACGTTGTTCTTCTTGCTGAACGTCGTGGGGGTGCTGTTTCAGCTGGAGCCGCTCGGTCGAGCGTTGACGGCCTCAAATGGGCAATACGTTCATTTGGCGGCGCAACTCATCGGTAGTGCCTCGGTGGTGACCGGGGTCCTGCTGGTTCTGTGCAAATGCAGGCTTCGCACAGAGGTGGTTGCGATGTTTGGATACCTATCGGCCCTCTCGATTATCGGCATGGATCTGACAGCTCGCGCTGAAGGGAATACGAGCTGGCCGTTTCTCGTGCTTGTAGTAGATTTTCTTCTTGTGATGGAGGTGCCTGCGTATCACAGCATGGGTGTGGTGTGCTTCAGTCTGTTGTACTTCTTTGTGATGTGCCTCGAAGAGATGTTCAGGTTTGGCATCCTCGACATGCCGGGGATCATGCCGCAAGAGCAGAGGCTCGCGTCTGTGGAAAAGAAGGTCAGTTGTACAGAACACCCCTGCGCAAATGGCGCAGCGTATTTTTATCAAATGACTGCAGGCATGGTGTTCGTGGTGGACTTCATCGCAACGCGAGGCTTTGCGCGTGGTCTCCTGAAGGAGCAGGCTTCCATGGATCAGACGATCAACGCTGTGCAAGAGATTGCGTCGTTGCTGGCAGGTTATGACGTGGAGAAGGTGGCGGAGCTGCTGGAGGCGCATGAGGGTGACCTGCCTGAGGGGATGACAGTTGCATTGCGGGGATTGGAGGAGAACCTGCGGAAGTACCGTCCCTACCTCCCTGCTGCGCTGTTTGAGGTGGATGAGGACGGTGTGCAGCAGTCGGCAGTGGCACCGCCTGGGCTTGACAGCGAGACAGCAACGATTGTGTTCACTGACATCCGTGCGTCGACGTCGATCTGGGAGAACGCACCTGAGGGGATGCGTGCTGGACTGCAGATCCACAACGCTGTGATGCGTGAGGTGATGCGGATGTGTGGTGGGTACGAGGTGAAGACCATCGGCGACGCATTCATGATTGCCTTTGCATCCACTTGCGACGGTGTGGCGTTTGGGTTGCGTGTGCAGGAGCGTCTTTTCGAAGCAGACTGGCCTGCATCTCTGCTTGAGGATGCACCCATCTGCTGTCGTCGGGGGTTGCTGTGGGGTGGTCTGACTGTGCGCATTGGTGTGAACACTGGCCCTGTGACTGTGGAGCAGAACACACTGACGGGACGGACAGACTACTTCGGACACACCGTGAACGTTGCGTCGCGCCTTGAGAGCACATGCACACCTGGCGCTGTGGCTTTGCCCTTTGACCTGTGGACTTCCGCCCCCGAGTCGTGCGGTGCTGTTGTTGGTGTGCCGGAGGCCATTCATTTGAAGGGTGTGTCTGGGAGCACGTTGGTGTGCTGTGTGTGGCCTGTCTCACTTGGGGGACGAAAGGAGACGCCACTTGGCGAGCCTTCTTCGCCACGTGTTTCAAAGATAGACAAGTACGAAACGCTTACCACGTCGGGAAGTGTGTCTGCAACTTCCTCCACACGCGAGCTGGAGTCGCAGTTGGCACACGTGACCCGCCAGGTCTCCGGCACTGTGGGAGTCGCACAGCTTGCAGTGGGTGACGTGGAGCACATTGCAGCGCTCTCCAACATGAGCTCCCGACTCACGACACTGACGATCGCACTGGAGCAGAGCGGAGGGAGTCTGGTGACTCTGCTTGGAAACTGTGTCTGTGTTGGGTGGAACGTCTCGCGTTCTGCACCTGCACACATGGAGAACGCGATACGGTTTGTGCAGCGCATGTCTGTGAAGTCTGCACTGAACGGGGCTGGTCTTGCAAGCGGTTTTGTGCAGCACGGGGATGTTGGTGCACGGAGCCAGCGCTTTGTGACTGCGATGGGTGATGTTGTGCGTCGGAGTTGGGCGCTGTGCGAGGAGGCTGTGCGTGACGGGGTTGTGTGTCTGTGCGAGCCTCCTGAAGGGACAACACTGCCGTCTGCACTTGAAGACGTTCTGGTCCAGCACAAAGGGTCTGGCTACAGAGTCGCTGAGCCAGACAACAGAGAACAGGGCAATGATCCGTCTCCCTCACACTCGCGAGCAGAAATAACAAAATGGAAGGACAGCATATAGAGTTGGCTCGTGGCCAGCCTCTGTGCGGAAAGAAAAGGAAAGGTCCTTTGTGGCGTAAGGCGTGTCATGATTCTGTAGTAATGTACACAACGGCCTCTGGCGACAGCAGGGCAAGCCAGTCTGCCGCTCAAACGAGTTTGTGTGAAACTTTTTTCCTCTCGCGTTGAACGCTGGTGTCAGCGTTGGTACAGCCGGTCATTGTACCAAAGGTACACTGTTCACGAGAGGGCTTTGTATTTCAACTCTACTTTTATTAAAACTTTGAACCAGGGTGTAAAATATGGCAGGCATTTTCCAATGCTTGTCCGGAGGGGAGGGGTGGGTGTAAGGAGTGTCAAGAGATGAGCACACGAACAATACGTAAACTACTTTGGGAAGGGATCCAGAAAAGCTATTTAATTTTATACGTTCCCCATTGTTATAGGGCCCAAACAAGATTCCTTGAGAATATAACTACACTTTTTCCCCCCGGGGTGTGACTGAGTGTGGGGATGCGTTCAAGAATTAAACTCTCCCCCCAAAACCCCTTTTCCATGGATAGAGAACGCACGTAGGCAGTTTTTAAAAAAAACACAAAAAAGGACGCGCGTATTTGGATGTGCTTTTTTTTTGCCCTTTTACCCTATACTCAGTATTACTGTCAGAAAAACACAACCAAATACACAAAAATACGCGCGCAGCTGCGTCCACGCGCGTTCTCCATCCATGATTTTCGTTTTTGTTTTTCTTTATCCAAACGGCAAGTGGATGCGTAATAATTTTTCGGGGACATGACACTTGTGACATATTGTAGGAAATCTTTTGGTATACGCGAATACGATTCTCGTGCTCCTGTGTGATCTGGGTGAGGAAGCGTTCCGATTTTTCATTTCCATTTTTCTATTCGCGATTCCCCACCCCCGTTTTAAGAATCAACAACGGAGTGTGTACATTAAGATTTCACTAATCATTTGACAAAAAAAGCAAAAAAAAGGCTGCCAGCCCAGAGTCGATACGCTCTGCCACATCGTGGGGTGAGCGGTGTGCAGGCTGTGTCCCCATCCGCGTGTTTCTCCCCTCTCCCCTTTCTCCTTAGGAGCACAAACAAGGACGGTCTCAGAGCCGTGACCTACAAACAACCCTTCTAAAGGGTAAGTAATACCAGGGTGTGTCCAGCACTCATGTAAGACTACCCCCCGTGGGGAAGAAAATTTTCATCAAAGCTGCTCTCAAGGGTTCAGGATGAACGACGTCTGTACCTTCCGTAGTACAAAAGGCTTCTGCCAACGTTGAGTACAGACCCTGTTAGCCACAGCTCTCTCAGGTGATTACAGACACACACAAAAAAAAAAAAGGGGCAGCAGTCTTCGGACAGGTGCGTAGCGACACCTCCCTTGCGAGCTCACAGAAGCTAAGTCGTTCATAATTTTTGTGTTGACAGGTCTAGGTTTTAGTTTTTGAAAAGACAAGTAGAGCGCAAAGACTGTTTGATAATAGCAACAGTGGTTAAAACTCTTTACATCTCGGAGGGTCTTGCACTGACGATGTCCCCCTCTGATACTACCAATGTATGCAGTTAGGACTGAAACATGATGCACTGAATTTCTAACCAACTACTTTATTTTCTCACGTGACCCCTTTAACCCACCCTATCCCCCAAACTTTGATGATGCAACTTTTGTGTATATTACAGCACTAGAATGCATAAACAATAAATAAAAGCGACTTTCCAGAGTTGAGGACGACCTCCGTCTATATCTTTTAAGTACAATAGCCTTCGGGCGACATTGAGTACAGATCCTGCACTAGCAGGTGATTGTCGACACAACAAAAACCCAACAAGTTTAAAATGAGTAAACAAACAGCCCCCTTGTACAAAAGACGGGTTTTTGAGAGCTAAGGGTCTAATCATCTAAGAAAACCAGCGGCCTTTTGGTGGGATTGTGACTTGGATGGTTAACACGCTTAGCCGAAAAGCTCCCCTTTTGCTACAAACAATGACAACAAAAGCAGTTTTAAAAAGAAAACAAAAGCAGACGTATCTCAGCGACTATTACAGAAGCCTTTTTCTCAACGACGCTACAAACAAAAGTTTATAAGAGTAAACAACAGCGGTTTTTACAAAGAAAACTAAAGAGACGCACCAAAGCTACCCTACAGAAGCCTATCAACAGAAGCCAAACAAAAGATGGGTTTTTGAGAGCTAAGGGTCTAATCATTCAAGAAAACCAGCGGCCTTTTGGTGGGATTGTGACTTGGATGGTTAACACGCTTAGCCGAAAAGCTCCCCTTTTGCTACAAACAATGACAACAAAAGCAGTTTTAAAAAGAAAACAAAAGCAGACGTATCTCAGCGACTATTACAGAAGCCTTTTTCTCAACGACGCTACAAACAAAAGTTTAAAAAGAGTAAACAACAGCGGTTTTACAAAGAAAACTAAATAGAACAAAACGCGAACTTACAGAAGCCTACCAACAGAAGCCAAACAAAAGATGTGTTTTTGAGAGCTAAGGGTCTAATCATCTAAGAAAACCAGCGGCCTTTTGGTGGGATTGTGACTTGGATGGTTAACACGCTTAGCCGAAAAGCTTCCCTTTTGCTACAAACAATGACAACAAAAGCAGTTTTAAAAAGAAAACATAAGCAGACGTATCAAAGCGACTATTACAGAAGCCTTTTTCTCAACGACGCTACAAACAAAAGTTTATAAGAGTAAACAACAGCGGTTTTACGAAGAAAACTAAAGAGACGCACCAAAACTACCCTACAGAAGCCTACCAAAAGAAGCCAAACAAAAACAAACAAAGTCTACATAAGTAAACAAACAACCCTCTTGCTAACATGCTTTTCCTGTGAACGTGAGAGGTTAACAGTGCGGAGGTGGCACATGTCAGCAATTTTTCAAAATTTTCAACAAAAGACAAACAACGCTACCTTTGTACAAAAGATGTGTTTTTGAGAGCTAAGGGTCTAATCATCTAAGAAAACCAGCGGCCTTTTTGGTGGGATTGTGACTTGGATGGTTAACACGCTTAGCCGAAAAGCTTCCCTTTTGCTACAAACAATGACAACAACAGCAGTTTTAAAAAGAAAACATAAGCAGACGTATCTAAGCGACTATTACAGAAGCCTTTTTCTCAACGACGCTACAAACAAAAGTTTATAAGAGTAAACAACAGCTAGGGCAGCAGTCTTCGGACAGGTGCGTGGCGACACCTCCCTTGCGAGCTCACAGAAGCTAAGTCGTTCATAATTTTTGTGTTGACAGGTCTAGGTTTTAGTTTTTGAAAAGACAAGTAGAGCGCAAAGACTGTTTGATAATAGCAACAGTGGTTAAAACTCTTTACATCTCGGAGGGTCTTGCACTGACGATGTCCCCCTCTGATACTACCAATGTATGCAGTTAGGACTGAAACATGATGTACTGAATTTCTAACCAACTACTTTATTTTCTCACGTGACCCCTTTAACCCACCCTATCCCCCAAACTTTGATGATGCAACTTTTGTGTATATTACAGCACTCGAATGCATAAACAACAAATAAAAGCGACTTTCCAGAGTTGAGGACGACCTCCGTCTATATCTTTTAAGTACAATAGCCTTCGGGCGACATTGAGTACAGATCCTGCACTAGCAGGTGATTGTCGACACAACAAAAAACACAACAGAATCTGAGATTGTGGTGTGGCTGAAGGGGGGTGATTCGCACTTTTTCCGCACTTCTCCGCACTTTTGCCATGTTGGCTTGCTGACTGTGCCTGTGCCTGTGTACCTGGTACACAGGCATACAGTACACACAGTACACAGTCTTAAATTTTTACAAGGCGGGGGAAAAAAATTGAGGGCTGATTCGCACTTTTTCCGCACGTTTTCCGACGCCCCTTTCAGCCACACCAGCTTGCGGATCCTTCTTTATTTTTATGTGATCGAAGGTCATGCGCAACCTGGGTCTCATGAGCAGCAAGCATTGTGCAGGGTCTTGCGACGGGAGGGGGGTGGTCTTTTACAAGCCTCGCCCTCTCTCTTGTTGCGGACTACTCTCTCTCCTCTTGTTTTGTGTGTGGGTGGGGGTATTTCTTAGGTACATACGTATATTCGTGACCACACACCCCCTCCTATTTTAAAAGACAAAAAAGAGCACAACAGCAAAAGCAAAAACAAAAGCTTTCATTTCAAACACCCCTCCCTTTTTATGTACACGCGAGTTCGCGACGACGAAGCATATGACTTTATGGTTTACCAACCCCCCCGGAGGGGGACCTAGTGTACTACAGTGTACAGCAGCAAAAACCCATTCCGAGCTTTCGGTCCGGTACGCTGGCGGGGCATCTCCCCTCATATGTGTATATGTCCGGAAAATTTTCAGAAAAGTGCGACATAATGGACATAATATTATACACGGGGTACGGTAGGGAACCGTTTTTCTGCTTCACCCCACACACACAACACCCACCAAGAAACAGAGAGACAAACAACAAAAAAATATAGGGGTAAGGACATTCTGGTACCCCCAAGTTTGACTTTTGGACAATTCAGACCCACAAGGTTTCGATAAAGACAGTTCAGACCCACAAGGTTTACGATAAAGACACTTCAGAACCACAAGGTTTGCATTTTGGACAGTTCAACCCCACAAGGTTTGCACTTTGGACAGTTCAGACCTTGTGGGTCTGAACTGTCCAAAATGCAAACCTTGTGGTCTGAACTGTCCAAAAGTCAAACCTTGTACGTGTTTTCTTCTTCTAAGGTGCTTGCTCTCCATACCTAGACCCTCGAATTTTTTTCTTGACCCCATACATATGGGTGCATTTCGACGATTTGAGGCCATTCAAAGCAAAAGTTGGCACTTTTGAGCATCTGCGGGGGTCTAAAACACGGTTTTGCGTACACCACGCTGGATGATAGGGGTCACATGATAGGTCACATCATGTGGCCATATATCAAGTTACACCGCAAAAATCTACCAGACCCTGTCTTCGTGCACCTTTTTTCACCCACCCACACCCACACCTCCCCACCCATCCCTCACAGGATTACACCAAAATAATGAAAATTGGGTTTCAAGTACCCTGTTTCTCTCAGAAGTCAGTCACTGCTATTGCCATTTAACCCAGGGAGCATAGCTAGTGCAAGAAATTCGACCTTTGGAAACTTTCCGGAAAGTCTGTCCTCTGCTCGCGGAGGACGAGGCACAATAAAATATTGCGTTCCCCCAGAAAACCAGTGCACATTTCACACTCCTTGTGGGTGGTATTGTTGCCTTTTTTGTCACAGTAATTTTGGCCCAGGCATGCTCTTGAGCATGACAATTTAGTGTGTATGGGGCAGGGTGTTGTTTTGTTCTGAATTCTCTAGTTATCATCTAAGTCAATCGCGGGTGGTGGTTTGTGTAGCGTGAGGCACTCTTTTTAACAAACTTCCTGCAGTTGATAATAACCTTTAAGGGGGGGGTGGTTTGCGGACGCTGCCATATGCACTGTTGTTATTTCTTCGGATTTATCATCATACAGCGTAACATAGTGGATTCGCCTGGTCGACCCAACCTTTGATAGATATGGGATAACCAACCCCCTTCGACCCCTCGTGGGTTCACTGAACAAGCCCTAGACTAGTGGTAGTTAAACGCGATTGACATTTACATTCCTAGAGATGAAAGAACAAGACAACACTTCTGTACCCGCACATCAAAATTGTGGAAAACTTTGCACCCCAAACACCCTCAACAACGCCCGCCAAAAGGCGCCCCTTGTTGCTGGGAGTTGGTTCTCATTGATACCTGCACAGCAGGCATTCCTCTGAGTCCAACGCATGTTTGGCCTGTCTGCGGCGTTGTACGAAGACAGGGTCTGGTAGATTTTTGCGGTGTAACTTGATATATGGCCACATGATGTGACCTATCATGTGACCCCTATCATCCAGCGTGGTGTACGCAAAACCGTGTTTTAGACCCCCGCAGATGCTCAAAAGTGCCAACTTTTGCTTTGAATGGCCTCAAATCGTCGAAATGCACCCATATGTATGGGGTCAAGAAAAAAAATTCGAGAGTCTAGGTATGGAGAGCAAGCACCTTAGAAGAAGAAAACACGTACAAGGTTTGACTTTTGGACACTTCAGACCACAAGGTTTGCATTTTGGACAGTTCAGACCCACAAGGTCTGAACTGTCCAAAGTGCAAACCTTGTGGGGTTGAACTGTCCAAAATGCAAACCTTGTGGTTCTGAAGTGTCTTTATCGTAAACCTTGTGGGTCTGAATTGTCTTTATCGAAACCTTGTGGGTCTGAATTGTCCAAAAGTCAAACTTGGGGGTACCAGAATGTCCTTACCCCAAAAATATATGGAACTGACAGTTCGTACCTTTGGCAAGAGGCAGTATGCGATTGAGGTGGGTGAGGATGACACAACGGAGAAGTTGCGGGAGAAGGTGGCGTCTGCAACGGGGTTGTGCGAAGACGACTTTCACATGGAGTTTGGAGGGGAGGAAGTGGAGGACATCACGCAGCTGAGTGCTGGAGACACAGTTGTGCTGACGGAGGCGAAGGCGAAGAAGTACGAAGCCATTGCAGCACTTCACGCATTGGGTGAGAGAGACATCACAGCAGGACGGTTGCAGGTGGTGAGGGATGCGGAGGTGGCCGCCTTGCTGCTGCAGGCAGAAGTTGCGACTGCGATTCCAGACGACTTCCTCCGATCCAGTGCAGTCACGTCCATTGATTTCAGCAACGTATCTGTTGTGTATGTGATTGGGAAGGGCTTCCTCCATCACTGCACGTCTTTGACTGCAGTGGACCTCAGTGGTTTGTCTGCACTCACCAGGATTGAGGATAAATTCCTAGCTTGGTGTACAGCTTTGACGACAGTCAATCTGGCTGGCTTGCGTACAGTCACCACAATAGGTAGTGGGTGCCTAGCAAATTGCACAGCACTGAGGACAGTTGACCTAAGTGGCTTGTCTGCACTCACCAGGATTGAGGATCGTTTCCTATCTTCGTGCCGAGCAGTGACTACAGTCAATCTGGCTGTCTTGCGTGCAGTCACCTCAATAGGTAGTGGGTGCCTAGCTGATTGCACAGCACTGAGGACAGTTGACCTAAGCGGCTTGTCTGCACTCACCAGGATTGAAGATCGTTTCCTATTTTCGTGTGGAGCTTTGACGACAGTGAATCTCACTGGCTTGAGTGCAGTCACCACAATTGGGCCAGACTTCCTGTTTGCATGCACAAACTTGAAGACTGTGAGTGGACTGGGCACGTGTAGCTACGTAGTGCAGTACCATGTGGCTTCTCATCGAGCATGGTGTCTATTCGGCTCAGCTCTTGAATGGACGTCGGATTTGGTCACTTGTATCTCTTCTTTGGTTTTAGTGTATGCTGTGTACCTGGTTTACAAAGATCTTAATTAAGATATGAGCGAAAACACCGTTTTTTAAGATCTTAAAAGCAAAACAAAAAAAGCTTTCAAACTCCTCCCTTTTTATGCACACGACGGCGAAGTACATGACTTTATGGTTTCACCGACCATCTTTTACAAGCCTCACCCTCTCTCTTGCTGCGGACTACTCTCTCTCATCCTGTTTTGTGTGGGTGGGGGTATTTCTTGGGTACATACGTATATTCATGACACACCCCCTCCTATTTTAAAAGACAAAAAAGAGCACAACAGCAAAAGCAAAAACAAAAGCTTTCATTGGTGTGGCACGTTACCCTACTTTTCAAGCACATACACACTACATAAGAACTACACAAAAATGACTTTTTTTTGGGGGCGTTTAAGGGAAAAAATATTTTTTAGAAGTGACCTTTTTTTGGGGGGTCCGGGGGGCCGGAAAATTTTTTCACCAATTTTTGCCTACAAAAAATCGGGAATTTTTTTTTTTTTTTGATTTCGGCTCTTCCGAGGCTGTGCGGGCTGAGATGGGGTCACTTTGCGCTGAGAAATGAGTATTTTTGACCTAAAATGCATGTGTCAGTTTTATACAGGCCATTTTCAGGTTTTGTGTGCAAAATATGGTCAGTACTTGACTTTGAAGGAAAAATGCAAAGTGAACGTGGGAGCAGTTTGCATAGCTGCGAACTTTGCTGCATGTTGTGACCCACCATTTGACGGACGGAGCTCGTAGAACCCAATGAGGAGTGAGAAAGAAGGACATGGTCGAATAAAAAAGTAGCATACCGTGCGCCTGCGGCGCAAGCTTGCATTCCACCCTCCCCATGACATAGCTTGGCTGTAAAACAAAGTGCATTTTTAAGCGCAATTTTTTGAAATGTTGCGTACCGTGGCTTCGCCAGAACGCAGTTTTCTCGAAGTCTTCTTGCTCTTGAACATTGCAAGTCGGATAATGGGATACTCTCGCACGGGTTTTGGAGGCTGCGGTCGTTGCACTCCCGTCTTCCGTTGTTGTTGAACGAGGATTCTCTCCTGGACCACATCTACGCAAAGAGACGCCACCGCCATTCTCACAGCACTATTGAGAAGCTGATGATGCTTCATGAACAGGCACCCGAGTTTAATACCGAAGAGATGGGGAATATTCTTGAACACGCTGTTGTCCTGTTTCTCAGCAACAAGCGTCACAGGTTCAAGAGAAAACGGAGGGCGGAGGAGTTGGAAGACTTCGCTTCCCCCGTATTTGTTTCCGGAATTGAGCTTATGAGGACCTTTTTCGCGCGCAGCGCGTATGTTTGAACCGTATCGTGGGCAAAAAAAAATCATGATTTTCACCACCAGCCATGGACCAAGGTCGAAAAATGTCTGATTCCTGTGTAGAAAAACCCGTAAAAAAACCAGAATTCCAAGCCCGAAAGTGCGATTTTTGTAGCTGTTGAGCGTCAGGCCTGCTCTAACACAATGGGTGGGAAATTTTTTTTTACCCCCCCCCTTTTTACAATACACTAAGCACTACATAAGAACTACACAAATATGACTTTTTTTTTGGGGCGTGCCACACCATTCATTTCAAACACCCCTCCCTTTTTATATACACACGGGTTCGCGACGACGAAGCACATGACTTTATGGTTTATCTAACCCCCCGCGGGGCTGGGGTATAATACGTATAATACGTGATACTTAGCGGTTTTTTTTTACAGTTTTCCCCTATACGTATTTGACACTCGCCTCTGCACTTGGCTAGCGTTTCTGGGGAACTCACAACTGTGAACATGTTCGTCAAAGCAGGTGCGGATGTACGTGCCATAGACCACGATGGAAACACGTGTCTTATCCATGCAGCTGATGATGGACACACCGATACTGTGCGCTATCTTGTGGGTTTGCCGGAGGTGGACCTGAATCAATAAGGCCCCCTCGGGCCGAAGGCCCGAGGGGGGCCTGACCTCCCGAAAGGGGTCCCTCGGGCCACGGGAGGGCGGGGTTTAGCTTTGTAACCCGATGCGCTAGCTTTCCAAACCCAACCACGCTACCTGCTTCTTCGTTCTACACGCTATGTGTCTTCTCAGCCCAACATGTTTTTTGCACCACACACTCTTTGCTACACACAACGAATGGCTACGAAACGCAGCCAACCTGCGGTGGGCTGCGGTGATCACCTCAGACTGGTGCCAGCTGTACGGGCAAACCTCTCTGTGTGTGCTTTTGGGCGGTTTTTGCCCACGAACGCCTTTGCCGTTTTTGGGTGTAATAACGTGGGTTGCGTGCACTGCAATGAGTACGCGTGCACCCCCCTGGTGGCCCACGCATCTGTAACGCGAATGCGTGCAGTGGATGTTTTTTTTTGTCAGGGGAGAAGCTTGTGAACATCGTAGGGTAGGTTTTTTTTCCAGAACGTATCGTACGTATGATACGTATTTTAACGTATTATACGCGATACGTGGAGGGGTAGCCACGTATTTGCCATCACAGCACGACGGACTAGTTATGGCCATGACAGGTGATATGACAGGTGGTGTTACTAGTTATAAATATGACAGGTGATAATTGAATATTACTAGTAATATGACAGGTGGTACCTGTAAAATGACAGGTGCACCTGTCAAATGACAGGTGGTACCTGTCAAAATGACAGGTACCACCTGTCATATGACAGGTGTTTTTGCCGGTGGCTATTGCCTCCCAGGGAAAGGGACTCTCGAATTTTTTTTTTTTTGCCCCCTTTTAGGGCGAATTTCGACGATTTGAGGCCATTAAAAGCAAAATTTGACACTTTTGAGCATCTATGGGGGTCTAAAACGCGGTTTTGCGCACCACGATTTTTCGTGGGATTTACGAAAAACAAGTCAATTTTTGACCCCAAAAAAATTCACAAAATTGCCCTCGGTGGTCCTCACCCCCACAGGTCCTCAATACTGGGCGAAAAAATGCAAAAAAACGCAAAAATCGGGTGTTTGACCATCTGGGTGCACCAAATACACGGGAGTGCGGTACTAAGCCACAATCAGTTTTTCCGCGCTGAAGAATCCGATGAAGAATTCTTCAAAAAAAAAGTACAAATAAAAAAATTGAAGAGGTGGGCTGGGGCCCGAAGGGCCGCCCACCTCTTTCATCTTCCTCCCAGCCTCCTCGCCCGAGCCATCTGCCGACTATTTCCTTCCGTTGCAACCCGACCTCGGAGATGACAAGGAGTGGGGAGAAGCTCCTGGTGGATCCGGCGAAGCCGGGGGCAAGCAGAGAGGAGATGAAGACGCAACTGAAGAAGGAGTACGGGATAATGCGAGTTTGTGCGACTCGCCTTCTGACCCCCTGTTTCGTCTTGCGAAGATGAGCGGGCATTTTCGTGATTGAAGTTGGTGAAGACACGTCTCCGCTCACAAGTTGTCGACGAACCCCTTGATGCACTCTTGCATGCCAAGAACCATCCCGTGAGTACCTCAGTGAGGAGGTGTCCGCAGAGCTTCTGCATCTCTTTGTATTCTTCATCAAAAATCCCGCTGCATTTTTTACAATGTACCCTAATTTTTTTTTCGCCTGCGGCGCCGCACGTAGCGCGCCCGGGTTTGGGACCCCTTCTTGAATTTCGAGGGGGCGGTTCACGTTACAGTGGGTCCAGAATCATAGTTCAATTAAACCCCGCTAAGCAACTCGCTGGTGGTAATGACCAAAACGTGTATCAGCCAAGAACTTGTCCATTTTTTTCAAAATGACCCCGTTACAGTGAGGGTAAAAGTTTGCGGAGAAGCTCGGAAAACCCGAAAAAGGCCAAAAAAAACCCCCCAAAAAAACGAGAACATGTTTCGGCAGGGGGCAGCGTGTTCTCAGAAAAATCCAAAAATCACCTGTAAAAATCCTTATAAAAAACCTGGTGCCCGATCCAAAAAAATGGAAAAAGCCCGGGTGCCCGCCCACCCCTGCAAAAATCGACTTGTACAGCCATTGCTTTGGTGTGGGCTTGTTCACACACCGGGCAGAGTGCGAGTTATTCTCAGCAACACGGCCCCGGCCCCCCATATTTTTCCCGTAAGAAAACCACCTGCGCGAACCATAGGCATTTTTTGTCCTCCCTCAAGTGCTCCCTCGAACCTGGCGGGAGGGAGGGAAATAGCTATTTACTGACGCAGTGGTGGGTTTGTATGTCCAATGATGTTCTCGTACCTGGAGAGTGGACCGAGTGCGAGGTATGTTTTTAACCCCCGGTTTTCACCACCCCCGCTCCCCCTTTTCGACATTGTCCCGCTCTGGATGTACGTCTCGCCTCGGGATGTAAATTGAAGCTATTTTTTCCCGCCCAAATTAGCGACTCAGGATTTGTGCACCTCTATCTATCTCTTGTTGGGTGTCCACCCCGGTACAGCCGGTCATGTACCAAGGTACACTGTTCACGAGAGGGTTTTGTATTTCAAGTCAACTTTTTCTTTTTGTTCTAAATGTCACTTTTGTCCTCAATTTCTCTTAACAGGTACCCGAACCGACGACCCTTCATTGTGACAGCGAAGCAGTGCCGACGAGCTGGTGCAAATATTTCAAAATCAGGTGGCGACCGAGACCACCCTAATGAAAAAGTCAGGTTTATAAACCAACTTTTCCATTAACCCACCCCTAGACCACCCTAATTATTATGAAACTCTTAGTCAGTCACTGCTATAGCCATTAACCCAGGGAGCATAGCTAGTGCAAGAAATTCGACTTCGGGATCCGGAAAGTCTGTCCTCTGCTTGCGGAGGACTAGACACAAGAAAATATTGCGTTCCCCCAGAAACCAGTTTTTGTCACAGTAATTTTTGCCCAGGGCATGCTCTTGAAGCATGGCGGCTTGGTGTGAGAAGGGGCAGTGTGTTGTTTTGTTCTAGATTTCAACGGTTGTTAGAACGAGTCAAGTGGATGCTTATCTAAACACTGACTTTAGTACAGACCCGAGAGATCACACATGACTTTGAGGAAAGAACAAAGCAATGCATCTGTACCCGCACGCCAGGTTGTAGTTACTTCAGAATTTTCTTAAGTTTGCGCGAAAGAGAGCGGGGGCAACTCCTTTGTATCATAAGCCCGCTGTGCAGAACAAAGCGAGGAACCTTAAAACACTACCTGCGTGGTGGCTGAATTCACATCCCTTAGAATTACCAGAATTCAGCCTTTGTTGAAGTAACGTACATACTTGTATGTGCGTGTCACGCTTCTCCATCCTTAAATGGGTGCACTGCTTCACTGCAGCGGGTAAGCCTCTCTCGACTAGTGCAAACTTAAGAATTTTCTGCTGTAACTTACCAAAATCGATTTTCTTTCACCCCAAACACCCGCAACACCCCACCTGCTACTTCGGTAGCCTGTGTTGTTGGGAGTTGGTTCTCATGTTGATCCCCAGTGTTTTGCACTGCTTCTTCTGAGCCCAACGCTGTTTGGCCTGTCGACGTAATAAATACGAAGACAGGGCGGCGGTGCCAACAATTTTCCGATGATGTAACGTTTATCTGATTGATTTATCGTTTGATATACCTTGTGTGCTACTTCATGCACACCCAAGAAAGGTTATTGAACGGTACTTTCAAGCGATACTTCGTTATGTCATTGGGGGTACCTGGGTACCTGGGTACCTGGGTACCTGGGTACCTGGGTACCTGGGTACCTGGTGCCTGTATTTTGACAGGTGGTACCTGTCAAAATGACAGGTACCACCTGTCAAAAATTTTCACCTGTCATATTACTAGTAAAATCACCTGTCATGGTCATAACTAGTCCGTCGTGTACGACTCCAGCCATTTTTTGCGCACGGAAAATTCATTTGGCATTATCTGGTCATCTCCAAGGCAACTGCGGGTGAAAAACACCCTCAGAGTGGGTCACAGGGGGCCTGTGGGTCGAAAAACGACCCAGAAGCCACCCCAGAATACAAAAAAATGGAAAAAAATAGTGAAAAAACGGCTTTTTTCACGTTTTGGCCACTTTGGGCAAAATAGCGATTTTTCGAGAAAAAAATCAAAAACCGGGATATTTTTTGACATCACAAAGCCTCCTTTGGCACAAATATACCCCAAAAGTGGCCTGTGAGTCCATTCCAACCTGTTTTGGACATATTTGACACTTTTGGAAGTGTTTTTTTGGTGTTTTTAGGTCAAAAAAATGCCCAAGACGTCCCCAAGACATCCCCAAGACACTTTGCACACCCCCTGTTACGGTCATATTTTTTTCGTTTTTTTGCCTGAAACCCCCAAAATACCCCTCCCGGACCCCACATAGTCCCGAATATCCATCACACACCCACTCAGAGTGAGTAGAAGCACCCCAAAAAAAATATTTTTTAAAGCCCTTCAACTTCAACATGGATGCTGCCGAAACTGAAGCACAATTTTAGGGCTTTAAAAAATATTTTTTTTGGGGTGCTTCTACTCACTCTGAGTGGGTGTGTGATGGATATTCGGGACTATGTGGGGTCCGGGAGGGGTATTTTGGGGGTTTCAGGCAAAAAAACGAAAAAAATATGACCGTAACAGGGGGTGTGCAAAGTGTCTTGGGGATGTCTTGGGGACGTCTTGGGCATTTTTTTGACCTAAAAACACCAAAAAAACACTTCCAAAAGTGTCAAATATGTCCAAAACAGGTTGGAATGGACTCACAGGCCACTTTTGGGGTATATTTGTGCCAAAGGAGGCTTTGTGATGTCAAAAAATATCCCGGTTTTTGATTTTTTTCTCGAAAAATCGCTATTTTGCCCAAAGTGGCCAAAACGTGAAAAAAGCCGTTTTTTCACTATTTTTTTCCATTTTTTTGTATTCTGGGGTGGCTTCTGGGTCGTTTTTCGACCCACAGGCCCCCTGTGACCCACTCTGAGGGTGTTTTTCACCCGCAGTTGCCTTGGAGATGGCCAGATAATGCCAAATGAATTTTCCGTGCGTTTGGTCCCAGCCAAAATGGCTGGAGTCGTATCCCCTAGGCATAGGTGCCCGGCGAGTTAAAACAACTCGGCAACTCGCCCAAATTCGGCCAACAACTCGCCCATTTTTTTTGGGCGAGTTGTTTTTTTTTGGGATTTTTTATGGCTACAAAAACACAGGTACACAGGTACACAGGTACACAGGTACACAGGTACACAGGTACACAGGTACACAGGTACACAGGTACACAGGTACACAGGTACACAGGTACACAGGTACACAGGTACACAGGTACACAGGTACACAGGTACACAGGTACACAGGTACACAGGTACACAGGTACACAGGTACACAGGTACACAGGTACACAGGTACACAGGTACACAGGTACACAGGTACACAGGTACACAGGTACACAGGTACACAGGTACACAGGTACACAGGTACACAGGTACACAGGTACACAGGTACACAGGTACACAGGTACACAGGTACACAGGTACACAGGTACACAGGTACACAGGTACACAGGTACACAGGTACACAGGTACACAGGTACACAGGTACACCACATCACGTTTTATCTCGTGCATCCCACGCTTCACAGCTGGTCTGTGAATGTGCGCTTTGTGTGGTTTTGTGTATCCCAAAGGAAGTCGTCGCCCAAAGCATTTTGACTAAACGTGTGAACGTTGTGAACCTGGAATCGATAGCAGACAGGAAAAGAGGATGGGCAGGCAGCGCCTGCCCGACCTGTGTGAAGTGAATCAGTGATTGCCTGACAGATGTCTGGGGAACCGTGTGTTCTGTGTGTATCCATGTACGGAGTATATCCCATTCCCCCCAGCAATTACCAAAAGTGCACGGTGGCCCATGGACCACCGCGACCTAGTTACCACCTATGACTAGTCATATGACAAGGTGCATGTAATGAGTGGCGTTTGGCCTTAGCCCTGGTTGTTTTTCTTGAGATTATGTGTTGTACCAACGTTACATGTGTGTAACCTTACAACGTCACCTCCCATCCCTGTATGTTTTTGCCTGTATAAATGGGCGAGTTGTGGCCGAGTTGTGGCCGAGTTGTGGCCGAGTTGTGCCGAGTATAGGGCGAGTTGTGCCGAGTATAGGGCGAGTTGTGGCCGAGTTGTCCGAGTTTTGGGCGAGTTGTTAGGTGAAATCGTAAAGTTCCGACAACTCGCCCAAAAACGACTCGGCGGGCACCTATGCCTAGGGGGGGGGGGACCTAGTATACTACAGTGTACAGCAGCAAAAACCCATTCCGAGCTTTCGGTCCGGTACGTTGGCGGGGCATCTCCCCTCATATGTGTATATGTCCGGAAAATTTTCAGAAAAGTGCCGGGCATATACACGGGGGAGGGTAGGGAACCGTTTTTCTGCTTCACCCCACACTCACAACACCCACCAAGAAACAGAGAGACAAACAACAAAAAAATTAATGGAACTGACGGTTCGTACCTTTGGCAAGAGGCAGTATGCGATTGAGGTGGGTGAGGATGACACATCGGAGAAGTTGCGGGAGAAGGTGGCGTCTGCAACGGGGTTGTGCGAAGACGACTTTCACATGGAGTTTGGAGGGGAGGAAGTGGAGGACATCACGCAGCTGAGTGCTGGAGACACAGTTGTGCTGACGGAGGCGAAGGCGAAGAAGTACGAAGCCATTGCAGCACTTCACGCATTGGGTGAGAGAGACATCACAGCAGGAAGGTTGCAGGTGGTGACGGATGCGGAGGTGGCCACCTTGCTGCTGCAGGCAGAAGTTGCGACTGCGATACCTGATGGCTTCTTCGTATTCAGTGAAGTCACGTCCATTGATTTCAGCAACGTATCTGTTGTGGATGTGATTGGGGAGGGCTTCCTCCAGTACTGCAGGTCTTTGACAGCAGTGGACCTGAGTGGCTTGTCTGCACTCACCAGGATTGAGGATTATTTCCTATCTTCATGTTCAGCTTTGACTACAGTCAATCTGGCTGGCTTGCGGTCAGTCACCACAATAGGTAGTTGGTGTCTAGCAAATTGCACAGCACTGACCACAGTTGACCTAAGCGGCTTGTCTGCACTCACCAGGATTGAGGATTATTTCCTATATTCGTGTTCAGCTTTGACGACAGTGAATCTCATTGGATTGCGTGCAGTCACCTCAATAGGTAAATACTGCCTAGCTCGTTGCACAGCACTGACCGCAGTTGACCTAAGCGGCTTGTCTGCACTCACCACGATTGAGGATGATTTCTTATTTTTGTGTTCAGCAGTGACGACAGTAAATCTCACTGGCTTGAGTGCAGTCACCACAATTGGGACTTATTTCATGTTTCAATGCACAAACTTGAAGACTGTGCGTGGACTGGGCACGTGTAGCTACGTAGTGCAGTACCATGTGGCTTCTCATCGAGCATGGTGTCTATTCGGCTCAGCTCTTGAATGGACGTCGGATTTGGTCACTTGTATCGCTTCTTTGGTTTTAGTGTATGCTGTGTACCTGGTTTACAAAGATCTTAATTAAGATATGAGCGAAAACACCGTTTTTTAAGATCTTAAGCAAAACAAAAAAAAGCTTTCAAACTCCTCCCTTTCTATACACACGACGGCGAAGTACATGACTTTATGGTTTCACCGACCAACTTCACCCCATCAGCAACTTTGTCCCATACCCACAATCTTCACCCCTCTAATCAGAATCACACTCCTTTTGTTTTTCCCCTCACCTGAGGGCCTCCCCCCTTTTTTTTCATCTTTTTTTTCAAAAAAACACACAATGTCACGCTGTGTTGCTCTTTTCGTAGGGGTCTTGGCATGCTCGATATGCGCTGCAGGGGACGATGCAGATCTGTTCGGCGGGCGCGCGCTGGTTGGGGGAAACGGCGGATTGATTGACATTTACGACCGATTCTTTCCCGCCGAGGTGTCGCCCTTTGTTGGATGCGATGATGTGGCGGCTGTCCTGGACTGTCTCGCCTTCTGTACTGATGGGTCGGTCTACGAGGCCTGCAGCGCAGACCAATTCCTCCCGACGCTTGCCCCCAGCTTCACCGCAAAACGCTTCTACAGCTCCGTCGACGTAGCCGGGCTCCGCTCCCTCAGGGCACCCTACGGCGCGGATTTCGTTATCGTCGAAAAATCGGACAGCATTTTATTAGTTCGACCAAACGTTCTCCGTGAAGGCTCCTCAGTAATAGCGTATAATTCCATAGATACCCGCAGGGCAGGAATCTCTGATATCAACGCTGTGAAGGCAACCGCCGCCAATGGCGAATGTTTCTTCGCTGTAGAGGGCGACGTACTGAAGAAATTCAAGCCCTTTTCTGGCGGGAACTCTGTAGCAGAGAAGAACCTTCGGGACCTCTCTGTGCTTGCTGATGGTGACAATGTTGTCGCCCTTTCCGCTGGCCTCTGCAGCGACGAATCGAGCATAGTGTATCTCATGTACACCTCGAATGGCGATCCCCATACCATTCAGTTCGATATGCTGCTAGAAACCCCAAGCTTCGAGGAAAAAACGCTTATGTTTGAGGACGGTGATGTGACCGGGTCTTCTGCGCATATGCGATTGGAGTATCTTACCGGGTTTGATACTTTGTTTGCGTTGACGCCACATGCTGTGGTAAGCGGAACGGCCCGGACCGTTGCAGACATGCCGCAAAGGGTTGAGGTTGTGGGTGAGGTGGCGTACTTTCTTCGTCTTGGTGGAGGGTTCAGCGCAGTCTGCCTTGACGCTCCGGCGCACCAGGCGCAGGCCCAGTTTTTCCCACTCGAATACCCCCGACTTACGGAAATATCGAACACCTTATCTGCCCCTTCTCACTCCCCCCGCCCCGCAGTTTTCCTCGTTGCAGACCCATCTGGGGTGACGGTCTTCTCATTGGAACAGCCAAGAGAGGCGACCCCAGAAATTCGGATTTCAGATGGCACCTTGTTGTGGTCTGCTATTGCGACAGATGCCGTGGTTTTGGCATATACAAATGAACTAAAAACCCTCCGTTTTAACGAAACCCTCCAAAACAGCGAGATCGTCTCCACCGCAGTGCCGAGCCTCACTGCAGACTCATGCACCGGGCATGCGGTTATCTCATACAACACAGCGGTTTTGGTTGCCTGCTGGGTTTCCGGGGCGCAGACCTACCCGAAAGGGGTGATTCGGGCGCTCCCCATGGTATTTTATAAGATTACACCAGATGGCCTTGAAGAAGTTACCGCTCAGGTTTATTGGGGTACCCCGTCGAATTCAGCGACGGCAGTTAAGGTTGGATCTCATGGGGTGTTTTCGGCGAGAGGAGGAGGGTTGAACTTCACTGCGTGGACCGATACGTATATTACAACGCTCGATGTGACCGCGTTGACGAAGGATGTGCAGGCCACCCCTGCGGAGCTTACTATGCTTTCAGAGACCGACTATCTTGAGAAATTTGAGGACTATGTTGCCAACCAAGCGTTCCCCATGGATATAGCAGGGAAGGTAACGTACAATGGGGTGTACCTCCCGGGATCCGATCCGGCGCTGGCGGAGGGGGTGAAAGAAATGCTGCAGGGCCTCAAATTTGTGCGTTTTTTAAGCGAAAACGCGACCGGAGGGGATGTGACGGAGGTGGTTCTTATTTTTGAAGAAGAAACACAGAGTCACATTGCTACAGTATCATTTGAGGCGTTCCGTCCTGCATTTGGCCTGCATTTTGCTCATATCATAGACGGTACTGTTAGAGAACGTTGCACCCTATTCGTACCACAAACGAAAGGAATCGTGGAGTTCATTATTACCCAGAGGGTTTATGGAGAGAGAGAAGACGAACCCACGCGACCCTCAGGAATCATCGTGGAGTCGGTCCAATCCGCAGGACTGACGTTAGGTGAGGCCCCAGCGTACTCCGCGTTGACCGCCAAATGGGCGACTCTCATGGACCTTCATGTGCACAACTCTGCGAAAGGTTTGGTGTACTTTCTCACCTTCCCCTCAGGGGTGGAGCTGGTAGGTGCTCCTGCAGATAGGGTCACGTCGTCGCCGCCTACACCTGCTCCGGAAACGGAAACTCCGCAGGAAGGAAGTGGAGGGGGTGCGACCACCGAAGTGCCTGAGACTGTTGCACCGATGTCGAGTGGGAGTGGGTCAGGTGCAGAGACAGGAACTCCAAAGAATACTGAAGTGCCGATCCCCCCTACTGAGGAGCCCGAAGGAAGTGGAGGTGGCGGAGTCCACGTCGAGCCGAATGCAGACAATAAAAACAACGGCTTCTCGGTGGTGCTTGCGATCATCGCGGTAGTGTGCCTGGTGTGTCTGTGTGGTGTGACGATCTGTGTGCGTCGTGTCAAGAAGGGTGCGGGAGGCGATAGCTATGAGATGGTGATTATGTCGTGAGGTGGGGGGGGGGAAGGGAGGAAGGGAGGGGGCGCGGGGTCTCGGGGGGGTGGGGGTTTTGGAAAAAAATGTTAGCTTCGCCTTCTTGCTTTGGGGGTCAAAACCTAATGAGATGATTTTTTTTTTTTGCCACGCGGCAACTTTTTGCATGAGCTCGACTGAGATGCGTTTTAGCACTTAGCATTTCGATTTTTTTTGTTGGAAAGGAAGGATGTACGTGTTACACCCTTTAGTGCTTACTGTTTGTGATATAAATAGTAAGTATATGGCAGCGTCCGCGAAAGACCCCCCCCTAAAGCTAACATCCATGCTTATTGGTATTTCACTAATTAAAATTTTGGTATTTTATAAGATTTTTTTTTTAAATGAACTCAGAGTTAAGTTTCTGAGTTCATTAAAAAAAAAATCGGTGAAAAATTCCGAGTAGGTATTAATTTAGATAGGAAAAGCTATGTCAACAGCTATGTGTCCCCTTATTTTACCTGTAAATACTAAGGATATACAAGGAAATCCTCACAAACACCCATATAACCACCCATAGAACAACACAACAGGGGGAAATGTAATCACCAGCCAAAGCATTCGCTCAGGAGCTGAAAACCCGGCCTTTCCGAGGCCTAAAAAACTTCGCCGAGCTGCAGGTGTATGCAGGGGTCCACTGGCAGGGGGGCAAAGGGTGGGGCGCGAGGAGCTGGATGCGCGAGGTGTGTAGCTCGAAGCATATGTCCCTCCATATGCAGAAGACAACCACCAGGAGAAAAGGGGTGTCCGCCGTTTACTACTCCTGTAGTTGCATCAGCGACACCCTCAGGACAGTGACAGCGAGACGGAGGAGGAAGAGGAGGAACAGGCGGACAATTGTCTGCAACTCTTGGAGAGACTCATCACGGAGGTCAATAGGGTCACTCAAAAAAGGGGGTTTTCTGCGAGAAAGTCGACATCGCCGCAGACGACCCGGAGCGTGAAGCTCTTTCGCGCTCTATTTAGAGTGTTCGGAGGGGGCGACAAGCCTCCACCCCCCCTTTCCTCCCCCCCTTTTTGATAATGGGTTTAGAGACAGATATTAGTGAATTCCTTCCTATATCCTTAGTATTTACAGGTAAAATAAGGGGACACATAGCTGCTGACATAGCTTTTCCTATCTAAATTAATACCTACTCGGAATTTTTCACCGATTTTTTTTTTAATGAACTCAGAAACTTAACTCTGAGTTCATTGTAAAAAAAAATCTTATAAAATACCAAAATTTTAATTAGTGAAATACCAATAAGCATGGATGTTAGCTTTAGGGGGGGGTCTTTCGCGGACGCTCCCATATGAATGTATTTTGTTGGGGTGGACAAAACTCCATCTTTTGATTGAAAGAATATCTTAATCATTTTTGTGCGTTTTGCGATTGCTATTGATGCGTTCGTGCGGGTGTGTGTTCACGAAACACACATTCGCTTTTTTGTTTTTTTACCCCTTCTTCTGCGCACGTGACTATTTTTCTCCCTCTCTCCAAAAGCAAATGGTGGTAAAGACTAGAATAGAAGCATACACAAAACCCAAAGGAATTATCAAAAAAAAATAAACAGTGGAGATTGCACAAACTGTGGCAACACAACCGAGGCAACTACACTACAACAATTTATCACAGTGTTTCCCACGGTGAGATTTTGGGGTGAGAAATCTCACAAAAAAAAAAAAAAAAAAAAAGTGAGGTGAGCAGGGATGTTGCTAAACCGCGTAGTGGAATTCCAAAATCCTTGAGAGGTCGTTTTTTTTACGGGAAATTTTACGTGGGGAAGTCGTTTTTTTTACGGGAAATTTTACGCGGGAAAATCCTTTTTTTTTCCGGGAAATTTTGAGGAGTCTTTTTTTTTTTACGGGAAAATTCTGTAGGGTTGACCCGGGAGGCTGTACCTTCAATTTTTTTTTTTGCCTGCGGCGCCATTTTTCATTTTTTGCTCCGCAAAAAGGGTTCGTTGAGTGACTGCTCTGTGGTGTAAATAGCTATATTTTTACACCGTACCCTAATTTTTTTCGCCTGCGGCGCCATTTTATATTATTTTTTTTTGCTTCGCAAAAAAAAATTCAGTTCTGTATGTTCCCGATGGTACTTGTCTTCTGAAGGAAAAGTACAAAGTGAACGTGGGGGCAGTTTGCGTAGTTGCAAACTTTGCTGCATGTTGTGACCCCACCATTTGACGGACGGAGCACGTCGAACCCAATAAGGAGTGAGAAAGAAGGATATGGCCAAAGAAAAAAGTAGCGTACCGTGCGCCTGCGGCGCAAGCTTGCATTACACCCTTCTTATGACATAGTTTGGCTGCGAAAAAAGTGCAATTTTAAGCGCAATTTTGAAATGTGGCGTACCGTGGCTTCGCCAGAACGCGGTTTTTTCGAAGTTTTCTTGGAAAATGGGGACACTCTCGCACGGGTTTTGTAGGCTGCACCGGTAGTGCACTCCCCGTCTTTGGTTGCTGTTGAACAAGGATTCTCTCTCCTGACTACATCTACGCAAAGAGACGCCACCGCCTTTCTCACAGCACTATTGAGAAGCTGATGGTTCTTCATGAACAGGCACCGAGTTTAACAACGAAAAGATGGGGAATATTCTTGAACACGCTGTTGCCTTGTTTCTCAGCACAAGCGTAACAGGTTCAAGAGAAAACGGAGGTGTTCCTGCTGATGGCGGAGGAGTTGGAAGACTTCGCTCCCCGTATTTGCTTTCGGAATTGAGCTTCTGAGGACCTTTTTCGCGCGCAGCGCGAATTTTTTTTTCTCCAAAACTGGTGCTTTCGGAAGTCGGTCAACGACCTGTCAATATCAGGGGGTGTGTGTATAGAGTCCCTGTGTCAGCGACCTGTCAGCGACCTGTCAATATCGACCCCTCCCGGAGCACCAAAAACGAAAGAAATTGGACGTGGGGTTCTCAAAATTTTCGGGGAAAACGGCATATTTAGCGATAAGTGTGTTCGAAACGTATCATGTGGGCAAAAAAATTATGATTTTCACCACCAGACATGGGCCAGGGTCGAAAAATGTACCTTTTTCCCGTGTAAAAAAACCCGTAAAAAAACCCGAATTCCAAGCCCAAAAAGTGCGATTTTCGTAACTGTTTAGCGTCAGGTCTGGAGGTGAGAAATCTCACCTGCAGGGAAAAAAAAAAAAAAAAAAATCATGGTTGAACCACGGGAGTACCATGGGGAACTGGGTTGCTGACCGCACCATCCAGGCTGTACCTCAATTTTTTTTTGCCTGCGGCGCCATTTTCCCTTTTTTGCTCCGCAAAAAAGGGTTAGGACCATAATAGGTGTGTGACTATGTGCTGTAAAAAAGATAGATTTTTACACTGTACCCTAATTTTTTTTCGCCTGCGGCGCCATTTGTTTGATTTTTTTTTTGCTCCGCAAAAATCCCTATGTTCCCAATGTCCCTGGTCAGCAGCGCTGAGAAATTTTGGGCACAAAAACAAGCTGACCCCCCAATCTTCCAACGACAGTAACATTTATGTCAACAATTTTTAGAAATGATGCGTACCGTGGCTTCGCTTGGGTGTCATGCCTGCCATGACTGCCGTTTATTTTGTAAATGTACTGGTGCAAATATCAATGAAGTGCCGAACTCCGAGAAATTCTCACATTCCGCCGGAGGCCCCCAACTTGAGCTAAGGTGGGGACCCGGGCGCGCGAAGCGCGCCCGGGCTCGCCACACCTATACAAAAACCCGCAAAACCGCAAAATCTCACCTATTTTCAGAGTTAGGTGAGATGCTGGGAAACACTGATTTATCAAAAAAAAAAACAAGAAAATAATATAGTGGAGTTCATCCTCGGGTGTCTACACTAATCCAACCAAGTTTTCAAAAAGAAATAGGAAAAAATCGGGAACGGTTCTTCTTTTTTTTCTCGCTCGTTCGCTCTCTCTCTCTTTTTGAAAAGAAAGTAAATAAAATTTAGCCGATGGTGACCAACGGTGACGGCGACTAAGCACAGAGATGCTTGGGAACATCGCACCTCCCCTTTAGCTTTTTACTTTTAGACGCATAGTGTAAAGTACAGCTTTACATCTTTCCACCCTTTTTGTTTCGCCCCCTTTCCCCCCCTCAAATTTCCCCTCTTTTTTTTGCCCAACCCGGACCCTACATCACGCAGACTTTAATGAACCTTGTATCTCTAATGATCACCGTTCATCTGCAAACAACAACAAAAACAAATTCACGACTTACCCCTCCCCATACCTGCACAGTGGTGTCTTCACACAGAGGCATAAAGGGGGGGATGAGTGGAAGCGGGGAATAGCACATATCAGATGTAAACCACGAAAAATGGATGTCATGGTTGTCACCTCGGTGCAGCCAGATGATCATGTACCCGAGGTGCACATGAACGCCAAAAAAAAAGGGGTTTTTGAAGCTGATTTGGCGCCTAGAGATGTAAAAGGGAATCATAGTATTGGCCTTATCGGTTTAGAAATGGTACTGTGTGGGAAAAAAGGGTTTCCAATCGTGCACAGCTTTTTTCGGCAAAAAAAAACAATAATAAAAGCCAAAGCCAAAATACAGAGAGAACCAACCATTTTTTTTTTTTGTGCTTTCATCCGGGGGCTGGCATCGTACGTTGGGTCAGTCGGAGGTGTGCATGCATCAACAACTACAGTTTTTTTTTTCCCGTTTTATCCTTCTTTTATTAACCCTCCCTACAATGCAGTGGACATTTCTTGCAGTCATCGAAAACGCTAATTGTGGTGCTCAGATGGTGGGCACATCTCTGACAAGCATTTTTTAGATGAAGAAAAGTTGTCTGCTGTTTGCTTTGTACCTAGCCTGGGGTGTGCGTTGCAAAAACAAAAAACAACAAAAAAACCAATCAACATTCGTTCCTTTTTTGAGGTACACTGTCACGAGAGGGCTTTGTATTCCATTCATTGTGGGGGGTTTGCGGGTTGAAAGTCTCTGAGATTCGATAACCACGCGGAGAACCAGTACCCTGCGACTGCCAGTGTACCGTACAGTGAGGTGTGTTTTCACTGTTAACTTCTCTTTTTTTTTGGGGGGGAAAGCGTTCATCCTCATCGGGGTCGGCACTAATAAAATCAAATTTTCAAAAATAAAAAACCACCGAAGAACAGCGCAAAAAAAAAAAAAAGAAAACAAAAAAGTACGAAGCTTTCTTACAGCTAAATAAGCAAAAAGTCTCTCTTTATAAAGAGTTAGCGAATGCCAACAACTCTGAACGGCCGCCATCTTTCTTCACATCCAGACTACGTGTCTGCAACCGGGTCTATACGAGTCCGAATGGACTGGCGGGCGTAACACTTCGAGGAGCCTTGTTGTTCCGAGGGTTTGAGCCTTATGGCCAGTACCTACGGTTCGCCCAGTCAGCTTGCTGGCTGGGCTTACGGGTGTGCTTGGGTATGTCTTGTGTATCCTCTCCTCTGTGCGGCGTAACACTTTCGAGGAGCCTTGTTTGTGAACCGCCCCCGTTCTCTTACGGTACGGAACACCCACCCATTGTATGAGCTTCGACTTGAGATGCGTTTTTAGCGTGTTTCAACTGTTCCTTACCCCCCCCACGCACAACACTTTTCCCAATTATCTCCAACCCTTCACGCCTCCTTCCCAGAATATTTTACACCCCCTAAATTTCCTCCTTATTTTTGTCTATTTTTTCACTTCTTCAGAAAATGGCCACCGTCTGCACCAAGCACAAACCCGGTGTACAGTTCAGTCTTGACAAAGGTGGGGTCCACGAAGCCGAAATTCCCGTACGTTATTCTCGCCTGGATAAAGACTCCCATAGTGTCATGCTTGGTGCCTCGCGGGATGAGGGGAGGTTTACGACACTGAACGGCTTGGACTATGGCATGAAACACAAAGACAAAATCGAAGAGATGCAGGCAAAGGAGAACCAGCGCCGCAGAATCACCGACATGAACCGCAAACATTTCATCTTCGGTCATGCGGAGCCTACTATGCAGTCTGAAGTCCGCGGGTCTCTCCTCCCCCCTTCCCATGCTGCCTTAACTAGCAGAGAAATCCGCCCCATCGGAGGCCCCAATAACAAAGGGGCCAGCTGTCTATACATAAGCGGGAAGGATGTGGACCAATGGACGTCTGGAATGAACAGTACCAGTCGCAGTGATTTTACGAAGACGAAGCAGACCGATTCGGAGTGGGACACGAAACAGCATACGCGGGCTATGCGGAAGGCGCATTTTAACATTGGGGTGGAAGAGGCGGATTGGCAGTCGACCTCACAGAAGGACTTCAACGCCCCGCGGGGGGATGGGCAGTTGCAGTCGGCAGCGCCTTCCAGGATCTCTTCCGTGCCGTTGGCATATGGGAGGAGGTGTACCCCGGAAACGCACCGTACGACGCACGGCATGTACGGTGTGACAACAGGGGGGCCGCAAGAGACGGTGCGCAACCCTGATGCGGCAAACATAGGTCGCAAGTCGAACATGGTGCTCGGATATGATGCGCAAGACTTTCAAACAGAAAGCAGAAATGTGTTCCAGGAAAATAGGTCTGTTTTTTTTTTTTTTTTTTTTAGTGCACAACAGGCTCTCCGCTAGGATTTCCGATTTTGAAAATATTCTGTTGATGGTCCACGTTGGTGGGGTACATGCTTGCGCCGCAGGCGCACGGTACGCAACTTTTTTTTTACCAACGCCCGATTTTGGCTTTTTTGGGACGTTTGAGCACTCACCTCTCCATATCTTCTTGTCCTGAGCTTTTTTGACAGGTAGAACGGGTCTGAACCACTCAGCAGAACTTTTTTTTTTTTCTTTTTTTCCCCATTTTCAAAAAGTTCTGTTGACAATCAACAGAACTTTAGTACCTAGCGGAGGGCCTGGTGCACAAAAAACAGGGTAGTAGCTTGAAAGGTGCACTTTTCAAATGTTGCTGGTTTGCTGGTTTAGAAAAATTTTTCCCAGGTTGAAAGCGGTCGTCGCGCGCTTCGCGCGCGCCTCCCTGCCAACCGCAGAGTGGAGAGGCAAAGGGTAAATTTTGCGAGACAACAAAGAAAATGGAATATAATCCTGTGTTAACAGAGCTTGGTCTTGCACCTTACGTTCCACTAACCGTACAAAGCCAATACGTCTTCCAGAAGCTGTTACAACGGTGGGTCATTTTGAAAAAATGGTCAACTTTTTGCAGCTTTGGTCAAGTTGCATTTGTGGCTGCAAAATGCAAGGGGGTTCCCTACGACATTGGAAACTCTATTTTTTGCGGAGCAAAAAAATAATATAAAGTGGCGCCGCAGGCGAAAAAAAATTAGGTATAGTGCAAAATATGCAGCTTTTTACACCACAGAGTCACTCAATGAACCCTTTTTAGGGGTTCGCTTACGTGTGAGGCTTTCTCTTCTGTGAGTAAGAAAGTGGTGCGGGGGCGACGAATAACTGAATCCCGAATCCCACATTTTTTTTTTATTTTTCCCCAAACCAGTAAACCAGCTTGTTCTGGTTTTGAAACCAGCAAAAGTACCCAAGCTATTTCCCTGACAAAAAATATCCTCCCCTGATTCGTTTTTTCGTTTTAATGTGTGAAGATAGCTATTGGCTGTGGTATTGCGCGGGGTGAATTTTTTATGATGACAAATACTTTTGTGAGAAATGATTCAAATGTAAATAAAAGTGTTGGCACCCCGAGAATGTTCGACACCATATTTACTACACCGTCGACGAATTTTCATTTATTGGTGCTACTGAAAACCCCATTTTGCGTACTTGTTGCGTACTTGCTGCGCACTTTGTGCACGGAAAAAAAAAAATACAGGAATACCCTATATTGCGTAGTTGTTGCGTACTTGGTATTTTTTATTTCAGGAGCACCATTTATCCTATTTTTCACGACTGTCTACACACCTACCACTACAGATACATCACGTCGCCTACGAAGTGAAGCTGAGAAGGGGGGAAAGAAGGGTTACGTTGTTTGCAATCAGGTAGGCAGTTCGGAGCGACGAGTACGACCACCCCCCCTTTTTCTTTTTTTTTACGCACACTACTTTGTGAGCGGAAGGTGTCACGTCGTTCACTCACCCAACCGTGCTCCGCAACACCACCACCCAACAGGTGATTTTTAGTGTGTGTGGAAGCGTCAACGCATCAAACAACTACAAGAAGGGGGGTGAGGGAACGACAAGTGACACATTTTTTCGTTTCTTTTCTTTTTCTTTTTGTATTGAAAAACCCCCTGCGCAGGGAGACAGTCGATTTTCTGTTTTTCTTCTTCCAGATTAACGATTGGTCACAAGACAAAAGGTGGCCAAGCACGAGAGAGATTTAGGTTCATCTTCGAATTTTTTCTTTGTATCTCATTGAGTCAAATACTTTCAATTCTGTGAACTGAAAGTATATGAATCTAATTGTACCATTGGTGCGGCTGAATGGGTGGGGCGCAAAAAGTGCGCAGTGTGAATCACCCTTTCATCCAAAGTAACCATTTTTACTGCTTTTTTTATTATTCCCAAACCCCTAATCGAGGCCTGCAAAGATTTAATCCCCTACTTACTTGGGGCTGATTTTGTATAGTTTGGCGTGTGCATGCTCGGAGGATGGAGTGTGGAGTGGAAAAAATTCCTGGTTGCTACACATTGTTCCGAGTTTTTCAAAAGAACAGTGGAGATTGCACAAACTGTGGCAACACAACCAAGGCAACCGAGGCCTGGTCGCAAACGCGAGTTTTTCTGGAAGCGCAGGAAAAATGACTGGGGAGTGTTGGTGGCTCCGTGACGCCACAGAGCCGGCACACTCGCTGAGTGCCTCACAAAACCTCAAATTTATTCCGCTTTGTTTTATTTATTGTCTTCACGCTTTATCGATGTTGTTCGGTTGGGAATAAAAACTACACTACTCCAATAATTTATCAAAAATAAAGAAAGAAGATAAAGAAATAGTGGAGTTCATCCTCGGGTGTCTGCACTAATACAACCAAGTTTTCATCAAAGAAAAAAAGGTGAAGAAGTGATTTGTCGGCACAGCAACAACAGTTTCTTTACAGAATTCTAGCTTTATTGTGCAAAAAGGGGATTCATATTTATTTTATTTTTGCAAAATAAAGGAGCATAACAATGAAAGAAAATCTGGGAGGGGTAAACCCGTGTTTTATTTTCCCCCCTGTTCTCCCCCCTGTCTGCTCCCAGGTCTTTCCCGAACCCATCCGCTCTGTTAGTTGGTGCCGAAGAAGGCGAGGCTTAGGTGCATCTTATTCTTATATAAACTGTGCTGTTGCAGAGCGGCAAGTGTACAGCACGAAATGGATGTAGGACTGCCTGGTTGGGTGTCCACCCCGGTACAGCACTCATTGTACCAATGGTACACTGTCACGAGACCCAGCGTTCCGAGCCCGCATTTAAAAAGAAACGTTTCAAGTCACACCTCAACTTTAGTTTTTTTTCGCCGGTTGCAACACATTTCGTCGCTTTTTCAGGGAAGTTTACACAAAAAGAATAAAACAAGATTGTAAAGCATTTCTCTCTGCTATGGCTACACACTCACGATTCTCACGGAATGTTACCGGGGCACTGTTGGGAGCGTTGGGCAGTGCTCCTCTGTGGTTCCCTCAAACGTCCTTGTACCTTGACTTGAAGACAGCCTGGGTTGTGGCAACCTCGTACAACCCGGATATGCCGAGCAACTACATTGCGAGGAAGGGCGATGAGGCACTGAAGGATGCTGTGCACTCTCTCCTGGGCGTGAACAGCAAGGGGAGTCTCTTTGTGACAGGCGAGGCTGGCTCGGGGAAAACTACACAAATGCAGCACATTCTGAAGCGCGAGGTCAAGGAGGGGGTCATCTGCGTTCGGGTGGATTTGGACTCCACTTCTGACGTGCGGGGCGCTATTGAAAGTGCGGTGCTGGAGCAATTTGGCGAGAAGTGCCTCATGCACAAGATGGCACCTGACGGGTTTAGCGACTTCATGCAGAGAGCCGCTTGGGTGCGGCAGTTCTTCAAGTGGCAGAAGTCACACCCACTGATCGTGTACGTGATACTGGAAAGCAAGGCTGAGACTGAGTATGATTACTGGACCTTGGAGCGCATCGGGAGGGATGGGGCACGATCGTGGGCGCACGATCTATCGTGGTTAAACATTGGGAACGCTATCATCGAATTCCCGCACACAGTAATGGCTCGCTATTGCTCTAGAGTGTTCCATGTGCAAGACATGACAGAGAGCGAGTTCCTTGCCATTGGGCAGCAGGTGCTCCGCACGAAGGACCCTCAAGGCCTTGTGCTCCCGTATCTGCAGCACCACCACGACTGGTTAGGGGGGCAAACAAAGACGCTTGCCGCGTTGGCTGACGGGGCAAGGGCGAAGAGTATGTACAGTGCTGTGCAAAGCCACAACACCCTTTGCCGATTGTAAAGACTTTGGAGTGCAATTCTATTTGCAACACATTTTTCGAAGGTGGCTGTACTGTGAGGGCAATGGTCATCTCGATACACTTTTCTTCTTTGTGTGGTAGTTTTTCTTTTTTTGGCGTATTATTCATGTACAACGCTGCTGCTTCGGAGTGTGCACAAAACTCTTTATGCTAACAACTTTCATCACAGTTGAGACTGCCACACCTGAAACGAAGGAGGCAGTCCTGGAGGAACTGAAGGCAGGTATGTTGTCCTTTGTGCCCTCTGCCACCCTCCTGCACAGGGATTCACGACAGCTATGCCAGAGCATGCAAAAGCCTGGACACAGATCCAGAACTGCCGCTGTTGAAAGAGATTGCAAACAACGGTGCAAAGGGATTCAAATCCGACCACCGATCATGGAACGGCGTATCCAGGTTGATTGAACGCGGCTCGAGCTCGACAGTGGTCAGAGAATCAAGTTCCGAAATAACCAAAATCCAGCACTACCCTCACGCGCTGTACCTACACGGTGTGAAGGGACCAAATGAGCCGAATGTGGAGCAAAAAATTAAGGAAGTGAAGGAGAAGTTTGGGCTTGTGAACTCTGCTTAAACTATTGGGGAACGTGTGAAAACACCTTCTTTTTTGTGGTCTTTTTTGTCTTTTCTGTTTTGTTTTTTTTGGGACGTGACACTTGTGACATATAGTGTGATCTGGGTGAGGAAGCGTTCCAACTTTTCAATATCTCCCCATTGTTCTATTCGCGATTTTTCCCACCCCCGTTTTTAAAATCAACAGAGTGTGTACGTTGAGATTTTTAATCTGTATTTTGTATTTATTACAACGACAACACGACTAAGTACGACCTACCTCTGTACCGTCTGCAGTACAGAGGCTTCGGATGACATTGAGTATTGGAAAGTGATTGCTGAGACAAAAGGGAAAAATAACTCAGATACCCAAGTTTTCGAGAAGCACGAATAGATGATAAGTATGATGATAAGGAAATACGCACATAAGAAGAACTAATGGGCGGTTGTTTTTCTCTGGAAGCTGTTGTGTGAGTTGTCGAGAAAGTTGGCCAACTTGTTGTGGGGTTTATGATCGTACTCCTAGTGGTCAAAAGAAATCAAAATAAAAAACAATAACAACAAAGGGAGAGTGAGGGAGGAATCAGTTATCAATTGGCACCGTTAGTGCGAAATGTACGTGCGGGGAGGAGCTAGAGACCCTTCGCGTCGGCGCTGCGCACCCCCCCGACACAGAAAGTCACGTTCTCTGCACACCGCGGTATGCGTGCGGACCCCGAGGATCTCTTCCTCGACCAAGAGTCCGCCGGCATCACCTCTGTCGAGATCCACTCCACGTGCAACGTCATCTTCGCCGCCTGCAGTCCGGAGAAGATTCTGCGCAGGATGTCGTTGCCCAGACGAGTCTTGGTGTGTCCCTTTTGCAGGACGAGTCGCACCGCATCGTTATCGACCCACAGGAGCACGGACGGCCACCCGCTCCGGCCAGCATACCGCAACGCCTTCTCTGCCGCCCACAGCTCAAGGTGGAACATGTCTCCCGACAGGTACTCTCGCTCCCATGTACCCCATTCCGCCTGCGACAAAGGATCTCCCACTGTAGACGACACAAAACCCCAGCCCGTCGTCGAAGCGTCTGACCACACGGTCCCGGCAAAAACGGACAACGGCAGTGGAGGCGCGTGCAGCCATCTGTTCGGGGCGAGGTGAGCCTGTACGAGGCCCCTCACATCGCGTCTGACCCCCTCCGGAAGACGCACCACCGCATTCCATCCGCACACATGGTCTGCAATACGCTTCGCCCACCTGCGGATGAATTGTATCGAGTCGCAGAAATGACATAGTTTAAGCTGCGCAACGTACGTAACCCGGAAGAGGACACCAAACATCGCCCACCACGCCAGCAACGTCGCCTCCTCCCTATCGCAAGACGCCGTTAAGCTGGAGAGCGCCTTCTGCTTCCATGCCTCCGGAAAACGAAACGCAGCACACGGAACGTCCCACTCCAGACCGATGTACGACACACGCTGCGCGGGAGCCTGCATGCTCTTAGCTTCGTTGATCTCACCCTTGCAGTACGCAATCCTGTCTCGCACGTAAGCAGCGCGCGCGCGAACCTCGATCTCCGACGCACCGATCACAATCATATCGTCCAAGTACACCGCAGACCCAGAGGCCAACAGCTCCCCCAGAAACACCTCCGACGTGTTCTGCGCAATCCACGGGGCGTAGCTGAAGCCCATTGGCAGCCTGCACCACCGGTACCAAGTGTGTCCTACCCTCACGCAAAAGAACGCAGCCACGTCCGGAGAAAGGGGGAACTGGTGGAAGTATCCACGGAGATCAATGACGGTAGCCCAGCCTGCCTTGTGCGAGTCCATGGAGCGCGCCAAAGAAAAAGGTGACGGAAGAGACAGCTTTGGAGGCTTCGGCAGTCGGGTGTTCACCGGCCTACCATCCACAACAAGGCGCCTCACCAGCGGGTCAGCCTTAGGCACGTCGAAAATAGCAACTACGCCCCTCTTTCTATCGCACTCCCTGACCGGTGTCATCACCCCTGCCGCACAGCACTTCGCAACAAAACTCGGCTTGACGTCACTGCGGGGCCCCGGGAGCGGTACCCTCGAGGTAAGAGCCTCGGCGAAAGTCGCAGAGTCGGTGCACCACTTTAGAAAATCCCCTCTCTTACGGCTGCCGGCCAACCTGCGGACGCTCTGCAGACACAACGTACCATGCGGGAAATCGTCCAGCCGCTCGCGCGAAGGAGGACGCAACAACCCCTGCGGCGCGCCTCTGTCCTCGATCGCATATCCGGTATCCGTCAGCACGTCGTAGTCCTCGGTGTCGTACACGTCCGGATACCCACCACCACACAGCAGCCGCTCTACTGCAGCCTCCGCATCCAACTCCTCTCCTTCCCCCTCCTCGTGGCGTTCGTCGAGTCCAGGTACCGCAGCGTCTGCCTCTCGTCCTGGTGGCGGAGGGACTCCTTGATGTGGAGTCGGCTGGTGCCCGCCAGGTCCATCTGCTGTGCCGCCCCTCGGCGCAAGGAGTGCGTCCACCACTGGCCATCCAGCTTCGGCATCACGCGCAGAATCTGGCGCTTCAGCACGGCGTAGCGGGGTGTATCCCCCCCGAACACCAAACCCCCCTCGGTCGCCTGACGCCAAAACTCCACCGCCACCGCCGTAATCTGCCCCCTGGGCAGGAAGATGGCCGGCTGCCACTGCAGACGCGCCTTCTCCTTCGCGTGCACCTCTGCATCCACCAGATGTGCCGCGCCGCCCTGGCCGTCGACTTCCCTCCAGTCGGCCTTCACGACGTACCGTATGTCGCTGATACGGGCACGCGTCATCCAGCAGATGGCAACCATGGCTGCAGCGGTGTTGTGCCCGCTCTGCCGCAGGAGCTTCAGGGCCGCCATGACCTCCGAGGTATGCAGGGGCGTCGCCTGTTTCGGACGGATCATCACCCCCATGCGGCTGAGGGCCTTCTTGACCCTGATGACCTTCCGGGAGATCACCCACCCCTCGTCGTCTGCTATGGCTCGGCACAGTCGGTCCATGTAGTTTCGCACTACCCCAGGTGAAGCCGTCTTGAGCGCCCGCCACGCCCACTGGATCACCAAATCCTCCACGGTCGTTGTTCCCGGCATTGTCGAACGGAACTCCTCGAAGCGAGCCAAAAGCCTGTCGCGCTCCTTCGCTGCATGGTGTCCGACCGCAAACGTATGTGCCTCCTGCCAGGGGACCAAGTCTCGGAGCAGCCGGCCCGCCTTCTTCCCGTCTCTCTCTGCGAAGACCTGCGACTCCACCCCCCTCCGCCACACAGCCGTGCTCGGCGGCCTCAAAAAAGGCGGAGGGCAGACTCCTTCTGCGAGCAGACTCCTTCCGGCAGTCTGCTTGTTCACTATAGCGGCGCACGCTGCCGTATTTTTCTTGTTCTTTTTCCTTTTCTTTTTCTTGTCCTTTTCCTTTTTGTGGACCTTCAGTGTTCTCGTCTCTTTTTGTTGTCCTACAGCGTTTTTCGCAGCTAGAATCTTTTTGTTGTCTTTTTTCTTCTTCTTGTGGGCTATTATTGGCATCGCCTCTTTTTGTTGTCCTACAGCGACATTCGCAGCTAGGATCTTTTTGTTGTCTATTTTCTTTGTATGGGCTATTATTGGCATCGCCTCTTTTTGTTGTCCTACAGCGTTGTTCGCAGCTAGGATCTTTTTGTTGTCTTTTTCCTTTTTGTGGGCTATTGTTATCATCGCCTCTTTTTGTTGTCCTACAGCGAGATTCGCAGCTAGGATCTTTTGCTTTTTCTTTATCTGTTTCTGGGCGCTCCTTGCAGCCGCCTCGTTTTGTTGTCCCACGGCGCTGACAGCTGCCCGGATCTTCTTCTCTTCCTCTGCGCTCCGTGGTCCACACTCCTCCCTCTCCGGTCAGACCCGCCGGCCCTTTTTTCCCCCCCCTCTCTGGGGCGCCTGGGAAAAAGCGCGCGTGGGAGGGATAAACGTCTGGTTGCGAAACTGGGGGGTAGCGTATCCTGCGCCACCCCTGTGGCCCCTGCTAGGCTGGAATCTGGGACGGTCCGGTACGCGGTGCGATTCTGCGTTCTTCGCAGCCTTCAAAGCCTTCTTCAGTTTTGGGTCGAGGTCCTCCTTCCTGATTTCGTCCGTGAAAGCCGCAGCCGCCACGCCACCCCACCTAAAGCGACAACGGAGACCGACAAGCAACTCATGCAGCTTCACCAGCAGGACTTCAGCACCAGAACCGTCGAGGATCAGCTTCACCAAAGTCAGGAGACCTTCAGCCCACGCTTTCCCCTCCGGGGACTGGGGCACGTACAATTCCTGGAGCCTGCCGACTAGCTGCACGAGCTGTACCTGCGACATTTTCAGCCAGGAAGTAGGATCGTTGACCCCCGCATCGCCAGACAGCAGGGAGCCAGGTTGCACGGTGTGAGCGGTAGCGCCGGCGGGATCCTCGGTGGACTGAGACTCACTGGTCTCACTGTCCTCCCGCTTGCGCTTCGTGCCCCTGCCCGGTTGGCCGAAGTCCACCGTCAAACGGTCTTCTTCGTTACCCTGCGGGGGGGCCAACGGAGGCAGCGGCTTCTCGCGCTTCGGCGTGAAAATCACCTGCAATGCGGCTGCTTTGTCGGTTTCTTCGTCAGTTCTCGCGTCAGCCAACACCGCGGCTTCCTCAGAGATGTCTGTTTTGTGTGCACCTCACACTCTTTACGGCGTCCGGCGCCCTTTCCATTGCTTCCGCCACCTCCTTCGACACCCGCAGAGACCACCAATCGCGTGTCTCGAAGTCAGCCAAAAAGGCTTCCATCGTGCGGGGAGGAGCTAGAGTGGGGAAAACGGAAAAAGCGAAAAATGAATTTTTTCTGCTGAAAATGGTGGTATTTTGTTTTTCCCAGCCCTCCCCGGTTCCTACCCTGCCAAAGCAGGAGGTAAAAAGAAATAGCAGCCCGACGCCCACCTTTTTTGTTTAAAGTACTCTCAAACCCCACATAACGCACTTCCAGTGCCTTACAGTGCTGCTATATGAAGTGAAGTGAAGTGAAGTGAAGTGAAGTGAAGTGAAGTGAAGTGAAGTGAAGTGAAGTGAAGTGAAGTGAAGTGAAGTGAAGTGAAGTGAAGTGAAGTGAAGTGAAGTGAAGTGAAGTGAAGTGAAGTGAAGTGAAGTGAAGTGAAGTGAAGTGAAGTGAAGTGAAGTGAAGTGAAGTGAAGTGAAGTGAAGTGAAGTGAAGTGAAGTGAAGTGAAGTGAAGTGAAGCGAAGCGAAGCGAACTGCTGTTGGAAGTACGTTATGAGAAGCAAAAATATGTACACTAATGAACCCTTCAAAACCCCGTAAGTTTCTTTTCTCTTGTTTCCCCTGTGCCTGTGTCAGCTGAGTCCTTTGTAGTGACACGTTTCTTTTCAGAGGAGATGGTAACCCTGAAGATGAGAGCTCCTGGGTGCAGACGTCCACTAAACACAGGTGTGGGACACAAATCCTTGTTTTCGTCCCACATAATCCCACACCCCCTTGGTTTTGTGTCCCCACCTGTTGTTGGAGTGCTGACCATAATATGTGTGACATAGTACTAGACGCACACAGTAGCTACAACCCCCTCGACCCCTTCTCCTCCATCCACGTAAAAAGTACCCTTCGCACCTACTGTTGTATTTCAAGTCAACTTTAGCTTTTCGCCGGTTGCAACACATTTCGTTCATTTCAGGGAAGTTTACACAGAAAAATAACAAAAGATAGTGTAGGGGAGCCTATACCGGTAATTTAGGCTCCTTTTGATTTTAAATTAAAATTTCTAAGTCTTTTTTGACCTACGACCCCGGCAATGCATTTTTTGGGACTCTGTGGACTCAAATGAGCAAAAATTTAAACAAAATGCTGCCCGTTGACTCATTTAAACGCACATTTTGTTGAAAATTGTCATTTTGCACTGGATTTGCCTTTGCCATTTTCAATTTTTTTTGGATTTTTTTCAAAAAAAAAAATTTTTTTTTTTGAGCCCAAAACACCCCCACAAGGCCAATACCACCACACAGAGGTGGTTTTTAGGTGTTTTTGAGTAAAAAAACACACTTTTTTTGGTATGATTTTTTTCATATTTTGCAGCAAAAAGTGTCCTTTTTAACCTGGGAGTGACAGGTACCTACTCAAAAAGTAAATTTCTGGTCTTTTCAGAGGATGTTCACAAGTCCCCCACTCAAAAAGTAAAATTCTGGCACTTTTCAGAGGATGTTCACAAGTCGCCTACTCAAAAAGTAAATTTCTGGTACTTTTCAGAGGATGTTCACAAGTCGCCTACTCAAAAAGTAAAATTCTGGCACTTTTCAGAGGATGTTCACAAGTCCCCCACTCAAAAAGTAAAATTCTGGCACTTTTCAGAGGATGTTCACAAGTCCCCCACTCAAAAAGTAAAATTCTGGTACTTTTCAGAGGATGTTCACAAGTCGCCTACTCAAAAAGTAAATTTCTGGTACTTTTCAGAGGATGTTCACAAGTCCCCCACTCAAAAAGTAAAATTCTGGCACTTTTCAGAGGATGTTCACAAGTCCCCCACTTAAATAGTAAAATTCTGGCACTTTTCAGAGGATGTTCACAAGTCCCCCACTCAAAAAGTAAAATTCTGGTACTTTTCAGAGGATGTTCACAAGTCGCCTACTCAAAAAGTAAATTTCTGGTACTTTTCAGAGGATGTTCACACGTCGCCTACTCAAAAAGTAAAATTCTGGCACTTTTCAGAGGATGTTCACTAGTCCCCCACTCAAAAAGTAAAATTCTGGTACTTTTCAGAGGATGTTCACAAGTCCCCCACTCAAAAAGTAAAATTCTGGTACTTTTCAGAGGATGTTCACAAGTCCCCCACTCAAAAAGTAAATTTCTGGTACTTTTCAGAGGATGTTCACACGTCGCCTACTCAAAAAGTAAAATTCTGGCACTTTTCAGAGGATGTTCACTAGTCCCCCACTCAAAAAGTAAAATTCTGGTACTTTTCAGAGGATGTTCACAAGTCCCCCACTTAAATAGTAAAATTCTGGCACTTTTCAGAGGATGTTCACAAGTCCCCCACTTAAATAGTAAAATTCTGGTACTTTTCAGAGGATGTTCACCAGTCCCCCACTTAAATAGTAAAATTCTGGTACTTTTCAGAGGATGTTCACAAGTCCCCCACTTAAATAGTAAAATTCTGGCACTTTTCAGAGGATGTTCACAAGTCCCCCACTCAAAAAGTAAAATTCTGGTACTTTTCAGAGGATGTTCACAAGTCCCCCACTCAAAAAGTAAAATTCTGGCACTTTTCAGAGGATGTTCACAAGTCCCCCACTCAAAAAGTAAAATTCTGGTACTTTTCAGAGGATGTTCACACGTCGCCTACTCAAAAAGTAAAATTCTGGCACTTTTCACAGGATGTTCACAAGTCCCCCACTCAAAAAGTAAAATTCTGGTACTTTTCAGAGGATGTTCACAAGTCCCCCACTTAAATAGTAAAATTCTGGCACTTTTCAGAGGATGTTCACTAGTCGCCTACTCAAAAAGTAAAATTCTGGTACTTTTCAGAGGATGTTCACAAGTCCCCCACTTAAATAGTAAAATTCTGGCACTTTTCAGAAGATGTTCACAAGTCCCCCACTTAAATAGTAAAATTCTGGCACTTTTCAGAGGATGTTCACTAGTCCCCCACTTAAATAGTAAAATTCTGGCACTTTTCAGAGGATGTTCACAAGTCCCCCACTCAAAAAGTTAAATTCTGGTACTTTTCAGAGGATGTTCACAAGTCCCCCACTTAAATAGTAAAATTCTGGCACTTTTCAGAGGATGTTCACAAGTCCCCCACTTAAATAGTAAAATTCTGGCACTTTTCAGAGGATGTTCACAAGTCCCCCACTCAAAAAGTAAAATTCTGGCACTTTTCAGAGGATGTTCACAAGTCGCCTACTCAAAAAGTAAAATTCTGGTACTTTTCAGAGGATGTTCACAAGTCCCCCACTTAAATAGTAAAATTCTGGCACTTTTCAGAGGATGTTCACTAGTCCCCGACTCAAAAAGTAAAATTCTGGTACTTTTCAGAGGATGTTCACAAGTCCCCCACTCAAAAAGTAAAATTCTGGCACTTTTCAGAGGATGTTCACTAGTCCCCCACTCAAAAAGTAAAATTCTGGTACTTTTCAGAGGATGTTCACTAGTCGCCTACCCAGGAAGTAAAATTTGGGTACTTTTGGGAGGATGTTCATTAGTCACCTACCCAGGAAGTAAAATTTGGGCACTTTTGGGAGGATGTTCATTAGTCACCTACCCAGGAAGTAAAATTTGGGCACTTTTGGGAGGATGTTCATTAGTCACCTACCCAGGAAGTAAAATTTGGGCACTTTTGGGAGGATGTTCATTAGTCACCTACCCAGGAAGTAAAATTTGGGTACTTTTGGGAGGATGTTCATTAGTCACCTACCCAGGAAGTAAAATTTGGGTACTTTTGGGAGGATGTTCACTAGTCGCCTACCCAGGAAGTAAAATTTGGGTACTTTTGGGAGGATGTTCATTAGTCACCTACCCAGGAAGTAAAATTCTGGTACTATTCCTTGAGGAACTGTACGGTTTATGTGGCGCTGTAAGCCATTTTGCTCTATTTTTTGATGTTTTTGCATCTAAAGGTCGAAAAATGGCTCCAAAGTGCCTGAAACCCGGCGGAAAGTGATTTTTGGTGTGGAATACAGGGTAGTTTCACATATTTTTGGGTTTTTTTGCCGAAAGGCGCCAAATTTTCCGAGCCAAATGAAGGAATAGCCGGTGCATAGGCCCCCCTAGATAGTGAGAAGACATTCGTCTGCATGGTCGCTACTTACTTTCAGATGTTTGCCGTGGCATTGTTGGCTGTGTGCTTCACTCGAACGCCCTTCTACCTTGATTTAATGACAGCCTGGGTTGTGGCAACTTCGTACAACCCGGATGTGCCGAGCAACTACATTGCGAGGAAGGGCGATGAGGCACTGAAGGATGCTGTGCACTCTCTCCTGGGCGTGAACACCAAGGGGAGTCTCTTTGTGACAGGCGAGGCTGGCTCGGGGAAAACCACACAAATGCAGCACATTCTGAAGCGCGAGGTCAAGGAGGGGGTCATCTGCGTTCGGGTGGATTTGGACTCCACTTCTGACGTGCGGGGCGCTATTGAAAGTGCGGTGCTGGAGCAATTTGGCGAGAAGTGCGTCATGCACAAGATGGCACCTGACGGGTTTAGCGACTTCATGCAGAGAGCCGCTTGGGTGCGGCAGTTCTTCAAGTGGCAGAAGTCACACCCACTGATCGTGTACGTGATACTGGAAAGCAAGGCTGAGACTGAGTATGATTACCAGACCTTGGAGCGTATGGGGAGGGATGCTGCTAGGTGGGCGCACGATCTATCGCACTACTACAAAGGCTCTTATTATACAAGCATTAACATTGGGAACGCTATCATCGAATTCCCGCACACAGTAATGGCTCGCCATTGCTCTAGAGTGTTCCATGTGCAAGACATGACAGAGAGCGAGTTCCTTGCCATTGGGCAGCAGGTGCTCCGCACGAAGGACCCTCAAGGCCTTGTGCTCCCGTATCTGCAGCACCACCACGACTGGTTAGGGGGGCAAACAAAGACGCTTGCCGCGTTGGCTGACGGGGCAAGGGCGAAGAGTATGTACAGTGCTGTGCAAAGCCACAACACCCTTTGCCGATTGTAAAGACTTTGGAGTGCAATTCTAGCAACACATTTTTCGAAGGTGGCTGTACTGTGAGGGAATGATCATCTCGATACACTTTTCTTCTTTGTGTGGTAGTTTTTCTTTTTTGGCGTATTATTCATGTACAACGCTGCTGCTTCGGAGTGTGCACAAAACTCTTTATGCTAACAACTTTCATCACAGTTGAGACTGCCACACCTGAAACGAAGGAGGCAGTCCTGGAGGAACTGAAGGCAGGTATGTTGTCCTTTGTGCCCTCTGCCACCCTCCTGCACAGGGATTCACGACAGCTATGCCAGAGCATGCAAAAGCCTGGACACAGATCCAGAACTGCCGCTGTTGAAAGAGATTGCAAACAACGGTGCAAAGGGATTCAAATCCGACCACCGATCATGGAACGGCGTATCCAGGTTGATTGAACGCGGCTCGAGCTCGACAGTGGTCAGAGAATCAAGTTCCGAAATAACCAAAATCCAGCACTACCCTCACGCGCTGTACCTACACGGTGTGAAGGGACCAAATGAGCCGAATGTGGAGCAAAAAATTAAGGAAGTGAAGGAGAAGTTTGGGCTTGTGAACTCTGCTTAAACTATTGGGGAACGTGTGAAAACACCCCCCTTTTTTTTAGGTCCTGGGCTGGACCTTAAATTGCATCCGGGGGTCCGTTCCTCCAGAAACTCTATGTTCAATTTCATTGAAAACCGCCCTCGTTCTCTTACGGTACGGGCCAGTCATTAGGTTTCCTTTTACATCTTCTGTTGTTGGCCGCAGGGTACTTGTGCTTTCATCCGGATGGCTGGCATCGTACGTGGGTCAGTCGGAGGTGCCTGCATTAATAACTTCACTTTTTTTGTGGTCTTTTTTTGTCTTTTCTGTTTTGTTTTTTTTTTTGGGACGTGACACTTGTGACATATAGTGTGATCTGGGTGAGGAAGCGTTCCAACTTTTCAATATCTCCCCATTGTTCTATTCGCGATTTTTCCCACCCCCGTTTTTAAAATCAACAGAGTGTGTACGTTGAGATTTTTAATCTGTATTTTGTATTTATTACAACGACAACACGACTAAGTACGACCTACCTCTGTACCGTCTGCAGTACAGAGGCTTCGGATGACATTGAGTATTGGAAAGTGATTGCTGAGACAAAAGGGAAAAATAACTCAGATACCCAAGTTTTCGAGAAGCACGAATAGATGATAAGTATGATGATAAGGAAATACGCACAGAAGAAGAACTAATGGGCGGTTGTTTCTCTCTGGAAGCTGTTGTGTGAGTTGTCGAGAAAGTTGGCGTTATGAGAAAAGCAAAAATATGTACACTAATGAACCCTTCAAAACCCCGTAAGTTTCTTTTCTCTTGTTTCCCCTGTGCCTGCGTCAGCTGAGGCCTTTGTAGTGACACGTTTCTTTTCAGATGAGATGGTAACCCTGAAGATGAGAGCTCCTGGGTGCAGACGTCCACCAAGCACAGGTGTGGGACACAAATCCTTGCTTTCGTCCCACATAATCCCACACCCCCTTGGTTTTGTGTCCCCACCTGTTGTTGGAGTGCTGACCATAATATGTGTGACATAGTACTAGACGCACACAGTAGCTACAACCCCCTCGACCCCTTCTCCTCCATCCCACGTAAGAAGCACCCTTCACCTACTTTTTCTGAAATTTGGGTCCCAAACACCCCGGATTTAGGCACCACACTGCCTCGTGCAGTGCTAAAGTGGCGAGAGTGATTTCGAGCTTTTACAAAAAAAAAAAAAAAAAAGAAATAGTGAAGCGCAGGGTGTCTACACTAATACAATTCCAAGTTTTCAAAAAAAAGGAAGAAAAATAAAGCTGGATCCATCCTAACAATGTTTTGACTTTTGAAAATCCCTTTCCCCCCTCCCCCTCCCCCTCCCCCCCATGCCCAACCCTAACAGAGTCACCCTTAAGAACTTTGAACACATCTTTTTGGGTACGAACTTTTTCTGCTCCCTCCCCTCTCCTCCCCTCCCCCCCTTTTTTTTTGTTACTTCCCTAAGAACACACCCCCCCTACCCATGCCTTCAAAAAAGCGAAAGCCGTCTGCCGGCACACCTTCTCCTATTTTGTCTTCACAAGGCCCATCCACCTCTCTTGCCAAAATACTCTCTGTTGTTTCACCAGCTCTGCTTTGCCTCGTCTTTGCAGCGTGGGGTGGGTACAGCACATCTACATCCACAACTACCTCCACCACCTCCACCGCCACTACTTCGCCTACTCAAAGACCCTGTTTGAAACCGCAGGATTATTTTGCCTCTTTTGGAAAATGGGCCCCTGACGCTGACGAAACCGTTCATGTATGTATTAAAGGGGAGGAAGACCTGGTGGTGACCGGGGTTAGTAGAGATCAACCGACAGTTTATGTCGTGAAGAATTTGATAAAGGCGAGCGAGGTGGATGGGATTGAAGGGAAAACGAAGCATCTGTTGAAGCCTGCGGTATTGCTGAGGGAGGATACGAAGGATGGGTCGAGCTCGGACAATGAGTGGAGACGGTCGGAGATGATAACGCTGTCCGCGAAAAATGGGATCCAAGCGATGAACAAAAGAATCTCGCAGCTTCTTAAAATCCCAATGAAACACATTCTCAATTCGACGATGCAGATCCAAAGGTACACCAGCGGTGACAGATATTTCCCTCATTTTGACTCTCGTCGGCTCAAACAGCTTGGAGTAGTGGAGCCAAACCGACCTTCCGGCGCACTTTCTTACCCTTTCTCTGCTCGCGTTCTCACTGTGGTGATCTATCTTAGCTCTTCGGAATCGGGGCACACAATATTCCCGTTTGCAAACTCAACAATAGGAAAATCTCGTCAAGAAATTTATGCAGCCAGCGAAAAGCTTTCTATTGGGCGAGGTGAACGCCCTTCGGAGCAAAATGCTAACTTTTGGGGGAAATACTGTGACTCCAAAGAGCGACGGGGGAAAGGGGTCGCAGTGCCACCTGTGAAAGGGTCCGCCGTAGTGTTTTTCAATCATGAAGTGGTGGAAGAAGGGGGGGAGATGACGCTGGGGGAGTTGGACCCGTATACGTTGCATGGTGGTTGTGTGCTCGCGCCGGGGGAGACGAAGTTGATGGCGAACTACTGGGTGCACGTCCACCCTGATGCCTTTGCGGATGAAACAGTTGCGCCGAGGCTGCAGGATGTTGCAGAAGAAAGCCTTTCAGAAGTTGTGCTTCCTGAGCATCTGGAGGAGTCATGAAGGGTTCTAATTTATTATTAGATTTCATTTAGGATTTGCTGCTTTATTTTTTTTTGCTAATTCTTCGTTACGGGACAACTGTCAATGACCTAATTTGTGGGTTTAATGGAATTCAATCCGCATTATTTGCAAAAAAAAAAAAAATAGTGGAGTTCATCCTCGGGTGGCTACACTACTGGGGGGGAGCTATTAAAGTATACGTATACTTTATTCGGCGGGAATTACTGCTTAAATGGCCAAAAAACGAAAAAGGGAAAGAAAAAAAAAATCACTGTTATTTTGGGGTTTCTAGTGGCCGAAACCTCGCGAAAACACCACCATTGACATTTTTGGGCCAATCCCAGCCAGTGGTGGGGTCAATGTGGAAAAATGAACAATTTTTTGGCGACTTAAATTTTCACAAATCTGAACCCCATCAGCACCAATCGTGTAAAAACTGATACACGCGTTTTAGGTCAAAAATACTCGTTTCTCAGCGCAAAGTGACCCCATCACAGCACGTACAGAATCCGGACCACCGAAATCAAAATTTTTTTTTTTTCGATTTTTTGTGCAAAAATCGCTGTAAAATTTTTTTACTAAGAAAAATGTACACAAAAACCGTATACTTTATTTCACAGATTTCCACGCTCAAAATGGGTTTCCGCGCCGTATACTTTATTACCCCCGTATACTTTATTAGCACCGTATACTTTAGTAGCCCCCCCCCAGTAATACAACCAAGTTTTCAACAACAAAAAAAAAAAAAAAAAAAAAAAGCGACTTTCCAGAGTTGAGGACGACCTCCGTCTATATCTTTTAAGTACAATAGCCTTCGGGCGACATTGAGTACAGATCCTGCACTAGCAGGTGATTGTCGACACAACAAAAAAGCAAATATTCCGCCCTTTCAACAATTTTGGAGGAGATTTGCAAAACTCTGGCAAAAAACACAAACCCAAGGCAACTTACACTTCCAAGAGTGTACCAAAAAAGGGGGGGAGAGGGAAGGAGAGTCTCAGGGAGGGGGTAATATTTTAGAAACATAAAAAAAAAAATTGCCGCTCCACATGCCAATATAGGTCTTAGGCTAGGGGAGGTCAGTAAGACCGCAGCCAGACGATATTCTTTTTTTTTTCTTTTTTCCTCCAATCAACAACCCGTTTGTCCTTTGTGACAAGAGAGAGGGATCACTGCGGGGGGGGGGGGGGGGGGGGGGCGTTTCTGAGACACAATTTCGCGAGTTCTTTTGTTAAAGAGTGTGACGTCACGAGAGGCGAAAGGCTCGTATCTGGTGCAGTCAGCGGTCCACGGGAAATCCATGGGTAAACCACGGTAGAACCCTGAACACAACGTGCACAAAGGCTCAGTGTATAGATATTTTTCTCTTTTTTTTTTTTTCTTTCCTCTTTCCACCCGCGGTGTACCGGGTCATGTACCAAGGTACACCTGTCATTTTGCATTTCAAGTCAAACTTTTATTCTTCCTCCCAAAGCTTGTTTTTAAAGAAGAAATGCTTCGAATGGTGGGCACACCTAATACAGACTATGGAGGATTTGTGCAACCAAAACGAAACACAAATCTATCTTCCGTTCTTTTGGTGTGGCTAAATCCAGTACAAAAACAGCACAAAAGAAGTACAAAAATTACACTTTATTTTGGGGGTGTTTTTCGCGAAAAATTATTTCCCTGTATAAACTTTTTGGGGGGGTCGGGGGGTCGGGGGGAAATTTTTTTTTTTTGGCCTACAAAAAATTAACAAAAAATTGGGGAATTTTTTTTTCTTCTTCGATTATTGGGAGTCCGTGCGTGCTGTGATGGGGTCACTTTGCGCTGAGAAATGAGTATTTTTGACCTAAAATGCATGCATCAGTTTTTACAGGGCATTTTCAGGTTTAGTGTAAAATATGGTCAGTACTTGACCACTGAGGGTAAAGTGCAAAGTAAACGTGGGGGCAGTTTGCATAGCTGCGAACTTTGCTGCATGTTGTGACCCACCATTTTACGGACGGAGCTCGTAGAACCCAATGAGGAGTGAGAAAGAAGGATATGGCCAACGAAAAAAGTAGCGTACCGTGCGCCTGCGGCACAAGATTGCAACCCACCCTTTCCCGTGACATAGTTCAGCAGCACAAATGTGCAAGTATAAGCGCAATTTTTTGAAATGTTGCGCACCTGGCTTCGCCAGAAACTTTCGTTCTAGCAAAATACTAGATAAAATTTACGGAACTGACGATAATTACCAACGACAGTGCCAATTTATGTCGACATTTTTCAGAAATGTTGCATACCGTGGCTTCGCCAGGAACTTTTGGGCCATGACTTGGGGCGATTGGGAAAGTACGAATTGGTACCAAAAATAAAAAAAACCCCCTTTTTTTGGGTATACAAAAAAAATACAAAAGAAGTACAAAAATTACACTTTATTTTTGGAGTTAGCCACACCACAGTCTTTACATATTTTTTTTTCCCAACAAAACTGTTCACCTCCGAAAATCGTGAGGGCTTTTTGTATCTTTACCCGAACATTTTCCTTCATCTGAAATGTACGAAGCAACTTGTACACGGTGCTTGTGTATGTATTGGAGAAGACGCAGGGCCCGCCTTGAGAGGGCTTTTGTTGTCGTCTGTACGCGAATGTTTTCTTTGAATTTATTTTTTGTGCATCTGCAGTCATAGGGGTTGTGTGGTTATGTGGGGAATATTGCACAATTTGGGATTGCAAGCAGAATGCCTGAGAACTACCTGAGAGACGAACAGTGCCCAGATTGTGTGTGTTGTGTGCACACAGTCAGGGCACAGTCCTGTCTTTCAAAACAGCTTTCTTTTTATTCGTGTCACATACTTGACTGTGCTCCAATACAAGGGGACATCAGTAGTTTTCGCACGCCGAAAACGGAACAGCTGGGAAGGGGGGTACAAGTTGCACAGTACTTTATTCTTTACTTCCCACCCCCACCACCACCTACCACGATGATCCCCCCATCCCCAGACACAGCGACGATACACACACCATGCCGAAGCGACACGCAGACAGCACACAAGAGAAGACGAAGGCGGCAAAGAGAGTGCTTTCTGCTGACGAGGTCTTGGTGGATATGTTGAGACAACGCAGATGGGGTTCGGGATGCTGCTGAGTGAATGCGTCCACGCAGACCACACTGCGTGCACGGAGGTCCTCTTGCAGCATTGGAAGTCTGTCTGCAGCAACGTCGCGTTTGTGCCACACGGGTTAGAGAAAGACAGCAAAGGTGAGGCACCTCGTGGCTGTCCAGCCATGTGGGCAGACCCTGCAGTGTGTCAGGTTCACATTGATGCAGGGGCAGACATCGAGATAAAGAACGACAAGGGACGTTCGCCTCTGCACACTGCCAGCTGTTTTGGAAAGCTGGGGACTGTGAAGATGTTGGTCAGAGCAGGTGCGGGAGTGCGTGTAGCTGACAACAGGGGAGACACATGTCTTATGCTTGCGGCATATTTTGGACACACCGAAACTGTGCGCTATCTTGTGGGCTTGCCGGAGGTGCGGATGTGTGTGCCACAGACAACGAAGGAGCTACATGTATTAAACTTGCGGCAAATTTTGGACACACCGACACTGTGCGCTATCTTGTGGGCTTGCCGGATGTGGACCTGAACCACACAACTAATATGGGCGAGACTTCATTGCACTCCGCAGTGATACATAATAAGAAAAGTCATCCTGAAATTGTTCAGGTGCTCATTGATGCAGGGGCAGACATTGAGGCAAAGAACGAGAATGGACGTTCACCTCTGCTGTTGGCATGCGAGGTTAGCAAGCTCGATGCTGTGAAGATGTTGGTCGAAGCAGGTGCGAGAGTGTGTGCCACAGACAGCGAAGGAGCTACATGTCTTATCCTTGCGGCATATTTTGGTCACACCGAGACTGTGCGCTATCTTGTGGGCTTGAAGGAAGTCGATGTGAACCACACAGCTGACGGGGGCGAGACTGCATTGCACGACGCCTCACGTGAGAACCATCCAGATGTGGTGCGTGTTCTCCTCGAGCACGGTGCGGTGTGCAGCACTGACTGCGCTTGGCACAGTTGAGCTGAGTGTTGTCGCTCTTCAGATGCACCATTGCCTGTTGTGATGAACAGCACTGTCTTTCAAAACAGCCATTTTGTCTCCTATTCGGGTGTATGCGGATCCGAATATAGGGCGACTACTGTGGTGTATTGCGTGTGTTGCGTATGCAGGAAATACGAAGAATGCGAAGCATCTCTTTTGCACTACGTGTAGGCCTAGGGGAGGGCCACCTCGTCCAAGTTGTGCATCCTGAAACGCAGGACAGGTTCAAGTTCTGTCCAGTTTTTATTGACAAATTCGTTTCAGGAATCATCTGAGTGTTTGAACCTGTCTGGGACGATGCTGCGTTCTGTACTTCCTCTAAGTGGTTTGGTATGGTTTTCGAGGACTTCTGCGTTTTCTTTGAGAATCAAAAACTGAAAAGTGTCTCTCCTCTTTTTTCCCGTTTCTTTTAGATTTAGACTGTTCAGCAGGGTGGTGCTGGACTTCGCCAACAACTCTGAGCCAAGGAGGTCCTCAGTGTCGTCACACAACCCCAAACAGAGTTTTTTCTAGCTGGGGGTGAGGGGGGGTTTCACCCCCTCTCACGATTTTATTGAGTTTTTTTGGGGTGTGAGCAGTACTGCCCTGAAACAACGACGACTTGCATTGTCCCAATCCCAATCCCAACATTGGGTAGATTGTGTGTGTTGTGTGCACACAGTCAGGGCACAGTCCTGTCTTTCAAAACCGCATTCTGTTTATTCGTGTCGCATGCTTGACTGTGCTTGACTTCAATACAAGGGGACATCAGCAGTTTTCTCGCCCCTCATCGAAAACGGAACAGCTGGGGAGGGGGGTACAAAATTGCACGGTACTTTATTCTTTACTTCCCACCCACACCCCCAACCACGATGATCCCCCCATCCCCAGACACAGCGACGATACACACACCATGCCGAAGCGACACGCAGACAGCGCACAAGAGAAGAAGAAGGCGGCAAAGAGAAGAAAGCTTTCTGCTGACGAGGTCTTGGTGGAGGCTGCCAGGAACGGCGACACGACTGCTGTGCGGGCAGGACTTGAGAAGTGGACTCCAGACACAGAGAGCAAAAAAGTCGCCTTCAAGGCTGTGCACGAGGCATGCAGAGGGAACCACGATGAATGCCTCACACTGCTTCTTCCGTATGTTGAGACAACGCAGATGGGGTTCGGGATGCTGCTGAGTGAGTGTGTCCACGCAGACCACACTGCGTGCACGGAGGTCCTCTTGCAGCATTGGAAGTCTGTCTGCAGCAACGTCGCGTTTGTGCCACACGGGTTAGAGGAAGACAGCAAAGGTGAGGCACCTCGTGGCTGTCCAGCCATGTGGGCAGACCCTGCAGTGTGTCAGGTGCTCATTGATGCAGGGGCAGACATCGAGACAAAGGATGACGAGGAACGTTCGCCTCTGCACACTACCAGCTGTTTTGGAAAGCTGGGGACTGTGAAGATGTTGGTCAGAGCAGGTGCGGGAGTGCGTGTAGCTGACAACACTGGAGCGACGTGTCTTATCCAAGCAGCATATTATGGACACACCGAGACTGTGCGCTATCTTGCGGGCTTGCCGGATGTCGAAGTGAATCATGAACACAACAACGGCCTCGCTGCGTTACACTTCGCAGTGCAGGAAGGACATGCAGATGTGGTGGAGGTGCTCATTGATGCAGGGGCAGACATCGATGCAAAGAGCAGCGAAGGATGTACGCCTCTTCACTATGCTTGTAAGAACGGGAAACTAGCGATTGTGAAGGTGTTGGTCAAAGCAGGTGCAGATGTGTGTATGACGTACAGCACAGGAACCACGTGTCTTAAGGTTGCGTCAGGCAATGGACATACCGAGACTGTGCGCTATCTTGTGGGCTTGCCGGAGGTGGATGTGAATGCAGCTAACAACCGGTCCTGGACTTCATTGCACTCCGCAGTGAAGAGAAATAATAAAAGTCATCCTGAAGTAGTTCAGGTGCTCATTGATGCAGGGGCAGACATGGAAGCAAAGAACGAGAAGGGACGTTCACCTCTGCTGGTGGCAAGTGCGTTTGGCAAGCTCGATGCTGTGAAGCTATTGGTCGAAGCAGGTGCGAAAGTGTGTGCCACAGACAGCCAAGGAGATACGTGTCTCATTCTTGCCGCCAATTTTGGACACACCGATATTGTGCGCTATCTTGCAGGCTTGAAGGAGGTGGATGTGAACTACCACGGAAGGAATAACGACACTGCGTTGCACAGTGCGGTGGACGACGGACATCGCGATGTGGTGGAGGTGCTCGTTGATGCAGGGGCAGACATCGAGGCACAGGACAGTACTGGCGATACGCCTCTTCACGTTGCAGGTGAGAAAGGTGAACTAGCGATTCTGAAGATGCTACTCAAAGCAGGTGCGAGAGTGTGTGCCACAGACAACACAGGAGATACATGTCTTATCCTTGCGGCATATTTTGGACACACCGAGACTGTGCGCTATCTTGTGGGCTTGCCGGATGTGGACGTGAACCACACAACTACTGGGGACCGGACTGCATTGCACTACGCCTCACGTATGAACCATCCACATGTGGTGCGTGTTCTCCTCGAGCACGGTGCGGTAGACAGCACTGACTGCGCTGGGCACACCTGAGCTGAGTGTTGTCACAGAATTGCTTGCGATTTGGCAGCAGAATACGAGCGGATTGGGATAAATTAGGGTACAGTGTGCAAATGCTGGTGTTTACACCGCAGAGTCACCTAACAAACCCTTCTTGCGGAGAACAAAATGAATTATGGCGCCACGGTCACAACAATTTCAGGCGCATCTCTGTTCAGTGGGTGGTTTTTTCTCACGGGATAAAGTTAGCCCACTTCATGTTGTGAATATCACAGCACTCCTTTTCATGTGTAGTCTAGGGGCAACCGTCATTTTTTTGTCACCTTTTTCACTTGTCATTTTCACTTTTGTCACTTGTCACTGGGTCCCGTCGTGTTCGCACTCCCCACCCCCTCCCTGAAGCCTTTGCTTCCCCCTCTCCCCCAGTAGACCCAAAACCCTGTTTGTAGAATACGGCAACCCCCTCCACGTGTACGTTTGCCATTGCGTTGTGCACATTCCTTCTGCAAAGAAGCCGTCCACTGAATACCGTATCAACAACGCAGAGCATACCACTCTGCACCTGCGGAATCGCCTGCAAAACAAAGTGTGGTATTCCGTTCCCTCAGAGGGTGTGTTGCATGTGTGTTCTTCGTCCTCTCTCGTCACAACCTCTGCACAAAAAGAAACACAAGAGACACAGCAACAATATACAAACACACAATGCCGAAGAAGCGACACGCAGACAGCACGCAGGACGAGAACCCACGAAAGAGAAGACAGCTTTCTGCAGACGAGGTCTTGCTGGAGGCTGCCAGGAACGGCGACACGACTGCCGTGCGGGCGGTCCTTGAGAAGTTCAACCCAGACAGAAAGAAAGTGACCCTCGATGCTGCGTACGAGGCATGCAGAGGGAACCACGATGAATGCCTGACACTGCTTCTTCCGTATGTTGAGACAACGCAGATGGGGTTCGGTATGCTGCTGAGTGAGTGTGTCCACGCAGACCACGTTGCGTGCACGGAGGTCCTCTTGCAGCATTGGAAGTGCGTCTGCAACAACGTGGCGTTTGTCCGGCTCGAGTCCAAGCACAGCGCAGGTGAGGAGGATGACTGTCCGGCCATGTGGGCGGACCCTGCAGTGTGTCGCGTCTTGATTGATGCAGGGGCAGACATCGAGATAAAGAACGGAAATGGACGTTCGCCTCTGCACACTACCAGCTGTTTTGGAAAGCTGGGGACTGTGAAGATGTTGGTCAGAGCAGGTGCGGGAGTGCGTGTAGCTGACAACGATGGAGACACGTGTCTTATGCTTGCGGCATATTTTGGACACACCGAGACTGTGCGCTATCTTGTGGGCTTGCCGGATGTCGAAGTGAATTATGCTGCGAACGACGACAGCTTCATTGCGTTACACTGCGCAGTGCAGGAAGGACATGCAGATGTGGTGGAGGTGCTCATTGATGCAGGGGCAGACATCGACGCAAAGACCAGCGACGCATGCACGCCTTTTCACTATGCTTGTGAGGACGGGAAACTAACGATTCTGAAGATGTTACTCAAAGCAGGTGCGAATGTGTGTGCCACATACAACGATGGAGACACGTGTCTTAAGGCTGCGTCAGGCAATGGACATACCGAGACTGTGCGCTATCTTGTGGGCTTGAAGGAGGTGGATGTGAACCACACAGCTGACGGGGGCGAGACTGCATTGCACCACGCAGTGATAAGAAATAATGAAAGTCATCCTGAAGTAGTTCAGGTGCTCATTGATGCAGGGGCAGACATCGAGATAAAGAACGGGAATGGACGTTCGCCTCTGCACACTGCCAGCCGTTTTGGAAAGCTGGGGACTGTGAAGATGTTGGTCAGAGCAGGTGCGGGAGTGCGTGTAGCTGACAACGATGGAGACACGTGTCTTACCCTTGCGGCATATTTTGGACACACCGAGACTGTGCGCTATCTTGTGGGCTTGCCGGATGTCGAAGTGAATCATGAAGAGAACGACAGCTTCACAGCGTTACACTTCGCAGTGCAGGAAGGACGTCGCGATGTGGTGGAGGTGCTCATTGATGCAGGGGCAGACATCGATGCAAGGACCAGCGAAGGATGTGCGCCTCTTCACTATGCTTGTGGGGGCGGGAAACTAGCGATTGTGAAGGTGTTGGTCAAAGCAGGTGCGGATGTGTGTGCCACATACAACGAAGGAGCTACCACATGTGTTATGAGTGCGGTGCATGATAGACACACCGAGACTGTGCGCTATCTTGTGGGCTTGCCGAATGTGGACGTGAATGCAGCGAACAACCACTCCTGCATTTTATTGCACGCCGCAGTGACGAGATGTAATGAAAGTCATCCTGATATAGTTGAGGTGCTCATTGATGCAGGGGCAGACATTGAGGCAAAGAACGGGTGTGGACGTTCACCTCTGCTGTTGGCATGCGAGCTTGGGAAGCTCAATGCTGTGAAGATGTTGGTCGAAGCAGGTGCGAGAGTGTGTGCCACAGACGACCAAGTAGCGACGTGTCTTATCCTTGCGGCATATTTTGGACACACCGAGACTGTGCGCTATCTTGTGGGCTTGCCGGATGTGGATGTGAACCTCACAGCTAATGGGGAGACTGCATTGCACTACGCCTCACGTAAGAAGCATACAGATGTGGTGCATGTTCTCCTCGAGCACGGTGCGGTGTGCAGCACTGACTGCGCTGGGCACAGCTGAGCTGAGTGTTGTCGCTCTTCAGATGCACCATTGCCTATTGTGATGAACAGCACTGTCTTTCAAAACAGCCATATTTGTCTCCTATTCGGGTGTATGCGGATCCGAATATAGGTGGTGTATTGCGTGTGTTGCGTATGCAGGATACGAAGAATGCGAAGCATCTCTTTTGCACTACGTGTAGGCCTAGGGGAGGGCCACCTCGTCCAAGTTGTGCATCCTGAAACGCAGGACAGGTTCAAGTTCTGTCCAGTTTTTATTGACAAATTCGTTTCAGGAATCATCTGAGTGTTTGAACCTGTCTGGGACGATGCTGCGTTCTGTACTTCCTCTAAGTGGTTTGGTATGGTTTTCGAGGACTTCTGCACTTTCTTTGAGAATCAACAACCGAAAAGTGCCTCTCCTCCATTTATTCCGTTTCTTTTAGATTTAGACTGTTCAGCAGTTGCTGGACTTCGCCAACAACTCTGAGCCAAGGAGGTCCTCAGTGTCGTCACACAACCCCAAACAGAGTTTTTTCTAGCTGGGGGTGAGGGGGGGTTTCACCCCCTCTCACGATTTTATTGAGTTTCGTTGGGGGGTGAGCAGTACTGCCCTGAAACAACGACGTCTTACATTGTCCCAATCCCAATCCCAACATTGCCCAGATTGTGTGTTGTGTGCACACAGTCAGGGCACAGTCCTGTCTTTCAAAACTGGTTTCTTTTTATTCGTGTCGCATGCTTGACTGTGCTTGACTTCAATACAAGGGGACATCAGTAGTTTTTGCGCACTTCATCAAAACGGAACAGCGGGGGAGGGGGGTACAAAGTGCACAGTACTTTATTCTTTACTTCCCACCCCCACCACCAACCACGATGATCCACCCATCCCCAGACACAGCGACGATACACACACCATGCCGAAGCGACACGCAGACAGCACACAAGAGAAGACGAAGGCGGCAAAGAGAAGAAAGCTTTCTGCTGACGAGGTCTTGGTGGAGGCTGCACGGAACGGCGACACGACTGCTGTGCGGGCAGGACTTGAGAAGTGGACTCCAGACACAGACAGCAAAAAATTCGCCTTCGATGCTGCGCACGAGGCATGCAGAGGGAACCACGATGAATGCCTGACACTGCTTCTTCCGTATGTTGAGACAACGCAGATGGGGTTCGGGATGCTGCTGAGTGAGTGTGTCCACGCAGACCGCACTGCGTGCACGGAGGTCCTCTTGCAGCATTGGAAGTCTGTCTGCAGCAACGTCGCGTTTGTGCCACACGGGTTAGAGGAAGACAGCAAAGGTCGGGCACCTCGTGCCTGTCCAGCCATGTGGGCAGACCCTGCAGTGTGTCAGGTGCTCATTGATGCAGGGGCAGACATTGAGGCAAAGAACGACAAGGGACGTTCACCTCTGCTGATGGCATGCGAGCTTGGGAAGCTCGATGCTGTGAAGATGTTGGTCAAAGCAAGTGCGGATGTGTGTGCCACAGACAACCAAGGAGCGACGTGTCTTATGCTTGCGGCATATTTTGGTCACACCGAGACTGTGCGCTATCTTGTGGGCTTGCCGGTTGTCGAAGTGAATCATGAACAGAACGTCGGCGAGACTGCGTTACACTTCGCAGTGCCTGAAGGCCATCGTGATGTGGTGGAGGTGCTCATTGATGCAGGGGCAGACATTGAGGCAAACAATGGGAAGGGACGTTCACCTCTGCTGATGGCATGCGTGCTTGGCAAGCTCGATACCGTGAAGATGTTGGTCGAAGCAGGTGCTGCAGTGTGTGCCACAGACGACCAAGGAGATACGTGTCTTACCCTTGCCGCATATTTTGGACACACCGATATTGTGCGCTATCTTGTGGGCTTGCCGGATGTGGATGTGAACTACCACGGCAGGAATAACGACACTGCGTTGCACAGTGCGGTGGACGACGGACATCGCGATGTGGTGGAGTTGCTCATTGATGCAGGGGCAGACATCGAGGCACAGGACAGTACTGGAGAGACACCTCTTCACTATGCTTGTGAGAACGGGAAACTAGCGATTCTGAAGATGTTACTCAAAGCAGGTGCAGATGTGTGTGCCACAGACAACCGAGGTACCACATGTCTTATGCGAGCGGTACATCATGGACACACCGAGACTGTGCGCTATCTTGTGGGCTTGCCGGATGTGGACGTAAATGCAGCGAAGATCTGCTCCTACACTTCATTGCACTCTGCAGTGATAAGAAATAATGGAAGTCATCCTGAAGTAGTTCAGATGCTCATTGATGCAGGGGCAGACATGGAAGCAAAGAACGAGAACGGATGTTCATCTCTGCTGGTGGCATGCAAGGTTGGCAAGCTCGATGCTGTGAAGCTATTGGTCGAAGCAGGTGCGAGAGTGTGTGCCACAGACGACCACGGAGCTACGTGTCTTATCGCTGCGGCATATTTTGGACACACCGAGACTGTGCGCTATCTTGTGGGCTTGCCGGATGTGGATGTGAACCTCACAGCTAATGAGGGCGAGACTGCATTGGACTACGCTTCTGGTAACAGTCATAGAGATGTGGTGCATGTTCTCCTCGAGCACGGTGCGGTGTGCAGCACTGACTGCGCTGGGCACGGCTGAGCTGAGTGTTGTCGGCTCTTCAGATGCACTATTGCCTATTCTGATGAACAGCACTGTCTTTCAAAACAGCCATATTTGACTCCTATACGGGGTGTATACGGATCCGAAAAAAGGGCGACTACTGTGGTGTATTGTGTGTGTTGCGTATGCAGGAAATACGAAGAATGCGAAGCATCTCTTTTGCACTACGTGTAGGCCTAGGGGAGGGCCACCTCGTCCAAGTTCTGCATCCTGAAACGCAGGACAGGTTCAAGTTCTGTCCAGTTTTTGTTTTTATTGACAATTGCGTTTCAGGAATCATCTGAGTGTTTGAACCTGTCTGGGACGATGCTGCGTTCTGTACTTCCTCTAAGTGGTTTGGTATGGTTTTCGAGGACTTCTGCGCTTTCTTTGAGAATCAAAAACTGAAAAGTGTCTCTCCTCTTTTTTCCCGTTTCTTTTAGATTTAGACTGTTCAGCAGGGTGGTGCTGGACTTCGCCAACAACTCTGAGCCAAGGAGGTCCTCAGTGTCGTCACACAACCCCAAACAGAGTTTTTTCTAGCTGGGGGTGAGGGGGGGTTTCACCCCCTCTCACGATTTTATTGAGTTTCGTTGGGGGGTGAGCAGTACTGCCCTGAAACAACGACGACTTGCATTGTCCCAATCCCAATCCAAACATTGGGTAGATTGTGTGTGTTGTGTGCACACAGTCAGGGCACAGTCCTGTCTTTCAAAACCGCATTCTGTTTATTCGTGTCGCATGCTTGACTGTGCTTGACTTCAATACAAGGGGACATCAGCAGTTTTCTCGCCCCTCATCGAAAACGGAACAGCTGGGGAGGGGGGTACAAAATTGCACGGTACTTTATTCTTTACTTCCCACGCACACCCCCAACCACGATGATCCCCCCATCCCCAGACACAGCGACGATACACACACCATGCCGAAGCGACACGCAGACAGCGCACAAGAGAAGAAGAAGGCGGCAAAGAGAAGAAAGCTTTCTGCTGACGAGGTCTTGGTGGAGGATGCACGGAACGGCGACACGACTGCTGTGCGGGCAGGACTTGAGAAGTGGACTCCAGACACAGACAGCAAAAAAGTCGCCTTCGATGCTGTGCACGAGGCATGCAGAGGGAACCACGATGAATGCCTGACACTGCTTCTTCCGTATGTTGAGACAACGCAGATGGGGTTCGGGATGCTGCTGAGTGAGTGCGTCCACGCAGACCACACTGCGTGCACGGAGGTCCTCTTGCAGCATTGGAAGTCTGTCTGCAGCAACGTCGCGTTTGTGCCACATGGGTTAGAGAAAGACAGCGAAGGTGAGGCACCTCGTGCCTGTCCAGCCATGTGGGCGGACCCTGCAGTGTGTCAGGTGCTCATTGCTGCAGGGGCAGACATCGAGACAAGGACAAAGCGAGGATTTTCGCCTCTGCACACTGCCAGCTGTTTTGGAAAGCTGGGGACTGTGAAGATGTTGGTCAGAGCAGGTGCGGGAGTGCGTGTAGCTGGCAACACTGGAGCGACGTGTCTTATGCTTGCGGCATATTTTGGACACACCGAGACTGTGCGCTATCTTGTGGGCTTGCCGGATGTCGAAGTGAATCATGAAGAAAACAAAGGCTTCACTGCGTTACACTTCGCAGTGCAGGAAGGACATGACGATGTGGTGGAGGTGCTCATTGATGCAGGGGCAGACATCGATGCAAGGACCAGCGAAGGATGTACGCATCTTCACTATGCTTGTGGGGGCGGGAAACTAGCGATTGTGAAGGTGTTGGTCAAAGCAGGTGCGGATGTGTGTGCCACATACAGCGAAGGAACCACATGTGTTATGAGTGCGGTGCATGATAGACACACCGAGACTGTGCGCTATCTTGTGAGCTTGCCGGATGTGGACGTGAATCATGAAGAGAACGACAGCTTCACTGCGTTACACTTCGCAGTGCAGGAAGGACATCACGATGTGGTGGAGGTGCTCATTGATGCAGGGGCAGACATTGAGGCAAAGAGCAGCGAAGGATGTGCGCCTCTTCACTATGCTTGTGGGGACGGGAAACTAGCGATTGTGAAGCTATTGGTCAAAGCAGGTGCGGATGTGTGTGCCACAGACGACCAAGGTAGCACATGTCTCAATGTAGCGTCAGGCAATGGACACACCGAGACTGTGCGCTATCTTGTGGGCTTGACGGAGGTGGATGTGAATGCAGCGAACGACCACTCCTGCACTTCATTGCACGCCGCAGTGATGAGAAATAATGAACGTCATCCTGAAATTGGTCAGGTGCTCATTGATGCAGGGGCAGACATTGAGGCAAAGAACGGGCAGGGACGTTCACCTCTGCTGATGGCATGCCAGGTTGGCAAGCTCGATGTTGTGAAGATGTTGGTCAAAGCAGGTGCGGATGTGTGTGCCACAGACAACCAAGGAGCTACATGTCTTATCCTTGCGGCATATTTTGGACACACCGAGACTGTGCGCTATCTTGTGGGCTTGCCGGAGGTGGATGTGAACCACACAACTGAAGGGGGCGAGACTGCATTGCACTACGCCTCACGTGAGAACCATCCAGATGTGGTGCGTGTTCTCGTCGAGCACGGTGCGGTGTGCAGCACTGACTGCGCTTGGCACAGTTGAGCTGAGTGTTGTCGCTCTTCAGATGCACCATTGCCTGTTGTGATGAACAGCACTGTCTTTCAAAACAGCCATTTTGTCTCCTATTCGGGTGTATGCGGATCCGAATATAGGGCGACTACTGTGGTGTATTGCGTGTGTTGCGTATGCAGGAAATACGAAGAATGCGAAGCATCTCTTTTGCACTACGTGTAGGCCTAGGGGAGGGCCACCTCGTCCAAGTTCTGCATCCTGAAACGCAGGACAGGTTCAAATTCTGTCCAGTTTTTGTTTTTATTGACATTTTCGTTTCAGGAATCATCTGAGTGTTTGAACCTGTCTGGGACGATGCTGCGTTCTGTACTTCCTCTAAGTGGTTTGGTATGGTTTTCGAGGACTTCTGCGCTTTCTTTGAGAATCAAAAACCGAAAAGTGTCTCTCCTCTTTTTTCCCGTTTATTTTAGATTTAGACTGTTCAGCAGGGTGGTGCTGGACTTCGCCAACAACTCTGAGCCAAGGAGGTCCTCAGTGTCGTCACACAACCCCAAACAGAGTTTTTTCTAGCTGGGGGTGAGGGGGGGTTTCACCCCCTCTCACGATTTTATAGAATTTTTTTGGGGTGTGAGCAGTACTGCCCTGAAACAACGACGACTTGCATTGTCCCAATCCCAATCCCAACATTGGGTAGATTGTGTGTGTTGTGTGCACACAGTCAGGGCACAGTCCTGTCTTTCAAAACCGCATTCTTTTTATTCGTGTCGCATGCTTGACTGTGCTTGACTTCAATACAAGGGAAATCAGCAGTTTTTGCGCACTTCATCGAAAACGGAACAGCTGGGGAGGGGGGTACAAGTTGCACGGTACTTTATTCTTTACTTCCCACCACCAACCACGATGATCCCCCCATCCCCAGACACAGCGACGATACACACACCATGCCGAAGCGACACGCAGACAGCACACAAGAGAAGAAGAAGGCGGCAAAGAGAAGAAAGCTTTCTGCTGACGAGGTCTTGGTGGAGGCTGCCAAGAACGGCGACACGACTGCTGTGCGGGCAGGACTTGAGAAGTGGACTCCAGACACAGACAGCAAAAAAGTCGCCTTCGATGCTGTGCACGAAGCATGCAGAGGGAACCACGATGAATGCCTCGCACTGCTTCTTCCGTATGTTGAGACAACGCAGATGGGGTTCGGGATGCTGCTGAGTGAGTGTGTCCACGCAGACCACACTGCGTGCACGGAGGTCCTCTTGCAGCATTGGAAGTCTGTCTGCAGCAATATCGCGTTTGTGCCACACGGGTTAGAGGAAGGCAGCGAAGGTGAGGCACCTCGTGCCTGTCCAGCCATGTGGGGGAACCCTGCAGTGTGTCAGGTGCTCATTGCTGCAGGGGCAAACATCGAGATAAAGAACGGGAATGGACGTTCGCCTCTGCACGCTGCCAGCCGTTTTGGAAAGCTGGGGACTGTGAAGATGTTGGTCAGAGCAGGTGCGGGAGTGCGTGTAGCTGACAACGATGGAGACACGTGTCTTACCCTTGCGGCATATTTTGGACACACCGAGACTGTGCGCTATCTTGTGGGCTTGCCGGATGTCGAAGTGAATCATGAAGAGAGCGAGAGCTTCACAGCGTTACACTTCGCAGTGCAGGAAGGACATCGCGATGTGGTGGAGGTGCTCATTGATGCAGGGGCAGACATCGATGCAAGGACCAGCGAAGGATGTACGCCTCTTCACTATGCTTGTGGGGGCGGGAAACTGGCGATTGTGAAGGTGTTGGTCAAAGCAGGTGCGGATGTGTGTGCCACATACAACGAAGGAGCTACCACATGTGTTATGAGTGCGGTGCATGATAGACACACCGAGACTGTGCGCTATCTTGTGGGCTTGCCGGAGGTGGACGTAAATGCAGCGAACAACCGCTCCTGCATTTTATTGCACGCCGCAGTGACGAGATGTAATGAAAGTCATCCTGATATAGTTGAGGTGCTCATTGATGCAGGGGCAGACATTGAGGCAAAGAACGGGTGTGGACGTTCACCTCTGCTGTTGGCATGCGAGGTTGGCAAGCTCAATGCTGTGAAGCTATTGGTCGAAGCAGGTGCGAGAGTGTGTGCCACAGACGACCAAGGAGCTACATGTCTTATCCTTGCGGCATATTTTGGACACACCGAGACTGTGCGCTATCTTGTGGGCTTGCCGGATGTGGATGTGAACCTCACAGCCAATGAGGGCGAGACTGCATTGCACTACGCCTCACGTAAGAAGCATACAGATGTGGTGCGTGTTCTCGTCGAGCACGGTGCGGTGTGCAGCACTGACTGCGCTGGGCACAGCTGAGCTGAGTGTTGTCGGCTCTTCAGATGCACTATTATCTGCCCCTTACCCCCTCTAGGCTCAGAAACCAAAAGACCGCCCTTTGTGTCAGTCTAAGCGAGAGTGCCGTCTCAACCGCTTCCTCTCGCCTATAAAAGTACGTTTACGAGAATGACTTAGAAAAATAGCATTTGCAACAGATTTTTCTAGCCACCCCCCCTCCCCCTCCCCGCCCTTTTCACCCGCTGGCACACCAACAAAAAAACAGAAAAACCCCGTTTCTTCGTGAAACATACACACCTCACCTCACCTCACCCCTCCCTTCACAAAGGGAGACACAAGGCGGCTTTGGTATTCCATTTTGTTTTTTCCCCACTCTGCAGGGGTCTCTTGTGAGGCTCATTATTTTTCACCTTAATTTTTGAAGCAAATGGAACCAAAAGCGGCAGCTGCATTGCTGACACTGTCTGAGGAGGAAGCGAGGGAGTGCGCCGCACGCCATGTGTTCGATGTCGCATACTGCACGACACGGGAAGAGGTGATCTCGGAGCTTCTCCTCCTGCTGAATGTGCTCGAAATCAGGATTACCGTGGACCGTTCGCTCCCGGGGCCGTCGCAGCTGGGTGTGACGTTTGACACGCAGCTCATCATCACAAAGGTCGTAACGGGGCAGGCGGCACCTCTCCTCGGGGAACGTATGGGCCTGCAGCACCTTGTGCATGAGTGGGAGCTGTCCGCCATCGACGGAGTGAAGGTTTCCTACAAGATGCTTGCGAAGACCTTTGCTGATAAGGTGTGTTGGTGGTGGGGGGGGAAAAAGGAATGATAGAGTAAAAACTCCCGTCCGTCGGTGTCCCTGCGGTCATTGGGTTTAGCAAAAAAACGCGTGGTGTCTTTGTGGATGTTTTTTCTTGAATTGTCACCCATATCAGGGGTGTGTGTGCCTGCTTGAAATAACCCGCGGAGGGGGGATGTGGCCTGCTATAGTGATAGTCTATACAACAACAAAATTTTATTTTATACCTACAAAGCGTAGCTTAAAGGAGAAAATAGTTCCTCCGATACGGTCGCCAATCACCCCCCCTCCAACAGGGTAATTGTGCAATCAACGAAAAAACCTTTTTTTTTCCCCCTTTTACTTACCTATCAGAGTTACCATTTCTTATTTTTTTTTTTTTGATCATCCCCCACCTCTCACTAACCCCAACTATTTTTGTCGTTCTCTTTTCATAGATCGGCAAATTTGAGATCACCTTCAAACGCAAGCTGAAGGAGGCAGAGCTGTACCGTGACCCTTCCTCTCAAAGTCTTGGCGTCCGCCTCTCCACTCGAAGCACCATTGTCGAACACATTGAAAGCAACTCGCCTGCCGCCGTCGGCGGCCTGGGATACTACCTGGGGTGGAAGGTCTGTACAGTCGAAGGGCACCGCATCGTAGATGCCTCGGACCTCGCCAACCGCGCACACCAGAAAAAGATCGTCACCCTCGGCCTCGCTCGCGTCCACTGCAGACGCCACATCGCGGTCACAAAATCTGCCGACGAAAAACTGGGTGTATCCTTTTCCCCGACCCTCACCATCAACGGAACGGTTTCGGGGGGTGTAGGGGATAAAGCGGGATTCACCCCTTTTACTGATGCATGGAAGGTTGTTGCTGTTCGAGACAAGCACGTTGCATCAATTGAAGCGCTTTCCGCTCAGATTTCTGCTTCAACCAGCGCAGCCTCTGGAAAGCCTGTTACAATTAGATTTACTCTCGCGCCTATCTCGAGTGAAGACCGGTACGAGGCAGCGCTGTCCGCAGGGAATCACAAAAGGGCGGCGGAGACGCGGGGTGTGCACATCAAAAAGAGGGCGATAAATGACTCAACTGGGATCATCACAACAGAGTCGCTTGTTGTCGATACGGTTCACGATTCGGGGGCGGAGGTGGATGGCATTGGGGACCTCATCGGATGGCGGATCGAAGCTGTAAATGGAACCTCGGTTTCTTGCAGAACCGAATACAAAGCGGCGTTAGAAGGCAAGCAAGAGTATACACTATCTCTGGTACTCGAGGACGCGAATTTGCCGTCAAACTTTGTAGAAGTCTCCTTGAGCGAAGACGTGGAGCTGAAGACGTTGCACGACGCTTTCTCGCGATATGGTGATATCGTCGAAATGATGCACCCAGAACCGGTTAAGAATATCCCGTGTATGAACCGCGACTGTTTGGAACTGCCTGCGGTTGTCTCGCAGTTTTGCGAATCGTGCGGTGCCCGCGTGGTGAACACCATGTCGCCGTACATATGCCACATTCGATTTGGCAGTGTACAAACCGCGCAGTGGTGCCTAGCGAACCCTCCTCTCGGGGGCGCGATTTTGAAAATGAAGTTTTATCATCCGGTCTCTCGTTCGCAGCCTGCGCATACGGAGCAGACCGCTGCCCCCAAGCAGAGTGTGTTACAGCTTGCAAATTGTCTTGGGTTTAACAACGCCTATCTGATGCTGGGTGTGCCACGTGATGCGACGGACGCAGAAATTTCCAAAACGTTTCGCGAAAAGTCCAGATGGTACCATACAGACAAACAGCATGGGAGCAATTCGTGCATTCCTGAAGCGGTCTACGATAACTTTACGGAAAAGGATAAGGAGAGGGTGGCGTCTGGTGATATGTTCAAATCAGTCAAATCAGCCTACGAAGTGCTGAAGGACAGCGACGAGCGTGCGAAGCTAGAACAATCCATAGAAAAAGCGGTCACTGCCTATGGAAGCAAACAGGTTAACGCACGATTTCCGCGACGAACCGAAACAGGGGAGTTCGACTGCGAAGTCAAGGCGCCAACAGCGACAGGTGGAGGAACCGACGAGACGCACCACGAGAAGAACATCTATGCTGGCTACACGACGACCACGGCAGGTGACGGTGGTGGTGGTGGTGCTGCAGGTGTCGGTGCGGCTGCCGGCTACCAAGGTCTGAGCACCGTGGAGGTCATGCCCAAGGAGTACAACCCGAACCAAGTCTTTGACGCTTCGGACCCTGGGCATGGTGGTAGGAGGGTGACGTCGTATCCAGCCAACCATGCGCGGAAGAGAAAGAAGTATGTCTCGGGTGCGTTGTTTTTTTGATATTTTTCCGTAGGTACACTGTCATGGCTTTTTTTTTTGTAGTGCAAGTCAACGTTTTTCTTTTTCAAAAGAATGGAAACACCGATAGTTCACCTAACTGAACAAGATAAAACAAAAACTCTTGCGTTTCTTTTACCCCAGTTTCGATGTGCAAAACGTTTCCTATGTATTGGGAAACAATATGACAAACATTTAGTTTAGTTTAGTGCATATCATAGAACCCGGCACCTTGTATGTCTTCCAAAAACCAAAAGCGATGTGAAGTTTTGAAAGGAAAAATATAATTTACGCATTTTCTCGAGATACGTTAACTTGCAAGCAACTAGGGTAATGACACACCATAGTTCACCATCTCTCGGGTCCCAACAATGTGTACTTTACCTCAAAATCCCTTTCCAGTAAATCAGGATCGGGGTGTGCTGCGTCCTCCATCACAACTGTCTTCTATTCATCAACTCTTTCTTGTCAACAGGAGACCACGTGCACAGCCAACCTGGGATGAGGACTATGACTGGGAGGAGGAAACCTTCACCCCAGTCACACCCGCACCTGCAGACGACGAGTACGACCCGCTGGAAATGGGTGCAGAGCTTCCCATCAAGCGCAGCAGAATCTAACCAGTTTGTTGCGCCTGCGAATTGAGACGTGACTCTTTTTCTTAACGACCTCAGCAGTTGCAGATCTACGCGCTGAACTTAAGCATATCACTCAGCGCAGGAAAAGAAAGCAACAGCGATGCTCCTAGTAACGGCGAGTGAACAGGGCAGAGCCCAAGCCTGAACCGGCAATTTGTCGGCATGTGGTGCAAGCGTACGATGGGGCGTATCACTCAGCGCAGCCCCTTGGGTGAGGTGGTGGGGAGGATTGTAAGAAAGAGGAGTTACAACGGGGCAGGGAGGGGGGTAAGGGTGTATCCTGTAGGGTGGTTCCGCAGTAAGGAGTATGTACCCCCATATAGGGTGCGTTATTTTTTTTGGGGGCTCGATCGAGGTCAGTTCAAAAAACGGGAATTCACCCGTTGTGGGGAGGGCTGGGAGGAGATTTGGGATGTCTGCAAAAAGGGAAGAAAAAAAAAGAGGGGTCAAATTCATTTTACATCTTCTGTAGTGGATGGTGTTGTATAGGATATGTCACACATGAGTCACACATGAGTCACACATGAGTCACACATGAGTCACACATGAGTCACACATGAGTCACACATGAGTCACACATGAGTCACACATGAGTCGGGGAGCGATTAGGATGGAACAACAAGGGGAAGGGGAAAACAAAGGAGGGTGCTCTCCTCGAGAGAACGCAGTGTCCTTGTTTGTCCCTTCTGTCTCCCACATCACACCCTCTCTACAGAAAGACACAGCGACGCATACACACACCATGCCGAAGCGAAAGGCAAGCACAAAGAAGAAGAAGGCGGCAAAGAGAAGAAAGCTTGCTGCTGGGGAGGTCTTGGTGGAGGAGGAGGCTGCCGGGAACGGCGACACCACTGATGTGCAGGAGGGACTTGAGAAGCGGACTCCAGACAAAGGCAGCAAGAAAAAAAAGAAATCCAGCAAGCGTGATCGAATGTTTAACGTGGTGGATGCTGCCAGGAACGGCAACAAGACCGCCGTGCTGAAGGGACTTAAGAAGTGTGCACTCAGCACAAAGTTAGCCTTCTATGCTGTGCATGATGCATGCAGAGGGAACCACGATGAATGCCTCGCACTGCTTCTTCCGTATGTTGAGACAACGCAGTTGGGGTTCGGGATGCTGCTGAGTGAGTGTGTCCACGCAGACCACACTGCGTGCACGGAGGTCCTCTTGCAGCATTGGAAGTCTGTCTGCAGCAACGTCGCGTTTGTGCCACACGGGTTAGAGGAAGACAGCAAAGGTGAGGCACCTCGTGCCTGTCCAGACGCCAAAGCTGAGACACCGAAGGCAGACAGCGAAGGTGAGGCACCTCTTGCCTGTCCAGCCATGTGGGCAGACCCTGCAGTGTGTCAGGTGCTCATTGCTGCAGGGGCAGACACCGAGACAAGGGACGACAAGGGACTTTTGCCTCTGCACTGGGCTTGCAAATCAGGAGCTCCCACAGTTGTGAAGATGTTGGTTGAAGCAGGTGCGAATGTGTGTGGTGTCACGGAGTATTGTCCCAAGAGAGTGAGGGCTAATCGCAGGGGAGGTAAGAAAGGTGGTAACACATGTCTTATGCTAGCGGTACTCAATGGACACACTGAGACTGTGCGCTATCTTGCGGGTTTGCCGGAGGTGGATCTGAACTCACAAAACAATTCGGGCGCCACTTCGCTGCGCAAGGCAGTGTTCCTGAAGCAGTCAGATGTGGTGCAGGTGCTCATTGACGCTGGAGCAGATATCGAGGCAAAGGGCGGCGAGGGACATGGTGGACGTACGCCTCTTAACTGCGCTTGTGTGGGGGAAAATCTTGCAATTGTGCAGATGTTGGTCAAAGCAGGTGCGAATGTGTCTGAGGTGGATGCCAAGGGTGACAGATGTCTCAGCGTTGCGGCTTCGTACGGACGTACCGAGACTGTGCGCTATCTTCTGGGCTTGAAGGAGGTGGATGTGAACCACAGAAACCTTTTGGGCCACACTGCATTGGACCATGCGAAGGAACACCAACGCACAGATGTGGAGCAGGTCCTGCTCGACGTCTTTGCGCAGTGAGCCTCTCTGTCCTTGCAGCACCCCACCTCATAATATACACAAAAGGAAGCAACACTTTCTTCTTTTCTATTCGAGTCTTTAAATGAAACTACCCCTTCCCATCAGTTGTGTGCCTGCTTTCAGTTTCCCTTTCAGCAACTCCCAACACTCCGGGGTTCGATAACCCCGCGGAGTTGTACCACACAGGTTAGCGTGGCACCACGGAAACAACCCTGAGAGGACTGGAAAAACAAGCGAGAGGTGCTCACCTCCTGAGAACGCAGTGTCCTTGTTTGTCCCTTCTGTCTCCCACATCACACCCTCTCTACAGAAAGACACAGCGACGATACACACACCATGCCGAAGCGAAAGGCAAGCACAAAGAAGAAGAAGGCGGCAAAGAGAAGAAAGCTTGCCGCTGCGGAGGTCTTGGTGGAGGAGGGGGCTGCCGGGAACGGCGACACCACTGATGTGCAGGAGGGACTTGAGAAGCGGACTCCAGACAAAGGAGGCGAGATAAAAAAGAAATTTTGCATCCGCAAGCTTGATCCAAGGTTTCGCGTGGTGGATATTGCCAGGAACGGCAAAACGAACGCCATGCTGAATGGACTTAAGAAGTTTGGAATCAGCACAAAGTTAGCCTTCAAGGCTGTGCACGAGGCATGCAGAGGGAACCACGATGAATGCCTCGCACTGCTTCTTCCGTATATTGAGACAACGCAGTTGGGGTTCGGGATGCTGCTGAGTGAGTGTGTCCACGCAGACCACACTGCGTGCACGGAGGTCCTCTTGCAGCATTGGAAGTCTGTCTGCAGCAACGTCGCGTTTGTGCCATACATGACAGAGAAAGGAAGCAAAGGTCAAGTACCTCGTGCCTGTCCAGCCGCCAAAGCTGAGACACCGAAGGCAGACAGCGAAGGTGAGCCACCTCTTGTCTGTCCAGCCATGTGGGCGGACCCTGCAGTGTGTCAGGCGCTCATTGCTGCAGGGGCAGACACCGAGACAAGGGACGACAAGGGACTTTTGCCTCTGCACTGGGCTTGCAAATCAGGAGCTCCCACAGTTGTGAAGATGTTGGTTGAAGCAGGTGCGAATGTGTGTGGTGTCACGGAGTATTGTCCCAAGAGAGTGAGGGCTAATAGGGGAGGTAAGAAAGGTGGTAACACATGTCTTATGCTAGCGGTACTCAATGGACACACTGAGACTGTGCGCTATCTTGCGGGTTTGCCGGAGGTGGATCTGAACTCACAAAACAATTCGGGCGCCACTTCGCTGCGCAAGGCAGTGTTCCTGAAGCAGTCAGATGTGGTGCAGGTGCTCATTGACGCTGGAGCAGATATCGAGGCAAAGGGCGGCGAGGGACATGGTGGACGTACGCCTCTTAACTGCGCTTGTGTGGGGGAAAATCTTGCAATTGTGCAGATGTTGGTCAAAGCAGGTGCGAATGTGTCTGAGGTGGATGCCAAGGGTGACAGATGTCTCAGCGTTGCGGCTTCGTACGGACGTACCGAGACTGTGCGCTATCTTCTGGGCTTGAAGGAGGTGGATGTGAACCACAGAAACCTTTTGGGCCACACTGCATTGGACCATGCGAAGGAACACCAACGCACAGATGTGGAGCAGGTCCTGCTCGACGTCTTTGCGCAGTGAGCCTCTCTGTCCTTGCAGCACCCCACCTCATAATATACACAAAAGGAAGCAACACTTTCTTCTTTTCTATTCGAGTCTTTAAATGAAACTACCCCTTCCCATCAGTTGTGTGCCTGCTTTCAGTTTCCCTTTCAGCAACTCCCAACACTCCGGGGGTTCGATAACCCCGCGGAGTGTGCGATGCCTGCGTCCAGGCGTTTTTATTTTTTTTGCACTGTCAACTTCACTTTTCTACGTTCCGCACCACACTTTCATGTCTCGAACACTTTATGAACACTTGGTATCGACAGCTATTCAGCTACCTGTCTCCTGGTCGGGAAGGCTATGTTTGCTTCTCGTCAAACAAGAGTGCCACCACACAGGTTAGCGTGGTGTGCACCACGGAAACAACCCTGAGAGGACTGGAAAAACAAGCGAGAGGTGCTCACCTCCGTGAGAACGCAGTGTCCTTGTTTGTCCCTTCTGTCTCCCACATCACACCCTCTTTACAGAAAGACACAGCGACGATACACACACCATGCCGAAGCGAAAGGCAAGCCAAAAGAAGGAGGCACCAAAGAGAAGAAAGAAGAATGCTCATGACAAGGCCTTGGTGGTGGCTGCCAGGAACGGCGACACGACGGCCGTGCAGGAGGGACTTGAGAAGCGGGCCCCAGACACAGAGTGTAAAAAAGTTGCCTTCGCTGCTGCGCTCGAGGCATGCAAAGGGAACCACGATGAATGCCTCGCACTGCTTCTTCCGTTTTTTGAGACAACGCAGATGGGGTTCGGGATGCTGCTGAGTGAGTGTGTCCACGCAGACCGCACTGCGTGCACGGAGGTCCTCTTGCAGCATTGGAAGTCTGTCTGCAGCAGCGTCGCGTTTGTCCCATACAACGGTGAGACACCTCTTCCCTGTCCAGCCATGTGGGCGGACCCTGCAGTGTGTCAGGCGCTCATTGCTGCAGGGGCAGACATCGAGACAAGGGACGAGATGGGAAGGATGCCATTGCATTGGTCTTGCAAATCAGGAGCACTCACAGTTGTGAAGATGTTGGTTGAAGCAGGTGCGAATGTGTGTGGTGTCACAAAGTATCGCCAAGGTGGTCTCACGTGTCTGCAAGAAGCGGCACATAATGGACACACCGAGATTGTGCGCTATCTTGTGGGTTTGAAGGAGGTGGACGTGAACGCAGCGGAGAACAAGAAGGGCACCTCACTGCACCTCGCAGCGGGGCGGAAGTTCCCAGATGTGGTGCAAGTGCTCATTGACGCTGGAGCAGATATCGAGGCAAAGAACAAAAAGGGACGTACGCCTCTTCACCTTGCTTCTGTAGGGGGGGATAATCTTGCGACTGTGCAGATGTTGGTCAAAGCAGGTGCGAATGTGTCTGAGGTGGATGGCGAGGGTAACAGATGCCTCAGCATTGCGTGTCCGTTTGGACGTACCGAGACTGTGCGCTATCTTGTGGGCTTGAAGGAGGTGGATGTGAACCACAGAAACCTTTTGGGCCACACTGCATTGGACCATGCGAAGGAACACCAACGCGCAGATGTGGAGCAGGTCCTGCTCGACGTCTTTGCGCAGTGAGCACCCCACCTCATAATATACACAAAATGAAGCAACACTTTCTTCTTTTTATACCTACAAGCGTAGCTTATATAAGCAATCAACGAAAAAAAAACCTTTTTTTCCCCTTTTACTTACCTGTCAGAGTTACTATTTCTCCTTTTCTCTCGAATCTTTACTTCATGATATTAGCCCCTTCCCTGCGGGACATAGGGAGGTAGGGCAAGATACAAACCTCGCAATAGCTTTGCAAAGACCATGCAGCTCCACCCCACCATGCACCCATTATTATGTTGAAACAGGTCCACTGTTTTTTAGATAGCCTATTTAGGTGTGGCTGAAAGGGGGGATGCTATTTTTTGTGCTATTTTCTGCTATTTTGGGGTCGTCGGCCACGCACCACTACTTTACCATATTTCCCTCCCCTCCCAAACCCAAACCCCTTCAGGTTTTATCACAACGGTTTTATTCTCTTCTTTTTTCCTCTCTCTGTCTCTTCGTTGTACCACCCTCCTGCAGTATGGTGCAAAATGACCTCCCGAACGAACCAATCAATGAGATCCCTCAAACCCGCCGCCAGGTTGACTCTCTTCTGACCACCACCATCCACGAACACCGTCCGGAAGGCTTTCGGACGAGAAAGGAGTCTGCGAATTTTTTGTACCGTGCCTGCATTACGTACATTGGACCTGTCATGCACGCGGCACGCCAAGGAACGCTTGTCATGGATGATGTCGACCCTGTACCGATGGAGGTGGCGGCAGGGTCACAAACGGATGCATTGTACTCTCTGTGGAGGGAAGCGCAACGTCAGGTGACTCAGCAGACGTTCAAAGACGCGTTGCAACGCATCATGCGTCTAGACACAAAGCAGCACCTCTTCAGTGACGACACCCCGTGGGGGGAGCTGGAGGCCCTCGTTGCGGAGGGGCACTTCACGAACCACACACATCTGCAGGTCTTTCAGGAGATGGTCTTGGCCTGCGTGGACACGAGGTACAAAGCAGTTGCGCCGGAGTGTGCACGGTGTGCGATGGGGCTGTGCCCGCTGCCAGACGGCATGCCGGAGACGAAGGCGCTTCCATCTGCTGCAGTGGAGCATGCTCGCGTGGCAGGGCTCATGAAGGAGTACAAATTGACGGTGCAGGGCGCGCAGCCGTCCTTGGGGACGGTGCTCTTCAAGATTTTCCGTTACGACGTCCTCCGAGGTGCGACCTGGGGGCTCGCGCAGAGTCTGCCGCCGTTCCTGCCGATTGTGTTGTTGCCTCTTCTCGTTGATGCCTTGGTGCTGGAGACAGACCCGGTGTGGTGGGTCTACATCTACGCTCCGATTGTCGTGGTGACCATCGCGTTCATGGCATTCTGTACTGCGAAGACCAGCATTGATGTGTCCTACATCGGTGTCAGAGTGAGGGGACTGCTTGCGTCGGTTATCACCGAAAAGACGCTGGCAATCTCGCAAACAGGGTGGACGTCAGCTGGAGGGCACGCAAAAATCTTCTCACTTCTCCACGCGGATCTGGAACGCCTGCTGCAACAGTCCGAGACGTTGGTGATGGTGCTGTACCTCCCAACCCAGGCGCTGCTATCGATTGGGTATATGGCATACGTCATGAGCTGGACTGTGGTTGCAGGCATCTTGGTGCTTTGCGTGACGATGCCGCTGATGTATCGGATCATGAACAACCTTGTTGCAGTGTTCATCCAGCGTATGATGAAGGCGGATGGAAGGACAAAGGGCATACATGAGCTGATTGAGAACATCCGTGGTGTGAAGTTCTACGGCTGGGAGAGCGCCTACGTCGGGGAGATCATGTCCTTCCGTACCCCGGAGTGCGAGATCATTGAGTCGATGATGAAGGTGTTGGCGCAGCTGATGGCGGTGATGCTGACGTCGCCGATGCTGTTCCACACTGCGATCCTTGTAGTGTACGCGCTGTGGGATGAGGAGAGGCTGACGTCAGAGCGTGTGTTCATATCGCTTGCGATCACGCAGGTGGTGAAGATCAGCACCGGGGCGCTACCGCATCTGTACACATCGTTGCTGAACACACGGATCGCCTTGCGGAGGGTGCAGGACTTTCTGTGCAAGGAGGAGACCCTGACAAAGGAGAGTGGTGCGCAAGATGCACGCGTAGTGGTCACAGATGCATCGTTCAGCTGGTCCCGCCCAAAGCCGCAGGTGAAGGCAAACAAGGAAGAGCCCGCAACAGAAGGAGTGCACCTCACGAACCTGAACCTGGCCGCAGAGAAGGGCGAGCTCGTGCTCATCCTGGGCAAGGTCGGGACAGGGAAGTCGACCTTCCTGCAGGGGCTGCTGAATGAGGTGGTCGAGTCGAAGGGGGATGTGCACATCGGCGGGTCGGTGGCGTACTGCCCGCAGACGGCGTGGATCCTGAGCGGCACAATCCGCGACAACATCGAGTGGGGCAGACGTGGGACAGGGCGTGAGTGTTCCGACGAAGACTACGAAGCTTCTGTGGAGTGTGTGGCCCTGCTGCAGGACCTGTCGACGCAGTTCCAGGACGGAGACGCGACGGTGATTGGCGAGAAGGGGATCAACATCTCGGGTGGACAGAAGGCACGTGTTGCTCTTGCACGCGCAGTGTACGCAGACGCAGACGTGTACCTGATGGACGACGTGCTGTCTGCGGTGGATGCACACGTGGGGATGCACATCTTTGAGCACACAATCCAGGGCCAGCTTTCCGGGAAGACACGCATCCTTGTCACGAACCAGCTGCAGTACGCACAGTACGCAGACAAGCTGCTGTGTGTCGAGGCTGTTGAGGGCAGCCCCTCTGCGTACACACTTGAGACTGTCGACATGCAGAACCCACGCCCGGGCTCCACCTTTGAGAAGCTGTACACAGAGTTCAAGCGCCTCACAGACGAAGGCACGCAGAAGACCGAGAGGACTTCCCCTACTGCGAGCGGTATCAAGAAGACACAAGAGGTGCGTTCCGCTGTGTTCAAACAGGAAGGCTTCTTGCGCCGCCACGAGCTGGTGCGTGCGGAGGACATGGAGGAGGGCAGCGTCAAGCTCCGCACGTACACGAACTACATGGCTGCCTTCGGCGGTGTGGGCTACTGGGCCGCGATGCTTCTTGGGCTGGTCTTCTCGCTCTCCTGCGAACGCTTTGCGATGATCTGGATTGGCTGGTACACGACAGAGGGGCAGGAGCAGTCGGCGCTCTTCTACAACGGCTACATCATCGGCGACATGCCGACATACTTCTGGCTCCTGGTCTACGTCGGCATTGTCCTCGTCGGCTCGACCACCTACTTCGTGAGAGAGATTGTGTACGCCAAGGGCGCCGCCCGCCAAAGCTTCAGGCTGTACAAAAGCGAGCTCGATGCCGTGGTGAAGTGCCCCGTCTCCTTCTTCGACACAACACCCGTAGGCCGGATCCTGACACGCTTTGTGAACGACTGGGATTCGATTGACTTTATTGTGCCGATGTTCTTCTCGCAGACGATGATGCAGTTTACGGGCATCTTTGTCTCCTTGGTGGTTATCTCGCTGACGATTCCGTGGTTTGCCATTGTAGCCGTGGTGGTGTGTCTGTTGGTGGCGTTGATCCAGAAGCGTGACAAGGCGAGCATGGCACTACGGAGGTACGTTAACGTGACGAAGAGCCCTGTGTCGAACATCTTTGCGGAGAACCTGCGTGGGCTGTCTGTGATCCGCGCCTTTAGGAAGCAGAAGAGTGTGCACGCAGACCAGGTGGTCGCGCTCGATGTGAACCACGCGATGTACCTGGCAGAGCGTTACTCCTTCGAGTGGGTGCGTCTGCGTGTGACGCTGCTCGCGTCGCTGCTCATGGGTGCCATCCTGCTGTTGTTGATCCCCTCGCGTGACACCCTCTCCGCCTCGTCGCTGGGCCTCGTCATCACCCAAGGTGTCTTCGTCATCCTCTCCGTGTCAGCAGCCTTCCTCATGCGCCAGCGTCTCAAACTCGCCATGAACTCCACAGAGCGTGTCATTGAGTACTGCCAACTCGAGCCCGAGGAGAGCCCCGAAGCCACTGCGAAGGCCGTGAAACCCCCAAGCGAGAACTGGATGCCACCTGCAGGAAAGCTTGAGATTGCGAACATGTCTGTGCGCTACAGAGAGGGCCTCCCGCTTGCGGTGCGCAACGTGAACCTGACTGTGGAGGCAGGACACAAGGTTGGTATTGTGGGACGGACGGGCAGCGGGAAGAGCACTCTGCTGAAGACGCTGTTCCGCCTGATGCTTCCCGACCCTGGGTGCAAGGTGCACATCGACGGTGTCGACGTGTCGCAGTTTGGCCTTGAGGACCTTCGCAGGCTGTTTGCGATCATCCCACAGGAGCCTGTTCTGCTGACGGGCACCATCAGGCGCAACATCGACCCCTTCAACGAGTCGAAGGACGACGTCATTGTGGACGCCCTGCGGAAGTGCCACCTGCTGGAGCACCTGCAGGATCGTGCCGGAGAGGGGAACGACGTGCTGCTGCTGAAGGTGACGGAGGACGCACTCTCGCTTGGGCAGCGCCAGATGCTGTGTCTTGCGCGTGCGCTGGTGCTGAAGCGTCGCTTCCTGCTTCTGGACGAGGCGACGGCCTCTGTGGATGTGTACACGGACAAGCTCATCCAGGAGACACTGCGGTCTGCGTTTGCGGACTGCACAGTGCTGACAATTGCACACCGCCTGAACACGATTGTCGACTCAGACCGCATCCTTGTCATGGGTGCGAGCAGCGAGGACGGCATCGGCCACGTGGAGCAGTACGGCACCTTCGACGAGCTTGTTGCAGACACAGAGGGGTCCTTCTACACGCTTGCCAAGCAGGCCAATGTCATTTGATCTTTTTGTCAACGACGTGAACAGCAGACATTCGTTAGCAGCAGTACCATGCCCACAGCGTCGTTGCAACCTCCGGGGAAATAACGAACAAAATTGCTGTACCAGCTTCCCCCCTTCTCCGTCCTCAATAGCTCTCGCTCTGCAACGTTTTTTTTATTTGTTTTTATGCCTTGTAGATAACCCTCCTTTTATGTCCCGGCATTTTTACGCCCATCCTATTTTCTTGAAAAAGTGTCGTATCCACAAAATATCATTTTTGTTGTCAAACAAAGTACTTCCTGTCGAATGGCTCGAACTCTGTCAAATATCTCTTGTCCCCCCTGCCTGGGTCACGTCAGCACCGAGATCCGAAGCCTGGACAATCAACAGCGCGGCTCACCGAAGCCACCGTTGACGAATTAAAGGATGATTTTAAAATAACCTTTTTTTGACGTGGCCTTTTTTGCGTTGTCGTAAAACAGCTACAAACCATTTTTCCCCTATTCATCTATAACTAAATTAAATAGAACCGAACATGATTTTTTTCTACCCCCACAACGTCCAGAAATGGATGTCGAAAGAGGGGAAAAACCCCCTTATCTTGTACAGAAATGAGTTAAGGGAGGGGAAATAAACAAAAAGCCTCAGGCGTTTGAAATTGTATTTCCCACAAAGTATGTCCTAATGATTAAATCCCAAAAAAAAAATCTCAAAAAAACTTACTCTTCCCCAGCACAGCCTGGACACCGCACAAAGAACCCCACCCCCAAAAGGATACAGAGAAAACCAAACAACGACTATCTCTCCCCCTCACTCATCTATCCCCCAAAGCACATATTTCATCTGCATCAAGCTGTCTTGTCCTTCGTAGAGAAAAGAGATTTTTAGTAATGAGAAAGAAGATACAAAAAGGAAGCTGAACGCTCTCTTTTTGTGATCAAAGGGGTTACTATGCACGAGAGGCCTAGAGTCATCTTATAAATGTTTCTTTTTTTTGCCGATTCGCGCAATTTTTATTTTTTGCATGAAGATCAACCAAAGAATTGATCAATTTTAAAAAAAAAATGTTTTTTGTTTATTTATTCTCGTGCGCCCATCTGGGACCACAACAACGTTACCTATTTTTTATGTCATTTTTTACGTTTTCTGAGTGCAGTCTGCCGTCTGCCGTCTGCCGGTGTACGGTGAGGCGTTTGCGCTTTCAACTTCTCTATCTTACTACTAGATATGCACGGTTCTTTTTTTTTGTGATTTTTCGGAGTTTTCCGACTATTTTTTCGTAAACTATGGAGCAAAAAAAAGGAAAGGAAAGAACTACTAATACAAGCTATCACATCACGGCGGTTAAGTAAATGGCTTGACTTGTTGGTGTGACCTGTACAGGGGTAGTGGTATACCTTAGAAGGACCTTAGAAGGACATTTTTTACACCTTTTTTTCTCGAAAAATCACACCACTTGTGGTTTTTTATTTATGGTTTCACTCTCGTTGTATACCATACAGTGAAAGTCACAAAACCTTTTTCAGGATTTTTTATGGAAGTTCGACCTTTTTTTTATGGTCGAGAATTACGAATACCGTACAATGCATCCAGGCCGAATCCGTCATGACTCCGTTGTGACTCGGTTTAAGCTTTTTGGGGTACTTTCCGTCCCCCGACTCGGCTTCAATGCATTGTATAGTGTTCGTCTACAAATTATAGTAAAAAAAAGGTCGAACTTCCAAAAAAAAAAATCTTGAAAAAGGTCGAACATTATTACGGTCGATAAATTTTTTGTACGGAATACAGTTCTTCTTTTTTGTTTTTCGCACGCAGTCTTTTTCCATCATCATCTTCTTTTACTGTCTCCCTCCCCCTCTTATTTTTTGTCCGTGAGGATTTGTGGCCACCTTGCCCCTAGCTACCAACCATTAGAATCACTACGAGCAGTGGTTCTTTCAAGAAGGTCTTTTTCTCATCCAAACGGCAACCTCTTTCCCTCTTCGCTTTTTTTTCTTCTGAAGATGGCCCAGCAAAAAAAAAAAAAAAAAAAAAAAAAAACAAAAAAAAAAAAAACAGAGAGACGATATTTGCTGAGTATCTTATTATCAACAAAAACGGGGCCAGGGTTGGGATGCACCATTTTGTGCTATGAAATCGGTCAGCGACGTCAATTTTGGGGGGGGGGGGGGGCCTTTTTAAATTTACCCTTGCATTTTGTGTGTGTGTGTTTTTTTTCCCCCCCGCCCAAAAATCGTAAGGGAAATTAAAAAAAAATGACACCCCCCCTTACGCCAACAACCTGTCAGAGACATCCCGATTTCGACCTTCCACAGAGCATCAACAATATTATCCCCCTGAGACTCACCTCAGCGCAAAAAACCCTCTGGTGAGACCAAAGCCATTGAGAATTTTCTGATATGCACAAGAGACACATTTTATCTTTCAAGTACCGTGTGTTTCGAAAAAAAAAACATGGATCAGAATAATTATTGGACCTGGAATATTTTTTTTTCATGGACCAATTTTTCTGGTCCATATTTTTTTTTTCAATACACGGTAACATTATTTCAATACTGATACAAAACGGTGAGCGACGCCTACCCTCCCCCTTTTTTCCAGTTGTGTGTACGTAGGAAGGCAAGGACTCCATTTTACTTGGAGCTCCTTTTCCTCTGAGGTACGATTAACGTGAGGGCCCCCTGCAACACAATCTTCCCCCCATTTTTCTATTCACGATTTTTTTTTAAAAGGTACACTGTCACGGCTTTGTATTTCAAGTCAACCTTTTTTCCCCCCAGTTTTCCGAATCAACAGAGTCAGTACGTCAACAGATTTTATCCTGTTTTTTTACGAGAGGACTTTTGTATTTCAAAAATCAACTTTTTTTTTCCACAAACAAAATGCATATGTCAGCGTTACGCCTACCCTCGGTAGGTAACAGTGAAGAAAAAGAAGAACAAAGAACTGAGCAATTGCCCGTGAGATCATATTTTGCCCTCTTTTCCTTTGGCGTGTGTGCTGAGAATGCAAGCACAAAACCTTTTTCCGGGTGGCATATTTTTTTTTAGGGCTGGTGACTCAGTCTTAGAAGGTACATTCAGAACTTACTACCATTTCGTTGGATGTTTGTTGTTATTGTTGTTATTGTTGTTGTTGTTGTTATTTGTTGTTTTGTCGTTTATTGACCCTCATGTGTGGTGCTTGATCATCCAAATGACTGGCAATTCAGTAGCTCAGTCGGGAGGTGCCTGTACTATCAACTACCGCCGGTGGCATAGCCAGAGGGGGGGACTTTGACCAGATCTTCTGACCCGCGCAAATGAAAAAAAAAAGTGTCCCCGGTCAGTATTTTTTTCTCCGGTCATTGCTCCCTCAGACCCCTTCACTACCACTGTGTACGTATTTTTTTATTTTTCGATGTTGTGTGTTGTTTGTGTGCACGAAAGGCACATTCATTTTCATCGTTTTTGTTCTTTCAAGGCAAAGGTGACTAAAGCAAACGAGGGGAGGTTCATAAACGTTTTTTTTTTGTTTTTTGTTCGCATCAATCATAATTCTAGCCTAGAGTGTGTCATGCAAAGGATGGGGTTTGCCTCTCACCATCCACATCAATAAACTGCAAGAGAAGAGAGACACCCATGCTGATGGGCACATCTATCCAAAAAGGAAAAAAAAGCAGAATTTTTTTTGTCATTTTTTCACCCTTTTTTTTTTGCGTCCTATCCCACCACCTTCAGCGGGCGCGGGATGTTCCAACACGTTCCGCCCCCTTTCGCATACTGTAGATCGGTTCCATACCGTAGTACAGTTCGGCCCTCCACAACAACGATTACGATTACGACGAAGCAAAGCCGTTTGCTTCGTCGTAACCCTCCCCCCCTCGGCCCCCCCTCCCTACACCACCTCACTCAGGCTTTATTTTTCTGTGGACTGTATTGTACCCCACTCTGCTGTTTGTGGTACACTTTCTGAAACAACTTTATCAAATCAAAACAATGGTGAAGAACGAGCCGATCAACGAGGATGACCACAACTCCAGCGACTCGCTCTCGCTGGCCCCTGTCAACAAGAAGCAGCTGCTGACCACGAAGATCCACGAGACCCGCCCCGATGACTTCGAGACACGCGAGGAGTCCGCCAGCGTCTGGGGGCACGTCTCCGTTGGGCACATTGAAGGCATCATGGCGAAGGCGCGGGAAGGTACTCTGGAGATGGACGACGTGGACCCGGTACCGCGGGACATCACTGCTGAGTCGCAGCAGGCGCCCTTCAACCAGATGTGGCAGGAACAGCTCGAGCAGATCAATGCCGGCACCTTTGCCGACACCCTTGCACGCCTCCGCCGTGTCGACACCAAGGGCGAGCTCTTCCCCAAAGGCTCTGACGCATGGGATGAGATGCAGGAACTCATCGACGACGGCACCGTCTTCACCTGCCACAAAGACCTGCAGCTCTTCCAGGACATGGTAAAGGAGATTGTCCGCAAACGCTACAGAGATCTGGCACCGGACTGTGTGCGCTGCAAGATCGGGCTCTGCCCTCTCCCTGAAGGGATGCCTGAGGTGGCCACACTCCCGCCGCAGGCGCCTGCACACAAGGAGATGTCGCATATCGTGCTTGACTATGAGAAGACCGTGCAGGATGGACAGCCGAACCTCGCATGGACACTGCTGCGTCTGCTTGGGAAGGATCTGCTGTCTGGAGGGCTCTGGGGGCTAGCGCAGAGTCTGCCTGCGTTTGTTCCCATCATTTTGTACCCAAGATTGATTGACGTGCTTGTCTTGGAGACGGACCCACTGTACTACGCGTACATCTATGCCGCAATCATCACTTTGACTATTGCGTTCATGAGTTTGTGTCTGACACGAACCAACGTGATTGCCTGCAAGATTGCTGTGAGAATGCGTGGTTGCCTCGGCACCGTGATCACGGACAAAGCAATGCGTGTGACCACCTCAGGCTGGCAGAGTGCAGGAGGGTACAGCAAGATCTTCACGCTCATGCACGCAGACGTGGAGAGGTGCTTCCAGCAGATGACCGGTATGCTTGGGCTCACGCTGTACCTGCCCACGCAGGCGATCCTGGGTATCGGCTACATGGGGTACGTGATGAGCTGGCCCGTCATCGCCGGTATCATCGTCCTTGCCATCACCCTGCCGTTCTCGTACCGCATTGCGAACCAGATGGTTGCCTTCTTCGTGGAGCGTATGATGAAGGCGGACAGCCGGACGAAGAGTGTGCACGAGCTGATCGAGAACATCCGTGGTGTGAAGTTCTACGGCTGGGAGGACGAGTACGTGTCGGAGATCATGTCCTTCCGGAAGCCTGAGGTGGAAATCATTGAGTCGCTGCTGGGGAAGCTTGCGCAGCTGCTGTCGCTCATGAACCTGTCGCCGTACCTCTTCCAGGTGTCCATCTTGATTGTGTACGCAATGTGGGATGAGGAGTCGTTGGACACGGAGCGTGTGTACATGTCCCTCGCACTGACGCAGGTGGTGCGTTCAAGTGTCCGTGTGATCCCCTTCTGCTACTCCGCGTTTGTCCAGAACCGCATTGCCTTCAAGAGAATCCAGGACTTCCTCGTCAGGGATGAGGCACCCATGGACCCTCCGTTGAAATTGGACGGCCGTGTGACCGTGAAGGACGGACGGTTCGGCTGGACACGTGTCCCCCCGAAGTCGAAGAAGTCGCGTAAGGTGCAGGAGAAGCCTGCAGCCGACGCACCCCAGGCTGCTGCAACAGTGCACCTCACGAACCTGGACTTCACCGCAGAGAAGGGCGAGCTCGTGCTCATCCTGGGCAAGGTCGGGACAGGGAAGTCGACCTTCCTGCAGGGGCTGCTGAAGGAGGCTGCGGACAGCAAAGGTGATCTGCACATCGGCGGGTCGGTGGCGTACTGCCCGCAGACGGCGTGGATCCTGAGCGGCACAATCCGCGACAACATCGAGTGGGGCAGACGTGGGACAGGGCGTGAGTGTTCCGACGAAGACTACGAAGCCTCTGTGGAGTGTGTGGCCCTGCTGCAGGACCTGTCGACGCAGTTCCCGGACGGAGACGCGACGGTGATTGGCGAGAAGGGGATCAACATCTCGGGTGGACAGAAGGCACGTGTTGCTCTTGCACGCGCAGTGTACGCAGACGCAGAAGTGTACCTGATGGACGACGTGCTGTCTGCGGTGGATGCACACGTGGGGATGCACATCTTTGAGCACACAATCCAGGGCCAGCTTTCCGGGAAGACACGCATCCTTGTCACGAACCAGCTGCAGTTCGCACAGTACGCGGACAAGCTGCTGTGTGTCGAGGCTGTTGAGGGCAGCCCCTCTGCGTACACACTTGAGACTGTCGACATGCAGAACCCACGCCCGGGCTCCACCTTTGAGCAGCTGTACACAGAGTTCCTGGCGACGGGCAAGAACTCTGGTGAGGCAGAGGCCCATGCTGAGAAGGAGGACGGTGAGGAGCACACACGCACACCGACGAAGCTGATCGAGCGCACGCAGGCTGTGAACGAGGCTGTGTTCAAGCAGAAGACCTTCAAGCGCCGCCACGAGCTCACCGAGGCCGAGGACATGGAGGAGGGCGACGTGAGCCTCTCGACCTACGCTTCGTACCTCGGCTTCTTCGGGAAGTGGTACTGGTGGACAGGGATTGTCTTTGGCCACTTCATCACGGCCGGATTTGAGAAGTTCTCTGAGATCTGGCTGGGATGGTACACGAACGAAGGCCGCAAGCAGAGCGCAGGGTTCTACGAGGGCTACATCATTGGCGACATGCCGACGTACTTCTGGATTGGTGTGTACCTGGGTCTCATCCTTGCGTGCACTGCGATCTTCTTCGTGCGGGAGTACATCTACGCAATGGGCGCAGCCAAGCCCTGCTGGCACCTCTACAAAAGCGAGCTCGAGTCTGTCATCAACTGCCCCGTCTCCTTCTTCGACACAACACCCGTAGGCCGGATCCTTACCCGCTTTGTGAACGACTGGGAGGCCGTCGACTTCCTTGTGCCCATCTACGGAGCACAGTGCTTCCTCCAGTTCGGTGCCATCCTGGGTGCGCTGCTCATGATCTGCCTGACGATTCCGTGGTTCGCGTTGATGTTCATCCCTATCGTGGGTGTGATCTACTTCGTCCTCTCGCGTGACAAGGCGAGTCTGATGCTCAGGAGGTACTTCAACGTGACGAAGAGCCCTGTGTCGAACATCTTCGCAGAGAACCTGCGTGGGCTGCCTGTGATCCGCGCCTTTGGGAAGCAGAAGAGTGTGCGCGACGACCAGGTGATTGCGCTTGATGTGAACCACGCGATGTTCTTGTCCGAGCGGTTCTCGTTTGAGTGGGTGCGTCTGCGTGTGACGCTGCTGTCGGCGCTTGTGATGGGGTCCATCATCCTGATGCTTGTTGCGACACGTGACGCTCTCTCCTCTTCCACGCTTGGTCTCGTGCTCTCGCAAGGAGTCTACGTTGTCATCTCCGTGTCGCAAGCCTTCCTCATGCGCCAGCAGATGAACCTCTCAATGAACTCCACAGAGCGTGTCATTGAGTACTGCGAGCTCGAACCCGAGGAGAGCCCCGAAGCCACTGCGAAGGCCGTGAAACCCCCAAGCCCAAACTGGCTGCCACCTGCAGGAAAGCTTGAGATTGCGAACATGTCTGTGCGCTACAGAGAGGGCCTCCCGCTTGCACTGCGCGACGTGAACCTGACTGTGGAGGCAGGACACAAGGTTGGTATTGTGGGACGGACGGGCAGCGGGAAGAGTACTCTGCTGAAGTCGCTGTTCCGCCTGATGCTTCCCGAGAGCGGGTTCTCCCTGAAGATCGACGGCTTGGAAGTGGGCGGCTACAGTGTGCGCGACCTGCGGAAGTTGTTTGCAATCATCCCACAGGAGCCTGTTCTGCTGGCTGGCTCGATCAGGCGCAACATCGACCCCTTCAACGAGGCTGAGGACGACACGCTTGTGGACGCCCTGCGGAAGTGCCACCTGCTGGAGCACCTGCAGGATCGTGCCGGAGAGGGGAACGACGTGCTGCTGCTGAAGGTGACGGAGGACGCACTCTCGCTTGGGCAGCGCCAGATGCTGTGTCTTGCGCGTGCGCTGGTGCTGAAGCGTCGCTTCCTGCTTCTGGACGAGGCGACGGCCTCTGTGGATGTGTACACGGACAAGCTCATCCAGGAGACACTGCGGTCTGCGTTTGCGGACTGCACGGTGCTGACAATTGCACACCGCCTGAACACGATTGTCGACTCAGACCGCATCCTTGTCATGGGTGCGAGCAGCGAGGACGGCATCGGCCACGTGGAGCAGTACGGCACCTTCGACGAGCTTGTTGCAGACACAGAGGGGTCCTTCTACACGCTTGCCAAGCAGGCCAATGTCATTTGATCAGCGCGTTGCCCGTGACACAAAGGAAGCCTTCCTCATACACGAAGTGTTAATTGAGGAGGCCTCCTGCCTACCACACAACATTTGCCATTTACTGCGACCCTTTGTTTTGTTTTTCCAAATACTCTTCGTGTCTTTTCATGTGTGTGTTATTTTTTGTGTTTTCTTTTCTTTTTTTTTTTGCTGTATTTAGTTTTCAAGATGATGTGTACACGAGAGAAAGAAGCATTCATCTTGCCTTTTTTCCCCCTATTGTTTAATTTTTGCGTTCTAACGTCGACACCTAACCTGCCGTCTGCGCCCTTTTTATTTTTGCAGCTCGGTGTATTTTTTTTTTCTTTTTTTTTTTGCATTTCCGTCATTCTTCATTCACGAATCGAAGAAACTAAACCAAAAAAATCCAAAATGAAAGAAACGGTGTACCCTTTGTGCACCTATTTTTTTGTTTACTCTACTTACCTTTCTTTTCTGCGAATAGAAAGCGCATGAGTTTTAAAGATGATACTGTGGTCCGAAGGTACCTCAGCAACGGCTTAGGTTCATCTTATAAACCTTTTTTTTTTTGTCAGCGTGGCCCAGAGAACATTTTCTCTCTGTTGAGTGACCGCTATTTTTTAGCTTGACAGTATATCTCCCTTTTTATGTGTCTGGACACATTTCACACAAGCCAGAAATGAAGACTAGCGTGTGGGGGTGCCGTGTCTCTTTGTGAGGGGAGGACCAGCATGCAAAGCGTGTCGGCTCTTCCTAGCCTAGACAAAAGCAGAATTATCTAAGGGTTGGATGGTTCACCCACTAACAGGGAACGTTGATGAACATTTTTTTTCGTGCTTTTTCTGCATTTTTTGCAGAGCTATTTGCAAGCTAGTTCCACACCGACCCCCTGGTGCGGGGGTCTGGAATCGGAGAGCAGGTTGGCTTTTTTTTTTCCCAGAACGTATCGTACGTACGATGCGTATTTTAACGTATTATACGCGATACGTGGAGGGGTAGTCACGTCGACATTTGCCAACACTGCCCCGCACCGACCCCTGTTCTCCCTTCACAAGATACACCTCCCCCACCACCCAGTCTCCTTTGTTTTGTAAAAGGAATGTTTGCTGTCAATACCCCGAAGAACATACAAAGCGCATACCAACCGAGAGACTTAAGTTTAATCTTATTTAAAATGTTGTTTTGTGGTCAATAATTGTCAAATCCCATCTTTTTTTTGTTTTTAAAAAAGTCATTTATCGTCTTTATTGTAATATTTTTTATGTACAGAAACCTGCTTATTTTGCAGGTTTCTGTAACCTCTTAATCTTCATATTTTGTTGTTGTTTTTATTGTTTTTTTTATTGTTTTTATTGTCTATGTGTACAGCTAATCATAAGGCCCCCCTTTTTCAAACACTCTTCTCTATGTTGTGCCGATGTGGGTCAGTCTGGAAGGTGTGGCAATAACCATTACTATTTCTGTATATTTAGATGGTGTGCGCACGAGAAGCACGTTCATCTTTCAAATATATATTTTTTTTCTTTTTTTCTCTTTTGGTTTAGAATCAGGGGGTTTCCGTTATGAGCAAAAAATAATCATCTGGACAGCATTGCTTTTCGTTCTATCACCGCACCCCTTTGTATCGGTCCGTCTATTTCGGTGAGAGCAGGTGTGCGCTTTTTTGTCTTTTTTTTTTTTTTTTTTCCATATTTTTTTTTTCCATTGTTCCCTCAGTTTCCCCCTCCCTCCCCCCTCATCAATGCCCTCCCCCTTTTTTTTTTAAACTGTGTGTGCCCAGAGAGAGAATCCTGTAGTGCCTGCGTCCCAGAGGCGTTTGCACTATCAAAACTTCACTTTTTTTTATTTCTTATTTCATAAGTATTGTAGTGGGTAAGTCGTACTCTTCGACAAAAGTAACACGCCCTTCCGATGTCTACAAATAGTTAGAAAAACAACAAAAAAAGCCCCCAAAAAAAAAACAACAAAATTTAAAATGGACAAAACGCACAAAAAAAAAACAAAAAAAAGCAGACAGTGACAGTGGAGATTGCACAACTGTGGCAACACAACCGAGGCAACTACACTACTCCAACAATTTATCAAAAAAAAAAAAAAAACAATACAGTGAATTGCAGGCTATTTCCTAAATCTGAGTTTCGATTTTAGGATTTGAGATTTTGGAAATGCCGCACTTTTTTTACCGACCAAATTTTCCCGGTTGCCGCACTTTTTTTTCGCCTAAGGGGGAAGGTAGGTAGGGCACTTCTGTCTGGGGAAAAGTGACCAGGGAAAAAAATGTTGGGGTCCCGTGATCCCAAATGTGCGAAATAAGCAAGAAAAAAGTATTTTTGCGCACATGTGTATAAAAAAAATCTGCCTCCGGCGGGGTTCGTTTTCGAGGGTTTTCAGAGATATCACGATATGAGGATTCCTTAAGAAACCATTGAATCTTATTTCAGAATAATAGTACCTTAGAGTGTTTTTGGACACATATGACCCCACCGTGGAGAGCAATCGGCTCGTGCAATCAAAAGAAAGTGGAGAAAAGGTACAAAAAAAAAAGTTGGGTACCGTGCGCCTGCGGCGCTTCTTGTTCCCTACCAGTTTCTACAGGCAAACACTTGCCCCCTTTACCTTACACTGACGGATTTTGACCAAAACCAAGAACTTGTCCATTTCGGCAAATTGACCCCACCACAGAACGCACGGATTCCGGAAATGCAAATACCGGTGTTTTCGGGCATTTTCATGTTTCAAGACGTCAGGATCAGGGAGAGAAAATTTGGTTGTGGGATTTACCTTGGCCCTCTTTACCCTACATGGATTTTGACCAAAACCAAGAATTTGTCCATTTCGGCAAAGTGACCCCACCACAGTGCGGGCGGATTCCGGAAATTCCAATCGCGGTATGTTTTGGAGCTGAAAACCCACTGTTTTTTTCAGGGGAAAAATTGCTTCCAAATGTCGGAATTTTCCGAATTTTCCTGAAAATGACCCTTGTTTACGAGTATGGGTTCATATTTTGCGAAAATTTAAGTCACTAAATTTTTGTCCATTTTTCCGAATATGCCCCACCACAAACCGGGATTGGCTCGGAAATGCAACAAAACGCCCTCTTGAGCGGAAAAAAACCTCACGAAAATGCCGCACTTTTTTTGCATTTCTTTTTCGAAATTTTGGAAAAAACGCCCCAGAGTTAGGAAATAGCCTGGTGAATTGGTACCTCAGAAATTCAAAAAAATGAAGTACGCGACAACTACGCAACAAGTCCGCAAAAAGTACGCAATATGGGGTTGTCAGGAGCACTGTCTGTTTTTGGGAGCTTTCACTATTCCAAAGCTATTTTATCAAACGAATCCAAATTATCAAAAAAAAGGGTAAAAGTTGTATCATCGATTCAACAAAAAAAAAAATTTACCCCTTCAAATCTCCCTTCATTCTTGTGTAATCAAGTCAACATGCAACAAAAAAAAATCGATTTCTAATAAAGACTTTCTTCTTCCTTTGTGTGACTTCCTCCCTATACGGAGGACTGTGTGGACTGTATTTTTACTTCTATTTCTTTTCTTTTTAGAAACCAACCCTATTGAACGTTTCACTTTACGCACGGAAACATTTTTCTTTTCCTCTTTTTTCATATTTTTTTTTGCAACAACTAAAAATATTTGATGTGTCTGTGTAGCACGTCCTTTGTGGGGGAGGGAATGTTCCATGTTGTTATATGTACTACATGCAACGTTACATGTGGTACATTTGATGTATTACATGTAACAAAAGTTGCATGTATTACCACATGGAACACCCCGTTACTTCACCGTCGTGCTTAGAACTTCAACTCATTTTTTAGGTGACTAAGCAAAGACTTTAGGGTGTCATCTTGACAATTTTTGTTTGTTTGTTTGTTTTTTCTTTTTTTTTTTTTCTGGCATAATTTTTCTTGTTTGACGTCTTTATTTGTTTGCTTTTTTTTTTTTCGGTGACATGACACTTGTGACATATCGTAGGAAATCTTTTAGTATGCGCGAAGACGATTCTTGTGCTCCTCATTCTCCCCACACACTATGTCAATACAACAGGTTAGACCGTTTGGTCTGGGAGGGTTTGGGGTTTCTTCTTTCTCTCAGTTCAATCTTGAACAATTTCGAGAGGAGTTTTATTTATTTTTCAAAAAAAAAAAAAAATGTTGATATGGGGTGAGGAAGCGTTCCAACTTTTCAACCTCTTCCCCAATTTACCTTTCACGCCTTTTTTACCCTCCCCCGTTTTAGAATCAACAGAGAGTGTACGTTAAGATTTTTCATCCAGATGGCTCCTTAGTCGGAGGATGTGTCTGCATCAATAACGAATATCAAATCCTTTTTTTTATCGTTATTCTGGTGCCCACCCATTAGCTCACAGCTCTCTTGGCCAGCTGCTCTAAGCGCGGGCCAAGCGTTTGTGTGTTTTTTCTTTTTTCTTTTTTTTAATGATTTCCCCCTTCTGCAATCCCCTTTTTACCGATAGCGATGAAGATGCATGTGTGCACATTAGGGCACATCTTTCATTGGATCTTTTTTACCAAATTTACTGAATTTGGTGTGGCTGAAAAACAAGCCCAAAAACGCACCCTGACAAAGTCCTGATAAAAAGTCCCTTTTTTTGGACTCAGCCACACCATTCAGTTTTATTTTTTTTGTCCAGTCGGTGACTGCATAACTTTGCATTTTTTTTTCTTCAATTTTTGTGTACTGCGATATTGCTTTGTAGCACAGCTCTTACCTTTTGGTACTGATTATAGATGCTTTTATCGGTATGTCGTTTTGTTTATTTGTTTATTTTTAGTAAACACACAGTATTGTGGAAGGGAACAGGGGAATCAGTGCATCCTTTGCGCCCCGCTTTTATGCAGGCGTATTGCGCTGTTTCGACTTCAATTTTGTACTTATATTCCCCACATTTCAACAAAACAGAACAACAGAAGAACAAAGGAGAGGATAGCTATGACTAGTTGGTGTTACCGATCTGCTGTCGGGGACATGTCAACGACATGTCAAGGACCTGTCAATATGGGCCCTTTCGGGAACATCACTAGTGGAAAAAAAATTTTTTTAATGTCCTCCACCCCTTCTCAATTTTTTTTTATACTAATTCCTTTACAAAAGGTACCGTAGCAGGCGAGACGCGTTCGTTACTAACCAACTTTATTTTATTCCCCTGGGAAATAAAGTATACGAAGGATTTGGCACTTTTAGCGGGATTTTATTTAATGATAATTTCACGCTAAATTTTGGTACATGTAGGTAGTGGGGCTGGAGGGACCGTCCAGCCTTTTTTAGCCTCCCTCCAGCCTCCTCCCGCCAGCCCTGTCTAGGGGTCCGCGGGACCCGGTAGCGCTGGCGGGAGGGTAATGAGAGCTTTTTTTTTTTTTTTTTCACGCTCTTTTTTTTTTTTTTCCCTGAGAGCTTCCTGTGAGCAGGCCTAATGCTAACCGTTGGTTCGTCGGTTCACTTTTATTTATTATTTTTTTTATTTATCCGTTGGTTCGTCGGTTCACCCTTAAAAATGGGGGTTTTTTGGGATGGGGGGTTCTCTGCCTGTGGTATGCCGTGGGTACCTTGGTCCTGGAGATGTGGGCACCTGCGCCCGCATCTTCAGGAGGAAGGGAGATTAAAAGAAGGACACAGCAGTGCATACTGCGGCCCCCACCACTGGGTTCGAGGAGGAGGAGGGTCTGTCAGTCGACGAGACATCGAGTGTTGGAGAAGTTCTGATCTCTGAAGATACAGAGAGCAGTGTTGCATCTGTTGATGTTAAAGAGGAAAGCGAAGATGGCGATTGCGATGGCGGTGGCGGTGACGATGGAGACTTGTTTCAGGGACTCAATGATGCACCCCCCTTGCCAGCAAAAATTAAAAAAGTAGCCTACCGTGCGCCTGCGGCGCAGCTCAAAAACTGGCAGCCCACAGACCTCTACCATAGTTTGGCTGTAAAAATGTTCGGTTTTAGGTCACAAATTTTGAAATGTTGCGTACCGTGGCTTCGCCAGAAAGTTTTGATGTCAACCGCCGTTTCTTCTTGTCCTGAGGGAAGGTTTCGTTCACTAGAGAGAACCTAATGCGAGGGCTTGACGTGGAAAAACGTGAGAAAAGGGTTGGTTTGGTTCTTGATGTATGTTACCATCCCACGTCATCACGTATTTACGCGAAATGAACGGACCTTTTCGCGCGGAGCGCGAAAAAATTTTTTTTGACCCCTTTTTGGACATATTCTTCACGATTTTGGGGAAAATTTTTCTTCATGAAGATAAGCGAAAACCTTCGGATTCCTTCCCGGAGGGAATTTTTTTTTTTCGTTTTTTTTTTTTTTTTTTCCGTCGGTTCACTTTTTTCCCCCCTCCCCCAAAGTTAGCATTAGGCCTGTCCTGTGAGGACACATACTCGTTAGTTATTGCACAATAAATAAGTCCCGCTAAAAGTGCCAAATCCTTTCGTATACTTTATTTCCCGTGAAATAAAATTACGTATTCACCTCCTTTTAGCGGATTATTTTGCGATACTTCACTTATTTTTTTCCCAGGCTCGTGCACTCAATTTGCCTCGCTTCGCTCGGCTAATTAAGTAGCCCTCGCCTGGGAAAAAAATGCGTGAAGTTATCGCAAAATAAAACCCCGCTAAAAGAAGGTGAATAAATAGTTATTATTTTGCGTGCTTTTTTTTTTGTCCATGACTCCCGCCTCAGAGGCGGTTTTTTTCTTTTTTTTTTTTTTTTTTTCCTTTGCACCATCAAGTTTTATTTTCAAGATGTATGCACAAAAAAGCACGTTCATCTTTCTGTCCCCATTTTTTTTAAATCTCTCTCTCTCTCTCCGCCACACATATCGCGAGGGGTTGAACCGTGTGCAGTTCGTGCAAAGTATATCGCCTTTAAAACAAATTTCTCAAAAAAAGACCAATTTAAGGAAACTAAATGCTTGTACGGACAGCTACACCCAACACCCTTCCCCCTTGAGGGCCTCCACACACCCCCCCTTCGAAACTCTTTGTCACAATTTTTTTTAAAAAAACCCTACACACAATAAAAGCGACTTATATGGGATAAAAAGAACGTTGCGTCTGTATTCCTGCAAGTCCAAGCTGCCTTCGGGCTATTTTGTTCTGCTTCAGTAGGGCATATCAGGAGGAAAAAAAAAAAAAAGCTTTTTCTATGGAAGTGTCTACACTCCACCCAGTTTTCAAAAAAAAAAAAAAGTCAGGAAAGTGGAGAGATTTTGCACTGCATTACCTCACAAGAATTTTTTTTTTCAAAAGAAAAACGGAGATCTCGTACCCGCGTGCAAATGCATGTAGATGTAGTTAATGTGCTCGTACCTGCGTGCACATCCTCTCAAAAAGTACATCAAATAAGGGAGATGTTTTTTGATTTTGTTTGATTTTTTTGTTTTTTTTTTTTTGTTTTTTGTTTTCTATTCTGGGGTGGGTCAACTCCCCCCCAAAAAAAAAAAAAGTTTTTTATGGAACAATCCATCTACCGCTCCTCGCCCCCTCCCCTGGATTTCCAATCCAATTTTTTTTTCCGAACATTTAAAAACCCTCTCCCCGATTTTGCGTGCATTTCCTTTTTCGCTTTCTACCTGCGAATGCAAAACTGTCCAGTGGGGGTTCTTTGGACCCACACCACACGTGGCAATATATTAGTTTTTTTTTAGACACGTTTTTTTCAATATACTATACGGAAAGAACATTGGTGCTGCGCCATGAGGATCAAAGGAAAAGAAGACAAAAAATAAAAAAGGAGGAACAATCTCAGGATTATTTTGTCCTTCAATTTCTACGGTGCGTCAGCTTGGCGATCCTGGTTCGTTCCATTAGTCTGGTTGATTCCGTTTCACGAACGATATCTCGACCCTTAGCCCGTTGATCTCAGGAGTCTTTTTTTTTTTATTCCTACAAGCGTAGCTTAAAGGAGAAATAGTTCCTCAGATACGCCAATCACCCCTCCAACAGGGTAATTGTGCAATCAACGAAAAAACCTTTTTCCCTTTTACTTACATATCAGAGTTACTATTTTTGTCCTTCAACTGCAGTCTGAGAAAAACAAAAAGGTCCTGTACAAAACAGAGAGACACAAAAGAATGGAAATATGTGTGGAGAGCTTTGACGGAGAGAAGTACACAGTCGAGGTGGGTGAGGATGACACAACGGAGCAGCTGCGGGAGAAGGTGGTGTCTGCAACGGGGTTGTGCGAAGACAGCTTTGACGTGAGCTTCGGAGGGAAGCTGATAGCCGAAGGAGACTGCATCACGCAGCTGAGTGCTGGGGACATAGTTGTGCTGACGAAGACGAAGTCGCAGAAGGACGACGCCATTGCAGCTCTTCGTGACTTGGGTGAGACAAGACTGACGTTAGAGAGGTTCGAAGTCCTGACAGATCCCAATCTGGTTCATTTGTTTCTGCAGGTGGGAGCTGTTCTTTGGATCCCCGTGGCATTCCTGTCAGGTGGCACGTTCGAAGAACTTGATCTCAGCGACGTGTCATTTGTGACTGAAGTGTACGATAACTTCCTCTCCAACTGCACCTCATTGCACACTGCTGATTTATCTGGGTGGATCGATGTGAGGCAAATAGAGAGCGACGTCTTGTCTGGCTGCACCTCGTTGACCACACTGGACTTTTCTGGGTGGATTAATGTGAGGTGGCTAGGGGGCTCCTTCCTCCGCAACTGCAGCGCATTGACAACCCTCGAGGGGACAAAAACGTGAGGTGGCAGCCCCCCGGCATTTTTGCCCTGGCGTCCCCGGATATAATCTCTTTTTTGAGTGAACGAAGGCCACGCGTGGGATGGTTGCATTGCACTTTTGCAAACCCGGGCACATGATACTGGAGGGTCCGAAGCAACTGGAGGAGGTGTATGCTGGGCTTTTTGTGCCCTCAGGGATTTAAGCGACCCTGCACCTACTTTACGACCATGCACAGCTTTTGCTTTTCTTTTCTTTGCTTTTCTTTGCTTTTTGTAGGTGCTAACCTGCGGCAGTGGTTTGCATCAGTTGGGTGTTCCACTCACCGCAGTTTAGAGAATTAGGAGATGCCAGTCATTCGTTCCTCCCATCGGAATTACTGGTGGTTTTATTGTTGTTTATTTCTTTTGACGCTGCCAGAGTGCGGACCTTGAACTGGCTTATATACTGACCTAGGCCACCAGCGGTGGTATACGGCCCCTGTTCACTTAGGTGTCGTCTTTGTTGGGTATAAGTCAGCAAATGGGATCAAGCCACTCTCTGGCACACCGTGGTGCCGTCCTTCCCTTTTGCTGGTTCTTCTTTTTGCGGGGGTGGATCACGTTTTTCAAGTTTAATATCGCATTGACAACCCTCGACTTGTCTGGGTGGAACAATGTGACGAAAATAGAGAGCGATTTCTTGTCTGGCTGCAGCTCGTTGACCACGCTTAACTTCTCTGGGTGGAACAATGTGACGAAAATAGGCGACAACTTCCTCCGTAACTGCAGCTCGTTGACCACACTTAACTTGTCGGGGTGGAATGTGAGGCACATTGTGAACTTACGTCTCCAGGGCTGCAGCTCATTAACCGCAGTTGACTTATCTGGATGGAACAATATGACGAAAATACCGAATAGATTTGACTGGGCGCGTGCCTACTTTTTATTGTCTGGTTGCACCTCGTTGACCACACTCGACTTATCTGGGTGGACCAACGTGACGCAAGTAGGGAACTCTTTCCTCCGCAACTTCAGCACATTGAAAACCCTTGACGTGTCTGGGTGGAGCAATGTGACGCACGTTGGAGATGGCTTCGTCAGGCACTGCAGGTCGTTGCGAACGCTGGACTGGTCTGGGTGGGCGAGTGTGGTGCATATTGGGCAAGGAGTACTAAAGGATTGCAACTTGCGTAAATGCAGCATCAACGTCACCGGATCGAGCAGTGTTGTGTCAGCATATGTGAACAGGCCTGTCAAGCGCGATTGTGAGTGTACGTGAGACACGTGAGACGACACTTACAGACCTGGCATATGACGGTAAGGGGGCATTCTTCTTCGCGAACCAAACAGGGAATGGGACCGCCTCTGTGTGCCCTCCGAGAGCCCTGCCCACGTTTGCAGTGGGCCTCTTCAGCTGACACGGAGCGAGACTCGCAACATCTTTCGGACACCATGAGTGTCTAGGGTGAGCTAGAGCTAACCAGCGGCAGTTTTGCCTGAGGAGGTTCTCACCGCAGACCTGGCTGTCCTATACCTTATTTTTTTCTTTAGTTCGGAATGGGGGAACGGGGTGCGTCTGCTTGGCGATGAGCTTGCTGCAGACAGTTCAAAGCATTTTGCGGTGATTATCCAATCTTTGCAGGATTTGAAACAAAACACGAGTACACAGAGTGGACAATACAAACTTACTAACAAAGGCATCATCAACTTTGTTTCTTTTTCTTGCACCACCCAAAACACCTGCACAAAACAGAGAGACACAAAACAATGGAAATATATGTGGAGAGCTTTGACGGAGAGAAGTACACAGTCGAGGTGGGTGAGGATGACACAACGGAGCAGCTGCGGGAGAAGGTGGCGTCTGCAACGGGGTTGTGTGAAGACAGCTTTGACATGAGCTTCGGAGGGAAGCTGATGGTCGAAGGAGACTACATCACGCAGCTGAGTGCTGGGGACATAGTTGTGCTGACGAAGACGAAGTCGCAGAAGGACGACGCCATTGCAGCACTTCACGCATTGGGTGAGACAAGACTGACATACGAGAGGTTCAAAGATCTGACAGATCCCAAGCTGGTTCATTTATTTCTGCAGGCGGGAGTTGTTACTTGGATCCCCGTGGCATTCTTGTCAGGTGGCACGTTCGAAGAACTCGATCTCAGCGACGTGTCAGTTGTTACTGCAGTATGCCATAACTTCCTCTCCAACTGCACCTCATTGCACACTGCTGATTTATCTGGGTGGATCAATGTGACGGAAATTTGTAGGTCGTTCCTCCACAACTGCACAGGATTGACAACCATCGACTTGTCTGGGTGGAACAATGTGACGAAAATAGAGAGCGACTTCTTGTCTGGCTGCACCTCGTTGACCACGCTTGATATATCTGGGTGGAACAATGCGAGGCAAGTAGGACGCAACTTCCTCCAGAACTGCAGCTCGTTGACCACACTTGACTTGTCGGGGTGGAATGTGAGGCACATTGAGAACTTAGTTCTCGAGGGCTGCAGCTCGTTGACCACAGTTGACTCGTCTGGATGGAACAATGTGACGCAAATACCGAAGAGCTTTTACTATAGAAATAGCTGGTATTCAGGTGCCTTTTCTGGCTGCACCTCGTTGACCACACTCGACTTATCTGGGTGGATCAATGTGACACAAGTAGGGGACAACTTCCTCCGCAACTGGAGCACATTAAGAACCCTTGACGTGTCTGGGTGGAGCAATGTGACGCACGTTGGAGATGGCTTCGTCAGGCACTGCAGGTCGTTGCGAACGCTGGATTGGTCTGGGTGGGCGAGTGTGGTGCATATTGGGCAAGGAGTACTAAAGGATTGCAACTTGCGTAAATGCAGCATCAACGTTACCGGATCGAGCAGTGTTGTGTCAGCATATGTGAACAGGCCTGTCAAACGCGATTGTGTGTGCATGTGAGACACGTGAGACGACACTTACAACAGAAAGGTTGAACAAGGTGACTGATCGAGGCCATGATCCTAGTACAGGCACGGTGCGGCACTTCGGAGTGGGGGAACGGGGTGCGTCTGCTTGGCGATGAGCTTGCTGCAGACAGTTCAAAGCATTTTGCGGTGATTATCCAATCTTTGCAGGATTTGAAACAAAACACGAGTACACAGAGTGGACAATACAAACTTAATAACAAAGAATCATCAACTTTGTTTCTTTTTCTTGCACCACCGAAAACACCTGCACAAAACAGAGGGACACAAAACCATGGAAATATATGTGGAGAGCTTTGACGGAGAGAAGTACACAGTCGAGGTGGGTGAGGATGACACAACGGAGCAGCTGCGGGAGAAGGTGGTGTCTGCAACGGGGTTGTGCGAAGACAGCTTTGACATGAGCTTCGGAGGGAAGCTGATGGTCGAAGGAGACTGCATCACGCAGCTGAGTGCTGGGGACACAGTTTTGCTGACGAAGACGAAGTCGCAGAAGGACGACGCCATTGCAGCACTTCACGCATTGGGTGAGACAAGACTGACATACGAGAGGTTCAAAGGTCTGACAGATCCCAAGGTGGTTCATTTATTTCTTCAGGCAGGAGTTGCTACTCGGATCCCCGTGGCATTCTTGTCAGGTGGCACGTTCGAAGAACTTGATCTCAGCGACGTGTCAGTTGTGACTGCAGTATTGAACAACGTCCTCTCCAACTGCACCTCATTGCACACTGCTGATTTATCTGGGTGGATCAATGTGAGGGAAATTTGTAGGTCGTTCCTCGCAGGCTGCACAGCATTGACAACCATCGACTTGTCTGGGTGGAACAATGTTAGGAAAATAGGGGACTACTTCCTCCACAACTGCAGCGCATTGAGAACAGTTGACTTCTCTGGGTGGAACAATGTGGCGCAAATAGGCGACAACTTCCTCCGTAACTGCAGCTCGTTGACCACACTTGATTTATCGGGGTGGAATGTGACGTACGTTCAGAACTTACTTCTCGACGGCTGCAGCTCATTAACCGCAGTTGACTTGTCTGGATGGAACAATGTGGCGCAAATACCGAATAGATTTGACTGGGCGGGTGACTACTTTTTCTTGTCTGGCTGCACCTCGTTGACCACACTCGACTTATCTGGGTGGACCAACGTGACGCAAGTAGGGAACTCTTTCCTCCGCAACTTCAGCACATTGAAAACCCTTGACGTGTCTGGGTGGAGCAATGTGACGCACGTTGGAGATGGCTTCGTCAGGCACTGCAGGTCGTTGCGAACGCTGGACTGGTCTGGGTGGGCGAGTGTGGTGCATATTGGGCAAGGAGTACTAAAGGATTGCAACTTGCGTAAATGCAGCATCAACGTTACCGGATCGAGCAGTGTTGTGTCAGCATATGTGAACAGGCCTGTCAAACGCGATTGTGTGTGCATGTGAGACACGTGAGACGACACGTATAGCAGAAAGGTTGAAGAAGGTGACTGATCGAGGCTATGATCCTAGTACAGGCACGGTGCGGCAGTTCAGAGTGGGGGAACGGGGTGCGTCTGCTTGGCGATGAGCTTGCTGCAGACAGTTCAAAGCATTTTGCGGTGATTATCCAATCTTTGAAGTATTTGAAACAAAACAAGAAAACACAGAGTGGAAAATACAAACTTACTAACAAAGGAATCTGTTTTCACCATCGCTTTTTCTTATGCATTGCGTCATAACATCCTTCCAGCACAGCCTCGAGGCGTACACTCACACAAGAGTGCAGGTCATAACACAGCGTTTCTCCAGCACGTTGCTCCAACAGACGAAGAGCAGAGCAGGAGGTTATGTTGTTCCTGCATCAACTCTGCTTCTTTTCTTGCACCACCCAAAATACCTGCAGAACAGAGAGACACAAAAGAATGGAAATATGTGTGGAGAGCTTTGACGGAGAGAAGTACACAGTCGAGGTGGGTGAGGATGACACAACGGAGCAGCTGCGGGAGAAGGTGGTGTCTGCAACGGGGTTGTGCGAAGACAGCTTTGACGTGAGCTTCGGAGGGAAGCTGATGGACGAAGGGGACTGCATCACGCAGCTGAGTGCTGGGGACATAGTTGTGCTGACGAAGACGAAGTCGCAGAAGGACGACGCCATTGCAGCACTTCACGCATTGGGTGAGACAAGACTGACATACGAGAGGTTCAAAGATCTGACAGATCCCAAGCTGGTTCATTTGTTTCTTCAGGCGGGAGTTGTTTCTTGGATCCCCATGGCATTCTTGTCAGGTGGCACGTTCGAAGAACTCGATCTCAGCGACATGTCAGTTGTGACTGTAGTGGGCAAGAGCTTCCTCTCGAGCACCTCATTGCACACTGCTGATTTATCTGGGTGGATCAATGTGAGGGATATAGGCAGGTCGTTCCTCGCAGGCTGCACAGCATTGACAACCATCGACTTGTCTGGGTGGAACAATGTTACGTACATACAGAGCGACTTCTTGTCTGGCTGCACCTCGTTGACCACGCTTGACTTATCTGGGTGGAACAATGTGGCGCAAATAGGACGCAACTTCCTCCAGAACTGCAGCTCGTTGACCACACTTGACTTGTCGGGGTGGAATGTGAGGCACATTGATAACTTACTTCTCGAGGGCTGCAACTCGTTGACCGCAGTTGACTTGTCTGGATGGAACAATGTAACAGACATACCTGATAGTATAGACTGGCATGAGTACTTCTTGTGTGGCTGCAGCTCGTTGACCACACTTAACGTATCTGCGTGGAGCAATGTGACGCAAGTAGGGCGCAACTTCCTCATCAACTTCAGCACATTGAAAACCCTTGACGTGTCTGGGTGGAGCAATGTGACGCACGTTGGAGATGGCTTCGTCAGGCACTGCAGGTCGTTGCGAACGCTGGACTGGTCTGGGTGGGCGAGTGTGGTGCATATTGGGCAAGGAGTACTAAAGGATTGCAACTTGCGTAAATGCAGCATCAACGTTACCGGATCGAGCAGTGTTGTGTCAGCATATGTGAACAGGCCTGTCAAGCGCGATTGTGTGTGCATGTGAGACACGTGAGACGACACTTACAACAGAAAGGTTGAACAAGGTGACTGATCGAGGCTATGATCCTAGTACAGGCACGGTGCGTCAGTTCAGAGTGGGGGAACGGGGTGCGTCTGCTTGGCGATGAGCTTGCTGCAGACAGTTCAAAGCATTTTGCGGTGATTATCCAATCTTTGCAGGATTTGAAACAAAACAAGAAAACACAGAGTGGAAAATACAAACTTACTGGGGGGGGAGCTAATACAAGTACCGGGTACTTGTATTGAGCGGGTAAAACTAATAGATCCGGGTTTTTCAAAAATAAAAAAGGTGATGGGGGTACTTGTATTAAAAACTTTTTCCCTGTACATTTTGTATGGGGGAAAAATAATTTTTTTGTATGGGCCAACGCCTTAGCAAAAATCCGAAAAATCGAGAAAAGAGAAAAGGTGTGAAGCAGGCTTCGCGCTAACTTTTGGAAAAAATCTGAAAAATCATGTTTCGCGCCCAAAAAAAACGCACCTCAAATAGTTGCGACGGTTAACGTCTGGGGTGAAAAAACAGTGTTTTGTGGCATCATTGTATTAGCCCCCCCCCCCTAGGCATAGGTGCCCGGCGAGTTAAAACAACTCGGCAACTCGCCCAAATTCGGCCAACAACTCGCCCATTTTTTTTGGGCGAGTTGTTTTTTTTTGGGATTTTTTATGGCTACAAAAACACAGGTACACAGGTACACAGGTACACAGGTACACAGGTACACAGGTACACAGGTACACAGGTACACAGGTACACAGGTACACAGGTACACAGGTACACAGGTACACAGGTACACAGGTACACAGGTACACAGGTACACAGGTACACAGGTACACAGGTACACAGGTACACAGGTACACAGGTACACAGGTACACAGGTACACAGGTACACAGGTACACAGGTACACAGGTACACAGGTACACAGGTACACAGGTACACCACATCACGTTTTATCTTGTGCATCCCACGCTTCACAGCTGGTCTGTGAATGTGCGCTTTGTGTGGTTTTGTGTATCCCAAAGGAAGTCGTCGCCCAAAGCATTTTGACTAAACGTGTGAACGTTGTGAACCTGGAATCGATAGCAGACAGGAAAAGAGGATGGGCAGGCAGCGCCTGCCCGACCTGTGTGAAGTGAATCAGTGATTGCCTGACAGATGTCTGGGGAACCGTGTGTTCTGTGTGGGTATCCATGTACGGAGTATATCCCATTCCCCCCAGCAATTACCAAAAACCGTGAGTGTGCACGGTGGCCCATGGACCACCACGACCTAGTTACCACCTATGACTAGTCATATGACAAGGTGCATGTAATGAGTGGCGTTTGGCCTTAGCCCTGGTTGTTTTTCTTGAGATCATGTGTTGTACCAACGTTACATGTGTGTAACCTTACAACGTCACCTCCCATCCCTGTATGTTTTTGCCTGTAAAAATGGGCGAGTTGTGGCCGAGTTGTGGCCGAGTTGTGCCGAGTATAGGGCGAGTTGTGCCGAGTATAGGGCGAGTTGTGGCCGAGTTGTCCGAGTTTTGGGCGAGTTGTTAGGTGAAATCGTAAAGTTCCGACAACTCGCCCAAAAACGACTCGGCGGGCACCTATGCCTAGGGGGGCGGATTGTCCTCACAAAAAGTGAAATAAAAATTTTTTGCAACATAGAAACTCGTTTCCCGTGGAAAACTAGACACATACCCACCCCAAAAATGTTCGGAGGATCCAATAAAACCATTTTTTTACACTTTGGTGGGCTCAGAAATACCAAAAATGGGGAAAATTAGTGAAAAATGGACTTTTACCCCAAAATGGGGAAAAATGGGTTTTTAGCAAAAAAATTGATTTTTTTGGATCACCAGAGGTCTATTTTGGTGACTCTCTGGTGCAAATCGGGTCCCAGGGGTCCTGTGGACCTGATTTCAACGACCAACAGGCTTCTGTACCACTTGCAAATGATTTTTTTTTGAGTTTTTGAGTCAAAAAAAGTGCTTGTCCACCCCTTGTCCAGTCCAGGACTTTTCCCCTGGCCATCACATAAAGTAGGGTATGATGCAAATTTTGGTACATACCCCCCCCAAAAATGGTCTGCGGACCCAACGGAACCGGGTTTTTACCCTTTGGAGGACTCAGAAGCACAAGAAATGGGGAAAAGGAGTGAAAAATTGCCCTCCCCCCCAGATGGGGGGGCAGGGGCGGTTTTGGGCCAAAAAATGCCAAATTAGGGCCGCCAGAGTCCTCTTGGGGCCACTCTCCAGTGGAAATCGTACTCCTGGGGGTCCTGTGGGCCTGATTTCGACGAGCTGCACCCTTTTGGGCCCCTCGAACCGATCTTGGTTTGAAATATTGAGTTGAACATGACCCCCTGAACCCGTGCGTATGCGCCTCAAACACCCCCCTCACCCCTCCCCCCTCACTGCCCACCTTCTCCTCCCCTGCCAGGCGTAACAAATAAATAAACGACCTCCCCCTCACAAAAAGCGTCTGAGGATGCTGCTGAGTTCGTGAGGAGGTTCGTGGATGGGGAGCGGATCAGGGGCGTGTGCATGGCGTGTCCTGATGAAGTGCTTCAGCTGGGCCTCGAAATGCACGGCTGTGGGGGGAGGCAGAAAATGCCAAATTAGGGACGCCAGAGGCCTCTTGGGGTCACTCTCCGGTGTAAATCGTACTCCTGGGGGTCCTGTGGGCCTGATTTCGACGATCTGCACCCTTTTGGACCCTTCGAACCGATCTTGGTTTGAAGTATTTAGTCAAATATGTCAAATTCCTCCAATCATAGGCTGTATACAGTACAAAATCATGAAAACACCAATAAAACGGCATTTTTTTTTCGTTTTTTCACGTTTTTTGCCGCAAAACCCCCCAAAAACGCCCGGAAACCCATTTTTGGGGTGGCACAGCGTGTGGGTCACCACTGAAATGGCCCACCGGCGAAAAAATAATAAAAATTACATAAAAAACGTTAGCAATCCGCCCCCCTACCCCCCCCCCCCCCCCGGGGCTGCAAGTATACGTATTATACGTATAATACGTTCCAACGTATATATACGTTGGGCTGGGGGAGGAAAAAGCTAAATATACGTTACCTATACGTTGCCCTTTGTTGTACTGTACCAGTCCCCTATGCGACGGGGGTTATCCCGGAATAAGCACACTTCGAGAATGGCATCTCCAAGTGCCCGGGTCTCACCCTCCTCTCCACAAAACGGAAGAGGAACACACATAGTGCTTGAGGAGTTGGGGAGCAGCAGTGCACCGGCAGCAGAAGAAGGCGAAGACCTCCGCAAAGGGGGCAACAGAGGTTGTCACCGGGCCTCTTGACGCTCATGTGCAGAGAACAATGATGGGTGCCCACGAAGCTGACCGCGTGATTGCCTCATGGTTGTTCTACACAGGACAACCCTGGACACCTCCTCTTCTGAGAGGATTCAGGAGATGATCGACACCGTGCGTCGGTTGCCGCCGCAGGCGGAGTACAAGGTGCCCCGACGGGACAAAGTCTCGGGGGTTTTGCTCGATGACGAGCACCGCTTTTTTGCTGTAGGAAATGGGTGCAACGTATAGATAGCGTATAACGTATATTTGAACGTATATATACGTAGCGTATATATACGTTCAAAAAGTGCCCGAGGTACGTATATATACAGCCCCGCCCCCCCCCCCCCCCCCCCCCCTAGGGGGTCCGACTCCCTAGTAAAATTTTGTCCGGTTTTCGTTTTTTTCAACATTCGGCCATTTCCCGGGCACCTCCGGGTGAATCCTGCCCCCAAAATAGGGTTTCTGGGCCCTGTGGGGCTAAATTCACCCTCTAGGTACCCCAAAATATGAAAAAAATTGAAAAAAATGGTGAAAAATCGGGTTTTTGGCCTTTTGGGCACTATGTCCAGTTTTGACTAAATTTCCAAAAAAAAATCAAAAAAAGCCCCAAAAATAGACGAAAAAAGGAGTCTCTGGCCACAATTTCGGCCCAAAAATGTGTTTTGAGTCCATTGCAAACGGTTTTTCGCCTTTTCGCCACTTTTTTTGATGATTTTTTGGTGTTTTTAGGTGCAAAAACAACCCCAGAACAACCCCAGAACAACCCCAGAACACTTTTTCACCACATTCTGGACCAATTTCTAGCCGAACTTTTTGCTGAAAACCGCCAAAAAACCACCCCTGTAAGTCAGATTATACCGAATGTTGCTCCAATTCCCACAATAACACCCAAATCTACGTCAGAAAATCGGAGAAAAAAAACACACTTTTTTCAAAAGGTCGTCAGGCAGGGTTCCACCCCAGAACAACCCCAGAACACTTTTTCACCACATTCTGGACCAATATCTGGCCGAACTTTTTGCTGAAAACCGCCGAAAAACCACCCCTGTAAGTCAGATTATACCGAATGGTGCTCCAATTCCCACAATAACACCCAAAGCTACGGCAGAAAATCGGGGGAAATCGGGGTGTTATTTAACCTGCCCAGATGAACTTTTTGAAAAAAGTGTGTTTTTGAAAATATTTTTCTGGCATGTTTTTGAGGTGTTTGGGTGGGTTTCTGGTGGATATTTGGAACTATCTGGGTTCCCGGAGTGCTTTTTCGGGGGTTTTCACCCATTTTTTGTCCCAGAGTGGGTCCAAAAGCAGGGCGCAAGTCGCGGCCCAGGGACGTCCAGGGTAAAGTCCAGGGTATTTTTTGACCTAAAAACACCAAAAAACGGCCAAAAAAAGTACCTAAAGTGTCCAAAACAGGTCGGAATGGACTCACAGGACCTCCCTGGGGTAGGTTTGTGCCCAAGCAGCTGTCATGACGTCGAAATTTTGCTGTTTTTTTGATTTTTTTGTCCAAAAATGGCCATTTTACCCAACATGGCCAAAACCGTCAAAAGGCCACTTTTTCACTATTTTTTTGCATTTTTTCATATTCTGAGTCGCCCTTAGCATGGATTTTCGGGTCACAGGGTGTTTCTGACCCATTTCTGGGTGGGTATGAGGGGTGGTTTGTGGGTACTTTGCGCGGAAGTCCAAAAAAGTCAAAATGCCTCACCCGTCCTGAAGGTTTTGCCCCCACCTAGGGGGGGGGGGGGGGTAGGGGGTCCGACTCAGCCGTTTTTGGCTGGGACCCAACGTACAAAAAACTCATTTTTAAACTTCTGGCCATCTCCAAGGCAATTGCGGGTGAAAAACACCCTCAGAGTGGGTCACAGGGGGCCTGTGGGCCGAAAAACGACCCAGAAGCCACCCCAGAATACAAAAAAATGGGAAAAAATAGTGAAAAAACGGCTTTTTGACGGTTTTGGCCATGTTGGGCAAAATAGAGGTTTTTCAAGAAAAAACCAAAAAAACGGTTATTTTTTGACATCACAAAACCTCCTTTGGCACAAATATACCCCAAAAGTGGCCTGTGAGTCCATTCCAACCTGTTTTGGACATATTTGACACTTTTGGAAGTGTTTTTTTGGTGTTTTTACGTCAAAAAACATACCCTGGCAAACCCTGACCGCGCTCCGGCAGCATTCCGGCATGCTGTTTGACCCATATAGGGGTCAAGAAATGGCCAAAAACCCCCGAAAAAGGACCCTGGGAGCCCAGATAGTTCCAAATTTCCACCACATCCCCACCCAAACACCGCAAAAACACGACAGAAAATCGTCTTAAAAAACACACTTTTTTCAAAAAGGTCGTCAGACAGGCTCCATCCACACAACCACACAAAGCGCACATTCACAGACCAGCTGTGAAGCGTGGGATGCACAAGATAAAACGTGATGTGGTGTACCTGTGTACCTGTGTACCTGTGTACCTGTGTACCTGTGTACCTGTGTACCTGTGTACCTGTGTACCTGTGTACCTGTGTACCTGTGTACCTGTGTACCTATGTACCTGTGTTTTTGTAGCCATAAAAAATCCCAAAAAAAAACAACTCGCCCAAAAAAAATGGGCGAGTTGTTGGCCGAATTTGGGCGAGTTGCCGAGTTGTTTTAACTCGCCGGGCACCTATGCCTAGGGGGGGGGGGGGGGTTAAGAATACCCCTTGTCCTTTTTCGTCCTCTACGTCTTTTTCGTCTTTTTCGTCCTTTTTCGATCCGGGAAAAAGGACGAAAAAGGACAAAAAAGGACGGTGGTGTAAGGTGTACAGGAAAATCACCAGGAAAATCACCGGTTCACCCGAAAAAAAAAAATCCCCCCAAATAATATTTTCTTGGGAAAAAGTCGAATCCCTTGTATTAGGCGAAATGTTTTGAAAACATGCCACCTATCCACAACCAGCTTCCCGCTCTCCAGAAGTGCGGGGATCTCAGTTTTTGGGAGAGGTTCCCGTTTGTGCAGAAGTGCTCTACGACAGAAGACATCAGGTACATGGAACAAGACTCCGCGAGGATTGTCCACATTCTTCCAATGTTCTGGGCTTTGAAACAGGTGTTCAATACCTGACCTGCACCTGAAGGGGAAGTTGCTGGGCACAAAAAATGCAAGAAGTCCGGAGATGAACGAGAGAAGTACAACCTGGAAACCGGCCGCTGTGTTCTTGCCACCATCTTGTCCCCTACCTGCTACACCCTGATAAATAAGGCAAGGTCCCTCGTGGGGTTTTGGAAAGTGCCTTGAGGCTTTCAATCCAAAGACGCTCATGGATCAGGCAGAAAAAGCAGTGGAGTGTTTTATTACTTTTTGTAAACTTAAAAACGCAGGTGTCAACTATCAGTGGGTTGTGAGACGATTCTTTGTACCAGGAACGTGAGGAGTAACTTAGTCACTGTACATTATTACCAATGTCCCTTTTCGTCCTTTTTCGTCCTTTTTTGTCCTTTTTCGTCCTTTTTCGTCCTTTTTCGTCCTTTTTGAAAAATCGTAGAGGACAGGGGGGTTCTTAGGGGGGGTAGGGGGTACGACTCCAGCCATTTTTTGCGCACGGAAAATTCATTTGGCATTATCTGGTCATCTCCAAGGCAACTGCGGGTGAAAAACACCCTCAGAGTGGGTCACAGGGGGCCTGTGGGTCGAAAAACGACCCAGAAGCCACCCCAGAATACAAAAAAATGGAAAAAAATAGTGAAAAAACGGCTTTTTTCACGTTTTGGCCACTTTGGGCAAAATAGCGATTTTTCGAGAAAAAAATCAAAAACCGGGATATTTTTTGACATCACAAAGCCTCCTTTGGCACAAATATACCCCAAAAGTGGCCTGTGAGTCCATTCCAACCTGTTTTGGACATATTTGACACTTTTGGAAGTGTTTTTTTGGTGTTTTTAGGTCAAAAAAATGCCCAAGACGTCCCCAAGACATCCCCAAGACACTTTGCACACCCCCTGTTACGGTCATATTTTTTTCGTTTTTTTGCCTGAAACCCCCAAAATACCCCTCCCGGACCCCACATAGTCCCGAATATCCATCACACACCCACTCAGAGTGAGTAGAAGCACCCCAAAAAAAATATTTTTTAAAGCCCTAAAATTGTGCTTCAGTTTCGGCAGCATCCATGTTGAAGTTGAAGGGCTTTAAAAAATATTTTTTTTGGGGTGCTTCTACTCACTCTGAGTGGGTGTGTGATGGATATTCGGGACTATGTGGGGTCCGGGAGGGGTATTTTGGGGGTTTCAGGCAAAAAAACGAAAAAAATATGACCGTAACAGGGGGTGTGCAAAGTGTCTTGGGGATGTCTTGGGGACGTCTTGGGCATTTTTTTGACCTAAAAACACCAAAAAAACACTTCCAAAAGTGTCAAATATGTCCAAAACAGGTTGGAATGGACTCACAGGCCACTTTTGGGGTATATTTGTGCCAAAGGAGGCTTTGTGATGTCAAAAAATATCCCGGTTTTTGATTTTTTTCTCGAAAAATCGCTATTTTGCCCAAAGTGGCCAAAACGTGAAAAAAGCCGTTTTTTCACTATTTTTTTCCATTTTTTTGTATTCTGGGGTGGCTTCTGGGTCGTTTTTCGACCCACAGGCCCCCTGTGACCCACTCTGAGGGTGTTTTTCACCCGCAGTTGCCTTGGAGATGGCCAGATAATGCCAAATGAATTTTCCGTGCGTTTGGTCCCAGCCAAAATGGCTGGAGTCGTATCCCCTAGGGGGGGGGGGCAAGGGTGTAAATAAGGTCTGGGGGTCCGGGAGTCGGGAGTCGGTTATTTACAGTTGCTAAGAAGGGGGTGTATGCACTATGCACCCTCTGGAGAGGGTCAAAAGTGCTCGAACAGGATTTTTTTGGATCTCCTTGTTTCCATGATGCGGTAACCTTGGGAAATGGCCAGTTATTCGGCCACAGGGGGGAAGGAGGAGACAATGAGGAATGAGGTGGGGACTGAAAAATGAAAGGGTCGCGGGAGGGGCAAATGATAACAGATACTAAAGGAGATGCTGATTCGCACCTGAGGGAGGAATGATTGGGGGTGGGTCAAGGGGTGGAGGGGGTGGTAACACAATCAAAAGGGGTCTCTCGATATATATAAGAGCAAAAAGCAAAAACGCAAATCCGAATAAAAAACCCTACCGCCCCATTCTTTTAATTTTTGGCAAAACACTATGCGAAGTTAACGTACGGAGGGTGAGACCGGGGAAACACAAAAAATCCTGATGAGTGAGTGAATGATTTTTAATGAGTTTCCCCTGTTACCCTCTTCCAACCTTGCAGATGCAAGTGGACAATAAATATGCAGGACGCGAAGCCTAAAAATATATAATCGAGAGACCCCCAAGACGCAGCAGAGCTGCTTAAACAAGTTTACTAGGGAACGTAAAAGTAAGCCTAATCACAATCACAAAGTAGGTGTAGCATGTATCGGGGTCGGGGTCGGGGTCGGGGTCGGGGTCGGGGTCGGGGTCGGGGTCGGGGTCGGGGTCGGGGTCGGGGTCGGGGTCGGGGTCGGGGTCGGGGTCGGGGTCGGGGTCGGGGTCGGGGTCGGGGTCGGGGTCGGGGTCGGGGTCGGGGTCGGGGTCGGGGTCGGGGTCGGGGTCGGGGTCGGGGTCGGGGTCGGGGTCGGGGTCGGGGTCGGGGTCGGGGTCGGGGTCGGGGTCGGGGTCGGGGTCGGGGTCGGGGTCGGGGTCGGGGTCGGGGTCGGGGTCGGGGTCGGGGTCGGGGTCGGGGTCGGGGTCGGGGTCGGGGTCGGGGTCGGGGTCGGGGTCGGGGTCGGGGTCGGGGTCGGGGGTCGGGGGTCGGGGGTCGGGAGTCGGGAGTCGGGAGTCGGGAGTCGGGAGTCGGGAGTCGGGAGTCGGGAGTCGGGAGTCGGCTTATTTACACCCTTGGGGGGGGGGGGGGGGGTTAGGGGCGGTCAAATGGGTGATACACGGCGGGGTCCACACACCCGAGGGTCCGTAAATTTTACGGACCCTCTTTACGGACCCTCAAGTGCGGACCCGGGTCCGTAATTACGGACCCTAGGGTCCGTAATTACGTACCCTAGGGTCCGTAATTACGGACCCTAGGGTACGTAATTACGTGGTCTAAGGTGGGAAATCACTGTTTGGATGTGTGACTGCTGGTCGAAAAGCCCTGGGAGCAAACCGAGTGGTACACAGGTACCACATGATAGACCATGATCATGTGGGCCTATCCCAAGTTACATACCGAAAAAAGTCGTGAGCTCGGTTAGTTGTCAAAGACGTCTTCCACCATGCACTGAGGAGATAATGATCCAACAATTTACAAGAAAGATTACTTAACCTACTGCTGGAAATTGCCAGGTCGTAGTAACACACAAAGTGTGCCTCCGTTCGGGAAGACCGGATATTCTAGAGACCAAAAAGGCCTCAAGAATATCTTCCGGTAGTCAAGGTATAACCGAGTGAACGGCCCAAGACCCCCGTGGAGAAGTTAAATGTTGTAATGCTATCAAGTAGAAACTGCGAACACTGTCTTACCCTCCTCAATACATGGTGGAATATTTCTTTGACAACAAACCGAGCTCAAGAGTTTTTAAACTTCCCTGAGGGAATGCGAGACGCAAAATTTACCACCAGACCCTGTCTTCGTGCACCTTCGGTGCAACGCTGCAGACAGGCCAAACTGCGTTGGACTCAGAGGAATGCCTGCTGTGCAGTGTATCAATGAGAACCAAGTCCCAGCAACAAGGGGCGCCTTTGGCGGGCGTTGTTGAGGGTGTTTGGGGTGCAAAGTTTTCCACAATTTTGATGCGCGGGTACAGAAGTGTTGTCTTGTTCTTTCATCTTTAGGAATGTAAATGTCAATCGCGTTTAACTACCACGAGGGCTTGTTCAGTGAACCCACAAGGGGTCGAAGGGGGTTGGTTATCCCATATCTATCAAAGGTTGTGTCGACCAGGCTAATCCACTATGTTACGCTGTACGTTGTTAAATCCGAAGAAATAACACTTTAGCAGCCGCAGGAAGTTTGTTAAAAAGAGTGCCTCACGCTACACAAACCACCACCCGCGATTGACTTAGATGTTATAACAAAGAGAATTCAGAACAAAACAACACCCTGCCCCATACACACTAAATTGTCATGCTTCAAGAGCATGCCTGGGCCAAAATTACTGTTGACCAAAAAGGCAACAAGACCACCCACAAGGAGTGTGAATTGTGCACTGGTTTTCTGGGGGAACGCAATATTTTCTTGTGTCTAGTCCTCCGCAAGCAGAGGACAGACTTTCCGGAAGGTTTCCAAAGTCGAATTTCTTGCACTAGCTATGCTCCCTTGGTTAATGGCTATAGCAGTGACTGACTAAGTGTACCCACCCCCCTCCACCCAGATCTTCGTCCGCAAACTCAGAATAGATTGATGCGGGTAGATTTTGAGTTGTTGAATGTCGGACCGCGGTGAAGCTTCTCATCGCAATCGCGGGTGCAGTTCAGACTTCACGATCCTGTATAAGTGTAAATGTGGGGTGTGATTAAGTTATGGTATACAAACGTAGTAGTCGGGAAAGGTGAGGTTAATAAAAAAGGCTATTTATTGCCGTGAAATAAGATAGATTTTTTCCACGCTACAGGTCGAGAGAGTGACCTGCTGCACAAATGGTTCGAGTGAAGCGAGGTGAATTATGTGAAGCAGGTAACGAGCGCCTGTGGAACCAAATAGAAACGTAACACTCATCACACGATAAAACCCATGGGAGAGGTTGTGGCGAAACGCACACACCTCGACCTGAGGAGTGGCTCTGCAGCGCGGTTCGTCCCCAGAACCGCAAGTGTGTTCAAAATGCTTTTTTTCTATTTCCTCCTTCATGTCATGAGGTGACACAAAATGATTGGTGCGTAAAAAAATAGCTATTTAATAGTGTGAACATTACGCGTTTATTTCGAGTTGAAAACACGAACAAGTTGAAATATGCGGCATTTTTTTGTTCAATCTTCACTAGTAACTGAAAGTTAAACATAATTACATACCTTGTCTTCCCCGTAACCTGCGCCTTCGCTGCTTTTAAGGTGCTTTCTCTGGGTGCCCCGTACCCAGTACCCAGTACCCAGTACCCAGTACCCAGTACCCAGCACCCAGTACCCAGTACCCAGTACCCAGTACCCAGTACCCAGTACCCAGTACCCAGTACCCAGTACCCAGTACCCAGTACCCAGTACCCAGTACCCAGTGTCTTCGAGAACCTAAAAATGCGTTTTGTTGAAATTTTCTGGCTTTTTCTGAACTTTTCCCAGCTACTTTTCTGGTCGAGTAGCCGACTTTTCTGATCGAGTAGCTATTTTCACTTTTCTGGTGTATGAGTAGGTTTTCTGGGTGGGAGACTGGATTCTGGGTACAGTGGTGTGTCTGGGCACCCAGGCACCTGGGTACTGGTGTATTTTCGGCCCAGGTACCCCGGTACACGGTACACTGGTGTACAAGGAAAAAAGTCGTGAAAAAGCAACCACAGCTCCACATGACAAACACAAAAGTGTCCAGTCACGTGGGGCATTCATGCACTGAGGAGATAATGATCCAACAATTTACAAGAAAGATTACTTAACCTACTGCTGGAAATTGCCAGGTCGTAGTAACACACAAAGTGCGCCTCCGTTCGGGAATACCGGATATTCTAGAGACCAAAAAGGCCTCAAGAATATCTTCCGCTGGTCAAGGTATAACCGAGTGAACGGCCCAAGACCCCCGTGGAGAAGTTAAATGTTGTAATGCTATCAAGTACAAACTGCGACCACTGTCTTACCCTCCTCAATGCATGGTGGAAGATGTCTTTCACAACAAATATCCTGTACACAGGTACACAGGTAAAACCCGTTAAAATTGTGTGTGAAAGTTAAAAATAGCTATATTTGCATTTTTCGCCCAGCATTGAGGACACATAGGCCCACCAAGGGCAATTTTGTGATGTCAAAAAATTTTTTTTTCGGCCCAAAAATTGACTTGTTTTCGGTAAAACCCACTAAAAATTGTGGTACTCTAAACTGCGTTTTAGACCCCCACAGATGCTCAAAAGTGCCAAATTTTGCTTTTAATGGCCTCAAATCGTCGAAATTAGCCCTAAACGGGGGCAAAAAAAAATTTTCGAGAGTCCCTTTCCCTGGGAGGCTCCGTAATTACGTACCCTAGGGCAGTGCTTTTAGGAAACGTGGGGAAACGCACGTTTCCCAAAAAACTGGGAAACGGAAACGTTGGGAAACGGGAAACGTTGGCGTTTCTTTGTTGGAAACGTTACGAAACGTGGTTTTGGGAAACGTGAAGGGAAACGGGGAAAACAAAAAAAAACCCCCCGCGACGATGTCTTTATCACCACAGCGTCACAACAGGAACAACATCACAAAAAATTGTACATGAGTGGTGACAATACTCAGTTGGGACATCATAAAAGATGTCGGGATGGCTTCCAAACTGATCTGAGGACAGATACTGCACTCCGCCCAAGCTGAGATTGTTACAACCCCACCCAAGAAAAAACAAGTCGCTGAGATTTTTTTTTGAGGTCAACCTACCTGGGGTTCTTTATTGGATACCAACAGAGACAAAAAAGTAGGTGTTGAAAATGCGCAGTTTCAACAGGAAAAAAACACAATGAAAACAAAGAACGTAAAAAAAAACAAAAAAAAACAAAAAAAAAATCATCCTTCGATTCCATCCACACTGTCGTCTCCTAGCACCACCTCGTCAAGCTCCCAGTAACCGGCCACGACGTGGGTGGTGGACGTGTTCCTCTTGTTGTACAGAATGCGTGTAAGTTTGTCAGCCGTGCTGGCTGACAACCCATTGCGCTTCCTGGTTTTTACGTCGCCGTAGCAGCTCCAACCTCTCTCAGCCGCACCAACAGATGAAGTTTGAGCGAGCATGATTGTTGCCAGCTCTTTGAGCAGAGGCCATTCTGCTCCGAACATGGACCACCACTTGTGTCCACCCCACTTCGACGCGATCGCCTTTTCTTCTAGTACACCGAAATTTTGCGTGCTCCAGTTTTCGTACTCTTCCAAAGCTTGCAGTGCTTTCTCTTCATCATAATACCGCAGCAGCGCCTCCTGTAGTAAAGCAGATTATGCGAAGGTCACCTGCCATACATACCTTCAGCCCTGCTTTAGACTCATCGTCATCCCTCGCTGTCAGGCGGAATGTTGGTGACAGTGCATGTGCCGCGTTGTGGATGGGGGCTGCAACGTATTTCCATCTGGTGTTCACCCTGTCTGCAATTTTTTGCTTACGTGCTGCCGTGAGGAATTGAGTTATGGGTAGCGCTTCGATGTTCTTCTTCAGCTCGGCGAAACCCTCCTTCACGTACTCCACGGAAGCGCTGTTCCCCGACGCGTCGTCGTTGTCGTAACGCTTCAACACGGTGAAGATCACATCTCCAATGTGCCACGCCCCCTCCAGCTTCTTCCAGAAGGCGTCCTGGAGCACAACCGACGCCCATTCGGTAGCTGTGGCCTTCGCATCCGCACTCCTTAGCTGAGCCTTCCACTCGCCAAAGCCTTCACCAGCAAACATCTCACGCAGCGGCCCTTTCAAGTCCAGCAACCGTTGCATCATGATAAAAAAGCTTCCAAAGCGAGTGTCCACAGGTAGCAGCAGCCTCTTGTCGGACCTCTCCTCAAGAAGTGTGACCAAGCGCTGGCGTGTCTTCACCCACTTCGCCAACGCCGTAGCTTTGTGCACGACTTCATTGAAGAATTTGAATTCTTCCTTTGTGCTCGCTTTGGAGGAGTCACCTAGATCTTCTAAAAGAAGATCATAGGTGTGGAGAACACAAACAGACGTTAACACCTTCTCAACCCGGGCTCGAATTAAGGGGAGGGCCTCCTTGCATGCCCCATCAACACAAATGTGTATCAGCTTCGACCTTACCTCCTCGGGGATAAGCACAGGAAGGGAGCAGATATAGTCTGCGATCGCGGCCATAGTTTTTCTCTTGCTCGTCTTGTTATCTACATAGTACGTCGATGTGGACGTACTCACGATCCCGTTAAAGATGGACCTGTCGTTGCAATCAGTCCAGCCGTCCGACAATAACGACAGCCCGAACTTTGCTTCGGCAAGCATGCCCTTTTCGCAGAGTTTGTCCATCTCTGCGACGTACTCCTGCAGTAGTTCGCCTGCAAGGTCGTCGGGGGATGGCGGCTTGAACTCGGATGCCTCAGATTGAGACATCCGCGACAACATCATGACTAACGTCATGAATGAGCGGCTCTTTGCTTTCCGGAAGGGAATGCACTCTTCGTAGAAGAAGTCCCTAATACTCTGCATGGCTTCGATCTTGGTGGTTACGCGTGTGAGAAAGGGGTCTAGCGACGTTTGTTTGTTGTCCTTCTGCTGCGTTACCTTCGCCTCTGTGTTCTGCAACTTCGCTTTTGCTATTTCAAACTCATCCTTCTTGTCGTCTTTTGGGGAGCACGCAGTCACTGACGACCCCTTCCCAAGGAGGTGTTCTTTGATCCTCCCCGCAGACGACACTGAGAATTTCTTATCACAAAAGGTGCACTCCACCTTCCGGAGCTTTGTCCCTGCACCTTCCACAACCTTCACGTAGTCCCACGCGTCATCCGCCTTCCTTTTGGGCATTATGCAAATCTACGGTATAAATGTGTTTGTCTGAAGTGCAGAAAGCGTCGGAGAACGGGGGAGAAAAGAGAGAGGAGAAAACAAGCGGGGAGGGGATACACAGACGTGCGACTTTTCGCGAGGGTCTTGAGCGTTTTGTCAAATACTATGTGTTAACTAAAGAAAACCCCTTGCAACGTTTCTTTAGCGTTTCCTCAACGTTTCCCAAGAATCTGGGAAACGTCAACGTTTCCTTTTGGGAAACGTTGACCGTTTCCTAGGCGCACTGCCCTAGGGTACGTAATGACACTCCGTAAAGAGGGAGTGTCCTAACATGCCGTTTTACGGACCCTCGGGGTGTGCGGACCCCGCCGTGTACAAACCCACTTTTTTCAGTTTTCGATAAAAACGCATTTCTAAGTGAATCTGACCCGAAAATGTGACACATATCGTGTGGAAAACTGTTTGTAGGTCGGTTTTGACCCATTTTTCGGGCCCAGGAGCGCCTAGACGTCAAAAATGAAAAAATTGCCTGTGATTGGTACCCCACGTTAAGTCTTAAGGATTTTCCTTAACGATTTCCTTAACGATTTTCCAATTTTTGACTATTTTTGCATATTTTCACACGAAACTGCCCAAAATTAGAGAGTTTTGCCCCGAAAACAGGGTATCGTCAGTTTTTGAGCAAAAAAATCGCAAAAAAAATGAAAAAAATCGGAATTTAACTCCTTAAGGAATTGGTGGGGCTGGTACCAATCATGGGCAATTTTTTTTTTTTTTTGGAATTTCACCATTTGGGGTGCATGTATCCCCCTCTGGCATGAAAACCACCCCCCACGATGTTTTTGAGAGGTTCTTGGTCAAAATTTCTACTCAATCATCCAAAATAATGCGTTTTTATCAAAAATTCGAAAAAATGACGTTTGTATCGTTTTTTTAAGTGCATTTGACCCCCCCTAGGCATACCTAGAAAGCGAATATGATATTCGGCCTATATTCGGATCCAAAATTCTTGGGCCATATTCGGCCTATATTCGGATCCGAATATCGTATTCGGATCCGAATATAGGCCGAATATGCATATTCGGCCTATATTCGGATCCGAATATAGGCCGAATATCATATTCGCCCTATATTCGGATCCGAATACACAGAATCTAGACTGCAGAAAGGGTGTGAGTGAGTTTGGATGGGGGTGGGTGGGGACATGAGGTAGCGAAACGCGTGTATTGGGGGGTGGGTGTGGGGGTCTTTTGATGATCGGTGTCTTTGCAAAAACAAGAGAAGTTGAAAGCACAAAAAGCACTGTTGATGGAAAAGAGGCAATACAGAAAGTATCAAGGCTGTCCTTACAGACGCATGCCAAAGCGTCCGCCACGTGGGTGTGGACTTAAGATTGAAGTAGTAGTAGGAGTAGTGCAAACAAAGAGGGGTTTTTTTTTGTTTTTTTTTTTTGTTTGCTCACACGGTGCGGTCTGTCGTGCTTGGAGTGTGTAAATAACGGACTTACCCCCTGAGTCCGACAGTCGGACCCCCTGAGTCCGACAGACGGACTCAGGGGTCCGTCTGTCGGACTCTGGAGTCCGACAGACGGACTCTGGAGTCCGACTGTCGGACTCTGGGGTCCGACAGTCGGACCCAAAAAAAAAATTTTTTTTTTTTTTGGGCCGAAAAAAAAATTTTTTTTTTGGCCAAAAAAATTTTTTTGGCCGAAAATCGCCTTGTATAGCCACTACAGTACACATGGTTTTACCAAAATAGCCGTATTTTGGCTGAAAATTTGACTTGAAAATTTTTTTCATTGTTTGGTCAATCTGAGGTTTTCTTTGAATTTTTTGGGCCATTTTATGACCTACTACACCCAATTTTTGGGGGATTTTTTTTTTCTTGGTCAAAAAATAGCGCTTGTTGCCTACTACTGGGTATAGGCTTGTTCAGAGGTGTGTATTTGGTGTACCCAGACATGGTCAAAACACATGAATTTTGCGTTTTTTTGCATTTTTAGGTTCTCGACCAACCAGGGGGCGACCAATTTGGGTACTGGGTACTGGGTACTGGGTACTGGGTACTGGGTACTGGGTACTGGGTACTGGGTACTGGGTACTGGGTACTGGGTACTGGGTACTGGGTACTGGGTACTGGGTACTGGGTACTGGGTACTGGGTACTGGGTACTGGGTACTGGGTACTGGGTACTGGGTACTGGGTACTGGGTACTGGGTACTGGGTACTGGGTACTGGGTACTGGGTACTGGGTACTGGGTACTGGGTACTGGGTACTGGGTACTGGGTACTGGGTACTGGGTACTGGGTACTGGGTACTGGGTACTGGGTACTGGGTACTGGGTACTGGGTACTGGGTACTGGGTACTGGGTACTGGGTACTGGGTACTGGGTACTGGGTACTGGGTACTGGGTACTGGGTACTGGGTACTGGGTACTGGGTACTGGGTACTGGGTACTGGGTACCAAGAGAAGGCAGCTTGACAGCAGCGAAGGCGGAGGCTACGGGGAAGACAAGGTATGTAAATGTTTAACTTTCAGTTACTTGTGTAGATGCAAACAACACACCCAGTGGTTTGCAGCATTTTATTTTCTTGTGTGCTTTCTCTTCTTTGAATCGAAAGTATGTGAACCTTATTACATCATGATACAATGCAACGAGGCCGAAACAGCCTCACTAAGGCCTCTGAAAATAAATGTTCAGACTTGGCACTTACTTATGTTTAGGTGCGCCTCAACCACACGCTTGAATATATTTAATTTGCCACACCTCAGATAGATTTTCCAGATATGCCTATGTTCAGGTGTTCCAGGCCTCGTCACAAATAGACAAAAAAACAAAAGCCAAAACAACAGAGAGAGAGCCAACAATTTTTTATCTCACTTGTGTAATAATGTTTAGCCGCGTTTTCGAAATTCCTTCCTGGAGATTACACAAAATACAGTAGACATTATCTCCGCACACAAAGAACAAAACAAAACCCATGCCGAGAGTAGGCGCAAAAGCAATGTGGAGGAGATCTGCGCATGCAACCAAAAGGGTTGCAGTCATAGGACTTCGAGGAACTGTTCACCATACCCAACCTTGACGCCCCGTACTAGGTGGTCATACATCATTTGTCAAATATACTGTAGGAATTTCGAAAACGCAGCACAACATTATTGCCCGTGAGATAATAACTATTTATTCGAGTGAAATAAGAACTATTTTATTTCACGCGCCACTAAAAAGGTGCCCGAGTGCGTTATTTCCCGAGCGAAGCGAGGGGAATAAGAGTGAGAGTCACGAGGGTGCCTTTTTAGTGGCAAGTGCAAGAAAATGTTCTTATTTCACTCAATATGTAATTTTATTCCACAAGTGAAAAACGTATTTATAGGTGTAAACAGTGGAACGTTGAGCCCACGCTCCACCCCTCACACCACCACACTTCAAATTACAGATTATTTATTGCCTCTTACACACATGCCTAAACCCACGCGCAAGTTTGCGGAGATGGAGGATGCATATGACAACTTGTTCGACGACATGAACAGTGGTGTGCAGTACAGGAAAACATGGGACGATTTCCTCCGTTTCAACAGACTTTCAGGAGCGAACGAGCCCAGGGAAGAACACGTCGTGTCCTTCAGATCACTCCGTGATCTTTTATTTCACTCCCCCACCCAATCCTTCACGATTTGCGTGAAATAAAACGTGAAATAAAACGAATCTTATTTCACTCACTTTTTCACCTGTTTACGTTTTTCACGCGTGGTATAAAATTACGTATCGAAAACTAAAGTGAACATTATTTAACTGATGGGTGATTCACAAACTGGAATACGTGATACCCACTCGCTATCGCTCGTGACATCACTTTTATGATTACACTCACTTCACTCATGAAATCAAAATGCTGAACTCCACTCGCTTCGTGAAGTTGAGCCCCAGTTTGAGTCACCCACCACCTCGTGAAATAATGTTCACTTTATTTCATGAGATAATAATTATCTAACTCAGTGAAATAAAACTCGTGTAATTTTGCAGATTATATGCCCTTTGTGTCACTCAATTGTAACCGAGAATGTAAGGCAGTGAGTATTTGATCTGCCCTTTATGTCGCGAAATACTATGTTTGGTGTTTTGACGTCTTCCAAGCAGATGGATATTCCCTCACTTGCACGCAATCTACCGAGGAACCGACTGCCTTTCTCAAAAGCCAGTACATGTCGGGGTGTCGAGGTCCGTGTCAATACAAAGCGGACCAAGTCGCTCGAGGTTTGAAAACCGCAAGAACTCGTCCCATTTCTTCTTGTACACCTCCTTGCTTCTCATACCCGCTGAGACTTGGTATCCGTAAGTGTCATACATCCTGTCCTTCTTCGTTTTGGCAGTGTTTGAGGGGAGTGATGAAAAAGTTCTTTTTTTTACTGAGTGATTTTTTTAACCAAAAGAAAACCGACGCAGGAGCTTTTCTGGAACTGTTTTATTCTCCCCACCCCAACAACATCACATTTCAGAAAAACATTGTTTTTTCGTTTTTGTTCACTTTCTTTTCTTCTCCCTCACACCTGTTTGCTGTGAATTAAATTTTTTCGTTTCGGCCTGGTCGCAAACGCGAGTTTTCCTGGAAGCGCAGGAAAAATGACTGGGGAGTGTTGGTGGCTCCGTGACGCCACAGAGCCGGCACACTCGTTGAGTGCCTCACAAAACCTCAAATTTATTCCGCTTTGATTTCATTTATTGTCTTCACGCTTTATCGTTGTTGTTGGGTTGGGAAATAATATTTCATTCTCCCATACATTCTCGGTTACAATTGAGTGACAAAGGGCACATTATCACCCACCTTTGTGGGAATTCACAAAATTACACGAGTTTTATCCCCTTTTTTTACCACATTAACCTCACCTTTCCCGATAACTGCGTTTCTACACCATACATTTCATTCATTAATCACACTCCACATTTACACTCATCACAGGATCGTGAAATCTGAACTGCATCTGCGATTGTGATGAGAAGCCTCGCCGCGTCTCCGACATTCAGCAACTCAAAATCCAAAGAGTATCACCCGCATCAATCCATTCTGAGTTTGCGGACTAAGATCTGGGGTGGAAGGGGGATGGGTACACTTTGTCAGTCACTGCTATTGCCATTTAACCCAGGGAGCATAGCTAGTGCAAGAAATTCGACTTTGGAAACCTTCCGGAAAGTCTGTCCTCTGCTTGCGGAGGACGAGGCACAAGAAAATATTGCGTTCCCCCAGAAAACCAGTGCACATTTCACACTCCTTGTGGGTGGTCTTGTTGCCTTTTTGTCACAGTAATTTTGGCCCAGGCATGCTCTTGAAGCATGACAATTTAGTGTGTATGGGGCAGGGTGTTGTTTTGTTCTGAATTCTCTTTGTTATAACATCTAAGTCAATCGCGGGTGGTGGTTTGTGTAGCGTGAGGCACTCTTTTTAACAAACTTCCTGCGGCTGCTAAAGCGTTATTTCTTCGGATTTAACAACGTACAGCGTAACATAGTGGATTCGCCTGGTCGACACAACCTTTGATAGATATGGGATAACCAACCCCCTTCGACCCCTCGTGGGTTCACTAAACAAGCCCTCGTGGTAGTTAAACGCGATTGACATTTACATTCCTAGAGATGAAAGAACAAGACAACACTTCTGTACCCGCGCATCAAAATTGTGGAAAACTTTGCACCCCAAACACCCTCAACAACGCCCGCCAAAAGGCGCCCCTTGTTGCTGGGAGTTGGTTCTCATGTTTGATACCTGCACAGCGGGCATTCCTCTGAGTCCAACGCATGTTTGGCCTGTCTGCGGCGTTGTACTTCAGGTGCACGAAGACAGGGTCTGGTGGTAAATTTTGCGTAGTGTCGCATTCCCTCATGTGTGGGTCACTCACACTTGGCGGTCATGTGCCACTGCGTGGGTCTGGGAATTTGGGTACCTGGGTACAGGAAATTTGTTGTGGAAGACATCAACCACCATGCATTGAGGAGGGTAAGACAGTGTTCGCAGTTTCTACCTGATAGCATTACAACATTTAACTTCTCCACGGGGGTCTTGGGCCGTTCACTCGGTTCTACCTTGACTACCGGAAGATATTCTTGAGGCCTTTCTGGTCTCTAGAATATCCGGTCTTCCCGAACGGAGGCACACTTTGTGTGTTACTACGACCTGGCAATTTCCAGCAGTAGGTTAAGTAATCTTTCTTGTAAATTGTTGGATCATTATCTCCTCAGTGCATGAATGCCCCACGTGACTGGACACTTTTGTGTTTGTCATGTGGAGCTGTGGTTGCTCTTTCACGACTTTTTTCCTGTTCCTGGGTACCTGTTCCTGGACCTGGACCTGGGTACCTGGGTACCTGGGTACCTGGGTACCTGGGCACCTGGGCACCTGGGTGTGCCTGTCGGACCCCAGGGTCCGGCAGTCGGACTCAGGGGTCCGACTGTGAGTCCGACAGTCGGACCCCTGAGTCCGACTGTCGGACTCAGGGGGTCCGACTGTCGGACCCCCTCGGACTCCGACAAAAGGGTCCGACATTTCCAGGACAGACTGCACCGTGCATGAAAAAGCAGCTCGAGATGATACCAGCATTTAGAACACTGGTATCATCTCGAGCTCCTCGGCGAGAGGCTCACAGTCGGAATCTGACGATTCCGACTGCTCCACCGCCTCGCCGAGGAGCCCCTTCTTGTCCTGAAGCAATCCAAGGAGCTTGCCGTTCTTCCGCAGCATCAGCTTCTCAATAAACTTTTCCTTAGATAAATTCGAGGAGCGTTTATTTTTCATTGCACTTAAGGAAGAAAATAATCCATCAACTGAGGTTACGCTGATCGGGGTTGAAAGCCATCCATGGACGTGTGGCGCTAAATTCGGGAAGCGTAACCCTCCACTGCCTCTTGGACTCCAGAACTCGAACAGGTCAGTAACATCCTGAAACAAAAGGGCTTCGGCGTTGAGGTACAGGATGAATTCGTTCCACACGGTCGGTTCGCGCAAAGCATAGAAAATAGCACCCCATTTCTGCATCTCTGCGTCCTGACACTGTGGCTCCCCTGTCGGCAGGTCATCATCATCATAGTCCCCGGAGAGGATGACATTGCAGTCAAAGAATATTAACTTCTCAAACCGGTCTCTCGACTTGTACTCGGCCCATGCTGCTGATAAACACTCGCGCATATTCGCAGAGTAGTCGCTGTTGGTGAGTACCCTCTGAATCTCTGGAAACCACCAGCTCGCTGCAATTTTGGTGCCGGGATTTTGCACCTTTCTGAGGAATGGAAGAAGAGGTTCGATATCGTTTGCAAATGCCGACACTTCGCGTACATGATCCTGCCACCTGTCCGTTTTGACAAGTTCAACGAGGGAGAGGAGAGACTGGTTCTTTTTCTTTCTCCCCATTTCACTATCGAGGAAAGATACCAGGGGTTGATGTCTGTCTCTAATGTGTATAGCAAGGTCGGCCATGGCTAACCACCGGGTGTCGCTGGTGAGTGATGGTGTCTTCGGCGATGCCGTATCAACATTCTCAACGTCAACATCGATCGTTTCGCTCAACACCTCCTTTGCTTTGGCCAGAAGCTCTTCAATATCATCTATTTTCGGCCCCGGAAGCAAACGTTGCATGCCCCTGACACTTTTTTTCTCCACAGCGACTTTCAAACGAATCCTGGTGTCTTGTGTGTCCGCCGCCGACTCACGCGCGTTGCTGACAGAAGATTCCTGGAAATTGAGCCAGCGCACTCGTCGGCTTTTAGAAGAGAAAAGCTGACTAAACGCTGTACAAAAAACATATGACAGCTGGTAGTTAATTTTTACGTGTGCTTTCAGTGCCGAATTTGTCACGTGGCCAAAACACCAACTGGCTTCCTCGTCAGACAACCCTACCACATTTATCGATCCATAATCAGCAACCACGGGAGAATGCGCGATATTAAATTTTTTTCGAGCTGTGTTGATAGCATCCTTCACATCTCGACCACAGTGGACTTCTCCAGTATCTTTTACGTCCATATGAATGAGGAGGGCTTGGCCTGCAACGAACGCTACAATGCACAATGTCGAAAAACCCAGGTGTCTCTGTCCTGCAATAAAAATTTTGGGATAGTGGTCATTTGTTTATTAGCATACCCGATCCATCTATCCCGAGAGGGATTGGTTTCCCTTCAACCAACTTCAGTAGCACACCCTCGATCTCCTTCACGAACTTCGTGGAGCGGCCCAGGACCGTTTTCCCGGTTGGGAAGTCCTCTCCGAAGAGGGGACGCACTGGCAGCGACATAATGTCGGCTTGGCGTTCTGTGAGTCCGCAGACCAGCACAGCCAATGCCCATGTTGTGACAAACGCCGCCAACCCCATCACCGGCGTCAACACCTGCTGCCGCTTCTCCTTCGTGTCACCAACTGGAGCTGCAGCCTTCTTCTTCTTCTTCTTCTCCCTACGCTCATTATTTTTGTGGCGGTCGCTTTGGACGTGTACCGTTCATCTGGGCAGGTTCCATAATGACTTATTTGAAAAAGTGTGTTTTTAAAAATATTTTTCTGGCATGTTTTTGAGGTGTTTGGGTGGGTTTCTGGTGGATATTTGGAACTATCTGGGTTCCCGGAGTGCTTTTTCGGGGGTTTTCACCCATTTTTTGGCCCAGAGTGGGTCCAAAAGCAGGGCGCAAGTCGCGGCCCAGGACGTCCAGGGTAAAGTCCAGGGTATTTTTTGACCTAAAAACACCAAAAAACGGCCAAAAAAAGTACCTAAAGTGTCCAAAACAGGTCGGAATGGACTCACAGGACCTCCCTGGGGTAGGTTTGTGCCCAAGCAGCTGTCATGACGTCGAAATTTTGCTGTTTTTTTGATTTTTTTGTCCAAAAATGGCCATTTTACCCAACATGGCCAAAACCGTCAAAAGGCCACTTTTTCACTATTTTTTTGCATTTTTTCATATTCTGAGTCGCCCTTAGCATGGATTTTCGGGTCACAGGGTGTTTCTGACCCATTTCTGGGTGGGTATGAGGGGTGGTTTGTACGTACTTTGCGCGGAAGTCCAAAAAAGTCAAAATGCCTCAAAAAAATAGGGGTTTTGCCCCCACCTACCCCCCCCCCCCCCCCTAGGCATACTGTGCGGGCGAGTAAAAAAAACTCGCCTACTCGCCAAAAACTCGCCTAAAACTCGGCTATTTTTGGGGGGCGAGTTTTGGCGAGTTTTTTTTTTTGGTAGGGATTTTACCTTGGGAAAAGTGTACACACGAAAATATGAGGGAAATTTGAGTTTTGAAGAGAAAATTTTTTTCGTTCCACTTGAACAAGACCTCTACAGTTTGCTTTGTAGGCTTCCACAACCAGTACCACCAGTCCAGCTGTAGCTTCTGCGGATCCATGAAGCTTGCACAGATGGGTGCGATGTAGTCGTGGGGGAGTACCGCCAAGGGGTGGCCTGCAGGGTTGCCATTTACCGGCATGGCGAGGACATTGTTGTATAGCGAGTGTAGCCTCGGTTCATGTCTTCGTCATCCTCCGGATTGTAGCACGTCTTGTCCCCCGGGATCTATGGCACGCCTGGATCTTCCCCTGGAGCAAATGTTTACATACATGCCTGTCAGCCACTGCCGGTGACATGGTTGCCTTTAGACGTACAAGTGACACAATTTCAATTTTTTTGTGTGTTTTCGAGTGGCATGTTGTCATCAGTCACCCCCGCCCTCCATTTTCACATCCTGGTGCACATTTTCACCCCCAAGGTGCGTATGTGCACCAGGATTTGCACCCAAATTGGGGCGAGTTTAGGCGAGTTTAGGCGAGTTTTTGGCGAGTTTAGGCGAGTTTTGGCGAGTTTTTGGCGAGTTTTGGCGAGTAATGGGCGAGTAGGGCGAGTTTTGGCGAGTAATAGGCGAGTAATGGGCGAGTAGGGCGAGTTTTTGGCGAGTTTTTCCTGAAAATCAGGAAAACGAAAAACTCGCCTAAAAACGGCTCGCCTGCACAGTATGCCTAGGGGGAGCGACTCCCTAGTAAAATTGTGTCGCTTTAACCTGTTACGGTACTTCTGGCCATTTCCAAGCCACCTCTGGTCGGAAAACCCCCCAGAAGTGGGTCAGAAACACCCTGTGACCCGAAAATTCATGATTAGGGCGACCCAGAATATGCTAAAATGCGAAAAAATAGTGAAAAAGTGGCTTTTTGACGGTTTTGGCCATGTTGGGTAAAATGGCCATTTTTTGAGAAAAAAACCAAAAAAACAGCAAAATTTCGACATCATGACGGCTGCTTGGGCACAAAACTACCCCAGGGATGTCCCGTGAGTCCATTCCGACCTGTTTTGGACACTTTCGGTACTTTTTTTGGCCGTTTTTTGGTGTTTTTGTGGTAAAAAACGTCCTATGATAGTCCTATACTAATCGCAAGACGCCATTTGTCCCACAGTCTGGGCCAATATGTGGGCCCACAAATGGGTAAAAACCCCCGAAAAAGCACTCCGGGAACCCAGATAGTGCCAAATATCCACCAGACACCCACCCAAACACCGCAAAAACACCACAGAAAATCGTCTTAAAAAACACACTTTTTTCAAAAAGGTTGTCAGACAGGCTCCATAATGACCTTTTTGAAAGTGTGTTTTTTAAGACAACTTTCTGTGGTGTTTCTGCGGTGTTTGGGTGGGTGTCTGGTGGATATTTGGCACTATCTGGGTTCCCGGAGTGCTTTTTCGGGGGTTTTTACCCATTTGTGGGCCCACATATTGGCCCAGACTGTGGGACAAATGGCGTCTTGCGATTAGTATAGGACTATCATAGGACGTTTTTTACCACAAAAACACCAAAAAACGGCCAAAAAAAGTACCGAAAGTGTCCAAAACAGGTCGGAATGGACTCACGGGACATCCCTGGGGTAGTTTTGTGCCCAAGCAGCCGTCATGATGTCGAAATTTTGCTGTTTTTTTGGTTTTTTTCTCAAAAAATGGCCATTTTACCCAACATGGCCAAAACCGTCAAAAAGCCACTTTTTCACTATTTTTTCGCATTTTAGCATATTCTGGGTCGCCCTAATCATGAATTTTCGGGTCACAGGGTGTTTCTGACCCACTTCTGGGGGGTTTTCCGACCAGAGGTGGCTTGGAAATGGCCAGAAGTACCGTAACAGGTTAAAGCGACATTGGCTCCCACGTTAAAACGGCGGAGTCGCTGGCCCTACCCCCCCCCCCAGTAATAACAACGCCATTTTTTTGCAGGAATCTGTTTTCACGATCACTTTTTCTTGGACGTTGCGTCATGACGCACTTCCAGCACAGCCACTCAGACGAGAGTGCAGATCACAACACAGCTTTTCTCCAGCACGTTGCTCCAACAGGCAAACAACTGGCTGCTTTTGTTCTTCACCTTCCCGTGCTCTCTCCACAACACGACACAGCAGACAACACAAAGACACAACAATGGAGGTGTATGTCAAGGCTTTTGAGGATGAGACGTACGTGATTGAGGTGGGTGAGGATGACACAACGGAGCAGCTGCGGGAGAAGGTGGCGTCTGCAACGGGGTTGTGCGAAGACAGCTTCCACATGGGCTTCGGAGGGGAGCACGAAGGAGAGGACATCACGCAGCTGAGTGCTGGGGACATAGTTGTATTGTCGAAAACGACTAAGTACGCAGCCATCACAGCACTTCACGCATTGGGTGAGAACGACATCACAGCAGGAAAATTAAAGGTGGTGAGGGATGCGAAGGTGGCCACCTTGCTGCTGCAGGCAGAAGTTGCGACTGCGATTCCTGACGGCTTCTTCTCACAGACTGCAGTAACGTGCATTGCCTTTAGTTATGTATCTGTTGTAGACGACATTCCTGACGCCACACTTCACCTGACACCCTTCGTCACCTCGATTGGCGACGCATTCCTGTTTAATTGCGGAATGTTGGCGAGAGTGGACCTTAGTTGCCTGCATTCGGTTACCTCGATTGGGGACTTCTTCCTGGCAGATTGCGCCACTTTGTCTGTACTGGACCTGGGGGGCCTGCATTCAGTCAAGGTGATTGGGCAGAAGTTTCTCTTCAGGTGCACAGCGTTGGCGGCAGTAGGGTTGAGCAGCTTGCAATCCGTCGTCGTCATTGGGGATGATTTCTTATCTGGGTGCAGAACCTTGTTGGCAGCCGACCTCAGCAGCCTGACAGCAGTCACTGCGATAGGCAGCGGGTTCCTCACTGGGTGCACAACGCTGTCGCGGGTCGACCTCAGCGGGCTGCAAGCAGTCACCTCGATTGGTGACCTCTTCCTCGCTCACTGCACAGCGCTGTCGACAATCGACCTGAGCGGCCTCAAAGCAGTCACCACGATTCGAGATAGGTTCCTCGAGAAGTGCACGATGCTGGCGACAGTAGACCTCAGCGGGCTGCAAGCAGTCGCCCGGATTGGGGATGGGTTCCTGGTTCACTGTACAGCGCTGTCGACAATCGACCTGAGCGGCTTCCAATCGGTCACGACGATTGGTAACTCATTCCTTCAAGGGTGTACAAGGTTGTCGACAGTCGACGTCAGCGTCCTAACAGCGGTCACCTCGATTGGAAACAGGTTCCTCTCTGGGTGCAGGATGCTGTCGACTGTGGACCTCAGGAGCCTGACAGCGGTCACTGCGATTGGTGACGGGTTCCTCTCTGGGTGCAGGTTGGGAGTGTCCCTGCAAAGGAGTGTGGATATGAAGGCACCTTTGAGGGTCCAGAAAAGAAGGAGGTGATGACAATCAGCTATCTGATGCGATAGTCTTCTTTTCCTTTTTTGATAGGGGACGGGGGGCGGGGTGTGCAAAGTTAAGGCAAAGGGGTGGGGGGTGGGGAAAAGAAAACTTTGGATAATTACGGAAGGACACCTCGACTAACGTTTAAGAGGCAGATTTTTGTGTATGCTTTTCTTGTGTTCAGGATGACTTACGTCTTTTGCGCTGAAGTATTCATCCTAGAAGTGACAATTGTGTGCAGATCCTTGCGACACTCAGAATGGTGTATGAGGTCATCTTTCAACTTCTCTTTGTTTCCCACTCAAGAAACCCCACCGCGCATCTTGCTAGCCTAGCGCACATTATGTCCACAAGGCTCATCTTACTGCCTTTATATTCTCTCAACTCTTTAAAGCCAAATAGCAGAGGTGGAAAATGCATGATCTTTACGCTTTTCTTTTGATATCCTCCTCCTCACTCAGGCAAAGAGCCTTAACAGCTGCGGCAAACGAAAGACATTTTCTAAAGAAGATATGTGTGCTCGACGAGGCACAGTTGTCTTACAAGTTTTCTGTGTCAGGCTGAAACCACGGCAAGTCGTCTATTGTCTGCAGGTGAGGAGGCTGTCCTCCAAACCCGCAAAGAAGATGTGTGTGCAGGAGCTACTCCCAAAAAAAGGGCAAATGTGAACACCGTTTTTCTGCTTGTCAATGTGCTGTTCCTCACCCCACACACACAACACCCACCAAGAAACAGAGACAAACACAAATAATATGGAACTGACGGTTCGTACCTTTGGCAATAGGCAGTATGCGATTGAGGTGGGTGAGGATGACACAACGGAGCAGCTGCGGGAGAAGGTGGCGTCTGCAACGGGGTTGTGCGAAGACGACTTTCACATGGAGTTTGGAGGGGAGGAAGTGGAGGACATCACGCAGCTGAGTGCTGGAGACACAGTTGTGCTGACGGAGGCGAAGGCGAAGAAGTACGAAGCCATTGCAGCACTTCACGCATTGGGTGAGAGAGACATCACAGCAGGAAGGTTGCAGGTGGTGAGGGATGCGGAGGTGGCCACCTTGCTGCTGCAGGCAGAAGTTGCGACTGCGATTCCAGACTACTTCCTCCGATACAGTGCAGTCACGTCCATTGATTTCAGCAACGTATCTGTCGTGGATGTGATTGGGAAGGGCTTCCTCTGGCAGTGCACGTCTTTGACCGCAGTTGACCTTAGCGGTTTGTCTGCACTCACCAGGATTGAGGATTATTTCCTATTTTCGTGTCCATCTTTGACGACAGTGAATCTCACTGGCTTGCGTGCAGTCACCACAATTGGTGCACGTTTTATGTATCAGTGCACTGCTTTGACAACAGTGGACCTCAGCAGCTTACGGTCAGTCACCACAATTGGTGAATATTGCCTAGCCTATTGCACAGCACTGACTGCAGTGGACCTAAGTGGCTTGTCTGCACTCACTAGTATTGAGGATGGTTTCCTATTTTTGTGTTCAGCAGTGACGACAGTGAATCTCACTGGCTTGCGTGCAGTCACCTCAATTGGGCCTTATTTCATGGTTGAATGCACAAACTTGAAGACTGTGCGTGGACTGGGCACATGTAGCTACGTAGTGCCGTATAGTGTGGCGTGTCATATAGCCTGTCGTTTATGCCTGGCAGCTGCTGATTGGATGCCTTGGATCGTTTCTTTGATTTTAGTGTATTTTGTGTACCTATATGTCAGCAGCCTTGACTAAAATCGATACAAGGTGGTATCCGCACGTGAGATATGCATTAGGAGTTGAGACGGAGAGAAGTACACAGTCTAGGTGAGGACGATACCAACTGCGGACATACGGCGGAAGGTGGCGTCTGCAGCAGCGGTTTGTGCGAAGACGGCTTTCACTCACGTCTTTTGCAATGAAGTACTCAGCCTACGAGGCAAGGAGGCCGAAGACGACGACGGGAGGAAGCTACCCGTCCTGACCGCGATGAGAGCTGAAAAAAGCGACACACCCGGATGTGTACAAAACCAGCGTACACAAAGAGAAACGATTCGAAGAAAACCTTTGTGCACGGTATGAAGGTGAGAGACGACGTCATCCGCGACTGGAAGAACCTCTCGTGAGACACCGTTTCCACCGTCCCCCCCTTTTTTTTTTGTGACTGTGGGGATGCGTTCAAGAATTAAAACTCTTTCCCCCCAAACCCTCTTTTTCGTCTCCGTTTTTTTCTTTCTATCCAAACGGCAACGGCAAGATGCGTAATAATTTTTTTTTCATCCTCCCCCACTGTTATTCCCCACGCTACTTCCCTCAGACCTCCTCCCTCCACAGTTTTATTGCTTTTTAGCCCTCTATACATCCCCTCCCTTCCCCAAATGGGTGCGGCATACACAAAGATAGCGTGCATCGGACAGTCATTGTGGGTCGGGCGTACCGAGACGCAGGGTGGCGAGGTTGTGCATTGTGCGCAATCCTCACAGATGTTCCCGTCGCTCTCTGCGAGGGGGACGGAAGCACCTGTGAGGATTGCGGGCAACGCACTTCCTTCGCACAGCGGGAAACGTGTGGTGTGTGTGTCGGATATCCATGGCTACGGGGAGTGTCTGGTGCTGCCCGCGGGGGATGTGCTGGTTGTCGCTGGTGATCTGTTCTTGATGAGCCGGTTGTATGCGCAGAGCAGCGATGCTGATGTGGTCCGCGGTCTGCGAGACTGGCTTGAAACGCAACCTTGCCCTGATGTCATCGTGATTGGCGGCAACCACGACGTGGTCCTAGAACGGCTTGGCGCTTCGAAGGTGCAGGCAATCTTTGCGGAGACATCGGGGAAGGTGCGGTATCTCGAACGCACTTCGTGTGTGGTTGCTGGATTGAAGGTATACGGCACACCAGCTTCATATGGGCGGAGCAAGAACGCTGCCTTCCAAAGCGGCAAAGGAAGAAAGGTAGGCGACATATTCTCTGATATCCCGAAAGGGATGGATGTCGTGCTGACACATCAAAGCGCGGTCGGGTGTACACAGCTGGTCGACGCAATAAACCGGGCGCGGCCACGTCTGCATGTGGGTGGACACATCCACAAATCGTACGGTACACAGCGGCTCTCAGGGGGCACGCTTTCGGTTACCCCTTGCATTATGAACGGCAAGTACAAACCAGTTAACCTCCCGATTGTCGTTGATTTGTAGGAAAAAAAGGTGTAAACATGTGGGTCTGAAAAGGTACAAAAGAAAAAGAAGAAAAAAAAAAAAACTCCTCTCTCTCTCTCTCTTGAAGTCGGCTTACTTCGCACAAAGTGTTGCTTCCTGTTCCAATTGTCCCCATTTTTTTTATTTTTGCGGAAGCGAACAACAAACAATCTTAATTTTTTTCTTCTCCGTTTTTTGGCCTTTTGAGCAACAAGCAAAGAGTAACGAGTCTCTCGGGCTTTTTTGTTGAGCGGGTGGGGGCATCTCAATGTAGACCGCGAAAAGGGAAGGTAAGCTGGCGGAGACGTGTGGAGTGGGTGGATAGCTTTGTGTGGTGATGCTTCCACAGGTTTTCAAAGTCCACCATTTTGAGTTTAGACCTTATTAGAAACCCACGTTAGCTTCTTATGTGATTTGTCGACACACAAAAAAAATGACAGTAGAGATTGCACAACTGTAGCAACACAACCCGAGGCATAACTACACTACTCCAAACAATTTATCATCAAAACACATAAAACGCTGTTGTCCCAGTGTACAGTGATTGTCGATACAGCAAAAAAAAAAAATGAAGTGATGGACGGAAGGTGTGGTTTTCTTTGTTTCTTTTCTTTCAGTATTTACTACATCCACTGCGTACCTAGCCCGCCGCACATTTTGTAGATATTTTTCCCCCTTTTTTGAGGAGTGTTTTGACGCTTCTTATTATCTCGAAATGGATGTAGCAGCCTCCAACATTGGGGGTACACCCACGATGCAACCGGTCAGCCATTGTCCCAAAGGTGACCCTGTCACGAGAGGGCTGTTGTATTTCAAGTCAAAATTTTATCCCCTTTTGTCTTTTTTGTTGACAAAACAAAAATTCCAAACAAAAAATAAGATTCGAGGCAGCTTCAAAACGGATTGAAAAAAAAGACAGAAGCTTGCTTTGTTCTTTGAGCACTTCAATTAACAACAATCTTACTTCAGTTTAACTCTCCTGTTTCTATTGTTTTTGTTTTTGTTCATTTTTCTCGCTCACACTTTTATCTTGAAGGTGTTGACGCCTGAGTTCATCTTTCAACTTCTCTTTGTTTCCCACTCAAGAAACCCCACCGCGCATCTTGCTAGCCTAGCGCACATTATGTCCACAAGGCTCATCTTACTGCCTTTATATTCTCTCAACTCTTTAAAGCCAAATAGCAGAGGTGGAAAATGCATGATCTGTCTTTACGCTTTTCTTTTGATATCCTCCTCCTCACTCAGGCAAAGAGCCTTAACAGCTGCGTCAAACGAAAGACATTTGCCAAAGAAGATGTGCGTGCTCGACGAGGCACAGTTGTCTTACAAGTTCTCTTGTGTGAGGCTGAAACCACGGCAAGTCGTCTATTGTCTGCAGGTGAGGAGGCTGTCCTCCAAACCCGCAAAGAAGATGTGTGTGAAGGAGCTACTCCCAAAAAAAGGGCAAATGAGAACAGTGTTCAACACCGTTTTTCTGCTTGTCAATGTGCTGTCTCACCCCACACACACAACACCCACCAAGAAACAGAGAGACCAGGGTATAAGCTTGGTACTCAGAATTAGGTTCAAAAACCTAATTCTGAAATTTTTCGGGGAAAAAAAAATATATATATATATATCATACATTCCATGGTTCTCCGTATACTTTTTCATATTTTGCACTCAGAAATGTGAGATGCATATTTTTGATCGTCCGACCCCGCATTTGAACGTTTCGAATCGGCCGGATCCAAAGAAATAAAAATCCAAAAAAAAAAAAAAAAAATTCAAAAAAAATATCGAGGTGAGCGTATTTCTGTTTTGGCTCTCGGTGAGGTGGGTATGTGGCATGTAATTTTTCCCCCCCGAAAACCAGCGGCAGTGAATTTCCGAGCTCCCCGCTTTTCACCATAAAAAAAATCGACCACTTTCGTGGAGTAGAAGTCAATTTAAATTGGCTCCATGGGTCTTTATACAGTAATGTATAGGGATTTCAGTGCATAAAAGGGGGTCGGCTCCACCAAAAGTTGCGTACCGTGGAGTGTGTTTCCGGGATAAAAAAATGGTCGGAATTGAAAGATTTGTAAAAAATAAATCCAAAGAAAAAAAAATCGAAAACTTTCTCCCAAAAAAAATCAACTTAGAGACGCCACTGTGTGCGACCCAAATAGGCGGTTTTCTTAAGGAATTCCTTAAGAACCCTGTATAGAAACGTGAAAAAGGGCCCAAAAATGGGGTTTCAACAGAACAGAACAGAACAGAACAGAACACAGCAGAATAAAAAATGACAGAACAGAACAGAATGAAATTAGTATATTTTTTCTGGAAATATAGTACTCATATTTCCTGAGGTACCCCCAATGCTGCTGAGGGATACGATTTCCCGAGCCGAAGGCGAGGGAAATCGTCGACCGAAGCAGCATTGGGGGTACCGAAGGAAATATGGTGCTATATTTCCAGAAAATTCATATTTTCATTTTCGGTAATATTGTCCCGACGCACAAATCCGCTCGTATTCTGTGTGTCAAAAAACCCCTGTTATGGTACAGTTCTTGTGTGTCAAAATGTGTATGTTGGTGTGCTGGAAGGAGAGGGGTTCAGATTCATTTATATGATGATATTTACCGACGTGGGGGATGGGGGTAGCTGGAACACTTTGTCACTTTGGGACGTTGATCGTTATGTGGATGTAGGGTGTTTTTCAGGGGTATGTTAACCACGTGTGTGTCTTAGGGAACAATTTTTTCAGTAACGTGAACCAATCGGGTCGCAATGGGTCCTGGGGGCCCGGAGGGCCCCCATGCAGGAAAAATTTTCACCAAGCCTGGGCAATGCTGGGGTGCCTATACATGTGTTTTCACGTGTTTTTGGGCACTTTTCAGGATTTTCGAAAAATTTTGCAACACCAAAATCGAAAATTTCGGTCTATTTTTCACTCTGCGACATGGTCAAAAAAAAATTTTTTTTGGCCGAAAAAATTATAATATTTCTATTTCGGATTTTACCCACGATTTGTGTACATTCTAATATTTCTGTGCCAAATATTATAATGTTACCCGGTACATGCAAAATTGGCTGTAAAGTAGCCGAAAATATAGAACCCATATTTCCAACGTCGCTGTAGGATTTGTGCAGAGGGACAATATTTCCGAAAATAAAAATTATTATTGGTCACAAGTTTTGGCATAATGCCCAGGTTTTCCGCAAGTCGTACAGCAACGTCTGCGCTTGGCTGGAGGTTCTTGTTCTTCCTCTTCTTCTTCTTCGTCTTCTTCGTCTTCTTCATCTTCTTCATCTTCTTCCTCGTCTTCATCATCGCTTTCCCATTCTCCTTGGGATTCCTCTGATTCCAAGTCAGGGCAATTGCGCGAGTCGTGCCCAGTTGCGCCACAGGTCCCACATCGTCGGGGTTGTCGCGCCGCTTGTGTATTCGGCTGCGAGTTCTGGGACTTCTGCGAGTTCTGCAACTTTTTCTTCTTTTTATCGTAAAAGGGGCCAGATTCCGTGCACTCGGAGAACCTCCCACAAAGACAGTTATCACAGTAACAGGGAAGTTGGCGAAATCCAAAGTCATCGTCGTTGCCTCGAGATGAGATGCAGAAAAAGTTGTTGCGCACGCCGGGAATCGCCTTTTCTGCAAGGGCACCGTCGATCTTGGGAAGGTCGGGGACGTAGTACGTACTGCGGGAACGTACGGAGTGGGCTGTCCTCTTGGGCTGCATGTTATCCCCTTCAGCCGCCCAGGCAGCCATTTCGCGTGCATTGCTTATCTTGCACTGCATATCGTACTGTTTGGCAGACTGGTTCACCCGCGTCACAGCACGTTTCAGCGTGAACCCCTCACTATCCCACAGGCCCTTGCCATGACCTGTGGGGAAGAAGTTCCACACAATATCCTCCTCCGCCTCCTGCAGCCAACCCACCAACCACTTCACCTTGAAGTGGGTGGCTCCATCCGAAAAAACGTGGATGCGTGCCGCCTTCTGTGCCACAGGGAGGGTGAGGAAGTGTTGAAACGCCCGCTTCACATCAGAGAATTGCTGGGAGAGGTCGTCGTCGACGTAGTAGTGGGTGTCGTAGACAAGAGTAGATTTACCAGGAAGGCGGGTCCCCACTACGAGGACCAGTATGGAACTTTTTGCCTTTTGGTACTGGTCCGTTTGCAGCTGTTCCCAGCGCTCGTGGACGTACTTGGCGCTGTAGTCCAGAAAAACAACTATTTCCGAAGCAGGGAGGCCCCTCTCAAGGTCGTGATATGCCTTCTTAACGCCATGGAGGGCATGTTCGTGTTTGAGGTAAGACTGTAGTTCATACTCGAAGACTTGTATGAACTCCTGCATCGGCAGGGTCTTTGTTTCCTCACGAACGAACGAAAGCTTGTCCTCCTTCACATTCTCAAATGTGGTATAGCGAATTGTTTCTGAGGAAGTGGAGTGCGAGGGACAGAACACGGTTTCCTTTGCCGTTGGGCACTCCTCGCAGTTGCCGAAGCAACAGTCAAAGGCCGACCCATCACGGCACGTCAGGGACTCCTTGAGGTCAGAGAGCCTCGAGATCCTCGAGATCCCTTCGCACTCGTTGCACGTGTGGTCGCGATACAGCTTTGCAACTCTCTTCACAAAGAGATGCATTTGCATGTGCCAGCGACAGTGGCACCGTACAACCCCTTTCTGGGGAAAGACGTGGCGGGGGCGCAGCTGCAAAAAAGCGCTGTGACGTATATCGATTCCGGTGTTGTCACGGAACGATGCCCACACCGCGTAGTACGGCTCCGTGACGTGACGGACGTACTCGCGCGACCTGACGTTGTGGTGCATCACCCACACCTCTCGTTGTGTTTGATCTGGGGAGCTCTCCGTTATCCACCAGTCGTACACGTGGTCCGCCACTGCCCTTCCTTCCACCATTTTCGATGCCAGAGAATGCGAGCGCATTTGCTGCAGAGACTGCGGGTGCGTCACGCGCCAGATGTACGCCCTCGCAGCTCCTCTGGCTTCCTCCGAGAACAGTTTCACCAACTCACTCACTGATGCACCAATGGTCAACCCCCACCTCACCAAACTCTGCCTAACGCTGTTGTCCGTGGAGGCAGCCTTCATGTACGCATCGCCCAGGTCAGATGTTGTCGCAGGAAGAAGTTGTTGCTGGTTCCGGCAGCGCTTGACAAGGTAATAGTAGCACCACTCGCACAAGAAGCTGTCTGGCACGTAGGGTGGTGCGTTTGTCAGCAGAAGTGCGTCCGCCCTGTCCATGCCTGCAGGCGGAGACCACAGTTCCCTCCGGCGGTGGTTCTTTGGTCTTCCTGTAGCGTTCTGGAGGGAGCAGTTGTACCCCATGGAGCCGCATTCGTTGTTCCTCTCGCTTTTCTGAAAACCCGAGACTTCCCCTAGCTCTTTCAAGCATTGTGTGCAGATATGTGCGTCATCAGGAAAAGCGGTATTAACTGTTTTCGACACAGGCGGTGGCAATTCACGGACTACGCAGACGCCAAAGCTACTGTTGCAACGAGGGCAAGTCATTGTGAAGAAGAAAATGAAGGTTCTGTCGTGAAATTAATGAGATGAGACGAGGACGAGGACGGGGACGGGGACGAGGACGGGGACGGGGACGAGGACGAGGACGGGGGCGGGCCTTATTTGAAAAATAAATAAAGTAGAACTTGCTAGGGAGGAGGGGCAGGGAGACTGCGGCGTGACAGGGCGAACGTACATGCAATTTCCTATAGCAACTTCTCTATGGGCCTTTCCCACAGGGGGGTACCACAGCCAAAAATCACCTAGCCATCGACAGATGCATAAAAAAAATCGTGCGACCCCGGAATTGAACGTTTTCGTACCCGATCTTTCCAAATAAATAAAAATCGAAAAAAAAAATCGGGGGAAAAAATTTATAAAATCCATGTGTCCCACGGACATTTCCATTTACGACCCAAGTCGTGCATTTTTGACTCCCGAAAATGGGCGGCAGTGAATTTCCGGATCGATCTGAAAAAATTCCGGGGTCGCAACATTTTTTTGGCGGATTTTTTATCACTTTAAATTGGCTCCAAAAACAGGCTTTTCTATACGGAGAACCATGGAATGTATGATATATCAGCCAAAATCTGCTTAGCCGTATATAAAGGCCTGTTTTTGGAGCCACTTTAAAGTGATAAAAAATCCGCCAAAAAAATGTTGCGACCCCGGAATTTTTTCAGATTGCTCCGGAAATGCATACAAGCGCCTTTTCGGGGGAAAATATTGCACCTCCGGCCTCTCAAACGTACTAGACCGTGGACAGGTGGATTTTATCAATTTTATGGCCCGGGCACATTCTGAAAAACAATATTCTTGGAAAGATAGGGTGCGAAAACGTTCAATTCCGGGGTCGGACGCTCAAAAATATGCATCTGGGGCGAGCGAGTGGGCGGCGGGAGAATGGGTACTATGTACTGGCTACTGTACAGTGTACCTATGTACGGTGAGGAAACCTCCTCTTTGGGCCCAACACAGTGGTGTCTCTAAATTGGATTTGTTTTGTCAAAAGTTGTCGATTTTTTTTTCTTTGGATTTATTTTTGACAAATCTTTCAATTCCGACCATTTTTCTCAACTGGAAGCACACTCCACGGTACGCAACTTTTGGTGGAGCCGACCACTCTTTCTGCACTGAAAATCCCCTGTATTACATGTACAAATCATTGGACACTTTTTTTTGACTTCTACTCCACTAAAATGGTCGATTTTTTTTTCTATGAAACGCGATGAGCTCGGAAATCGATACAAGCCCATTTTCGGGGTGTTTGGACAACAACTTCACACCTCAGGCGCAGGAAAGCAAAAGTGAAAAAACTGCCGACGTCATTTCACAAAATATTTTTTTTTTATTGCACGTCGGGGCACTTTAATTTCACTCCCCTAACAAATTCCTGTAGAAAAATAAAAACGGCAGTGAAATAAAAAAGGCTTTATTACTTTATTTCACTCTTTATTTCACTCTTTATTTCACTGCTCGATTTTTTTTTTTTTTTCGCAAAGACAAAATTCATGGATGTAGAAAGTACTTCACGTACTTTTTTTAAAAAAAAAAAAGTAAAAAAGTACGTGACGAAAAATGAAAAAAAAAAGTACTTTTTTTTTTTTGAAAAAAAAAAAGTACTTTTTTACCCATTTGGGTGTGGGTTCATATTTCGTGAAAATTTTAGTCACTAAAATTTTGTCCATTTTTCTGTATGTCCCCCACCACAGAATGGGCGGATTCCGGAAATGCAAATGCGGGTGTTTTCGGGCATTTTTATGGCCGAAAACGCTCCAATATTTTCACGTACGTTGATTTTCACGTGAAAAAAAAAGTACTTTTTTTTTTTCAAAAAAAAAAAAGTACTTTTTTTCGTTTTTTTTTCGAAATCACGTAAATCACGTAAAATTTTTTTTCAAAAAACGTCACGTACGTGAAGTATCACGTAACCCGATTTTTGGAAAAAAAGTACTTTTTTTTCGTCACGTACTTTCTACATCCATGAAAATTTTCAGCCGGAAAAAAAAATTTTTTTTGGGCTCAGAACCCAAAAATGCAAATAAAGCAAGAATTTTGATGTTTTGAGCATCACATATTTATTCACCGGTCATTTTCTGTACAAAAAATCGGTTTGTATGGGCCCACGCCTTAGCAAAAATCCGAAAAATCGGGAAAAAAATTTTTTTTTCCCCGGAAAATTTCGACTCCTGGGTGGGGTCTTGGGGTACCGAAAAATGCAAAAAAAACGCAAAATTTGGGTATTTTGAGCATCTGAGGGATTTTTTCACCTGTTTCACCTTAGATGGAAGCGGATGTGGCTGGTGGGGTGGGGTGTGCCCACCCACGGGAACAGTGCTGCCTGTGGAGTGGCCACTCCATCTGCCTCAATGGTGTTTAGGTCGGACATCAGCAACTCTGCAAGGTTGTGATACAGGAGATAAAGATATTTCGAAAAAGAGAAAAAATTGAATGAAGATAACCCCAAGACCAAAGGGAAGTTGATACGATGAACGTAAGCCTTGAGAACTAAGCGTTAGCAGACCCCCGGGTTGTGAAATAAAAGTGCCCCGTTGTGCAATAAAAAAATGTATTGTTGGTGTAATATTTTGCCTTAATTTCACTTACAGCCCCAAAACCCCTCGGAGTGGTATTTTTTCCCCTCGGGCTGCGCCCTCGGGGAAAAAAACCACTCCTCGGGGCTTTTTGGGGCTGTGCGTGAAATAAAGGCAAAAATATTACACGTCAATAATATATCAGTCCTATTCGTGGTCATTTACCCCCCCCCCCCCCCCTAAATTTACCCCCCCCCCTTATTTTACCCCCTTTTTCAGAAAAAAACGGTTCAGGCCAAAATAACATGGTAATTTACCCCCCCCCCTTATAATACCCTGTTGTGGCTGGTACTTTACCCCCCTGGGGGGGTAAAGTACCAGCCACCAGGTAATTTTTGGGTAATTATCGCCGCAACACGCCAGGTGGTGTTTTGTCACGAGTGACCTAAACCCACGATCGAAGCGAGGGGGTTCAGGGAACGAGTGGCAAAACACCACCTGGCGTGTAATTATGGGGTAATAGTTTCACTTAGTGCAGCGCATACCTGTTTTGTTTTATGGTTTGCTGGGAGGGGCTGATGTGTTCAGCGGGTCGTACATCCGGAGACTGTAGGACTCGTCTGATTTGAAGCTGGAGACAAGCTCGAAATGAGGAAAGGGGTAAAGTGCAAATAATCTTTCACCCTGTTTTACATCACGTGTGCAGGTAGATGGGTGCAGGTGGGTACGTTTGTGCTGCGTGGGCGATACGTTTGGGACACCTCACGGAATCTGAGGCAACACCGTGATCCCTGACCAGTCATGGTTCAGGCACGGGCAGAAAGATGATGTGGATGATGTGGATCCATGATGCATGACTGCTTGCGATGTCGCAAGGAAGTGAGGAATTTTTTTCAGATGACACATTTGTCATGAGAGCATGTGTCGTCACACTGTGTTGTGCAAAATTTTACCCCACCGTGTATGAAAAAGTCCCCCCTTCCCACCCAAAAACATGACCTAACCCATAACATGGTAATTTACCCCCCCCCCCTTACCCCCTCATTTACCCCCCCCCCCCCTTATTTTACCCCCTTATTTCCAAAATTTCCGGTTCACCGACCCAAAGGGGGGGGGGGGGTAAATGACCACGAATAGGACTGATATTATTTTTTTGAAATTTTTTTGGGATTGAAATCAGGGGATCGAAATGAGTTAAATGCGGGGTCGTAGGCTCGAAAATTTGCATCTGTGGTTTATTAAGTGAACGAGGCCCCGAAGTATACGGCTAAGCAGATTTTGGCTGATATACCGTAATCGTAAGAATTCTGGGGCGTAAAAGTTTTGGGACGTAAATATTCTGGGACGTAACAAAACTGGGACATTTTGGACTTTTTTAAACTTGGGACATTTTTACGTCCCAGAATATTTACGTCCCAGAATTGTCTGTGTGACCTTCCCCCCTCCCTCACCCATGCACTTCGGTGCAAACCCAAACATATCCAACAAACAAAAAAAATATACATACTTGGGCCGGCTATGATCCCTCCGCCAACCAGCCGCACCCCACCACCCACACCCCCAAAAATTGACAAGTACCCGGAAAACCTCCCGAACAATTCTGGGACGTAACAAAACTGGGACAATTGGGGGAAAATCTGAAACTTGGGACATTTTTACGCCCCAGAATTTTTACGATTACGGTAGATTTGGATTTCGGGGGGGGGGAAAATATGGGGGAAAGAACCGTGGTTGAACCACGGGAGTACGCAGTACCTTGGGGAACTGGGTTGCTGACCGCACCATCCAGGCTGTACCTTAAAAATTTTTTGCCTGCGGCGCCATTTTTCCTTTTTTGCTCCGCAAAAAAGGGTTCGTTGAGCTCCATTTGACGGACGGAGCTTGAAAAACCCAACTATGAGTGAGAAAAAAGATGTGGCGAAAAGAATAAAAGTAGCGTACCGTGCGCCTGCGGCGCAAGCTTTCATTGTTTGCCTGTAAAATAGTGCAATTTTAAAGCGCGATTTTAGAAATGTTGCATACCGTGGCTTCGCCAGGAACCTTTGGGTGCCATGGCCACCGTTTCTTGTAAATGTATTGAGGTTACCGACAATAAGGCTGACACCCACTACGGATTGCGGATCACCAGTGGCTGAAAGCTACCAAGGTTGCACAGAGGAGGGGAGGCTTTTCCGCAGGGTTGGGGTGGTGTAGGTTTGCCGTGGTCACAAAGTACCGAGAAAATTTTTCGCTTCGTTTCCCCCACAGAAAAAAATGACTGCCTCACACAAAACCACCTTTTTGATGGGGCTAGGGGGCCTATATAATACCCTGCTATAACCCCCAGGGTTTCCGCCAAGGGGGACCGGGGGGGACCATGGACCCCCCCAATATTTTTCCCAGAAAAATCCGGATTTTTACAGGAGTTTGGGGGGGACCATGGTCCCCCCCAAGAAAAATGGGGTTTTGGAGGTTGTAGATGATCCCCCGTGGTCATGCGACCCCACCGTGCAGAGCATTTGGCTCGCTGTGCCAGAAGAAGTGGAAGAAAAAGGGGGTGGTGCAATCTTTTTTAAAAAGGGTAAAAGTAGCGTACCGTGCGCCTGCGGCGCTGTGTTGCTAGCTATGTGATATTGATATACTTCCATCGATACTTCCGTGCATTGCCCCTTTTTCTAAGGAGGCTTCGGTGCAAGCAACGGGTAGTTATTACATGTTCCCACTGCAGCACTGTAATGACTGTAGCACCATACAATAGAAAAAGCAAACACCATCACCCTCCACTCTCACAAGACCCCTTACCTTGTTAAGCTTCCACCCCCGACCTCTACCAGACAGCACAGCTGTGAAGCTTGACATGGCTGCTATCAAACCTGGTGCACCCTTCGCCTCTCCACTCTGTGGCCTGCAGGGAGGCGCGCGCGACGACCGCTTTTGCGGGGAGAAAAATTTTTTTTGGGGGGTCTTTTTGATGGCCCCCCCAATTCCTGAAACCCCAAATCCTGGCGGAAACCCTGAACCCCACCAAAAAAAAAAAATTCAAAAAACCTAATTCTGGAAAAAATCCAAAATCCAAGCTTATACCCTGTCTCAGAGAGACACAAAAATAAAATAAAATGGAACTGACGGTTCGTACCTTTGGCAATAGGCAGTATGCGATTGAGGTGGGTGAGGATGACACAACGGAGAAGTTGCGGGAGAAGGTGGCGTCTGCAACGGGGTTGTGCGAAGACGACTTTCACATGGAGTTTGGAGGGGAGGAAGTGGAGGACATCGCGCAGCTGAGTGCTGGAGACACAATTGTGCTGACGGAGGCGAAGGCGAAGAAGTACGAAGCCATTGCAGCACTTCACGCATTGGGTGAGAGAGACATCACAGCAGGAAGGTTGCAGGTGGTGAGGGATGCGGAGGTTGCCACCTTGCTGCTGCAGGCAGAAGTTGCGACTGCGATTCCAGACGACTTCTTAGCATACAATGCAGTCACGTCCATTGATTTCAGCAACGTATCTGTTGTGTATGTGATTGGGAAGGGCTTCCTCTGGCACTCCACGTCTTTGACTGCCGTTGACCTGAGTGGCTTGTCTGCACTCACCAGGATTGAGGATTCTTTCCTAACTTCGTGTACAGCTTTGACAACAGTGAATCTCACTGTCTTACGGTCAGTCACCACAATTGGTACATGGTGTCTAGGTCATTGCACAGCACTGACCGACGTTGACCTGAGTGGTTTGTCTGCACTCACCAGGATTGAGGATTATTTCCTATATGGGTGTCCAGCTTTGACGACAGTGAATCTCACTGGCTTGCGTGCAGTCACCTCACTAGGTAAATACTGCCTAGCTCGTTGCACAGCACTAACCGCAGTTGACTTGAGTGGTTTGTCTGTACTCACCACGATTGAGGATGATTTCCTAATTTCGTGTCCAGCTTTGACGACAGTGAATCTCACTGGCTTGCGTGCAGTCACCACAATTGGGCCCCGCTTCATGTATGGATGCACACACTTGAAGACTGTGCGTGGACTGGGCACGTGTAGCTACGTAGTGCTGTACCATGTGGCTTGTCTTCGAGCATGGTGTCTATTCACAACAGTTGTTGCTTGGACGCCTTAGATCGGTTCTTTGCTTTTAGTGTGTTCTGTGTACTACGCACACAATGCAGTGAAGGTGTACCTATATGTTAGCAGCCTTGACTCACGAAATCGATACAAGGTGGTATACGCACGTGAGATATGCATTAGGAGTTGAGACGGAGAGAAGTACACAGTCGAGGTGAGGACGATACCAACTGCGGACATACGGCGGAAGGTGGCGTCTGCAGCAGCGTTGTGCGAAGACGGCTTTGACATGAGCTTCGGAGGAAGGTCCTATGCGATGCAACAAACAGCAAACGACGAATAGATGAAGAAGGGTGTGTTTCATTGAGGGGTGTGGGGCAAATATTCAAAAAAGTGTCAATCCACCCCAACTTTTTCTTTTTAGTAAGCACATAGTATTTGACAAAAGGCTCGAGACCCTCGTGAAAAGTCGCGCGTTCTGCGTATCCACCTCCCCGTTTGTTTGCCGAAGCGAACAACAAACAACCTTAGTTTTTCCTCTTTCCGTTTTTAGTCTTTTGAGCAACAAGCAAAGGGTAGCGAGTCTCTCGAGCATTTTCCCACTAGCTTTTTACCCTACCTAAAGTCTTCAAGGGTTTTTGAATCAACAAGACTTCGTACGTTAACATCGCACAGTGTTGAAAACGACACAATGTCGAGCAGTACCAACCCGCCTGTCAACGCTTCCCATTGCCGTCGTCAGTACACCGTTTTTCTGCTTGCCAATGTGCTGTTGTTCCTCACCCCACACACAACACCCACCAAGAAACAGAGAGACACACAAAAATAAAATAAAATGGAACTGACGGTTCGTACCTTTGGCAAGAGGCAGTATGCGATTGAGGTGGGTGAGGATGACACAACGGAGAAGTTGCGGGAGAAGGTGGCGTCTGCAACGGGGTTGTGCGAAGACGGCTTTCACATGGAGTTTGGAGGGGAGGAAGTGGAGGACATCACGCAGCTGAGTGCTGGAGACACAGTTGTGCTGACGGAGGCGAAGGCGAAGAAGTACGAAGCCATTGCAGCACTTCACGCATTGGGTGAGAGAGACATCACAGCAGGAAGGTTGCAGGTGGTGACGGATGCGGAGGTGGCCACCTTGCTGCTGCAGGCAGAAGTTGCGACTGCGATTACAGACCACTTCTTTCAATCCAGTGCAGTCACGTCCATTGATTTCAGCAACGTATCTGTTGTGTACGTGATTGGGAAGGGCTTCCTCCGTTACTGCAGGTCTTTGACCACAGTGGACCTGAGTGGTTTGTCTGCACTCACCAGGATTGAGGATTATTTCCTATCTTGGTGTCCATCTTTGACGACAGTGAATCTCACTGGCTTGCGTGCAGTCACCACAATTGGTGCAAGTTTTATGTGTGAGTGCACTGCTTTGACGACAGTCGACCTCAGCAGCTTAAGGTCAGTCACCACAATTGGTGAATGGTGTCTGGCGGAGTGCACAGCACTGACCACAGTGGACCTGAGCGCCTTGTCTGAACTTACCAGGATTGAGGATTATTTCCTATATTCGTGTCGAGCCTTGACGACAGTGAATCTCACTGGGTTGCGTGCAGTCACCACAATCGGTGAAAGTTTTCTCTGCCAGTGCCCATTGGCGACAATCGACCTCAGCAGCTTACGGTCGCTCACCACAATTGGTAAAAACTGTCTGGCGGATTGCACAGCACTGACCGCAGTGGACCTAAACGGCCTGTCTGCACTCACCACGATTGAGGATTATTTCGTATTTTCGTGTCCATCATTGACGACAGTGAATCTCACTGGCTTGCGTGCAGTCACCACAATTGGTGAAAGTTTTATGCATGAGTGCACTGCTTTGACGACTGTCGACCTCAGCAGCTTACGGTCAGTCACCACAATTGGTAAATACTGTGTGGCTAATTGCTCAGCACTGACCGCAGTTGACCTGAACGGCTTGTCTGCACTCACCAGGATTGAGGATTATTTTTTATCTTCGTGTCCATCTTTGACGACAGTGAATCTCACTGGCTTGCGTGGAGTCACCACAATTGGTCCCTGCTTCATGTTTGACTGCACAAACTTGAAGACTGTGCGTGGACTGGGCACGTGTAGCTACGTAGTGCTGTACCATGTGGCTTGTCATCGAGAATGGCTAGTCATGGCAACGCCTTGGATCGCTTCTTTGGTTTTCGTGTGTTCTGTGTACTGCGCACACAATGCAGTGAAGGGGTACCTATATGTTAGCAGCCTTGACTAAAATCGATACAAGGTGGTATCCGCACGTGAGATGTGCATTGCCCCGGTCCCCCTTGGCGGAAACCCTGTACACGAATTGTTATTGGAAACTAGCATATTTAAAACAAACTTGTAGAAGCCAGCGCAGCTGATGCTGTGCGATAACGAATATGATAAGGTGACTAAGCACGAGAGGCTTAGGATCATCTTATGAACTTTTCTTTAAAATCAACGATAGATCTGTCTTTACGCTGTTTCCTTTTGAATCCTCCCCCTCATCCATTATCATGTGCGTCATAGGCAAAGAGCCTAAATGGCTGCGGTCAACGAAAGACATAGTAGTAGAGTAGTAAGGACAGATCAGTTGGTATAGTGTTGTGTTTCGTTTTTGTTTCTTGTCAACGTATGGCAGGGGGCATTGCTAGTTTGAGATTTTGAAAATAAAACAAATACGGTGTGAGCCAAAAAAACGGGTGCGTGGCGATTTTTTTTTTTTTTGAACAAGATGAACAGGGTATTAGTTAGCTTTTTTTTTCCGGCCAAATTCTGGTTATCTGGTTTTCCCCCTCCCCCAGCAGGAATCGCTATTTTTTCTTGTGGTCTGCCAAAAAAAAGGGTCAACAAAAAATTTTCCGCGCTCCGCACGAAAAGGTCCGTTCATTTCGCGTCAAAACGTGATGACGTGGGATGGTAACGTACATCAAGAACCAAACTAACCTGCAGTGGGCTCTCTCTAGCAAACAAAACCTTCCCTTAGTACAAGAAGAAACGGCGGTCATGGCATCAAAATTCTGGCGAAGCCACGGTACGCAACATTTCAAAAATTGTGATATAAAAGCGAACATTTTTACAGCAAAACTATGGTAGGGCTACTGCTCAGAATTTTTGGCTGCGCAGCCACGGTACGCTACTTTTTTATGATCGTCGATCCCTTATTCTCGCTCGATACGAGGAGGTTGGGCTGCTGGGGGGGTGGGTGGGAACCGAACTTCCTTCGGGCCCCTGGCCAAAAAAAATTTTTTTTTTTTGGAAAATCCCGAACAGGGATTTATATACGATTTTTTTCCTTACCAAAAGTGCAAAAAAAGTGAGGTTGTTATTCCTGAGGGGCCTGGAGGCACGGAGGGGCTTTTTTGAAGAAACGGACTTAAGATTGAAGTATCATCATTGTACTAGCCCAGGGGGCTTCACTGGCTAGGGCTCCAGCCCACATGCACTATGCCTGACTCCAGCACGCAAGGTAGCATTCACAGCACCTTTCACCCCTTCAGGAGGAGTGCACAAAAGGGCACCCGGATGCAATTTTTCACTCATATCAGGACGTGACTCAAATTTTTTTGCGAAGCAAAAAAAAAATAATATAATATGGCGCCGCAGGCGAAAAAAAATTGGGGTACGGTGTAAAAATCTAGCCTTTTACACCACATAGCACTCAACATATCACTCAACGAACCCTTTTTTGCGGAGCAAAAAAGGAAAAATGGCGCCGCAGGCAAAAAAGTTTTGGGTACAGCCTGTATGGTACGGGATTTCATGGTGCGGTCAGCAACCCAGTTCCCCAAAAAATGCAAAAAACTTTTTCTCCAAATCTGCAAAAGTTTTTTTTTTTTTTCAAAACTGAGGTTAAGCCTCAGTTCTACTATGGTATATAAATCTCTGATCCCGAATCTCACTTTTTTTTTTTTTTTTGAATAACCAGAATTGGGGAATTCTGGTTTTCAAAACCAGAATTTGTACGGTAACTAATACCCTGAAGATGAAGCAATAAAAAGAGACTGAGCCGGATGGGCTCGTCTTTCCAGGGTGAGAGTTTCGTGTTTGTGGTCTCTTGCATAGACTGTGTATTTTCGGATGTTTCCTGTTGTCTCTCTCTGTGCTGTTCGCTGTACTGTTTGCTATCTTTTTTGTTGCATGGGATAATGAGTTTGTACCGTGTGGTGCTTGACGTAAGATCCTTGTGTTGATCTCGTGGATCGGACAGAGCACTTATGGGCTCGCCTGTCCTGGGAAGTGATCTTGTGGTTGGTGCTTGATGCTTGCTTAATGTGTCATGTGTTGTCTTATGATATTTATGATGTTCCTGCAGCGCTTGGTGTGGCGTTCTTATGACGGTTCTCTGATCCCTCCCTCTGGAGCATGGATACATGCTTCTTTTAGCTCTGTCTGCACACAGCCAATCGGCGTGATGCTCTTTTTACGTATCTCTTATCTTTTGTCATAAAATCAGAAAAATATTAAAACATCTCAAATTTAAAAACCCCTGTTACCTGCGTTGTCATTTCCCGTGTTTCGACAGCAAAACGTTTCCCCATGGATTGCACGGAAACAATATGACAAACAGATGCAGGGTGGTTTCGTGCATATCATAGAACCGGGCACCTGTGTGTCTGTGTGAAGTTTTGAAGGAAGGAAAAATAAAGGTTTGCCAATGTGCTGTTCCCTCACCCCTCACACACAACACCCACCAAGAAACAGAGAGACACAACAAAGAACAATAAAATGGAACTGACGGTTCGTACCTTTGGCAAGAGGCAGTATGCGATTGAGGTGGGTGAGGATGACACAACGAAGAAGTTTCGGGAGAAGGTGGCATCTGCAACGGGGTTGTGCGAAGACGACTTTCACATGGAGTTTGGAGGGGAGGAAGTGGAGGACATCACGCAGCTGAGTGCTGGAGACACAGTTGTGCTGACGGAGGCGAAGGCGAAGAAGTACGAAGCCATTGCAGCACTTCACGCATTGGGTGAGAGAGACATCACAGCAGGAAGGTTGGAGGTGGTGAGGGATGCGGAGGTGGCCACCTTGCTGCTGCAGGCAGAAGTTGCGACTGCGATTCCTGTCGACTTCTTCCGATCCAGTGAAGTCACGTCCATTGATTTCAGCAACGTATCTGTTGTGGATGTCATTGAGAACGGCTTCCTCAGGCAATGCACGTCTTTGACCGCAGTTGACTTGAGTGGTTTGTCTGCACTCACCAGGATTGAGGATTATTTCTTATCTTCGTGTCGAGCTTTGACGACAGTGAATCTCACTGGCTTGCGTGCAGTCACCACAATTGGTGAATGTTTTATGTATCAGTGCACTGCTTTGACAACAGTCGACCTCAGCAGCTTACGGTCAGTCACCACAATTGGTAAATGGTGTCTAGGTCATTGCACAGCACTGACCGACGTTGACCTGAGTGGTTTGTCTGCACTCACCACGATTGAGGATCAATTCTTATATTCGTGTCCAGCTTTGACGACAGTGAATCTCACTGGCTTGCGTGCAGTCACCACAATTGGGCCTTATTTCATGTGTGACTACACAAACTTGAAGACTGTGCGTGGACTGGGCACGTGTAGCAACGTGGTGCTGTACCATGTGGCTTGGCATATAGCATGTTGTTTCTTCAAGGCAGCTTGGGTACCTTCTTTGCTTTTAGTGTATTCTGTGTACTGCGCACACAATGCAGTGAAAGTGTACCAATATGTCAGCCTTGACTAAAATCGATACAAGGTGGTATCCGCACGTGAGATATGCATTAGGAGTTGAGACGGAGAGAAGTACACAGTCGAGGTGAGGACGATACCAACTGCGGACATACGGCGGAAGGAAGGTCCTATGCGATGCAACAAACAACTAACGACGAATAGATAGAAGGGGGAGAAGCGAGATCTCGAAGATTTTGAAAATATCAAAACTGCATTTCACATTTAGTCGAACTCAAAGGGGTGGGGGTGCGGAAAAGAAAAGTATGGCACAATATTACGGAACGACACCACTAAGCGGTGCTCGAAAGCGGAAGATACCATTGCGTCTGAACTAGGGGAGGGGAGGGAAGCAAAGACAAGGGGGGCAGGGGTAGAGGGAATGATCTTGCGACAGGTGGGTCGCAATCGCTTCACATATCCGAAACCACATCTCGCTCGCACAGAGATCGAGTTCTGAAATTTTGCCAACTACTTTATTTTCTTCACGTGACCCCTTTTACCCCACCCGCTTATCCTAAAACTTTGAAGATGCAACTTTTGTGTACAAAACAGCACTTGAATGCAAATCAACAAATAAAAGCTACTTTCTAGGGTTGAGGCTGACCTCCGTCCATACCGATTAAGTACAAAGCCTTAGGGCGACATTGTGTACAGATCCTACCTCGGTAGGTGATTGTCGATACAACGAAAAAAAATACATTCCAACCATTTTCCCCCCTCCCCACCATTTTCATTAACCACCCATCAACGTTTGTATCCCCCTCACAGAACACCTCACCTCCTCCTCCTCTGCCCCCCTCCCTTTCTCATGGTTAAATTCAAATCAGCTTCGGGAAAGGAGGTCGACTTTTTTGAATCTAATGGGGACCTTTACTATAGCGTTGCTGGGTCGAAGAAGCGGGGCCCGGTGCGTCTGATTGATTACACTGCGCCGGGGAAAATTGCGATACCTGCTTTGATGAAAGCTGTCACACTTGCGGTGTCTGACGCAGTGTCTGCAGCGCACATTGTTTCTTCATTGTCAAGCCTCGCGGACAGCCTGAACGTCCAACACAACTTTCCGACCAGAAGCCAGACACCCCATCGCGATGGTGCGTCGTTCGCGCGATCACCTGGGGTCGTCCCTGCCGCTGCCCCTCTGATTCTCCCCTCTGCAATCAAACGAGAGTCTCTCATTCGCGAAGGAAGCTGGAAGGTAGACAATCCAAAAGACGGCACCCCAATCCGCGCGGGCGCAGTGGTACGGCTGAGTGGGGTGAAGGAGAGGGGCAGCAATGCAGAGTCGATCTCTCGAGAGGACAGTTCACAACCCCTGAGGCCCTCCTTCCGCCTTCCTGTCGCCTCTGCGCTCGCTACACCAGATACAATCTCTGAGGCGTCTGTTGAGAGTGCGGACCCTGTGGTAGGATCGTTTCATAATGCATTTGGCGATGCTGTGGTATCAGTGCAGAAAGGGGAGAAGAGGGGTATGTGTCCGGGGTGTGGTGGAAGTGAGGTGTGCCCTCCATGGTGTCCGTCAGGGTGGAACCGTAGTGGAGGGGTAGGGGCGGTGGGTGAGCCGGATGGGGTTGATGAGGAAGTGGGGATGAGGTTTGACGCGGCATCGGTGTTGGCATCTGGTCCGTTTTTGCCGGGGGTAGTTCATGTGCACTTTGCAGAGCAGCATCGTGCCGCGACGTTAGTTGAGGCATCAGGTCGTGGTGCGCACGATGCCTGGGGACCGATTGCTCCTGATACCTCGAGGGTGCTGACTCCATCCACCCCGCCCCCACGGTACACAGTGTTCACCGTAAATTTGATGACGAGGCGGAACCTAGGGCACAGAGAGGTTGCGATGAAGGTGGAGGTGCTGAGCGAGACTGGGGTGTCGATAGGACTGCAGGCACTGAGGGGGGGAGGTGCGTTGGGTGCGCCGGATGCAACAGATTCCTTAGAGTGGCGTGGCGACGGGCGGGTCACACTCCGTGGCAACCCTGTGTGCCTCGACTGCGAGGAGAGCCTCGAATATGCGTCAGGTGATCAAATCGGCTTCTTGGTCCGCGGTGTGCTGAGCACTCCCGATACCTATTCTGTTCGTCTCTGGCGGAATGGGGTGGTTCTCGCAGCCTCTCCGTTGCGTCTTGTTGGGGAGCACAGTGCAAGCACGATACGTCCTTTTGTGCGACTCACGGAGTGGGGGAATGGAGTGCGTCTCATTGGTGACGAGCCTGCTGCAGATGGCGCGCACATCGCAGGGTTGGAGAAGCTGCTTGCGAAGGCTGGTGTCGCGGAGGAGAAGCAACGACAGCGCGCTGATACGGCGAAGACGCGGCTGACTGCGGTGGAGGCAGCCCTGGCGCGGAGTGAAGCAGACGCTGCAGCTTTGAAGACGAAGTTTGCCTCAGCAGTGCGCAGCCACGAGGCGGTCCTCGCGGAGAACCGCCGACTCGAGGTGGAGGTGGCAGAGTGCGAGCGTCGTGAGGCTGCTGCCATCCACTCCGCGCACCGCATCACACGATTCGAGGAGGAGAACAAACACCGTGCCGTGGCGATGCTCAGCGACGCAGGCGTTGAGCTTGCTGCACGCGCCTCGGCGGCAGAGTCGGCTTACACGACAGAGACGGAGCGGAGCGCACATCTCTCTGCCCAGCTTGCTTCCCTCGAAACTGCGTTCAACACCCTCCAGACTTCGTACGACACACTACACGCTGCGCACAGCACACACACTGCGCATGACAAAGACACTACACTCTTGGAAACCGCGTTGTCCGAGACGCGTCTGCAGCTGGACCGCAAGACAGCACTCTCCGAAACACTACGCGCTGCGGTCGACACTGCTACAGTGCGTGCGACAGACCTTGCCGACCAGCTCTGCAATGCGCATAAACTGCTCCACGCGTTGGAAGGGGCCGCACTGAGCGTTCCCGACACGCCGTTTACCCGCTCCACCACCGGGACCCCACGAAGCCTTCTTCTCGATGCAACAAGTGTGCAGAGTGTCTCGCCCTCTCCAGGAGGCGAGGTGAGAGAAGACGAGCTTTCCCTGATTCGCGACAAAGTGTCGCGTGCTCTGCGTCGTGCGCGTGCACGAGAGGCTGGTATGAAGAGTTGTGGCAGCCAGACGGCACCGCCGAGGCGTGTTGGGTGTGTCGGAGCTGCGCTGTGTGCGGTGTTGGGTGGGGTGGTCCGTCAGACGCTGTCGCGGTGCTTTCTGAGATGGCGGCTGTTTGTCAGTCGTGGGTGTCGTCCTGCACCCTCCACCTTCCCACCTCCCACCCTCACCGCCACCCACGGTGCCGTGGTCGATATGGTACCACCCACTCCAACAAGCCCGCAGCTGTCGTCCCTCCCATCACCTCAGCTCAGCGCCTTAACGGAAAGCCCGCCACCAGCAGGACGCAGTGCGGTCGCCATCGAGCGCAGCAAGGCAGCCCTCGAGCGGGCGCTCCTCGAGATGCATACAGGGGTGTAGGGGGGTGGGAGGGAATCATCGTGGGAGGGATGGAGGGAGGGAGGGAGGGGGTGGTTTTATTCTAGATTTTTTAAAAGGCACACTGAGAGGGCTTTGTATTTCAACATTTACTTTTTTTTGATGTGTATGTGTATTGCATTCGTCATAAAGGTGTTCCTTTTTTGTATTGCCTGTGTATATATATTTTTTGTGTTTTTTGTTTTCAATTCAAGTGGTTATTAGATACCTAACGCTTTTGGTAGGAATGTGGTCTGTAGTGTATTGCCTGATGTGATTCAAGCATCACATATAGTTCCTTGTAGGAAATCCCTTACCAAGAAAAGCTGTGACAAAATGACTAATAATGGTGTGGCACGTTGCCTAGCTTTTTATGTACTTTTAAAGTACATAAGAACTAATATAAATCAGACTTTCTTTTGGGCGCATGCCACAACCAACTACGCATAGTATTATGCATTCTGTGACGCTCTTTTGTTTCAAAGATTAACGCAAAGTCTCAGACCAAATGGACGAGCAGTGGGTTCTGCAGACCTATTTTTGCTTCTCTGGTGTCCTCTGCCTGGAACGGTAGCACAGTGTCAGGTCAGTTTGGGTGGACAACAAAAATCAGAAAGCAAAGGCAGAACTATTTAACGACAACAAAAAGAAAAGGTTATTGGACCACAACCCCGCCCCCCTGTCGCTTTTATATATTTTTGTATTTTATGAGATGAATGTTTTGTCTTTAAGAAGTATTGCTAGTCTACCAAGTCTTTCTCTTCTTAGTGGCAGAACCATGAGTGTGATGGAAAATACAACAGTTGGTGGCCATCTCACAGCATCTCTGCTGCACAGTGCGTGTTGCTTCCGATTGACAAGCAAAGGAGGGTGCGGGAGGGGTTCTTTTGTTCTTCACCTTCCCGTGCTTTCTCCACAACACGACACAGCAGACAACACAAAGACACAACAATGGAGGTGTATGTCAAGGCTTTTGACGATGAGAAGTACACAGTCGAGGTGGGTGAGGATGACACAACGGAGAAGTTGCGGGAGAAGGTGGCGTCTGCAACGGGGTTGTGCGAAGACGACTTTCACATGGAGTTTGGAGGGGGAGGAAGTGGAGGACATTACGCAGCTGAGTGCTGGAGACACAGTTGTATTGTCGAAAACGACTAAGTACGCAGCCGTCACAGCACTTCACAGCAGGAAGGTTGAAGGTGGTGACGGACGGAGGTGGCCACCTTGCTGCTGCAGGCAGAAGTTGCGACTGCGATTCCGAACGGCTTCTTCAAGCGTAGTAGACAAGTGAGGTGCGTTGATCTCAATTTCGCGTCCCTTACCGACACCACCACCACCACACTTCACCTACCACCCTTTGTCACCTCGTTTGGCAAGTCGTTCTTCTTCGGATGCACAACGTTGTGCAGCATCGACCTGAGCGGGCCGTGCTCAGTCACCTCGATTCGTGACTCGTTCCTCAAAGGGTGCACAAGGTTATCGACAGTCAACCTGAGCGGCTTGACAACTGTCACTGCCATTGGTGACTTCTTCCTAGCTGGGTGCACGGGGTTGTCTGCAGTCAACCTGGTCGGCCTGCGAGCAGTCACTGCGATTGGGATGGCGTTCCTGGAGTCATGTACAAAGTTGCGGAAAATCGACTTCAGCGACTTGCAAGCAGTCACCACCATTGGTGCCCGCTTCCTGTCTGAGTGCACAAAGTTGTTGGAAGTCAACCTGAGCGGCCTGAAATCAGTCACAGTGATTAGGAACGAATTCATGGTTGGATGTACAAAATTGCCTAAAATCGATCTCAGCGATCTGCAAGCAGTCACAACCGTTGATCACCACTTCTTGGCTGGGTGTACAAAGTTGTTGGAAGTCAACCTGAGCGGCCTGAAAGCAGTCACAGTGATTGGAAGCCAATTCATGGTTGGATGTACAAGGTTGCCTATAATCGACTTAAGCGACCTGCAAGAAGTCACTGCCATTGGTAACCACTTCTTGGCTGGCACATGGTTATCGAAAATCGACGTGAGCTACTTGAAAGAAGTCACCACGATTGGTTCTTTTTTTCTAGGTGACTGCGCAAATTTGTCTAAAGTCGACCTGAACGGATTGGAAGCAGTCACCTCGATGGGGAACTGCTTCCTCTCTAATTGCCCAAAGTTGTCGGAAGTGAGCCTCGGGGGAATGCGGGCAGTCACTCATGTTGGGATGTTGTTGTTCGATGACCGACCATTTCGGGTTTGCGAAAGCGGCTCGAGTAGGCACTACAAATGTAATAGAAGCTGCCCCTTACGCGAGGTGCTTGTTAACGGACTTGACCACTGTAGTGACCGTTTACGCAGAAGACTCCTTACCGACACATAAGAACCCCCTCCCTCACCCCTTTCTTTTATACTTCTGTATTGCAAAGAGGTGTGTGCTTGTATGCGAGACTGCCGTTGTTCTGAATGTATCGGTGACCAGCAGCAACTTTGATCCTTTTCTTGGGCGACTGCGCGAAATTATGTCATTTCTGATTTTCACTTGTCAGGACACATTTTCCCCCAGCAGCAAAAAAAATGAAGACATGGAACGATTGCAAGTCCACATACCCTCACCGATGTTTTGTACGAATATGCAAATACGTCTGGAAATGAAAGACGCGTTTTTTAGGTTGTCATGAGTCTTACCGTGTGCTCGACCTCTCCCCCGTACTTCAGGGCGCGGGTTTTCGGGGGTTCTCTGGGACTTTTGGGGTTTGAAAAAAAAGGAAATATGATGGATGCGATCAACAAACAACGAATAAATAAAGAAAGGGGGTATTTCATTTTTGGTGTGTATGTGTAGTGCATTCGTCATAAGGTGTTCCTTTTTGTATTTTCCGTAAATTTTTTTTTGTGGTTTTGCTTTCAGTTCAACACAGTGTGGTTATTAGACACACAGCAAGGCCCTTAGTTTTTGGGAGGAATGTGGCCAAATGCTAGTTTAGTTTTCATTCCCACACCTTTACTGATGACCTGCGTGAACTCGACATCAAGCGCGAGTTGATGAACCTCGACTCAGACTCGACACTGTTCCGCAGAGTGTCGGGTACAAACAGAGTGAGGATCCACCGCTACTCTCACGCGCTTTCCCTGCATGGTGTGAAGGGGCCAGAGGACAAAGACGTGGAGCAGAAGATCCAAGAAGTGAAGGAGAAGTTCGGAAAGAACGCCAAGTCTGCTTTGATGATTTGGGCGTAGAGTGAAGCACTTTTGTGGTTCTTTTTTTCCCCCACATTTGTTACGGCCCACATTTGTTTGACCCTTTAAACCACCCACAGGAGTTCTCCAGAAAGAACAGCGACACCATGTTTGGCAGGTGGGGTCAACAGCAGCAGAGAAACAAATACGACGGTGACTATGTCGTTGATGCTTCACACTACATATCTTGCGCTGAGATGACTGCATTTGGATTCAGCGAACGTGTCAAGAAGGTTATAAACGAATGCGACAACTACCGCAACAAGAACCAGTACACCAACCGGTCAGTAGACAAGAGACAGGACAACGAGATCTGCCGCCTGTGGAAGAAGGAGGTAAGCACATACAGATACGAAGTTGTGAGTGGTCCGTCGTCAGGAGGCGCTTCGTACGTCTCACCGCAAGAGCAATTGGACCGTGTGAAGATTAAGTATGAAATTGCAATGGATACCTTCTCAGAGACAGAGGATGCACGCGTCCTTCAGTACATAGACACCCTGAGGGATATCTGGGTCGCTCTAAACGGCGACAGAAGGCAGTGCAGAGGGCCCCGCTGATACGGTTCTACGGTACCCCTTCACGGAGACCCTTCATAACCAATTCCCCACATACCCTCACCCCCTCTTTGAAAGCACATCAGGTAGGTAGGTAAACATGATAGGTCACTATTGATTGTTCACCTCTCCACCTTTTGTTGCTGCTATAGTTTCAGCGCACCGTACGATTATTCTTTCGATTCTTCCAAGAATCTTTTTTCTTATTCTTTATTCCTGATTTAAATAAAAATGCTGGGACAGACCAAGTTTCTGATTTTTCCCAAATGGTGTCCTAGAAGAGACAGGATTTTCATGTGCCAGCATTTTTATTTATTAGGACAAATACTTTGTGGGAAATGATTCAAACGTCTGAGACTTTTTGTTTATCGTAGCGTATGACGTGGGTAGCGTACCAACTAAACAACAAGACGAACGGGGTTTTTATTATTTTTACGGTATTTGTTGTTTTTTTACTTTTGTTTGCATCTTTTATTTAACCACCCGAGCGGCGAAGGGGCAGTGGAGCCTAGCAATCACAGGCAAATCACACAGAGTCAAATAGCTGTCGTCTCTTTGTGATGTATGTGATACGCATTCATCTACCCCTCGCCACGTACTGTTTGTTTAACCTTCATCCCCATCCATACAAGCTCAGTTGCAACGTGCACATCTTCGGGTCTGCACGAATGCCAGCCTCTGATTACCAGCTCTTTCAAGAAAAAGGAAAAAAAAAAGTTGTGTTTTACTTTGAAAATAAACAAGTGTCCATCTGCCGTTCACGACATCAGGGGGTACTCATATCAGCTGCTGTCGTTGGAAGGTAGAAAAGGCACCAACCGGGACCATGTCCCAAGCTAGTCCTAATAGGCCAAGACATTCAGCCACACTGCCTCAGCAGAGCAAAAGAACAGGACTAGCACCAAGCAATAAATAGTTTCATGTATATAATTATTCAACATGGATGTACAAAGTACTTTTTTCCAGAAAGTAAAAAAAAGTAGAAAAATCCCAGTACTTGATACTTCAAGTACTTGACCCGTTTTTTTTTTTTTTTTTACTTGATTACTTTTTTTTTTGCATCAAGTACTTGATTCGGCAAAAAAATGGAAAAGTACTTGAATAAATTCAAGTACTTTTCCAATTTTTTTACTTTTTTTGCCAATTCAAGTACTTGATGCAACAAAAAAAGTAATCAAGTACAAAAAAAGTGAAAGTACTTGAAGAAAAAAAAGTACTTGAAGTAGACCAAAAAAAGTAAAAAAAAGTAATCAAGTACTTTGTACATCCATGATTCAAGTAAAAAAGGGAAAAAAAACGCAACAAAACTAAACGAGAAAAAACGCACTTATTTTTTCCACCCTCTCTCTCTCCTATTCCTCTTCTTCCACCCACCAAACGAACACACTGCGACTCTCATTGTCTGAACGAGGATCCTGTGAAGGCAAGCATCTAGCTGCTTATCCCATAATTCTAAGAACCACACTTCACCACCACTAGAGTTCGTGTATTAGTCGTACACTAAGATGCAAGCCGGGAGAGAGGTGTACGTCCTGCGCCACGAGCAACGTGGCGAGGACCAAACGTTTCTGTCCAGGCTGACTGCAGAAGGGTCTGCACGCGCCGGGGGCGAGCTGTGCGCCGACCTCCTCCGCCTGGGCGTGCGCACTGTGTACTGCTCGCCCTTCCTGCGCGCCGTGGAGACGGTGGCACCGTACTGTGTCGCAAGCGGGGTGCCAATCCGTGTCGAGTGGGGGCTGTGCGAGCTGCTCGCATCACGCCAGCACAGCGCGGTGCCAGAGGACACAGGCCCGGCTCCTTATCCCTCAGAAACGTATGGGTCTCGCCTTGCTGAGTACACCTCTGCCGTCGCACCCGAACGTCTGCAGGCACGTGAGTCGCTCCGTTCCATGCAGCAACGTGTCGCAGACTTTGCTTCAGTTCTCATCAATGACCCTACTTTTGCAGATCAGTCACCAATCCTCCTTGTCACCCATATGCACGTCTGCAATGCTTTAATCCAACTGCAGAACCCTGAATACGACATAAAACAATCATATCCACAAGGACAGATAACAAAGGTTGTATTGCGACAACGGTAGCAAAGCCCGAGGAGTCTTTGGTGCGAAACACTAAAATAGGATGTCTGTACAAAAGCTACCAACAGATGGACTCATGACACCCAAATGCGAGAAGTACGAAGGCGAGGAGCGGGAGGGGGTGTGAAGTAATGCTAACCTAGAATGACGCTTTTTCGCACAAAAACGTCAAAAAGCAGGGCCCGAATATGCCACGTGGACAACAACCCTTCCGAGGCAGAACGTCATCAATATGAGTCGATATATGGATAAGTCTGTGCAGCTGTGCGCTTGGGACAACGTGGGGGAGAGGTGGCGGAGTGCTGCATCTGCCTTTGCCGTGTTGCTGTTTTTGATGGATTTCTTTTTCTTTTCTTGTCCCGCAGTTTTTTAATTAAAAGTCGCCTCCTCTGTCCGTGCTGCTATTTGTTATTCGGATAAATTCCCAGGGCCGTCTTCTGTGAGGTGCCTCTTTCCGCAGAGAGGAGGGAGCTTGTTGCCTTCAAACCCGCAAACCCGTACACAACACCCACCAAGAAACAGAGAGACACAAAAAAGAAAATAATAAAATGGAACTGACGGTTCGTACCTTTGGCAAGAGGCAGTATGCGATTGAGGTGGGTGAGGATGACACAACAGAGAAGTTGCGGGAGAAGGTGGCGTCTGCAACGGGGTTGTGCGAAGACGGCTTTCACATGGAGTTTGGAGGGGAGGAAGTGGAGGACATCACGCAGCTGAGTGCTGGAGACACAGTTGTGCTGACGGAGGCGAAGGCGAAGAAGTACGAAGCCATTGCAGCACTTCACGCATTGGGTGAGAGAGACATCACAGCAGGAAGGTTGCAGGTGGTGAGGGATGCGGAGGTGGCCACCTTGCTGCTGCAGGCAGAAGTTGCGACTGCGATTCCTGACGACTTCTTCCGATCCAGTGCAGTCACGTCCATTGATTTCAGCAACGTATCTGTTGTGGATGTGATGGGTTACTGCTTCCTCCGGCACTGTACGTCTTTGACTGCAGTTGATCTGAGTGGTTTGTCTGCACTCACCAGGATTGAGGATTATTTCCTTTTTTTCTGTCCATCATTGACGACAGTGAATGTCACTGGCTTGCGTGCAGTCACCACAATTGGTGAATGTTTTATGCAACAGTGCACTGCTTTGACGACAGTCGACCTCAGCAGCCTACGGTCAGTCACCACAATAGGTGTACGGTGTATGCGTCAGTGCACAGCACTGAACGCAGTGGACATGAGTGGTTTGTCTGCACTCACCAGGATTGAGGAAGGTTTCCTATCTTCGTGTCCAGCTTTGACGACAGTGAATCTCACTGGCTTGCGTGCAGTCACCACAATTGGTCCCTACTTCATGTTTGAATGCACAAACTTGAAGACTGTGCGTGGACTGCGCACGTGTAGCAACGTAGTGCTGTTGCATGTGGCTTGTCATCGAGAATGGGTAGTCGTGGCAGCGCCCTGGATCGCTTCTTTGCTTTTAGTGTATTCTGTGTACTGCGCGGGTTTTAAAGGTACACTGTTAGGAGAGGGCTTTGTATTTCCACATTACCTTATTTTGGTGTGTATGTGTTGTGTATTTTTCATAAAGTATTCCTTTTTTGTATTGCCTGTGTATATATTTTTTGTGTTTTTGCTTTATGGTTATTAGATACCTAACGCAAAACCCTTTAGTTTTTGGTAGGAATGTGGTCATATTGTCTGTAGTGTATTGTCTGATGTGGGTTTCTTGTAGGAAATCCCTTACCAAGAAAAGCTGTGACAAAATGACTAATAATGGTGTGGCACGTTGCCTAGCTTTTTATGTACTTTTAAAGTACATAAAAACTACATAAATCAGACTTTCTTTTGGGCGCATGCCACAACCAACTTAGCAGTGCACGAAAGGGGAAGATGCCATTGCGTCTGAACTCGGGGGGGCGCCGGGGGAGGGGATGATCTTGCGCGACAGGTGGGTTGCAAGCGCTTCACATATCTGAAACTACATGTCGCTCGCACAAAGAACTTTGCGTGTGTTGTGAACTGTCGGTTTGTTTTATTGCATCTTGCTTTCCCTTTTATGAGGTGACGAAGCACAGAGAGGCTTAGGTTCATCTCAACTCTTCTCTGTGTTACCCCTTCTCTTAAACATGCAAAGCAAAGGCTTCGGTGAGGCTGCTTACCCAACCAAAGGATGTTGCAGCCATCCTGTCTTCTCTCATGGGTCTTGCAGCAGCACGGTGCCTCTTTGTTTCAGTCGGGTGTGCACAACATGCACACTCATCTTTCATTCACAGTAAGTCACCCACCAAGGTGGGTACTTAGGGTGAATAAGATTTCTCACACAAGAAGAAAGAACAGAAAACAAAAACAAGATACCACCCCTATCGCAAAGATGTGTCAGTTGGGATGGGGGAAACGTTCAAAAAAGTAGCAATCCCCCAATTTTTTTCGTTTTCTACCAATATTTACCCTACTTAAAGTCTTCAAAGGGTTTTTTGAATCAACAAGACTGCGTACCTTAACATCGCACAGTGTAGAAAACGAAATGTCGAGCAGTACCAACCCTCCTGTCTGCCCATTACAGACGTCTATTGTCTGCAGGTGAGGAGGCTGTCCTCTAAACACGCAAAGAAGATGTGTGTGCAGGAGCTACCCCCACGAAGAGGGCAAATGAGAACACCGTTTTTCTGCTTGCCAATTTGCTGTTCCCTCATTCCACACACACAACACCCACCAAGAAACAGAGAGAGACACAAACACCAATAAAATAAAATGGAACTGACGGTTCGTACCTTTGGCAAGAGGCAGTATGCGATTGAGGTGGGTGAGGGTGACACAACGGAGAAGTTGCGGGAGAAGGTGGCGTCTGCAACGGGGTTGTGCGAAGACGACTTTCACATGGAGTTTGGAGGGGAGGAAGTGGAGGACATCACGCAGCTGAGTGCTGGAGACACAGTTGTGCTGACGGAGGCGAAGGTGAAGAAGTACGAAGCCATTGCAGCACTTCACGCATTGGGTGAGAGAGACATCACAGCAGGAAGGTTGCAGGTGGTGACGGATGCGGAGGTGGCCACCTTGCTGCTGCAGGCAGAAGTTGCGACTGTGATACCCGACGACTTCTTCCGATACAGTGCAGTCACGTCCATTGATTTCAGCAACGTATCTGTTGTGGATGTGATTCGGATCTTTTTTTTTCCAACAAAACAACTTACGGTCAGTCACCACAATAGGTAGCTTTTGTCTGTCACAGTGCTCAGCACTGACTGCAGTTGACCTGGGCGGTTTGTCTGCACTCACCAGGATTGAGGATGGTTTCCTATCTGCTTGTCCAGCTTTGACGACAGTGAATCTCACTGGCTTGCGTGCAGTCACCACAATTGGGTCCTACTTCATGTTTCAATGCACAAACTTGAAGACTGTGCGTGGACTGGGCACGTGTAGCTACGTAGTACCGTATAATATGGCTTTCTTTTTAGCATGGCGTCTATTCGTGGCAGCTGTTGCTTGGACGCCTTGGATCGGTTCTTTGCTTTTGGTGTATTCTGTGTACTGCGCACACAATGCAGTGAAGGGGTACCTATATGTTAGCAGCCTTGACTAAAATCGATACAAGGTGGTATCCGCACGTGAGATATGCATTAGGAGTTGAGACGGAGAGAAGTACACAGTCGAGGTGAGGACGATACCAACTGCGGACATACGGCGGAAGGTGGCGTCTGCAGCAGCGGTTTGTGCGAAGACGGCTTTGACATGAGCTTCGGAGGAAGGTCCTATGCGATGCAACAAACAACAAACGGCAAATAGAGGCTAGACGAAGGGGGTGTGTGTTTCATTTGCAAAGATATGTGAGTTGTGGGTGGGGGACATATGCACAAAAAAAGTAGCTATCACCCCATCCTTTTTCAGTCTCCACTAATTTTTACACTATCTAAAGTCTTCAAGGACGATTTTGAATCAACAAGACTGCGTACCTTAACATCAGAAAACAGAAAACGACACAATGTCGAGCAGTACCAACCCGCCTGTCAACGCTGTCCATCTGACCCCTGGATCTCGAACGCTGTTGAGAAGGGTAAGAAGAAGGGTGGCACCCAGGACAGCTCATCCTCGAGCTTTCTGCAGACAGTCTTCTGACAAGTTTTCTGTGAGGCTGAAACAACGGCGAGTCGTATATCGTCCGCAGGTGAGGAGGCTGTCCTTTCAAACCCGCGGGTTAGCTTTTTGCGAGTTCTTGCCACACTGTGGTCTCTTGCCAGAGGATAACTAATACCTCCCAAGAGGATGTATGTGGTGCAAAGAGTGGCGCCCTATTTACACTGGCCTACGTACACCTAACTTTTTGATTTAGGTTTTTTTTTACACCTTTTGTGTCCCCCAAAGCGATGTCATTGGATGGCACGTACGCGGTTACGAACTGAGCCATGATACTGATGATTGCCCTTCTGATATCCGCTATGCTCCCATGACAACACGTGCAAAATCATATTATGGGGGGGGTTTTTTTGGCCGCTTCAAAGGCTGGTCCATATGAGGCCACGTAGCGGTTGCGAACCGCCTTCGTTGTCTGACCCTTACATGAGCACGACCCGAGCTGCGTTTTGGGACGTTTTACTCTTTGGGTCACCTTGCGCACACAAAAGGAGTACACATTACACATAAAGAAATGAAAGGCGTTAACGACCACATGATTACCTTTGCTTTGTACGTGAAGCCGTCTGAAAACACACAAACCGACACGCAGAGGTTCTCCTTTCCTGCCTTAGGTACCGTTGCTTACCGCGGGCAGGAGTACTCAACAGACCATGTCTTTACGGAGGATTCTGACGTCGATACGAGCATGAACTATATGGGCGAGACGCTTTCAGTGCCTCTAGCTAAGAGAACAGCAGGCAGATGCTTCATCACGTATGACACAGAACAGTGCTGCCAGACAAGAGGAATGTTGGAGGTTGCAAAGCACGTCTTGGAGGCGGAATTTAGAAAAAAGGAGCCGTTTACGATGACAGCGGTCCGCCTGGATAGAGACATCAAGGCATTGGACTTGTTCGCGAAGCAACAGATACCCATAGAACAACCGAATGTGGTTAACGGTACGATTGAAGGCTTCACTAAGAAGAAAGTAGCAACGTGGGACGCAGCAGAGGTGTTGATCCATAATGCGTACCCGACGAGGAAGTATAACACTACGGCGACGTGCATGCACTTTATGAAGGGAAACGACAGTGCGTCGTCGTTCTATATTGTGGACATCCCGCATGGGGAGAAGGACGATGTGTTTGCGACCTGTCTCTCCATGGCTGCTGCAAAGAAGAATGAACCAATTCCGTTCGAAAGGTCACTTCTGACTCAGATGTTATCAGAGGTATTGGTCCGCGGCAGTACTGTGATGTGCACATTCCTGCAGGAGTCTTCCGAAGATTTGACGCCTTTTCTCGAATACGCAAAGAACTGCAACACAACAGCAAAGACGTATGCATACACCATTGCCCTCAGTGAAAACGGTCAACCACTTCCTCCAGTGTCCATCGTTCTTGACACTGACGCGGTAACGGTTGGGACCATACGGAAGATGGTCGCTGAGGACCGTGGACTGCCGGTGGGGAGGCTCCGAGTGGTCAACACAAAGAGCGATGAGAAGCCGTGCCTGACCGATCCAGACATGGTCTGCCCGTATCAGGAGAAGGTCTTGGGGGGGGATCTAGCGGTGGAAATGGTAGTGCTTCCGGTGCTGCAGGAGGGGTGGTATGTGGAGGTGCTGGATAGAGACGACCATGTGAAACCCGCACAGATCCTCTCCGTAGATGAAGACGGCACAATTGCAGTGAAAAGTGAGACACTGACCTACCGTGCAGAGGAGCTGCTCATCGCACCGATCAACACACACAAGGCGCGAGACCTGCCCTTCCGGCGCCCCCTCGTGGACTTCCGCTACGAGGACTTCCTGACAACGAGTGGGCAGGTTGCAGCACCGATAGGTTGCTTCGTGTCTGACTCTGCAGCAGACTACTTTCCGAGACTGCAGTAGTAGAGGGGGGAGGGGGAGGGGACACTCAGTCAGCAGGTTCTGCTGTGTGGTCCACAAGGTTGAATGCCTTTCTAGCTATTTGCCTTTGGCTTTATCTTCTGTACAGAACTGTCCGTTTGTACGTTATTATTTGGTACACTGCCACGAGAGGGCGTATTTCAAGTAACATTTTCTTTGGAAAATATATGAAAACGTCTGTCTTTTCGTTAGGTTTGTACCAAAAGTACACTGTGGAGGTTTTTTGTATTTTCCGAGTCAACTTTTGTTTTGTTTTGTACACCTTTCTGTTGTTGGCCGCAGGGATGCGTGCTTTCATCCGGATGACTGGTATCGTTCAGTCAAAGGTGTGGCAGCGTCACTAGCTGCACTCTTCATTCATTAAAATTAACATTTTGCATTGTTCTCCCCCCTCTTGGCTCTTACTACTTTGAGGAACCACACAGCGTCCCTTATTGATTTACCTAGTGACTAACAAACCCTCCACTGTTTCGTTTTCCGTTTTCCTGTGTGTGAAGATAGCTACCCCGTCATGGTGTGGGAAGGTGGGAGGACCTAGGAGTATCTCTCTTGTTTTTGCTAATGACAACACATCTCGTTTCCTTCACAAACACCACCCCACCCCTCTTCCACCTGCCCTCCCCACACACCTGTCCTCACAGAACAGAGTTACTCCCCTGAACATGGACATCACAGGACACTTCGAGTCTGCAAGCTGTGTGATAGAAGTGGACGGGAGCGACACGCTTGCACAAGTGAAGGGGAAGCTTCTTGCGGAGCTTGGCGTGCCACGTGCTCGGCGTGTTGGTGTGCGGATGAAAGGCGGTGGCGACATCGGCAACGACGACTTGCGCATCTGCGACACGGAGATGGATGAGGGATGTGCCGTTGAGCTGTTCCGCACTGGTGCCAACATCACTCCTGGGGTGATGGAAGGTTTGGCTGGCATGTATTCGCTTACACTCTCTCCGTGTGATAGGTACCTTGCAGTGATGTGGGGTGAGACGGGTGTATCCATCTTCGACACGGAAACACATGGGTGTCTGTGCCGGTTCCGGTGCTTCTCTGCTCGTATCCCAGCATTCTCACCTTGCAGTGAGTGGATCTCATGCATCAACAAGGACACAGAGTGTGCTGAAGTTCATGATGTGAATACAGGTGCATTGAAGCACTCCTTTGGAGATGAAGGTGATGACAGGTTGGCCACGGCATGGTCACCCTGTGGAACAAAGCTGTTGTCGTGCTGCAAGAGCAAGGGTTTGCAGGTGTGGGACATTGCAACAGGCGTTCTTGTGCATGAATGGGACCACATTGTGCAGTGCGAGTACGTCATGGTTGTGTCCGGCGACAAGGTGGCGATGTTTTTCAAATGCGATATCACTGTGTGGGACTACACAACAGGGGTGGTGGTGCGTGTTCTTTCATGCCCTCATTGGATTGATTACGTGGCACTGACACCAAACCAGCGTTTCATTGCAGCGTGTTGCGACTACTATGTGCGTGTCTGGAACATCGAAACAGGTGAATGCGTATTTGAAGACGTCTCAGAAGAGGAGTGGATTGATGTTGCTGTGTCGAACGACGTTCTTGCTGCCCACTCTTCTGAAACATTGTGTCTGTGGTCCATCTCAACAGGGGAACAACAACAACTCTTGGCTCACCGTGAATTTTACTGCGAGGCTCCTTGCCTTGCAATCAGCAGCTGCAGTAGTGTGGCGGTGTACGGGGCGCATGGGAGTGTTGCGATTGCTGACATCTCAGACCTGTCTTGAAGCCACTTCCACAAGAGGAGAGGTGCCATCTAATATTCCGTCCCTTTCCTGCACCTTGCCTGGGTATCTCCATGCGGGAATATACGCAAAGATAGATGCAGGTGTCGCTCGTGTGGAGTGCCGTTCTGCTGCGGCTTTTGCACAACTACCCCGTCATGGTGTGGGCAGGTGGGAGGGGTGTAACCGGGAGAGGAGTTATCTCTCTTGTTTTTGCAAAAAAAAAAAAAAAATGACAACACATCTCGTTTCCTTCACAAACACCACCCCACCCCTCTTCTACCTGCCCTCCCCACACACCTGTCCTCACAGAACAGAGTTACTCCCCTGAACATGGACATCACAGGACGCTTCGAGTCTGCAAGCTGTGTGATAGAAGTGGACGGGAGCGACACGCTTGCACAGGTGAAGGGGAAGCTTCTTGCGGAGCTTGGGGTGCCACGTGCTCGGCGTGTTGGTGTGCGGATGAGAGGCGGTGGCGACATTGGCAACGACGACTTGCGCATCTGCGACACGGAGATGGATGAGGGATGTGCCGTTGAGCTGTTCTCCACTGGTGCCAACATCACTCCTGGGGTGATCAGGCAAGGTTTGGATGGCATGTACTGGCTTGCACTCTCCCCGTGTGATAGGTACCTTGCAGTGGTGTGGGGTAGGAGAACTAAAACGCACGTGTCCATTTTCGACACGGAAACACATGAGCGTCTTTGTCAGTTCCCGTGCCTCTCTTCTCGTACCCCAGCATTCTCACCTTGCAGTGAGTGGATCTCATGCATCAACAAGGACACGAAGTGTGCTGAAGTTCATGACTTGCAGACAGGTGCATTGAAGCACTCCTTTGGAGATGCAGGTGATGACAGGTGGTCCACGGCATGGTCACCCTGTGGAACAAAGCTGTTGTCGTGCTGCAAGAGCAAGGGTTTGCAGGTGTGGGACATTGCAACAGGCTTTCTTGTGCATGAATGGGACCGCATTATGCTGTTTAACTACGTCATGGTTGTGTCAGGCGACAGGGTGGCGAGGTTTGTTAATCGCGACATCACTGTGTGGGACTACACAACAGGGGTGGAGGTGCTAGCTCTTTCATGCCCTTCTCATGTTTGTTTCATGGCACTGACACCAAACCAGCGTTTCATTGCAGCATGTTGCGAGCACTATGTGCGTGTCTGGAACATCGAAACAGGTGAATGCGTATTTGAAGACGTCTCAGGAAACGGCTGGAGTGATATTGCTGTGTCGAACGACATTGTTGCTGCCCACTCTTTGGATGCTTTGTGCCTGTGGTCCATCTCAACAGGGGAACAACTCTTGCACCGTGACTTTGAAAACGAGCGAACGTGCCTTATAATCAGCAGGTGTGCTGATGTGGTGATATACCATAGGTCTGAGAGGGTCGAGATTGTTGACATCTCACACTTGTCTTGAGCCCACTTCCACAAGAGGAGAGGTGCCATCTAATTTTCCGTCCCTTTCCTGCACCTTGCCTGGGTATCTCCATGCGGGAACATACGCAAAGATAGATGCAGGTGTCGCTCGTGTGGAGTGCCGTTCTGCTGCGGCTTTTGCACACTCGAAGCACGACTACCTCGTCATGGTGTGGGCAGGTGGGAGGGGTGTAACTGGGAGAGGAGTTATCTCTCTTGTTTTTTCAAAAAAATGACAACACATCTCGTTTCCTTCACAAACACCACCCCACCCCTCTTCCACCTGCCCTCCCCACACACCTGTCCTCACAGAACAACGTTATCCCTGAACATGGACATCACAGGACACTTTGAGTCTGCAAGCTGTGTGATAGAAGTGGACGGGAGCGACACGCTTGCACAGGTGAAGGGGAAGCTTCTTGCGGAGCTTGGGGTGCCACGTGCTCGGCGTGTTGGTGTGCGGATGAAAGGCGGTGGCGACATCGGCAACGACGACTTGCGCATCTGCGACACGGAGATGGATGAGGGATGTGCCGTTGAGCTGTTCCGCACTGGTGCCAACATCATTCCTGGGGTGATCAGGCAAGGTTTGGATGGCATGTCGGAGTCGGTTACGCTCTCTCCGTGTGATAGGTACCTTGCAGTGGTGTGGGGTGGGAGAAGAAAAACGCACGTGTCCATCTTCGACACGGAAACACATGGGTGTCTGTGCCGGTTCCGGTGCTTCTCTGCTCGTATGTTCCCAGCATTCTCACCTTGCAGTGAGTGGATCTCATGCATCAACAAGGACACGAAGCGTGCTGAAGTTCGTGAAGTGAAGACAGGTGCATTGAAGCACTCCTTTGGAGATGCAGGTGATGACAGGTTTGCCACGGCATGGTCACCCTGTGGAACAAAGCTGTTGTCGTCCTGCAGCAAGGGTTTGCAGGTGTGGGACATTGCAACAGGCGTTCTTGTGCATGAATGGGACCACATTCACACTCCCAACCTGCTTGTGTCAGGCGACAAGGTGGCGAGGTTTGTTAATCGCATGACTGTGTGGGACTACACAACAGGGGTGGAGGTGCTTGATCTTACATTCCCTCCTCCTGCTCTTGGTTACGCGGCACTGACACCAAACCAGCGTTTCATTGCAGCGTGCTACAAATGTGTGCGTGTATTGAACATCGAAACTGGTGAATGTGTATTTGAAGATGTCTCAGAAAACACGTGGCGTGGTATTGCTGTGTCGAACGACGTTGTTGCTGCCCGCTCTTCTGATACATTGTGCCTGTGGTCCATCTCAACAGGGGAACAACTCTGGCATCGTAGTTTCGAAGGCGAGGCTCCTTGCCTTGCAATCAGCAGCTGCAGTAGTGTGGCGGTGTACGGGGCGCATGGGAGTGTTGAGATTGCTGACATCTCACACCTGTCTTGAACCCACTTCCACAAAACGGAAAGATGCCATCTTATTTTCACCTCATTACCTACATGGTGTCACTGGGCCGAAATATCGGGACCGAAAGCTCGGTCGTGCATGCCTAAGGGAACAGCCCGCGTTGGTGGGTCCCGCGTTGGTGGGGGTAGTCGATCTGTGAACGGTCGAAACAGGGGGGAGGTATAATCATCAGCAAAGCTGAGGTGGCCAAGATAGCGATCTTGTTATTTTTTTTGGATGTGTGCGTTGCACCGCATCCTTTCGCTTTTGTCTTTATTGTCTTTATTGTTTTTATCCACCTGATTTTTACCCCGCGTTTTGGCGCGTATAGGACCGTATAGGGTGCGTATAGAACGTATAGGGCTGAATCCCGTTTTGTTTTTATACCTACAAGCGTAGCTTAAAGGAGAAATAGTTCCTCAGATACGGTCGCCAATCACCCCTCCAACAGGGTAATTGAGCAATCAACGAAAAAACCTTTTTTCCTTTTACTTACATATCAGAGTTAGTATTTTTTAGGGGTAAAATCAGGTGGTTGTTTGCAACAAAAAGGAACAGTAGTGGCCCTTTTGTCTTTACTGTTTGCGGGGATGGGGAAACAACAAAACGGAAAAGTAGGAGTGCGGTTTCAATTTTTGACATCTCACACCTGTCTTGAACCCACTTCCACAAGAGGAGAGGTGCCATCTAATATTCCGTCCCTTTCCTGCACCTTGCCTGGGTATCTCCATGCGGGAATATACGCAAAGATAGATGCAGGTGTCGCTCGTGTGGAGTGCCGTTCTGCTGCGGCTTTTGCACAACTACCCCGTCATGGTATGGGCAGGTGGGAGGGGTGTAACCGGGAGAGGAGTTATCTCTCTTGTTTTTGCAAAAAAAAAAAAATGACAACACATCTCGTTTTCCTTCACAAACACCACCCACCCCTCTTCTACCTTCCCTCACAGAACAGAGGTACTTCCCCTCCCCCTCTTTCACACACAAACCTGCACCCTACCCACCACCCCCTCCTCCCCTTTCTGGGGGAGGTACCTCGCTTGCCCAACGCGTTGTGGTTTTCCTCTTTACTACTCTTTCCTGCCCTCCCCCTTTGCCCTTCAGCAAAACATTAGTTTTTTATCGAGAGTTTTTTTGGTAGAAATTTAGGAGATGAGGGTGCCTACATGGCTTCCTTTTGTATTGTCGATTAGCGGATTGGTAGCGGTGGCTGCAGTAAGCGTTTTTGAGGTGACACGACGGAATGCTGAAGATTCAATAGGCTCTGTCTCGAGAGAGCTCTCTCAACAGATCATCGGAAGAGCCCACCATAGTATTGAAGTGGAGATTCTTGGGGTCGTCGCGTCGCATCTCAGCGGCATGAAATACGGGGTCGAGCTGGGGAACTACCACCTCCGTCTCTGCGCTGCGCAAAAGACACAGAACGGGATTGCACACAAAAACGCATCCTCCTTTGCCGCACTTGACATTTACATAGACGAGACAACACAGGAAGGCTGCATCGTCGACACCGAAGGCAATTCAGTCGCACAACTGCTCCCAGACAATACCCTACGCGTTGCTAAGCTGGACCCCCGCAATGGCCATTTCAACCACACCTCTGGGTTCAACGTTCCCATTGACATTCCAGGTCGTCCTTATTATACAATACTCTCCGACAGTGTAGGGGTCAAAGCGGTTCAGATGGACCATCCGGTATGGTCTCCGGTGTTTGTCAGTATTAACCCGAATATTGCGTCTCCAGGTCTGCAAGTGGCATTGACGTGGCCGGTGTTGTGGGGGAATGGTTCATTGCGTGGAGGAGTGGTCTCATCCGCGGCCCTGAGGGATCTGGATTTGGCACGATATAAATTGCAGCATAACAGTGTTGTCGCAATGGTGGAGACCAACCATATGCTGATTTCAAGCACAACCCATTCCGCCCCATTTTACGAACACCCCCCGAAAAGTCGTGCCTACGTGAGATACACCCTACGGTCCTCGGGGTCTCAGTTGTTACAAAAAATTGGCGAGATGTTACCATTGCCTATCTCGCAGGTAATGCTCCAAGCTGATGTGGATGCTGGCGAGGTGTATTGGGTGCAGACAGCATGGGTGCTGAGCTACAATCTAAAATGGGTGATTCTGGTGGCCATCCCAAGGGAGCGGTTCTTCTCCAAAATAGACGCAAGCAATGCAACTACCCGGATTATCGTGGTGTGTCTGGTGCTATCAGCGATAGGAATGGCGGTGCTGCTGTCTGCAGTCTTTGTGTACCCCCTTCGGCGTGTTGCGAAGGCTTTTGACAGCCTTTCAGAAATGCACACTGATGCAGTCCACGTGGCGCGGATTCCGCGCAACAGTGTGTTCAGTGAGTTCAACTCGTTGTATAATGGATTCTGGGATTCGATTCGCATGATCGAGAATGCACGCACATTTCTCCCCGTAAAGCAGGACAATGAATGCACCGATGAAGAAGAGGAGGAGGAAGGTGACATCAGCCCCTTAGGACATTCGATGGCGGAGTCGCGCTCTTCACAGAAGGAGCGAGAGAGCAGCAGTACGGCAGCGAAAAATCAGTTTCTCGGGTTGGGGGTGCGTTGGCATTCGTCCGCTGTGTGCGTTGTGCTCGATGTCGACGATTTTGAGTGCACAGTACTGCAGGATCGGATGGGCGCACAACGTACCTTCGAGCACTTCTTCACTTCAGCGCATCTTAGTGCAATACACTTTTCAGGACGCCTCGCGGCAGTGCTCGGAGGAAAGGCTGCCATCGCCTGGATGGGCGCTTGCGACCAAAAGGAGAAGGCGATCCGCTTTTCTCTCTCCGTTCGCAAACATATAGTTGTAAACAGTGGGTTCTCCGAGGTCAGCATGGGTGTTTACATTGGGCGATCGTTCTCAGGAATCCTTGGAGACAATACGTCGCGCCACCAGGTGGTGGGCAGCACGCTGTTAGACGGTGCCTCCGCAGCAGCAGGGATGTCACGTCGTCTCGCTCTCCCTTTAGTAGTCGCCAACCCGATTCTTTGGAATCTCCCGCAGGCGGAGGCGTACCACGTCTCTGATGTGCTCTGTGCAAATTATCAGACCATAAACACTCAGGGGGTTTCGTACGTAAAAGCGGTGGATAACCTCAAGGATGGGGAGTGGATGTACCAGCTGCAGGCGCTCAACCGGAAGGCCTCGACCCTACAGAATGCGCAGCTAAAGGCGTACTTCATGATGAAGTCTTCAGGGCAGATGCAAGAGGCTGAAGCAGAGCTGCGCCGATTCGCTGAGAACCTTACAAGCGAGGAGAAGACTTTCTGGAAAACGGCGCTGTCAATCCTGCAGGACCCCGCCTGGGGGGTGTCCACAGAAGCCGTCTCGTTGGCTCAGCCGCAACCCGATTCATCGTAATACACAGGAATATTCAGTCGTTTTTTTTTGGATCTCCCCAAATTATTTTTGCATTTCGAGACAGGCCGTGCCAATGTAGCAGGGCTGTATCCCTCTGACTTTCGATCAATTTTTAAAAAACTAAAGGCAGTCTACCTGCTTAACCCAAAGTGGAGGAATTTTTGCAGATAGCCATGCAAAGGCCTGCTAGCAGATTTGCCTTCCGGCAACTCTCAGGAGGTTGTTATTTTATTTTAGGAAGACACTGCCACGTGAGTGCTTTGTATTTTCAAGCCTTTTATTTTTTAGTTGTATTTTGCTTTGACAAAAAAATTGTTGGAGTGGAGCTGCCTCAGTGGCAACCCACACACAGTTGTTGCAAATACCCACCCGCCCCTAGACCTTAGAGTATGCTGCTCTCAGACAGTTGTATGAGTGGTTCTTCTATCGGTATACACAAAACCCCTCATGTTTTGTTTAGATGTGTATGCACGTGAGGCATAATATTATTCATCTATAAACAACCGACTTTTTTCTTTATAAGTCAAACGCAGTTGACAGCGGAAAATGCTACTGTCGCTCCAGCTGTTTTCACCCCCCTCATTTGTGCTCCTCCCCTCTGGTGGAAGCGTACAACTAACAAACCCTCCGTTTTCGTTTTCCCGTTTTTCCTGTGTGAAGATAGTTATTGACACCCGTAGTATTTTGTGAGCGCTTTTTTTTTTTTGGCGGATGATTTTTTGGCGATGCATAAGCAGAAATACTTCTTTTGGTGGGTTCCTCTCACTCTAATGTTTCTGTTCTTTGACTGAAGGTTCCGATCTTGAATCTGGATTCCTGGAATATGACGGCACACTTACACAAAAAAAAAAAGAGAAGCAAAAAAGTTGTCCAGATGGGAATAAAAACCCCCAGAATATCAAAAGAATCTCTCCATTCCCCCTTTTTGTTATCAGATGTAAACCACGAAATGGATGGCTGGGTGTCCCCGGTACAGCCGGGTCATTGTACCAAGGTACACTGTTTCACGAGAGGGCTTTGTATTTCAACTCTACTTTGTTTTACAACCGATCAGCTTCGCTATTATCCTCGCATTGTCCCCCCCCCCCAATGCATGCTACCTACTGGGTCTCTCCCTCCCTCCCTCCTTCCTTCCCCAACACAAAACCCAGTCAAAACACAGTCCTTAAGAACTTTTCCCTTTTTCTTCTTCTTTTGAAAGGGACTCACAATAGAACGACACACAACGTCCGCCTCCCCGGACAGCATGTCGCGGGTGGGTGACGACGATGTGGGCGTGTGGAGCTTCAAGCAGGTGCACGCGCAGCTGCTGCAGGTGTCGCTCCCGCTGCGCTCCGCAAACCCTGCGACGGTGTTCCTCCTGGCGCTGGCCGTCGGGGTGTGCACGGCGACTGGACTCTTCTCTAGCACATCCGCGCCGCCAGAGGGCTACGCAGCCATGCACACCTCTGTCCCATTGGTCACCGAGACATCGACCCCCGAGACGACAACACAGCACACCGACAACACCACCCTCGCGTTCAGACTGGAGCGCGTCCGAGAAATGATGCAGCACACCTGGGCAGGGTATAAGGAATGCGCCTGGGGCCACGACGAGCTCAGCCCGGTGTCGTGCTCGCACAACGACAAATGGGGTGGGTTTGGCATCACGCTGGTAGACTCGCTGGACACCCTGATTCTGATGGGGATGACCGAGGAGCTTGCGGAGGCACGCCGGTTTGTAGCGGAAATCAATTACGGGGCAAGCGATGCGGGCGCGCTGTCGGTGTTTGAGCTGACCATCCGGCATGTGGGCGGGCTGCTCAGTGCCTACACACTAACTGGCGACAAGCTGTATTTGGACAAAGCCGTCTCTCTCGCAGACCTTTTGCTCCCTGCGTTCAACACCCCCTCTGGTGTTCCCGTCGGAGAGTACAATATGTACACAAAACGCTACAACATTGACCGCGCGAATCCATGCCTTGCCGAAGCGGGGTCATTGCAGATGGAGTTTTCGTACCTCAGTATCATCACGAATAACAGTGTGTATGCGGATACGGCGAATCGATTTTTCGAAACGGTATTCGATATGCAAGAGAGCACCGGGATTGAGCCGATCAAGGATTTGGTACCTCTTCACTTTAATTCATTTTCCGGCGACTTTACGGATGAGCTGATCTCCTTTGGTGGGCAGGGTGACTCCTATTATGAATACCTACTGAAGCTTTGGATTCTGGACGGCAAACGCGACCCATGGTTGCGGAAGATGTACGACCGCAGTGTCGCCGCAATGAAACGGCACCTAATCTTCTACACACGCAACGAAGGGGTGATGTACCTGGCAAATTCGGACCACGGCGAGGCTGGGCACACTATGGAGCATTTAACCTGCTTTGTACCAGGCATGCTTGCCCTCGGTGCGGAAGGACCCGCAGATTTGAATCTAGCGGAACGTCTGGGAGAGACCTGCCACAAGATGTACTCCTCAACCGCATCAGGGCTGGGTGCGGAGATTCTATCCTTCGAACCACATACAGATGAGTTTCTCTCGCAAGATGCGTCATACATTTTACGCCCTGAAACACTCGAAAGCATGTTCCTCCTCTGGAGGAAAACAAAAAATCCGAAGTACCGTGACTGGGCGTGGGATATGTTCTTAGCGATAGAGCGGAACTGCAAGACGACGTACGGCTACTCGGGGGTGACGAATGTTGATATGAGAAGGGGAGGGGCGCTGGACGACCGGATGGAGTCCTTCTTCATTGCGGAGACGATAAAGTACCTTTTCCTCATCTTCTCTGATGACGATGTCCTGGACCTCAATGAATACGTTCTTACGACAGAAGCACACCCCTTCAGGATACAAGAAAACTGAAGAAGTGGTATAGGGTTAGATAATAATTTGGGAAGAAGGGTGGGTTATAGGGGTTAGGGGGAGGGGTAAGCTTGGGGCCTAGGGCATTTGAACTAAAAGGGGTGGGGAGCGATGGGGCAACATAACTTAATATAGTAGATGCATGCATAGGGTGAGGGGGCGTGGTTGGCTACACGACGGGACCCAGTGACAAGTGACAAGTGAAAATGACAAGTGATTTACCTACAGCCAGTGGAAAGTGACTTGTCATGACAAGTGACTTATTTTGTCATATTATGACACTGGGTCCCGTCGTGTAGCAGAGTACATGGTTGGGGTTCACCCAGGTGCACCGGTCATGTAGTAACTGTCAATTCACTTTTAAATTTTTGTAAGACTCATGCATGACAACCGAAGAACACGTCTTTCCTGTTCCAGACGTATTTGCATAGTGCGGAAAAAATAAATTGCGGGGAGGGGGGGATGAATTATTTAACAGGACTAAGAAAGGACCACTTTTTTTTGTCAGATTCCCCCCCTCCATATGGACCGTATTCACTTCAAATGCCATCCCTTTCACCTTCAGGACATAGCCTCCCACTTCCCCCCTTCCACAATGAACGCACTTTCCGGCATTCTAGTGTTTTCCCTGCTGTCTGGAGTGGCTGCGCAGACAGGAACGTTGCTGGAGTTGTATAACAGCCAGAAAACCGCGAACGATGCCCTCTACGCGGCGCAAGTCATGACGACACGCAAGGGTGAGGTCGTGTGGGGTGCCACGGGAGCCTTCGGGGAGCGCGTGAAGAACCCCAGCGACGCGATGCGCATCGACACCCCGGTGCGTGTTTCCAGCGTCGCCGAGCTTCTTGTTGTCGCCACAGCACTGAGCATCTCCCGCATCCGTGAGAACGTCGACTCCCAGGTCCCCTCCTCCTACATGCCGAACGGCTTGGCACTGAAGAACCCTCGCGATGCTAGCAACTCGAAGATCTCCTACGCCATGCTCATGCAACACACGAGCTCCCTCATTGACCGTGCCTCGTATGCAGATGCGTTGGTGCGTCCTACCTGCACGTACTCCACGGGGACGTGCACCGGGGTGTCGACGGACGTCACCTTCGCGTCGTGGGTGGAGACCACCTTCGCAACAGCCGGCGCAACAACGATCAACTCAAACGTCTTCTCCGACGCCACGCCAGGCACCGTACAGTACTCGCATCTCAACACCGCGCTGCTGGCGTACATCGTGCAGGGGCTCATCGCAGACGGTAATGCAACGTTGAGCGTGCCCGGGTCCAGCGTCGGTGCGCTTGTGTACGAACGTATCCTGCAGCCGTCGGGCATGGCCAGCAGCTTCTACTCTGAGCTGCAAGGAACCATCGCACGGACGACAGACGGCGCACTCTCGGCGATGTACAACGCGATCATGTACGAGTACACCTCGACCACAACAGCGACAGTGGTCACCTTTGTGCACCCAAACCGTCCCGCTGACGTGCAGCTCTACTCGACCCCTGGGGACATGCTCAAGCTTGCTGCGCAGATCCTTGACTCCTCCGACACGTATGGAATATATTATAGAGTTTTCCAAAACGCATTCGCGTTAGACTTGCTGGACCCGAGGGGGTCCAGATATGGACCCTCTTTTTAGAGAAAAAAATACAACTGATTGGGGTGTCCTGGGGGGTACCACACTAACACCCACTTTCACATACTTTCACCCCATTACAACACAACACCTTCACCGTGGTTTTCCAAAAAAAAAACCCCTTCTGCAGTACAAAGGCTTCGGCCAACTTTGAGTACAGAACTTTGTTCCGTTTTTGGAGCGAAGTGATTGTCGACACAACAAAAAAAACAACATTTTCAACCACAACAGATGCACCAACACAAACGCCGAAAGTTTGTGCAGTATTGGCAAACTGATGCGCCAGCCCTCCAACGGTGTGTCGACCACCTTCACCACCGGGTCTGGGCGTGCACTGCAGGTTTCTCAAGGGCTTGGTATGGAAACTCCCGTCACCCTGCATCTTTAAAAAAAGGCATTATTGCCTGAAGTACAGAAAATGGGAGTGTCGATGGCGGAGCACAAAAGGGTAAAATGAAAAACATATCGGGTGGGGTCTCTGATCTATCTGTGCGGCGTATATAATTCCCCTAACACTCCACGTGGAAGCGTGCAATGCAACAAACGGTCGAGATCTGATCAAGCGAAACGGATATATTTTCCCCCGATGGCAATTCCTTGTTTCTTTTCCCATGGCTCTCGCCGGGGGGTGATCGGGTTTTAAATCACCCAAAAAAAAAAAAAATATTAAAAAAAAGAGGGGTGATCCGGGTTTCGGATCACCCCTCTAAAAAAAAAAAAAAAAAAATCCCAGGGTTGAACCACGGGAGTACCATGGGGAACTGGGTTGCTGACCGCATCATCCAGACTGTACCTCAATTTTTTTTTTGCCTGCGGCGCCATTTTTCCTTTTTTGCTCCGCAAAAAAGGTTTCGTTGAGTGAGTATGTGATGTAAAAGCTAGCTTTTTACACCGTACCTTAATTTTTTTTTCGCCTGCGGCGCCATTTTGTATTATTTTTTTTTGCTCCGCAAAAAAAGAGCACATACATACAGTTCCCTATGTTCCCAATGTCCCTGGTCAGCAGTGCTGAAAAATTTTTTGGGCATAAAAACAAGCTGACCCCAAACGAGGGGAGAATGCGCCTCGCCTCCCTGCACTGGCAGGGAGTCGCGCGCGCGAAGCGCGCGCGCGACCGCTTTTACGGGGGGAAAGCTCGGGGACCCCAAATCACCCCCCATTTTGGCCAAAAGGGGTGATTGGCGAGAGCCCTGTCTTTCCCCCCCCAAAAAAAAAAAAGACACAGCCCAAAAAAGAACTCTTTAAAAAAAACCCACCCCCGCTCATAACAGGAGTGATGTTCTACAGCTCAGAGCAAATCTGCGCCCTCCTTCTTGAGTCTAAGATTTTCACGAAGTGTCCGCTTCAGACGAGCCACAACGTGTGGGGGTACATGACTGGCGAGACCGGTACTGATTTGACCACCATTTCTGGCATTCTGTGCACCGACGCAACGGGGACGACCAGCACGAACCGCGCAAGCTGCGTCGCCGTCACGCAGGGATACACCCAGGGGACCGCTAATTTGCTGCCTCAGAATGCCTTTGCGATGGCAGCGGGGGCCTTCCAGCTTGCTTTCGGAGAGACCACGGTCACCACTGCGACAACAGACGACAGCACAAACGACCTGTACGGGCTCTGGGTCGGGTTCGGTGTGGTAGGTACCATTGTCTTCGTAGTTGCGGCCTCCTTCTTCACGGAGTTCCTCATCCAGCCCCCACCACCAATCGGACCTGGAGCAGGGTTCCGTCCAGGCCAAAGCGTGCCTGCAATGTAAACAAAAGAATGAAAAAAATGGCGCACCCTCGAATGGGTGAGGAAGGAGAAAAAAAGGGAATTTTTTTTTGTTGAAATAAAAAAAGCAAAATAAAAGAGTTGTCCTAGCTTTAGACATTTGAGGTGCAGAAGTTGAATTAAAAAGGTTTTCAACAACAAAAAAAAAGAAGAAGAAAAAAAAAAATAGATATTGTTCTGCAAAACCCGCAAAACTTCCATTTTTCCATTTTTCCATTTTTTCAACAGAAGAAGAAGGAGGAAGAAATATTACTGGGAGACTGGGAGAGGGGGGCCCTCAGGGGGGGGGAAACCTAGATTTTTTTTTTTGTGCGCTTTTTTGTGTCTGTGTGGGTTACAGTTGACTAAGCACGAGAAGGCTTTCATCTGTACCAACTTTTTTTTAAATATTTTTATTGTGACATTTCACACAGCAACGTCACCCCCCCAACTCCATCTCCTCCCCCAGGCTTACAAAATAGAATGTTGATTTTTTTTTCAAAACAAAGATAAAAATTGGACAGTGGAGATTGCACAACTGTGGCAACACAACCCGAGGCAACTACACTACTCCAAACAATTTATCAAAAAAAAATTCCCCCCTTTCCTTGCCTTTTTACTAGAGCTGCTTTAGTAAGTATTTCAACGTATCAGTTTAATGTCGTTGGAAATACTTACCAAGAGACAAACAAGACATGAAACCAACCCTTTTTTTAAAAAAAAAAACCAACTACCAGTGGCTCTTGCCACAGTCGACAACAAAAAAAAGGGTAAAGCGGGAGTTCTGCACTATGGTGAAGTCCTGTGTGTTGATCGTTTTTTTTTTTCGCTAATTTGCTAAGGAAACGGTGTGTGCTGTGGATAAACCCCCCGCGCCCCGATTTTTCAAAACCACCGTAGCATCCTGGTGCTTTGATTGGCGGTGCTGAAGATCGTGGTGTGATCGACGACAATTTGTAGCGTGGGTCCCCCATATCGACAGCACACCCCATTTTTTTTGGCAATTACTTGTTTTTTTTTAAAACCCAAACCTATAGATTTTTTTGACCCCTCCCCACGAAGGCTGTGAAGGCAATATGACGGCAAGGTAAAACAGGGAACATATTTTCTGTTTGTTTGTTTTTTAGCACGTATACCTTGCCAACGTACGTTAACGTAGCTGGTTTAAAAAACCCCCCAACTCCCCATGCACAATAAAAATAAAAAATTTTAAAAAAAAGAGCACAAAAGCTGCGCGAACAGCAGTGTTTCCGCGACCCAAAAATCGGACGAAGTTCGTCCGGTAGACAGGGCGTTCGCTATCGCCATCGTTTTTTCCTGATCGTGGCGAAATGCCAAAACCCCCGAAATTTTCGTTTTTTTACTAGTGCTTAAAATAGGTCAAAAAAAATTTTCCCGCCGGAGAGAAGTTAGTTCGTGGGGTGAATCCCTGGTACTGAATGGTCAAAAAAAATTTGCGATTTGCGCGTGATCCCTTCCCCAGCACAAGTGATATTACAGCTGAACTTTCCTGATACTAAAACCAGCAAAACGATGGAGAATTTCATCAATCCCCCCTCACTGAGGGTCTCTTTGTGTTGTTTAATCAAGCAGATGTACAAGAGAGAGGCATCTGTCATATGAGACTTCATCCTTATTTTGATTATTTTCAACTCTCTGCCATTGAAGATAGAGTTGACACGAGCAGTGACACCTTCTATAACAGGGGGTACGGTACACCTTCAGCAGACTGCAGGATTGAGGAGCGAGCGGGAGTGCTGGGAAAACTTCCTCTCACGGCAGGCGGGTTTGCGGATGATTTTGAGTACAGTGGACACCCCCTCTGCGACCCCCCCTCCGGGGGGGTCGACAGGGTGGTGGGGAGAAATCTCTCTCTCTTTTCCCCCCCCCCCCCCCCCTTTTTTTTTTATTTATTTATTTATTTATACAGGGTTTCGCCCCGGTGGGGCGAAGCCCTGGGGCGAAATAAAATGTCATTTTTTCAGGAACAGATTTTTTTAACGAAAAAAAATATTTTTCGCCCCGGGGCGAACGCCCTGCCGGTAGAAAAAAAAAAAAAAAACTGCCGGACGAAGTTCGTCCGGACGAAGTTCATCCGGGGAGTGGGAAAAATGGGTGGGGAGAGGGCCCGGGGTACATTGTAAAGTGGACGAGGTGGGGTGCGGCCCCGCAGGGGACGCACCCCACCCCGTATAGAAAAATAAAGGCCTCCCCTCTTTGGCGTCGCGCAGATCTGCGGCCGCACTTATGGTATCCCCCTCTATCATTCCCCTGGCATCCCCTGTCCCCCACCTACCCCACTCCCTACTGAAATCACCAAACAGAAATTTATATTTAACTTTTCAACCATGCCGGCTAAAAAGCCTTCCGCAAAGAAAGGACTCCGCCAGATGACGCTATTTGGCAGTATGAGCGCCCCCCCCCTACTCCTAAGAAGCGCTTCGATTACAGCGCGTGGAGTGGGCAGGTCTGCCTGGAGCAGGCCAAGCTCCGGAGCTTGAAGCTCCCGACCGGGACTAGCTCGTAATGTGAGTTTCTCACCCGTTGTGTCTCACGAAAGACCGTGAGGCGAGACAACTCCGCCGGAGGTCCCCGACCCGGCGCGCGAAGCGCGCCGGGCTCGACCTGTATTGTGTTAAGCACTAGTAAAAAAATTTTTTTTGGGGGGAAAAAAAAACTCGTCCGCCCCCTTCGAAAACACCGGAAGAACGCGGAAACCCTGGCGAACAGAACAAAAAAAAAAAAAAAAGATTTTTCTTTTCTCTGATCAGATCTGATTACGATCCCCGCACATAACACAACAGCTGTTCACCTAGAGTTACCCTTGTGTAGAATATGTTCCTTTGGCTGGCTTGCCGAGCGGTTGTGAACCGCCTCCTTGTTTCTCTTACGGATCACTTACGTCTCACCCTTTGCAGCTCGCACTGAACTGCTTTTTTTAAGGTGACTAAGCACGAGAGGCTTAGGTTCATCTTATAAACTTGTCTTTTTTTTTTAGCACGTTTCAACTGCTCTTTCTTGCGTACAAAACCTTCGAACACCAAAATGACACAGATACACACAAAAAAACTCAAAAGAAAGCTTCAAGATGGGAATTACACAGAGCGCAATCCCGCCCAGAGACGACCAGTACTTCAGCATTATATTCTCATGGCGTTACCTCTATCTGGTGCACACACCACACAACGTTTCGCAAGCCATCCAGAGAAGCTGCGAAGCTGCTGGGTACACAGGTGGATGCTGCACTGACATGGTGAAGCGGAGCAAGGACGGCACCACCCGCATCGCGCTTCGTGGCTTCACTGAGGAATCAAAGTCTGAAGCCGTGCGCGCAAGGTCGCTCCTGGTCCACCTGCTGGAAGACATCCACGCGCAAGGCTACCAGGCAGTGCAGAACACAGACCTTGCGAGGGAGTATCTTAACTCAACGTGGATCTTTCAGAAGATGCAGCCACAGGCAGCTCCCAAGACGCGTGGACTGTTGACTGTGGGGCTGAGCAGCTATGACTCGCTGCACCTGATTGGCTGCCCGCAGGGAACGGACATTGTCGCGGCAGCTGTGCAGCAGGGATACTCTGCAGGTGTGCAGAAGGACCGCGTCGTGCACAGTGTCTGCCGTGAGATGAAGCTGAATGGGTACCCCTGGAGCAACGGGAGCTGCTCTGAGTTGATGGCAGGGCGGAACCTGCTGCTGCGTATCTTTGAGGCGATGGAACGTCAAGGGAAGTCGTTCCTCACAACCTGCAACTTCAAGGGCACGTCGGACAGCCTGTTCTTCACGGACAACCCGCACTGCGACAGACAGGGACGCTTTGCCATGCTCAGTCTGAACTCCACCGACTGTCTGCGTGTGCTGAACTTGGGGACCGAGGAGATGGGCATAATCCGTTCCACCATCAGGTCGTACTGGCCGCGTGGGGTGCAGGCGGAAAGTGCGAAGCCTGGGTACCATGAGTTCAAGCTGAAGGGCACACCTTGGTGGGCAGACGGAACTGACGCTGTTGCATCACGCCTGCTGATGTCGCACCTCTTTGAGGCGATGAAGGCTGTTGGGTGGGAGGTGCACGCTTCATTGGATGTGAGCAGGAAGCTGAACGACAAGTCTGTGATCATTCTCCGCAGCTGCACGCCGTCGCAGGACAAGCACATCTGCATCAGCTTCAACGAAACAGACAAGATCCGTATTCTGAACAGCACTGAGATGGTTGGCCCACTGCGCGACACTATCTCTCAGTGGCACGCTGGAGTAAAGAGGGAACAGGACTACGGTGGCTCCCACGAGTTCAAGCTGAGGGAGTATCCGTGGGGAGGGTTCCAGGACAGAGCTTGCGGGGTTGTGCTGGCGACGGACATCCTGAGAACGATGCACCGCCACGGGTGGAAGCTCCTGTGCTGTGCGGACACATCTGCGAAGATAGCATCGAGCAACGAGTCTTCGTACTCTGTGGACGTGGACTCCTGGTACTTTGCGAAGTTGGACAGCAACGTGATGCCGCCACAGCTGTACCAACAGCCGTCAGCACCACTGCCTCCCCCGACAGGTGGTGTGCACACCTTTTCTGCACCATACGGGCAGCAGGTGTAAGGTGTCAGGTGTCAGGTGTAAGGACCGTTTGTCGTGTTCGTTGGATCAGCAGTCAAGTGGGACACATGGTGAAGGTGTCATCTTCGCTGAACACTCATCTCTAATGTCATTTTTTGAATCCGATTTGCTATTCCCATTCTCCCATTTTTTCCATTTTAATTGCATTACCATGAGGAAGAGAAGACAGATTGTGGTGCTTTCAGAAATCGGTCAACGACCTGTCAATATCGACCCGTCCCGGAGCACCAGATAGTGGACATTTTTTTACCTCATCTGAGCATGGTGTGCCACAGAGTATGCCAACATCAAACTTCCAATTCTGGACACTTCTTCATCTGAAATTAAAAAAAGTTACACAAACTTTTCACTAATTTTAGCTGCATTTTTTTTTTTTTGTTTTTGTGCTTCTCCTCCCCCGCTTTTCTCTCATTTTTTTTTTTAGTTCTCTTTTTCAAAATTTTGAAGTTTTGTTTGTTTTTTTTTTTTTTGAGGTTATTGATCTTAGGAATCACATAATTCCTTCTTGACGCACATGCGAAGAGATCAGATTCTTAGACTGGACCGGCCTTCAGGGCAGACAAACGCGCTAATACGAAGGCAGCGGGAAGGGCACCCAAGGTACAGCACTGCTATATACTACACGCAGTCGCAGACGTCACCCCACGTCTGGATGCGTTGTGTATGATTGTGCAGTTTGCTTGCATATGTCTTGTGAGACAGATGTGCAGGGTTGAACGTGGCGTCGTCATGATAAAAAGTAATGAAGCCATAATAGGACCATGGGTTGAACGTGGCGTCGTCATGATAAAAAGTAATGAAGCCATAATAGGACCATTGAGCAACTCAAAAAAACGCATTGCTGATAGACGTTGCCGCAGTGGTATCCCTCAAGGAAGATGTTTTATTTCATTTCACTGATTGAGATGCGTTTTAACGCATTTCACATGGCTATTTTTGTTCTCTCTTTTTGATGGTCAGTAAGAATGCACGTCACTATCAGAACCACGCTATCCACCTACAAAAAAATATGTTTGGGTACATTTTAGTGCCCTATTTTTTCTTTTCTTCAATGGAACAGAAAGTATATGAAATAATTTTTTGCTGAAGTAACTTCATGTGTCAGTGTCGATCTGCGCAGGGCGTTCGCCCCGGGGCGAAAAATATTTTTTTTCGTTAAAAAAATCTTTTCCTGAAAAAATGACATTTTATTTCGCCCCAGGGCTTCGCCCCACCGGGGCGAAACCCTGTATAAATAAATAAATAAATAAATAAATAAAAAAAGGGGGAAAAAAAAAAAAAAGAGAGAGAGAGAGATTTCTCCCCACCACCCTGTAGACCCCCCCGGAGGGGGGGTCGCAGAGGGGTGCATGTCCACTGTACTCAAAATCATCCGCAAACCCGCCTGCCGTGAGAGGAAGTTTCCCCAGCACTCCCGCTCGCTCCTCAATCCTGCAGTCTGCTGAAGGTGTACCGTACCCCCTGTTATAGAAGGTGTCACTGCTCGTGTCAACTCTACTTTCAACGGCAGAGAGTTGAAAATAATCAAAATAAGGATGAAGTCTCATATGACAGATGCCTCTCTTGTACATCTGTTTGATTAAACAACACAAAGAGACCCTCAGTGAGGGGGGATTGATGAAATTCTCCATCGTTTTGCTGGTTTTAGTATCAGGAAAGTTCAGCTGTAATATCACTTGTGCTGGGGAAGGGATCACGCGCAAATAGCAAATTTTTTTTGACCATTCAGTACCAGGGATTCACCCCACGAACTAACTTCTCTCCGGCGGGAAAATTTTTTTTGACCTATTTTAAGCACTAGTAAAAAAACGAAAATTTCGGGGTTTTTGGCATTTCGCCACGATCAGGAAAAAACGATGGCGATAGCGAACGCCCTGGATCTGCGAGTAAAAAAAAAAATGAAAACAGCGTGTGTTGCGTCTTCATATCGCAGAGGACAAAAAGTAAACTGAAAACAATCCATGAAGTGACAAAAACTGAGGCGGCAGCCACACTGTCCCAGTAGTGGGCAAAAAAGAACAAGAAAAACAATAAAAGCTGAAAATGTTACCAACTACTTTTGACCCACCCCTTCCCAACAGCCCCCCCACTGTTACGATTTTGATGACAACAGAAGCCACTAGTGTCTTCTTTGGATTTACACTCAATCACACAATCACACAAATACACACAAAAAAACTCAGAAAGCTTCGGGATGGGAATTACACAGAGCGCAATCCCGCCCAGAGACGACCAGTACTTCAGCATTATATTCTCATGGCGTTACCTCTATCTGGTGCACACACCACACAACGTTTCGCAAGCCATCCAGAGAAGCTGCGAAGCTGCTGGGTACACAGGTGGATGCTGCACTGACATGGTGAAGCGGAGCAAGGACGGCACCACTCGCATCGCGCTTCGTGGCTTCACTAAGGAATCAAAGTCTGAAGCCGTGCGCACAAGGTCGCTCCTGGTCCACCTGCTGGAAGACATCCACGCGCAAGGCTACCAGGCAGTGCAGAACAGACCTTGCGAGAAAGTATCTTAACTCAACGTGGATCTTTCAGAAGGCACAGCCACAGGCAGCTCCCAAGACGCGTGGACTGTTGACTGTGGGGCTGAGCAGCTACGACTCGCTGCACCTGATTGGCTGCCCGCAGGGAACGGACATTGTCGCGGCAGCTGTGCAGCAGGGATACTCTGCAGGTGTGCAGAAGGACCGCGTCGTGCACAGTGTCTGCCGTGAGATGAAGCTGAATGGGTACCCCTGGAGCAACGGGAGCTGCTCTGAGTTGATGACAGGGCGGAACCTGCTGCTGCGTATCTTTGAGGCGATGGACCGTCAAGGGAAGTCGTTCCTCACAACCTGCAACTTCAAGGGCACGTCGGACAGCCTGTTCTTCACGGACAACCCGCACTGCGACAGACAGGGACGCTTTGCCATGCTCAGTCTGAACTCCACCGACTGTCTGCGTGTGCTGAACTTGGGGACCGAGGAGATGGGCATAATCCGTTCCACCATCAGGTCGTACTGGCCGCGTGGGGTGCAGGCGGAAAGTGCGAAGCCTGGGTACCATGAGTTCAAGCTGAAGGGCACACCTTGGTGGGCAGACGGAACTGACGCTGTTGCATCACGCCTGCTGATGTCGCACCTCTTTGAGGCGATGAAGGCTGTTGGGTGGGAGGTGCACGCTTCAGTGGATGTGAGCAGGAAGCTGAACGACAAGTCTGTGATCGTTCTCCGCAGCTGCACGCCGTCGCAGGACAAGCACATCTGCATCAGCTTCAACGAAATGGACAAGATCCGTATTCTGAACAGCACTGAGATGGTTGGCCCACTGCGCGACACTATCTCTCAGTGGCACGCTGGAGTAAAGAGGGAACAGGACTACGGTGGCTCCCACGAGTTCAAGCTGAGGGAGTATCCGTGGGGAGGGTTCCAGGACAGAGCTTGCGGGGTTGTGCTGGCGACGGACATCCTGAGGACGATGCACCACCACGGGTGGAAGCTCCTGTGCTGTGCGGACACATCTGCGAAGATAGCATCGAGCAACGAGTCTTCGTACTCTGTGGATGTGGACTCCTGGTACTTTGCGAAGTTGGACAGCAACGTGATGCCGCCACAGCTGTACCAACAGCCGTCAGCACCACTGCCTCCCCCGACAGGTGGGGTGCACACCTTTTCTGCACCATACGGGCAGCAGGTGTAAGGTGTCAGGTGTAAGGACCGTTTGTCGTGTTCGTTGGATCAGCAGTCAAGTGGGACACATGGTGAAGGTGTCATCTTCGTTGAACACTCATCTCTAATTTCATTTTTTGAATCCGATTTGCTATTCTCATTCTCCCATTTTTTCCATTTCAATTGCACTACCATGAGGAAGAGAAGAGAGATTGTGGTGCTTTCGGAAATCGGTCAACGACCTGTCAATATCGACCCGTCCCGGAGCACCAGCTAGTGGACATTTTTTTACCATCTGAGCATGGTGTGCCACAGAGTATGCCAACATCCAACTTCCAATTCTGGACACTTCTTCATCTGAAATTAAAAAAAGTTACACAAACTTTTCACTAATTTTAGATGCACTTTTTTTTGTTTTTGTGCCCCGCTTTTCTCTCATTTTTTTAGTTCTCTTTTTCAAAATTTTGAAGTTTTGTTTGTTTTTTTGAGGTTATTGATCTTAGGAATCACATAATTCCTTCTTGACACGCATGCGAAGAGATCAGATTCTTAGACTGGATCGGCCTTCACGGCAGACAAACGCGCTAATACGAAGGCAGCGGGAAGGGCAGCACTGTGCGATATCCTACACGCAGTCGCAGACGTCACCCGCGTTGTGTATGATTGTGCAGTTTGCTTGCATATGTCTTGTGAGACAGATGTGCAGGGTTGAACGTGGCGTCGTCATGATAAAAGTAATGAATCCATAATAGGACCATTGAGCAGCTCAACAAACGCATTGCTGATAGACGTTGCCGCTGTGGTATCCCTGAAGGAAGATGTTTTATTTCATTTCACTGATTGAGATGCGTTTTAACCCATTTCACATGGCTATTTTTTTCTTCTCTCTTCTTGATGGTCAGTAAGAATGCACGTCACTATCAGAACCACGCTATCCACCTACAAAAAATATGTTTGGGTACATTTAGTGCCCTATTTTTTCTTCTCTTCAATGGAACAGAAAGTATATGAAATAATTTTTTGCTGAAGTAACTTCATGTGTCAGTGTCGGTCTGCGAGTCAAATGAAAACGGCGCGTGTTGCGTCTTCATATCGCAGAGGACAAAAAGTAAGCTGAAAACAATCCATGAAGTGACAAAAACTGAGGCGGCGGCCACACTGTCCCAGTAGTGGGCAAAAAAGAACAAGAAAAACAAAAAAGAAAAGTTGAAGATGTTACCAACTACTTTTTACCCTTCCTTCCCAACAGCAGTGTACTGTTACGATTTTTATGAACAGTGCGAAGAAGCCACTATAATCTTCTTGTCTTTACACTCACGCAACTTCCCTGACTCCTGAGCTCTCTCTACAAACCCCTCGCAACACTTTTCAATTCAGATTAAAAATACCCACAAAAATGAGGGTGCAAGAAGCGTTCGTTTTCATGTTAGTCCTTGCGTTGTGTCCACACCACGTTGCGTCACGCAGTGTTGAGGAGAGACTGTCGCGTGGCCTGCAGCGTGTGAAGCAGGTCCTCACCGAGGAACGCAGCCCAGTGCTGCTTGCTGCAGAGACGCAACACCGCTATGCCGATAAGTTCACGGTGGTGGAGTCGATGGCGACGGCGACACTGTCAGCTATGTCGGACACCTTTGCTGCCCTTGGGATGGGTGCTGCGGTGGCGGAGGGACGCACCGGAAGCAGAGTTCTGCTTTTGACGAAAGTGACGACCTGCACTGCAGACGGGTTTGAGCACGTCGACAGGAAGGGCCTCCTCACGACCAGCACGACTGAGGTGAAGACACGCCGGAAGCAGTACCTCTGGAAGAAGACCGAGCAGTTCACGCTGACCCTGCACCATGGGAGCCCAGAGACCACACCCGGCACGGTGCTGGCGGAGGGTGAGCAGGTGAAGGTGCTGCGTACCCGTGCAGACGAGCGTCCCCTTCTGAAGCGGAACGAGGAGAAAACGGATGTGGACATTACGTGGCTTGCGACGCAGCATGCGGCACGGTTTGCTGTGGACCGCACCCGCGATTCGTGCAGGACGCCGACACGGAACAGAGAGGTGCGGACGTTGTCTGCGAACATCGAGCTCTTCATGATCTGGCTGCACGACACGGCGAAGAAGAGCGGCGGGCAGTGTGGCGGGGACGTCTTCCTTCCGGTGCTGCCTCTGATGACGGAGGCCAGCAACACAACAACGTGCTCGCCGCTTGGTGCTGAGGCGTTCGACGCACTGCTTCGCGAGCACAGCGCTGAGGTGGCCGGTGCGCGGAAGTCATGCGCCAAGGACCTTGAGGGGAACACTGCTGTTGCGGACATCCGCCTTCTCGGGACCCACCTGGCCAGCCTCTCTCAAGCCTTCCTGGAGGCGATGAACAGCATGGAGGCACTCCTGCGTGCACAGCTCGTCTCCGCCCTCGGGCACGAGGTGGGCCTGCGTGAGTTCACAACACACATGGCACAGCACCAACGCGAGGTGCTTGCACCAGAGTATCCTCTGAATGGGTTCAGCCACGCTGTGCGCAGGGAAGGCCACGCGCCAGACGGGATGATCGCTGTCACCGTCGACGGCACACCGTTTCAGACAACATCACGGAGGTTGGACAATGTGCACATCCGCTTTGCCTTGAACGCTGCCTCTGACGCAGTGATCACAGGCCCGACACACCTCCACACTGGGGTGCACTACACGAATGGCGATGCAGCAGGTGGTGTGGAGCCCCTTGTGGAATTTGTTGCGACTGCGAGAGAGTTTGCGAGCTACATTCTGCTGATCGGCAAGATTGCGGGCGACCGCTTTACCCCCTCCGCTGCGTTGATTGTGAAGAACAAAGACACACTGCGGATCCTGCTGACAATGGACACAATCCCTCCACCCGCGGTGTTTCGTGAATACGTGTCGTCGCTCAGCCCGGAACAGCAGCGCTTTGCAAAGGAGTACCGCAAGATGCAGCTTGCAGGCTCCCTCTTTGCCGTCTCTGCGGTGCAGGTCAAACCTCTGATGGAAAAGGTGCTGAACCTGCCGCCAAACAGCCTTGCGAAGGAGTTTGAGTTGACCCAACGTCTGATGAAGCTGTTCATTGATTACGACGTTGGGGCTGAGATGCTTGCTTACGACCTCGAGGTGGACGGCGAAGTGAACAGCACACAGGCAAAGGTCTCTATCGTCAAGGACAATGTTAACACGGTCTTTACTTACATCAATGCAGAGAAGAAACGGCTTCGCGGCGAGAGTGGTGTTAAGGGAGGTTTTCGTAAAACGATATTTAAGGTAGTTGTTGTGTACCCGGTGGACGTGCTGTTATGCGATACAGAGGATATAGGTGAAGCAGCGCCTGAGGTGTCAAACAAGGAGGACCTCGCGAGAAACTGCGCCGTTGGTTCCTGCACGGAAGGAAAGCTGTCGGGACGGAGAGACGAGCTGGATGCCGACCTAACGGCGATGGAGAGAATAGCAAAAGGGGAAAATGACGCAACTGAGGAAGGAGGGGAGGCAAAGCGAAAGGTGTCAAAGAACAAGGAGGAGGAACAAAGCGTTGAGGATATGGGCAACAGGCGTCGTGTGATTGGGGAGCTGCCGAACCGTCTGGACGCTGCAATGGATGGTTATGACTTTGAGAAGGCGATGCGACCGACGACCTTGGCATTAGGTGAACGCTGGGAGATGACCAGCAGAGAGTCGCTGGTGGCGCCGTTCGGCACGAAGGGGCTGGATGCAGAAAAGAGGGGGGTGCTGACGATGCGTTCGTTGGGGCTGCTGGATTCGCTGACGAAGAGTGGGGGGCTGCCTATTGAGGACAGCGAGGTGCATGTGGTCGTTCCCGTGACACACCACTTCGCAAGCACGCTCATGAACACCGCAGTTGTGGAGAACCGGAACCCAGTGGAGCTCGTAGAAATCTCAATGCTGCTTGCTGCCTCAGCGCTGTTCGAACAGAACATCACCGCTCTCGTAAGTGATGTTCACAAAAAGAGACTTCAGAACGTTGCTCCGAGGCTTTTTGTGTGAAGTTTTTGAGGGCATCGAAGAAGTGTATATAGGTAGGGGTTGTGTGTGTGCTCGGGAGACAATGTTTGGTGAAAACTCAGTCAGGCTGAGCGAGTTTTACCCCCTTATATTCGCCCCTGGGTTCATCGTGTACTGGTCCTCGAATGCTGTGTGTTAAACGTAGAAGAAGCTGAATTTGTTTAGGACGTCCGTGTATATCCTTAAGAGAAAGGGTGAGGCTTGTTGGTACAGATATGGGACGAGATGTTGTGACTCCCCCACCCCCCCGGCGGATGGGGGAGAGAGAAACACGTGAGAAAAATACTACGACTTCGCTATTTTTTTGTAATTTCGAGAGAGCCAGATGACGTTGTTAACGACGTTGCATGTGGCGTTCAGATGTTGTACGTGAAGTACAGTGCTCTCGAATAATAAGTGTGAACAAAGAAAGAAGCTTTGAACTTTAGCCCCGGGATGTGTCTGTCCCCTTTTTCCCTCTTCCATTTTATGTTGCCATGCAAAAATAAATTGAACACCGTACCCCTGGGCGCGTCCGACAGTTGGTGTCGCCCTAATTGTTCCCTTTTGTATTTATTGTCAACTTACCTTCCTTCACCCCCCCTGTAAGGGCAACCGTAGGTGAAGTAAGGTATAGTATTGAAATCGATGTGGGGGCCTCTCACATACTTTCAATTCTGTGAAATGACAGTATATGAATCTAATTCTATAGGATGGAGTTCCACATCACACCCCGTTCTTTTTCCGATAGCAATTACTTGTTTTTATTGCTTCATTTTATATTTTTGTCCACACATACGATAAAGTGAGAGTTACTCCACTAAATAAATCATGCAAAAATATGGTGAACTCAGCGGTTTTCTCAGAAACAAGTATTAATCGTTTCTTACTTGGGGGGCGTCAAACAAAAACATTTTAAAAACCACCCTTCGCATACCTTGGACCTACCCCATTTTTGCATCGTACGTGCGTCAGTTGGACTGACTGCATCAACAACTAACCTGAAAATGTAGCCTATTGTTTTTGACCCACCCCTTCCCAACAGCAGTGTACGTTATGATTGCGATGACAACAGTGCGAAGCAACCACAAGTAGCTTCTTTTGTCTGACACTCGTGCAACTTCCCTGACTCCCGAGCTCTCTCCACAAACCCTTCAAAACACTTTTCAATTCAGATTAAAATACCAAAAATAAAATAAAATAAAATGAGGGTGCAAGAAGCGTTCGTTTTCATGTTAGTCCTTGCGTTGTGTCCACACCACGTTGCGTCACGCAGTGTTGAGGAGAGACTGTCGCGTGGCCTGCAGCGTGTGAAGCAGGTCCTCACCGAGGAACGCAGCCCAGTGCTGCTTGCTGCAGAGACGCAACACCGCTATGCCGATAAGTTCACGGTGGTGGAGTCGATGGCGACGGCGACACTGTCAGCTATGTCGGACACCTTTGCTGCCCTTGGGATGGGTGCTGCGGTGGCGGAGGGACGCACCGGAAGCAGAGTTCTGCTTTTGACGAAAGTGACGACCTGCACTGCAGACGGGTTTGAGCACGTCGACGGCGACTCTGTGATCCGCACGGAGAAGGGCCTCCTCACGACCAGCACGACTGAGGTGAAGACACGCCGGAAGCAGTACCTCTGGAAGAAGACCGAGCAGTTCACGCTGACCCTGCACCATGGGAGCCCAGAGACCACACCCGGCACGGTGCTGGCGGAGGGTGAGCAGGTGAAGGTGCTGCGTACCCGTGCAGACGAGCGTCCCCTTCTGAAGCGGAACGAGGAGAAAACGGATGTGGACATTACGTGGCTTGCGACGCAGCATGCGGCACGGTTTGCTGTGGACCGCACCCGCGATTCGTGCAGGACGCCGACACGGAACAGAGAGGTGCGGACGTTGTCTGCGAACATCGAGCTCTTCATGATCTGGCTGCACGACACGGCGAAGAAGAGCGGCGGGCAGTGTGGCGGGGACGTCTTCCTTCCGGTGCTGCCTCTGATGACGGAGGCCAGCAACACAACAACGTGCTCGCCGCTTGGTGCTGAGGCATTCGACGCACTGCTTCGCGAGCACAGCGCTGAGGTGGCCGGTGCGCGGAAGTCATGCGCCAAGGACCTTGAGGGGAACACTGCTGTTGCGGACATCCGCCTTCTCGGGACCCACCTGGCCAGCCTCTCTCAAGCCTTCCTGGAGGCGATGAACAGCATGGAGGCACTCCTGCGTGCACAGCTCGTCTCCGCCCTCGGGCACGAGGTGGGCCTGCGTGAGTTCACAACACACATGGCACAGCACCAACGCGAGGTGCTTGCACCAGAGTATCCTCTGAATGGGTTCAGCCACGCTGTGCGAAGGGAAGGCCACGCGCCAGACGGGATGATCGCTGTCACCGTCGACGGCACACCGTTTCAGACAACATCACGGAGGTTGGACAATGTGCACATCCGCTTTGCCTTGAACGCTGCCTCTGACGCAGTGATCACAGGCCCGACACACCTCCACACTGGGGTGCACTACACGAATGGCGATGCAGCAGGTGGTGTGGAGCCCCTTGTGGAATTTGTTGCGACTGCGAGAGAGTTTGCGAGCTACATTCTGCTGATCGGCAAGATTGCGGGCGACCGCTTTACCCCCTCCGCTGCGCTGATTGTGAAGAACAAAGACACACTGCGGATCCTGCTGACAATGGACACAATCCCTCCACCCGCGGTGTTTCGTGAATACGTGTCGTCGCTCAGCCCGGAACAGCAGCGCTTTGCAAAGGAGTACCGCAAGATGCAGCTTGCAGGCTCCCTCTTTGCGGTCTCTGCGGTGCAGGTCAAACCTCTGATGGAAAAGGTGCTGAACCTGCCGCCAAACAGCCTTGCGAAGGAGTTTGAGTTGACCCAACGTCTGATGAAGCTGTTCATTGATTACGACGTTGGGGCTGAGATGCTTGCTTACGACCTCGAGGTGGACGGCGAAGTGAACAGCACACAGGCAAAGGTCTCTATCGTCAAGGACAATGTTAACACGGTCTTTACTTACATCAATGCAGAGAGGAAGGAACTTCACGAGGAGGCTGCCGCTGGCAGGGCAGATGCGCAGGCACACGTCGTGCCACATGCCGCCCCAACTCCTGCTTGGCGTACTAAGGGTAAGAAGAGGTCTCGTAGCATTGAGAGGGACCTGGTGGATGAATCGGTACAGGAACATATGCTGTTTAGCGCTAGCGCGGAAGCACGGCCGAGGGAAAGGGAAGTGATGGAAGAATCGGTGCAGGACGATATGATGGATACACAAGAAAGAGCTGAAACGAAGCCGAAGGTGTCAAAGAAAGAGGAAAAAAGCGTTGAGGAGCTGGGCAACTCGCGTGGTGTGATTGGGGAGCTGCCGAACCGTCTGGACGCTGCAATGGATGGTTATGACTTTGAGAAGGCGATGCGACCGACGACCTTGGCATTAGGTGAACGCTGGGAGATGACCAGCAGAGAGTCGCTGGTGGCGCCGTTCGGCACGAAGGGGCTGGATGCAGAAAAGAGGGGGGTGCTGACGATGCGTTCGTTGGGGCTGCTGGATTCGCTGACGAAGAGTGGGGGGCTGCCTATTGAGGACAGCGAGGTGCATGTGGTCGTTCCCGTGACACACCACTTCGCAAGCACGCTCATGAACACCGCAGTTGTGGAGAACCGGAACCCAGTGGAGCTCGTAGAAATCTCAATGCTGCTTGCTGCCTCAGCGCTGTTCGAACAGAACATCACCGCTCTCGTAAGTGATGTGCACAAAGAGAGACTTCAGAACGTTGCCCCGAGGATTTTTGTGTGAAAATAACAAGATTTTTTGGATGAATCAAACAAGGGTTAATAGATGAACGGCGGGGTGGGGGGTACATGCTTGACAGATTGGTTGGTCATTTGTCAAACAATGAATACTTTTTTTTTTGTGATTTCATCAGAATGGCTTGCATCGTACAGTGGGTCAGTCGGAGGTGCCTGCATTAGTAACTTCACTTTATTTTTTTGTTGTTGACGAGAGCATGTAACATGGCGTTCCTTGAACGCTGCTTAACGTAGGAAAGAACATGAATTTTGTATTTTGTGTTGCTATATAATAGTACCACCCGAGAATGGGGGAGAGAGAAATACGGGATAAATAAAATGAACTCCCAACTTCGGTTTTTTTTTTTGTAATTTCGAGAGAGCCAGATGACGTTGTTAACGACGTTGCATGTGGCGTTCAGATGTTGTACGTGAAGTACAGTGCTTTCGAATAATAAGTGTGAACAAAGAAAAAGTGTGAACTTTGGTTGTTGTCTGTCCCCCTTTTTTCGACTTCCATTTTTTAAATGCGGAAGTAGCGGAAATATTTAAATTATTTTGATTTCCCACCCCCTTTTGTTGTAACTAACAATACTCTGTTATCTGACGGTCCACTGCGATCGTTTCCCCCTTTTCTTAGAAACAAGTATTAATCGTTTCTTTCTTGAGAGCTGTCTGAGGCATCTTTCAAGTTGCACCCTTTACTGTTTGATGGTTTGCTATAATGTGGTAAAGTGTTTTGCCTTGCTTTTATTTGAATATCTATACCAACAACAAAAGAGAAAAAGAAGCCACGCAAGGACAACAGTAAATACTCTAATCGAGAAACAAATATGAGATTTACGATACTAACCCACCCCTTTCGCACTTCCTCTCGGATTTCAAGTCTACAGGCACCGCAAATCAAAAATAAAGATAGCACAACAAACCTTGACAAAGCACTTTTAAGATTTAAAACATTTTCCAACTCCCCTTTCACAGAGCTTGGAACCTACCCCATTTTTTTTGTTAAATCACTACAATGAAATGCAATACAAAACAAATAGAGTGGCAAAAACAAAAACAAAAACAAACAAACGTTCATACATTTTTTTGCATGGTACGTAGGTCAGTTAGACTGACTGCATCAACAAACCAACCATTTTATTTTGTTTGTTTTAATTTTTTTTTTCCTCGTAAAAAGAGAACAAACGAGGAGTTCTAGCCCTTTTTGTTTGTAATTGGTGGTATTTTTTGATGACCTACCAAAGGTCATCTAAACCGTTATTCTTTTTTTCTTTCTCTCTCTTTTTTTGTTTGGTTTTCAGACGCACCAAAAATTAAAAAAAAGAGAACGACTGCACCACAACCTATTCTCTTCTCTACTCTTTTTTTGATGCTGTGCGATAACGAATATAATAAGGTGACTAAGCACGAGAGGCTTAGGATCATCTTATAAACTTTTCTTTTTTCACTTCATTTTAGTCTACATCATGCAAACTCAGCATATGACCCTTGACTACCCAAATAAGGGAACACATCGCACGCACACACCTCGCCTATCTGATACACACTTTCTTGAGTGTTGTGGACTACTTCGTGTAGTCATCCCCGTTGTGGCTGTTGGACAGCAGATCGTAAGGGGAAACCTTCACCGTGTCCCCTCTCCCCAAATACCATGGTTGGGGTGGCGACAAGGGGGGTCGGAACTAAGCAGTCACGAAAAATCACGAAAAATCACAAAGAATCATTTTTCTTCTTTGTGATTCTTTGCGACAGGTCGTGATTTTTTGTGACCTTTTTGCGATTTTTTGTGATTTTTTGCGATTTTTTGTGATTTTTTGTGATGTTTTGTGATCTTTTGTGATCTTTTGTGATTTTTTGTGATCGGCATATTTTGAGATGAGCTTTTTTTTGTCCCACTCTGGCACTGTGTATGCTGTGTATACCGTGAAAACTGTGTATACTGTGGAAATTGACCAAAAACGAGAACTTGTCCATTTCGGCAAATTGACCCCACCACTGGCCAGACGGATTCCGGAAATGCAAATGCCGATGTTTAAAAATTTCACCAATGAAAACAAAACAAAAATTTCCAACAACAAACAACACATGAATGCCCCCCAAAACGGCATGACATCTGGTAGAAACAGGGTAGGGAATCGGTTATGCAGCCACGCCGAAAAAGTTCAATTTTAAGCGAAACTTACACGCAGAACTGAGAACAACTGAGCACAACTGAACACAATTCCACCACAATTACAGCACAATTGCAGCAGCCCAAAACGGTACACTTTTGTGATTTTTTGTGATTTTTCGTGATTTTTTGTGAATTTTTGTGATTTTTTGTGATCGAGAGAATTTGAAAATATTTTTTGTGAATATTTTTTTCCACACCCCCCCTGTCGCCACCCCAATGGTTGTGGATGTAACCCTCTAGGTAAGGTAGGAACTACACACCACCTCAAAACAACACACACAAAACCTCAGCTATCCCCACCCAACACAACACACTTTAGCAAAAAATGGGTCACCGTGACATCTGGAACTCGCACCCCAAGACCGAGCAGGGAGGCCGTAAGTATGTTTTTTGTGAAGAATTCTATGGTGTACAATTTTATGATATCCCACACAAAAACACTCCCATAAGCGAGTGGTCTCTTTGCATAAACTCAGCCACGCCCTCAGATATATTTTTTCAGCTCATTTTTCTTAGGCGTGCTATGGCCTCGCTGCATTGTGTGGGATATTCATCACCTCTTGGGACGTATTTCTTCCGTCTTTGGTGTGACTGAAGGGGAGGTGAAAAAATTGCGATAAAGTGTGATAAAGTGCTATTTTGTGCTATTTTTGTCGTCGGCCACACCAGTATTTAGACCTACCGTAATCGTAAAAAATGTTCGACCGTAAAAATTTTTAAAAAGGTCGAACTTCCAAATAAAATCCTGAAAAGGTCGAACATTATTACGGTCGATAATTTAATACGGTACTCTAAATTAATGTGTGATAACGTGCTATTTTTGGGGTCGTCTCGGCCAGACATGAACACCACAACACTTAACCCCACACACAGGTGCCGTATCTCCGGCAGCACCCACGCTCTGATCCGCAAGTACGGACTCAACATCGACCGTCAGTCCTTCCGCGAAAACGCTGAGATGCTCGGATGGAGGAAGTTCTCATAAGCGCCGGGTCGCTTTTTTTGGCATCATTTTAATGCCATAACGAAGTAAACCCGTTTTTTTTTTTTTGCGGCCGACATAAAATAAAAAACACTCTGATCAACGGTTGCATGGCACAAAAAGAAAAGGGGGATAGCAAAACGCATTCGATTACCCCGCTCTTAAGATGCACAGATTGCGTGCATGTTGTGTGGGGGAATGGCTAAAGGTGGTGGTAGCTTTGTTTATCTTTTTTATTTATTGAAACGTTTCAGACTTCACTCAGCCAGGGGAAGGGGAAGAGTGGAGAAGGTGTGTTGGTTGCAGAAATAGAATTGCAGCAACTTCGAATCGAAAAATTTTATTTTAAAAAACCCGAGAAAAATAAAACAGGATTTTTTTTTCTTGGGAAGACGGGGGCGGGAGTAAAAAAATTTTGTCCATCATTTAAATAAAATAGTCAACTACTTTTTTCTCTTTTCTCTTCCCTCCCCCCTCCCCTCCCCACTTTACCCCAATTCTCCAAAAAAAATCACATCAGAAGAAGAAAAACAAATCTTGCGCTTCGCAAGGTTTTTGTTTATTTATTTTTTCTTCTCCCCCCCTTTTCCCCCCCTCCCCTCCTCCTCTCCTCCTTTTCCCGCATTTTATAAACAATGACGGAATTAGAACCGAGAATGGAGAATACCATCGAGTCTTGGGCACATGACGAAGACAGCTTCGCAGGACCTGCGTACGAAGACCCACCTCAGCCCCCACCGCAGAACACTAACCCGAACACCGATCTCACCCCTCTTCCGACCAAGGCCCCTGTCCACCCTTATGCCGATCCGAAGCAACAGCCGCCACATGCTACTCCACCAAGCCCTGTCTGGAATTGGGGAACAACCTGGGGGAAGGGAACAAAGGGGGGCGCTGACGAAGAAAAAAACCCCAACTGGCGTGGCTTCAACGCAACGTCCGGGAAAGGGAAGGGGTACAAAAGCAGCGCACCGTACCCTACCTACCCAAGCAACACCACTACCGGCACAACCATCCGCGCTGCCCCCTCTGGCCCACCTCACCCCTCCCAACGTAACCTTCCCCGCAATGGAGGGAAGAAAGGGGCTCCGCTTGCCGCCGCCTTTGCCGTTCCCTTTGCATCAGCTCATGCAGATTGGGACTACCGCAGGTTGACGCAGGAGGAGATGCTCAACAAAGTCTCCCCGAACCTCGATAGAGGGGGGTACCCAAGCTCCCGCGGCGGGGGCCCGGTGCATGCGCCAGAGAGGAGTGGGGTGGGGTACCAGTATGAGGAGGCGGGAGGACCGGTGGTGCAGATGCAGCAGCAGCAGCAGCAGCAACAGCAACAGCCGCGTGCAATGGAGCCAGTGGTGTCTCCAGTGCGTCCGTACGTTCCGTCACCGCATGCAGCGCCGTGGGTGCCGATGGACATCAAAGGTGGTGCAGCAGCAGATGCAGGGAATGGTGCGCCAAGTGAGAAGGTGGAAGTGTTTGATGGGCAGAGGGGAGGGGGAGGGGGAGGGGTGCCTGCACGGTACGACCCGCCGATTGGGATGCCGATTATCCGGAATGGTGTGTTCTCTAAGAGAGTCTTCTTTTTTTTAGCATTGACAAAAAAATGATGCTTTTAAAGTGTGGATGCATCAATGCAAAGAACGATCAAAAAGGAAGAGACACAAAGCATGCTTTATTTTTCTTTGTGCTTTTCTCGAATGAAACGTACGGTACATTAGTTTCTTTACCTTCTTCTCGGAAGTCTCTATCTTTCTATTGATTCTCCCCTACACCCCCTTTTTTATTCACAAACAGGAAACGGAGGCAACAGCCCGCAGCAGCGAGCCCTGCCGCCTACGGCAGTGCAGCACAGAGGGGCTCCTCCTGCATCGCAGGCGACAGCGTTCCCTGCACGCCAGCAGCAGGGGATGGCCACTGCTTGGGGGGCGGGTAGCAACGGCAACAACAACAACAACAACAAGCCCAACAACGGAAGCTTCGGCGCACGCCCACCAGCGGGCACACCCTCACACCCCACCAACGGTAACGGTAACGGGAACAGCAACGGCAACGGACACACAACCCCTGCTCCCTCCCCCACCACACCCGCAATGACCAGCCCCACGCTCTCAGACGCTGCAAGACACGAGGCCACACCGACAGCACCGAAGGAGACAGTCAGAGCGGTATGGAATCAATGGGAACACAAAACCAACACACAAAGTGGGCGAAATTCAGTGGTTAAAATAGCCCCCCCTGAGGCGTTTCCCTCACATAAAAAAAACGGATTTTGAAGAGAAAAAAAAAACACAACAAAACAACCCACAGCCCCCGCCGCTGTCTTCTGCTAGTCTGCCTGAGTGTCTGCCCGAGAACACAAGCTGGGCGGATGTGGACGACGAGGACGACTACCTTAACAGGATGCCTGACGAAATCAATACGTATGCTGTAGCACGTAAGGGGGCTGGCTCCCAGCCTGTAATGAAGACAACTTTAGAGGCTGGTCGTCTATCCTGGTCTATGGGGTCACTTTATTTTTTACATCTTCTGTTGTTGGCCGCAGGGTACGCTTTCATCCAGCTGGCATCGTACAGTGGGTCAGCGGGAGGTCCCTGCATTAATAACCTTTTTTTGGGGGGACGTGCAATATACAAGCAAAGTTTCTGTCGCGATGAAGTGGATAAGTATCCCTCACCGGTTCTTTTTACCCCCTAGCAACCCAGTGTGGATGCTTCTACTATGCAACACGAAACTTTACGAAGAGACACAAGCAACTTTTTATACACATAGCATTTGGTTCCTCAGATAACACCCTCCTCCTCTTCACTCCTCCTCCTCTTCACTCCTCCTCACCTCTAACAGCGTGTCGCGGGAGGACTCCAAGCAGAGCAGCTTAGGCGAGAAGTCACGCAGCTTCTCGGACGACAAGGAGAGCTCCTCAAACAGCCTCGAGGCTGAGACTAAGTATGTATACTGCATTCGTATTAGAGGCTTTTTTGTATTTTCGGGGACATGATGTGTGATCTGGGTGAGGAAGCGTTCCAACTTTTCAATATCTCACCCATTTTTTTCTATTCGCGATTTTTTCCCCGCCCCCGTTTTTAGAATTCACAAAGTGTGTACATTAAGATTTTGAAGCAAGTCAACCTTTTTGTCTACTCTCCCTTCCCCACAGAACATGGGCGAAGCGTACCCCCACCAAGACGAACGACGCTGTGGCTGACCTTCGCGCCAAGATGGCGGCGAAGCGTGAGCAGTCCTCCCCTGTCGCACCTGCCAGCACGGAGGAGCCTGCCAGCACCACCCCCGCACCCATCCGCGTTGCAGGCCTGCGTGGACAGGAGGTGAAGAGGCTGCCAGGGCAGGCAACAGGCGGCACGCTGCTGTTTGAGGGGCTGACGGACTGCAGGATCGTGATAGCGGACGCATTGGAGGAGGTGAGTCTTGTGCAGTGTGTGCGGTGTGTGGTGTTCCTCGGGCCGACGCGTGGTGCGGTGCTGCTCAAGCGTTGTGAGGACACCGCGGTCAGCTGTATCTCCGGGAGGCTCTCAATTGAGGACTCCACGCATGTGACGGTGTCGTGCTTCGTAGCGTCGCCTCCGGTTCTCAACAACGTCCGTGATGTCGAGCTTGCGCCGCACCACACAGCCTGTCCGCTGCTAGGTGATCTCATGACCCGTTCCACGCTCGATGCTTCGTGGCCGAACAAATTTGACGTTCCGGTCAGTGAGTCAGAGAGGGACCCTCCCACAGGGTTCACCATTGTGCAGGTATGTGCTTTGTTTTTGTTTTTTTGGTTGTTTTGAGCACAGCGTGGGAATGCAGTCGATTTCTTTTTATTACGTTGTTGAAAAGGCGTAGGCTAAGATAGGCTGATAAAAGCTTTCAATCCAACACAACTGATGCTGCGCGGGACTAACGGCTGTTGAACAAAAGAGATTTTAATAAACTCTCGTCTAGTGGAGCACACTCTTGGGTGGCTACACTAATACAACCAAGTTTCCAAACTCTCACTTTTCTTTCTCCCCTTGCATCAAATTCAATCGGTTTTCCTTTTTCTTATTTTTCGCTATAAAACAGGAGCCCCGCCAGCGTGTACCCGACGTTGAAGAGAGCAATCTGCCAAGCCCCACTACACTCGGGATGATCCTGCAGCATCCAGCAGCGCTTGAGGCATGATTCCATGGGTCCTGCCAGTAACCACCCTGTGTGTCGTGGAACTGTGAAGTTTCTATTTTTAAAAAAAGACAGGTGTACTCTTGTTGCACTCTTTGAGTCGTGGATGTGTTTTTTTTGAGGCAAAAAAGCCAAAAAAAACGAAATCCACATTTTTTTTTGTACCTATTTTCCCCCTAATATAATTGTATATGTCTCGTTAGCAAGACCAAAACCCCCCTAGTTTCGAGTGCAAACGTTTCCCTATGTATTGCACGGAAAACAATATGACACCAGGTGCAGGGTGGTTCCGTGCATATCATAGAACCTGGCACCTTTTGTGTGTCTCCCAAAAACCAAAAAAAGTTTTGAAGGAAAAAAAATAAAAAGGCACTCCAAAAAAAGGCATACTGTCACGAGAGGGCTGTTGTATTTCATGTCACATTTTTTTTTCCTATTTTTGTTGTTTATTGAAGTGCGAGAAGCTCCTAGCTGTATCGCATTAAGACCATCATTTAAGCTGACAATGAGAGTCTTAGGTGAAACTTCCAAACTTTTTTTTTAAAAAATAATATTATGGTGATCACGAGAGGCACATTCATCTTCCGAACGTTTCTTCATTCTTTTCTTTTCTTTTTTTTTTTTTCTAATTTATTTACAGTCCAAGAAACGGAGGGTAAAAAAAACTAAAAAACCTTTTTTTTTGGGATTTTTAAACCCGAATGGTGTTACCGATCTGCTGTCGGGGACATGTCAACGACATGTCAAGGACATGTCAATATAGGGGGGGTGTGTCATTTTCCCCTGTAAACCTTGTGTCAAGGACATGTCAATATGGGCCCTTTCGGGAACACCACCGAAGGAAGGTTTTTTTTTTTAAACCCACCCTCCGTTTTTTTTCTTGGAGCACTGTTTACAAAAGAGAAAGCACTCGAATTTACCCTTACCTGAGTATTTTTTTTTAAAGAGAAACTCTAAGAAGCCTTCAAGGGGAACCTTTTGTTGATCCCTAACCTATACCACTGTACTTTTTTCAATTTCATTGAAATGTGTGTATGGTATAATACCCAGAATTAAGAGAAATTGTGTGTGTGCCTAACATCATTTTTGTGTGTTTTGAAAAAGCAAAAAATGTCGGTGTTTTCTTTTGCACACATTTTACTAGCCTTGTGTACACAAAAATATTTTATTGAGATTTGGTGTGTATGAACGTTGGAGGGGGACGCCTTTGTAATTCATCCATTACAAAGGGTGTCGGTGTGGCTCTGACGACCCCAAAAATAGCAGAAACGTAACAAAACTGAGGCCTTCACTTTGCTTGAATTAATTGAACGCTACAATGACCCAGATCATACCAGACAATGCACAACTGAAAACCAATTCAGTGCGCACACTTCACTACAGCAGATTATAGCAGAAAATAGCCCAAAAAACAGCACCCCCCCTTCAACACCAACAAATTCTTCTAAAATAAAGGGTCAAAACAACAATCATCCTGACCAACCGGGTTCTCTGCTGATTTGGTTGTAAATAAAAAAAAAGCGGACCTTGCGAGCTTTTTATATTCCAAAACACAACTAAGAAGCAGGACGCTTTTTTTGTTGGTCGCTCTCCGTTTTCTCAGAAGAAAACCGTTTTTTTTTTAAATACCATTTTTTAGATGTGTACACGGGAGGTACATACATATTTGCAAAGTTTCCTTTTCTATTCTGTTTCTGGGTGTGTATGAATAGGGGGGCATACAAAGTGTGCAGAAGAGGCGAAGAAGGACGCAAGAAGTGCGTACTTCGCTCACCCTTCCTTCACCCGATGTTCTTCTTTTTTTTTGTCGCCCACGTAATGTGAGGTGACGTTGGTGTCCAAAAGAAACAACTTGTAATTAATCGTCTCGCCTGCTTCAGGGAAAAAAAGACAGATGGACTGACAAGGTTTTACGAATTGCCTGCAGAGTGAAATGTCATCAAAAGGAAAAAAAAGGAAAAGAAAAAAAGTGGCAAAACTCTCTCGCATACAAACGTTTTTTTAACCCCCCTCTTTTTGTATCGATGTGTGTGCACGAGAAGCACTTTCATCTTCAAAAAATAAATTTTAAAATATCCCCCCCCCCCCTGAGGGCCCCCCCCTCCCTTCCCATCCTCACCACGCTGGATGATAGGGTGATTTGGTAGATTTACATGATAGGTCACATGATAGAATTTTATCATGTGAACCGGTAAATCCCATCATGTGAACCATCATGTGAACCGGGAAATCTAACATGTGAACTATCATGTGAAGTGGGAAAACTATCATGTAAACTATCATGTGAACCGGGAAATCTAACATGTGAACTATCATGTGAAGTCGGAAATCTAACAAGTAAAGTATCATGTGAGCCAGTGAATCCTATCATGTGCCCTATCATGTACCCTATCATGTACCCTATCATGTGCCCTATCATGTGAACCAGTGAATCCTATCATGTGCCCTATCATGTGATCCTATCATGTGATCCTATCATGTGACCCTATCATGTGACCCTATCATGTGCCCTATCATGTGAACCTAGTGCCTCCCAGGGAAAGGGACTCTCGAATTTTTTTTTTTTGCCCCAAAATAGGGCTAATTTTGACGAATTGAGGCCATTTAAAGCAAAATTTGGCACTTTTGAGCATCTAGGGGGGTCTAAAACGTGGTTTTGAGTTTCCAAAAAAAAAAAAAAAAATCCCCTAAATACAATACGGTTGTGCAGTCCCACGTCGCATTCCCACCTGTGTGGGTCAGCATGTATGGACACCTTGTCAAAAAATCGAATGGGGGGAAGATTAAAAACTCTTGATAAGCAGAGCTCGGTTTGTTGTTAAAGACATCTTCTACCATGCATTGAGGAGGGTAAGACAGTGTTCGCAGTTTCTACTTGATAGCATTACAACATTTAACTTCTCCACGGGGGTCTTGGGCCGTTCACTCGGTTATACCTTGACTACCGGAAGATATTCTTGAGGCCTTTTTGGTCTCTAGAATATCCGGTCTTCCCGAACGGAGGCACACTTTGTGTGTTACTACGACCTGGCAATTTCCAGCAGTAGGTTAAGTAATCTTTCTTGTAAATTGTTGGATCATTATCTCCTCAGTGTATGGTGGATGACTTATTTGACAACAAACCGATGTGTTTGTCAAGTGGACTGCCTGGTCACTTTTCAGTGCTGGTGGTAATTTTTGCGGTGAACTTGATATGATGTACCCTATCATGTGCCCTATCATGTGGCCATAGGGCACATGATAGGGCACATGATAGGGCACATGATAGGGCACATGATAGGGCACATGATAGGGCACATGATAGGGCACATGATAGGGCACATGATAGGGTACATGATAGGGTACATGATAGGGCACATGATAGGATTCCCCGGTTCACATGATAGGATTGATAGGGTCACATGATAGGGCACATGTTAGGGTACATGATAGGGTACATGATAGGGTACATGATAGGGCACATGATAGGGCACATGATAGGTCACATGATAGGGTACATGTTAGGGTACATGATAGGGCACATGTTAGGATCCTAACATGTGCCCTATCATGTCACCCTATCATGTGACCCCTATCATCCAGCGTGGTGCTGCTATCGAACGTTTCGTTCCAAAACAAAATAAAACAAAATTTTATTGTAATGTGGAAGGCTCGGGTGTCAATTAACAAAATAAAAGTCTTTCGGGTTGATGTCGTTGTGTACAGAACCCGGACGGGGGTGATTGTCGATTCAAAGAGAAAAAAAATAATAATAAAAAAAGCTGACTTTTTCTCATTACTTCGGGTGGTTAAAGATTAGAGCCGTCGTTCTCTTCTTCTTTCCCACTCCCTAATCTGCACTTTCAACTTCTCTTTTTTTCCCTCTGAGGTGTGGCGCCTGCGTCGAGGCGTGCGCCTTCACAAACTTCCATTTTTTTAATAGATATTTTGTGCACGAGAGGCACATTCGTCTCGCAATTTGAAAACCCCTTTCTCAGAACCGTTCTTCGTTTTTGGAAAACAAAACAAAGCAAACAAAAAAATACAAATAACAAAAAACAAAACCAGATGTGGAGCAGGCCTGGTTATAAACCTGTGGGTTTTGAAACACCACTCCTGCAGAATGTGTAGTGTGCCCCACACCCCACACCCCCCCCCCTCTTTCTTCTCAGATTATCTGGGCAGTTTACCTAGCCCTTCTGGTGACATTCAAAAATACAACACAGAGCGGAGTCATCACATCCCGCATAAGACCTCTTATAGGGGCATAATTGTATACAAGCAAAACAACATTTTTTTTTCCCCCTGTCAAACTACCCCTCTTTTTTACTCTCCAACGTTGTGTTTTTTTATCTCTTTTTTTTTACTCAAAGCGTGCCTGCTGATTTGTAGGTGAACCTAAGCTAAGCAACGAGAGGCTTCAGTTCATCTCATAAATTTTTTTTTTGGAAAAATCTTTTCTTTTTACGTTACTTTTGTGTAGCGGAAAAAGTCTCAACGTCGTTCACCTCACCCCAACCGTGCTCCGCAACGCCACCCAAGAGAGAGAATGTGTGTGGAAGCGCCAACGCATCAAACAACTACAAGAAGGCGGGAGTGAGGGAACGACTCCGGAGGAACAGAGCAACGTGCGGTTGCCCTGGAAGCTCCAAGAATAAAAAAAAATGGGCGGGCTCAAAAAAGAGGAAGTTGTTGGGCTTCCTCAAACGCGAGCGGAAAGTGTCCACGTCGTTTCACTCACCTAACCGTGCTTCGAAACACGACCACCCTATAGGTGTGTGATTAGTGCGTGGAAGCGTCAACGCAACACAAAATTCTTTTTGAATAGTGTGTGCCCTTGAGCCCTTGAGCCCTTGAGCCCTTGAGCCCTTGAGCCCTTGAGCCCTTGAGCCCTTGAGCCCTTGAGCCCTTGAGCCCTTGAGCCCTTGAGCCCTTGAGCCCTTGAGCCCTGGATCCCATTTTCGGATCCCATTTTCATTCCAAGCTGTTCTCTCGTATTTTTCTATACTTGCTATTCTCTCCTTTTTTTGAAGGTGTGGAGGATAAAATCCAAGAAAAACATAAATTTCTCTCTTTTTTCCATGTGTAGTGACTCAGGAATACAAACGTTTTGAGGAACACAGAGCTTTCTATCCTATTGTGCAAATGCAGGACAGTGTTATATTATTAGGAAACCTTAAGAGCCACTTATATCTCTTAAGTTTTTTCTTCTGTTGTCGATTTCTTTTTTGTTTTTGTTTTTGTTTTTAAAAGGACACAGCCTACCATGTAAAGGAAAAACAAAAGGTTCCAGATGTCACCCAATACCGCAAAAATAAGTAAAATTTCAAAAATACCACCACGTTTATTCAGTAAAAAAAGCAAGACAAAAGCAGTATTTCTCAAAAAAAAAAAGTAAAAAAAAAAAGTAAAAAGTGGAACCCATCCTTGGGTAATCCCATAAAATACAAAAACCAAGCAGGCATTATGCTAACTCGGCCGGGTTCCTAAATGGGGGGAACGATGGAAAAAAAAAAAAAAATCAGAGGGCAAAAGGGGTCCCGAGCTTTCCCCCCGCAAAAGCGGTCGCTGCGCGCGCTTCGCGCGCCCGACTCCCTGTCAGTACAAGAAGATGAGGCTCTTTCTCCCCTCTGATGCACAAAATCGTGAAAGGCAGGTGGGGAGGGTGAACCACAAGCCGTAGTGGGTGTCAGCCTCTTATCAATAACCTCAGTATATCTATAAAAGAAGCGGCGGTCATGGCATCCAGTTCCTGGCGAAGCCACGGTACGCAACATTTCTAAAAAAATGTTGCCATAAACCGGCACTGTCGTTGGTAATTATCAACAGTTACCGTAATTTTTACTTCCATATTTTGATAAAACGAAAGTTTCTGGCGAAGCCACGGTACGCAACATTTCAAGAAAATGCGCTTAAAATTGCACACTTTTACAGCCAAACTATGTCATGGGAAGGGTGGGCTGCAAGCTGCGCCGCAGGCGCACGGTACGCTACTTTTATTCTTTCGCCACGCTGCATGCTTCCTTTTCCTTCGGCGTTTGACCAATTCAGTCGCGTTCTGGTCTCCCACGGTGAGCCCTTGAGCCCAGGGTCTCTGCATCTGTGACACACCCCACAGTACAGTCCATGGAACGATGGAACGATGCCACCTTTTTCCTAGGGGGAACGATGGAACGATGAAAAAAAAAAAAAAAAAAACGCCAAAAACAGGGAACGATGGAACGATGGTTAGCAAAATGCCTGAAACCAAGTTTTCAAAATAAAATAAAAAAGTTCGCTCAAAAGAGAAAAAAAAATAGGTCCAGCTTTTTTTCCCTGTCCACAAGAATAGAATCAGATCTTTACCCAGCAGTGGTGTGAAGAGATTTTATATGTTTGTCGGTACTAAAAAATAAAGCGAAGCACCAAAAAAAAGGCGTAAAAACACGCTAAAAAAAAATCTAAAAAAACAACAAAAAACAGGCTAAAAACAAAGCATCGGGAGTTTTTTTTTTTATATGTCAGACTAGAGTCAAACTCGGGTCTTCTTTCCCCGCTGACAGTTTCAAGTCCTGACTTCTTGACTCGGATCGTATTCTGGGGTGATTGCCACAGCAAAAAAAACCCCTCTCCCTTTGTTGAGAACGATCTGCGTCTTATCTCCAATACTCGAAGCTCTTTTGTAACCACCTGCATTTATGCTTTGCCAAATACAAACATCCCAACTTTTGGACATAACAAAAACTTCATAAAACACAACCCATTCAAAATCCCCACTTTTGGTCCATAATTCTGCGCAAGAATTACCCCTATTTAAATTAAACACACACCCCCCCCCTTCAGAGACCTTACACAAAACTCACACAAAAAGAATAGAAAATAATGCTCCCACATTTCCTGTAAACCTTTTTTTGTTTTCCTCTCCCTTTTCACTTTTATTGTCAAATAGACCCCTCCCTTTTTTGTATTCAACCCCAATCCATTTCTCCCCTAAACACTCAAGCATTTTCTCTTTTTTCTTTCTTTATAAGAAGACGCGCTAGGTGGAAAAACTCCATCTTTCGAAAAGAATATCTTAGTCATTTCTTTATAACAAAATCAGGTGGGAGAGAAGTGGTAGCCATGCACCTCTTATTGTTCTCCGTTCTGTTAGCTAGCGGTGTGTCTCAGAGGCCACTCCCGCGCGCAAAGGGATCCGAAGGTGGATGGGGGCAGGAAGACGTTGAAGTAGAGTTCTCGCGCCTCGGTGTCTCGCTGCAGGACAACACAACCGACGGTGATGTTACTAGCAGCCCCGTCACCGCGATTCCGTTGCTCAGTACGACGGCCCCTACCACGCGACCACCGGACACAGAGGCACCACGTAGTACATCTGCGCCTACAACAGTGCTTACTGCCATACCCATCGCTGTGCCACCCTCCACAGAGTCGCCTGAGGAAGCAAATCAAACGACGTCCCCTGATGTTGCGGTCCCAACCGCCACTCTGACCCTCACGCTCACCTCAGTTCTTGACCCTGAGGAGCCGAGGGATGTTTCGTCGACTTCGGACTCAATTTTTGAGACCTGGTGGGTCGTGGTGTTGCTTCTCGCTGCGTTGGTGATCGCGTGTGTTGCGACCTGCTTTGTTTGCATTTCGTGGGGGCGAAGCGGGAAGAACAGAAAAAATGAGCAAGAACCCGATGTCTCCCTCGGGCAAAGCCAAAGCTATGTTGATGACCGACACAACGACTTCCTTTCCGCATCAAATCTACCAATTGAAGGTCGAGTAGAAGCCCCTCTTAAAGACATCCCTCCGGTAGGCGACGGCTTCGTCATGCGGTCGCTCGGTGAGGCAGGCATCCTAAGCATGGACCTGAGAGATGTGTCCGGGCGGCTGGGCAACCCCGAGACAGTGATGTGGGTGAAACCGGTCCTCCGAGACCCAGAGCACGTCATCGCCCCGCCGACATTATTCCACAGCAGGATAATCGAGGGGGGTGACGATGCAAGCGAAGGTGGTGGCGGTGTCGGGTCTATCTACCGTGCTGCAGGGGCCATGGGGCGGGAGGGGTCTGGGGGAGAAGGTGGAGGGGGCGGAGGAGGGGGTGTAGGGCTGAACGTGCTGCGTGCGCTTCCCTCTGATCATACATCCCCGTCGTCGTCGCCGCGACTAACGCACTTCGTCATCCCGAGGTTGGATCTGGGGTGAAAAAAAGAGATGTGGAGAGAGGGAGATAGAAGTTTGTACGGAGTTGAGATGCTAACCTTTTTGGGCTCGTTTTTCCATTTATTGTTACAAAGTAACAATAATCGATTTTTTCCCGGTGACCTCCCCCTCGTATGTAACACGTCTTGGGGAGATAGAGGTTTGTGTGGAGTTGAGATGCTAACCTTATTGTTAAAAAAGACAGTGGAGATTTGCACAAACTGTAGCAACACAACCCGAGGCAACTACACTACTCCAAACAATTTATCAAAAAAAATGAAGGATTGGGGGTTGTGCTCTGTGGTTCATTGGAAGAAGGGGAAGGGGGTTGATCGAATGAGTATATTGTGTATAGGTATTGCTGAAAATAGATGTATTGTTTTATATCCCTTTTTTTTTTGTTCGAATGTATTTTTTTTTTTGTCAAAATAAAATTGTGAGGGGGAAAGGAAAAGGTTGTTTTGTTTGACTTTTTTTTTATGGCCCTGCAATAAACCCGCAAATGCTGACGGCTTAAAATTCTCGTGGTCCTTTCTGGGCTCGTAGTCCCGTGGGCTCGTGGTCCTTCTGGCTCGATTCTGTTCCTTTTGTACGTCGAAGTGGTTCGTGGGCCGTTGAGAGGTTCGGTTCCTTTTGTTCGAAAAATTTCTGCGGCTCTGTTGCTTCTGGTCGAGTATCTGGATTATTTTTGTCCGCGTGTGATGTGTTTTTTTTGAAAAAATTGATTGTTTCCAGCACGCGGACTGTGTCAGTGTGTGATGGTTTATGATTATTGCCTGAAGCACAGAAAATGGGAGTGTCGGTGGCGGAACACAAAAGGGTAAGATGAAAAACATATCGGGTGGGGTCTCTGATCTATCTGTGCGACGAATATATTTCCCCTAACACTCCACGTTTGGCCAGGGCCTCTCCACGCGTGTCAGTTGCAAAGACAACCACTTCTCTCCTTCCCTATTCCACCCATCCATGCAGATTAAGAAAAACCACACAACAACAAGAAAACACAATGCGTGCCTTCCTTTTCACTCTTGCATTTGCCTCTGTGCACGGTGCAACATATGACTGCAGCACGTTCAGTATCAACGAAGTATCCGGCGTGTGCCCCAAAGGCTATGAGCTTGCATCGGGTGAGTACGTTGAGCAGTGCGCTTCCCAGGTTTGCCTCAAGCTTGGTGCGTGGAGCATGGCCAAGTACGGTGACCCTAAGTATTTCTTGATTGGTTCGGGGTACCAGCCAACATGCACCCCTCAAGAGTACGACGGACGTAGCCTCGGTGCGGCGATTTGCACACCCTCCAGCGACCCTTGTGCACACCTCTTCGTTGTGAACGAGAAGACCTGCCCCTTCGGCACCCTGCTGGCGCCTGCGAGCGATGTGGAGTCCTGCACTGCACAACTCTGTGAAGGCCTGGAGGTGAACTCTGCATACCACTACGCTGACGCGACGAAGATGGTTGTGGGGAGAGCCTTGAACCCGAGCTGTGGACCTGTGGTAAACAACGCCACTCTGTCTGCTTCGAACTCGCTGTGTGTGGGGTCGTTCTTCTGAAGTGGATGGTGAAAATGTTGTGTGCAGATTCACTTCTCAAACGAAGGTCTCTTGTTCCGTGTGGTTTTGTTTTAGTTTTTGTTTTTTGTGAGATTCACGCCCGAACTAACCCCTTTCCACGAGTTGTCAGTGTTTTGATAGGTTAGGTGACTAAACCCGAGAGGCTTAGGTTCATCTCTCCAACTCTTTTTGACGTTGACACCAAACAACTGCCATGTCCCTGACATGTCCTTTCCCAGTTTTTAGGGCATCAGGCATTCTGTATTGGACAATATGCTTTGTAACACATAAGCCTCCCCCCCCTACGTTCCCCCGCTAACATATTTTTTTGCCTTTTTCGCTTCTCTGCATCCATTGACTGTTCGCTCAATAAGGTGCCTTTGTATTAACACCATGGCATCGTACTCTGAGTAAGTCGGAGGTGTTCGTGCCTGCATCAAGTTTTTTTTTTGTGAGGAGAAAAACCAAAAACGGAAATGAATCTTGCGAAGTGAGAGTGGAAGTTTTTTCGTAATGTTTTAATTCTCCCCCTCACAACACTTCGCAGGAATAAAAAAACCTGTTTTTTTTTCTCGTTCGAGTGATTTGCGTCTTCCGCAGTTTACAAACTTTTTTTTTCCAGTATTCACTTGTTATCCAGTTTCCATCGGTGGTTCCGTGCCATGTTTTTCCACAGAACCAACGCGTGGGGCGTGTCTCCCAAACAACAATGGATATAAATGTTGGAAAAAAGGAAGAACAAAACAATGTAGTTTTTTCACACAAGAGACTATAAACTATGCTCTGCTCTTTGATCAGTGCCACACAAAAGCCTCCCCCACCCTTCTGTACCCCGACAACCACCTCTTGTTGTGTCCTCTGTTCGCTCAATGAGGTGTCTTTGGATTAACACCCTACCCATACTTCAAAAGTAAAATGGAAAAACGTTTTTGTTTTGTTTTGTTTTGTCTGATTCATATTTATGTTGTTTTGCGGTAGACGGCCAATTCTCTCCCCCTAGCCCTATACACCCATCCACGCAGATAGCGAAACAAAATTCGTAAAAGCCAAACAATCCCTATTCCACCCATCCATGCAGATTAAGAAAAACCACACAACAACAAGAAAACACAATGCGTGCCTTCCTTTTCACTCTTGCATTTGCCTCTGTGCACGGCGCAACACATGACTGCAGCACGTTCAGTATCAACGAAGTATCCGATGTGTGCCCAAAAGGCTATGAGCTTGCATCGGGTGAGTACGTTGAGCAGTGCGCTTCCCAGGTTTGCCTCAAGCTTGGTGCGTGGAGCATGGCCAAGTACGGTGACCCTAAGTATTTTTTGATTGGTCCTGGGTACGACAAAAAATGCACCCCCCAAGTGTACGACGGACGTAGCCTCGGTGCGGCGATCTGCACCCCCTCAGGCGACCCTTGTGCACAGCTCTTCGTCTTGGAGCAGAGGACCTGCCCCTTCGGCACCCTGCTGGCACCTGCCGGCGTTGTGGAGTCCTGCACTGCACAACTCTGTGAAGGCCTGGAGGTGAACTCTGCATACCACTACGCTGACGCGACGAAGATGGTTGTGGGGAGAGCCTTGAACCCGAGCTGTGGACCTGTGAAAAACAACCGCACTCTGTCTTACTATAACTCGCTGTGTGTGGGGGCTTTCTGAAGTGGATGGTGAAAATGTTGTGAACAATATCTGAACCTAGCCGTTTTGTTGTTATTTGTTTTAGACGAGCACCAGGATCCGAAGATGACGATGGTTGTAGCGGAGAGGTTAACGGTCATCAAATCAAGGTCTTTTGTTCCGTCTTGTTGCTTTTTGATTTTGTGTGATTGATGCCCCGAAACATGCTTTCCACGAGTTGTCAGTGTTTTGATAGGTTAGGTGACTAAACCCGAGAGGCTTAGGTTCATCTCTCCAACTCTTTTTGACGTTGACACCAAACAACTGCCATGTCCCTGACATGTCCTTTCCCAGCTTTTGGGGCATCAGGCATTCTGTATTGGACAATATGCTTTGAGAAATGTCCTCTTTTTTGTGTTGCTTTTATTTGTGTTAAATTGTCAGAACAGTGCAGCTGCCACCCTGTGCAAGCCTCCACTGTCTATTGTATGGTGCCGAAATGCATAGTTTCGTTCACCACCCCTCTCCACATCCCTTGTGTATCACACAAACACGTCTTTTTTACGTTTTTCAGTTCCTCTGCATTTCATTGAGTGTTCGCTCAATGAGGTGTCTTTGGATTAACACCCTACCCATAGTTCACAAGAAAAAAGAGAAAAAAGATTTTTCGTTTTGACTTGATTATCTCAACAAACGCTACCCAGACAAACACGCCACTAGCACTGCTTGTACTGAACCTCAAGATCAGTGCACTGCATTGTGTAAGAGAGGCTTGCACCACACTTTCTATGCTGTTCATGTCTGCTTTTGGCTGTCCGTGTGCCTCGCTTTTCACGTCGTCAAAAAAAAGGGCGAACGAGAACACCGTTTTTCTGCTTGACAATGTGCTGTTCCTCACACCACACACACAACACCCACCAAGAAACAGAAAGACACAACAAAGAACAATAAAATGGAACTGACGGTTCGTACCTTTGGCAATAGGCAGTATGCGATTGAGGTGGGTGAGGATGACACAACGGAGCAGCTGCGGGAGAAGGTGGCGTCTGCAACGGGGTTGTGCGAAGACGACTTTCACATGGAGTTTGGAGGGGAGGAAGTGGAGGACATCACGCAGCTGAGTGCTGGAGACACAGTTGTGCTGACGGAGGCGAAGGCGAAGAAGTACGAAGCCATTGCAGCACTTCACGCATTGGGTGAGAGAGACATCACAGAAGGAAGGTTGCAGGTGGTGACGGATGCGGAGGTGGCCACCTTGCTGCTGCAGGCAGAAGTTGCGACTGTGATTCCTTCCGGCTTCTTCCAATCCAGTGCAGTCACGTCCATTGATTTCAGCAACGTATCTGTTGTGGATGTGATTGGGAAGGGCTTCCTCTTTCAATGCACGTCTTTGACAACAGTTGATCTGAGCGGTTTGTCTGCACTCACCAGGATTGAGGATGGTTTCCTATATTCATGTACAGCTTTGACGACAGTGAATCTCACTGGCTTGCGTGCAGTCACCACGATTGGTAAATATTTTATGCGTCATTGCACTGCTTTGACGACAGTCGACCTCAGCAGCTTACGGTCAGTCACCACAATTGGTAGCATGTGTCTAGCTCAGTGCACAGCACTGACCGCAGTGGACCTGAGCGGTTTGTCTGTACTCACCACGATTGAGGATTATCTCCTATCTGCGTGTCCTTCTTTGGCGGCAGTGAATCTCACTGGCTTGCGTGCAGTCACCACAATTGGTCCCCACTTCATGTTGAAATGCACAAACTTGAAGACTGTGCGTGGACTGGGCACGTGTAGCTACGTAGTGCTGTACCATGTGGCTTGTCATCGAGAATGGTGTCTATTCGTGGCAGCTGTTGCTTGGACGCCTTGGATCGCTTCTATGATTATAGTGTATTGTGTGTATTGTGTGCCGTACGTACACAATGCAGTGAATGAGTACCAAAATGTGTTTATAAATCAGCTATCTGATGCGATAGTCGACTTTGTTGATAGGGGACGGGGGGGCGGGGTGTCCAAGCAAAGTTAAGGCAAAGTGGTGGGGGGTGGGGGATTGGGAAATTGATTTTTTGTGAAAAAGGACCCCAAAATTGCGTCACGTTTGCGTCATGCTTGGTGACCAAAATTTAACACTTGTTAAGAAATTTCTCCAATCAGACAAAGTTTCTTCGACATACCCGAATAATACTTCAGTCCACATCCGCTGGGTTCCCGGGGTGGAAATGTATAGTTTTTGCAGCTTTAAGGGGTCCGGATTTTTTCAGATTGCTCCGGAAATGCGTGTGTTCTGTGTACTGCGCACACAATACAGAAAAACAACAAACGACGAATAGATGGAGAAGGGTGTGTGTTTCATTTGCAAAGATGTGTGAGTTGTGGGTGGGGGAAACATTCAAAGGAGTAGCAATCCCCCCCAACTTTCTTATTCTCACCAATTTTTATCCTACAATCCCCCCTTTTTTGTTTTCCACCAATTTTTACCCACCCTAGGTCTTCAAGGACGTGTTTGAATCAACAAGACTGCGTACGTTAACATCGCACAGCGTAGAAAACGACACAATGTCGAGCAGTACCAACCCTCCTGTCAACGCTTCCCAGTCGTCTATCGTCTGCAGGTGAGGAGGCTGACCTCCAAACCCGCAAATGTGTGTGCAGGAGCTATCCAGAAAAAGGGGAAACGAGAACACCGTTTTTCTGCTTGACAATGTGCTGTTCCCTCACACACAACACCCACCAAGAAACAGAGAGACACAAACAAATAAAATATAAAATGGAACTGACGGTTCGTACCTTTGGCAATAGGCAGTATGCGATTGAGGTGGGTGAGGATGACACAACGGAGCAGCTGCGGGAGAAGGTGGCGTCTGCAACGGGGTTGTGCGAAGACGACTTTCACATGGAGTTTGGAGGGGAGGAAGTGGAGGACATCACGCAGCTGAGTGCTGGAGACACAGTTGTGCTGACGGAGGCGAAGGCGAAGAAGTACGAAGCCATTGCAGCACTTCACGCATTGGGTGAGAGAGACATCACAGCAGGAAGGTTGCAGGTGGTGACGGATGCGGAGGTGGCCATCTTGCTGCTGCAGGCAGAAGTTGCGACTGTGATTCCTGATGACTTCTTCGAAAACAGTGCAGTCACGTCCATTAATTTCAGCAACGTATCTGTTGTGGATGTGATTGGGAAGGGCTTCCTCTCTCAGTGCACGTCTTTGACCGCAGTTGACCTGAGTGGTTTGTCTGCACTCACCAGGATTGAGGATCAATTCCTATATTCGTGTCGAGCTTTGACGACAGTGAATCTCACTGGCTTGCGTGCAGTCACCACGATTGGTGCAGGTTTTATGTATCAGTGCACTGCTTTGACGACTGTCGACCTCAGCAGCTTACGGTCAGTCACCACTCTTGGGAAGTTTTGTCTAGCTGATTGCACAGCACTGACTGAGGTTGATCTGAGTGGTTTGTCTGCACTCACCAGGATTGAGAGTTTTTTCCTATTTTCGTGTTCAGCTTTGACGACAGTGAATCTCACTGGCTTGCGTGCAGTCACCACGATTGGTCCCCGCTTCTTGTTTCAATGCACAAACTTGAAGACTGTGCGTGGACTGGGCACGTGTAGCAACGTAGTGCGGTACCATGTGGCTTGTCATATAGCATGGTGTCTATTCATGGTAGCTGCTGTCTGGATGCCTTGGATCGCAGCTTTGCTTTTAGTGTATCCTGTGTACTGCGCAGCGTTGTGCGAAGACGGCTTTGACATGAGCTTCGGAGGAAGGTCCTATGCGATGCAACAAACAGCAAACGACGAATAGACGGAGAAGGGGGAGAAGCGAGATCTCGAAGAAATATCTTTTACAGTTAGTCGAGACTCGAATAAAAAGACCCCCGAAAGCCGCATCTTTTTTTTAAAATAATAACAGCTATCCGATGTGATAGTCTTCTTTTTCTTTTTTGATAGGGGACGGGGGGTTCTCTGCCTGTGGTGCTGTGGTTATGGGGGGATTCACACTCCTGAACACCGCCCTGTAGGAATAATCTACACTCTGCTCTTCTGCAAGTATGCGAAAACGCTGCCAGAACCACTTGGACGTCTGCACTTGAAACGTTCAAGAACGGGGCTGTCATCCTCAGACCTCTCTTCGTCCACACCATTTGCTCGATGGATGCAGAGGCGGGCTCGGCGTGTTCCAGTTCGTTGTCAAACTATGGTAGAGGGCTATGGGCTGCCAGTTTTTGAGCTGCGCCGCAGGCGCACGGTAGGCTACTTTTTTTATTTTTTCCGGCAAGGGGGGTTGAAACAACCTCCTGGAGATGTGGGCGCAGGCGCCCACATCTCGTTTTTTTTCCTGATAGCAGTTACTTGTTTTTCATGAGGCTAAGCGAAAACCCTGGACCCCTTCCCCGAAAGAAATTTTTTATTCCGTTTTTCCGTTGGTTCACTTTTTTCCCCCCTCCCCCAAAGTTAGCATTAGGTCCTGGGGCGGGTGTGGAAGGACAGAAGTCAAATCAAAGGGGTGAGGAAAATACAAGTAGGGATTACCGGTATATCGGAACCACAGCACTGAGCAGTGCACGAAAGCGGAAGATGCCATTGCGTCTGAACTAAGGGAGGGGGAGGGAATAATCTTGCTTGCGCTACAGGTGGGTCGCAAGCGCTTCACATATCCAAAACCACATCTCGCTCGCACAAAGATCGTCACACGACTGTGTTGTTGACTGTAGGTTTGTTTTATTGCATCTTGCTTTCCCTTTTATGAGGTGACGAAGCACAGAGAGGCTTAGGTTCATCTCAACTCTTCTCTGTGTTACCCCTTCTCTTAAACATGCAAAGCAAAGGCTTCGGTGAGGCTGCTTACCCAACCAAAGGATGTTGCAGCCATCCTATCTTCTCTCATGGGTCTTGCAGCAGCACGGTGCCTCTTTGTTTCAGTCTGGTGTGCACAACATGCACACTCATCTTTCATTCACAGTAAGTCATCCACCAAGGTGGGTACTTAGGGTGAATAGGATTTTTGACACAAGAAAATACAACAGAAAACAAAAACAAGATCCCACCCCTGAACCATTTCGTATCTTTAGTGTCGAAAACGACACCTAGTCGAGCAGTACCCGCCTTTTAGCGCTGTCGTCTATTGTCTGCAGGTGAGGAGGCTGTCCTCTGAACCCGCAAAGAAGATGTGTGTGAAGGAGCTGCTCCCAAAAAGGGGAAACGAGAACGCCGTTTTTCTGCTTGCCAATGTGCTGTTCCCTCACCCCACACACACAACACCCACCAAGAAACAGAGAGACACAAACAAACAACAATAATATGGAACTGACGGTTCGAACCTTTGGCAATAGTCAGTACGTGATCGAGGTGGGTGAGGATGACACAACGGAGAAGTTGCGGGAGAAGGTGGCGTCTGCAACGGGGTTGTGCGAAAACGACTTTCACATGGAGTTTGGAGGGGAGGAAGTGGAGGACATCACGCAGCTGAGTGCTGGAGACACAGTTGTGCTGACGGAGGCGAAGGCGAAGAAGTACGAAGCCATTGCAGCACTTCACGCATTGGGTGAGAGAGACATCACAGCAGGAAGGTTGCAGGTGGTGAGGGATGCGGAGGTGGCCACCTTGCTGCTGCAGGCAGAAGTTGCGACTGCGATTCCTGTCGACTTCTTCCGATACAGCGAAGTAACGTCCATTGATTTCAGCAACGTATCTGTTGTGGATGTGATTGGGAAGGGCTTCCTCTGTTACTGCGCGTCTTTGACCGCAGTTGACCTGAGCGGCTTGTGTACACTCACCAGGATTGAGGGTCAATTTCTATCTTCGTGTACAGCTTTGACGACAGTCGACCTCAGCAGCTTACGGTCAGTCACCACAATTGGTGAATGGTGTCTAGCAGAGTGCACAGCACTGACCGCGGTTGACCTGAGTGGCTTGTCTGCACTCACCAGGATTGAGGATTATTTCCTATATGCGTGTCCAGCTTTGACGACAGTAAATCTCACTGGCTTGCGTGCAGTCACCACAATTGGTAAATGTTTTATGCACCGGTGCACTGCTTTAACGACAGTCGACCTCAGCAGCTTACAGTCAGTCACCACAATTGGTGAATGGTGTCTAGCTGATTGCACAGCCCTGACCACAGTCGACCTGAACGGCATGTCTGCACTCACCACGATTGAGGATTATTTTCTATCTTCGTGTTCAACTTTGACGACAGTAAATCTCACTGGCTTGCGTGCAGTCACCACGATTGGTACAGCTTTTATGCAACGGTGCACGTCTTTGACGACTGTCGACCTCAGCAGCTTACGGTCAGTCACCACAATAGGTAGCCTGTGTCTAACTAAGTGCACAGCACTGACCGCAGTGGACCTGAGCGGCATGTCTGCACTGACCACGATTGAAGATTGTTTCCTATATTCTTGTTCAGCTTTGACGACAGTGAATCTCACTGGCTTGCGTGCAGTCACCACAATTGGTCCCTGCTTCATGTTTCAATGCACAAACTTGAAGACTGTGCGTGGACTGGGCACGTGTAGCAACGTAGTGCGGTACCATGTGGCTTGTCATCGAGAATGGTGTCTATTCGTGGCAGCTGTTGCTGCGCCTTGGATCGTTTCTTTGCTTTTGGTGTATTCTGTGTACTGCGCACACAATGCAGTGAAGGGGTACCTATATGTTAGGAGCCTTGACTAAAATCGATACAAGGTGGTATCCGCACGTGAGATATGCATTAGGAGTTGAGACGGAGAGAAGTACACAGTCGAGGTGAGGACGATACCAACTGCGGACATACGGCGGAATGTGGCGTCTGCAGCAGCGGTTTGTGCGAAGACGGCTTTGGCATGAGCTTCGGAGGAAGGTCCTATGCGATGCAACAAACGACAAACTACGAATAGATGTCGAAGGGTGAATCGAGATCTCGAAAAATATTTCGAAAATATTGAAATTGTATTTCACATTTAGTCGAGACTCGAAAAAAAGACCCCCGAAAGCCGCATCTTTTTTTAAAATATTATCAGCTGTCTGATGTGATAGTCTTCTTTTCCTTTTTGATAGGGGACGGGGGGGCGGGTTGTGGAAGCAACGTTAAATCAAAGGGGTGAAGGGCGAGGGAAAGAAAAGTGTGACAAAGCATTACGGAACGACACCACTTTGCAGTGGACGAAAGGGGAAGATGCGGGGAGGGAAGCAAAGACAAGGGGGCACGGGGAGGGAATGATCTTGCGACAGGTGGGTCGCAAGCGCTTCACATATCCAAAACCGCTCTGTAGATCTGTGTGTTGTTGCCTGTCGGTTTGTTTTATTGCATCTTGCTTTCCCTTTTATGAGGTGACGAAGCACAGAGAGGCTTAGGTTCATCTCAACTCTTCTCTGTGTTACCCCTTCTCTTAAACATGCAAAGCAAAGGCTTCGGTGAGGCTGCTTACCCAACCAAAGGATGTTGCAGCCATCCTATCTTCTCTCATGGGTCTTGCAGCAGCACGGTGCCTCTTTGTTTCAGTCGGGTGTGCACAGCATGCACACTCATCTTTCATTTACAGTAAGTCACCCACCAAGGTGGGTACTTAGGGTGAATAAGATTTTTGACACAAGAAAATACAACAGAAAACAAAAACAAGGTCACCACCCCCTATACCATTTCGTATCTTTAGTGTCGAAAACGACACCTTGTCGATCAGTACCCGCCTGTTAGCGCTGTCGCCTATCGTCTGCAGGTGAGGAGGCTGTCCTCCAAACCCGCAAAGAAGATGTGTGTGAAGGAGCAACACCAGAAAAGGGCAAACGAGAACACCGTTTTTCTGCTTGCCACTGTGCTGTTCCCTCACCCCACACACACAACACCCACCAAGAAACAGAGAGAAACACAAACAACAATAAAATGGAACTGACGGTTCGTACCTTTGGCAATAGGCAGTATGCGATTGAGGTGGGTGAGGATGACACAACGGAGAAGTTGCGGGAGAAGGTGGCGTCTGCAACGGGGTTGTGCGAAGACGACTTTCACATGGAGTTTGGAGGGGAGGAAGTGGAGGACATCACGCAGCTGAGTGCTGGAGACACAGTTGTGCTGACGGAGGCGAAGGCGAAGGTGAAGAAGTACGAAGCCATTGCAGCACTTCACGCATTGGGTGAGAGAGACATCACAGCAGGAAGGTTGCAGGTGGTGAGGGATGCGGAGGTGGCCACCTTGCTGCTGCAGGCAGAAGTTGCGACTGTGATTCCCGACTACTTCTTCGTATCCAGTGCAGTCACGTCCATTGATTTCAGCAACGTATCTGTTGTGGATGTGATTGGGAAGGGCTTCCTCTATTACTGCGCGTCTTTGACCGCAGTTAACCTGAGCGGTTTGTCTGCACTCACCAGGATTGAGGATTATTTCCTATATTCGTGTCCATCTTTGACGACAGTGAATCTCACTGGCTTGCGTGCAGTCACCACAATTGGTGAATGTTTTATGTATGAGTGCACTGCTTTGACGACTGTCGACCTCAGCAGCTTACGGTCAGTCACCACAATAGGTCAAAGGTGTATGCGTAAGTGCACAGCACTGACCGCAGTGGATATGAGCGGCATGTCTGCACTCACCAGGATTGAGGATTATTTCCTATTTTTGTGTTCAGCTTTGACGAGTGAATCTCACTGGCTTGCGTGCAGTCACCACGATTGGGCCCCACTTCATGTTTCAATGCACAAACTTGAAGACTGTGCGTGGACTGGGCACGTGTAGCAACGTAGTGCGGTACCATGTGGCTTGTCGAGCATGGTGTCTATTCATGGAAGCTGATTGGACGACTTGGATCGCTTCTTTTATTGCAGTGTATTTGTGTGTGTACTGCGCACACAATGCAGTGAAAGGAGGGTACCTATATGTTAGCAGCCTTGACTGAAATCGATACAAGGTGGTATCCGCACGTGAGATATGCATTAGGAGTTGAGACGGAGAGAAGCGCACAGTCGAGGTGAGGACGATACCAACTGCTAACATACGGCGGAAGGTGGCGTCTGCAGCAGCGGTTTGTGCGAAGACGGCTTTGACATGAGCTTCGGAGGAAGGTCCTATGCGATGCAACAAACAACAAACGACGAATAGATGGAGAAGGGTGTGTTTCATTTGCAAAGATGTGTGAGTTGTGGGTGGGGGAAGCATTCAAAAGAGTAGCTCTCCCCCCCATCTTTTTCTCTACCCAAAATTAGCGACTCAGGCTTTGTACTCCTCTCTAGCCTCTCCCACACTGCGAAGCGGGCAGAAGACCCCAACCGGACCGATTCGCGTCCCTGTGTTTGCAATGATCCCCGCTCATCTGGATGATGAGTGGAAGCGGGAGTAGCACATATCAGATGTAAACGACGAAATGGACGCAGAACGACTTCTGTCACACGTAGAGCCCTGCGGCGCCCTCCTCCTTCTCTCCACTAGCACAACCTCCTCCAACCCCTCCCGCAAGAGCAAGAAGAGGGCGTCGTGCCCGTCGCGTCCGTCGCGTCTTTATATTTGAATGCGTTATCTTTTGGTCCTGGGCTGGACCTTAAATTGCATCCGTGGGTTCCTCCAGAAACTCTGTGAAGGTTGTGTTGACCGCTCGAACCGATGTCTCCTACCTGAGAGATTACAACACAGGAGGCGAGGAGGGGTATGCGGGGCGTTTTGCCTTCAGGGTCTTTTTGTTTCAGCAACCCTGCCTCTCCTTTAACCCTTTGGGGACCGAGCCAAAAAGTTAAAAATTTTTTTTTTGGTTTTTTATGCAAAAAGTGACCTAAGTTGGGATAAACATCGAGAAAGTGTAAAATTTTGGGTGAAATGGGCTCATTTGGGCTCAGAGGGTCAAAATGTATGTGAGAAAATGATTTTTTGAAAAACTGCTATTACACTGTGGGTATAGGGCCCGCATACCCAGAAATAGGGTAAAAATCGCAAAATTGGTGGGGGACTCCTTCCTGACCTCTTTTCCCAGCAACTAGACCTTCAGCTCACCCTTTTTCACACGAGGAGAGGTCATTTTGTGTCGAAAAAGTGTCAAAAAATGGGTGAAAAGGTGTTAGTATTGTGTAATTGTGGGTAAAGAGTTAAAATCTGGGTTTTGGGGTGTTGTGGGGGGTTGCGGAGGCGTGAGCGGGGAGAAGGTGCCCCTGTGCCCATAAAATAATAAAAAACATTATTTTTGGGACGATATAACCCCAATAAGTCCATTGGAGCCAAAATATTTGTGATGTCCAAAATTTTTGATTTTTCATCCACCCGCGGGTCCAGGGCAATTTGAAGAATCATCTCATCTGAAGAAATTTTCAAAAAAAGGCCAAAAAACGCGTTTTTCAAAAAAAAGGGGTTTTCTGAGAAACCACGCTGCGATATTAGGAGAGCATATCTTTTTATCGACTCTTATGTATTTTTCAAGAGGGAAACGCCCCTGAGTCCATTGAAGCATGAATTGACCTGATTATCGTCTCCCGGGTACTTTTAGGAAGGGTCGTAAAAAAAAATTTTAAAATACACATATATATATATATTTATATATATATTTATATATATATATATTTAAAGTGACTATTTTTCCACTAAAAAAATTCTCCGACCCCGGAATTTTTTCAGATCGCTCCGGAAATGCCATTCCGCGCCTTTTTGCAAAAAAATATTGCACCCTGAGGTCATTAAACGCCTGTGTGCGTTGACGGGTGGATCCTACTAATTTCTCGCGCCCCAAAAAAAATATTTTTATTTTTATTTTGAAAGATCGGGTGTGAAAACGTTCAATTCCGGGGTCGGACGATTTTTTTTATGCCTCTCTTCATGTCGCAAAGGATTTTGGGAGGGAGGGGCGTTTTCAGGTATTCCCTGTACTTTCCTAAGAGATCAGGTTAGAAACCCCTTTTTGGGTGGTCTTCGGTGACTTATTCCACTAAAAACGTTTTTATCAAAAGTTGCCGATTTTTTTTTTCTTTGAAATTATTTTCAACAATTCTTTCAATTCTGACGATTTTTTTCCGCCGGAAAAATACTATGTGTCAGCCAGGTTTCGGTGGAGCCAACCCCATTTTTACACCCAAATTGCACCCAAATTGCCCTATATATGGGTATTATACAATGGAGCCAATCCAATTTAATATTTTTTTGACTAAATTGCTCGATTTTTTTTTCTTTGAAAAGTTTGGAGTCCGGAAACACCATTCCGCGCATTTTCAGACAGAATTATGCATCTGTCCTTTTCTCACCTGTTGCTGAGATTAGGAGGTAAAAACTCTCACTGTGATTTCAGAAAAAAGATTTTTTTTATTTTTTTGAGATTTTTATTTCTTTTGAAAGCGCGGTTTCGAAACGTTCAATTCCGGGGTCGGACGATAAAAAATATGCATCTGGGTCGAGTGAGTGAAAAATCTGAAAAATGATACGCAATTTCAGAGAATGTGTGATATATGTGTCTAGTCCCCAAAGGGTTAAACTACCAGTGCCTGTACGCCCTCGTTCTCTTACGCTTCGGGCAAGTCATGCGGTATCCCTTTTACATCCACTGTTGTAGGCCGCAGGGTACTTTGTGCTTTCATCCGGATGGCTGGCATACGTGGTCAGTCGGAGGTGCCTGCATCAACAACTACAGTTTTTGTTTTTGTATTTTTTTTTTTTTAAATAGGTCAAACGCAGTTGACAGGGGAAATGCTACGGTCGCTCTAACTGTTTTCACCCTCATTTGTGCTCCTCCCTTCTCACACATCACTTTCTGTACTTCAGGACTTTCATTTTCTTAGGTGGAAGCGTACAACTAACAAACTCTCCCCTGTTTCGTTTCCCGTTTTTCCTGTGTGAAGATAGCTATTGACACCCGTAGTATTTCCGAAGACAGCTTTCTCTCCTTCACCTATTCCACCCATCCATGCAGGTAGCGGATAATATACATACGCAAAACACCACACAAAGAAAAACGACAAACAATGCGTGCCTTCTTGTTCACTCTTGCATTTGCCTCTGTGCACGGTGCAACGCATGACTGCAGCACGTTCATTTGGCACAAAGCCTCTGGCGTGTGCCCATCAGGATACGACCTTGCGAGTCTCGACTATGTTGATCAGTGCCTTCCTGACATTTGCAGCAAGCTTGATATGTGGTGCTTAGTCAAGTTCGCAGACCCCACACAAGCATTGACTGGCTATGGGTATAACGCAACTTGTGGACCTCATAAGTTTATAGATCTGAACCCTGGGTCTGCAATCTGCACCCCCTCCAGCGACCCTTGTGCACACCTCTTCGTTGTGAACGAGAAGACCTGCCCCTTCGGCACCCTGCTGGCGCCTGCGAGCGATGTGGAGTCCTGCACTGCACAACTCTGTGAAGGCCTGGAGGTGAACTCTGCATACCACTACGCTGACGCGACGAAGATGGTTGTGGGGAGAGCCTTGAACCCGAGCTGTGGACCTGTGGTAAACAACGCCACTCTGTCTGCTTCGAACTCGCTGTGTGTGGGGGCTTTCTGAAGTGGATGGAGATACACTTCTCAAACGAAGGTCTTTTGTTCCGTCTTGTTGCTTTTTGATTTTGTGTGATTGATGCCCCGAAACATGCTTTCCACGAGTTGTCAGTGTTTTGATAGGTTAGGTGACTAAACCCGAGAGGCTTAGGTTCATCTCTCCAACTCTTTTTGACGTTGACACCAAACAACTGCCATGTCCCTGACATGTCCTTTCCCAGCTTTTGGGGCATCAGGCATTCTGTATTGGACAATATGCTTTGAGAAATGTCCTCTTTTTTGTGTTGCTTTTATTTGTGTTCAATTCTCAGAACAGTGCAGCTCAACCTGCACTGTCTATTGTATGATTGATGCTGAAATTTGTTCCCCACCCCTCTCCACATTCCTTGTGCACCACACAAACACGTCTTTTTGCATTTCATTGAGTGTTCGCTACCCAGACAAACACGCCACTGGCACTGCTGTACTGAACCTCAAGATCAGTGCACTGCATTGTGTACGAGAGACTTGCACCACACTTTCTACGCTGTTCATGTCTGCTTTTGGCTGTCCGTGTGCCCTCTTCATTTTGTCGACCAGTCGCTTTTTTCTCTTTACTACACTGTAAACAGCTGCTTGCCAGTATTCGCTCCTTTGTCTCGAACTCCTTACATCATCTGCAGATGATCCCTTTTGGGTCGACACCCGACCACGGGCTTTTCCTTACAATTCCCATCAGCTAAGTTTCATGCTCAAAGTCACGTCAGATTGCATCCTCTTCCAATGGCAGGAGCTCAGTGGCACTGTTGGTCATGTACACACGCTTAACAAAATCTTTGACGTGGCCTTGTGCAAAAGTTTCGAGGTCGTCTATGGGGATGTACAGCTGGGCAGCCTACTTCTGTCAAAGGCATAGCCCTTCGTCGACCTCCTCCTTCTCTCCCGCTAGCACAACCTCCTCCAACCCACCCCCCAAAAAAAAATAAAAAACGGCCTCTCTCTTCCCAATACCAACCGCGCCCGTTTCAACAAGCATACCCAGCCTGCTTCTTTGAGTCGCAGGCGGGTGTCGATGCTGTTGTGCGGTCTGCCATTTTGTTCTTAGTCCGGGCACTGCTTAGAAGAGACTAGCCCTCAACTGTAATAGTCAGTGTGTTTTGATTCCTATTCCCACACCATGCAGGTAGTGGAAAAAGATACGCAAAAAATACACAAAGAAAATGCGTGCCTTCTTGTTCACTCTTGCATTTGCCTCTGTGCACGGTGCAAATGACTGCAGCATGTTTGTAATCAACGAACTCACGCCCTCGTGCCCAAAAGGATTTGAGCTTGCACCAGGGGAGTACGTTGAGCAGTGCATCGGTGATATTTGCGACAAGCTTGCTATGTTCAGCAGGGCCGAGTACGGCGACAAGACGCATTTTGTGAATGGAACGGGCTTCACCAAAGGGAGGTGTGGAACCTTCGAGCGTGAGGCAGGTGTCTACCATGTATACAATGCCGCCATCTGCACCCCCTCCAGCGACCCTTGTGCACAGCTCTTCGCTGTGAACGACAAGACCTGCCCCTTCGGCACCCTGCTGGCACCTGCTGGCGTTGTTACGTCCTGCACTGCACAACTCTGTGAAGGCCTGGAGGTGAACTCTGCATACCACTACGCTGACGCGACGAAGATGGTTGTGGGGAGAGCCTTGAACCCGAGCTGTGGACCTGTGGTAAACAACGCCACTCTGTCTGCTTCGAACTCGCTGTGTGTGGGGGCTTTCTGAAGTGGATGGTGAAAATGTTGTGTGCAGATACACAAAGGTTGTGAACAGTACCGTATTCGTACAAATTATCGATCGTAAAAGAGGTCGAACATTAGTACGGTCGATAATTTGTACGAATACGGTATATGAACTTCTTTGCTGTTTTGTTGTTATTTGTTTTAGACGAGCACCAGGATCCGAAGATGACGATGGTTGTAGCGGAGAGGTTAACGGTCATCAAACGAAGGTCTCTTGTTCCGTCTTGTTGCTTTTTGATTTTGTGTGATTGATGCCCCGAAACATGCTTTCCACGAGTTGTCAGTGTTTTGATAGGTTAGGTGACTAAACCCGAGAGGCTTAGGTTCATCTCTCCAACTCTTTTTGACGTTGACACCAAACAACTGCCATGTCCCTGACATGTCCTTTCCCAGCTTTTGGGGCATCAGGCATTCTGTATTGGACAATATGCTTTGAGAAATGTCCTCTTTTTTGTGTTGCTTTTATTTGTGTTAAATTGTCAGAACAGTGCAGCTGCCACCCTGTGCAAGCCTCCACTGTCTATTGTATGATTGATGCCGAAATGCATAGTTTCGTTCACCACCCCCTTGTGTACCACACAAACACGTCTTTTTTGCGTTTTTCAGTTCCTCTGCACTTCATTGAGTGTTCGCTCAATGAGGTGTCTTTGGATTAACACCCTACCCATACTTCAAAAGTAAAAAGAAAAAAAGGCTTTTCGTTTTGACCACTGCAGTAGTGCTTGTAATCAACGAACTTACGCCCTCGTGTCCAAAAGGATGTGACCTTGCACCAAGGTGAGTACGTTGCACAGTCCTCTTCTGGTTGTAGTCTTCTTCGCTATAGTGGTTGGGGCCGGTTGCTTTTGGACTGCTTGGCCGTCTTCCTTTTTTCACTGGTCTTGGTTTTTCAGGTTGTTTGCACCCACTCTCCGCACCTTGGTGTCTGTTTCCGCTTTATTGGCGGTCGTGCCGAAGTCTTTAATCTGCATTTGAGTGTATACGTGGCATACTGCGTAGAGATGGCACACTTTGCCGCGGCCTTGCTAGTCCAATCTCCATCGCCACATCCAGCGTCCTGCGCGAACTCATCTGATCTTCTTGCACTCTCTGTGTGTAAAATAATATATCAGCCAGAATCTCGTTAGGCGTACACTTGTTGTGCTCGTTGACTTTATAAGCCGTTTTAATATAACGTTTTTTGTTTTGTTGTGACTGCTTCAACTTGTTTATGTTCTTTTGTGGTAGACAACCAATTCTCTCCCCCTATCCACCCATCCACGCAGATAGCGAAATATAATTCGTAAAATCCAAACAATGCGTGCCTTCTTGTTCACTCTTGCATTTGCCTCTGTGCACGGTACAACAATCTACTCTGACTGCATCCATAACTGCAGCACGTTCAGTATCAACGAAGTATCCGACGTGTGCCCCAAAGGCTATGAGCTTGCACCAGGTGGGTACGTTGAGCAGTGCGCTTCACAGGTTTGCAAAGTTCTTGGCCAATGGAGCATGGCCAAGTACGGTGACCCTAAACATTTTTTGATTGGTGATGGGTACGAGAGAACATGCACCCCCCAAGTGTACGACGGACGTAGCCTCGGTGCGGCGATCTGCACGCCTATCGACCCTTGTGCACAGCTCTTCGTTGTGAACGAGAAGACCTGCCCCTTCGGCACCCTGCTGGCGCCTGCGAGCGATGTGGAGTCCTGCACTGCACAACTCTGTGCAGCCCTGGGGGTGAACTCTGCATACCACTACGCTGACGCGACGAAGATGGTTGTGGGGAGAGCCTTGAACCCGAGCTGTGGACCTGTGGTAAACAACGCCACTCTGTCTGCTTCGAACTCGCTGTGTGTGGGGGCTTTCTGAAGTGGATGGTGAAAATGTTGTGTGCAGATTCACTTCTCAAACGAAGGTTTCTTGTTCCGTCTTGTTGCTTTTTGATTTTGTGTGATTGATGCCCCGAAACATGCTTTCCACGAGTTGTCAGTGTTTTGATAGGTTAGGTGACTAAACCCGAGAGGCTTAGGTTCATCTCTCCAACTCTTTTTGACGTTGACACCAAACAACTGCCATGTCCCTGACATGTCCTTTCCCAGCTTTTGGGGCATCAGGCATTCTGTATTGGACAATATGCTTTGAGAAATGTCCTCTTTTTTGTGTTGCTTTTATTTGTGTTAAATTGTCAGAACAGTGCAGCTGCCACCCTGTGCAAGCCTCCACTGTCTATTGTATGATTCCTGCCCAAATGCATAATTTTGTTCACCACCCCTCTCCACATCCCACACACCCTCCACGTGCCGGCAGTGTCTCTCACGCTACCATCGCTACCATCGCAACGTGACATGTTCTCACAGATGACAGCTCAATTGGTCGCGGGGTACTTTATGCTTGCACGTACCGGACACCCTCCCCTCTATCTGCGTCAACCAACCTACCATTTTTTTTTTTTTTGGTTTTTTAATAACGTTTGTGGCATTTTTCACAGTGCAACAATTATGACGTGTTATTTTATAACATGTCGTATGCCATGCTAGGTGTCTTGGATTAACACCCTCCTACCCATTCTTCAAAAGCAAAAGGTTTTTTGTTCTTTCTTTTTGTCACTTGACTCCAATAGCACCCCCACCCTCCACCCCCCCTCCATCTGCACGCGACACACAAAAAAACCCCAGGGGACAACAGTAGAAACATACGAGACATAAATCCAACAATGCACATTTCCCCTTCCGCAGAACAGTCTGTTGCTGTGTTGATATGAACTGAGATCGAACACCCAGGCATTTGTCCAAATACACCCTCCACGACGGGACGGGACCCACACAAGACCTACAGCAACCCATATGAACCTGGTGCCCAGGAAGCCCTCGGACATAGCCGTCTTTGCAACGAAGTTGACTGCACAGCTTTCGAGGTATGGAAAATATGAAGGGGTTTTGTCTATAGATTTAAACCACGAAATGGAATGTAGGGCTGCATTGGTTGGGGGTGTCCACCAGTACAGCCGGTCATTGTACCAAAGGTACACTGTCACGAGAGGGCTGTGGTATTTCAAGCAAAATTTTTCTTCTATTCCAATGGTGTGGCTGAGGGGAAAAGGTCGCTTTTGTCAAGAGAGTTTGCAGAATGGTCTGAAGGGGGGAGGGGGTGATATTTTGTGCTATTTTGTTTTGGGGTCGTCGGCCACACCAAGAAGTGAAATTTTGTTTTGTTTTGTTTTGTTTTCTTTTCTTTGCTTTCAGTGCCCTCTGCGCACTTTATGAGGGGAACACCATCCTGATTTGAGCAACTTCCGGCCAAAACGGCAAACCATTTTGAATACCACTCTTCGTCTCATGACCATCTTATATCTCACTCAGGGTCCGCACAGCGAACCGCAACGTCGTAGACAACGAAGCTGAAGTGTTGCGTCTGTTCACTACATTGGGCGATTCCGCTGTGAAACAAAGGGCACTTCTCGAGGCCATGCAGCCACGCGACATCTCCCGCGCTGTGTCCCACTTCAGCCGTGCCCGCGTACTGCACACCCGCTTTCTTGATGCCATGGTCAACCAAGCGGCCCTCCGAGCCAAACAATTCCGTGCCCTCGAAATGGCAGAACTGCTCACCTCCATGCGGGTGCTTCATTGGCAGCCGTCTGATACGAAGCTGCGTCTGATAGGGGACCTTCTTGTCTCCAAGACAAATGCTTTTACTATCTCTCAGGCAGCCGAGGTGCTACACAGTCTCGCAGCGTTAAGAGGCGGGACACACCCGAATACAAGAAGGGTGTTTACCTGCGTTTCGCAGAACATCTGCAACCTAGATGCCCTATGTGGCCAGCACAGCACTCCAAAGGACATTGCGAATATGCTGCATTCGCACGCAACGGTCCGAGCCACCCACAAACCCCTTTTTTCCATCGCGGTACACCGTCTCACGACGTTGCCGAACATTTCAGAACAAATGCATGGTGGGCACCTCACCAGAATCATGTGGGCGATTGCAGTATTATCAGAGGACAACCCGGTTTGCGGTGCGGTTCTCGCACAGGGGCGGAGTACTGTGGAGTTCCTTGAAACAGCTGTGCTCCGGTTTCTTTCAACACCAGACCCAAGGGGGAACCGAAAGAGGGTGTCGATGCTGTGGTCGTTAGAGTCCTTGAAGCTCTTTGCGGAAGACGATGCGAAGCATGTAGACGTGGTGGAGCAGATGTGTCGTGGGTTGGATGTAAGCACAATGCGGTCGTGGGATATCACCGTGGCGTTGTGGTCGTTGGTGCAGGGGAGGGTGGTGTACGTGATGGCGCTGGAGGGTGGTGGTGGTGGTGAGAGTCGTGCGTACTTCATCGCGCTGATAAAGCGGCTGTGCGCGAGGCTTGTGGAAGACTATGGCGCGTTGTCTGTGCAGTCGTGCAGTTCGGTCACGTGGTCGCTCGCAGCGCTGAAGCTGCCGGACAAAGAAGTTTTTGCCTGTATAATAAGGCATTTGGTATGGAAAAAAAGGCATTTTTTTTATTGGTGTGACGCAACAGAGAAATTAATCCCCTTTTTGGGCCATTTTTGGGCCATCTCATTCCAAAACAAAATGCCACACCATGTATACGTTTATAAACGAAATGGATGTAGACTGCATAGTGTGGGTGTCCCCCCGGTGCAGCCGGTCATTGTACCAACACTGTTCATGAGAGGGCTTTTGTATTTTAAGTCAACTTTTTCCCTTCTCCGTATCCACAACTACCATTTTTATTCTCTATTGCAGAAGGAAAGCAACTGGGCGCATCTGTCCTCGCTGACGGGGAAGAAGCTTGTGGAGCTGCTGTGCTCGTTTGCTGAGGCTGGCTTCGAGTGCACAGAGCTGCAGTACGAGGTGGCACGGCACCTCCACAGCAAGAAGATGTCTGCGCCTGTCGCCGTGCAGCTCGGATGGGCGCTGGCCACGTCCAAGCAACCCAACTCCACGCAGGTATGGTGTCTTCGCCGAGCAGAGCAAAGGGGTGGCCCTTTTAAGGGGGGGGGAAGCTACCAAGAACCATGGAATAGTGGAGCTCAGCCTCAGAGGTCTACAGGAATACAAAACCAATTATTCAATCATCAGTAAGTAAGACACGACTGTTTCCCCCCCTTTTTTTCCACATTTATTGAGAAGCGCCTAGTTTTTGGGACGTTTTTCGAATACTTTTTGCTCTACCCCTTTTTGCTCTCTCAGCATGTGTCCACTATAGTATACTACCCACCACACACCACCCTGCAGCTCTTCGCAGTAGTGGAACGCTGGGCCACACAGGCAGACATAAGCACGTTGACTGCAGACCAAAGGTCGACACTGCTCTGGGCCGCCACCTCGCTCAAGACAGCTGCACCCCTGTGCGACACACTTTCAAGCTCTCTTGCGTCTCTCTAAAGCAAGACCTCTGCTTACGTCTAAGCCCAGCATCTGCCTTCTCGACCAAATGGCTACACAATGGTAACTCCATTGCTAATACCTGTCCGAAAAATTCCACTCAGATTCCACCCAATGAGTTAACGCTTATTGGGCTAAGAGGGATGCAGTTGACCGAAACGAAAACTAACGCTAGCAATAGCAGTGGTTCTTTGGATGAAACAGGTCAACCGAGCGATAGCACACAGACTTGATCTGGTGCAAGCCCGCAGGAGTATCTGCCCTATCAGCTTTTGACGGTAGTGTAGTGGACTACCGTGGCTGTAACGGGTAACGGGGAATTAGGGTTCGATTCCGGAGAGGGAGCCTGAGAAACGGCTACCACATCTAAGGATGGCAGCAGGCGCGCAAATTTCCCAATAGCAACACTGCTGAGGCAGCGAAGAGAAATAGTACCCAGGCTGCGAGGGGGGAAACGTCCTTATCTTCCCTAAACAACCCTTCTGTGCAAAGCCATGCAGCGCAATGCCAGTACCGATACCGGTTGTGACAGAGAGGCTCGGGGTTTTTCATCCTCCACCTCTTTTTTGATGGTGTATTGGTGTCTATTTGGTGTAGGGTGCAGAGATGTTGACCTCGAAAGGATGGTTGGGGGGTCCCACCTTGGTGCACCCTATCTCCGGTACAGCCGGTCATTTGTACCAAAGTACACTGTTCAGGAGAGGGCTTTTGTATTTCAACTCTACTTTTATTTTTGCGTGTTCCCACACGACGGCCTGGGTCAAGATGCTCTGTGCACAAGAGGAGGCCTCGTTCTGTTGGAACCACGGCGCCACCAACTAAATGGAATTTTTTTTTCCAGTACCCCGCTTCCCCTCCCCCACCCGAGGGGGTCTCCCTCGGGTAGCCCCTCACACACTCAACACCATGTAATGCAGGGCTGATGTCCTCACAACCGAAGTGCCTTTCTTGTGTGTACAACGTTCTGTTTCCTCTTTAGCTATCCCCTTTCAACATGGAAAATAATGTACAATTTTTTTTTTGCTTCTTTTCTCAGATCTAAACCACAATAAATTGATGTAGGACTGCATAGTTGGGTGTCCACCCCCCCCCCCCGGTACACCCGGTCATTTCCGGTACCAAAGCTGCACTGTCAAGAGGGCTATGTATTTCAACACTTTGCTCTGCCTACCACAGCCTCTGTACATCCATTCACTCCTATGCTTTTTCAGACTTACACATTTCTCAAATGCCTGAACCTCTCCGGATGCTTGTAGTAATGTGCTGCCTGCACTCCGCCCTGAGTTGGGTTGCTGTGAGCGAGACCGCGCTGGACACAGGGATAGGACCTGTTGCGGTTGACTTCATGGTTGTCGATGCCAAGGGAAGTTATGTCTACCTGTTCGCCCACACGATGGGGTATGGGGTGGTGCACTACACCGACAGCTCGTATGCCACTGTTGCTCAGTCGAATGTGGACCCGTATGACACACATGACTACGTTATAGCGGAGCTGTACGGTGGTCGTATGGTGGCAAAGAAGGATCAGTATCTGAAGACGTACCAATTGGGTGCCGGGAAGATCAACCTGGCCACTGCGACCAACATCGAGACCATTTCAGGCATGCACGACTGTGAGTACATGGCGACGTCGTTCTCGCGCATTGCGACGCAGACGGCGTACAACAAACTCTGGGTCGGTAGCAGCATCTTCGACAGCGGGGTCACAAAGAATATGCAGTGTGAGGCAGTGGCGCTCTTCTCGGGTGGGGAGGTGCTCACAGGGGCGGTAGGTCTGCATGGATTTGACGCATCGCTTGGTGGGCTCCCTATAGAGGGTGCGTGGAGCGTCGCATCGAAGAAGGTGAACGCACTCTCCGTGAGTGGCAGCGATGCGTCTGGCCCTGAAGTAGCCTGGGTTGCGACGGAACTAGGCCTGCATGCAGTCGTGCGCACGGCAGCGGGGTTCGACGTCTCGCCGGCGCTGGGTGACAGTGGCCCCGTGGGCGCAGTGCACGCGCTCCGTAACGAGCCGTGTGTGGTGGTGCTCACAGCGAATGCGGTGACCGCGTACTACGTGCTGAGCAACTCCACCGGCAGTGCGGCAGGTGTCGCTCTTGACGACGCAGACCGCTACCCCGTGCACAACGCGCGTGTGGTGCGTATTGTGGAGCGGAAGAGCCCCGCCAGCATTGTTGTCATGATCGTGACAGCCCAGAAACTCTTCGCCGTGGACATGGCGTGTGAGAGCAGCACACAGGCACCGCCCACAGCAGAACCCACAGCGGAGCCCACAGATGCACCCACAGATGCACCAACAGCAGAGCCAACAGCAGAGCCCACAGATGCACCAACAGCAGAGCCAACAGCAGAGCCCACAGCGGAGCCAACAGCAGTGCCAACAGCAGAGCCCACAGATGCACCAACAGCAGAGCCAACAGCAGAGCCAACAGCAGAGCCAACAGCAGAGCCCACAGATGCACCAACAGCAGAGCCAACAGCAGAGCCCACAGCAGAGCCAACAGCAGAGCCCACAGCGGAGCCAACAGCAGTGCCAACAGCAGTGCCCACAGATGCACCCACAGATGCACCAACAGCAGAGCCCACAGCGGAGCCCACAGCAGTGCCCACGTCTGTGCCAACAAGTGTGCCTGCACGCACATGGCCGCCGTCAAACACTAGACCGACAGCCACTGCAGAGCCCACAGCAGTGCCAACAGCAGTGCCAACAGCAGTGCCTGCTACCTTGGCACCGGCAACGTCTGCCCCCGCTACATACGCACCAGCAACGTCTGCACCTCTCACAGTGGCGCCCACTACACAGTCACCCGCCACATCAGCACCTGCCACCGTGGCACCGACAACGACAGCGCCCGTTACGAATGCACCAGCAACGTCCGCACCTGCGACTGCAGCACCACGAACACCAGCGCCTGACACATACGCACCTGCAACGACAGCACCCCTCACAGCAGCCCCAGCAACAAGCTCGCCTGCGACTACGGCACCGGTGACCACTGCACCTACAACAGCAGCACCTGCCACCGAGTCGCCAGCAACAAACGCACCCCTCACACAGTCACCCGCCACGACTGCACCTGCGACAGTGGCGCCAACAACGACTGTGCCCCTCACGACTGCACCGGGAGCATCTGCGACTCCTGCCACAGCTGAACCGACGACAGCACACACGGCAGCACCGCCGGGCACAACAGTTGCACCGCAGACAGCTGCACCTACTGGAACAAGCACTGCACCAGGTACAAGCACTTCTCCCGACGCAACCACTACACCAGGAATAACTACAACTACCGCACCAGGCACCACTACCGCCCCTGGAACAACCACCGTACCTCGAACGACTGCTGCACCAGGCACCACTACCGTACCTGGAACAACTGCCGCACCTGGAACCACTACTGTACCTGAAGCGACCACTGCACCAGGAACCACTACTGCACCAGGCACAAGCGAGGCACCCGCCCCACAGCCCCCCAGACGCTCCCTGTCGCCTTCCTTTTCTTTGTCGTCCACACCTGCGACCGACACACCTGCTACGGACGAGCCCGCCGCTGTGCTTGGCGCAGCACTGCCGAACGCGACACGCGCAGCATCCGCCTCAAGCCTTGCCGATGCGACCGCCTCTGTGGGCACTGCTGCGGGCGCCATCGTTGCGGCATCTGCGTTGATGGGCGCAGGCGGCGGCGGGAGCGCTGCTCCAGGCAACATGGTCGTGCTCTCCGCAGTGCACTGCGACAACGACCCCGACGACGAGGCGGAGCTGGAGTTCCTTCTGCACCCTCTCCAGTTCCGCATCGACGGCACGCCGCAGGCAGGCGCCATTGTGGGCAACGTCATCCTCTGGTTCGCCGTCGTCTGCGTCTTCACCCTCATCGTCGCCGCCATGCAGGCCCTCGGTGCAGGAAAGTCCACAGACGTCGACCTCCCCACCTTCATGAAGGCCGGCGCCATCATCCGCTACCCCTCTGTTCTGCTCCCCATCCCTCTGCTTCTCTTGGCAGGCATTCTCCAATCATCCTTTGACATCATCTTCCATCCACGCGACTCTGTCACCGTCAATGCGATTGGCTACGGCGGACTTCTTGCGTCGCTCGCGTTTACCGGGTTTATGTTCAAAATCTCCTCTCGTCCGGATGCCTCCGTACGCCACCAGACACGCTCCCCATTTGCCGCGTACATGCTAGGAGAAGAAGGTTGGGTGTCCAACTCCCCGCTCTCTGTCGACCGCCTCGGCCTCGTGTACGACATCTACCGCGATATGCCGTGGGTGAGGGGGAACTACTTTGCCTTAGAAACTCTGTACCTCTACCCGCTGACAATGCTGTCTGCGATCCGTACTGATGATTGGGATATTTGTGCCGCGAAGGTGCTGTCAATGGGCGCGCTGTTCCTTGCCATGACGGTCCTCATTGTGGTTCAGGACATCTTTTTGGTAAAGATGCTAAAGCATTTAATGGTAGTGTGCAATGTCTGCACTACCATTGGCTTGGTGCTCCACGCAGTCGCTTTCTTTAATAGAGATATGCAGCATTGGTCTATTGAAGCTGGTCTCGCCTTCTTCATGATTGCCATGGTGCTTGCAATGCTACGCTCCATCTACGACGTCGCGACCTACTTCATGGAAGTAAAGTGGGGCTACAAAATTTCTCGTGGAACGGCAAAACCTCCACTCGACGAGGAGCAGGTGTCTCTGTACAGTGGGAGCTCCGAGGTGGAGGTCGAGGCAGAGCAGATGCGGGTGAGAACCTTGTCGCAGACGCAGTCGATGGATCAGGATTCGACCTATATGGCGGAAGAGATCCCGTTTACTCCGCAAACCCCTGGGCAGATTGGGCTTAGAGATATATCCCCAGAGGCGTTGCAACCGCCGGTGAGAGGAGGTGGAGGTGGCATCAAGTCGCCCAGTGGATACTCGTTGCACCCATTGTCGACGCCAACGGGAGTGAGCACTCCCGGAGGGAGGCTGAGTTCTAATTCGTTCAGCCTCTCGTCCTCCGCAGTGAAGCACCTCTCCGAGTCGCACAACAACCGGAGCTGGCGTGGGAGGGGTAAAGGCGGGATCTCAGTGGGGGCGTAGAGAGAGATCTGAACCGTTTTTTTTTTGTTTTTTTTTCCCAGTGTCTGCGTCTGCCGATGAACGGTGGGGCGTTTGCACTTTTTTTTTTTCTCTAAGCGAAGCGCTCAGGGTTTCATCTTATAAAGGTTTTTAGGTTTTAAAAACTGGTCATTTATTGCAAAATTTTGTATGCATTTTGTATTACAACTTTTCAGCTCATCAGCTTTTCAAAAAAAAAGAGGTTTTCTTGAGAGTGTTTTTTGGATAGTGAATACTTCTTGTGAAGTCAAGCTACACTACACCAGGTCTTGCTTTCGTTTTTTTTGGTAGGTGTTTTTTTTTTTCCTGCGGGTTCGATACCCCCGCGGAGTGTTTCGTGCCTGCGTCCGAGAGGCGTTTTGCACTTTCAACTTCACTTTGTTTTGTCTATAGATTTAAACCACAAAATGAAATGTAGGACTGCATGGTTGGGGGTGTCCACCCCCCCGGTTCACCCGGTCAGTTGCACCAAAGATACACAGTCATGAGAGAGGGCTTTTTGTATTTTTATACCTACAAAGCGTAGCTTAAAGGAGAAATGGTTCCTCAGATGCGCCAATCACCCCCCCTCCAACAGGGTAATTGTACAATCGACGAAAAGTTTTAATTGTTTTGTCTATACTGGGTGATTTATAAAGTTGTTAAAATAAAACTAAATAATTATTTTACCCCCAAAAATTTCCCCCAGGTAACAACCATTTGGTAACAAAATAATTATTTTGTAAAATTAAAGTAAAAATGTATCTGGCCCAGGTAACAAACCCGGAAAACTGTAAAATAAAAATTGGAAAAAAAACATCACCTCTCGCCTGACGTGTGGTGATGGTGGTGAGGGTCAAAAAAAGTTCCTGGTAGAACCGTAGTTGAACCACGGGAGCGCCCTGGGTAACTGATCGCACCATAAAATCCTTTGCCTGCGGCGCCATTTTTCATTTTTGCTCCGCGTTCGTTGAGTGACTCGGTAGTGTGAAAGCTAGATTTTTACACCGTACCCTGATTTTTTTTTCGCCTGCGGCGCCATTTTATAAGAAGGTCCAGGTAACTGTTACTGTTATTTGTAAAAATAAAAAATATAAAAATCCGGAGGAAGAAGATGCCAGGTAACAAAACCGGAAAACTGTTTGTTACTAAAAAATAAAATTCGCTTTTTTCGGAGACACCCCCAGGTTACTATAACAACAATCTGAATCACCCAGTAGACTCAGCTCGATTCGCTTCGAGCTACTGTGTGTGCGTATGTTGGTATTTTTTCACCAATTCTTGTGTTTTTCCTTTTGCAAAGTGCCGCAATGGAACGGTGGGACGTTTTGCACTTTCAACTTCTCTTTTTTTCTTCCAAAGGTGGACTCTATGAGAGGATTAGGTTCATCTTATAGGTTCAACTTTTCTTTTTTATTTTATTTTGCGTCCGAGGGAACACCCAGAATCCCATGGTATTCAATGAATCAAAAAATAATTTGACCCAAAAAAAAGTACCACGGGGTGGCAGGAGTGGTGTGTGCACAATGCCTGGGGGTATGCTCCTTTGTTTTTGATTGCCTTCTTCGCTTTTTTTTGATATCCAAAATAACGAGAGGGTTCATCGCGATCCTACTGACACAGTTACTGTTTTTGTTTGTTTTTTGTTTTTGTTTTTGTCTTATTTTTCTTTTTTGTTGTGCGTTTTTCGTTTTTTTTTGTTTTTGTTTTTTGATTCGTTCTTTTTTGCGTTTCGCGTATGTTTTTTGCGTGGTCGAAGTTCGTATAGCACACCATAAAGACTTTGTAAAAACTCGTTCGGATTTGTTCCGTATTCACATTTTAATGCGACCCCCTTTTTTACTCTGTGAACACTTTACTTTACTTTGTACCGACCCTCCCCCGTAAAATTGTCCCCCCCCCTCCGACCCCCTTGAAGTTGTCCCGGGACAATTTCACGGGGGAGGGTCGGTAAATACTTTTTTGTTAAAAACTCGCGCTTCGATACCGTCATGTTTTGTTCCTCTTTACTTTACGCTCATTGTCTCCTAAGGTGTCAATGTCCCCTCTGTGATGGGTGGCGAGGTCGCTAGCTGTTGCACCCCACAAAAAAAGCACTCACAATCATTCACATATGACCCCCCATAGAGATACTAATGTTCAGAGATGAACATCTTTGTGGTCTTACAGGTGAATTTTTTTTTTCGTGGATTTTTTTTTAAAGCTCTGTGATGCTTAACTCAGTCGAAACCTTTTTTTTTTTTCGCCCGCAAATTTTTCTTTTTTCTTTTTTCACATACTTTCTATTCAGTAGAATAGATAGTATACGAAATAATCTTCACAAATAATATTGGGAGCGACACGCCAAAGTACGGTTCTCGCACTTTCGCATTTTTGGTGCAGAACACACACACTGTGTGTTATAGATTGTCCATGCACTTTCTCTTCTTTTCTTTGAAAGTACAGGAAACCTGATTTCTTTGTTCCCTCTTCCCTCCATTCCATCCCTCCCCTCAAAGTGTTTCAGCACTTTTCGTATTTTTCTTTTTCTTTTCTTTCAAAGATGTATGCACACACGATGAGGCACGTTCATCTTAAACTTGCAAGTTTTCTTTTCTCTCGCAGGTGCACAAAGGTTTCGTTTCTTTTTTTTTTTTTTGAGTCCTTTTTCAGTGTAAACCCCTTCCCAATTCGGGATGTGTGTCTGCTTACAGTATTCTCGGGTTGTCTTCGGTTGTAGTACGAAATTTTACGATCGTAACGATGGTGATTTCGGAAGTCGTTCAACGACCTGTCAAAAAACAACCTCCCCCAAACTCTATCCTACAGCCAATCGGTAGCAACGACGGGCGGTGTGTACAAATGGGAGGGACGTAATCAGTGCAAGCTGATGACTTGCGCCTACGACCCCTCCCGTAGCACCAAACTATCGTTCTTTTTTGGTACGATCGTAAAAATTCGTACTGCAATCGTAGGCAACCTGTGAGTATTTCCTGCAAGCAACTGCCAAATGCAACCCTTCAAGGTTCAATAACCTCACAAAGTGTCAAGTGCCTGCTCTCTCCCAAAAGCCGTTTTTGCACTGCATGACACTTCGCTTTTTTTATTTGATTCTGCACCAACTCCAGTTTGATTTAAAAAACTATTGAATATTCCTTTTTTTTCCGTTAATTTTCTTCCCCCCAAAGTAAGTTTTTTTTTGGGGGTGTCAGACCAGAGCAGCGCCCCAAACTCTCTGCCACACATTCCGAGGAAAATGTGTGCTGTTCTGTAAAAAAAACCATTGTGCAAGCATGCACCCTTCTCCCTCCCCCTCTCGCATAATTGCTGTTCTTCCTGAATAAAATATCCACCAAAAATAAAAAGGAAAAAATAAATTTAAAAAATAGTGAAACAAACCACAAAAAAGCGGTGGTACGAACAAATCGGGCGCCATTTTGCGGGCCTCTCCCTCCTCCTCCTCACTACTGCACTACATGGCACTGCCTCCCGGCACATACATCCAGGGGTGTGCACACCACAGGTAAGTAGTATACTATTATATAATCAAGAGCGCCACCAAAAAACGCATATTTTTTTTAGGCCCCGATCTTTCTTTAACGTCATACTCAAATACACGGTGGCCACGTCCAGGGGGTTGGGGCAGCATAGTGGTAGAGATTTTCGTTATCCCGCTTTTTGCTATGCCACCACCTGTTGTACCTGACCACCGTTCAAGAGGCTTACATGGTTAGGGTTACACCCAAGTGCACTGCTCATGTAATCAAAAGGTACTCTGTGTCGTGAGAGGGCTTTGTATTTTTTCAAGTCAAAAATTTCCAAAACGTCAGATATGTGGTTTTTTTGAGGTTTAGCAGTGCATTCGCGATTCGCGGTTTTGTACTGTTTTTCAACTTCTCTTTTTTTTTAGCCTTTTGACGAGGTTTTTTGATGTTTTTTTATAGTGAACAAAAGATATCCCTCTCTGTATGGTAAATTCGTAATAAAAGCCCCAATAAAATTCGAGAAATAAAATATAAAAACGGCTTTTTTTTTGTCTGAATTTAACACTTTCATGACCATAAAAACCACGAATGGTGGTTTGTATTGTGTACTTCCTTAGGTAAGGTGTTATTTGTTTTAATTCAAAGGTGGCTATGCAGAGGTGTAGGTTCATCTTATAAACTTTTCTTTTTCAGATATTTCTGATATTTCTCCCTCCCTCTAGTGATGGCGGTATTGTGATAATGGTACATCACAATACATAGGACACATCACAATGCAGCTGCATTGTGATGTGTATACATGTATGTAAACCCCCCCCCCGTATAATATTTACATACGCGTATTATTTACACACGCATATTATTTACAAAAAGGCCACTTTCACGTGTATTATTAACACACGCGTATTATTTACATTATTTTTTTTTTTGGATTTTTTTTTTTTTGGGGGGGGGGTAGGGGGCACAGCCCTTAAGGAAATCCTTAAGGACCCTCTGTAACGCTCGTGTTTTTTCAAGAATTTTTTGAAAAAAAGTCATAAAACCCGCCAAGGTGGGTCTACATGGTCCCAAAGTGGCCTAAAATTCGTCGATTCTGCCTAATGAAACACCAAACAACCAAAACTGAGCGTTTATTTTCGAAAAAAAAAATCACTTTTTTTCGAAAAAACGGCTTCGAAAATAGTAAGATTTTAGTAAGATTTCCTCTAGGAATGTAACGCTTTCAAAAAAATGGATCCGGGAGCACAGTTTTTCTTCTAAGGTGCCGAAAACCACCCCACGTCCCCTCCGGTGAGGTCCGGCAGTGGAAATATGTGGGTTTCGAAGCTTTTGGGCGTCCCCCTCCTCCCCGTCACTAACAAGTGACTCTGCCTCCGAATCGTACTCCACGTAGTACTCCATGGTCGAAAGGGCAGGGTCCGGGATTGCGATTGATGACATTTTTTAAAATATAAATAGCTTTCTGGTGGTGTGCGTTATGGAAAGTATGGGGATTGAATGTCAAGCATGTAGGTGAACGATGAAAAATTGTAAATTATTTTGTGTACCCTTTGTTTGTAAAAATGTGTGTGAACGAGGCACATATAGGCTTTACATATACTTCCTTTGTTTTCTTATTGTCTGTAGTGGAGCGGAGTAACCCTCAGGAAACTACGATATACGCCTCTTATTAACACACGCCTATTATTTACAAAGACGCCTATTATTTACAACACGCGTATTATTTACATAAATTTATGTAAATATTATACGGGGGGGGGGGTTTACCATGAAGGACCATTATCACAACACAGCCATCACACCTCCCTCCCTCCGCTCAATACTGGCAAGTCTACATAAGCAACCAAAATCAAATGCGAAGTGTTTTTTCTTTTCCAGGTTGTTTTCCGCTTTTTGTTTTTGTGGTATTTTATCATTTCAATTTCTATGTTGGTTTTGACCTGACACAGACCAAAGGCGCATGGCACCTTGTTGTCTCTCTTACTCAATGAACGGAGCGGGGTTCCGGAACTCCTACGGCACAGCTGCGCTTCTTTGTTACAACCGTAACTTCTATTAGCTGGCATTGAGGGGGCAGCGCGACTTACCTGTCATGTTGTCTTTTTTAGTAAAAAAAAAACCCCCCCGACTGCTGCCCCGAAAGGCACCTGTCCTGTATTGATCATGTGCCTTTGCTTTGCGTTCATATCCCCTTTATTTTGGAAGAAAACAGCCGACAACCACATGTGGTTGTCTTGAAAAGTAGTTTTATTTGATCTGCAATCGATACCTTTTCGCCATTCATTACCCCTTCGGGCGACTTTTGTTTGCACAGAACCCCCGTTCTCTCTTCGGACACTCTTATTTGATTTAGTATTTACTTCCATTGGACCATGTCAGGAACTTTTCGTTTCCTCTTTTTGAAGATGCATGTGCACGAGAGGCACTTTCATCATTCTAGTTTTTCTTTTTTCTTTTTCTTCCTTACTTTTATACCTCATATGCTCAATTGATTGAATGCATGTTGAAATACTTTTGTTTTTGTATAGAACATCCTTGTACCCTACACGACGGAGTCCACCAGGGGGAGTGACTCTTTTGGGGTGTCAGATTCGGGGGGACTACACAGTCCCCCTAATCCGATACCCTTTGAGTCCCCCTATTATAGGTGCTCCCCCCCGGGTGGGCTCCACCGTGTAAGTCTATGAACAACTATTTCTTTTATAAAAAGCAAGGGTGCATTTGTAGCACCCTCTATACCTTCTTTTCGTCAGAAAAGAAAGTATATGAAACAATGTTTTTTTTTGTCACATTCTGCCGCATTTTGCGCCACGCAAAACAGCAAACATAACGCAGTACACATCTCTCCATTTTTTCACTACTAATGAGGGGTTCGGGTACTGTACAGTATTTTATGCAAGATTGACTAAAGCGAGTCTTAGGTTCATCTTTAATCTTTTCTTTCATGCGTTGACCCACAGGGAAATAGTGTACTGTCCTCTCAACGAGGAGGCAGCACAAAAAGACACAGCTCCACCCTTTCCTCTGATGGTATAAACATTAATAATTTAGTTTTGTTAACTCTTTTCTTGCGATTTTTTTTGGTTTGTTGTCTAAACAAAAGCCTTTTTTTCTCTTTTTGACGTACACATCGCTTCATATACCAAACCCAGCAAGTGCTTCCTGCCACCCCCGGCAACAAAGGACACTCACTATTCCGTTGAAAAACGACAACAACTGGAGCTGGAGGGCGACCCCCTTCGGTGTTCCCATGGTCCTATCCTTGATCAAGTACAAGATGAGAAGCTATGGGGCAGGGTATACAATGAACCAAAGGAGATAGGTTAAAGTGGGGGTAGCTGTATTCCTCTTGAATGGAGTGCTCCATCCTATTTTGTAACAAACGTTTATTAGGAGATATCTCGAGATAGGTTGCAAAAGTTTAAAAAAAAAAATAGTGGAGCGCAACTCTAGCCTAGCCTAGGCTAGGGTGGCCACACTAATACAAAAAACCAAGTTTTCAAAAAAGTGGAGATTGCACAAAACTGTGTGTGTGTGAGGCAACTACACTCCAACAATTTATCAAAAAATGAAACAGTAGTACATAACATAAGGCTTCGGCCAACAATTTAAGTCATCTTTTTTTTTTTATCCGAATGGCATCGTACGTCAGTCGGAGGTACCTGCATTAATAACTTCACCTTTTTATACCAGTACAGTGATTGATCCAACAAAAACATAAAAACAGTTCCCTCTCTTATTTGCCCACCATTTTTTGGTCCAAAAAATACCAACAAAAAAGGCGTGTACCTAGCCCAGGCCTTCGGAGGGTGACACTTGGCTAAGTCCCGTCAGCCACCCTCTTTCGGGTGATTATCGACCTTTTTTTTCTTTCTCGTTTGGAAAAGATTTTCTCAACTATTTTCAACGCTTTCCTCAAAACTCCGTATTTTTTTTGTGTGTTAGAAGGCTTCCGATTTATAGTAGATTCACCGGCTTTTCTACACATTTTTTTTAAAAAGGTGGCTAAGCACGAGAGGCTTAGGTTCATCTTTTTAACTTTCTTTTTTTTTTCCTCGGTGCCCTGCGTCCGCCAAAGAAACGGTGAGGCGTGTTTGCACTTTCAGCTTTTTTTTTTTCATTTTAAAAAATTGACTAAAAAGGGCTCATCTTCCATTCCAAGAAAACTTGAAAAGGGTGTGAATGTGCACGAGAGGCACATTTCATCTTTCAAGTTTTCCTTTTCCCCTCCCCTTCCCCCCTTTTGGTCCTAACAGTGGGTTTTTTTTTCTTCCTTTGCAGAATGGAAAGTGTTTGTTTTATTTTGTGTCCCAAACCCACTCCACCTGATTTTTACCCCGCGTATTTAGGCGCGTATAGGACTGAATAGGACCGTATACGCGCCTGTACGTGGCCTGTACGACGCACCAAAACGCGGGGTAAAAATCAGGTGTCCACTATTTTCAAGATCTCTTCAAAGATCGCGCTGTACTTTCCATAAACTGCAAAAGGGGGGCCTTTTTTTTTGTTTCTTTTCGACCTTTTCCTGATTGACCCCTCTACGTTCTTACATACACACCAAAATAAACTGCAACTAAAACCTTTTCATAACTTTTTTTTTCGTTTCTTGTTTTCTCTTGTTTTTTTTTGTTCCTCCACGGTACGAATACCACATTTTGTTAAACTTTGAGACTCTTGTGTCAGGGCATTGTGCTTTTTTGTTTTTTATTTTTGGTTTTGTTTGGACCCGACACATTTTTTTTATTTCCGTTTTTGAAAGCGTTACACGTTTTCTTTGTTTTATTTTTTTATGCGATATCCATTCAGTAGTAGCAAATTGCATGCAATGCATTTTTTTGTGAGTTGAGAGCGAGACAGAGAAGCGGTCACAGACTGCCCTCTCTCTCTCTCACTCTCATTTCTCTATTCTCTCCCGTCTTCATTTCATACAATCAGGGCGTTCGCCCCGGGGCGAAAAAAAATTTTTTTCGTTAAAAAAATCTTTTCCTGAAAAAATGACATTTTATTTCGCCCCAGGGCTTCGCCCCACCGGGGCGAAACCCTGTATAAATAAATAAATAAAAAAAATTTAAAAAGGAAGAAAAAAAAAAAAGAGAGAGAGAGAGAGATTTCTCCCCACCACCCTGTCGACCCCCCCGGAGAGGAAGTTTCCCCAGCACTCCCGCTCGCTCCTCAATCCTGCAGTCAGCTGAAGGTGTCCCGTACCCCCTGTTATAGAAGGTGTCACTACTCGTGTCAACTCTATCTTCAACCTCGGTGGAGGCAGAGAGACGGTTTAGTTTATTGAAAATAATCAAAATAAGGATGAAGTCTCATATGACGGATGCCTCTCTCTTGTACATCTGTTTGATTAAACAACACAAAGAGACCCTCAGTGAGGGGGGATTGATGAAATTCTCCATCGTTTTGCTGGTTTTAGTGCTGGGGAAGGGATAACGTGCAAATCGCAATTTTTTTTTGATCACTCAGTACCAGGGATTCACCCCCACGAACTAGCTTCTCTCCGGCGGAAAATTTTTTTTTGACCTATTTTAAGCACTAGTAAAAATGCAAAATTTTTGGGTTTTTTGGCATTTCGCCACGATTCAGGAAAAACGATGGCGATAGCGAACGCCCTGCATACAATAAAAAAAAAAAGTGAGGAAAAAATAAACAAAAAAAAAAGAGGCTATTTTGCTCAAGCAAGGTTTTCGTTTACATCTGGATCGGTATATACATAGGTTGTGTGTATTGTTGGTGTTGGCTGAAGGGGGGAGCGTATTTTTGGGCTATTTTCTGCTATTTTTGGGGTCGTCAGCCACACCAAATGCTGTTTCATTCCTGCTGTCTGAAGCTGAAGGACACATCGGTGCACAAAAAAAAAAAAATACCCAATGTAAATCTGTGGTGGTTAAATGTGCAAAATTCCTTCGCCGATTGATTTTCTTTTTGTGGGGTATTTGTTATACCTGGAGAATATGGTCAGATCAGTCTTCAGAACACCTAGGGTGTATGGTCACACACATATGATGAGACGTGAACGAGATAGACGTGAACAATGAGCACGCGCTTCTTTTGTACGACAAGATGTTATTACCCACCCCGAAACCCAAAGCGTAAACACCACCATTCAGAAAATATATTTTCCTCTTCTTGTTCCTTCCACACGCTGGTTTTTGTGTTTTGCTAATTTTTCTCAAAAATCTTTGAAGCACACACCATGTCGAAGCGACACACAGACAGCACACCGAACGAGAACCCACCAAAGAGAAGAAAGCTTTCTGCAGGCGAAGCCTTGGTGGAGGATGCGTGGAACGGTAACATCACTGCCGTGCGGGCGGGACTTGAGAAGTTCAGCCCTGACATTGACAGCGAAACAGTCGTCTTCGATGCTGTGCACGAGGCATGCAGAGGGAACCACGATGAATGCCTCACACTGCTTCTTCCGTATGTTGAGACAACGCATATGGGCTTTGGGATTCTGCTGAGTGAGTGCGTCCACGCATACGACACTCGTGCACGGAGGTCCTCTTGCAGCATTGGAAGTCTGTCTGCAGCAACGTGGCGCATGTCCCACTCGAGTCGGAGGACACCGAAGTTAAGGCAAAAGGTCTCTGTCCAGCCATGTGGTCGGACCCTGCAGTGTGTGAGGTGCTCATTGATGCAGGGGCAGACATCGAGACGAGGGAAAACTACTGGGGATATTTTCCGCTGCTCTTCGCTTGCCGTTCGGGATCACTCGATGTTGTGAAGCTGTTGGTGAGAGCAGGTGCGGAAGTGCGTGTCACAAATTACGAAGGAGACACGGGTCTTAGCCTTGCAGTATATCATGGACACACCGACGTTGTACGTTATCTTGCGGGTTTGAAGGAGGTGGAACTTGACCACGCAAACAACCACGGCCAGACTGCGTTGCGTGTGGCAGTGGAACATAAACGTGCAGATCTGGTGGAGGTGCTCATTGATGCAGGGGCAGAAATTGAGGCAAGGGACAGCAAGGGGCGCTCGCCACTGTCAGTTGCTGCGTATTTAGGTCAATTGGTGATCGTGAAGCAGTTAGTTAGAGCTGGTGCGGAACTTGGTACAGTGGACGCAGAAGGACGGACCTGTCTCCACATTGCAGCATCTTGTAGGAATACCGACATGGTACGTTATCTTGTGGGTTTACCAGAGATGGGTGTGAATCACGTGGATACGAATGGCTGCACTGCTTTGCATGCCGCAGCACAGAGAGGGTATGCAGATGTGGTGCAGGTGCTCGTTGATGCACAGGCAGACATCGAGACAAGGGACAACAAGGGGCACTCACCACTGTTATCTGCTTGTGCTTCTCATTCGGATTCAGGACAACTGGTGATTGTGAAGCAGTTAATTAGAGCTGGTGCGGATGTGAGCACAGTGAGCAGACAAAGAAGGACCTGCCTCCACCTTGCAGCATCTTATGGACTGCCCGATATTGTGCGTTATCTGGTGGGTTTACCAGAGGTGGATGTGAATCACGTAGACACGAACGGCCGCACTGCGTTGCACGACGCTAGTGTAGATGTGGTGCAGGTGCTCGTTGATGTGGGGGCAGACATTGAGGTAAGAGACAACGAGGGGCGCTCACCACTGTTATCTTCTACTTCTGATTCGTATTCAGGAAAATTGGCGATTGTGAAGCAGTTGGTTGAAGCTGGTGCGGGAGTGAGAACACTGGACACAGAAGGACGGACCTGTCTCCACCTTGCAGTATATTATGGACACAGCGACGTTGTGCGTTATCTTGCGGGTTTGAAGGAGGTGGAACTTGACCACGCAAACAACCACGGCCAGACTGCGTTGCGTGTGGCAGTGGAATACAAACGTGCAGATCTGGTGGAGGTGCTCATTGATGCAGGGGCTGACATCGAGACAACGGACAACAAGGGGCGCTCGCCACTGGTAGCTGCTTGTGCTTCGTATTCAGGTCAATTGGTGATCGTGCAGCAGTTATTCAGAGCTGGTGCAGAACTGAGAACAGTGGACGCAGAAGGACAGACCTGTCTCCACCTTGCAGCATCTTATGGACTGCGCGACATTGTGCGTTATCTTGTGCGTTTACCGGTAGTAGATGTGAATCACGTAGACACGAATGGGTGCACTGCTTTGCATGCCGCATCACAGAGAGGGTATGCCGATGTGGTGCAGGCGCTCGTTGAGTATGGTGCGGACACGTCCTTGCGCAACGACAACGGCGATACAGCACTGCGAGGTGCGCAGAATTCTGGCTGCCCTGACTGATGCCAGCTCTTAAGCTGAAAGTATTGTTGGGATGGATGCGATCAACAAGCAACAAACAACGAATAAATAAAAAATGAAATACTCCCCCCTTCTTTATTTATTCGTTGTTTGTTGTTTGTTGATCGCATCCATCCTCGTCCGTACTTCAGGAAAAGCACACAGCACTTTTGGTGGTATTGAAATGCCCTTTGTGAAAACCGTCCGCACTTCTTTTTTTTTTTTTTTTTTTTTTTCAAACCCCAAAAGTCCCGAAAACCCCGAAAAACCCGCGTCCTGAAGTACGGGGGAGAGGTGGAGCACAAAAGGGGGGAAGGGGAAACGGTAAGACTCATGGCAACCGAAGAACGCGTCTTTCATTTCCAGACGTATTGCATACTCGTACATAAGTGTATTTCATTTTTTGTAAGATGTGTGTGCACGAGATGCACATTCATCTTACAAATATTCTCTTGTTTTTCTTGTCTTGTTTCTTTACCTTTCATACTTGGACCGCCCGAAATATATTTCGGGCGAATTCGGGCGAATTTTTCGGGCGCGGATCCCGAGCGCCCGAAATGTGCCCGAAATATATTTCGGGCGTTTTAAAGGGAATTTATACGTAATTCGGGCGAATTCGGGCGCATTTCGGGCGAATTTGGGCACATTTCGGGCGAATTCGGGCGATTTCGGGCAGATTCGGGCGAATTCGGGCGCACAACCAGTATATTATGTGTGCTGGGAAGCATGCCACCAGTGTAAAAATCTAACGCTTTATTTGAAAGATTGGCACAAAATTTGTCCAAAGAAAAAAAAATTGAGCAAAAATTCCTAGTAGAACCCAACTTATATGAGTCCAGCTCTGTTAGCAGCCACGTATAAAACCGATTTCCTTAACAATTTACACTAAAATACTACTAAAAACGTAAAAAGGCGATTTTTCACGTTTTTGGGCATCTCCTGAGCAACTACAGGCCCGAAACACCCCCCAGAATGGGTCAGAACCACCCTGTGACCCAAAAATTCACAAAAATTCACCCTGAAATACGAAAAAATAGTGAAAACCCGGTTCATAGTGTGTTTTGGGTGGGAATAAGCAAATGATAGTCAGAAAACCCGTGATTTGGTGGTGATTCTCACGGGCCTCCAAAGTGCACTCAGGTGTACAAAAGTTTTCGATTATTGCTTATTTTGACAGATTTGACATCAAATATTTCCAAATATAAAAAGTTTTTTGCGAAAATGAGTAGAACCCTACCTAGTCGGTTTTCACTAAGGAAAAAGCGCCCGAATTCGCCCGAAATCTGCATTTCGGGCGTTTTCGGGCGAATTCGGGCGCACAAAATCGCCCGAAATCCGCCCCTAATTCGCCCGAAATGCCCGAAATATATTTCGGGCGGTCCAAGTATGACCTTTGGGGGGATTTTTTTTTGAAAACGATCACCTCTTAATTTTTTCCTCTTTTGCAGATCTTCTTCCCTTCTTTTTTGGTTTTTGTTTTTTGTGTTTTTTTTACGACAATTTGTCAATAGAAAAATGAGTTTTATGTACACAGCTGTGTGCTGTGGTACTTCTCTTGCCTACTCTCCCCCTTATCCGTGGCTGTGTTGTGCTGGTTGCGATGAACCACCCCCGCTACACCACGGACCAGGGCTAACCTTTATTCACCTGCCGCCAGCACCCCTATCTTGGGTGTGCTGTTTTTGCCACAGATTGAAATACAAACACCTGAAGGGAAGAGTGGGCGAGAGAGATTACCCCCTTGCCTTCCCCCATTTTATTTTTGAGATAACGATTGTGATCAAGGGTGGCTTGGTGCGAGAGGCTTAGGTTCATCTCGTAAACTGTTCTTTTGTTTTTGCTGTGTGGTGGTGAGATTTTGTGGAGGACATTTTATGTTTGGCCAAAAACAAAGAAATTTGCTGTGCGTCAATCTAAAATGCTTTTGTGAAAACGGCACATTTAGTGAGAGGTGTGTCAGTATCGCACCCAAGCATCCCAATCAAACGATTCGCATGCAATTGTACGCAGTCGCCACCTCTTGTGTTTTGGAACCCGCTCATTTTGTACCTTGTACAGTTCAGCACTCAACCCGGTGCTTTTGAAAGGAACACAACACAGGACAGAGTGAGGTGTTGTTGTTTTGTCAAAGGCATCCAGGGAAGCGATGTGCGTAAAGAACTTTATGCTGCAAGATGACTTCGTACGTTCCATGGCTCGTTGATTGTTTATAGTGCATGCAATGCTAAAAGGAAATTGAACACCGTACCCCTACTCCTTTCCTTTTTTTCTATTCTACTAGGACAAAACTCCATCTTTTGAAGAAGAAAAAATAGTAACATTTTATCTAAAAACCCCCCACCCTCCCATTTCACACAAAACACAGAGGGGATCTTACTGATATTTTTTATCCCCCTTTTTTATCCCCCCTCAAGAGCGCTGTCATTTTTTTGCTCCAAAACCCTTACCCTTTTTGAGGCCGGGTTTTCAACAACCCTTTTCTCTCTTTCTTTTTCCCCCAACACACATGACTTACATGATATAACCTTCCCCACCCTCCTGTGGGAAAAAAGACAAAACAACGACGACTGCTTTGCTTTTTTTTTTTTTTTTTTTTGCTAAAAAAATGTTGTTTGTCGTCCCTTTGCTTGCTTCGTTTGCGTGCCTCGCGTTATGTATGGTATTACTTCCTTCTGTACGTTCCACCATGCGTCAATGGGGAATCGAATTTGTAGATGGCTATGTGTTTATATGGAGCACCACGCGATTCGGATCGTTCATTTCTCGCTGCGGACCGCAGGCGACACGTGTACTGGACGCATGGTTTACCTTTGGCGGTTATGTGTGTTGCGTTGTAGCGATCATCTGCAACATCGCGCTAATCGCAAACAGCGTTGTTCTCCTCCACGCAGTGTACCTCCGATTCGGGGCGGCAGAGAGGGAGGAAACGGTTGGGATGCTGGTCCCTATGGTTCCTGGGGTGACGCTGCCGGCCTCGCAGACGCCGTACCTTTTTGTTGCAGTGCTCTTCGCACTATCCTTTCATGAGTTAGGCCACGGTCTTGCTGCAGTAAGCGTAAAACTTCATATTGAAAGCTGCGGCATCGCGCTTTTTGGTGGTCTCGTACCCGCAGCCTTTGTCACTATAGAAGAACACATTCGCCGAATCTGCCCTTACAAGCAACTCCGTATCTACACCGCGGGGGCCTGGCACAACCTCACCCAAGGTCTCTTCTGTGTACTCTGTATTTCAATATTCCCTACCCTTCTCCTACCCTTATACGATCCCTGCCCAAACGGATGTGTTTGGGTTGACCAAAGAGGTCTAGGTTTTGTAGATAGTACAGTAGGATACGTTGCGGTGATCGGGGTGAACGGGAGACGAAACGGCGTGGACAGTATAGGGGTCTGGAGGAGGGAGGTGGCAGAGGCGTATCGGAGAAGCGTCACGCAGGCACAGCTCTTCCGCGTACCAGAGGTGTTGTTGATGCAGGGGGGCGGGGGTGGAGGTGGGGGTGGAGGTACCCCACATTGCTGCACCCCAGCTGGCGCTGATGACCCTTTGCTTTGCTTTGAAACTTTAAGCCCGGGGGGAAGAGGGGGAGGAGGAGGAGGAGGAGGAGGAGGAATATCAAACACAACAGCATCACCAATGCAAAAGTATTGCCTATCTGGACGTTCGGTAGCGTTGCAGGCTAGTTGGAATGTGGAGGATCATAGTAGCAACACAACGACCCTGAGATTCGTTCCTGCGCTGAAAAATGATGTGCTGTTTGCGGTGCATATGCATCAAGGAGGTGCAAAGGGCGCAGCGTCGGTCTCAATGCTGACAGATGTTGACACTATGTTGGCGATCCGACCCTTAGAGTACGCGCCAAGGTTCACAGTACCAGAGGCCTTTGGGTTGGCAGGGTTGTACCTTGATGCGCCGGAGATTCTGTTCACATTGTTGGTATATCTGCAGATGGTGAGTTTTGGGTTGGTTGCAGTCAATTTGGTGCCGTGTATAGGGTTGGATGGGGATTTAGTTGCGGAGTGTTTAGTGCGGTTGTGTGTGCGGAGGTCGGGTTTAGCGGGCATGAGGGTGGAAGGGACGCAAGCGGAGGTGATGAATAGCATGAAGGAGGCAGCGCTGCCGTGGGGTGGGGTGGACATAGAGGCGCAGGTGGACGGTGTGGGGTGCACAACCGGGGACGTGGCGGTCCCGGAGAGCAGTGTGCTGAGCCATACGTTCACGCAGCATTCTTACCATGTCTTTCTTGTGCGTGGAGGGACAGCGGTGCTTGCGGCCAATGCTGTTCTCTCCTTTGGCCTCGCGATGCTGTGATAACGAACACAGTAGAAATAGGTGTCTTCATCTCTCAGAGTTAGATAAAACAACCTTGTTGTCAAATTCTAAAAAAGATTGGAGGCAGCGTGGGCAAACAAAAACGGATTGAAAAAAAGGGTAGCTTGTTTTCTTTGAGTACTGAATTAACCACAACAACCGTACTTCAGTTTAACACATTTTTCACCTTTTTTTGATCTTTTTTTATCACATTAGTTTTTGAGGTTTAGACAGCCTTTTAGGGTGTTTTGCCCCTATGTAGGAGTGTGGGGAGGGGCGGATATGGATGTTTCAACTTTTCTTTATGGAACTGGCTTATGTACCTGATTACAGTTTCCCTGTTTGCAACACCCAATTGTGCAACACTCCGGGGGTTCGATAACCCCGTGGAGTGTCAAGTGTGCCTGCGTCCCAGAGACGTTTTTGCACAATATTAACTTCACTTTCTTCGAGGGGCTTCAAACCACGGGAATGTAGGACTGCATGGTTAAGTGTCCACCCCACGGTACACCCGGTCATACCAAAGGTACACTGTTCACGAGAGGGCTTTTGTATTTCAACTCTACTTCACTTTCTTCGAGGGGACTTTGTTTTCCCCCAGCGTGTTGTCCACGCAACAATAGCGAGGATGCTGTCGAACGCGCGTACTGAAGCGTTTGCAGAGCTTAGGCCTCATGGCATGTTTCACTTCTATCCCCTTGATCATCTCTTTTGTGTTGTGTTTATTGAACACGAAAAGAACATACCTTCGACGATTGCGAACGAAAAAAAAGCTATTTTTTTTTTTTTGTTTTCTTCGAGATTCCCCCACACCCGTTCAACAGCACCCCATTTTCCCCAACTTTTACACAATGGAAAAACCTCGTGCCTCTATCTTGCAGCGTCCCCTTCGCCGTGGGAGTTATATGAACGACGAGTCTGTTGAAGTGGAGAGGCGGCGGGAGGAGGCGAAGCTGGCTGCCTTGCAGGACCGTTACCAGCAGGTGGAGGGACGCATGCGGCACAGTGACAGTGTTGCGATGAAGCAGGCCCGCCAGCAGGCGGACAGAGAGTTCTCGGAGCACGCCATCGCTGCCCGGAAGGACTCCGAATTGTCCCAGCGGGAGCGTGAACGCAGACTTATGTCCGCACAGTGCGAGCGTGACCTTGCCCTAGAACAAGCTGAGCGTGAGAACAAACGTGACAGCAAGCAAGCCTGGCGCGATGCGCAGCAGACGAATCTGCAAATGGTTGAAGACAAGAAAAGGCGTGCAGCGGAGGCGAAGCTCCGCGAGCAGGAGGCGGAGCGGCACAACAACGCATACCTTACATCACAGCCTCGGAGGTTCCGATGAAGAAAAAGGGATGAAAAGACAACAAAAAAATGATCAGTCCTATTCGTGGTCATTTACCCCCCCCCCCCCTTTGGGTCGGTGAACCGGAAATTTTGGAAATAGGGGGGTAAAATAAGGGGGGGGGGGGGGTAGGTGGGGGCAAAACCTTCAGGACGGGTGAGGCATTTTGACTTTTTTGGACTTCCGCGCAAAGTACCCACAAACCACCCCTCATACACCCCCAGAAATGGGTCAGAAACACCCTGTGACCCGAAAATCCATGATAAGGGCACCTCAGAATATGAAAAAATGCAAAAAAATAGTGAAAAAGTGGCCTTTTGACGGTTTTGGCCATGTTGGGTAAAATGACCATTTTTGGACAAAAAAATCAAAAAAACAGCAAAATTTCGACATCATGACAGCTGCTTGGGCACAAAACTACCCCAGGGAGGTCCTGTGAGTCCATTCCGACCTGTTTTGGACACTTTAGGTACTTTTTTTGGCCGTTTTTTGGCGTTTTTAGGTGAAAAAAGATCCCCTGACTATCCCCTGGCAGCCCTGGGCCGCGACTTGCGCCCTGCTTTTGGACCCCCTCTGGGCCAAAAAATGGGTGAAAACCCCCGAAAAAGCACTCCGGGAACCCAGATAGTTCCAAATATCCACTAGAAACCCACCCAAACACCTCAAAAACATGCCAGAAAAACATTTTCAAAAACACACTTTTTCAAATAAGTCATTATGGAACCTGCCCAGATGAACTTTTTGAAAAAAGTGTGTTTTTGAAAATATTTTTCTGGCATGTTTTTGAGGTGTTTGGGTGGGTTTCTAGTGGATATTTGGAACTATCTGGGTTCCCGGAGTGCTTTTTCGGGGGTTTTCACCCATTTTTTGGCCCAGAGGGGGTCCAAAAGCAGGGCGCAAGTCGCGGCCCAGGGCTGCCAGGGGATAGTCAGGGGATATTTTTTGACCTAAAAACACCAAAAAAAACACCAAAAAGGGCGATAAATGTGTTCAAAACAGGTCGGAATGGACTCGCGGGACATTTTTGGGGCATATTTGTGCCCAGACAGGCCTAATGATGACAAAATTTTGCTTTTTTTTTGAAATATTGGTCAAAAATGGCCATTTTGACCAATATGGCCCAAACGGCCAAAATGGTCTATTTTTGCTATTTTTTTCCATTTTTTTGTATCTCTGGGGTGTCTCACCTATAGAACACCCCCAAACCACACCCCAAAACCATCTCTGACCCGAAATTTTCGGTGGTTTGCGGGTACTTTGCGCGTAAATCCAAAAAAATCGAAATGCCTCAAAAAAATAGGGGTTTTGCCCCCACCTAGGGGGGGGGGGGGTAAATTACCATGTTATGGGTTTGGTCACGTTTTTGGGTGGGAAGGGGGGACTTTTTCATACACGGTGGGGTAAAATTTTGCACAACACAGTGTGACAACACATGCTCTCATGACAAATGTATCGTCTGAAAAAAATTCCTCGCCTCCTTGCGACATCGCAAGCAGTCATGAATCATGGATCCACATCATCCACATCATCTTTCTGCCCGTGCCTGAACCATGACTGGTCAGGGATGACGAGGGATGACGATGTTGCCTCAGATTCTGTGAGGTGTCCCAAACGTATCGCCCACGCAGCACAAACGTACCCTGCACCCATCTACCTGCACACGCGATGCAAAACAGGGTGAAGGATTCTTTGCACTTTACCCCTTTCCTCATTTCGAGCTTGTCTCCAGCTTCAAATCAGACGAGTCCTACAGTCTCCGGATGTACGACCCGCTGAACACATCAGCCCCTCCCAGCAAACCATAAAACAAAACAGGTATGCGCTGCATTATGTGAAACTATCACCCCATAATTACACGCCAGGTGATGTTTTGCCACTCGTTCCCTGAACCCCCTCGCTTCGCTCGTGGGTTAAGATCACTCGTGACAAAACACCACCTGGCGTGTCGCGGTGATAATTACCCAAAATTTGCCTGGTGGCTGGTACTTTACCCCCCCAGGGGGGTAAAGTACCAGCCACAACAGGGTATTATAAGGGGGGGGGGGTAAATTACCATGTTATTTTGGCCTGAACCGTTTTTTTCTGAAAAAGGGGGTAAAATAGGGGGGGGGGGGGGTAAATGACCACGAATAGGACTGATAGATTTAAAAGAACCTCACAGCGAAACACAAATGCAGAATATGATACAATGGAAAAAAAATTTTTTTTTTGTTTTCTTTTTTCGGCTGGGGAATTGACATCACCCTCCCTACGACGTACTTTTATGAAGAATTCCACACACACAGCCAGCATGTTGATACTGTGCGATATCGATTGTGATTTGCAAGGTGACTAAGTATGAGAGGCTTAGGTTCATCTTACAAACTTTTTCTTTCTTTTGTTGAAAAAGAGCGAAAAAAAAGCGAAAAAAAAGCACAAAATAGAATAGAATCCCCTTTTTTTGCTCTTAGCTAAGCAAAGAAATATATAATGCACTTCCTTTTGGCACACACCCTCAAATCGAATGGGGCTGGTGACCTTTTTTCCTTTTTCTTTTTTTAAAGATGTGTGTATGTGTGCAACAGAGGCACATTCATCTTTCGAGTTTTCTTTGTTTTTTCAGCACAAATCCAATTTTTTGTTCAGCGTTTAATTATTATGATAAGTATCAGTGGTTTTGGTCACTATGTAGTCCAGCTTGAGGAGGTCCCACCAAAGTGAGTGGGTACTTCGACAAGTCTTGACACAAAACAAAAAAATACTTTGTCAGTCCTTTGTTTCTATTACAGTAAGACAACAAACATCGGAGTGGTAAAAACCCCTCTCCTTAGAGCTTTGAAAAATTCCACAAAAATTCCAAAAACCCACCTTAGTTTTGACCCCTCCAGTGTTTTGTTGTATTGAAACCTCTGCTGACTTTCTTCACACACATTTTCCAAAAAAAAAAAAAAAAAAAAATGAGCAGAGTCTGAGAGGCTAAGTTATTTTTCTGATTTTTTCAACCCAAAAAAAAACCCAAAAAACGGACTATTTTGTAGATGGAAAAAAAGGTAAACACAACAATTGGATGTTATGTTATGTAGATTGCAAAAATAAAAGATACAATTTTGCTGATGGTCTTTTACCCATTCTCCCCCACCTCAGAGCACTCCCCTTTGGTCTCTGTACACTTTTTTTTGCAGTCTTTTTGTGATACTGACCCCAGACTTCAGCGTGGGGCAACGCTGTACCGATACACACGTCTTCTTCTTCCGCCACATCACTGCACCAGCCTTAGAGGGATTGTGTTGTTTTCTTTGGTTCTTTTGAGATGCGCGCTGAGATGCGTTTTACTAACTTTCAGCACACGTTTCAAGCTCTTTCTTTTCCTCACATCTTTTCCCTACATCAATAATCACTGTAGTACAACAAAAGGGAAAACCTCGGAAACAACAATAAATCGAATAGTTGAACGGAGGTGAAGAATGCTGCCGATTTTGATGTGGCTGAAGAGGGGTGCTATTTTGTGCTATTTTCTGCTATTTTGGGGTCGTCAGCCACACCATGGTTTATTTCTTTTTTCTAAAATTTCCTAAAGTACTCAACTTCCCACCGCCAACCCTCCCCCTACCCACAATTCACAGGACAAAACACACACCACCCCAAAGCTTTATTCATATGTCCCCAAGCCTTCGGTGGTGAGAAAGCAATTTCCGCCACCACCCCCTTTAAGGAGACCTCTGAGGGTCATCTGATAAACTTTTTTTTGATTTTCTCACCTTTTCCCCCCCACTGAGGGGATCTGAAAGGATGGGCCGTGCAGTGGAGGCGGTACTGTTGCTGTTGCTTGTGCATGCACCGTGTGTTGTGTTGCCGGCGCGCCCTTGTGGTGGGTTTGTGTGCTCGGATGGTGAGGTGTGCCGTTCTGGTGCGTGCGCAGCGAGCACAACGTTGTTGTCTGTCTCGGGAGGTGGGGGTGGAGGTGGTGTGCTGCGAGCCCCAAGGGACGCAGAAGTGTCATCGTCATTGCAGCCCTGCTCGCCACTGTTACGGCAGTATTCGAAGCTGCCGTGCCCGCCACACAGTGCGCAAGAGTGCACAGCGGCAGGCTGGGTGCACAACGCGACCGGTGTGCCTGCCTTCGTCTGCACTGCGCCTGAGGGAGTGCCGGCGCCGGTGCGGACGCTCCTATTGGGGAAGACCTTGCGGGTGGGGGAGACGTGCCAAACAGGGCATCTTCTTGGGGAAACGTGGCGCGACAATTCGGGTCACTGCGAAGTAGGTTCCGTCTGCAAAGAGGAGGTGTGTTGTTTCGTTTTACCCTTTAATGCTTTCTTTTTGTCAGTATAATGTGATGTCAAAACCCCACCCTAAGGTACGTTGTACATTGATTTTTGGGTGCCACACCACGAATCTGTATTTTTTAGTACTGTAGCCCGGCAGTGCGTCTAAAGTTTTCTTGAACACCAAGGTTCTCTTACCCCCTTCTCCGCCATCTTTTTCTACCACAGCCCGGCACCGACAAATGGAAGTGCACGCTGTACACAGGGTGTCTCCATGCGCTGGTTGAGATTGATGTGGGGAAGACTGTGAACACATCGCGCTGTGAGACGTGCACCTGCAGCAACGCTACCACACCCTCTCTCACATGCACCTCGCTCTGCCCCGCACAACGTGCCGGGGACCGCTGCGAGGGTGTGTACACACGCTGCAAGGACTCCTCTTTGTGCATCCCGCAGAACGGCACGCTCGTCTGCGTGGTGCGCCCGCTTCTGAACGCGCTTGGCAGTGCGGTGACTGGCTGTCTCCTACGCAGACCCGGCTGCGCACCACACCTTGCTGCGCACAATGCACTGATGTCCTGCGCGGTCCGCTGCCGCCCAGGCATGGTTGTCGAGCACGACAGCCCCGCCGCCACCTCCTTCTGCGCCACCCTCACGACACCTCCACCGACCGCTTCGCTTGCAACCCTGCAAAGCTATCACAACACAGCCGCCTTCTGCTGCGTTGAGACCGACACACACTGCACAACCTTCAACTGCACCTGGGGCGCTGCAAGCACGGCCCCATTTCTTGCCCCAAAACGCGACTATTGCCACACCTCTGCTGTCCGCGTCGACTCCGCACCCCTTCGCCGATCCCGCAGACTGAGACAACAACAAGCCTGGAAATGCCTCTATCAAACCCCTCCGACTCCAGCCAAAGCAAAGCAGTGCTGCTCACATCATGGACTACACTGTGAATCCGAGCCCTGCTTAATGGACCTCCCCACCAATATCACCACAGAAGCTGGTATACGTGAATATGTCACCACACATTGGAGCAAACAACAACGGGACACATGCTGTGCACAGCACAACGTCTTCTGTACGGTCGACTGTCATCGTGGTGGAAACATCGTGGCAGGGGATGTACCTGTAGAGGAGCTCCTTAGTGATGAGGAGAGGGTTCAGTGCTGTGAGACCCATGGGCTGTACTGTGGGGAGAAGGAGAGAGGGAAGGCGGGGGGAGGGGCGAGTGAAGTGTTGCAGGACTTTGTCTCGGTGGGGTCGAGGGATGTGACGGATGTGTCGTGGTTTGCGGCGATGTCGCCGGAGGCGCGCGCTGCGGCGGTTTCGTCTCTTCACGTCACCTCTCACGAAATCCACTTCTCCTACCCGCTTGACACCCTCTTTGAAAACCCTAAACGGTTTCTCGCCTCCCTCCGTCGCGCCCTCCTCGCAGCCTCCAGCTCCCTCAGAGAACACCCAGAACGCCTTCTCATCACTTCAATCGGCGCACTCCTCCCCGACCTCAGTAGCCCCTTACGTCCTCCTACATCCCCTCGCTTCTTCGTTGAAACCCCTTTTGCATGGAATGCATTGCTCTTCCGTGGTGACGCAGATTTTGTGAAAGGGTGGGAAGGGGGTGAGGGAGGAGGGGGAGGAGGGAATGCGACAGAGACGCCGGAGGGGTATTGGCACAATGGGGGGTCGGTGTTTGCAGCGTTTTTGCTTGCGTCGGCTGATGCGGGGGTGGTGCGTGCAATCTCCGAGGAGCTGGCGGTAAGTCTCTCTGTGGTGCCCGCAGAAGGGGTGATAACGCAGGCAGGTGGCAAAGCGCTTGCGTTACACAGCTTCGGGGGTCTTCGTAATATCCCAAACAACAACAACACCGGTGACACTCCGCCTCCCGAATCCTCCAGTGACGGTCTTCGCCTCTGGGTTCTTATTCTAGTGGTTGTTCTCGCTCTTCTCTTAGTGCTTGCTGCCGGGGCAGCGCTCAGACAGCTTTGCTGGGAGCTTAGGGCGAGGGGCTCGCCTTCTGTAGGTGGCAGTAGTGGTGGTGACCGTGGTGGTGAAAACACCTCTGCAGGCGCGACGGACGCAGTGCCAAAGGATCGCCCACAGCACACCCCAGCCTGGGGTGAAGGGAACAATGATGTGCAGGAGATGTCCGATAGTGGGGCAGGAGGGGAGATGGGCGAGATGGGAGACACAGAGCTCTCGGTTTGTGATTAAAGATGGAGAGGGGAGGGAGAGGGGTGGTGGGGTTGTGGAGATCGGGCTTTTCCCGATCTGGGGGGTTTTTTTCAAAAGTGTGTTTTGAGGAGGTGGGGGGTTTTGTGTGTGGGAAAAAAAAGTGCGACATTTTGTGTAAAAATTTGAAGTTTTCGTTACTTTGAGAACCCCCGCAAAATCCGTGCACATGGTTCGATAACCCCCCCCCCCCCCCCCCGTGGAGTGTCAGTTGCCTGGGTACCCAGAGGTTTTTTTTCACAACTTCACTTTTTGTTTTTTGAGATCTGTGTCAGGGCATTATGCTTTTTATTGTTTAGTAAACACGTAGTATTTGACAAAATGCTCGAGACCCTCGTGAAAAGTCGCGCGTCTGCGTATCCCGCTCCCCGCTTGTTTCCCCCTCTTTTCCCCCCTGTGCTCCACGACACTTTCTGTACTTCAGGCAAACACAACCATATCGTAAATCAAGTCGAAGAAGAAAAAAAAAATGGTGGAAGCGAACAACAAACAACTTTTACTTTTTTCCCCCCCGTTTATAGTCTTTTGAGCAACAAGCAAAGAGGAACGAGTCTCTCGAGCATTTTGTGTGTGTAGGGCACTCACCGTCCCACCCTTTTTGCATGAGCTCTACTGAGATGCGTTTTAGCACGTTTCAACTACTCTTTTTTCCTGTTGGCTTCTAATAGGGTTTCGTCTTTGTCAAATGTTCTCTTCTGTACTATTATGTACCGTTTTTTCACCCACCCAACCGGACCCAACACAGCCCATCTGGACCCACTTGGGGTCAATTATACCCAAGTACAGCCCAATTTTGAAAGAGGGTTTCATCTTTGTCAAATGTTCTCTGTACTATTCTTTTTGTTTTCATCCTCAAAATGGATTGTGGGGAATTCTGGGCCACGACGTGCCCAAAAAGGTACATACTGTTACGAGAGAGTGCTTTGCACTTCAAAGCTAATGTATATTTTTTTTTTCCAGTAGCGGACCCCTTCCCCCTACAGCTGTGTTGTTCAACCTCTGATTATTATTATTTTATTTTATTTTTTTTGCAGGGAACCTATACTGTCATCTAGGGCTTTGGCATCGTACGTGGGTCCGTCTAAGGTGTGCCTGCATCAACAGCTCTCTGTAAGGTGTGCATGAGTACATGCCCTTTTTTTACGTGGGGTGGTGGGGTTGGTTAGTGCGAGAGGTGCACGACAGGTGAAGTCACGTCATTTACTTCATCGTCGTGTACACGGTTGGACTGGTCGGGGCCCTTGACTGGTCATTTGACCAGTCTACAATAGTCATCTCTGTTTTGGTCTCGCTTAAAAGGGGTCTGTTTTCGATGCATGTACCCCTATCCGGTGATACAATACATCGTGTTTTGGTCTCTCTCTTCAAACAGTGCCAAGTGACCAGTCGAAACTGTTTATATATAGCTAGGCACCTTTGAGACTGGTCTGATGGCTAGTCATTTTTGACCGGTCGAGGGTGACCACTCCAGCGGATTCACGGAGAGGGGGGGGTTATGTTACGTGGCGAATTTATGATTTACGTAGCAAAATGTGGTTCGTCCCCCCCCTTCCCTGCACCCCCCCCCTTTCTCCCAGAATGAATTCTATTTTTTTCCACTCTCAGTTTTCGCCGTGCTACAACCTTTTGTTTTTTGTCGACACTTATTTCAAATTTAATCCCCTTCACCAGAAGGCAGAACACATGGGGGGAAGGGGGTATGGTTTCTTGCTTGCATTCTCTTCAGAGCGAGCAAGGTAAGCGAGCAGGCGAGGCTTGGGGTTACTAGACTATTTTCAAGAGGTGGCCTTGGTGCACTCTTCTCATAATTTTTCATTTTTTTTTTTTTGTAGGCCGCAGGGAACTTTCATCAGGATGGCTGGCATCGTACGTGGGTCAGTCGGAGGTGCCTGCATCAATAACTACAGTTTTTATTGGTGACTAAGTACGAGATGAATACGTGTTCAAAACATTAAGTAATCTAATCAGTATTGGTGACTAAGTCCGAGAGGCTTAGGTTCATATTAAAAGCCTTTTCTTCATTTTTTTTTTGGGAGTACAATGTCATGTTACACCCTTTGACACGAGAGTACCCTCCAACGAGGACGTTGTACATTTTACATCTTTTCTGTTTTGCCAACGTATATTGTTCAATTTGCATTATTTGTTTTCGAATGATCCCCGATCATCATAACCGATGAGAACAGCGGGCGGCTTAACATTCATACTTTGTAGTCCGCCTGAGTCCGCAGAAAAAAAAATCCCACCAAGACCCGCCAGAGTTGAGGTGAGACAGACTTGATGCGGACTTTTGACTGAGTCCGCCCAGACTCGGCCCGAGTCCGCCAAGTCACCGTCTCAGTCCGCTCGAGTTTTGGTGGACTTGAGACTTTGAAAGTCCATATCAAGTCCGCCTGACTTTCAATTCTGGGCAGAACTCGGCCTTTGGTCTGCCAAAACTCGGACGCCCAAAAAAGACGGACTTTTCAAAGTCCGCCATCGTCCGTCTCAACTACAGGCGGGCTCCGGCGCACTACAAAAGTATGAATATTATACGGAAAACATTGTTTTTCAGACCACCTCCTCCCCCCCCGGTGTTCTGGTCACCACAAGGGTAAACTGTCACGAGAGAGAGGCTTTTGTATGTCAAAACACATTTTTCTCTCCACTCTTTTTATTACCAGTCTCTTGTTTCCTACTTTGGGGGACAGGGACACAACGCAACGCTATGCACGACGGTGAAGTAAATGACTCTTGACTTGAGGTTTTACTTTTGTGGTTTCACCGTTGTAAGCCAACGGTGGATCCATCAAAAACCACACAAAGTCAAGCAATATACTTCACCGTCGTGTGGTCTTTCCTGTTGGGGACCCAGACTTTGTCCCGATTTTTTTTTTTTTTGAAGATTTTTAAGGATGGTGTGTTCACGGTTCGGTGTTTTGTCGACACAACAAAAAGGTTCCTCACATTTTTTTAAAACTGCCCTCTGATTTTTCATTTTTTTTTGACTTGAGGTGAAATCTTTTTCACTTTTTTTTTTTCCTTCTCAAGATGACTGAGCATGTCTTGGGCTCATCTTACTAATGTATTACGTTCTTTTTGCCGCCTTATTTTACTGAAATTTTGGTGGAGTTTAGTGAAGTTTGGGGGAGAAGGGGGGGTGTTTAAACTACCGTAATCGTAAAAATTGTGGACCGTAAAAATGTTCCAGTTTGCCAAAAAACCCAAAAAGTTCCAGAATTTTTACGGTCCAAAATTTTTACGATTGCGGTATACCACCAAATTCTAGGCTAAATCAGGTGGTGTTGTGGGTTTGCACTGATGTATAAAGGTACTGTCTGGTGCGATTGAGAGTGGACACAAAAAGGTGGTCTTCGTGCATCTTTTTTGATTTTTCAGGCCAGGTGCAATTTTTTTTTTCCCTTCGTGTTTTCGTGTTTGCTTTTTTTGGGCGCTTTTTTTGGATTTGCAGAACAAAGTTATACAAAAAAAGAAAAAAAGGTCGTCGTTCATCTACCTGGGACTCCCCCCCCCGACGAGGTGTTTTTCACTTTCAACTTCTCCTTCCTTTCAGCAAACCACGAACTGGATGTACAGTGTGACACAGAATTAATGGCCGATGAAGACATTTTATAAAAAAACGGCAAATTTTGACAAGGACATATTCAAAACACCCCCAAAACATAAAATATTTACGCCCAGGAACACAATAAAAGCAAAAATATAATGGTTAAGGGTAAAGTGAACACTGAGGCCACGAGGGAAGGGTTGCGCCTACAGGCAGCGTCGCTAGTCGTTGTTGGCGGTAAGAGCCATGATGAGGTGGCGGAGTTGCTGAACGTTGCGAAGAGGAGTTTGGGTAGGTGGGTGAAGGAGTACCGCGCTGGAGAGCGGAATTTTTCGGACAAGCCAGGGAGGGGACGCAAGAGATCGGCCACCACCGACACCGTTAAGAATAGGGTGGTTAGACACATGCGGGGCAAGCGGTTTCAGTCTTGCAGGAAAGTAGCGTCGCGACTACAGATTTCGAGGGAGAGTGTCCGCAGGTGCCTGAAGGAGAAGGGGCTGAAGCCCGTTCAAACGAAGAGCAAACCAAAGCTCTCGGAAAAGAACATCACTGCCCGGATAGAGTTTGCTGAAACGCATCGAAACACCGACTGGTCAAAGGTGATGTTCACCGATGAAAAAGACTTTTGGCTTTTTTCTCGGGTGAGCAAGAAGAACGATGTTGTCTGGGTTGCAGATGGTGATGAGCCGCCCCCAACCGTTGATAAGGTCAGGGCTACGCAGAAGGTTCACGTCTGGGGAGGAATCACCACCAGAGGTAAGACGAAGCTCTATTTCTATGACGGTGCTCTCAATGCAGAGAAGTACCGTACGCTCGTCTTACAGAAAGCGCTCAAAGAAATAAAAGAACTCCTGCCTGACAGTAGCTACACGTTTCAGCAGGATGGGGCACCCTGCCACACTGCGAACGTTACTCAAGCATTCCTCTCCTCCCAACCTTTCTCGTTCCTCCCTAAAGCTGACTGGCCAGGCAACTCCCCTGATCTCAATCCTATTGAGAACCTGTGGGCCAAGCTGCAGACTGCAGTCAACGAACGGGAGCCCAAAGACGTGTCAGCACTTAAACGTGCCATCAACAAGGAATGGTCCAAGATGGACAATAGCTTCGTTGCACGTTACATCATGTCAATGCCACGACGCCTAGACGCAGTTCGCAATTCCAACGGAATGCACACAAAATACTAATGCATGCTCTATTTATTTTTGTGCACCCACTCGTTTGTACTGCTACACTGTATTTTTTTTTTTTTACACATACACCCTTTTTTACCAAAAAGGGATATTTCCATGTTAATATTTTCCCCACACACACACTTTTCATACACGGCCAGTTGAAAATGCAATGAAATGAGTCAAATTTTGCCTATTTTTTAGAATAATATAACAATTTTTACAAAATGTCGTCATCGGCCATTAATTCTGTGTCACACTGTATGACTGCATAGTTGAGCTCCACCCCCGTACACCGGGTCATGTACCAAAGGTACACTGTTCATAGGCTGTTATATTTCAAGTCAACTTTTCTTTGCAAAAGGTGGCACTTCAGAGTGTTGCTCGTAGCGTACAGCAGAGGATGGCTACTGAGAGAGCCGTTCATCCCTTCCACTGTGCTGTGCTGCTTTGCTCACTGTAGAGAGATGTTCTGCGTGGACAACCGAGGGGTGCAGAGAGGAGTGGTGTGAGGGGGTTTGGGTGTGGCGGCTTCCCTGCATCGTTTGTGCTTGATGGAGGGGAAGCTGTGTGGCGTCTAGGTGGTACTTTCGGGTGGCCTCTGTCTGGCACCTCAGGAGTGCCGTGCGGTTGCATAATGAGAGCACACCTTTGTTGGCGGTCTTGCGTGAGGTGGTGGATCGCTGCCAGGGCTGGGAGGAAAGGAATGTGGAGGGAAAACATGGTCCAGCGACACACAGGGACAAACACACCTTTTTTGTGAACAAAGACACACAAAGACACGTCAAGAAAATGGGATCCGGAGCGTCGAAGCCTGAAAAGGACGAGATTGCAAAGGGAATTACTAGGAAGGAGAGGCCCGTGGATGCGGTGGACAGCGTGGACGGGAGGACAATGCTGCACAGTGCCGTGCTTGCGGGGGACGTGGAGGCAGTGCGGTTTCTTGTGGAGAACGGGGCAGGGAACGTGCGTGACAGGGACGGGAAGGTGCCGCTGTGGTACGCACTGCAGCACAGGGACGCGGATGTGCGGGGGCGACTTGAGGCGGAGCTGGGGGCGCATGCAGCAGAGATCCTTGTGGAGGTGGAGGATGCTGTGCAGGTGTACCTCACTGACGGTGTCGCCACAACAACAACAACAACAACAGGTGTGGTGGTGGAACGGGGCAGTGGAGATGCAACGACAGCACCTCTTACTGACTCTCACATGGACATGGCGAAAGACACGAACACCTCGACTGGAGACAGGCACCTGGGAGAGGACGATCTTGACGGGGACACGGGTGCACTGCGACACACAGGCGGACGGAAGGTGGAGTGGCTGCGGAAAGCAGACGACAACAACAACAAGAACAGCAATGGAGGTGAAGACCTGCTGTGCTGGCTGCGTGGTCTTCCAAAGGTGGATCCGCCGTTGGGCTACACAGACGAACACGTGCGGCACATGGAGGCGGGGTTCCGTGTGGTGTGCCAGCGTCTGCTGGAGGACATCAGAGGACGGAGGGAGGCGGGTACACGTGGTGGACACGTGGAGGTGGAGGACTGGATGGCGGCACGCGACCCGTTTGAGCTGCTGCTGTCGGGGTTCCTGTTCACGTCTGACTGCGTGGAGTATGTGCTGGACAGCGGCGGGGATGTTGTGTGTGACGAGGACGACGGGACACCGAAGATTGCAAAAGGGCCTGACGGGAAGCTGCGGTACATCAAACTGACGGAGCGGGCTGTGCTGGACAACCACGGGAGTGCTGCTGATTCACAGTCGCTTGCGCTGTACATGACGATGAACACTGCGATGCGTGCTGTGGGGCAGCTGCCTGCGGTGAAGGAGTGGAAGGGGACACCTGAGAAGACAGCACCGAACGTGTTTGAGCTGTCGCCCGCACCCCCTCAGCTGCACGTGATTTCGACCTTTGCGCCGCTGATCCGTGGTCTGGACCGGCTGATTGGGAGCCGGCGGAAGCAGCTGCGGACTGTGTTCCGTGGGATCAATGTGAACGTGTCTGCGAAGTACGCGCTGGGGACACACGTTGTGTGGAACTGCTTCACGTCGACAACACTGAAGCGGGATGTGGCTCGGAGCTTCATGTACGGGAAAGGGGGCACGTTCTTTGTGGTGGTAGCGAAGGAGGGTGCTGCAGACGTGAAGTTCTCGTCTGTGTATGCTTCGGAGGACGAGCTGCTGTACACAGCGAACATTGAGTACCGGGTGCAGTGGAAGCTTTCGCCAACGTTGCTGCGGATGATGGGGCTGCGCTTTGACGTGATTGTGATGCAGGAGGTGTGTGCGGATGCGGGTGTGGGTGTGGGGGAGACGAGTGCGGCTGAGCAGGTGGGTGCGCTGCAGGAGGTGATGGGACACACAGTCGCGTTCTTCAAGGACTACCTTGCGCAGTACGTGGAGGGGCGTGTGGGGGACGACACACGTGTGGATGAGTCGGAGACACGTCCGCTGATGGAGGAGGTGCGGAGGTGGCTTCGTGCACGTGGAGGTGGAGGTGGAGGTGGGAAGCGGATGTCTTCCGTGTGCACACAGGCAGCAGCGGGCACAGAGCGCAAGCCTGATGTGGGGGCGAGAGAAGAAAGACAAGGGACGTGTGGTGTGCTGTGTGTGATCGGAGAAGGAGGGAGCGGGAAGACGTCTGCTTCGATTGCAATTCTGAGCGACCTTGCAACGTCTGCGAGGAAGAGCGAAAGCACCAGCAACGAAGACACAAACAGGAACAGAAACAGCGTGGTGAGTGATGTAACTGCGGATGCGAAGCCGTACTTCCCTGTGTTTGTGGCGCTGCCGACTGTGAAGCAGCACCTGCTTGAGAAGGGAGGGCTGGACAGGTTTGTGCTGGAGTCATTTGCGCTGCGGGAGGCGGACCGTGCGTACCTTGCGGAGACGTACGAGGTGGTGCTGGTGCTGGACTCGCTTGACGAGGTGGGGCTGACGCAGGAGGATGTGGGTGCTGTGGTGGCTGAGGGTGGTCTTCTGTGCCGGCACCCATGGGTGGAGGCACACTGCAGCGTTGTTGTGACTGTGCGTGGTGAGTACCTGAAGGGTGTGGACACGTCTCCGTCTGGTGTGTGTGGGGCTGGTGTGCGTGCTGTGTACATGCAGCCGTTCACAGAGGTGGATGCGAGAACGTACATCAAGCGTGCAAACACAGCCTGGGAGAAGGGACACAAAGAGGAGAAGGAGGGGAAGTCATCCCACAAGGAAGAGCGCACAGTCTTCGTGCGTGAGGAGGATGTTGAGGGACTTGTGCTGTTGCGGAACCCGTTTGTGCTGCACATGGCGTGCCACGCGCAGTGCAGCGGGAAGGCTTCTGAGGAGGTGATCTACGAGACCTACCTGGGGACGTGGACGAAGAAGGAGATGGCGTCTGGTGGAGTTGCTGTTGCTGTTTCGGATGTGTCTTTGGAGGATGTGGTGCGTGCAGGGGAGCTTGTTGCATGCAGGATGCTGGAGACAAACGAGTGGCAGGGGACTGTGGGTGTGGCGTCGGAGGTTCTTGACTCGCAGCACGGTGTGTGTGAGGCTGTGCGGGATGCCTGCTTCCGCTGCCTGCCGTTCCGGATTGAGGACTTTGGGGAGGAGCGGAGTGCGTTCACGTTCCGGCACAAGTCGCTTGGGGAGCACCTTGCAGCACGGCGGCTTGCGCGTGATCCAGCAGGGACACTGGGGACGCTGGTGCAGCGGAGCTTCAGCAAGGACTCGCAGCGTGTGCTTGGGTTCTTTGCGGCGCTGGTGTGTGGAGACAGTGTGCTGTACGAACGTGCCCGCACAGAGCTGCTTGCGGCTGTGAAGGCTACACGCTACAGTGCAGGTGGAGGTGCTGTGACAGCAGGGTCGAATGCAGCAGCACTGCTGGCACGTGCACGCATCCCTGTGAGTGGGGAGGACCTGAGCGGGATCCGTGTGTCGAACTGCGACCTGCGCGGGTCTCTGTTTGTGGAGACGGCTCTGACGGGCGCTTCCTTCTCGAACTGCTGGCTGGAGCACACTGAGTTCAACACCTGCGACATGGCTGGCACGATGCTGCCTGACTGCTCCCTTGGCACACCACTTCCTGAACTGCGGGGGAATTATGCTGATCTGACAGTGACACCTGATGGCAGTCAAATAGTAACAGCTGGCGTATACGGCAGTGTACATGTGTGGAGCATGTCTTCTGGGGAAGAAGTGATGGTCTTGGAAAGGCAGCATTGCGATTATGAAGAAATCCATGGAGTAGCAGTAACGCCTGACGGAACCCGCGTAGTTTCGTGTTGCGGTGACAAAACTGTGCGTGTGTGGGATATGCACACTGGGGAGGCAGTGTTCGTCTTGGAAGGCCACGAAGCTAAGGTGCACAACGTGGCAGTCACTCCCGACAGTTCTAAAGTTGTTTCAACTTGTCCTGAAGACGGCATCCGTGTGTGGGATCTCTCGACGGGGACGGAAGTGCTGGCAACAAAGTCGCGTGGCATTCGCAGCATGGTTATTACCAAGGATGGAAGTCAAATAGTGACGTGCTCTGAGGAGGTGCTGTGCGTGTGGGATCTGGTCACGGGGAAGCAGGAGATGCAGTGGCCTTGCTGTGTGAAGTCTTCGCATGCACTGGCGGTCACTCCCGATGGATGCCATGTTGTTTCGTGCTATGATGCTGCACATCTTTGGAACCTCTCCACTGGGGCAGAGGTGATGGTGTTCCATGCCGACGCTGAGTTGAAAGCAGTGGCAGTCACGCCTGATGGATGTCACGTGGTTGCTGGATCCAGGAGACGTAACGTGCACGTTTGGAGCATTTCGACTGGGAAGGAGGTGACGGCGTTGCAAGGACATACCCAGTCTGTGAGTGCAGTGGCGGTGACACCAGATGGATGCCACGTGGTTTCATGCTCTTGCAACGACGGTACTGTTCGAGTGTGGAACATCACGACTGGGAAGGAGACACCAGGTTTCGAAGTAGTCTCAGGCCGGTATGTGTCAGTGGCCCCTGATGGATCTATCATTTCGTACGGTGGCAAGATCAACTCCATCTGGAACGCATCCACCGGCAGGCAGACACAGGTCGTTGAAACAGGGATGAATAAACGTGGTGATGCTTCTGCCGTGTACCCAGATGGATCTCATGTAGTTTTTTGCTCTTGCGACGAAGCTGGCGAAAGGAGAGCGTATGTGTGGGACGTTACGACGGGGAAAGTGCAGCTTTTGTGCACAGATTCCAGTGAGTTTGCGGTGTTCTTGAAACAGTCTGGGAGAATGTTTTCCATGTCAGTGTCTCCCGATGCATCTCATGTGGTGACCTGTTCTTCAGAGGAGGAAGACACTTGCTGTGTGTATGTGTGGAGCATGTCAACTGGGAAGAAGGTGTCAGAATATGATGCAGGAACTACTCGCTGTCCCGTAGGAGTGGTAGTGACCCCTGATGGAGCGCATGTGGTTTCGTACTTCGATGATGTCTACTCCGTACACATGTGGGAACTTCGCACTGGAGAAGAGACGATGGTGTTCAGTGGACATGCTTCTCATGTCTTCGACGTGACCGTGACTCGCGATGGGTCTCGTCTTGTTTCATGCTCTTGCGACAACACTGTGCGTGTGTGGGATGTCGCCAGCGGGGGGGAGGTCTTCACCTTAGAGCATGATGATTGCGTGTGGGGAGTGGCACTGACACCTGATGGAGCTCACGTGGCGTCGATTACGAAGAGTGTGAGTGTGTGGAGCATGACCACTGGTGAGAAGGTGGCAGAGGTCAGGGCACATTGTAGTTTGGGGGGCGAACTTGCTGTGAGCCCTGATGGCTGCGAAGTGCTCTGTTGCATCCGTGACAACACTATGCGTGTGTGGACCATATGCACTGGGGAAGACGGCACGATTGATGGGTTGCGGCTGAAGAGAGTGATCGGTGTCCCTCCAACAGTTCCTCGTGCAGTAGGCTGTCGTAATGATGATGCTGCGGAACCTGAACTCGCGAGACGGATTCTTTGTGCTGGCAGGAAGTGAGTGCACTGTTCTTGCTTGCTCGACGAATGCAGTCTGAGTGACAAGCACGAGTGGTGTTGACACTGATTCGCGCGGTGGTGCCTTCATGACACTGCGGGTGCGTTGCGCGAGGACAGAAAAGCGTGCTGTTTGTGTTTGTTCATAGTGACACGTCTTTTCCAAGACGTGTTGCGATTACACATGTGTTCTGTTCGTTTTGTGTATGTTTACGTTAGCAGTTTGGGGCTCTTGCTTTTTCGTTTTTTTTTGCAGAACAACGCAGTTGTTACGTTCTTGTTGCTGCGTCCTCAAGGATTGGCACATCTCCCTTTCAGTGCGGCTTATACGTTTGACACCCTAAGCCTTGCACACGTGTTAGACTCCTTGGTCCGTGTTTCAAGACGGGTAGTTAAAGGTCGACTAATAATGTCAGGTACAAAAAATGTTGATATTTTGCACATGAGTTGCGACTCTATTTTCACTATTTTATAATTGCTCTCACTACACGAGTAACCACCTTCGCCCCTTCGTTTGCTGCCCACACTGTCACCTCTTCTCTTTGTCTTCACACCACACATCCTTCAGAACCTTTCTTTTCTCTCTTTCAAGGAACAAGCAGAAATGCTTTCCCTCTTCACAGCCTCTGTGCTGTCCACATGTCTGTGTCCTGACCCGCAGCACTGTCTACCCTTGACCACGCCTCTTGCCACCACGGAGACTGTTGCCTTTGCAACTGTCCCTGGTGGGTGGAAGCAGTACGACATGGACGCCGTCACCACCATCATGAAGTTCCACACGCTTGCGGATGTGCCGGAGCTGATCTGTGTGGCGCATGCGAAGGGCGTGCGTGTGGTGTACAACGTGAAGTTCCCGCACGACCAGCTGAACAACGCGACTGCAATTTCCAACTTCGCTGCGAACGTGTCTGAGACCGTGTTGTCGATGGGCATGGACGGATTCAACTTCGACACTGAAGGGAACAAGGGCAACGCAGCTGGCCTCACAGCAATTGTCAAGGAAACGGCTGCAGCGCTGCGTGCACACAACCCGATAGCACAGGTCTCGTTCGACTCAGGTATGTGTCAGACAGTGTACTGAGTTTTTGTCCGCAGATAAGGTGAAGAATTAGTTACTTCACTAAATCGAGCAAACATATGGTGATCTCAGCGGAGCCGGTTTTAAAACTGCCAATAGCACCTTTTCCTTTTTCTCTCATCAGTTATCTCGACCCACACAACACCACACCACAGGCATCCACGGCAACTCCGCCACCGGCTACAACCTCTCTGCCGTTGCCGAGCACGTCGACTTCTTCATCCCCATGGCCTACGATATGTGTTGGGGCTCGCCCAAGGCAGAGCCGAACAGCCCCATCGCCTCTGTCACACAGGGCGTCGCCGACTACGTGAAGTGGGGCTTCGCGCACAAGACCGTGCTGGGCGTGCCGTGGTACGGGTACGACTTCCCTTGCGTGTCCCCATCGCCAGCGGGGTCGTGCAATGTGACGGAAACGTTCCTCCCAGGTTGGGCCAGGAGCTACGATGCGGCACGTGAACTTGAACAGAACGCAACGGTGGCACCGCAGTACACGGCCAGTGGCGACGCACGCTTCTTCTCTTATGAGGTGGCGGGGGTGACGCACCAGCTGTACTACGACGACGTGGCCACGCTGCAGCAGAAGTACGACCTCGTGACAAAGACTGGCCTCCGTGGAGTCGCGATCTGGACTGCAGACTTTGCGACCAACAACGCAACAGAAGGGGGTACCGCAATGTGGAAGGCTTTTGGCAATGTCAAGAAGCTGTGACCCATTTCTTTGCACACAGTAAAAAAAATATATGTGAAAACGACGATTACGTGTGTGTTTTGATAACTTATAGGGGTAATTCTTGCGCAGAATATGGCCCCAACGTGTATGTTTTTCCCTTGTTGTGTGATAATCATTTTTTTTTCGACTGAGATGCGTTTTACGTTTCAACTGCTCTTTTCTTTTCGGGATGACATTTGACACTCTTAAATCTTTGAGATTTGTTTTGGTACCCACGAACAGTATTAATAGGTCCCCTGAAGATCACTGAAGCATGTGTATCAGGGACACCAGTCATGGCGAAGTCCTGAGTTTTGGGACATTGTCCATGAGGCTTGACGTGGGGCTCCACTGTTAGTGTTTCAAGTGTTATTCAAACAATGCAGCGAGGCCTAGTCCGCCTGAAAATGGACTGGCTGGAAAATATATCAGATGCGGCTAAGGCGAATGCGCACTCGAGATTCTTTACGTTTTACGTACTCCTCAAGTACGCGCAATTTGCGTATTTAAACGTAAGAATACCAGAGTACGCCTCAGCCACGCACTGAGTATTTTTTTTTTTTTTGCAATATTTTTCGCATTTCCCTTGCCCTATTTCTTCTCTTTTTGTTAACGTTTTTTTTGAAAATTTATTTCGCGGGTTTTGCGACAGTAACTGCGTCAGCATTTAACCTGGGTGTGGATCTGAGGAGGTGAGGAAAACGTTTCAACATTTCACCCTCTCTCTTCCCCCTCCACCATTTCCCATGTCGCCCATTAAGTGATTTCCCTTTTGTTTTGAAGGTCAGGCCCATCCTCCACCTCTCCTGCTCGCTCCCTGTCCCCTTGAGAGGGCATCCTTTGTCTCCTGGATGGTGACGGAGCTGCCAACGCAAATATGTGTGCGATGGTTTGCTTCATTTGGAACACCGTACACGAGAGGGCGTACTTCACGTTGCATTTATTTGTGCCCTCCGACCGTCGCCACCCCAAATCCCCTTTTTTCCGGCAAGGTTTCAGTACTTTTGCAACCACCGCCTTTCGACCACGATAGTATTTTAGTGGGTCCCCATGCATGAAGATGCTTCGCTCTTCATTGTATGTGTCCCTCACCCAGCCTATCCAGGCAACCTAGGTTCGTCCCACAACGTTTTCCTGACAGCCGTGTACAGTGCAGATCGTGACAAGAAGACAATAGCATGATGCCATGTCTTTTTGTCTCGGCTTGCATCGTATGTGGGTCAGTTGAGGTGTCTGCTCTTCTGCACACAGGACGGTGCCGCAGGAGAGCGCCATCTTTTATAGATCATCTTTTTCATCTTCTGTAAACTGTTGCATTGTTTGCCAGATGTATGTGTTCACCAAAGCTCCCTTTCTTTTCCTCTGAGTGTTCTTTCTGACGGTTTTTCCTCCACTTTTTCAACAACCTCCCCCCCTGTAAGGGGTAACCGAAGGTGAAGTAAGGTATAGTATTGAAATCCATGTGATGAAACGCACACACCCTCCACCGCACGCAAGTATCCTCCAGCTTTGGCCCCTAGTATCACCGAACAATGAGGTCTTTTTCTGCAGTTTTGCTGTTCTGCTCACACTTTCACGCATAAACAAATATGCAGGGTTTCCTGCTTTTACCATACAGTACAACACGCAACTTACTGGAGACCGCTGGCTAGTTGATCAAGTTCACATCCAGACTCCGTGTCTCCAACCGGGTCTATACGAGTCCGAATGGACTGGCGGGCGTAACACTTCGAGGAGCCTTGTTGTTCCGAGGGTTTGAGCCTTATGGCCAGTACCTACGGTTCGGCCTCGTTCACTGACCTCTTTCTATTTTGTATAGATCTACTTCTGTTCACTTCACACAAAACGTACAACAGCATTGCACCCCCACACACATTACACATTGCACATGGAGGTCACAGTGAAGAGCACCGAATGCGGGTCAGTGCGTTCCTTTGACGTCAACGAAGCTGACACTGTCGCGTGTCTCGCTGCGTCGGCTTCGTGTGCCTTCTTCGGAAAGGCACATCACGAACTGTCGCTGGAGACTGAGGACGGGGTGGTGCTGGACCCGCAGGCACTCATAGCAGAGACTGGGCTCGAGGCAGGTGGCGTGGTGAGGCTGCTGTGTGCGCCGGTGTTGGTGAAGACGTATGCGGTTGTGAGCACGTCCTTCGCAGTCTCGGAGTCTGGTGCTCGCATGGCTGTGGGGAATGCGGATGGGACGGCAACGATGTTTGACACAACAACGGGGTCTGTACTGTGGCAGACACCTTCCCCGTCGATGCGCTGTTTTGCGAAGGTGTTTTCAATTGCCTTCAGCACCGATGAGGGCAGTGTTGCGTATGGTAGGGGGTGCGACGCGCTGCTCCTCAACGCACACAGCGGTGCAAAGCAGTGCACCATGACGTTGCCTCCGCGATCTGACAACCACGTCACGGCAGTCTGCTTCGCTGGGGAACGCATCTTCGTCGGCAGCAGCATCGGTGGGCTCAGCATTTTTGAATCTTCGGGTCTTCTGGTCCGCAACGCCACGGCACACAGACAGTGGGTGTGCCGCGTCGCGTGCGCAGGGCGCTGGCTGTTCTCCTGCTCCTCAGACAACGACCTCAGGCGGTGGGACCACGACGGCGTCTGCGTCGGCGTGCTTGCGTTCCCTGTGGTCATGATCCGCGATGTCGCAGTAGGTTCTGGCTTTGTGTGGTGCGCCGCTGGACATGCTGTCGAGAAACGGTGTGTGCACGCTGAACGGCGTAAGTCCGGCACACTGGAGGGGCACACAGCACGTGTCCAGCACCTAGCTACCTGCGAAGGTGCAGACCTTGTTGTGTCTGCTAGCGGCGATGACAGTACCATACGCTTCTGGGACGCAGACACCTGCAAAGAGCTGGACATCACCGTGGACTGTAGTGGCAATAACTCGCTAGGCCTTGCAATGGGCGCATCCTGTGCGAACAGGCTCTTTGTGCGGTACGCCGACAAGGTCGTAGTTACAGGAATAAGATCCTGAGAGGGATTTTAACAAAAGCAAAATAATTGTGTAAAAATGGGGTGATCAGAGGTACTTTTTTGCAGCTCGAGTCAAGAAAAATCACAAAAAATCACAACGGTTACAAACGGTTACAAATGCTTACAAAAACGAAATTATGATTTTGTTTGGGTTTTTTGTGAGCGTACGTGATTTTTTGTGATTTTCTGTGATTTTTTGTGATTTTTTGTGATTCGCATTCCGGATTTTGTGATTTTTTGTGATTTTCTGTGATTTTTTGTGATTCGCATTCCGGATTTTGTGATTTTTTGTGATTTTCTGTGATTCGCATTCCAGATGTTTGTGATTTTTTGTGATTGAATGGTACTATACGGGGGGTTTAAAAGTTTAAAACATATTTTTGTCAAAACTATGAGATTTTTTTGTGGCTGATTTCAAGGCGCAGACCACTAGTCTTGTAAGGTTTTGTGCTACATATTTTCGTCGAATACTCATACTCGTGCGTTCTGCGTATCCACCTCCCCGCTTGTTTTCCCTCCTCTCTTTCCCCCCCCCTGCTCCACGACACTTTATGTACTTCAAGCAAACACAGTCAAACCGTTGCCTATTTACCGTTATCAAGTCGAGAAGAAAAAAATGTGGAAGCAGCGAACAACAAAACAACCTTTAATTTTCCCGTTTTTTTTTTAGCCTTTTGAGAAACAAAGAGTAATGAGTCTCTCGAGCATTTTGTTATGTAAACCGAATCGAGTATCGTGAGAGACAAGAACCACACACACACAACAAATATAAGATACAACAGAAGAAGTAAGAACTGCAAAATGAGATCTGCAAAGAGAATCCAAAGAAACTTGTGAGACAATAACAATGGCGTGATAACATATCGCGCCAAATCAGCTCTTCAGCCTTAGCTTAAAAACTCTCAACTTTTGTTTTGGCCACACCCATATCCCCACCTGATTTTTACCCCGCGTATAGGCGCGTATAGCGCGTAAAGGCTGGGAAAAAGGGGTGTGGTTTGGCCTTTTCGGGCCTATACGCGCCTCTACGCGGGGTAAAAATCAGGTGGTATCCATGCATGGTACAGACACCAAACCTCGCATTCGTTGCGTCAACTGCACGCAACCCCTCTAGCCCTATGTGATACGCGGCCTGCATCGCGTCTGAGAAAGCTACCCCTCACCCCTTCCCTCACCCCATCTTTTTCTCTGTATTTTCTCCCCTCTGTGTGTTTTGGACTAGGTCATCTTTCGGGTGTTCTCCTATGTATCACAAGACGTGTTCCTTATCTTGCGCTGTTCCTTGTCCAACGATTGACCAAGCCACCAAACACTGTACCAAAGGATGAGGTAGTTAAAGGGGAAAGTGGAAGGGAGTGACATCTCAGTTTCCTGCGTCGGGGCCCGGAAAAGCAGTCATGTTTTCCAGCTAAAAGGCGCAGTTCCAATTTTTTTTCTTACTTTTTTTCTTTTTTTTTTCTTGTACGAAGGCTCAGCGGCTGCTTTTTTGTTGTTGGTCTAGTCCGGCTTTTAGTTTTGCGAGACAAAGCAGAACATGCTGTGGTATCGGAACTTGCCCGCCAAAGAGTCCTGCCTTCCGGTCGACGTACGTACCTACTTTGGCGTCATACGATGCGTGTGCAGCGTCAGGTCGTACTGGACGCCAAGCTTATGAACTGCTGCGTCGTCACCCCGTGCTCCTCCTTCCTGTTCAGCCACGTTGACTCTTTCAAGCCCCATGAACGTATCGTGTATATGCACAACATCCTCGCTGATTCGCCTAGTACCAGGAAATTGTCCACCCATGTTTCGCCCTCGCTCGCTGGTCGTCGTGCAGAACACGAGCTGTTCTGTGTGCGATGGACGGCGTATGCCACCCATCGTGTACATGCACGTCAGATACATCTTCGCAAAAGTTCTCCTCGCCCCCCGAAAATAGCTTTGTCCCTGTGGACTGTGAATTGAGAGAAGAACGATGTTGATACGTGGAGGTGGTACGGCGTCTTTGCCTTCGACTTCCTCCATGACATCTCTTGCATCGCTCCAGGGCTTCCACGCCGCTATGAACGTGGCCAGATCCGTCATCAGGTCCAGCACCTCTCCAGCTCCCCCATCACAGATACATCCCCCCTAAATCTTTCTCCTCTTTTACACTAATCCAAATGCGCATTGCGACGTTGTGCGCTCTTGCAGTGCTAGGCGCTGCTATACCAGCTCTTGCCACCCACAAGACCGGATGGGGGGAACGCGACCCTGAAGACCGAGGCATTGTGAGTGGCGCCGACATCGGCCTGCGCGCCCTGCGTGCTGTGGGGCGTGGCGGTGCTGGAGCGGAGCCTGCCGCTCAGGTACGTGGACAGGACATCCTCGACTCCTTCCTGCAGGGCATCGAGGCAGGCGCGTACGACGCACCGCACGACGCGTGGGAGGAGGTCACCACCGGCACGAAGATCGCACCCATCTTCACGGAGCAGCTGACCCTCGACATCATCGTCTCGCTGCTTGCCATGATCGCGACCATCAGCGCCTCTGCCAGCGGTATTGGCGGCGGTGGGCTGTTGGTGCCGATCTACCTGATCGTGATGGGGTGGAGTGTGAAGAACGCTGTCCCGCTCTCAAACGCAACCATCTTCGGGAACGCAGTGACGAACATCATCATCAACTTCCCGCTGCGCCACCCGACGGCAGACCGCCCGCTTGTTGACTTCGACCTGGCCTTGGTGCTTATCCCTATGGAACTGACTGGAAGTCTCGTTGGCGTGCTGCTGAACATCCTTTTCCCTCAATGGCTCACTCTTGTGTGTCTCTTCCTCCTTCTTCTCTCTACCACACACCGTACCTACAACAAAGGCAAGGCGACGTGGATCAAAGAGAACAAAGAACGTCAGCAGGTCGAGCGTCGTGAGGCAGCAGAGAAGGCCACCATTGGCGACACAAAGGAGGTGCAGGTGACGTGCGACACGACGACGGAGGCCTTTGAGGTGATCAACGGCGAGAGCAAAGCACTGCAGACGAACCGCCTCCGCGTCGCCTTTGGCGGGAAGGTGGGCCAGCATGCGGTGCTGCGCGACGCAGAGGACGCGCAGATGAAGTCGTTCGAGTTTGCCTCCGTGGACGACGCTGCGAGCTACACGCTTGTCTGGGTCGACGCTCTTGTGGAGGAGGCTGAGGGTGGCGTGGACTACTCCTTCCGTGCACTCTTCTCTGCAACCGAGCCCACAGGCAGGATCCCAACGGAGAAGGACCACCGCTCGCTCATTGTCCTCGACGTTCCCCGCGCCACACGCCACCTTGGGAAGGGACAGCCCATCGACACGTGGAACACAGAGATGGTGCTCTCGTGGGTGCAGACCTTTACAGATGCGTCCGCTGCACTGTGCTACGGAATCGAGAGCACGCTTGTGACCGGAACAGACCTGCTGATGTGGGCGAGCAACGTAGATGTGGCACAGCGTGACCTCGAGAAGCTGGGGGTTCTTGCGGCGTCGGACGTGAACATGATCATCTCGCATGTGACGCAGCTGAACAACGAGGACTACATGCTGCTTGTGCACAGCTCGCAGGACCTGCCGTGGGGGAGCTGGAACCGCTCTGCAGAGTGGCGCGAGGGAGATGAGCAGAAGGCAGGGCTCGACCAGGACGGATGGATGCCCGACGACCCAAACCACCCGAAGTGCCGCCCTGCATCGTACGTCTCGAGCCAGGCCTACGTCCAAGTGTACAACTGGGAGAACAGCGACGTGGTTGCCTTCGTTGGGAAGGTGACGGACTACAACTTTGCGCTGAAGGAGGCCATCACGAAGAACGACATCGACGGAAAGTCGCTCATGGCACTCACCTCCGACGACCTGAAGGGCCTTGGCGTGCCGCAGCTGGGCCCACGCTTGGCGCTTCTGTCTCGCATTGCCGAGCTTGACTCCCTGCACAAAGCACACCAGAAGATTGTAGACTCCGAGCGCGACATCCCATACTCGACAAACCTGCTGACTCTGTTCCTGTCGTGGCTGATGCTTCTCGTCCTGGCGCTGCTGAAGGGCGGCGGGAAGAGCGGCGGACAGAGCCCCGTCGCGAAGTGGGAGGGCAAGCAGCAGGAAGAGTTCTGTGGGTCCCCCACCTTCTGGGTGCTCTGGTGGATCGGCGTGCCGGTTCTTGTCATTGTGACGTATTTCGCGGGGAACTACCTGCTGCAGAAGCACAAGATGAAGGTCAAGACACACTTTGCGTTCCACGAGGGTGACATCAAGTGGACGGAGAAGCGTGCACGCATCTATCCAGCGATTGTGATCATTGCGGGCGTGCTTGCGGGTCTGCTTGGTGTGGGTGGTGCCATGGTGACTGGACCACTTATGCTTGAAATGGGAATGATCCCACGTGTCTCCACTGCGACGTCGTCTTTCTTGATCATCTTCACGACAGGTGTGGCCGCCATTGCGTACGTCTCGCTTGGTCAGCTTCGTATTGACTACGCCATCTGGTTCGCGCTGATGGGAGCTGTAGGCGCAGCGCTCGGCCTGAACATCATTGGGATGCTTTTGAAGAAGTACAACAGGCAGTCCCTGGTGATCTGGTCTTTGACCCTTGTCTTCGTCCTTGCAGCTGTCATGAGTGTCGTCATCTTTATGATGGTCATCACGAAGGACATCGCTGAGGGCAATGATATGGGAATGCGCAACATCTGTGGATGATTTAAAAACAAAACAAACTTTTCACTTTCAATACCCCTCCCCTCAAAGACCGTAAAACGTTGTTCTCTTGTTCCCCCCCCATAATTAATCCCTTCGCAAAAAAAAAAAAAAAAAGAAGAAGAAAAAATTCAAAGGTGCAAGAAAAAGGCAAAAAAAAAAAAACACTTTAGTCTTATTCTAAGATTCTTAGAATCTTGCATTATTTGTCATGCCTTTTTTTCTTTTTTTTTGTCCCCACACAAATACTTTCTCCCCTCAGTTTCAGAGATAAATTGAAGCAACCTCTTTTTTGTGTTGCTCTGTTTTAATTCTTCTTTTGTGAGCGCTTTTTTTTCGTTTGCACATAATTTCCTCTCACCCCACCCCACCCCCATAATATTTTCAAGTGGGATTTCTAAAATTTTTGGACCTTCCTAAGAATCCTTCCTGCTTTTGTTTTTCCCCCTATTTGGTGAACCCACATTGTGTTTTACAAAGTTTACTGGCAAGGCAAGAAAAACTCGATGTGTGGCGCTTTTCCTCCAACGAAGCTTTTGCGCTACCGACCATGTGTGTATGGGCATCACACCCTTTTTTCGAGAATTTGGGGGTGGGCATCACAAAAATTTCTATGGGTTTTTTACATGGGACTTTTTTTTTTGGGTTGCATCGCAGGGTTGTTTCTAGGATCTCGTTTTTCCCAACCTTCCTGTATACACGCGTCAGCAACCAATACAGGTAGTGTATTGAAATGATTCTGGGGGGGGGTAAGGGGTCTAATTTTAATTTCGTCGATTTTGAGAAAAATTTTGGCCAAAAATGGGCCCCACGTATAAGGAACCGGGCTCATATTTCTCAAAATTTAAGTGGTCAAAAAATTGTCCAATTTTCCGAAATGACCCCACCGCTGCACGGGCGGAGCCCAAAAATGCAAATAAGCCACTTTTTGGTTTCATTGAAATGATGCGGCTGACACTGAGGAATTATGGTTTACGGCGTCCCATTGAGGGGGCGAACCCTTTTTAATTTTTCCCAACCTTCCTGTATACACGCGTCAGCAACCAATACAGGTAGTGTATTGAAATGATTCTGGGGGGGGGTAAGGGGTCTAATTTTAATTTCGTCGATTTTGAGAAAAATTTTGGCCAAAAATGGGCCCCACGTATAAGGAACCGGGCTCATATTTCTCAAAATTTAAGTGGTCAAAAAATTGTCCAATTTTCCGAAATGACCCCACCGCTGCACGGGCGGAGCCCAAAAATGCAAATAAGCCACTTTTTCCCAACCTTCCTGTATACACGCGTCAGCAACCAATACAGGTAGTGTATTGAAATGATTCTGGGGGGGGGTAAGGGGTCTAATTTTAATTTCGTCGATTTTGAGAAAAATTTTGGCCAAAAATGGGCCCCACGTATAAGGAACCGGGCTCATATTTCTCAAAATTTAAGTGGTCAAAAAATTGTCCAATTTTCGAGATTGACCCCACCACTGCACGGGCGGAGCCCAAAAATGCAAATAAGCCACTTTTTGGTTTCATTGAAATGATGCGGCTGACACTGAGGAATTATGGTTTACGGCGTCCCATTGAGGGGGCGAACCCTTTTTAATTTTTTGTTCTCTTGAAATGTGTAATTTCATGTTTTCGCGAAAAAAATACGAACTGATCCTACAAGGGTTGAAGGCGTGTGGAAAACAATAATAACAAGAACAACTAATTGCTAAGAAAACAAATGAGGTGTGCTGTGGATAACTCCGCGCGATTTTCGAGACCACCATATCATCCTGGCGATTTTCTGGAGGTGCTGATGTGACGATACCTGGTGCGATCGACGACGTGTTGTCGTCTGTGCATTATGTGTTCCTTCCGCACTGCTCTGATGACGACGACGATGCGTGGGAGCCTGTGGACGACTACGAGCTGGAACATGCCGAGCCCGCCCGAGCGAATGGTTATCGAGCCTGCCGAGACTACGTCCAATAACGCGATCGAGCAGATGGTGCTGGACGAAGAGGACAGCCCCACTGTTTAAAAGTTTCAGATGCAGGCATCCCAGTGGGTCCAGCGTACGAAGAGCGTTTTAGCATACCTGCAGAAGAGCAGAATGCTGGCGTGTTGTAGATTATATTTTTTTCAGAGTGGAGTTCCCCAGCACACCCGGTTTTTTTTCCGATAGCAATTACTTGTTTTTCTCGGGGGGGGTCAATTTTTTTCCCAAAAAAAAATTTTTTTCCCGCCGGGAAAAAATGGTCTTTCAAGGGTTTTTGGGTGTATTCCGAGCTTTCTCGACGAAGCCTCGATCTCACCAAGAAAACCCCATACCCCAAAGCTTCAGAATATCATGGTGGTACGTAGCTTCTGTGAGGGTATGAAACAGGTAAAGAAACGGTGGCCATGGCACCCAAAGGTTCCTGGCGAAGCCACGGTACGCAACATTTCTAAAATTGCGCTTAAAATTGCACTATTGTACAGCCAAACTATGTCATGGGAAGGGTGTGATGTAAGCTTGCGCCGCAGGCGCACGGTACGCTACTTTTATTCTTTTCGCAAAATCTTTTTTCTCACTCCCATCACCGTTCCACGTAGTGTAGTCGGTGCGGGTGTTGTCGCTCTTCACCAGTGCCAACGTAGTGCAGAGGCACTGCAGGATGGAAGATGTGCCAAACGTCACATTCCCCGTCACCTTCGTCGACTCACCTTCAACCACATGAGACCACAGAGACATTTTTGAATTGGGATGTTCTGTTCTGAATGATGTTGATTTGGGTGAGGAGGAATTGTGGGTTATCATTACGTATCGTGTGGTCACAGACTGCACACCTTTCCCCAGTGACACTGTGTGGCCGAAACGAAACCGGATCATAAATCGATCAGTGATATTCTGGATTGAGCGCCGCAGGCAAACGGTACGGGACTTTTTCTTTTTTTTTTTCTTTTTTTTTCTTCTCCTTTTTTGGACTTTCCGGACCGATTGCGGAACGTGGTGGGGTCACACCATATGCAAAAAGCCTATGAGAAAATCCCTAGGGGAAAAAAAAAATCCTACACAAAAAACCCATAGAAATTTTTCTCGGATTCTGAGAATTTCTCAAATCGGGCATCGGAATCACATTGCCCAAACACACATGCTACCGACCCTTGATTTTTTTTCTTTTCTTTTCTCTACAGCAAGCCTTTTATAGCGATTATGTGAGGGACGTACCCAACCTCCCCTCCTCTCCCCTCCCAAGCCATACCTTTCCTAAAAAAAATGGAAAAAAATAAAATTTAGTAGAATTCATCTTCGGGTGTCTAAGCACTACAAACCAATCTGAAGAAGCAAATAAAACAAACGTACAGTACACACACTACGAAACAAAAAAAAAAACAAAAAATACCTCAAAACACCCCCAATCATTGTTCTTTCATTACCTCGACCCTCCCCCTCCAGTATGTCCCTCAGTAGAACCACCGCAGTTGGGAGTTTTGTGGCAGTTTTTGCAGGATCTCGTCAAAAAACAGCTCGAAAAACAAAAATATTAGACGCGAGCACCAAAGAATAAAATTCAACCTACCTTAGTAACCTTACCCCCAAAATAAAAAATGAATAAAAAGTACCCCAAATTATAACCTGAGTTTAAAACCCATCAACACACACACCACCCCTCCCACAGAACCCACTAACACAAACACAGCGGGGGGGGTTTCTTTCATATTTCCTTTCGCCCCCCTCACGGATAAGCGGCATTCCCGGGGGAGACCCTATTATTAATGGTGTGAAACACACACAAAAACACAAAAAACCTCTCACACTTCCCCTCCTCCTCCTCTCACCCCTATCCTTCCACAATGAAACGGTCCTCTTTAGTGCGTTTATGGGGCGGCCTCACGGTGCTGGTCACTGTCTCCTATTTTATGTCGCAGCTGGTCGCGCGGGACTCTGTGAACTTCGTTGGGAAGGCTGCAGGAGGGCGGTCCGCTGCCTCCACTACCAAATCACACCACGCCAGACAACACGACACCGACAGCGAGGCCTCCGATAGCTCCTACGCAGAGCCTTCCTCCTCTTCCTCCTCTTCAACCTCGTCCTCCTCAGACGAATCACATAGCGAGCCAAAACCCAAGCCAAAAGCTCGCTCCTACATCACCCCCGCAGACTTCAGAGAAGACCTGAACCCCCCTACTGACGGGAAGAAGAAGGAGTGGCGGGGTGTTCCTGGGGGTTGGGAAGGGGCGTGCCCGTTGCGTGGGGAAGCGTTGTCGAAATATGAGGATTTGGGGATTCATGTATTGCACGCAGAGAAGCAGCCGGCAGCGGTGAAGGAGGCGGAGGACGCTAGGAGGAAGGCCTGGAAGCCGTGGACCCTCCCGGAGCATATCAGAAACGAATACTCCAATGAGAGCCGCTATGCGGTTCCCGACACGTGGTCGACGAATATGATACATAAAGGGAGACAATGGTTTTGGATAGAAAACTTCTGCGTGGAGGACGGCAAACTTATCATGTTTGACCGCAGGATGGGCGTCGAAACGGCGGACAATAAAAACACTTTTAAAGAGGCGAAACGCAAGAAGCATCTACCCCTATACAACGAATTTACGCGAAGCAGAAACAAACTCTCCTATAGCGTACAGTCTGTGCCTCGGAGGCTTCCAGGGCCGTTGGTGGACAACCCGGCGTGGATTTTTTCGTTCTGGTGTCAAGATCTTTTCCACTCCACGTTGACCCTCATGCCAGGGTCCTCCGTGAAGCGTTTTAACAACTCCGATGTTTACATAAAACTCTGCAAAAAAAGTCCTTGCCACCCAAAGCTCGGCTCCCAGCTGTCCTGGGACGACCCTTACAACCCGCTCTGGGGGAATGACAAGCAATTCCCCTTTGCGGGGAACCCTTATTGGCAGATGTATCGAAGCGTGACAGACGAACCGTACCGGGTCCGCCCGCTGTACCCGCATAAGCACTACTACCCCCCAGAGCACCCGGCACGGTGTTACCGTGAAGGTGTGATAGACAAAAAATGGTTTATTTCTGTGACCCGCCAGGAGGCTATCAACTATGCGGACCTGCAGCTTCGGAATTTTGGTGTGGTGCGGACCCCTAGGCAGTGCAGACAGCATGGTGGGTACAGAATGACGCTGATCAACAGACAGGGCGCAACAAGGAAGCTGGCGAATATGCAGGAGGTTGCTGAGGCGGCGAAATGCTATGGGTTTAATGTTACATTAGTTGCCTTTGAGCGGTTTGCTTTGCGTGACCAAATTGAGATCATCGCAAACACAGATTTAATTGTAGGGATGCACGGTAACGGGCTGATCTGGACGCAGTTCCAAGAGGCCGGTGCATACGAAATCGAGATAATGGGCATTTGGTACGAAAGGTACGCAAAGCTGTGGGGGAACGGCTACAACTACACAAACACGAAAGATAAGTTTGGCAAGAAAGGGAATGAGTACGTGCCGTTTCATGCTGACATGGCGCAGCTAGCGGTCGCCTTCCAGAACGCGAAGGAGCACCTCGACAAGACGTCTTGCGGAGAAGAGAAGCACGTTCCAGACATGACCACCACGCATAAGCAGGTCTGGGAGGTATGAAAATGCATTCATTTTTTTTCGTCTTTTGTTACTCAAATAATTTCGAGCGGCGAGAAAGAAGATGAGAGTTGTTTCTTTTTGGTCTGCCTTCAGTTTGTCGAGTCGCTTCCTCTTTCTGCCTTAACAACTTCGAAAAGCCCCAGCATATGGTCGACACGACGAGCTTTTGAGGGGAAGACCTTCAAAACGGCCTCCATGTTGTCGGGGTTTGTCTTGTCGATATCGCACGATGAGGAGTCGCTGACGTGGGTAGAAGGATGAGGAGAGGAGGGCCGCTCCCGGTTTGCATGTTCAATCCACGCCGGGCACACCCAGTTCTGTGGTGGTGAGACCAAAAAATCGTGCAGTACGCCCATGAGATTTTTCCCTTGTTCTTGAGCCATGAGGAGGAGCCCCTGCAGCCGCACTCTGCGTATACGAAGGAGGAGGCGGGGTTGTGCTCCACATTGCAGGCCATTGTGGGAGCACACAATCGGGGGGAGGTCACTGCGGGCTTCCTGCCTTGTGGAACTGCGGTGGCGAGATCGAGCCCCCCCCAGGACCCCCCCCCTGGAGAGCAGCTGCCGGTGGAAATGAAGTTGGGAGGAGGCGTTACCAACAAAATCGAAGAAACATTTCTTCACACCCATGGCATATTTATCCCATGGCACCTCCATCGTGGAGAAAATGTGCCACGGGTTTGCGGGTTTGCACGCAAGGCCCACCCAAAAAAGTGGCCGGTGTACGGGCTTTGCCTTCCTCACTAAGCACAACACCCCCCACAGGACAGGTAGGGTGAAAGCTCATCCTGCTGTTGCTGTTGCCATGCCGCCTCGGAGCCTTGGAGTCTCGCTCCTGTGGTTACTGTGCGTTCACTGATGTGGCTGTTGTGGAGTTACGCTCCTTTTGGTTTTTCTCTTTGCTGTTTTTTCTCTAGCACCAAACGCTGCTCGCAATAATGAAATAAATTTACAATTTTCCTGAAGATGTAATGTGTGTGAGACGGGAAGCACGGGAGGGAAAAACTTCCGTGTCCCAATAATAAGATATCAAAGCATACAACATACACACATTTGGGGCCATATTCTGTGCATAATCTCCCTATTACCTCTCCCTATTTAGTGTATCACACTATGGGGGCAAATATTTCCCTCTTATTTTTGTCTTATGAATAACCGGTAGATCCACCCTAAAAAACTGCCTTTTGTTTTTTCAAACACACACACACCACAGGCCATTGTGATCCGCAGCCACCCTGAGCTCGCCCTCCCGCCACACGAGCGCAAGCCCTACCTAGAGAAGATGAAGCGGCTCAAGGAGCAAAAGGCGTCCGGCGACAAGGTCGACGCAGCTGACGATTCGAAGCCATCGCACGAGCTGGTAGGGGTATGCCCTTCCCCGTTGCTGTTCTCCCTCCTCTTCCTCCTCCCTCTGTTTTAGCATCTCTTCAATCCTTTGTTTGGTGACCCTGCCACATACTGGTTTGCCATGACTGGGCTTTGCCACCCGAAGTGCCTCATCATGTTGACGGTCGTTTGGCCAGAATCGGCAGCCTGCGTGGCTGCTGCTTGGATGGAGTGTGAGGTAAAAGGAATCTGGGCAATGAAGGCTGAGGACGTGGGCCACTTCTTTGCTTATCTGATGCACTGTATTCAGAGTCTGTGCGTGATGTCCCCCGTAGAAGCCCGTTGTACCGTCATAGCGGCACCGTCAAACCCCAGTCCCTCGCACGCCGCACAGATCTTCGCAACTTCCCCCACCGTGTGGGAGCTTTCAAACCCGCAAACCCGTGTCCTAGTCACCAGAAACTGTGTGGCTTCGATCGCGCACGTGGTGACTAGTACGTTCTGCAATTTCTGCCACCCTCCCTTCACGCACCTCCACAGAGGTGATCACCTGCAGTACTCAAGCTGAATGCGCTCTCTATTTCACACATTTGGAGTCTCACGACTCCCATTTCGCTTCCCCACACTGCACAACCACGGGGAAATACTGCATTTGTGATAATTTTACGTAAATTTATTGCTTGGTCTTGTGGTCGCCTTGAGAGAGTCTGCACCGTTTTATTTATTTTTCAAAGGCACATGAGGCAAATTCCTTTCGCTCTTTTATCTTATTTTTTCTATTTGTGGTGCTTTCGGAAGTCGGTCAACGACCTGTCAGATCAATATCGACCCCTCCCAGAGTACCAATTTGGGTTTTACAGTTTACTCACAATTTGGCTTTAAAACACAAAAACACCTTTTTCTTTTGCGCAGGACACAACCGAAGAAAAGAACGATGCAAGCGCGAGTGGCGAGGACTCACATTGATGTGTGCAAAAGCGACACATCATATACGTTGGTCTTATGTCCCACTGTAGTTGCTACTGTTCCGCCCGAACCTAGGCTATAGGCAAAGGGCTATGGGAAGGGGACTGCCCAAATAGCTGCGATTCAAACAAAACACCATGCATGATGCATCATGCGGTGTTGTAGGGGGGCTATTTTGTGTTTGTTTTTTGTGTGTATTGCGCTCGTCTGCGTTTTGGTTTCAGAGTGCAACCTGGAGAGAGAAACACAAAATGGCTCAATTAGCAGCACAATGCAATTCCAACCAAAAAAAAATGTGCTTCGTTTTGACAACAGAGTTGTGTACACTGTTGAGTGTACGTCTGTCGAAATGACAAAAAGGTTCCTCTTTTTTCTCCTCAAAGATGTGTGTGCAACGACTGTTGAGAGGTCTTTACAGTCATCTGTTTCAAGTTTTCCTTCACTTAAGATGTGGACCATGAGTACTGATGAGGCATTTTTGTATGGGTATGTCAATACGTCTGGAAATGAAAGACGCGCTAGTCGGTTGCCAATGAGTCTTACCGTTTTTCGGGAGGGGTATTTCGTTTTCTTTTGTTATTCCGTTTTACTGTTGTTGGCTGCAGGGTACTTTGTGCTTTCATCAGGATGGCTGGCATCGTACAGTGGGTCAGTCGGGGGTGCCTGCATTAATAACTTCACTTTCTTTTGTGATTCATTCCGTTTTGCGACCCATCTAAGATCTAAGGGGTTGGCTAATAACTTTTTCTCTCTTTTTTTATTTTCATTTTTTTTACTGGGGGGGGGCGAATAAGAGATGTGGCATCTCTTATTAGGCGAACGGACGAGCCAGAAATAAAAAAAATTTTTTGGGGGAAAAAAAGCAAAAAGACATTTTCGCCGGAGGCAAAAAAAATATTTTGACCACTTTTTTGCCAGACCGGGTAGACAGGGTAAAATTTCAAAAAAAAATTTCAAGATAAAACCCTGTCGCATGCAAAAAAAAAAAAAAAAAATACCCCCAAAATCTCAACCTGATCTCTTATTCGGCCCTGATCTCTTATTCACCCCTGATCTCTTATTCGCCCCCCCCCAGTAACAAAAAATCGCTCCAAAACAAAAGGAGTGTCGCACACCACGTAACACACACTAACTCATAGACTTTAACAACAGCCGGGAAAATTTAAATACATTGCTTGTAGAAACACTTTTTTACGAACTATTTTTTACGAATCACAGACAGGTCTAGAGGATCGACTTTTGACCAACCTTTCTGTTGTTCTCCTTTTCTTTTTTTTTCCGGTGAGATGACTAATCTAATGAGACTAAGCACGAGAGACTTAGGATCATCTTATAAACTTTTCTTTTTTTCCTCTCGTCTAAAAAAAGCTGTACCCCCTTTTTTTACGCATACTACTTTTTGCGAGCGGAAAGTATCACGTCGCTCACCCAACCGTGCTCTGCAACACCCTACATCATGTATGGAAGGGTCAACGCATCCAAGAAAGGAAACAGCAAAGTGACACTTTTTGCGTATGATATGGGTCACGTGACGAACTTTGGAGGGGTTTGTTTGGTAGAAGTTTTTTAGAGGGTACACGGTACACTCTTACGAGAGGGCTTTTGTATTTCACGTCAAAGTTTATTAGTTCAAACCGCTCATCTAACCACTAGTAGTTGACTACTATTTTTAATAAAAAGAACGCAGAGAAAGAACAAGCAAGGCAAATAAAATTCCCGCCACATATTAGGACTTCCCCCCTGCCTCCCACACCCCTGCACCCTATTGTAATTGTACTTCTTATAAGAGAGATTACTCTGAACGGCCACCTTCCAAGTTCACATCCAGACTCCGTGTCTCCAACCGGGTCTATACGAGTCCGAATGGACTGGCGGGCGTAACACTTCGAGGAGCCTTGTTTGTTCCTCACAACATAACACCTAAAGGCGAAAGGGCCATATTCTGCGCAAGAAGGTACCCTCACTAGGCATCCCCCAACATACCACATCATATCATAACCAAGGGGGATTGGCAACACATAAAATGGAGCTGGTTGTGCAGGGTTTCAGCAAGGAGTACGTGGTCGAGGTGGGTGAGGATGACACAACGGCGACCATGCGGCAGAAGGTGGCGTCTGCAGAAGGGTTGTGCGAAGACAGCTTTCATATGGGTTTTGGAGGGAAGGAGGAAGGAGAGGACATCACGCAGCTGAGTGCTGGCGAGAAAGTCGTGTTGGCGAAGACGCCGAAATACGAAGCCGTGACAGCTCTTCATGCATTGGGTGAGAGAGACATCACAGAAGCAAGGCTGAAGGAGGTGCAGGATCCAAAGGTTGCTAGCTTGCTTCTTCAGGCAGAAGTTGCGACTGCGACTCCACAGCACTTCTTCTCAGAGAGTGACGTAACGCGCATTGTGTTCAGTTCTGTGTCCGATGTGGATGACGATGTGGATGACAACACCACACTGCACCTGCCTGCATTGCCCTATGTAACCGCAATTGGTGACTGGTGCCTCTTCAAGTGCGCGGCGCTGTCGGCGGTTGACCTTTCAGGCCTGCAAGCAGTCACCACAATTGGTGGCTGCTTCCTCTCAGACTGCTTCAGGTTGTCAACCGTCGACCTTTCAGGCTTGCAAACTGTCACCACGATTGGTAAATTCTTTCTCTCCGACTGTGCAGGATTGACGACAGTTGACCTTTCAGGCCTGCAAGCAGTCACCTCGATTGGTGACGACTTTCTCTCCGACTGCATAAGGCTGTCGACCGTCGACCTTTCAGGCTTGAAAGCAGTCACCACGATTGGCAGCGGCTTCCTCCACTGCTGCTCAAGGTTGTTGAGGGTCGACCTCTCAGGCCTGCAAGCAGTCACCTCGATTGGTGCCGACTTCCTCCACAACTGCACAAGGTTGTCAATCCTCGACCTTTCAGGCCTGCAAGCAGTCACCACGATTGATGACTACTTCCTCTCCGACTGCTTCAGGTTGTCGACAGTTGACTTCACCGGGATGCAAGCAGTCACCTCGATTGGTAAGTACTTCCTCAACAAGTGTACAGCACTGCAGACTGTACACGGTAAGGACAAGTGTAGCTCCGTTGTACGCAGCAGGATAGGTAACAAGGGATAAAAGGTGAACAGAATGGGGTGGGATATGGTGTTTTGGAGTATTAGGTGGGTTTTGAGGGTCAGATGGTTAAGCAAGAAACAAGGGTTTGTCACATAGTTTTGCTCACTATTTTGTGCCTTTGTTCTCGCCAAACATCCGAGACTTCTTGTTTATTCTCCCCTCCCCCCCTATGTATTGTGTGATCACTCACCTCATTTCTGTACTTCAGGCAAAAGAGTTTTTTTTCTTTTTTGACGTCCATTTCTGCGGTTTGGGGGTGAAAAAAGCGTAAATAGCGTACCAACTAAACAAAAGATAAAGGTTTTCAAATAATTTCTTTGCATGCATTGACTGCGACCCCACCCCTCCACCCACACCCCCACACACCTTCCAAACCCACCCTTTCCACACAGAACGAACCACATCCAAATCCACCCCACGATTTTTCAGTAAATCGGGGTTGTGGAACACAACACAAAAAACACAAAAAACAAACCCAAACACACACACACCCACCTCTCTCAATCCACATCCCCTCCTCCTCCTCCTCCCTCTACGACTCTATCTCTCTCTCTCTCGCTCCCTTCATACTTGAATTTTAAAAAATGGGCGATCGTTGTGATGAGTTCCAAATGCGCATTGGCGAAGGTGACTACTCTGTGAGTGGAACCACCATTTCTGACAGCGAGGCGGAGGCGATTGCCTGCGCACTGAGTCAAATCTCGCAGACCGAGGGGCGGCGGGTTACCCTTGACTTCTCAAACAATAAGATCAGCGAAAGGGGCATGCTTACGATTGCACGGTCTCTGCGCTCCATAAAATCTGCGTTAGTCGTTGACGTCGAAACCACCAAAGGGATCACTCGCGAGGTAGCCCGCGCCATAGGGGAAGCTGCATCACCATCTGCCCCCTTGGAGCTATTCTTCTTCGATTGCGACGTAGGTTCCGAAGGAGCTTCCGGCCTGGCAGAAGGATTGCAAGGACGGTCTGCGCCGGTTGAACTGCATCTTGGTACAAATTGGATTGGTGATCGTGGTGCCACTGCGTTGGCAGAAACGTTGAAAACGTTGTCAAGCGGAACACGGTTTCACATCAACAACAACCGGCTAGGCTGTGAAGGCGCGGCCGCATTTGGCGCTGTATTAAAATCGTGTGCACCTGACATCCACATCAACCTCTCAGCGAACGACAGCAATATGGGTGAAGGGGTTCTCGCCCTCGCAGAAGGCCTTCAAGCCTGCACCGCACAACACATTGTCCTCTCCCTCATGCACTTCAACGTTACCCGGAAAGGGTGTGCTGCGCTTGGGGAGGCGTTGAAATCGTGTCCAACCGGGACGTCGTTGGTTCTCCGGTATGCTTCGTTGACAGGAGAATCCGCGGTGCTGTTATCAGAAGGGGTCAAACACTGTGCAGAAGATGTGACGTTGGATGTGGCATGCAATGATATAGGTGATGTAGGTGCGGTCGCGATGGCGGGAGCGTTGAGGTCCTGTGGAAAGGGGGTGACTTTGGTGATGGAGTCGAATGCAATCGGGGATGCGGGGGCGACGGCCGTCGCAGCAGCGCTGCAGGAAACGCAGGCAGCGTGTATCGATCTCTCGATGAATCCGCTCACGTCGTGTGGGGTGGCGGCGCTTGCGGAAGGGCTCCGATGGAGGGACACACCATTAACGCTTAACCTGTCAGCATGCCATGGTGTTGGGGATGAGGGTGCGGAGCTCATGGCAGAGGCACTGCGGACCTGTTCAAATGGGGTTCGTGTCCTCATGAGTGCATGCTCTGTATCGCAGAAGGTTGCCACAGAAGTGTCAGAAAGTCTCGCAAACACACCTAACGTCTCCCTCGAAGTGGGTGCACAGTACGATGAGGGGTACTGAACAACAGCATGATCAGAAAAGGAGGAGAGGAAGAGGAAGGGGGGGGTGTGGAGGTGTCATTATGTTTGCTCCCAAAACACGAGAGACCCCCTCTACTCTTGCATGTCGGAGTCACCCCCTTCACGATGCTGTGATTCCACACAGTACCAAATGAGTTCTATCGTGGCTATAGGGAGAATGATACAATGTCCATAACACGTAGGGGGAGGGGGAAGGAAAAAGCGTGACAGTCCGATGTCCGATGCCGGTGTGTACAACGCTGTTTTCATTCCCTTCAGAATTGGATGTGTTGCTTTTATATGCGCCCTTCGAAAAACCACATAAAATGGTGAGCCACCCCCCGAGAGGGTACCAACTGCGTAGTGAATAAGGCAACAACTGCGGATGGATGGTCCGGTGTTTTTGGTCAGTGCTCAATCCCAATCATTGTTGCGTCACCAACCAGGGCCGCAGGTTTGATGTTGACATGGGGTGCAGAGCGTTCCATTCCGCTGAGAGGAGAACACAGAAAAACACAAGAACTCTGAACAAAACCTGGTGAGAGGAGTTGATATTCAGGCCCTTTTGGCAAGAGGCTTGGATTTTTTTTGTCGCAAAACACAAAAAACGGCATAAAAAAAATCATGAATATATGGTGGAACGTTTTTTTTTCTTTTTAGGTTCCTAAGCGAGAGGCTTCGGTTCTCCTAAACTTTTTTTTTTGGGGGGAGGGGTTGTTTCAGAACGTTATTTTTTTTTAAAGCTGGGCGTGATTCCTTTTCCGTTCAACAAATTTTTTTTTCCGGATTGTCACCGTTTTCACTGACCGGGGCGTTCCAAGAAAAAAAGATACTTGTAAGAAAACTGATACACGAACAAAACAATCCCAAGAGACTAACTGTCGCTTCTCTGAGAGAAGGTATCCCATGGGTGCAGACCACATGACTGTGAAGTAAATGATAATGCTTGGCTTTTGTTGGCCTTACAACGGTGAAATGAAACGCAGTAGTAAAAAACCACCAAGTCAAGTTATCTTGTTTTTTTCTTTCACTTTCACAGTCGTGAAGAGGGGGTGCTTAGGGATTTTTGTCGAAACACAACACAACACTACAATAAAACTCAGAGACAGAATCATTCTGCTTTCCTCTGTGTTGAGGTTACAGTACGAGAGAGTGAGTTTCTGTGCTTCCCTTCCTTTTTTTTATACGGTGGCTAAGCTTGACATGCTTAGGACCAAGATATTATATTTTCTGGAAGAAAAAAAAAACCCTTTTTTTTTCTCTCTTTTCTTGCACGTGCCTGCATCCCTTGAGGTGTCTGCACGTTATCAAAAAAAAAATCACTTTATATTCTTTAATGTGCCTACGTTGGGCAAATATCATTTAATATCTCTCAAAATGCAGAGTTCAGGGACTACCCCTCCCCGTGCTTTGCATTTCAAAAGTTAATTTTTCTTTTCAAGGTGACTAAGCGAAGAGAGTGCTTAGGGTCATCTTCTAAACTTTTCATTTTTCTTGTTTTTAAAAACTCTCGTGAAGAGGTGTGTGCACGAGAGAGAAAAAAGGCACAGTAATCTTAGGTTTGTCTTCCTTGGCCCGAAGAATGGCACTGTGTTATTGCTTTTCTCGGGGTAAGGTTGCAGGCCATTTGTCACAACACAACATCACAACACACAAAGGTACCCCGGGCAAAATTGTGGAATGATAAAAAACGCAACTTTAAAAAAAGCCTTTTTTTTTGAAAGTTCTTTTTTATCCCACTGCATAGTTTTTTTCTTTCTTTGGGTACACTGACAAGAGAGAAGGCTTTTGTATTTCAAGTCCATACATTTCTTTTCAAGGTGACTCAGCACGAGACACAAAAAGGATCCAAAAATACAACAAAAAAGATTGATGAATAACCAATGTTCAAAACATTAAGTAATCTAATCAGACTAAGCACGAGGGGCTTAGGGTCATCTTGTAAACGTTACCTTCACTTAGAACAAACCAACGGACTTTCCTCTTCCTCTTTTCCTCTTCGTCCCTCTCTCCGCGCTTCTTCAGGGACGAACTGGAGTGCCTGTCCAAAAAAAGCTTCTTGTGGAGCACACTCTAGGGTGGCTACACTAATACAATTGAGTTTTTAAAATATCAAAAAAATAGGTGTGGCTAGTTCCTTAAGAACAAAACAGTTCCCGACGTAAGGCCTCTTGCCCACAGCAAGACGATCTCCATGTGTGTTGTGCACTCTCCAATGATGTGTGTTTTAATTTTTTTTTGTTGACTTTTTTTTTCCAGCGTGCCTGTCAGTGTATTTAACCACCTGATTTTGCCTTGAGATTTGATGGAGTTTGGTGGGTGTAAAAAAAGTGGTTTTAAAGACCACTAAACTGCATCAAAACACCACCAAAATTTCAGGTAAAAATCAGATGCTTAAACTTGTCTTAATCATTTTTTTTATTGTTCTGCATACGGTGAAAGCGTTCGCACTTTCAACTTCTCTTTTTTGATGACTAAGCACAGGCTTAGGATCATCTTATAATTTTTTGTTATTTTTTTCTCTCTTTTTTTTTTTTTTGACTCTCGTTCAGGGCGTTCGCTATCGCCATCGTTTTTTCCTGATCGTGGCGAAATGCCAAAAACCCCGAAATTTTCGTTTTTTTACTAGTGCTTAAAATAGGTCAAAAAAAATTTTCCCGCCGGAGAGAAGTTAGTTCGTGGGGTGAATCCCTGGTACTGAATGGTCAAAAAAAATTTGCGATTTGCGCGTGATCCCTTCCCCAGCACAAGTGATATTACAGCTGAACTTTCCTGATACTAAAACCAGCAAAACGATGGAGAATTTCATCAATCCCCCCTCACTGAGGGTCTCTTTGTGTTGTTTAATCAAACAGATGTACAAGAGAGGCATCTGTCATATGAGACTTCATCCTTATTTTGATTATTTTCAACTCTCTGCCGTTGAAAGTAGAGTTGACACGAGCAGTGACACCTTCTATAACAGGGGGTACGGTACACCTTCAGCAGACTGCAGGATTGAGGAGCGAGCGGGAGTGCTGGGGAAACTTCCTCTCACGGCAGGCGGGTTTGCGGATGATTTTGAGTACAGTGGACACCCCTCTACGACCCCCCCTCCGGGGGGGTCTACAGGGTGGTGGGGAGAAATCTCTCTCTCTCTTTTTTTTTTTTTTTTTTCCCCCTTTTTTTATTTATTTATTTATTTATACAGGGTTTCGCCCCGGTGGGGCGAAGCCCTGGGGCGAAATAAAATGTCATTTTTTCAGGAAAAGATTTTTTTAACGAAAAAAAATATTTTTCGCCCCGGGGCGAACGCCCTGCTCTCGTTTGATTGCAACAAGTCGATACACATTTGTCTTGGCAGTCGAAGAACACGAGAGCCCTCTTCACATTGTCTTCATCTCTCTCACACAGGGATGAGATGTAAGCCATTCTGCAAAAGCCCGTACCACCTGATTATTGACCCCCCTGAGTTTACCTGGTGTTTGCAGGTCCCGCCAAAATACCGGCAAAACACCAAAAAAAAAATCTCAGGATCGAAACCATGTGGTCCGTACCTAGCCTTCACCTAAAGGTGACATTGAGAAGAGGATATATATTTATAAAGACACCATATCTCACCCCAAAACAATATAGGTTATCAAAACAACCTTGGGGGTAGTGTGGGTGTCTTTTTTTTCTTGTATTTGCACAGAGAGAGGGGGCATTTTTTTTTTTTGCTGCTTTTTTCTCCGTTTTTTCCTTGCGTTTTTTTTTTTTTTTTTTTCTGGTTTGTTCCTCATTTAGTTTATTTTGTTGCAGTTTTTGTTACGGTCTTTTTTTTTTTGTTCTGCATGTAACGCCAAGAGAAGAGAGAGATGTTTGTATCCCGGGGTTTTGGGTACAGTACTACCCCATCCCCTTATTGCGCACTAGGTTGTGGCCGGGGGTCTGGGGTCTGGGGTTTTTGGGCCGAAAAACCCCCCTTTTTTATTACTCAGGCTGCCCCCCCCCTATTTTCTCTTGGCCCGAAACTACTTTTATTTTTTACTCTTTCTTTTTTCATGCGCATCACTCCGGGGTTCGATAACCCGCGGAGTGTCAGTGCCTGCGTCCCAGAGGCGTTTTGCACTATCAACTTCACTTTTTCCAGCATAAAAGAAAGAGGGAACATTATGACTGATCCCTCCTCCTATGCGATCAATTCATTGATTGCATATGTTGAAATACTTTTTTTTTTTTCACCCAGCGTTTTTTTTTTGGTGGCATATAGTGCTGATTTATCACAGATTTAAATTTCTACCTTTTTATTTTTCAAAAAATAAACACCCTCCCCCTTGCTCTCTTGTCTCGACAATCGTGCACTATGTGTCGGGTGGCAGCTAAGTACCTGTCAGCTTCACAACTCTTCAGCGGAAGATGGACCGCCGGTCGACGATGTGGTTGTGTAGTAGCACACTAAGGGTACGAGCAAAGCCGTTTGGTTTCCTTTATTCATAATTTTGTTTATTTTTTTTGAGAATAATAAAACGACGGATCTGGGGGGGTGGGGGGACCATTTCAACCTCTCCCCCCCCTTCCTTTCCCGTTTTCCCTCGCTATTTTTACCCTTTTTTTTTTTTGGAGGGGGGAAAGAGAAAAACCCGTATGTACATGTGTACACACAATCTTTCAACGTTTCCTTGTTCCCCTTTTCCATCCATTAAAAAAAAGAATTTCAAAAAAAGTACCCCCCAGCGGGGCACTGAAGAGCAGGGCTGTATGCGGTAATCACTCCCCGAATCCCATATTTCGGAGGGTACCTTTTTTTTTCCCCCCACTTTTCGCTGAATCCCTTACACCCCCCCTGCTGAAGAGCCCACATTCTTCACAACAAATGGCAAACGGCGCGTCTGTTGCCTTCTTGTTTTTCAAGGTGACTAAGCACGAGAGTCTTAGGTTTTAATTTTATCTCATAAAATTTTCTTTTTTTTTTCCTCCAAGGTTGACTTAGCACGCGGCTTGGGATCATCTTATAAACTTTTCTTTTCTTTTTGTGTGTGTGTCTGCGCACAGCGAAGAACATACGTTGTGCGTTTTTTTTTCTTTTCTTTTTTTTCGGTGCCTGCGTCCACAGAGTCGCCCTTTTTTTTTTGCACCCTTTTTACAACATCCATTTTTTTGTGTTTTTTGTTTTGCTGCTAAATTCGTTTCTTGTTAATAATATACCACACCACCGTGCCGTAGTGTGGGGTGTGCCTTTCGAGGGTGACTAAGCACTGCTTGGCTTCATCTCTTATTTTTTTTTCTTCTTTTTCTTTTTCTTTTTCTTTTCCTTTTTTGTAATTCAGTGGTGTGTGTCAGAGAAAAACTTTGCACACACACATACCGGATGGTAAAAAAAAAAAAAACAATCTCGCTGAGAGTGCTGCCAAAAAAAAAAAACGAGTTATGAACAAGCAGACACACCAGCAAGCAATCTTTCCCTCCCTCCCTTCCCCCCCTTTTCTTCCCTCGTGAGCACACAGGAGAGACCCCCTCGGGGACCCTTCCCTCTTTTGGTACCGTGTGCCCACAGTGAGCCACACGTTCAAAAAAAAGCGGTCCCTTTTTGCCAGTTGTGCGTTTTAGGAAGGGTTAACTTCCTCTTTAGCCTGCAGACTCTATATTTTTCTTGGAGCTTCGCGGTGTATGCTCCGTTTCGAAAGTGGAGATTTTTGCACAACTGTGGCAACACAACTCCCGAGGGCACGCTATGCAACTCCCCCAACAATTTATCAAAATCAAAAAAAAATCAAAAAAAAAAAGCCTTTTTTTTTCGCTTCATCCAGCCAATCTCTTCAAGGAGCGAGCGAGGTGTCGAAAATTGTTAGTTTTTTTTTCTCTTTTTTCTTTTTTTGAATTTGGACTTTGTTTTTTTACGGTCCGCATAGCTTTTTTAAACATAGCGGAAAACGACATGAAAAAATAAACAACACTGTGAAAAACACCGCTTTTTTTTGGGTGGAAACGCGGTGTTTGTGTGTAGACTACTACCAGTAACCAGCAAATGTCTGTCTTCTTTTTTTGTTCTTTCTTCCAACAGCATAAAATGGCTGAGGCCCTCCCCATATCACATATTCCTGGACAAAAAACTCCATCTTTCGATTTGAAAGAATATCTTAATCATATTCGTGTAGTGGTAACATTACATTCGCTTAGAGAGAGAGAGAGAGAGAGAGCGAGGAGACCATTTTTCTTTTTTACCCACACAACTTTTGTGTAGCGGAAAGTGTCAACGTCGTTCACCTCACCCCCCAACCGTGCTCCGCAACACTATTACCCCAACAGGTGAGAGATAATAGTGTGTGTGGAAGCGTCAATTCGAGTAGTCCTCAAACAGCTTACAAGAAAGGGGGGGTGAAGGGGAAGGACAACACTATTGACGTTAGAGGTTTTAAAAAAATATATTTGTACCTTTTTTGTGGGAATGGCAAAGATTCCCTTATCTTATGTACGAAATAGTCAACGAAAATGACCTGTTACGATTTTAAAAAAAAGGTTATTTCCCCCCCAGATGTTATATCACTCATTCTCCGAAATTGCGTATCATTTTTCAGATTTTTCACTCACTCGACCCAGATGCATATTTTTTATCGTCCGACCCCGGAATTGAACGTTTCGAAACCGCGCTTTCAAAAAAAATAAAAATCTCAAAAAAATAAAAAAAATCTTTTTTCTGAAATCACCGCGAGAGTTTTTACCTCCCACTCTCAGCAACAGGTGAGAAAAGGACAGATGCATATTTTTTTCTGAAAATACGCGGAATGGTGTTTCCGGACTCCAAACTTTTCAAAGAAAAAAAAATCGAGCATTTTAGTCAAAAAACTATTACAGGGGGCGGGCCGAATACAAGGGGCGCCCCTTATATTTGGCGTGCCAAATCGGTAAAAATGGGCCAAAATCCCCTCTCCCTCGGGGTGGCTTTTTCAGGAGGCGGGTAAGGACTCGAGGCCGGAACCCTCGTTTTTCGGCGTTTCCGAAATCCGTCCGGCAAGTGGTGGGGTCATTTCGAAAAAATGGACCAATTTTTAGGTGTTTAAATTTTCCCCCATTTTTGGCCCTAACACACAGCTTTACCCGTTTTCACTCGGTTTGTACACATTTTCAGGCCATGTTTGACCTGAAAAGCCAGTTCATACGGGCACCAGACAGTTGTACGGGTGTTAGTGATCCCCGCGAAGCCATCCGCGAACTACGTGTAGGCAGTGAAGCTGCTCAGTACGCACATTCCATTTGCAACCGAAAGAGTGTGCCTTTGTACACCTACTGGTAAAAGACAAGCATCTGCCACTATCTGTGAATTTACCAAAAGCCCCAGCCCCAGGCCACTACATCTCCTCACTAAAGCAGATAGGTCTATTCTCTTGAACTCCCCTCTTCGTATCGTATGAAACGAAAATAGCAAGTGCAGCGAGTGGGTAAGGAAATCGCCCGCCGCAGGCGGGTTTTTTTGAAGTAACACTCAAATTTTGCACCTACTTTCTTCCCAACTGACGATTGACACTGGCGGGCAGAGTCAAAAATGGGTTCCCAGAACAGCAAAAGGGGGTGCCCCTTATATTTAGCGGGCACCCCGCGAAAATTTCCCAAACCCTAGGTGCCCCTTGTATTTGGCATGCCCTTTGTATTTGGCCTGCCCCTTATATTCGGCCCCCCCCCTGTAAATTAAATTGGCTCCATTGTATAATACCCATATATAGGGCAATTCGGGTGCAATTTGGGTGTAAAAATGGGGTTGGCTCCACCGAAACCTGGCTGACATATAGTATTTTTCCGGCGGAAAAAAATCGTCAGAATTGAGAGAATTGTTGAAAATAGTTCCAAAGAAAAAAAAATCGGCAACTTTTGATAAAAACGTTTTTAGTGGAATAAGTCACCGAAGACCACCCAAAAAGGGGTTTCTAACCTGATCTCTTAGGAAAGTATAGGGGATACCTGAAAACGCCCCCCTCTCCCAAAATCCTTTGCGACATGAAGAGAGGCATAAAAAAAATCGTCCGACCCCGGAATTGAACGTTTTCACACCCGATCTTTCAAAATAAAAAAAAAAAATTTTTTTCTGGGGCGCGAGACATTAGTAGGATCCACCCGTCAACTCACACAGACGTTTAATGACCTCAGGGTGCAATATTTTTTTGCAAAAAGGCGCGGAATGGCATTTCCGGAGCGATCTGAAAAAATTCCGGGGTCGGAGAATTTTTTTAGTGAAAAAATAGTCACTTTAAATTGGCTCCATGGTTGGTCACAAGTGATACGCAGTTTCGGAGAATGAGTGATATATGTGGGTTTTATGTTGTCCAGGGTATTAGGGTGGTTAAAAAAACTGGTTTTGAAAACCAGTTTTTCCAAAAACTGGTTTTCAAAAAAAAAAAAAAAAACAGAGAAATCTGGAGGGGAAAAAAAAACCGACACTTTTTTCACCAGGCCTTTCTGTAAATGTCGTCCCCAGATTAGGGCGGACTCGATTTTTTCCCCCGCATTTTTTCCCCGCCTGGTAGAACCGTGGTTGAACCACGGGTGCCTTTGGGAAATGGATGTTCCTTGAATTTTTTTTGCCTGCGGCGCCATTTTTCATTTTTTGCTCCGCAAAAAAGGGTTCGTTGAGTGGCTCTGTGGTGTAAAAAGCTAGATTTTTACACCGTACCCTCAAAATTTTTTGCCTGCGGCGCCATTTTATACAGTCCCTATGTTCCCAATGTCTACCCTGGGTCAGCAGCGCTGAAAAATATTTTGAGCAAAAAACAAGCTGACCTCCCCAACTTGAAATCTGGATTCCTGGATAAGACACTGACCCCACCCCCTAAAACCCCGAAAAAGGTGACTGTGTCCGTCAACGGTGGAGGTTTTCGCCGGAAACACTAGTTTTCGCCACCCAGGAGAGAAAACCAGAAAAACCAGTTTTTTCCGGAATTTTGGATTTTCACCCTAATACCCTGATGTTGTCAGAAGAAAAAAAAAAAAAGATTTTTTGTGTAGGCAGGTTTTTGCTTTTGAAAGACGGGACTTTGCTTCTGGCGGGAGCTTTGCTGAGCTCCCGTCTAATGAACGGTTCTCCACCGTCGTTTTTTTGTTAAACTCAAGCTGCTTTGTTGAAGCAGAAAAAGAAAAATAAAGCGATAATATGGGTCGATTTCAAAACCCCCCCCCCCCAAAAGTTCTTTTTTGTCTTTTTCATGATATAGGCAGTTTTTTTGCAGTCTGAGGTCCGGAACCGCCCCAAAAACGATTTTCTGGGAGGTTTTGGGAGGTTTTGGGGCGAAATGGACCTTTTTTGACCATTTTTATGGTATTTTTAGGCTGTTTTTGGCCCTTCTTCTTACACAGCCTATTGGGGGTCAAAATAGCTATTTTTGACCCCCAATCCTTGAGCCCAATCCGACCTGTTTTGGGCACATTTGGCACTTTTCTTGGTGCTTATTTGATGTTTTTTGGTCAAAAATAGCTATTTTGACCCCCAATAGGCTGTGTAAGAAGAAGGGCCAAAAACAGCCTAAAAATACCATAAAAATGGTCAAAAAAGGTCCATTTCGCCCCAAAACCACCCAAAACCTCCCAGAAAATCGTTTTTGGGGCGGTTCCGGACCTCAGACTGCAAAAAAACTGCCTATATCATGAAAAAGACAAAAAAGAACTTTTGGGGGGGGGGGGGGTTTTGAAATCGACCCATATCCACAAAACGCGAGATAAATGTGACGGCTGCGTACGGAGATCACACGAAAGGTATGTGACTCACACGTTGTCAATTCGTCAAATTATCAAATCAAAAAAACAAAACGATAGGTTCATCAATGATTCATAGCACACGTTTTAGAAGAAAAAAAATCCGGGGTTTCCCGGGATTTTAAGAAAATAGCCTTTGATTTTTTAGTAATTCCGTTTCGAAAAGAAGAACGAAATACAAAATACCCATTCTCTTCCCCCCATCCTCTCTTCCTTCCTTTTTTTTTTTTTTTACAAATTTCACCTACCCCCATGACAGTTTATTTTTTGTTTGATTTTGTTTTTTTTTTTTTTTTGCCGTGCTTCGCACTTTCGCTTTGATCAAGAGGCCAAGAAATACAAGAAATGTATTTTTTGTGGCTCTTTTTTTTAAGTACTGGAAGGGTTTTACGTGATCCAAGAAACAAAAGGTGGGAGGAGCGGAAAGTTAGTTAGTCCTAACAGGCCAAGATGCGCATCCACACACTGCTTCGTCAGAGCAAAAAGAGAACACGGAGTAGTACCCCAAACGGGAGTGCATCCTTGAGTATCTATAGTATACATGAAAACAACAGTTATTTTTTCACCCAGCTTTGGGGTCTCTCCCTAGGCATACTGTGCAGTCGAACGTAACTTTCGTCAACGAACATCGACGAACGATATGTGTCACTTCTTTAAGTGTCCCCCTCCCACACGACGAACACCTACGAACCACTGGGTCGTCTGCACACTATGCTTAGGGGTCACGCAACGACAAGCTCCAGGGTGTTATTTTTTTTGGGTTATTTTCAAAAACAAAGTTGTAATAACCTCTCTCTCTCCATCCTTCCACTTGCTTTCTTGGGTCACAGTAAATACACAGATCCCCTCCCTTTTAAGTGCCTTTCACGGCTAATAGGGGGACCTTTACCCCCCCCACACTGGTCCCCCAGCTGGTTTCCATACCCTTTTTCCTCCCGTTTCCCCCCTCCTTTTTGTGAAAGCTTTTGCAGTGTATTTCTCTGATGTAGTTTGTGTGTGTGTTTTGAAAGGCAATATTTGGGTAGTTTCAATAAGAGCAAAACATGTGGTGCTTAAACGTTTTTTCTTTTTGAATTAATTTTTGTGTTTTTGTTTTTAAAAAGTCGTTTTTACGACGTTTTTGAATCATTGTCCCAATTTTTTTGTTTTTTTATCAACACCCGCTTTTCCGCATCCGAACTCACAATAACAAAAGCTATTCACTACTCTCCCCTATCACCGATCCACACAGTATTTATACCTAATGCAACCCTAGCCCATCACTCTTTGTGAGATACATGTCCTCTGCAGCACGCAGGGGGCAAAGAACATCAGCTTACAAGGTTTCTTTTGTTTTCTAGGGGGCAAGGCATTTCCTATTGTGTGGATTTTTTCTTTTTTTTTTCTTTTCTTTTTCTAGTCCTGGCGGCGTGTGCTCTGCTTGGGTCTAGCCGGGGTCTTGTGTCACTAGACTAGTCTAGTGGTGCTTTTTTTTTGCTCCCCTCTCAGTTCAGTTTTCTCAGCATCAATGGTATTTAGTATCGTTGATCCTTTGCGAGTCAGGTGGACACTTTATGCAGACACCTGCCCTGGGCGCTTGGTGGGTATAGGCAACACACCTTTCCCAGAGGTGTGGGGCAGGGCCCTTTTTTTTTGTGTTTTTTTGTGTGTGTTTTTTTTTTGTGCACAAGATGCACATTCATCTTACAAATTTTTCTCTTTTTTTTAGGTGACTAAGCTCGCGAGGCTTAGATGCATCTTTACCTACTTTTTTTTTCCTTTTGTGTTTTGTCTTTTGTCTTTTTTTTGTAGTTGTAACTAAGTACGCAACTAACGGGAGGGGATGGGGGGAGGGAAAGGGAACTTTTTTTTTTGTGTTTGCCATGTCAGGTTGTTGTATCGCATTGCAGACCCTGGCACGGAAGAAAAAGGAAAAAGGAATGGAAAAGAAAATCTGTCGTTTTGTGGAAAAGCAAACGAAGCCCTCCCAAAGGGATTGTTCTCCAAAAATACGACCTACGATTTTTTTTTCAACAAACAAAAAAGAACGAAAGAGAAAAAAAAACTTGGTGTGGCTGAAAACCAGCTCTTCTGCCTTTACGATAGGAGTCTACAAAAAGTGTACATTTTGGTGGTGGGGGTTGTAAAAATTAATTTTGGAGAAATGTCTTTGCCAAAAAAGCAACGTTTCTTTTTGCGTGGCAATATTTCTGTGAATATTCCTTCACCAATGGGTTTAGCGAGAGAGAGACAATGTGGTCATATCAGATGTGGTTATGTATTGGCCCTTTGCCCACTCTGAGGTTGGCCAAAACCAAAAAAAATCAAATAAAAATTGTCCATTTCGGAAAATTGACCCCCCCACCACAGAGCGCGGACGGATATGTACCTCCGCGAGCGAAGCGGGCGGAAAAATTTTACACCCCCCCGGGCGGCAAAATCCCTTTCCAGTAGAATTCCACAAAAGACTTTAAGTGTACATTTCTTGGGTTCGGCCACACCAAAAAGAACAAAAGAAAAAGAAACTGAAATAAAGCTGCGGCTTGTAGTGGCCTCCCGACCACCGTTCATCTCTAACCCCTCTATTTATAATATATTTTTAGTGTTTCTTGTTTGATTTTGTTTGTTCCTTATAGCAGAAAAAAATTAGAAAAAAAAAGTTCCCCATTTTTTTCTTCTTCTGTGATTTCTGAAGAACGCTTCTGCGCTATACAGTTGACGTTCTGTTGCTGTGACAACAGCTTCATTTGAAAGCAGCGAACCCCCTTGAAGTGACCCCCTCTGTTAATGGTGGCAGTATCGTGCTGGGAGCCCATTGGAATGCGCAAAAATACATCAACATACACTGTGTATTGTGATGTATTTTGTGTATTCCAATGGGGTTCCCAGCACAATATACTGCCACCATTTCTGTCTGTGTCTTACCATTTTTGACTTCTTTGTCGTGAGCCTCGTATTCTCCACAACCCCCTTTCCTCTCGCAGAAGCACGCAGTGTGTGGGGCCAAAACGTCGTCCTGAAAAATTGCGGGAGCTTTTTGCTCGCTCTTTCGAATGCTGAGAAGTCTGCGTCGTACGCGACTCTTATGAATATCCACTATACACGAAGCTGAGCGTCGTTGCTGATTCACCGGGTCTGTAATGCCGGAATAGAGGCAGGCTCGCGCAAACAGAGCGTTGTTCTCATTTTTTTTGTCAGGTTTGGCGTACAGTAGTCCGCGGTTGGTTTTGGCCTTCTGGTGCGCGTTCTGGTGCTGTTTGGTATTGGCATGCTTGAGCGCGCTGTAATTGTGCGGCTGTCGCACCTCGTTGCGCCGAACCTCGTTGAAGATCAGCTTCTCATTTTCCTCTTCGGCCAAGAGGAATATCTAGGTCTTGAAGGCGTCGATGTGCTTCTGATTGTTAACTGGTCGGCAACTTTTCCTAGAGTGCACCATATTGACCTTCCTGTCCGGTATCGGGGGGTCACCTTCGCAAACCCCGCTTACAAAACCACACTGTACACCTTGAACGTATCGTGCGTTGGTCAGGGGTTTTTCCTGCGTTGTTCCCCATATGAGCACTCCTCTACACAACACATAAACACATCGCAATCCACTGTGTATTGTGAATGTATTTTTCGTATTCCAATGTGCTCCCATCACAATACTGCCTGGTGCACCATTACACCCCTACCCCCCCCACTACCAACAGCACCAACAGAGAGAGGCGGCAACACAGCTCGTCTCTCCCCTCTCCCCATCCCCACCTCTCTCGCTCCCTATTTAGATTTTCTTTTTTGCCTTTTGTTTCAAGCAGTACACCCTCCCTCTTCCCTCTCCCCTGCCACGATGCTGTCACTTCTCTTCACGGCTTATGCCCTTTCAGATGGAGAGGCTGGATGTGCTGTTACGGCACGCTCTTGCTTCTATCGACGCGGTGGGGTCGACTTCGGCAACGAAGTGTTCACACTCACAGACGAAGCGGAGGTGGAGCTGCCGCAAGGTGACGCCTTGTCGAGCCTTTGCAGTGCACGAAACTGGGCGCAACATGATTCGTGCCGTGTAGACTGTCCATTTGCTCTTGAAGTTTCCGGGCCAGGTGGGTTCAGTACGCGCCTATGCCTGGATGGATCGCTCCTAGACCCGTTTGTTCAGTCTTCGCATCTCCACGAGGCGCACGCTCTGCGTAACAAAGAGGTTGAGTTTGTGTTGGTAGGAAACCCAGCAGATCCCTTATCAGCGCAGGCATGTTCACCAGCTGATTGGATGGCGACAGGGCAGTCCGTTGCAGGGAAAGTGGTCTTCATGCTGAGAGGAAGCTGTGTATACCCACAAAAGTTTGCGATTGGTAAAATGTTTGGGATTGCGGCAGCGATTGTGATGAATATCGCGCCAGACGCAGCGCTGATGAAGCAAATGAGTGAAGCGGTTGGAATGTCTCACGGCTCTGAAGGCATCCCCGTCGGCATGATTTCTAAACACACCGGGGTGGTTGTGTACTCAATGCTTGCCCAAGGGGTGCCATTAAAAGCAAAGTTTACCTTAAATTGCCCGACTTTTGGTACAATTCCAGAAGCATCGCAGCCTTTTGCAGGGGACGGCTGCCCGCACCCATCGCTTATCGACAAATGCAACCATATGCCCAACCCAGAAGACCGTCTCTGCAGCAAATGCCGTATGAAGCTGACACACCCGCAGCACCCTTCCCTGCAGGTATGTCTCTGGGCAAGCAGTCTTCTGCCACGATCGGACGCAAACCTTCTCTGGACCAATATGCCGCCCCCGCTGTCAGCACTGCCCGCAACCTATGTGGTTGGTGGCACCACGATGGGCTGCACCCCCAGCGACTTTGCAGGCCTTGCAGGGAAAATGCTTTTCATCATGTTCCCACCCACATGCCTGCCGTTGGAGGTTCTCCTCAACGCCCAGGGCGCTGGCGTGCATGGTGTCTTATTCCTCACAAACCAAGGAAAAGCGGTTCCGCAGACCATCGAGGGGATGTCTCAATTTGTCAAAATCGCAGCCCACACTATCGAACCAAGACATTGGTCGGTGATTGACTCCATTTTTCGGAGTTACGGTACCCCGGTTGCAGCTACCGCACCTGGTGTTACCGCATTCGACCTGACCCTTTCTGCAGAGGAAGGGGTGCAGAGTGATCGGGTGCCTGAGGTAACCGCGGCGCCACCCCTCATCAGCGTGGAGGAGGATGTGGAGGAGGTGGAGGAAGGGTTGCAGTACACGGCGGCCGTTGTGGTGCCGTTCTTGGTAGCGATGGCGTTGCTGGTGGCGTGTGTGTGGACCATCTACAGACAGAAGCGCGACGCCGTGGATCTGCCCACGGAGGGGAGGAAGGGGGGCATACAGATTCCTTTAGGCGCGGCTTCCATGGGGTTGTCGTTATCGCTTATGTTAATGGTGTCGGTGGTGGCGTTTACGCTGACGTTCATTGCAGGGGAGGATGCGAAGAACACTGCAGTAGAAGATGGCGAGGAGGCGTCGTCACAGAACTACCGCAATGCTGTGGACAATGTGAAGCTCATTTCAACGCAGATGCGGCTGAACGTTCTGGGCCAAGTGCAACACGGCTTGGAGAAGATTCTGGACGAAGGGCAGAACGTTGCGTCTTCAGTATCAGCATTATATTTTGACGCGAATTTGACGTTCGATTCGCTGTTGTCGAAGTACAACAATTTGGTGGTGATGATGAAGCGGGCGCCGAGGTGGAGGTCCACTGTAATCACCACAAATGGGTTTCATTTTGCATGGGGTACCCGCAAGCATGTGCAGGATACTACCGTTGACAGAAACGACGGCTTCAAACACGGCACCTCCATGACCTTCTACGACCCGCAGCAGGGAATAAATTACCGCATTTTTGACTTCCCAACCTCAGTGAACAGGATAATGTACCACAACAGAGTGGGAACGGAGTTTGGCGACCCATTTGCCTTTACTAATGAGCTTCCGAATCAGTCGTACCGCTGGCATTTAACCCGGAAGACAGCGATACAGGAGTCCGACATTACCTCCATCTATGTGCATCCGTTGACCGTTTATACACCGATTTTTAATTTGCAGAAGGAACGGCTGGGGTTGGTGCAGAGCGACTTACGTCTTTCGTCCATTGCAGAGATTGTTACCAATGCGCTGAGCAGCGCGAGCCTCGAGAACGCTACTGCAGTGGTCTTCGAGGCCGACACGAACAACGTTGTCTCGACAAACGTCTTCAGCCAATCCTTCCCTTATTTGAGCTATTTCATCGGGTCCAGCGTTCGCGCCTACCAGCTCTACCGTATGGACGAAATCCCTGCAGTTCAGCTCGTTGCCTTATCCCATGCACTCCAGGGCACGCAGCACCACGAGCTCTCCGCTACCATCGACCAATCTGAGTACTACTCCACACCACACCATGGAAACTCCCTGATGGACCTGGTCATCACCTCCACCGCGATGGATATCTCACAGCTCCGCTTCAAAACCGAAATGCGCGGTGCCTGCATGGAAACAGGGTCGTGCTTCGCTGACGGTGCCATGAATTTTTACGGCGACAACATGCTTAACATCTACAAGAACCTTACCTTAGACTCCCCTGTTGTGGAGGCGACTCGAGTCAGCCCTGACGGTGCATCTTTCCAAAGCAGTGTCGTGCTGTACAACGCAAGCATGCCGCTTCCAGGGCTTTCTGGCGCGACGCCCGCAGAACGGTGCGTGTATTTCCCAAAGCTTGTGGCATCCTTTCCGGAGCAGTGTTCCGTGAAGCGGCCCTTCGTGGAGGCCAGTTACACACTTCACGTTAAATTCCGTGCCGATGCAGATGTCCAGCCCCTCGATAAAACCCAGGTTCTGTACTCCAGCTCGTGGGCAGGGAACTCCCTGCTCCGCCTTTACGCCTCAGGGTTTATGACTGTCGAGGTGATGTCGTACGGCTGCAGAACACAAATCCCCCCTTCCGCGATATCAGGCGGTGTGTGGCATACCCTCACTGCAACGACCGACCGCATGGCCATGACGTGCTCAGTGTATCTTGACGGAAAGCATGTGTCCACAGGACGTCTTGGCAACCCCGAAGGCAAGAGCATGTACACCGCGATCTCCACAACCGATCCGCACGTTGTGGGTATGCACTTCAAAGGGAAGATTTCGAGGGTAAAGTTTTGGGAAATGGCTCTTTTGGCAGAGGAAGTGGCAGGGTTGGAAGAGAAAGGGGAGCTGCAGAGGTACGTTCCAAAGAGGAAGTGGCTGGCTGATGTACGCCGTTTTGTTCGTAATTCTACCACCAGTGCGGTGTTGGATTGGCGGGTAGGTGTGATGATACCACAAGATGACGTCATGCGCGACATCGACAATAACAACATCGCCACCCGCAGGCTTCTCACCGCACGCACTAAAAACCTCAACCACAACCTCAAACAGAAATCCTACGAAACAGTTCTTATTGTTGTGGTCCTGGTGCTTGCCTCGGTGTTGGTCTTTCTGCTCTTCAACGATTTGCTCACAAAGCCGTTCGCTCGGGTCGCCGTTGTGATGGCAGAAGCTGCTGTGATGCGGATCGACGAAGTGCCGGACCTCTCCTCGCACCTGCTGGAGATGAACACAATCCACCGGGCCATGGTACTCATGATGAAGAACCTGAAGGAGTACCGCTCCTACATGCCGCAGAGCGTTCTCGCAGACACCTCAGACGCGGAGGAGCACCTGCCCCGCACCGACACCGACCTCTCCATGTCACGAAGCTCCTTGGCCTCGGGGCTGCGCAACGAGGAGTCCTCCTCCACGCACTTCACCAGGGAGGCTGCCGCCAAGCGTGGCACCATGGCACTGTCTCTAGTCAAGCGAAGGGTCTCCTTTGTGCTGGTGAACATATGTGGCTGGCATATGCAGGTCAAGGAGCGAGGCGAGGCGAGAACGATAGAGACGCACACCAGGGTGCTGCACGCAGTGCTGGGCCACTTTGCTGCGGCTAAGGGGGTGTCGGAGGTGTTCTCTGGTGATAGGTTTTTGTGTGGGTTTAACGGTGTCAAGCCGCATCCAAGCCACCGTATGGGTGCTGCCTGCGCTGCGCTCAGTGTGCGTGCGTACTTTGAAGGCGAATCTGTGCAGACCTCCTGCGCTGTAGTCTCAGGCGACGCGCGTGTCGGCAATATGGGATGCGACGAGATGAAGCGGTATTCGTACATCACATCGTTGCTAGGATGGGTGAACGCGTTGGAACGCTATGCCTGCAGCCTAGGGGTTCACATCCTGTGTGATTCGTGGATCGCGCAAGACGCAGTGAGCGAGCTCAGCCTGCGCACAGTGGGCACCGTGTCATACGCAAAGCGTGCGGAACAGCCGCTAGTGGTGCACGAGGTGGCGGGGAAGAAGTGCGGTGCGAGGGAAGACGAGTGGATGTACCAGATGGAGGCGGCAGAGCGGGCTGACCCGTACTATGGGTGGAATAAGTTTGCGGATGCAGTACTAAAGGGTGACTTTGAGGTATGGAATTGGGGGATTTAACGGGAACAGAGGCATATCAGATGTAAATCATGGACATGAATCGCAAATGAATGCGGGACTGCATACGAGAGACCTTGAGGCAAAGTTTTTTTTTGACAGTAAGTATCCTCTCATGAAAGTTAGTTTACCACATCGCGTCGTTCCACCTCTACTTTCCATTTTTTTCAAAACAAAGGGAACGCAATGCACTTAGAGGTGTGAACATACGATGATTCAAATAATTTTTTTTGGCATATTGTTCACAGCCATACTACGGGGTCCTCTCCATACGCAGTTAGTGCTGTGCGACTCTACTTGTTCGGGTGTCATCAGGATGTCATGGCACTTGTAGACGTACGAGTACCTCATCTCCACGTCCACGAAAGCTACACCACTGCACGAGCTCAGAGTCCCATCAATGTCCATGCACACGTCGACGTAGCCATCTGGTGCAGCATCGAGTTTGGTGACCTGGACCACGCGTACACTGGGTGCTTCGATCGCATTCCGCCCCTCCCGAACTTCCTTCACGCTCCCCATTACTCGTGTGATTGTGTCTGTAGGTAGTCCCTGTTTCCTCATACCACGTTCGAACTGGTCGTTCAGCTCACTAGTGTTGATGGAATCGCGTACACCCGTGAACATGTTGTCGATCAGATTCCTGTGATCCATGTGGTCTCCGTGCATGATGGCAGACTGTGTAGCCGAAGTACGTGATCTGTCCGGACAACAACGTATAGCGAGGGAGATCGGCTGCGTCTGGATTCCTTGGCACAGCAACAGTTCTTCGAATGTGTGAATCGCATTCGCGTCTGGACCGAACGTACGTGGTTGTTCCCTGGCAGCAATATTGACCACCCATGGCTTTTTTTATGAGTACAAAAAGTCAGTCATGCAGCAAAAATAAAAACCCCCTTATCTTGAACACAGAAAGCAAAGGAGCACGCGAGAGCAGCGTCTCAGGCCGGCACACCATCGTCGGACGGGCAGGTAGCTATGTTCTCGAGGCTGAACGATGCGCTCGAGAGTGGCGAGTACAGGCCAGATGTGATTGTTTATTGCTAAAAAAAACACGCAGAAGCCACACTTCTTTTTTTGTGGAAGCGTGCAATGCAACTACGGTCGAGATCTGATCAAGCGGAACGGATATATTTTGCCACTGCGGAGTGTGCATGGTGCATGGTGCATGGTGCATGGTGCATGGTGCATGGTGCATGGTGCATGGTGCATGGTGCATGGTGCATGGTGCATGGTGCATGGTGCATGGTGCATGGTGCATGGTGCATGGTGCATGGTGCATGGTGCATGGTGCACACTATATACAGAGTTGACTATTGTCTAAATCGGGATTCACAAGGCCTTTCTATTTGCTCTCTTTTAAGGATCCTGTGAAGAAAGAAATGTGATAGTGATAGTCGTCTTTTATCAATTTACAAACCGTCTTGTTTTTAGGGTACACACCCAACACAAACACTTCATCTAAAACCATCAAAAAAAGACTTTTTTCCCGTGGATAACGGAATGTCTTTCTTTTTTCTTTTGTGCTTTCATCCGGATGGCTGGCATCGTACAGTGGGTCAGTCGGAGGTGCCTGCATCAATAACTACAGTTTTTTTTCTTCGATTCTTTCCCAAATATGTTCAATGGTGAATACCTTAAAGTACTTTCTGTTTCAAACAAACAAAAGAAGTCCTCTGCCATCTGTAGCACAATAGGCTTCGGCCGATACTGAGTGCACAACTGTCAACAAAACGAAACAAAAACAAAAATACACAAAAAGCCACAAAAAACTACACCTGTTTTTTGTAAGGTGAAGGCGAAGTCCTCCACTCTCTCTACACCTTCCGCAATACGACTTGAGGTAAATGACTTCACTTGTGTTTTTTACTTGAGGGTTTTTCACCGTTGGCTTACGGCTTATGGTGGAAACCACAAATAAAAGTCATTTACTTCACCGTCGTGTAGCTCCCTGCCAACCCTTGAGACTCCGTGGATAGAGGGTCTAGAGGGGGAAGAGAGCTCAGGTTGCAAGGTGCCACGGTTTTTTCGTGATGACGTAATGTCATAGCGTTGGCTGTGGGGTCAAAACATCTTACAGCAAAGGGAGGGGCCTGGTGCCCACCACGTTCAATTTCGTGCGTTTCGTACAACAATCTATTTTTCATTCTTGCACGTTTTCCTTCTTTTGTGAATACTGTCAAGTGAGAAGGCTTAGTAGTGCTAGTCACAGTTCTTTATTTTGCGGGTCTTCTAAAGTGCACCGTATCAATACTTAACAAGGACTGTGATTGGCGGGGAAGACTCTCCAAATGAATTCAATATGCGAAGCATTTTTCTTTCTTTTTCGTGTTTACTTCAGACTCTCCGCTAGGATTTCCGATTTTGAAAATATTCTGTTGATGGTCCACGTTGGTGGGGTACATGCTTGCGCCGCAGGCGCACGGTACGCAACTTTTTTTTTTACCAACGCCCGATTTTGACTTTTTTGGGACGTTTGAGCACTCACCTCTCCAGATCTTCTTCTCCTGAGCTTTTTTGACAGGTAGAACGGGTCTGAACCACTTAGCAGAACTTTTTTTTTTTTTCTTTTTTTCCCCATTTTCAAAAAGTTCTGTTGACAATCAACAGAACTTTAGTACCTAGCGGAGTGCCTGGTTTACTTTTTGGTGTCGTGCATTAGGGGTTTTGGGACAATGAGGGTGCGGTTAAAAGCTTAGAAAAATAGTTATTGCTGCAGGTTGACTTCAAGAAGAGCATGCGTAATTTCTCAATTTGTGTCAAGACTGCGGAACCTGGCCCAATTTTTTTTGGGGGGAAAACTACACCCGACCATCACCCTTTTGTGTGAGTTCCTGACTTTATACAGTGGTTCAGTGTGGCCACCACCATCTTCTTTTATCGGTCTACTTTTTCGAACATTTTTCTTCAATTTGAATTTTGTTTTGTTTTGTTTTGTATAATTTTCTTCAAAACAAACGAACGAAGCAAGAACGTTACTTTGATTGTGAATAGGGCAACAAAGGTAACCGTGCAGTGATATATATTTTTTTTCCTGTCAGTCGGGTCACGACCACAAAATGGTCAGTCCACTGATATGTATATTTGTACTTTGTATTCGCAAAAATGCAATTTAATTTTCAAAAGTAAAAATTAAAAACCCGTAAACCCGCTTCTCGCGGGTTTACGGGTTTTGCAAGTTTATCAAATTCATTTTCTATATTTTTTTGTGTGAAAACAGGTACTTCTTTATTGAACGTTTGTTGCAACTATTTGGCAATGGTGTGTGTGTGTGTGTTTGATGCCTGGGGTGAAATTCTTGCGCAGAATATGGCCCCAAAAGGGGTGTGTGTGGTGGGTCTTCACCTTCACCTTCACTCCCCGACTTATGGCTGTTTTCAGACCGCTTCTCTTCCCCAAGTTTTTGTTTTTTGTTTGTTGTTTTTTATACACTTCCCTAATGCTTTCAAATTTTATTTGAAAGTATATGAATTTGTGTTTTTGTTTTTTAGACTTATGATTTCATCAAGGCTAGCGCTCAGCTCTCTTTTGTAAAAAAAAGGATCACCTTTAAGGTGAGGTGCATCAAAAACCTTACCTCTAAACATGTGTCCATGGCACATTCAATTCACACAAACCTTTTTGCTAAAGCAAATATGTTGCTCACGGCTGTTTCACCATTTTCACCTTTTGAAACAAAGCCGTTTCCCCCCTAACACACGTAGTGTATTAATAAACTATAGACAGAAAATAATAGCCAACGTCCAGATCTTGTATAACAGTATTTTCCCCTTGAATTCCCTGTCACCTTTGCGCAGAACAGATTTTCACTTCCTATTTTGGCTGCGTTCAATGACAAAAAAAACACTGTTTATTTTTGTTATCAAGATCAGTTGGTGGATGCTATTTGGCTAGTTTTTTTAATCTTTTAAAATTGCAACAAGAGAAAAAAGCTCGCGTTTCTTTTATCGAAAATATTTTATTCTCGCCCCATTAATACAAGCCAATTTTTCTAAAAAAAAAAGTAAGAGAGCAAGCTTTTACCCTTATGCTCTACGTGAGAGTTCTGTTCTCACTGAGCTTGCCTTAGGACCACCTGGTGTACGGTTGCACCTTAAGGCGCCACCAACCTCAAATGCTTTCTGTTCTCCTGAATTGAAAGTTTGTAACTTTACTTGGTGACCAAGCGCGAGAGGCTTAGGGACATCTTATAAACTTTTCTATCAGTCTAAATGGGAGCCAATTACCCCCCCCCCCCTAGCCAGGCTAGGGGGGGTCAAAAGCCCCTAAAAAGTGGTAACAAAATGATAAAAATTGAGTTTTCGTTTCTAAGTGCTAAAAAATGCCCAAAACCAGAAAATACCACCCTCAGATGTCCAAAAATCCATCTGCGCCCGGTTTTGAGCAGTTTTGAGCCTCAAGAAGCCCCGTATCTGCTTTTTTCAAAAATGTACATACAACTTGTACCTGCCCACCCCCTGTAGACAGAGCAACTCACCCATCCATCACGCCTCAGTGTGAGCCAGGGGCCAGAAAAGCCCCCAAAGCCACATATTTCACCCCAGAACCTATCCCGAAGGGTACCCAGGCTGTTTCGGGGTGTTTAGAAGGACTTAGTGGAACTTAGAACCATGTTTCAAAAAGTGTCAAGCACCTTGTACCAAGGGTTTTCCCACCCAAGGTACCAAGTCCTGGTACCTTTTTGAAACATGGTTCTAAGTTCCACTAAGTCCTTCTAAACACCCCGAAACAGCCTGGGTACCCTTCGGGATAGGTTCTGGGGTGAAATATGTGGCTTTGGAGGCTTTTCTGGCCCCTGGCTCACACTGAGGCGTGATCGATGTGTGAGTTGCTTTACCTACGGGGGGGGTGGGCAAGGTACAAGTTGGTGGTCACTTTTAAAAAATGCAAAAAAGTCGCTCAGAAGTGGTCAACAGTGCTCAAAACCGGGCGGAATTAGATTTTTGGGGTCCAAATGGGCCTATGGTGTGGTTTTTTTTTGACCTCAGGGGGAGTTTTTCGATTTATTGCCTACTTCACGTTTTTTGACGTCTTCAGATACCTTGGGTGGGAAAACCCTTGGTACAAGGTGCTTGACACTTTTTGAAACATGGTTCTAAGTTCCACCAAGTCCCTCTAAACACCCCGAAACAGCCTGGGTACCCTTCGGGATAGGTTTTGGGGTGAAAATATGTGGCTTTGGGGGCTTTTCTGGCCCCTGGCTCACACTGAGGCGTGATCGATGTGTGAGTTGCTCTGTCTACAGGGGGTGGGCAGGTACAAGTTGTATGTACATTTTTGAACAAAGCAGATACGGGGCTTCTTGTGGCTCAAAACTGCTCAAAACCGGGCGCAGATGGATTTTTGGACATCTGAGGCTGGTATTTTCTGGTTTTGGGCATTTTTTAGCACTTAGAAACGAAAACTCAATTTTTCCAATTTGTTACCCCCTTTTGACCCCCCCTACCCCCCCCCCCCCCCCCCCCCTAGGGCCAGCGACTCCCGTATAAAATTTTCTCGTAATAACCTCTCACGGTATATTGGGCCATTTCCAAGCCACCTCTGGTCGGAAAACACCCCAGAAGTGGGTCAGAAACACCCTGTGACCCGAAAATTCATGATAAGGGCGACTCAGAATATGCTAAAATGCAAAAAAATAGTGAAAAAGTGGCTTTTTGACGGTTTTGGCCATGTTGGGCAAAATGGCCATTTTTTGAGAAAAAATCAAAAAAACAGCAAAATTTCGACATCATGACGGCTGCTTGGGCACCAAACTACCCCAGGGATGTCCCGTGAGTCCATTCCAACCTGTTTTGGACACTTTAGGTACTTTTTTTGGCCATTTTTTGGTGTTTTTGTGGTAAAAAACGTCCTATGATAGTCCTATACTAATCGCAAGACGCCGTTTGTCCCACAGTCTGGGCCAATATGGGGGCCCACAAATGGGTAAAAACCCCCGAAAAAGCACTCCGGGAACCCAGATAGTGCCAAATATCCACCAGACACCCACCCAAACACCGCAGAAACACGACAGAAAATCGTCTTGAAAAAAAAGTGTGTTTTTCAAGACGATTTTCTGTCGTGTTTCTGCGGTGTTTGGGTGGGTGTCTGGTGGATATTTGGCACTATCTGGGTTCCCGGAGTGCTTTTTCGGGGGTTTTTACCCATTTGTGGGCCCCCATATTGGCCCAGACTGTGGGACAAACGGCGTCTTGCGATTAGTATAGGACTATCATAGGACGTTTTTTACCACAAAAACACCAAAAAATGGCCAAAAAAAGTACCTAAAGTGTCCAAAACAGGTTGGAATGGACTCACGGGACATCCCTGGGGTAGTTTGGTGCCCAAGCAGCCGTCATGATGTCGAAATTTTGCTGTTTTTTTGATTTTTTCTCAAAAAATGGCCGTTTTGCCCAACATGGCCAAAACCGCCAAAAAGCCACTTTTTCACTATTTTTTTGCATTTTAGCATATTCTGAGTCGCCCTTAGCATGGATTTTCGGGTCACAGGGTGTTTCTGACCCACTTCTGGGGTGTTTTCCGACCAGAGGTGGCTTGGAAATGGCCCAATATACCGTGAGAGGTTATTACGAGAATTGCTCCCGGCTATAAAACAGGGGAGTCGCTGGCCCTACCCCCCCCCCCCCCCCCCCCCCTAGGCATACTTGTCCCCCCATTATGGGGAGAGGTAAAATATGGGGAAAATATGGGGAAAATATGGGAGAAATATGGGGGATTTTCACCCCCATATTCCCCCATATTTTCCCCATATTTCCCCCATATTTTTTATGGGGGAATAGATGTACTGGTGTACTGGTGTACTGGTGTACTGGTGTACTGGTGTACTGGTGTACTGGTGTACTGGTGTACTGGTGTACTGGTGTACTGGTGTACTGGTGTACTGGTGTACTGGTGTACTGGTGTACTGGTGTACTGGTGTACTGGTGTACTGGTGTACTGGTGTACTGGTGTACTGGTGTACTGGTGTACTGGTGTACTGGTGTACTGGTGTACTGGTGTACTGGTGTACTGGTGTACTGGTGTACTGGTGTACTGGTGTACTGGTGTACTGGTGTACTGGTGTACTGGTGTACTGGTGTACTGGTGTACTGGTGTACTGGTGTACTGGTGTACTGGTGTACTGGTGTACTGGTGTACTGGTGTACTGGTGTACTGGTGTACTGGTGTACTGGTGTACTGGTGTACTGGTGTACTGGTGTACTGGTGTACTGGTGTACTGGTGTACTGGTGTACTGGTGTACTGGTGTACTGGTGTACTGGTGTACTGGTGTACTGGTGTACTGGTGTACTGGTGTACTGGTGTACTGGTGCACTGGTGTACTGGTGTACTGGTGTACTGGTGTACTGGTGTACTGGTGTACTGGTGTACTGGTGTACTGGTGTACTGCTTCTGTACGTTACTTACCTACCCACCCCTCCAACACAACATTTTCGACGTTTCTCTGACGCATGAGGATTACATGGTTGTAAGTCCCTATAAGAAGGGCAAACCTGCTTACGTTTTGGTATGGGCAGAAAGAAGGGTAACATTATGAGTTCCTCTCAGACTCCCCTGTTTTGCCACCGGTGTCAGGCATCAACAGGCCTAACCGCCCAGATGGTTTCAACACAAAGCTTCACGACATCGGGCCTTCCGGTGCGATAAGGCCCTCGACACAGACGGGTTAGCATTGCCCCTGCGTTTGACCTATAGCCCACTTACTAGTACACTAGTACACTAGTACACTAGTACACTAGTACACTAGTACACTAGTACACTAGTACACTAGTACACTAGTACACTAGTACACTAGTACACTAGTACACTAGTACACTAGTACACTAGTACACTAGTACACTAGTACACTAGTACACTAGTACACTAGTACACTAGTACACTAGTACACTAGTACACTAGTACACTAGTACACTAGTACACTAGTACACTAGTACACTAGTACACTAGTACACTAGTACACTAGTACACTAGTACACTAGTACACTAGTACACTAGTACACTAGTACACTAGTACACTAGTACACTAGTACACCATAGTACACAAGGAAAACAATAGGAAAACACCCCCATATTCCCCCATATTCCCCCATATTTGTGCAGTATTCCTGCTGTATTCCCCCCATATTTCCCCCATATTTGCCACAAAAGTGTAGGGTACCAAAATATGGGGGAATAGGGCCTCCCCATATTGGGGGGACAAGTATGCCTAGGGGGTCGCATTGTCCTCACAAAAAGTGAAATAAAAATTTTTTGTGACATAGATACTCGTTTCCCGTGGAAAACTAGACACATACCCACCCCAAAAATGTTCGGAGGATCCAATGAAACCATTTTTTTACACTTTGGTGGGCTCAGAAATACCCAAAATGGGGAAAATTAGTGAAAAATGGACTTTTACCCCAAAATGGGCAAAAGTGGTTTTTTAGCAAAAAAATTGATTTTTTTGGATCACCAGAGGTCTATTTTGGTGACTCTCCGGTGCAAATCGGGTCCCAGGGGTCCTGTGGACCTGATTTCAACGACCAACAGGCTTCTGTACCACTTGCAAATGATTTTTTTTGAGTTTTTGAGTCAAAAAAAGTGCTTGTCCACCCCTTGTCCACCCCTTGTCCAGTCCAGGACTTTTCCCCTGGCCATCACATAAAGTAGGGTATGATGCAAATTTGGGTACATACCCCCCCAAAAATGGTCTGCGGACCCAATGGAACCAGTTTTTTACCCTTTGGAGGACTTAGAAGCACTAGAAATGGGGAAAAGGAGTGAAAAATTGCCCTCCCCCCCAGATGGGGGGGCAGGGGCGGTTTTGGGCTAAAAAATGCCAATTTAGGGCCGCCAGAGGACTCTTGGGGTCACTCTCCTGTGGAAATCGTACTCCTGGGGGTCCTGTGGGCCTGATTTCGGCCAGCTGCACCCTTTTGGACCCTTCGAACCGATCTTGGTTTGAAATATTGAGTTGAACATGACCCCCTGAACCCGTGCGTATGCGCCTCAAACACCCCCCTCACCCCTCCCCCCTCACTGCCCACCTTCTCCTACCCTGCCAGGCGTAACAAATAAAAAAACGACCTCCCCCTCACAAAAAGCGTCTGAGGATGCTGCTGAGTTCGTGAGGAGGTTCGTGGATGGGGAGCAGATCAGGGGCGTGTGTATGGCGTGTCCTGATGAAGTGCTTCAGCTGGGGCTCGAAATGCACGGCTGTGGGGGGAGGCAGAAAATGCCAAATTAGGGATGCCAGAGGCCTCTTGGGGTCACTCTCCGGTGGAAATCGTACTCCTGGGGGTCCTGTGGGCCTGATTTCGACGAGCTGCACCCTTTTGGACCCTTCGAACCGATCTTGGTTTGAATTATTTAGTCAAATATGTCAAATTCCTCCAATCATAGGCTGTATACAGTACAAAATCATGAAAACACCAATAAAAACGCATTTTTTTACGTTTTTTCACGTTTTTTGCCGCAAAACCCCCCAAAAACCCCCGGAAACCCATTTTTGGGGTGGCACAGGGTGTGGGTCACCACTGAAATGGTCCACCAGCGAAAAAATAATAAAAATTACACACGGCGGGGTCCACACACCCGAGGGTCCGTAAATTTTACGGACCCTCTTTACGGACCCTCAAGTGCGGACCCGGGTCCGTAATTACGTGGTCTAAGGTGGGAAATCACTGTTTGGATGTGTGACTGCTGGTCGAAAAGCCCTGGGAGCAAACCGAGTGGTACACAGGTACCACATGATAGACCATGATCATGTGGGCCTATCCCAAGTTACATACCGAAAAAAGTCGTGAGCTCGGTTAGTTGTCAAAGACGTCTTCCACCATGCACTGAGGAGATAATGATCCAACAATTTACAAGAAAGATTACTTAACCTACTGCTGGAAATTGCCAGGTCGTAGTAACACACAAAGTGTGCCTCCGTTCGGGAAGACCGGATATTCTAGAGACCAAAAAGGCCTCAAGAATATCTTCCGGTAGTCAAGGTATAACCGAATGAACGGCCCAAGACCCCCGTGGAGAAGTTAAATGTTGTAATGCTATCAAGTACAAACTGCGAACACTGTCTTACCCTCCTCAATACATGGTGGAATATTTCTTTGACAACAAACCGAGCTCAAGAGTTTTTAAACTTCCCTGAGGGAATGCGAGACGCAAAATTTACCACCAGACCCTGTCTTCGTGCACCTTCGGTGCAACGCTGCAGACAGGCCAAACTGCGTTGGACTCAGAGGAATGCCTGCTGTGCAGTGTATCAATGAGAACCAAGTCCCAGCAACAAGGGGCGCCTTTTGGCGGGCGTTGTTGAGGGTGTTTGGGGTGCAAAGTTTTCCACAATTTTGATGCGCGGGTACAGAAGTGTTGTCTTGTTCTTTCATCTTTAGGAATGTAAATGTCAATCGCGTTTAACGACCACTAGGGCTTGTTCAGTGAACCCACAAGGGGTCGAAGGGGGTTGGTTATCCCATAGCTATCAAAGGTTGTGTCGACCAGGCTAATCCACTATGTTACGCTGTACGTTGTTAAATCCGAAGAAATAACACTTTAGCAGCCGCAGGAAGTTTGTTAAAAAGAGTGCCTCACGCTACACAAACCACCACCCGCGATTGACTTAGATGTTATAACAAAGAGAATTCAGAACAAAACAACACCCTGCCCCATACACACTAAATTGTCATGCTTCAAGAGCATGCCTGGGCCAAAATTACTGTTGACCAAAAAGGCAACAAGACCACCCACAAGGAGTGTGAATTGTGCACTGGTTTTCTGGGGGAACGCAATATTTTCTTGTGTCTAGTCCTCCGCAAGCAGAGGACAGACTTTCCGGAAGGTTTCCAAAGTCGAATTTCTTGCACTAGCTATGCTCCCTTGGTCAATGGCTATAGCAGTGACTGACTAAGTGTACCCACCCCCCTCCACCCAGATCTTCGTCCGCAAACTCAGAATAGATTGATGCGGGTAGATTTTGAGTTGTTGAATGTCGGACCGCGGTGAAGCTTCTCATCGCAATCGCGGGTGCAGTTCAGACTTCACGATCCTGTATAAGTGTAAATGTGGGGTGTGATTAAGTTATGGTATACAAACGTAGTAGTCGGGAAAGGTGAGGTTAATAAAAAAGGCTATTTATTGCCGTGAAATAAGATAGATTTTTTCCACGCTACAGGTCGAGAGAGTGACCTGCTGCACAAATGGTTCGAGTGAAGCGAGGTGAATTATGTGAAGCAGGTAACGAGCGCCTGTGGAACCAAATAGAAACGTAACACTCATCACACGATAAAACCCATGGGAGAGGTTGTGGTGAAACGCACACACCTCGACCTGAGGAGTGGCTCTGCAGCGCGGTTCGTCCCCAGAACCGCAAGTGTGTTCAAAATGCTTTGTTTCTATTTCCTCCTTCATGTCATGAGGTGACACAAAATGATTGGTGCGTAAAAAAATAGCTATTTAATAGTGTGAACATTACGCGTTTATTTCGAGTTGAAAACACGAACAAGTTGAAATATGCGGCATTTTTTTGTTCAATCTTCACTAGTAACTGAAAGTTAAACATAATTACATACCTTGTCTTCCCCGTAACCTGCGCCTTCGCTGCTTTTAAGGTGCTTTCTCTGGGTGCCCAGTACCCAGTACCCAGTACCCAGTACCCAGTACCCAGTACCCAGTACCCAGTACCCAGTACCCAGTACCCAGTACCCAGTACCCAGTACCCAGTGTCTTCGAGAACCTAAAAATGCGTTTTGTTGAAATTTTCTGGCTTTTTCTGAACTTTTCCCAGCTACTTTTCTGGTCGTAGCCGACTTTTCTGATCGAGTAGCTATTTTCACTTTTCTGGTGTATGAGTAGGTTTTCTGGGTGGGAGACTGGATTCTGGGTACAGTGGTGTGTCTGGGCACCCAGGCACCTGGGTACTGGTGTATTTTCGGCCCAGGTACCCCGGTACACGGTACACTGGTGTACAAGGAAAAAAGTCGTGAAAAAAGCAACCACAGCTCCACATGACAAACACAAAAGTGTCCAGTCACGTGGGGCATTCATGCACTGAGGAGATAATGATCCAACAATTTACAAGAAAGATTACTTAACCTACTGCTGGAAATTGCCAGGTCGTAGTAACACACAAAGTGCGCCTCCGTTCGGGAATACCGGATATTCTAGAGACCAAAAAGGCCTCAAGAATATCTTCCGCTGGTCAAGGTATAACCGAGTGAACGGCCCAAGACCCCCGTGGAGAAGTTAAATGTTGTAATGCTATCAAGTACAAACTGCGACCACTGTCTTACCCTCCTCAATGCATGGTGGAAGATGTCTTTCACAACAAATATCCTGTACACAGGTACACAGATACACAGGTACACAGGTAAAACCCGTTAAAATTGTGTGTGAAAGTTAAAAATAGCTATATTTGCATTTTTCGCCCAGCATTGAGGACACATAGGCCCACCAAGGGCAATTTTGTGATGTCAAAAAAAATTTTTTTTCGGCCCAAAAATTGACTTGTTTTCGGTAAAACCCACTAAAAATTGTGGTACTCTAAACTGCGTTTTAGACCCCCACAGATGCTCAAAAGTGCCAAATTTTGCTTTTAATGGCCTCAAATCGTCGAAATTAGCCCTAAACGGGGGCAAAAAAAAATTTTCGAGAGTCCCTTTCCCTGGGAGGCTCCGTAATTACGTACCCTAGGGTACGTAATTACGTACCCTAGGGCAGTGCGCCTAGGAAACGGTCAACGTTTCCCAAAAGGAAACGTTGACGTTTCCCAGATTCTTGGGAAACGTTGAGGAAACGCTAAAGAAACGTTGCAAGGGGTTTTCTTTAGTTAACACATAGTATTTGACAAAACGCTCAAGACCCTCGCGAAAAGTCGCACGTCTGTGTATCCCCTCCCCGCTTGTTTTCTCCTCTCTCTTTTCTCCCCCGTTCTCCGACGCTTTCTGCACTTCAGACAAACACATTTATACCGTAGATTTGCATAATGCCCAAAAGGAAGGCGGATGACGCGTGGGACTACGTGAAAGTTGTGGAAGGTGCAGGGACAAAGCTCCGGAAGGTGGAGTGCACCTTTTGTGATAAGAAATTCTCAGTGTCGTCTGCGGGGAGGATCAAAGAACACCTCCTTGGGAAGGGGTCGTCAGTGACTGCGTGCTCCCCAAAAGACGACAAGAAGGATGAGTTTGAAATAGCAAAAGCGAAGTTGCAGAACACAGAGGCGAAGGTAACGCAGCAGAAGGACAACAAACAAACGTCGCTAGACCCCTTTCTCACACGCGTAACCACCAAGATCGAAGCCATGCAGAGTATTAGGGACTTCTTCTACGAAGAGTGCATTCCCTTCCGGAAAGCAAAGAGCCGCTCATTCATGACGTTAGTCATGATGTTGTCGCGGATGTCTCAATCTGAGGCATCCGAGTTCAAGCCGCCATCCCCCGACGACCTTGCAGGCGAACTACTGCAGGAGTACGTCGCAGAGATGGACAAACTCTGCGAAAAGGGCATGCTTGCCGAAGCAAAGTTCGGGCTGTCGTTATTGTCGGACGGCTGGACTGATTGCAACGACAGGTCCATCTTTAACGGGATCGTGAGTACGTCCACATCGACGTACTATGTGGATAACAAGACGAGCAAGAGAAAAACTATGGCCGCGATCGCAGACTATATCTGCTCCCTTCCTGTGCTTATCCCCGAGGAGGTAAGGTCGAAGCTGATACACATTTGTGTTGATGGGGCATGCAAGGAGGCCCTCCCCTTAATTCGAGCCCGGGTTGAGAAGGTGTTAACGTCTGTTTGTGTTCTCCACACCTATGATCTTCTTTTAGAAGATCTAGGTGACTCCTCCAAAGCGAGCACAAAGGAAGAATTCAAATTCTTCAATGAAGTCGTGCACAAAGCTACGGCGTTGGCGAAGTGGGTGAAGACACGCCAGCGCTTGGTCACACTTCTTGAGGAGAGGTCCGACAAGAGGCTGCTGCTACCTGTGGACACTCGCTTTGGAAGCTTTTTTATCATGATGCAACGGTTGCTGGACTTGAAAGGGCCGCTGCGTGAGATGTTTGCTGGTGAAGGCTTTGGCGAGTGGAAGGCTCAGCTAAGGAGTGCGGATGCGAAGGCCACAGCTACCGAATGGGCGTCGGTTGTGCTCCAGGACGCCTTCTGGAAGAAGCTGGAGGGGGCGTGGCACATTGGAGATGTGATCTTCACCGTGTTGAAGCGTTACGACAACGACGACGCGTCGGGGAACAGCGCTTCCGTGGAGTACGTGAAGGAGGGTTTCGCCGAGCTGAAGAAGAACATCGAAGCGCTACCCATAACTCAATTCCTCACGGCAGCACGTAAGCAAAAAATTGCAGACAGGGTGAACACCAGATGGAAATACGTTGCAGCCCCCATCCACAACGCGGCACATGCACTGTCACCAACATTCCGCCTGACAGCGAGGGATGACGATGAGTCTAAAGCAGGGCTGAAGGTATGTATGGCAGGTGACCTTCGCATAATCTGCTTTACTACAGGAGGCGCTGCTGCGGTATTATGATGAAGAGAAAGCACTGCAAGCTTTGGAAGAGTACGAAAACTGGAGCACGCAAAATTTCGGTGTACTAGAAGAAAAGGCGATCGCGTCGAAGTGGGGTGGACACAAGTGGTGGTCCATGTTCGGAGCAGAATGGCCTCTGCTCAAAGAGCTGGCAACAATCATGCTCGCTCAAACTTCATCTGTTGGTGCGGCTGAGAGAGGTTGGAGCTGCTACGGCGACGTAAAAACCAGGAAGCGCAATGGGTTGTCAGCCAGCACGGCTGACAAACTTACACGCATTCTGTACAACAAGAGGAACACGTCCACCACCCACGTCGTGGCCGGTTACTGGGAGCTTGACGAGGTGGTGCTAGGAGACGACAGTGTGGATGGAATCGAAGGATGATTTTTTTTTTGTTTTTTTTTGTTTTTTTTTACGTTCTTTGTTTTCATTGTGTTTTTTTCCTGTTGAAACTGCGCATTTTCAACACCTACTTTTTTGTCTTTGTTGGTATCCAATAAAGAACCCCAGGTAGGTTGACCTCAAAAAAAAATCTCAGCGACTTGTTTTTTCTTGGGTGGGGTTGTAACAATCTCAGCTTGGGCGGAGTGCAGTATCTGTCCTCAGATCAGTTTGGAAGCCATCCCGACATCTTTTATGATGTCCCAACTGAGTATTGTCACCACTCATGTACAATTTTTTGTGATGTTGTTCCTGTTGTGACGCTGTGGTGATAAAGACATCGTCGCGGGGGGTTTTTTTTTGTTTTCCCCGTTTCCCTTCACGTTTCCCAAAACCACGTTTCGTAACGTTTCCAACAAAGAAACGCCAACGTTTCCCGTTTCCCAACGTTTCCGTTTCCCAGTTTTTTGGGAAACGTGCGTTTCCCCACGTTTCCTAAAAGCACTGCCCTAGGGTACGTAATGACACTCCGTAAAGAGGGAGTGTCCTAACATGCCGTTTTACGGACCCTCGGGGTGTGCGGACCCCGCCGTGCATAAAAACGTTAGCCAATGCGACCCTCTACCCCCCCCCCCCCCCCCCCCCAGTGTTGGCAGAGTACGTGTCCAATTTTAAAAAGTACGTAAAAAGTACAATAGTACAATAGTACAAAAAGTACGTAAAAAGTACAAAAAATACACAAAAAGTACATCTGGGTTTGTGGCCGGGTTTGTGCAGCTGGTGTACCAGTGTGGGGGCAAAAAAAAGGTTTGAGGGCAGTATAGTACGGAAAATGATTAAAAAGTACAAATAGGAGGGTGCACAGAGCTATGAACGGCTTCTCAAGAATGTGCGCGTGCTTCGCAGGTTCACAGACAGCGGCACCTGGTTCTCGAACAGCGACGCCTCGGAGTCAAGAAGCAATGGGAGATGGTGTTTCCTGTCGGTCACGTGTGATCACGTGTGGTCCAACAAAGTCGAGATACAGTAGGGGGTAGATGACTACACCTCGAACAGTTGGGAGGGGGAAAAGGGATGGGGTTATGGGGTTCACAGAATGGTAGTAAAGTCAATCTCGCTTACGGGCGCGTCATCAGTCTTCTTACTCCGCTTTGTCGGTGGTTCGTTCTCCCCCTCCGGATTCTCCCTCACCAGCACTCCTCCCTGTTCGCCCTCAGTTTTTTGTACAGCGAGGTGGCGCGGTGAATGTTCACAGGTCCCATATTGTGCCGACGTGCACAAGTGACGAACCCCATATCGGAGAATGTTCCCTCGCACTGGCACGAGTGAGGGGGGATGCGGGTCAGCTTCACAGCGGTCAGCCAAAACGGACTTCTTCTTGTGTCGAATTCCCAGGGTAAAATATAGGGTCATAAAGTACGGATTTGGGCGCCAAAAAGTACGTCAAAAAGTACAAAAGTACAAAGTACAAAAAGTACAACGTACACGTACTCTGCCAACACTGCCCCCCCCCCCCTTGAGGGTCATATTCGGGTTTTGGGGGTAATATAAGGGGGGGGGGGGTAATAGACACCCAAGGGGGGGGGGGTAATAGACACCTACCTGTGTACCTGTGTACGTGTGTACATGTGTACGTGTGTACGTGTGTACGTGTGTACGTGTGTACGTGTGTACGTGTGTACGTGTGTACGTGTGTACGTGTGTACGTGTGTACGTGTGTACGTGTGTACGTGTGTACGTGTGTACGTGTGTACGTGTGTACGTGTGTACGTGTGTACGTGTGTACGTGTGTACGTGTGTACGTGTGTACGTGTGTACGTGTGTACGTGTGTACGTGTGTACGTGTGTACGTGTGTACGTGTGTACGTGTGTACGTGTGTACGTGTGTACGTGTGTACGTGTGTACGTGTGTACGTGTGTACGTGTGTACGTGTACCGTATTTGCGGGTTTGCGGTCTGACCTGAGGGTAAAAGGTGCTGGGAATGCTACCCTGGGTGCCGAAGGCAGGCACATTACATGTGCGGAGGGACCTACTGGAGCCCGAGCCAGTGAAGCCCCCTAGGAAACTGGGGTACGGATTGGAAGAGACCTTGCCGGTAGCCGGGAACCCTCCCTGGGCTAGTACAATGATGAAGTGAGTGTACCCAGTACCCAATGCCGTGACTTCACCGGCTAACACCGGAAAACACCGGCAAAATCAGGTGCACGGCGGGGTCCGCACACCCGAGGGTCCGTAAATTTTACGGACCCTCTTTACGGACTGTCAAGTGCGGACCCGGGTCCGTAATTACGTACCCTAGGGTACGTAATGACACTCCGTAAAGAGGGAGTGTCCTAACATGCTGTTTTACGGAGACGGACCCTGTACGGACCCCGCCGTGTGGAATATACATAAGTACATCACGGGGGGTAGGGAACAGATAGCGCCGCAGGCGCATGGTACGCAACTTTTTTCTTTTTTTCTTTCCCCTTTTCTCTGCTTTCTTTTGATTGCACGAGCCGATTGCTCTCCACGGTGGGGTCACAGTGTGTCCACAGCAAATCCTTAAGGATTTCCTTCTACGTGGGGCCACCTAAAGGGGGGGGGGGGGGGTAATAGACACTGAAAAATCTCGTATTTTCGGATTTTGGAAAAAGGGGGTAATATAAGGGGGGGGGGTAATTGGCTAGGGGGGGGGGGGTAATTGGCTCCCATTTAGACTGATCGAATTTTTTTTTTGCGACTTCAAATTCAGGGAGGGGGACGCGGCCCTTGAGGCAATAGAGGTGATGTTTCCCCTCCCTCTTTTTTCAAAGATATACATGTGCGAAGCATTCATCTTACAAATTTTGCTCTCTTTTTTTTTTGCAACTGACGCGCTGGAGAGGCCCTGGCCAAACATGGCGTGTTAGGGGAAATATATTCGTCGCACAGATTAGATCAGAGACCCCACCCGATATGTTTCTCATTTTACCTCTTTTGTGCTCCGCCACCGACACTCCCATTTTCTGTACTTCAGGCAATAATCATATACCATCACACACTGACACAGTCCGCGTGTGCTGGAAACAATCAATTTTTTCAAAAAAAAAAAAAAAAAAAAAAAAAAAAAAAAAAAAAAAAAAAAATATTTTCAGAAACAATACAGAAACAGAAAAAGCAGGGGAGATACAGAAGAAAAAGCAAAAGCAGGGACTACGAGCCATACTCTAAAAGGATACAGAAGTAAAAAGCAAAAGCAGGGACTACGAGCCATACTCTAAAAGGATACAGAAGTAAAAAGCAAAAGCAGGGACTACGAGCCATACTCTAAAAGGATACAGAAGTAAAAAGCAAAAGCAGGGACTACGAGCCATACTCTAAAAGGATACAGAAGTAAAAAGCAAAAGCAGGGACTACGAGCCATACTCTAAAAGGATACAGAAGTAAAAAGCAAAAGCAGGGACTACGAGCCCAGAGAGGAGCCAGGGACCACGAGCCCTTTTTTCAAACCGTCAACATGGCCCTTACCCGGGACGACTTCCCCGCCAACGCGCACGACGTTGAGTGGGCGCAGGTGGAGGTGGGCAGAGCAGAGGGGCAGCCGGCAGAGGCGGCGGCGGGATGCGTGTTCCCGAGCTGCGCCACGGTGCACGGAGGAGGCGCAAACTGCTGGCGCTGCGGCCACCGAACTACGGTGACATGCATCCGCAACGTACTCCCGCAGGGCCAAACACGCACGGAGTTCACGGATGGCATTCTGGAGTTGGGGTGGTCGTGTCCAGTGTGTGAGTGGATACGCGCTTTCGCGATCCCACTGGACGACGCCGTGAGCAACGCTTCTGACCCGGCACCGGATATCCCAGCACAGCAGAACGCAGCACAACAGCAGCAACAACCACAGAACGCACCACAACAGCAGGACATGATGGTGATCCTGATGCAGATGAGGGACCAGATGGTTGCGTTGAACGGCAGGATGACGGCGTTGGAGGAACAGCGAAACCTCGCACTACCCCAGGGTTTCCATGCAGAGGTGGTCGGGACATGGAAAAACGTACACGTACCCCAGGTGAAGACACTGATCAGGACGGAAGTCAGCAAAGTATTCAAAGAATACGCACTTCCTGCAAACCTTGATGTGGCCCGCGAGCACGAGGTAGAGATGAGACGCAATTTCGATTTCCTCGACACCACTCTAAACGCTTTAAAACCAAACCCAGCAGACAACGGGGGGACGATGGCGGTGTTGCACAGGGTAGTGGTGACCATGTCCGCCTCCACCCATCTGGGCATATACGGCAGGAACATCCGTCTGACGTACGAGAAGAGGGCAAACGGCTATCTCCCCGAAGCTTTCACCGTGCAGCTGCAGACGCGTATGTTGGAGCAGCTGGTAGAGGCGGGGAAGAATAAAAAGAAGGAGTACAACCGAAACAACGACCGAGGCACCACGGGGGGTTACCGAGGGGACACAAACCAAAACGACAGGAAGAGGGACTACGACCGTACCAGCGACCGACGCACCGAGAACCAGGGAAAGGGGGGACGCGGGGGGAAGAACTGACTGCCCTACGCGCAGATGCTCTTTCCTCCCCCCAGCGAAAGAGGCAGAAAACGACAACACGAGACCCCCCTCACAAACAAACAGGAAAATACAATAATTCAATCGACTCAGACAACCCTCGCCCGATGCTTAGCGGAGTCCTCCTGGAAGAGCCTCCAAAGCACGTGTCGGCGATACTTCGAATTCAAAAACGCTTGGGAGGAGAAACACACATGCACAATCTCACACGAAGTGGCGCTCATATATTGGGTGGAAAAGAAAAGGTCTTTAGACGGAGTCACGGAGAGTTCGGCGCTGCAATATACGATGGACGTGGCGGCGGCGTTACGGCGGACAGGGGACGCACGCCTGGCGGAGTCCCAAATGGTGCAGGATTATCGTCGGAGTCTGCGAAGGATGGGAGCACTGATGCCGGGCAAGCAGGCCAAGCCAGCACGTCCCTCCGAAGTCGCATCGGCGATCGAGCTGGAGAAGAAGCCGTTGATACGTTTAGCACTGGCTATGTGTTGGGTGACGGCGGGGAGGGCGTCGGACGTGCTGCGACTCAAGAAGCAGGAGATCACCATCAGACCAGACGGAGTGGTGGCAGTGCATTGGAGGGAGACCAAAGGAGATCCTTTCCAGCTGGGACGCTTCACGGGCCACCATCTCACAAAAACAGCGCAGGAAATTTTAGTACAACGACTGCAAGCTGTCCGCGATCAGCAAGGTTTGGTTTTCCCACCAGGGATAACATCGCACCAACTCGGAGCCGCACTACAGAGAGTCAACAGGGAGCTGTCGTCGCACTCACTGAGAAGAGGGGCTGCGCAGTTCCTCCTGAAACAGAAGGTGCCCCTCGACGAAATATGCCTCCTCACCCGCCACCAAACAACGGAGTCTCTGATCCGATACGTCGCAGAAGCGGGACTACAGAGGGTGGACGTGACGGCAACCATGTCGCAGCAGCTGCAGGCAGCCATGTGAAGTACTTGCTCCAGGGGAAGATACCTGGCGTACCATGGATCCCAGGGGAAAAGACACGCTACAATCCAGAGGACGAAAAAGACATGGGGCCGGGTTTGGAGGCGCTATACAACGATGTCCTCGCAGTGTCGGTGAATGGAAAGCTGTGCAGACCACCCCGTGTGCGCGGTATTCCAGAAGACGACTACATCGCGCCAATATGCGCCGGTTTCATGGACATGCGAAAGCTGCAGGAGTTGGACGTGACAGGTGAACTGCAGGGAGTGATTGATCTGATCACAGATCCAAAAAGCTTTTACACGCAGTTCCTGGAAGGGGCTCTAGAGAACGTAAGATACGACACACATTTCCGGAAAAAGATCTCACGAAATCTCATGCACCACCTAAAAGCGCTGAAGGACTATAACGTGTTGGAGGAAGTGGATCAGGAACCCACCGTCGTACTGCACGGATTCACAGTGGAGAAGAAGTCGGGAGGGAGAAGGTTTGTTCTGGATGGCAGAAAGCTAAACGACTGCATGCGGCACCCACCGGACATGTGGCTCCCGCGAATGCCCCAGGTGATACATCAAATTCTACAAGCCAACTGGGTGGTGAATACAGACGGGAAGAGCTGGTTTTACCAGTTTCCGGTGCACCCAGACATCAGGGACTTCTTCGGGGTAAAAGTAGCACCACAGCGAGGAGAGTTCGTGACCACAAGACTAAAAGCTCTGTGCATGGGGTGGAAGTTCGCCCCGTGCATTGCGAACCGAGCGGCGAGAGTACTGTTGCCACCGTCAGAGGGCGTCACGTGGGTTGACAACTTCATTGTCACCGCAGACACGGAGGATGAGGCGACCAAGCAGTTTCAAAAATTCCTCTCCCGATGCAACGCTGTGGACGCGAAGATGACTTTGGACGAGAAAGGCTACGGGGTACCCACACAACTTTTTGAAACTTTCGGCGTCTCTTTCGACCTCAGACACCATATTTATCGTTCAGACCCGGAGTGGATTAAGAAATTTTTAGCGAATAGTGCACACGCGAAGGTAACCGGAGGGATGGCAACCCCTAGGGAAATCTACAAGGTGGTCGGGGGCATGGTGTGGCACTCATATATTACAAACTCTTTTCTATGTTTCCTACCCGCGACACTGAGCTTCATGAGAGACATCGCTCGAGACTTATACAACACGGCTGCATGGGACACGCCTACAGCAGTGCGCCCTTCGGTGGTGAAGGAAGTAAAGGAGAGGACGATACGTATTAAGGAAAATCCATGGATTGAACGGGGACCAACATCATCTATCACAGCATGGTCCGATGCTTCCTCGAAGGCGTGGGCGGCGATCCTTGAGTCAGAACCGCAGCAGGTGTCACAGGCGGATTTCTCTAACGAGCAGGAACACTGGCATATATACAGGAAGGAACTTTACGCGGCAAAGCAGGCCGTAGCACTTGCGGCAAGATCGGTACATACTACGCGACTCAGGCTGATGGTCGACAACCTCCCGGCTGTACACAGCCTCCAGAGGGGCCACTCTTCAGACTACCGCTCAAATTTCGTGATCGCCGAACTTTTCACCCTAGCGGCCGGCGCCCGCATCCAAGTCGCATGTGAATGGGTACCGACGTTGGAGCAAAAAGCAGACAAGTACACGAGAGGCGTGGTGGCAGACTACCCGATCACACTACCGGTTTAGCAGCGGAGCGTAATCCCATTCATCGTTCGCGCGGCGTCCCTTCGATCCGAGGGTCCTTAGGGTCCTGAGTGGAAGCGTGCAATGCAACAAACGGTCGAGATCTGATCAAGCGAAACGGATATATTTTGCAACTGACGCGCTGGAGAGGCCCTGGCCAAACATGGCGTGTTAGGGGAAATATATTCGTCGCACAGATTAGATCAGAGACCCCACCCGATATGTTTCTCATTTTACCTCTTTTGTGCTCCGCCACCGACACTCCCATTTTCTGTACTTCAGGCAATAATCATATACCATCACACACTGACACAGTCCGCGTGTGCTGGAAACAATCAATTTTTTCAAAAAAAAAAAAAAAAAAAAAAAAAAAAAAAAAAAAAAAGAGTGTCGGCAGGTGGAAGCGTGCAATGCAACAAACGGTCGAGATCTGATCAAGCGAAACGGATATATTTTCTCTTGCAAGTGCAGCAGGGCAGGAGCTTGGAATATGGGTTTGGGGCAAAATCGGGTCAAATTCTGTTAAATCGGGTCAGCTCTTGTGAAGACAAACACATGCAGAATGAGAAGGCGCGTTTCACAAAATGGTACACGTTGATGATACACAAGTGTTGCACCATCCCCGCGGAATGCATGTTGCCCTTGACACTGGCGATGAGGTCATCAAGGTAGGGTTGTGCAATGGAGGTGTGGAATGTGTGCGTAGGCCCTCGCCAGTTCAGGTACTCTCTCTGGGCAGGTGTCCCCTTCGAGCACACGTCGGAGGGCGTATCCTAGGCAACACTTGTCACTGTCTGAGCCCCTCTTTGGTGTGTCACCCAGCGAGTTGATCCAATATCTGGATCGTCAGCTCGCGCCAGTAACCAACGGCTAGGTCGAGTTCGGCATCCCTCTTGGGTTCGGGTTTGATCGGGGTGGAGCGTGCGTTTGAGGGCATTCTGGCTTCTTTGAGCTTCGTGCTCGTCGCGATGGGGTCACATAGCAGTTCCTCATCCTTCTCAGACCCCCTCATCGACAAGTAGAGTACCCTACATTTTTTGATTTTTTCCCTCAAAAATCTATAGTTTTTTTTTTTTTTTGCCCTGACCCGTTTTTTTCCATGGGGCCTAAGGAAATCGGGTCAATCTGATCCGATTTAACCCCCAAGCTCCTCCCCTGGTGTGCAGGCATGCGAAAGAGATTCTTCGTATTCTTTTGCCATTTGAAATTAGCGGAAGAGTGTAGCTTGACACAACTGTGGCAACTAACACACTACTCCAACAATTTTTCGGGGGGGGGAAATTTTTTACTAAAAAAAATATGTTTTAAAATCTTCGTATTTTCTTCGTATTCTTTTGTATTGTGCATTTTGAGGCCTGATGATTTTTTTTGCCCTCATTTATGTTTTGCTGTTTTTTAGTTTTGGTATGGCTCAAAACTCCGTTGTGCCACAAAAGAAGTACAAAAGCAAACACTTTATTTTTGGCGTGGAGCCACAACACCACTTTTTTGAACAACGAATATCATGTGAGGGTTTTTTCATTATACGCGGAGAATGAGCTGAGCGCTCTACGTCTTGCAGGTCAGTGATGTGTATTGACTTCTCTTCTTCTTTTATGCACAATGTTTTAGTCAAATTTTTGGGTCATTTTTTGGGGAGAATTCAGCTCAATATTGGTACCCTAGAACAGGGGACATTAGTATGCCGGTGTGCCGGTGTGGCCACACCGGCTAAGCCGGTGTGGGATTTTGAGGAAAAAAAAAAAAAAAGAAAAAGGCGGATTTTTGAATTTTTTTCTGAATTTTATCTCCTCATACAAGGCTACAACCACATCTGTAGCGGTTTCTTATGTGCATGTGACCCCACCATAAAGACCAATCGGTCCGTTCAATCAAAAGAAATAGATGTTCGCAACTCTCATAAAAAAGTAGCGTACCGTGCGCCTGCGGCGCAGCTAAAAATGACGAGCGGTAGCCCACAGCTCTACCCTATGCCATAGTCACAGCTACCTTTACCATAGTTTGGCTATAAAAGCGTGCGATTTTATGTCACAATTTTTTAAATGTTGCGTACCGTGGCTTCGCCAGAAAAGTTTTGATGTCATATGGTTAGACAAGGGCGCGGAGGGGAAAGAGTTGTGGAGGTCTCTGCCAAAAATGCGTGGGGAAAAAAAAATTGCCTCACACCGGCTTTTTTGGCTCACACCGGCTTTTTTTTCAAAATCTCAAACTACCAATGTCCCCTGCCCTAGAAATCCAAAAAAAAAAAAAAAAAACATAAAGTACAGTGGAGCACACTCTAGGGTGGCTACACTAATACAACCAAGTTTTCAAAAAAAAAACGAAGTACGCGACAACTAAGCAATAAGTGCGCAATATGGGGTCGTCAGGAGCACCAATATAAATTTATGCATTTTTTTTTTTGAGATGCGAGGGCGGCTTCGAAGCGGAAACCCTTAGTGGAAACCCCTAAATAGTTTTTTTTTTGGAGGGGATTCTTATTGCTTGTTGCGTTGGTACCTACTAGCACAGAAGTGATGTCCCCCGTAATACAGGGTTACGCCAGGGTGCTTTCATTTTTCCGTTTTTTTTTCCGACCTCGATTATGGTGTGGCTGAAACCAGCAAATTTCACTGCTAAAGAACTGCTAACAAACTGCTAAATAATACCCTTTTTTTAGGGGTGGTGTATAAAAACATTTTTTTACCTTGGTTTTTCCACTCCCCCTGTTGGCGCGCCTCCACTCTTGCATACCCATGTGTGACCCCACCGTTGAACGCAATCGACTCGCTGAGTCAAAAGAACGCACAGAACGGGGCTGGAAAAAATCACGAAAAACGCGTACCGTGCGCCTGCGGCGCCCACAAAGTGAGTTTTCCCCCTGAGTATGCTGAGTATGCTGAGTATGCTGTGTATGCTGTGTATGCTGTGTATGCTGTGTATACTGTGTATACTGTGTATACTGTGTATACTGTGTATACTGTGTATACTGTGTATACTGTGTATACTGTGTATACTGTGTATACTGTGTATACTGTGTATACTGTGTATACTGTGTATACTGTGTATACTGTGTATACTGTGTATACTGTGTATACTGTGTATACTGTGTATACTGTGTATACTGTGTATACTGTGTATACTGTGTATACTGTGTATACTGTGTATACTGTGTATACTGTGTATACTGTGTATACTGTGTATACTGTGTATACTGTGTATACTGTGTATACTGTGTATACTGTGTATACTGTGTATACTGTGTATACTGTGTATACTGTGTATACTGTGTATACTGTGTATACTGCGGAAATTGACCAAAAACGAGAACTTGTCCATTTCGGCGAATTGACCCCACCACTGGCCGGACGGATTCCGGAAATGCAAATGCCGGCGTTAAAAAGCTCACCAACGAAAAAAAAATTTTTTTCCAACACCCGTGGGGAAAAAATTTTTTATACACCACCCCCCCAAAAATGCATGCTAACAAAGTGCTAACAAACTGCTAAATAATACCCTTTTTTTTGGGTTCAGCCACACCAGATTATCAAATGCGTGTTAAAATTTGCCCCCCTCTCCCACCCCCGTTCCTTTCAGGTTTTGTTTACTTCTCTCCCGTTCTTTTTTTTTTTTTTGAAATCCTTTTCTTCTGAATACTTCCACACAGTTTTGGTCGTTTTATCTAGACACCCTGTTACACCCTCCCTCTTCACACCCTCATTTCTGAGGCTATTTTTCTTTCCTCCTTTTTTTCGATTTCTGAAGCAAAGAATATGTGGATCCCCCTCTCTGGGTTTCTACGAAATTTCAACCAAAGTTTTCAAAAAAAAAAAGCGACTATTTTTCCCTTTTTTTCACTCCTTTTCCCTTTGATCTGCACTATGTGCTTCCCTCATTCTCTTCTAATACGCAAGCCGGTACCTTACATTACACATCGACATGACTCTGTGTCTCCGAAGCGCGCTGAGGGCTTCTCAGATGACCTCGAAACGGATTGTAGGGTCCACATGGCCACCCACCAGCCCCGGTGTTCCGGGCACGTTTACGCAAAAGGAGTACTTCCACGGCAACGCTTTTGTATTTCACGACACTTCTCCGCACCCTTCCCTACAGGGAAGGAAACCTATGAAGGCCTACTACGAGCATTTGAACACCCCGATTGGGGTGTTGCGGATTGAGGCCTCGGATGCAGGGGTGACACGCGTCATCTTCACAGGGAGCACGACTGTTGTCACATCTGCTGGTCAGAGGGGGCCTATTGGTGCTGACACGCTGCTCCCTCAGGAGCCACCTCGTGGTTCTGATGTTGGTTCGGCGGTGATTTTGCCTCCTGCTGCTGCGGTTGTCCCCACAGAGTCGTCACCGAATGAGCACACCACAACAGCGCGTGAACAGCTTGTAGAGTACTTTGAAGGGAGGCGCACGCAGTTCACCGTGCCGTTGTGTGTCGAGGAGGGGACCGCCTTCCAGCGTGAGGTGTGGGGCGCGCTCACGGCCGTCCCGCACGGCAGGACACAGAGCTACGCAGACATCGCTGCGGCGGTAGCCCGCCCGAACGCTGTGCGTGCTGTCGGCGCAGCGAACGGACGCAACCCCACCCTCGTCATTGTGCCCTGCCACCGCATTATCGGCAGCCGTGGGCAGATGACAGGCTTCTCAAGTGGGCTTGACAGAAAGGTCTGGCTATTGGAGCATGAACGCAAACACCGTGGTGAGGAGAAGGAGGAGGAAGAGGAAGAGGAAGAGGACGAAAGGCCTCAAGGCAAAGGTGTGAAACGACTGAAGAAAGCATGTCTGTGAATCCCTTCTGTTCAATATGTTCTTTTGAGACAACTGCCTTGCAAAGGTTGTAGGGGAGGAAATGAAAACATATCTGGGTCCGAATTTTTGCCCGAATTTTTGGTGAGAGCGACGACACGACACAACTTATTCCTCAGAAAAGTTTTTTTTTTGATTTTGTCCCTACACACTCCACAAAAATACGGTGCGATCAACGAAAACTTCTTTTTGTTCAAAATTTCGTTTCTTTCTTCGTCAGGCTAGCTTAAACTCAGATAGCAGTTTTTATTTTGCACATTTTTACACTGCGCGCACCCCCTGTTTCTAACCCACTTTGAGCGGGTCCTCCGCAGTGCTTTTTGTGACTCTTTTCTTTGGCTGATGTATACTATAGGTTCTGAAGGATTTGTACCAAATCGTATTAAAACCACATTTGCCTTCAATCCATATTTTCTGCTATCTCGAGTTCTCTTATTGGTGTTTCTTCTATGATGTGTGTGTACAGTATGATGGGACACATGCATCACGTTTTCTTCATACTTCCATTCTACGCACCCTGCTGGTTATCATACTGCGGAGGGTGTTGTTGTTTTGTCTCTCTGTGCAACGTACTTATACTTTCTCTTTTTGTTTTGAACCGTAAATGAAAAAAAGGCCCCAAATCTCCTAGTAAACGTCCCCCCCTGACAGACTGGGCACGTGTAGCTACCTAGTGCTGTACCATGTGGCTTGTCGATCCATGGCTATTCATGGCAGGTGTTTCGCCTTTAGTAGTTCCTTTGCTTGTAGTGTGTTCTTTGCAAAATATGTGTGTGCTCGAGAGTCGCAGAGGCTGAAACACAAGTCTATCGTCTGCAGGTGAGGAGGCTGTCCTCTGAACCCGCAAAGAAGATGTGTGTGCAGGAGCTACTCGAAAAAAAGGGCAAACGAGAACACCGTTTTTCTGCTTGACAATGTGCTGTTCCCTCACCACACACACACAACACACACCAAGAAACAGAGAGACACAAACAAAGTAAAATGGAACTGACGGTACGTACCTTTGGCAAGAGGCAGTATGCGATTGAGGTGGGTGAGGATGACACAACGGAGAAGTTGCGGGAGAAGGTGGCGTCTGCAACGGGGTTGTGCGAAGACGACTTTCACATGGAGTTTGGAGGGGAGGAAGTGGAGGACATCACGCAGCTGAGTGCTGGAGACACAGTTGTGCTGACGGAGGCGAAGGCGAAGGCGAAGAAGTACGAAGCCATTGCAGCACTTCACGCATTGGGTGAGAGAGACATCACAGCAGGAAGGTTGCGGGTGGTGAGGGATGCGGAGGTGGCCACCTTGCTGCTGCAGGCAGAAGTTGCGACTGCGATTCCTGACGACTTCCTCCAAAACAGTGCAGTCACGTCCATTGATTTCAGCAACGTATCTGTTGTGGGTGTGATTGGGAAGGGCTTCATCTGGCAGTGCAGGTCTTTGACCGCAGTTGACCTGAGCGGCTTGTCTTCACTCACCAGGATTGAGGATGGTTTCCTATCTTCGTGTCCAGCTTTGACGACAGTGAATCTCACTGGCTTGCGTGCAGTCACCACGATTGGTGCACATTTTATGTATCGGTGCACTGCTTTGACAACAGTCGACCTCAGCAGCTTACGGTCAGTCACCACCATTGGTGCAGAGTGTCTAACTGATTGCACATCACTGACCGCAGTGGACCTGAGCGGTTTGTCTGCACTCACCACGATTGATCGTGAATTCTTATTATTGTGCCCAGCTTTGACAACAGTGAATCTCACTGGCTTGCGGTCAGTCACCACGATTGGTGCACGTTTTATGGATTATTGCGGAAACTTGAGGAATGTCCGTGGACTGGGCACGTGTAGCTACGTAGTGCGGTACACTTGGTATTGGACTTTTGCCACGCGTCTATTCCGGGCAGCTGTTGAATGTGGGCCGTTTGTGTTCGCTTCTTTGATTTTAGTGTATTTTGTGTACTGCGCGTACAATGCAGTGAAAGGAGGGTACCTATATGTCAGCAGCCTTGACTAACATCCATACAAGGTGGTATCCGCACGTGAGATATGCATTAGGAGTTGAGACGGAGAGAAGTACACAGTCGAGGTGAGGACGATACCAACTGCGGACATACGGCGGAAGGTGGCGTCTGCAGCAGCGTTGTGCGAAGACGGCTTTTACATGAACTTCGGAGGAAGGTCCTGTGCGAATGCAACAAACAACAAACGACGAATAGACGAAGAAGGGGGAATCGAGATCTTGAAAACGATTTTGACAATATCGAAATTACATTTCACATTTAGTCGAGACTCGAAAAAAAAGACCCCCGAAAGCCGCATCTTTTTTTAACATAATAACAGCTATCTATGATGTGATGTCTTGTTTTTCTTTTTGATAGGGGACAGGGAGAGGTATGTGGAAGCAAAGTTCAAGAAAAGGGGTGGGGGTGAGGAAAAGAAAAGTATGGCAAAATATTACTTAGCAGCGCACGAAAGCGGAAGATACCATTGCGTCTGAACTAGGGGAGGGGAGGGAAGCAAAGACAAGGGGGGCAGGGGTAGAGGGAATGATCTTGCTCGCGCGACAGGTGGGTCGCAAGCGCTTCACATATCCAAAACCACATCTCGCTCGCACAAAGAGCTTTGCACGACTGTGTTGTAAACTGTCGGTTTGTTTTATTGCATCTTGCTTTCCCTTTTATGAGGTGACGAAGCACAGAGAGGCTTAGGTTCATCTCAACTCTTCTCTGTGTTACCCCTTCTCTTAAACATGCAAAGCAAAGGCTTCGGTGAGGCTGCTTACCCAACCAAAGGATGTTGCAGCCATCCTATCTTCTCTCATGGGTCTTGCAGCAGCACGGTGCCTCTTTGTTTCAGTCGGGTGTGCACAACATGCACACTCATCTTTCATTCACAGTAAGTCACCCACCAAGGTGGGTACTTAGGGTGAATAAGATTTCTCACACAAGAAGAAAGAACAGAAAACAAAAAGAGGATCCTACCCCTAAACCATTTCGACCTGAAACAACCCCTCCCTATGTGTTCTTGGATCACTGCAGATCGTGTGTAGCTGTGTTTCATTTGCAAAGGTGTGTAAAATGAGTTGTGGGTGGGGAAACAGTTAAATAATAAGCAATCAGTAGCAATCCCCCCAGTTTTTTTCTTTTTCAACCAATTTTTTACCCTACCTGAAGTTTTCAAGGACGTTTTTGAATCAACAAGAGTGCGTACCTTAACATTGTACAGCGAGCAGTGCCAACACGCCTGTCAATGCTGCCCATTACAGGAGGCTGTCGGAGCTACTCCAGAAAAAGGGCAAACAAGAACACCGTTTTTCTGCTTGACAATGTGCTGTTCCCTCACCCCACACACACAACACCCACCAAGAAACAGAGAGACAAACAAACAACAATAATATGGAACTGACGGTTCGTACCTTTGGCAATAGGCAGTATGCGATTGAGGTGGGTGAGGATGACACAACGGAGAAGTTGCGGGAGAAGGTGGCGTCTGCAACGGGGTTGTGCGAAGACGACTTTCACATGGAGTTTGGAGGGGAGGAAGTGGAGGACATCACGCAGCTGAGTGCTGGAGACACAGTTGTGCTGACGGAGGCGAAGGCGAAGAAGTACGAAGCCATTGCAGCACTTCACGCATTGGGTGAGCGAGACATCACAGCAGGAAGGTTGCGGGTGGTGAGGGATGCGGAGGTGGCCACCTTGCTGCTGCAGGCAGAAGTTGCGACTGCGATTCCCGACTACTTCTTCACATCCAGTGAAGTCACATCCATTGATTTCAGCAACGTATCTGTTGTGGATGTTATTGGGAAGGGCTTCCTCTCTCAGTGCACCTCTTTGACCGCAGTTGACCTGAGCGGCTTGTCTTCACTCAGCAGGATTGGGCAGCAATTCCTATCTTCGTGTTCAGCTTTGACGACAGTGAATCTCACTGGCTTGCGTGCAGTCACCACAATTGGTGTAGGTTTTATGTATAAATGCCATGCTTTGACAACAGTCGACCTCAGCAGCTTACGGTCAGTCACCACAATTGGTGCAGGGTGTCTAGAAGGGTGCGCAGCACTGACCGCAGTAGACCTGAGCGGTTTGTCTGCACTCACCAGGATTGAGGAAGGTTTCCTATATTCAACAGCATTGACAACAGTCGACCTCAGCAGCTTACGGTCAATCACCACAATAGGTAAAAACTGCCTAGCCTATTGCACAGCACTGACCGCAGTAGACCTGAGTGGCTTGTCTTCACTCACCAGGATTGACGATGAATTCCTATATTCGTGTCGAGCCTTGACGACAGTGAATCTCACTGACTTGCGGGAGGTCACCACAATTGGGTCCTGCTTCATGTTTGAATGCACAAACTTGAAGACTGTGCGTGGACTGGGCACGTGTAGCTACCTAGTGCGGTACCGTGTGGTTTGTCATCGAGCATGGTGTCTATTCTGGGCAGCTTTTGATTGGACGCCTTGGATCGCTGCTTTGATTGCAGTGTATTTGTCCTGCGCACACAATGCAGTGAAGGGGTACCTATATGTTAGCAGCCTTGACTAAAATCGATACAAGGTGGTATCCGCACGTGAGATATGCATTAGGAGTTGAGACGGAGAGAAGTACACAGTCTAGGTGAGGACGATACCAACTGCGGACATACGGCGGAAGGTGGCGTCTGCAGCAGCGGTTTGTGAGCTTCGGAGGAAGGTCCTATGCGATGCAACAAACAACAAACGACGAATAGATGGCGAAGGGAGAATCGAGATCTCGAAAAATATTTTGAAAATATCAAAAGTGCATTTCACATTTAGTCGAGACTCGAAGAAAAGGATCCCTCATAACAACAACTTTTTTTCATTCAGCTATCTCATGCGAGAGTCTTCTTTTTCTTTTTGATAGGAACAGGGAGGAGGGATGTGGAAGCACAGTTCAACAAAAGGGGTGGGGGAATATAAAGTATGGCACAATATTACGAACCGCAGCACTGAGCAGTGCACGAAAGCGGAAGATGCCATTGCGTCTGAACTAGCGGAGGGAAGCAAAGACAGAGGGGGACGAGGGGAGGGAATGATCTTGGGTGACAGGTGGGTCGCAAGCGCTTCATCTCGCTCGGACAAAGATCTTTACACGACTGTGTTGCGAACTGCTCTCACACAAGAAGAAAGAACAGAAATCAAAAACAAGATCACACCCCTAAACCATTTCGACCTCAATCAACCCCTCCCTATGTGTTCTTGGATCACTGCAGATCGTGTGTAGCTGTGTTTTATCTGCAAGGATGTGTGAGTTGTGAGTGAGGTAAACATTCAAATAATAAGAATACCCCCAATTTTTTTTCGTTTTCCACCAATTTTTTCCCTATCTAAAGTCTTCGAGGGCGTTTTTGAATGCACAAGAGTGCGTACCTTAACATCGCACAGTGTAGAAAACGACACAATGTCGAGCAGTACCAACCCGCCTGTCAACGCTGCCCATTACAGTTGTCTATCGTCTGCAGGTGAGGATGCTGTACCTATAGAAAGGGGAAACGAGAACACCGTTGTTCTGCTTGCTAATGTGCTGTTCCCTCACCCCACACACACAACACCCACCAAGAAACAGAGAGACACAAACAAAAACAAAATAAAATGGAACTGACGGTTCGTACCTTTGGCGATAGGCAGTATGCGATTGAGGTGGGTGAGGATGACACAACGGAGAAGTTGCGGGAGAAGGTGGCGTCTGCAACGGGGTTGTGCGAAGACGACTTTCACATGGAGTTTGGAGGGGAGGAAGTGGAGGACATCACGCAGCTGAGTGCTGGAGACACAGTTGTGCTGACGGAGGCGAAGGCGAAGAAGTACGAAGCCATTGCAGCACTTCACGCATTGGGTGAGAGAGACATCACAGCAGGAAGGTTGCAGGTGGTGAGGGATGCGGAGGTGGCCACCTTGCTGCTGCAGGCAGAAGTTGCGACTGCGATTCCAGACTACTTCTTCCGATACAGCGAAGTAACGTCCATTGATTTCAGCAACGTATCTGTTGTGGACGTGATTGGGAAGGGCTTACTCTATGAGTGCACGTCTTTGACCGCAGTGGACCTGAGTGGCTTGTGTGCACTCACCAGGATTGAGGATGAATTCCTATCTTGGTGTCCAGCTTTGACGACAGTGAATCTCACTGGCTTGCGTGCAGTCACCACAATTGGTGCACATTTTATGCGTCGGTGCACTGCTTTGACAACAGTCGACCTCAGCAGCTTACGGTCAGTCACCACAATTGATAAATGGTGTCTAGCTAGTTGCACAGCACTGACGGCAGTTGATCTGAGCGGCATGTCTGCACTCACCAGGATTAATGATTGTTTCCTATCTTCGTGTCGAGCTTTGACAACAATTAATGTAACTGGCTTGCGTGCAGTCACCACAATTGGGTCCAGCTTCTTCATGTTTGAATGCACAAACTTGAAGACTGTGCGTGGACTGGGCACGTGTAGCAACGAAGTACGGTACCGTGTGGCTTGTCATCGAGCATGGTATCTACTCATGGCCGCTTTTGATTGGACGCCTTGGATCGCTGCTTTGATTGCAGTGTATTTGTCCTGCGCACACAATGCAGTGAAAGGGTACCTATATGTCAGCAGCCTTGACTGAAATCGATACAAGGTGGTATCCGCACGTGAGATATGCATTAGGAGTTGAGACGGAGAGAAGCACACAGTCTAGGTGAGGACGATACCAACTGCGGACATACGGCGGAAGGTGGCGTCTGCAGCAGCGGTTGTGAGCTTCGGAGGAAGGTCCTATGCGATGCAACAAACACCAAACGACGAATAGATGGAGAAGGGTGTGTTTCATTTGCAAAGATGTGTGAGGTGTGGGTGGGGGAAACATTCAAAGGAGTAGCAATAATAAGCAATACCCCCCAGCATTTTCTATTTCCACCAATTTTTCCCTACCTTAAGTCTTCAAGGGGGTTTTTGAGTCAACAAGACTGCGTACCTTAACATCGCACAGCGTAGAAACGAACGCCGCAATGTCAAGCAGTACCAACCCTTCTGCCAACGCTGCCCATTACAGTCGTCTCTCGTCTGTATGGAGTCCAGCCGTGTACATCCGAGTCGCGCCAGACGTCGTCAATAGCTATGGCGTAGTGTTGTCAGCAGCCCCCTTATCCTCTCAGAAGACTATAAAACAAACCAGACAAAGCTGCCCACATCCCTCCAGGCAACAAAACAACGTAACGCCTATTCTTTTGAAAATGTGTCCGTTAGGTAAGGGGGTGATAACAAATATCTACTCCACTAATCTGGGTCGAGAAAAAATGTCTTGAATTCAGAGAGGGTTGTCGTTCGGTTTAAAACGCACGTTTTGAAGCGATCTGAGCCTTTGTTGCACCTTCAAAAACACCTTAAAAAAAAACGCCCTTCCTCAGGCCAACGAAAAGCGTGAAACGGTTCCAGTACTGAAATAATAAATTAGCAATCCTCCCAACTTTTTTCCTTTCACCAACCTAAAGTCTTCAACGGGGTTTTTGAATAAAAAAGAGTGCGCACGTTAAAATCGCGCATCGAAAGCGACACAACGTCGAGTAGCACCAACCCTCCTGCCGCTGTCCATCTCTCGCCCCTGCAGTTCGAGTAGCTGTTAAAGAAGAAGGACGGCACCCAGCAGCTCATACACCATCTTTCTGGAGAACAGTCGTCCTACAAGGTTTCTGTGTGAGGCTGAAACCACGGCAAGTCGTCTATTGTCTGCAGGTGAGGAGGCTGTCCTCTAAGCCCGCAAATAAGGAGCTACTCCAAAGAAGATGTGCGTGCAGGAGCTACCCCATGAGGAGCTACTCCAAAAAAAGGGCAAACGAGAACACCGTTGTTCTGCTTGACAATATGTGCTGTTCCCTCACCACACACACACAACACCCACCAAGAAACAGAGAGACACAAACAACAACAATAATATGGAACTGACGGTTCGTACCTTTGGCAAGAGGCAGTATGCGATTGAGGTGGGTGATGATGACACAACGGAGAAGTTGCGGGAGAAGGTGGCGTCTGCAACGGGGTTGTGCGAAGACGACTTTCACATGGAGTTTGGAGGGGAGGAAGTGGAGGACATCACGCAGCTGAGTGCTGGAGACACAGTTGTGCTGACGGAGGCGAAGGCGAAGAAGTACGAAGCCATTGCAGCACTTCACGCATTGGGTGAGAGAGACATCACAGCAGGAAGGTTGCAGGTGGTGAGGGATGCGGAGGTGGCCACCTTGCTGCTGCAGGCAGAAGTTGCGACTGTGATACCTGATGACTTCTTCCGATACAGCGAAGTCACATCCATTGATTTCAGCAACGTATCTGTTGTGGATGTGATTGGGAAAGACTTCCTCCGGCACTGCACCTCTTTGACCGCAGTTGATCTGAGTGGTTTGTCTTCACTCACCAGGATTGAGGATGGTTTCCTATATTCGTGTCCAGCTTTGACAACAGTCGACCTCAGCAGCTTACGGTCTGTCACCACAATTGGTAAATGGTGTCTAGCTAAGTGCGAAGCACTGACCGCAGTTAACCTGAGCGGTTTGTCTGCACTCACCACGATTGGGAGTTATTTTCTACATTCGTGTACAGCATTGACGACAGTGAATCTCACTGATTTGCGTGCAGTCACCACAATTGGTGCACGTTTTATGGATCAGTGCACTGCTTTGACGACAATCGACCTCAGCAGCTTACGGTCAGTCACCACACTTGGCGTATTCTGTCTAGCTAATTGCACATCACTGACCGCAGTTAACCTGAGCGGCTTGTCTGCACTCACCACGATTGGGGTTTTTTTTCTACATTCGTGTACATCATTGACGACAGTGAATCTCACTGGCTTGCGTGCAGTCACCACAATTCGTCGCGACTTCATGTCGCAATGCACAAACTTGAAGACTGTGCGTGGACTGGGCACGTGTAGCAACGTAGTGCGGTACCGTGTGGCTTGTCATCGAGCATGGGATCTACTCATGGCAGCTGCTGATTGGACGCCTTGGATCGCTTCTTTGCTTTTAGTGTATTCGGTGTACTGCGCACACAATGCAGTGAAAGGGTACCTATATGTCAGCAGCCTTGACTAAAATCCATACAAGGAAGGTGGTCTCCGCACGTGAGTATTTCATTTGCAAAGATGTGTGAGTTGTGGGTGGGGGAAAGAGTTAAATAATAAGCAATCACCACGATTGGTATAGGTTTTATGTTTCGGTGCACTGCTTTGACAACAGTCGACCTCAGCAGCTTGCGGTCAGTCACCACAATAGGTGCAGGGTGTCTAGAACGGTGCACGGCACTGACCGCAGTTAACCTGAGCGGTTTGTCTGCACTCACCAGGATTGAGTATGGTTTCTTATATTGGTGTCCAGCTTTGACAACAGTGAATCTCACTGGCTTGCGTGCAGTCACCACGATTAATGGAGGTTTTATGTTTAGATGCACAAACTTGAGGACTGTACGTGGACTGGGCACGTGTAGCTACGAAGTGCAGTTCAATATGTGTTGTACTATAGCCTCGTATCCACTCATGGCAGGTGTTGATTATGCGCCGCTTTTGATTGCTTCTTTGCTTTTCGTGTATTCTGTGTACTGCGCACACAATGCAGTGAAAGGGTACCTATATGTCAGCAGCATTGACTAAAATCGATACCACCTGCTGTGATGAGGGTGGAGGAGGAGAAACAACCGCCGTTTTTTTTGACCCAAGTACAGTCTAGGGTGTGTGTTCATTTGCAAAGATGTGCGAGCTGGGGGTGGGGGAAACACTTAAAAAATTAGCAATCCCCACAACTGTTTCTTTTTGTACCAAATTTTACCGTACCTAAAGTCTTCAAGGGGTTTTGAATCCAGAGGGGATCGCACATCGTAGAAAACGACACAATGTCGAACCCGCCTGTCAACGCTATCCAGGGCAAAACGGGGAGATGAAGCATGGCAAAAAACCAGAACACCGTTCCTGGACTTGAGTGAGTACGACTCCAACTGCGTGCGTTCACTAGTCGAGGAACGACGGTAGCGGGCATTTGCTCAAGCAGGATAGCGGTGCTGCTTATTCCGACATCCCCCCTTCTGACCCTGCCGACTCGCAGGTGACTTCTGTCCACGCAAAAGCTATTTTTTCCCCCCTCCAGCGAATCCAGACGGAACAAAGTTTTCTTCCCCTCCACCACCTCCCCCAACCACCCCCCAACCTCCCCTACAACCCAGTTACATCAACTTTTCAGAGTCAAAACCCCCCCCCTCCCCTCCCCTCCGCCCCCCTCCCTAGTTTTCGCTACATATTTTGTCGATTCCCAAACTCCCCTTTCACCTCCCCCCCCACCATGGCGAACCCCCTCCGCAACAGCAAGCCCTCTGGGTATGGGACCTACACAGCACTACCGGATGAGCCTGCACACACCCCCACCCCTGTTGTGAACAACGCCTCTGTCGGCTGGCACCAGGAGGTGCTCCTCTCGTGGACCTGGGGGCTGTTCTGGCGGGGCGTGCGCGGCAGGGATATTGAAGACCAGAATGTGCCCCCGCTGTTGAAGACACTTTCGATCGACAGCATCACAGATGTCGCGCACACAAAATGGGAGAAAGAACGCAACAAAGAGATCCCTCAGATGGAGTGGCTGCTTCTCTCCACGTGGAAGTGGGAGTTGGTGTGGTTTGTCGTGCTAGGGGCGGTGCAGGGTGTCATCGGCGCAGCAATACGACCACTTCTCCTCAAATGGATCATTTCCGCTGCAACCGATGACGTCCCCGACACAGACGAGGCAGGGAAATTCCTCGGTGTCCTCGGGGCAGCGATGGTTGTGGAAGGCGTGACTGCGGTGATGGGACGCATGCAGTTCTCCGGTCGGGTTGCTTCAGGGGGTATTGTCACGCTTGCGGCGTTGATCCAAGAGAAAGCGTTGAAGCTGGCCTCGGGAGGAAAGTCATCCGAGAAATCGCTCATCGGCAACGACCTGACCAGGGTGTACGAAAACTCAAAGATCTTCGCGTTAATGCCGTCCTCCTTCGCGTCGATGGTCTCCGGGGCTGCCATGATTCTGTTCACCACAGGACTACCAGGGTTGGCTGGGTTGGGGATGTTGGTATTGGTCCTCATTGCGAATCAATGGATGGCAAAGGTTTCTGCACGACGTGAAGCGGAGTGCCTCACCGCAGCTGATAAGCGGGTGGTGCTGATTACTCGGGTTATTGAAGGGATCAAGGCTGTCAAGCTGAGTACCTGGGAGGTACCGTTTTTGGATCGTATATTCAGCGCGCGGAGTGAGGAGGGGAAGGCGCTGTCCGCGTTCAGGATGGTCACGCAGACGTCGGTTCAGGTAGGGCGGGCTGCCCCGACGCTCGCATGTTGTGTCACCTTTTCGGTGATGGTGTGGACCGACGCGGAGCTGAAGGTGGAGGACATCTTTGCAGTGTACTCTGTATTCCAGGCAATGCGACTGTCTCTCATCATCCTTCCCCGCGGGATGAGTATCATCGAAACCAACCGTGTCTCCTTCCGACGCATTTCTGAGTACCTCCGCCAAGAAGACTTCTCGCAGGAAGCCTCCTTTGGCCCAGAGGATTCTTCTGCATTGCGCTTCACGGATGCACAGTTCTGCCATTTCTCTGAGGAGAACGCGCCGAAAAAGGGTGCGTCGCAGGTGGCAGGACCTTCCTCGCCTGCAGCAGACAACCGGAAGTCTTTGAAGTCTGCTGTCGAAGGGGCAGAAGGGGGTGCGGACGCGGAGGAGGAGGACTACACGAATGAGATGCGGGTGGACAACAGAAGGTCGCTCGCGTTGCCGGCAGGGTTTGATGTGCGGAAGCAGGAAGAACAACAACAACAACACCAACAGGAAGACGATCCCTCAGAGACGCTCCGCAGCGAGAAGTTCGTCCTCAAGGTACCCGGTCTCGAGCTCGCTCGCGGCGAAGCTGCTGCCCTCATCGGCGAAGTAGGCTCCGGCAAGAGTAGTGTCATCTCCGCGATTCTAGGTGATATGCAAACCGTACGCTCGACGACGCAGATCTTCGGCAGCGCAGCAACGTGTATCGCGGACACCTCCATCGGGTTTGTGCCACAGAAGAGCTACATCACCTGCGGGACGATTCTCGAGAATGTCGTGATGGGGCGCGACTTTGATGAAGTGATGTTCAGGGATGCGGTCACCCGGTCCTGCCTCAACAAAGACCTTGAAGCGCTCCCTGGGGGGAGGTACACTGAGATTGGCGAGCGTGGTGTGACGCTGTCTGGTGGTCAACAGCAGCGTGTCTGCATTGCGAGGGCATTGTACGGCGACCCGCGGTTGTTGCTGCTGGACGACCCGTTGGCGGCGGTGGACTCTCACGTGGCGAATCTTCTGTTTTACAACATTGTACACAAACGCAAACCCGGCCAGACCGTGCTCATTGCGCTGAACCAACACAAATTCCTGAAGCACTTCACAAAGATCGTCCGCATGGAGCACGGCATCGCGCACATCTCCACACGCAGCTCCGACAACGTCGAGCCATGCACAGAGCCGCAGTCGCACTTCGAAAGAGAACCTACCCCCGAAACCGACGAGCCTGCGACAACAGGAAAAGCATTCAAGGACACACTCATCGCGAAGGAGGCGCAAGGCAAGGGTGCTGTGAAGACTGCAGTGCTGGTGGAATACGTGAAGAGCATGGGATGGTTTTGGACGGTCATCTCGCTGTCGACGATTGTTGTGACGTACGGGATCATGGCCTTTTCGGACCGTTGGCTGGCGAAGTGGACCTCTGAGTACGACGATCGTGAGCCTGAGGACGTGGCGTCGTACTACCTTTATGTGTTCATTGGTGCCAGCGTTGCGTTCGCTGCGGGGTTGATCACATCGTCAATCACATTGAGCAAAGCCACGGTACGCGCCTCAGAGACGCTTCACAACGACTGCTGTGAGGGTGTCGTGCACGCACCGTTGGATTGGTTCAACAAAACGCCTAGTGGACGTATCCTCTCTCGCTTCACATCGGACACATCGAACCTTGACGTGCAGTTCGGCCATGCAGTGGACAACGTGGTGCAGCAGATTGCAACGCTGACGGTGCTGCTTGGGATGATCTGTGTCATTGTCCCTCCTGTCATTCCTGTTGTGGTGGTGTCGTGCGTCGCCTATTGGCTTGTTGTGGTGGTGGTCGACAAATCGAACCGTGAAGTGAAGCGTTTAGGAAACAACGCGATGTCGCCTGTTTTGAGTACCGTAGGGGAGATCTCAGAGGGGCGGCTGATCCTGAGGGCAATGGGGCTGTCGCCTGCGATGCGTTCGAAGTTCATTGGGAACTACGATCTGCTGACGAAGTACAACTACGCAAGCAACGGGATCATGCACCTCGGCATGCTTGTGTCGTACTTCATCAGCATTGTCATCTCGCTCTGTACAGGGCTCCTTATGCTCTACGGTCCGGGGTCGAGCGACCTCCATCCGTCGCTCCTTGCGCTGGCTCTGACCTACTCATTCATGTTGCCGTACTTCTTCCTCTTCCTTGCGCTCTTCTTCTCCCGCTTCAAGAGCATCATGACCTCGCTTGAGCGTCTCCTCGAATGCAAATACGGCGTGCCCCAAGAGCCCACATGGTTCAAACCCACCGACACACAGCTCCCCAAGGGGTGGCCGCATAAGGGGAACGTATCCTTCGAGGATGTCCGTCTGGTGTACAGAGAAGGCATGAAGCCTGCGATTGATGGTGTCACGGTAGGGTTTACTGCCGGCAGCTCGACCGGTGTGGTGGGGCGGACGGGGGCAGGGAAGAGTTCGCTTGTTGCAGTGCTGTTCCGCCTGAACGAAGCGAACGGTGGGCGTGTTATCATTGACGGAGTGGACGCTGCTTCTGTCGGCCTGCAGACGCTGCGTCGAGGCATGGCAGTGATCCCGCAGGACCCGCTTCTCATTGACGGCACGATACGGAACAACCTGGACCCCTTCACAGAGTACGACGAGGCGCGTCTGAGGACAGTCCTGGACAGGGTGGGGCTGATCTCGGTGGATCTGTACGACCCTGCAGCGTCGTTGAGTGTCGGGGAGAAGCAGCTTATTACGCTCTGCAGGGCGCTGCTCAACACACGAACGAACATTGTGATCATGGACGAGCCGACCTCCAACATCGACCAGCGCACGGACGCCATCATCCAGGAAGTGCTGCGCGAGGATTGGGCGCACAAAACCGTCATCACCATTGCGCACCGCATCAACACCATCATCGACTATGACAAAATCCTGGTCATGTCCGATGGGCGTGTCGCACAGCACGGCCCCAGCGGTGTGCTCGCACGCACCCATGGTATTTTCCAGGAGCTTGTTGCCAGCAGTGGGGTGGTGTTGAAGGAGGACACCGAAGTGGATGCTGTGGCAGAAGCCGAAGCAGAGAGGGGCCTTGTGGACGAAGAGGGGCGTGAGGTACAGAGCCCGAGCAGCAGGCAGGGCGAGGCAAGCAGCGTGATCCCTAGCGTGGTGGGCAGCCCTAGCGGCGCCGTAGAGGACGAGGAGGATGAGGAGCTGAAGACTATCCGCAACATGGCACAGCACAGCAGCACCGGTGCCGCAGTCCCGACTGCAGCCCCTACAACGAATGTACTCCCCACAGCGACAGACGACACTTCTGCACAGCCCACATCCCCAGAGGGTGAGCAGGAGCGGGAAGAGGGCTCTGCACCCCACAGCTCTGCTGAGGCGGCAGGTGTGCAGGGTGAGTTGCCTGCTGACGGTGCAGTGGAGGTGGGTGCTGCGGAAGTGGAGGATGTGGCACAAAGTGGAGGTGTGGGTGATAAGGGCGAGGAGGACAGACAGGCAGACCCTGAGGGCATCCCCGATACAGAGCCTGCGGCAGACGCAGCAGAGGTGGTGGAGGTGGTGGATGTGGCTCCCCCCAGTGAAGAGGTAGGTACAGAACGTGGCACAGAGGAGGATGTGGCAGGCGCAGTGCCACAGGCAGACGCAGCGCAGGCAGGTGACGTCGTGGAGGGTGCAGAGGAGGTGACTGCCTCTGCCACACCTGCTGTCCCTGACGCAGACCTGCACAGCAACGGGGATGTGGAGGAGCCCAGCAACAGCACTGCCGGAGACGGTGGTGACGCTGTGGCTGTGCGGGACGAAGGGGGTGAAGGAGCAGCGACAGTTGCAATGACACCTGCTCCAGCCACAACAGGCGACTCAGTGGAAGCAGAAGCAGATGTCCCACCAGGTGCTGCTGACGGTGCTGATGTTGTATCTACTGAGGAGGTGCGCGAAGGTGGGGGTGACGCCACCGAGGTCGTACTGGGTGGTGAGGGAGCCGCGACAGTTGCAGTGACACCAACCGCAGCTACAGCAACAGGAACAGGCGACTCAGTGGAAGCACAAGTAGAAGCAGATATCCCACCAGGTGCTGCTGACGGTGCTGACGTTGTATCGCCTGAGGAGGAGCCTCCCGCAGAAGCACAAGACTGAAAACACTACTTTAGTTTTACCCTGTGTCCTGAGTGATTGTCGACAATTTAAAACAACAAAAAAAAAATCAACTAAAAAAAATTGGAATATTCATTTAGCGAAATTGGTGCTCCTCCAGTGACCTGGCAAACTACCCCGCGTAGTGATTTTTTTTTTGCACGGCCGGGGTAACCAAGATTCGATTTTAAAAAATAAAAGTTTTTTTGTGGCTTCACACAGCCTTTCTTTCTCACCTTTCACATTTGCTTTTGAAAACGCAAAATGTGGCTGTGCCCGAGCTACTCGGCATTTTAATGACCATATAGTATGGTTGGCCTAACGTGGTTGACCATTTTTCAATTCAAAGAGAAAGTGCTGAAACCCCCGAAATAATACGAAAACGAAAAAACAACTTGTCTAAAAATTCTATTTTACGATGGAAGGAAAAAGAAGCTTCAGACCAGAGCCTTCTTTTATCTTTAATTCACTTGTTAAATAAAGTTCTAGTGGGGCTCCGTTGGAAAAGGGTAATTTTAATTGTCGATAATTTGTCTCTGTGGAAATAAAACTACTGTATTTTCACTTTTTTTCACTTGTGTTTTTATTTTCTGTGGGAAAATACGTAGGAGCGTGATTTTTTTTTTTTTTATTACCTGGGAACAGGGTCCTCAACCGTAGACAAAGTCTGGCCACAGATTTGTCTAAGTTAAAAAAAAAGGCTAAAAAAAAATTTTCGCGCTCCGCGCGAAAAGGTCCTGTACAAAGCTAAAAATTGGGGGCTTTTTTTTTTTGTGTTGCTTTTTCGAAACTCGTTAAGTGGTCTTTTCATTTCAATAGAAGAGTTCGACAAATGAACAATCACACCCCACCCCACCCCTTCGCCCCACCCGTACCCCTAACCCCATTGTCCCCCCAACCTGATAAGCATCACACAGAAACTCTAACCTTCTTTCTTTTAAAGGCTTCAAAAATCCTTTGGATTTGGTCAGGCGTAAATTTATTCTCATTTGTCTCTGCCTGTTTGCACATAAGAATGCATAGCAGACTTGAATCCAGCAGTTTGTTTCTGTAGCTATTCTTGACGTACTTCATGCCGTTGAAGCAGCGCTCGTCTTCAACTGATGTGACGGGGATTGACAACCCAAGCAAAACAAGATCCCTCATAATGGGGTAGGCGTCTCCTGCGGAACTTGTCAAGAATGTTGCGATCAGGTCCGAAGTGTCCTTTGTTGTAGTTCTCTTCGACAAAACGTCCACCAGGATCCTCCATTCTTTCACAGCTACAGCTTTCTTTGTCTCCAGACTGTTCAGTTCTGGCGACTCCTCAACGAACGGCGTCGTGTCCACGCTCAGTAACGGCGTTGTTTGAGTGCGCGATATCACAGTATGCTCCGTCTTGGAGTACTCTGGTCTCCCATGCGTCTTCTCGCCCACAACATCGTACTTTTTGTACTCGAGTGTATGCAGCTCAGTAAATTCCTCGATGAGCTTCTTCACCTCGGTGTTGCCGTAGATCGCCAGCCCGTCCGCGTTAGCAGGGAGGTTGCGGATGTCGAATACTGAGAAGCATCTCACAATGTCCATGTTCACGAATCGTTCACTGAGGCACTTCAGCAGCTCCTTGAGGTATGGCTTGCAGACCGTGTCGTGATGAATCGCAAAGTTCCGACGGGAAAGTTTTGTACCGTGGCATTGATTATACCTCGGTACCCATTCTGGGTAGAACGGGAACATGTTCGGGTTGGTTTCAAGCAACGACAATGACGTAACACATTTGTCGATGTGGCTGCAAACGGTGAGCAGGTTTGTGTTCCTGCTCTGGAGCGACGTCGACAGCACGTTCAACTCGTCCAGGACCACCGTCATGAAGGACAACGTTGCAAAAAAAACCGGGCTCTTTGATGTGCTGCGCGATGAACGGTGCTTCCACGTCGCCGGCCTCTCCAAGCTTGCACAGGGCGCTGTGCACGGCGGGGTACTCCTTGCGGACGGTGCTGCAACACCTGCCGTTGGTGAGCCACCGGGTGTCACCCGGCTTTGCGATGAGGATGTCACAGTACTCACACAAGTCGCGAAGTTCCTCCAGCATCTCCTCCAGGGTGTCGAGCTTAATCTTGGATCCCGAAAAAAAAACCCACACCCACCGCAGGCCGTCGAAGAACCGGGTAATCTCCGGCGATTTCCCCTCTGCCGCTGCTTCTGGGCCACAGAGTGCGAGGGAGTGTGCGTAGCACCAGGTGAAGAGGGCGCCTGGGTTTATGTCTGCACGGATTTGTTGTTGGCAGCCCTTGTTCGAGGAACGCATTGCCGATGCGCCATCAAACGAGCATCCACTCATCTTCCCGTAGTCGAGCCCGAGCTGGTCTATCCACTTCGTCAGCAACGACGCGTAACCAGCCCCCGTCTGGTCCTTCAGCTCACCCATCATGATGAGCTTCTCGACGGGGGTGGCACCGACCATGTATCGCACGACGAAGACGAGTTGCTCCTTCTTGCTGACGTCGCGTGAGCAATCCCCCGACAGGCCCCAGAAACGGGAGGCTTTGACCTGCTTGAGGAGGTCTTCTGTCAACACCTCCGTGATGCAGGACATGATCTCTAAGACTGCACCGCAGCTGAGATAGCGTATTTGTTGTCTGAGGTATGCCTCCATGTCGGTGCACTCCAGCTTGTCTGCGAAAAAACTCAGAAACTCCTCCAAGTTAGAGTGCCCTACACCTTTGCGCGCGAGGAAAACAATAACCTCAATGCATATTTTCAGCATTTTTTGGTTGAACTCGACTTCTTTGTCGCTGTTGGCGTGCAACGTGTGAAGCACGGTTCCATTGGAAGCCTGCAGAGCGGCAGCCTTCACGAGACGTTGGTGTTTGGGGTCGCCTGCATGCGCAGGGAGGTCTCTGGCGAGCTTGGTCTTTGCATGAGAGAAAGCACCACAATACAAGCACTTGAACTTGTCTTCACCCACCACCAACCAGGGGGAAAAACGGTTCAAATGGCCCTGCACCGTGCTCTCCCGCAGACCCATACAACCTTTCTCCTGCGCTTCGCGTTTACGTTTCAGCGTGTTGGTGGAGTCGGTGTTCGCTGGTGCGGTCGTGGTGTTCGTGAGGTTGGGATTGTTCGTGTTGGAGTGCGTGGGACCTAAGAAGACAACATCGCCGTCAGAAGAGTACTCGTCGACATCATCGATTTCCATTGCTGCCTCGGGTTGCTCGGATGCTGCGTTGCGTCTCACTGGCACACATTGCTCCTCCTCCTCTTCTTCGGACGTTGAATCCACGTACTTAACAGCACTCACCTGTGGAGCCATCATCACCACACGTTTCTTCACCTTCTTGCCTTGCGACACCTGGCTCTGCACAGACACGGCAGAGGCATCGCTGTCTCCCCCCTTCTCTGCTTCGTTCATGGCGAACTCATGCGCCTCCGCAACGATCGTCAGGATCGTCTTCCGCTTGCTCCCCTCCCTGTCGTCGTCCGCCAGTTTGGCGCGATCAAACTCCTTCAACCAGAGTTTGAGCACCTTGTTGGTGTCGTTCTGGTGGTTTTTAAACCCCCTCACCGTCCCCTCCGCCACAAGAAAAAGGTGAAGGGAAGCGAGCCGGGGTGTCGGACCATCGGGGATGGACTTGTACTTGCCTGAAGACCACAGGTCGTAGTGCGTATCCCCTTTGTTGGGTTCCACCACACGTACCACAGGTGCCGCAACAGCTCCCTTCTTGAACATGGACACGATGGTGGGCTGTGCTTTGGAGGTCTTGGCAGTGGCAGGCATTTTTGCGGATGAGTTTGTTCAATTGTAGTTAGTCTGAGGAGGTGGCTTGTGTGGGTGGGTACAGTGGGGTCCGCGCAGGTGAGGACTGAGGGAGTCTTGAGGGAACTCATTTTTTTTTTTGTTTTCAGTAAAGCTTCTTCTCTTTCAAACCACCCAAAAACCCAAAACCCAGGTTTTGTCTAACTTAGACAAAGCGTTTTTCAAAAAAAAAAAAATTGTCTAAGTTAAGGCCTAACTTAGACAGGTTGAGGACCCTGCCTGGGAAATAAAGTTGTAGGTGGACTCGTGAAGAAAAAGTGCGACATAATCTGGACTTTAATCTGTAGAAGGGACATAAAGTCTTTAAATACCTTGTTTATTTCCCCGATTTGTGTACCTGTTTTGTATGGAGTTTGTGAGAAAGGGGACAAAAAGTACTTTATTTCTGAATTTTCACTTTAAATCCTGAGTGCCAGGCATTGTGATGTTGTGTTGTGTTGATAAACCTATTATTTGCATCTATATGTCACACTTTCTTGACGAGTCCACCTACAACTATATTTCCACGGTAATAAAAAAATGTATTAGGGCACGGTAATTTTTTTTCTTGGTAAGCGTCAGACCACTTCTCAAAAAAAAGTACGCACGCACGCAAAAAAAAATTATACAGTAAAAAAAATTATGAGTGGTGAAAAAAATTATAGAGGAAAATTATAGTGGGGGAAATACAGGTACCAAAAATATTTTCCCACCAATTTTTGCCCACAAAAAATCGGGGAGAATTTTTTTTGATTTCGGCTCTCAGGAGTCTGTGTGTGCTGTGATGGGGTCAATTTGCTCTGAAAAATGTACATTTTTTACCTAAAATACATTGTTGAGTTATTGAGGGTCCCCCCTTATATTTTTTTTTTTCTGCATAATTTTTTTCCCTGGAATCTCAAAAAAAAAGTACGCACGCAGACGCTTACCAAAAATAAAAATTACCGTGCCCTTACGTGAATTATTTCCGCATTTATTTACCTCGTAGAATTTTTCACCACCTCGTGTGCGTTGTAGTCCCTCGCTGCGCTCGGGACTACAACTTCGCCCACTCGGTGGTGAAAATTTTCAACTCGGTAAATAAAACGAAAATTAATTCACGGTAATAAATAGTTATTTTATTCCCCTGGGAAATAAAGTATACGAAGGATTTGGCACTTTTAGCGGGATTTTATTTAATGATAATTTCACGCTAAATTTTGGTACATGTAGGTAGTAGGGCTGGAGGGACCGTCCAGCCTTTTTTAGCCTCCCTCCAGCCTCCTCAATCCCGCCAGCCCCTCAGCGGGCCTATCTAGGGGTCCGCGGGACCCGGTAGCGCTGGCGGGAGGGTAATGAGAGCTTTTTTTTTTTTTTTTTCACGCTCTTTTTTTTTTTTTTCCCTGAGAGCTTCCTGTGAGGACACATACTCGTTAGTTATTGCACAATAAATAAGTCACGCTAAAAGTGCCAAATCCTTTCGTATACTTTATTTCCCGTGAAAGAAAATTACGTATTCACCTCCTTTTAGCGGATTATTTTGCGATACTTCACTTATTTTTTTCCCAGGCTCGTGCACTCAATTTGCCTCGCTTCGCTCGGCAAATTAAGTAGCCCTCGCCTGGGAAAAAAATGCGTGAAGTTATCGCAAAATAAAACCCCGCTAAAAGGAGGTGAATAAATAGTTATTTTTTCACGCCAGTGGCGTGATTTTTTTTTTTTTTTTTTTTCACTGTATTTTTGTACAGGAAAAACAGCATTAATGGGGGGTCCGGCGAATATAGGTCCAGTCCAGTCCAGTCCGGTCAATATCGGTTTTTTTTCCAGGCTTGGAAAAGTAGTTGTCCAAAAAAAATTTTTCAAAAAAAAAAATTTTTTTTTTTTTTTGACAACTACTTCAGGCTCTCCGCTAGGATTTCCGATTTTGAAAATATTCTGTTGATGGTCCACGTTGGTGGGGTACATGCTTGCGCCGCAGGCGCACGGTACGCAACTTTTTTTTTTACCAACGCCCGATTTTGACTTTTTTGGGACGTTTGAGCACTCACCTCTCCAGATCTTCTTCTCCTGAGCTTTTTTGACAGGTAGAACGGGTCTGAACCACTTAGCAGAACTTTTTTTTTTTTTCTTTTTTTCCCCATTTTCAAAAAGTTCTGTTGACAATCAACAGAACTTTAGTACCTAGCGGAGTGCCTGAACTACTTTTTCTTTTTTTTTTTTTTTTTTTTTTTTTTTTTTTTTTTTTTTCTTTCTTTTTTTTGCATTTTTGGATTTTTTTTCATGCTTTTTCTGTAACCTCTCTCTCTTTTACGGCAGGTGACCGGTTGAGGCGATACTTCCGGACTGAGGAAGGGCATTCTTTTACTTTTTTATTTGCCTGGAGGGGGTACGGGGCGGCCTCTTGTAAGTTTGTTTTTGTTTGTAGTCTTTTGTTGGTTTAGGGGCGTTTTCAAGCCTGGAAAAAATTTTTTTTTGGGCTGACCTTGGGACCTTGTGTACCGAAAAATTCAAAAAACGGCAAAATTTTGATGTTTTGAGCATCTGTGGGTGAATCATATGCACTGCTACAGTGGCCTATTATTGGGTGTTTTCCTTAGCAAATTCCTTCACAAAACTCATTTTTGATTTTGGCAAAGGCAAATTTCAGGCCAAAAAAAAGTCACCCCTGGTAGTGGGTCCTTGGGTGTCCAAACATGCCAAAAACACAAAAAAATTGATGTTTTGGCCTTCTGTGGGCACCTAAAACGCACTTCTCTGCCCAAGAAAAATGAATCATTCACATTTCAGAGGTCCTGCATGAAAATGCCCATTTGAGCCCAAATTTTCGGTTTTTTTTCAACATTTCTTCAACACAGGCCCCGCCAGGTGGTCCGGGCGTCCAAAAAAAAAAATTTTTTTTTTTGCGAAAATTTTTTTTTTCGACAACTACTTTTCCAAGCCTGAAACCGATATTGACCGATATTGACCAACATTGGCTTTTACTCTACGACGGACTCTCTTCAGATACCGACTATTTTTACGTAGAAAAAAAAGTTTTTTTTTCGACAACTACTTTTTCAGGCCTGGAAAAAAAATTTTTTTTTGGGCCTGACCTTGGGACCTTGTGCACCGAAAAATTCAAAAAAAAACCAAAATTTTGGGGGGTCCAGCGAATATAGGGGGGTCCGGCGAATATAGGTCCAGTCCAGTCCAGTCCGGTCAATATCGGTTTTTTTTCCAGGCTTGGAAAAGTAGTTGTCCAAAAAAAATTTTTTTTTTTGACAACTACACGGTGGCCCTACGAACCCTATTTGGGGTACCCCGCGGGGTACCCCAAATGGGGTTCGCGCGGGGTACCCCGCGCGGACCCGCGGGGTACCCCCCTTACGAACCCAGGGTCCGTGCGGGGTACGTAGCGGGGTACCCCACCGCTTTAGGGTACCCCGCGGGGTACCCCGCTACGAAGTCTAGGGTACGTAACGGGGTACCCCGCTACGAACCCTAGACTTCGTAGCGGGGTACCCCGCGGGGTACCCCCCACACCCGGTGGCTATTGCCTCCCAGGGAAAGGGACTCTCGAAAATTTTTTTTTTGCCCTATATAGGGCTAATTTCGACGATTTGAGGCCATTAAAAGCAAAATTTGGCACATTTGGGCATCTGTGGGGGTCTAAAAACGCGATTTTACGCCCACCCCATTTTTCGTAGACAAGTCGACTTTTGGACCACTTTTTCGCAAAAAAAAATTTCTTCAAAGGTCAATGTGAGGTGTTCTTTGGATTTTTGGGTCATCATTTTTTTACAGTTGGAGGGGCACCGCGTCATTCTTGTCCCACCAGTGATGGAGACTGTGACAGTACGCGTTGGCCGTGATCCCCTCCTTCAGCTTCTCCATGCACCACTCAAACATATGCGCAGCAACTCTGGCCCTGATGAACAGGGGAAGACACTGTTCCTGCTCCCCCTTGTGCCAATAACGCCATGGTATATTCGCACAGCGGAAATGACACAATTCGCTAAGGCTGTAAAATAACCACGGCGTTACCTCCCCTGTCAACGCCCCCTGCGATGCCTTCTCCGCCATTCTTTGCGCGACAGTGCGCACCTGGTCACCGGTGAAATTCTTCTCGCTAAACGAGGAAGGAGCCACAGAGAGGAGAAGAGTTGTGGTGGGTTTGTCTATGACCTTGAAGACGTAGGTCATAAATCCCTTGCAGTCATGCAGCGCGGGCGTGACGAACCGGACCTCTGGAGCCACAGTCGCAAGACGTGAAGTGTAACCCGCAGCTGCCATTCGCCCAGGTTCAGACGTACCTGCCACTTTCGACGCTGATCAGCGCAAGGGACATCCGCATTCGCACCCGCCCCCCGCCCAAAGGCCCTATATTCGGATCCGAATATAGGCCGAATATCATATTCGCTTTCGAGGTATGCCTAGGGCTATGCTGCACGCGTACGCCGCACTACGCCGTGCGCACGGCCCTTATTCAACGTAGGAAGCCTAGCTCCTATACGTTGCCCTTTGTTGTACTGTACCAGCCCCTATGCGCAGGGGGTTATCCCGGATTACAGCGCACTTCGAGAAATGCGGAGAAACGCGTCTCACCCTCCTCTGATCGACATCATGCGTCGGTTGCCGCCGCAGGCGGAGTGCAACAGGTGCCCCAACGGGCCAAAGTCTCGGGGGTTTTGCCGGATATTTTTTCATCCTTCACAACAAGTACTGCCGTACATACTGCCGTGCATACTGCCGTGCGCCGTGCGCAGTGCGCACTTTCTCAGAATTTGCTGCGCACGCGTGCGCGCGCAGCAGAGGCCTAGGGGGTCAGAAGGGGGAACCCTGCACTTTTTCAGGATTTTGTATTTCTACGCGCAGAGCAGTGTCCGACCCCACAAGACACTACCCAAGACCCCCCGGAAAACGTCCTGGGGGCCCGAAAATACCAAAAATAGTGACCAGAAAATCAAAATTCCGAAAAAAAAAAAAGGGGTCGCGGGTGTACCTTGCCTATTGCTATTTTTTAGCACATAAACGAGATATGGCCATGGCAACAGCCCATGCCTCATATTTTAGGAAGTAAAGGATACATCTTGCCAAATGCCATCTAAGTGCGTTTGAATACAGCCAAAAACAAGACAAGACGGTCACCTGGCATCTGTATTTTGTGGGTCGTAGTGACCCATTACTACACACGCTTAGGTACCCACACCATTAATAGGCCAGGGAGTGATCAATTTAGGGAGGAAAATTAGTCAGGTGTAAATTATCAAGCAGATCTGCCGTGACTGCCTCACCCGGTGCCTCAGGGTACCTCCCCTTCAAAAAAAAACACCTCGTATGACTTTCCAGATATTGCAATGACCAATTCCCCCCTTGGTTTGGCAGTTCAGTCTGCAATAGCCGGCACGTATATGGATATCCAGTCGTGGACTCGACTAAAGCACCGCCCCGCATCAGCCTCGTCTTCTTTATCTTCTTCAGACCCCACGCTCAGATTATTGTGGGAGGAAAGAGACATCCCTCGTGAAGACGGCCAGGCATGCCACAAAATACAGCTGCAAGAGCGGGACGTACTCAAAGCTCACAAGGGCAAGGAACGCCTGTGTACCTGTGTACCTGTGTACCTGTGTACCTGTGTACCTGTGTACCTGTGTACCTGTGTACCTGGGGTGCCCTAGTGCCAGAGTCAAGGGTTCGTCGGGGGGTACGTAGCGGGGTACCCCGCTACGAACCCTAGGGTCCGTGCGGGGTACCCCGTTACGAACCCAACCCCGTAATGGGGTACCCCGCGGGGTACCCCATTACGAACCCTAGGGTTCGTAGCGGGGTACCCCGCGGGGTACCCCGCTACGAACGTACCCTGAGGGTTCGTAAGGGCCACCGTGAGTACTTCACGTACTTTTTTTTTAAAAAAAAAAGTAAAAAAGTACGTGACGAAAAATGGAAAAAAAAAGTACTTTTTTTTTTTTGAAAAAAAAAAAGTACTTTTTTACCCATTTGGGTGTGGGTTCATATTTCGTGAAAATTTTAGTCACTAAAATTTTGTCCATTTTTCTGTATATCGCCCACCACAGAATGGGCGGATTCCGGAAATGCAAATGCGGGTGTTTTCGGGCATTTTTATGGCCGAAAACGCTCCAATATTTTCACGTACGTTGATTTTCACGTGGAAAAAAAAGTACTTTTTTTCGTTTTTTTTTCGAAATCACGTAAATCACGTAAAATTTTTTTTCAAAAAACGTCACGTACGTGAAGTATCACGTAACCCGATTTTTGGAAAAAAAGTACTTTTTTTTTCGTCACGTACTTTCTACATCCATGTACTTTTTCAAGCCTGGAAAAATTTTTTTTTTGGGCTGACCTTGGGACCTTGTGTACCGAAAAATTCAAAAAACGGCAAAATTTTGATGTTTTGAGCATCTGTGGGTGAATCATATGCACTGCTACAGTGGCCTATTATTGGGTGTTTTCCTTAGCAAATTCCTTCACAAAACTCATTTTTGATTTTGGCAAAGGCAAATTTCAGGCCAAAAAAAATCGCCGGGGGGCTTTGCCCCCCAAACCCCCCACTGGGGGGCGTAAAGCATACGCCCCCCAGACCCCCCTATGCAATTGGGGGCCTGCGGCGCAGTTCGGAGCTCGAGTGTTTACCTAACCAGCCGGTCTGCACATTGATGCCGGGAAGGGATACGACGCGCGAGCGACTCCCTGCCTCCCTTTTTTCTGGATGTGTTGCTTCATTGAGTTCCGTGCGTCCAGTGGTGGGGTCACTTCGCCTGACAAAACTAAATTTTTTTTGTGTAAAATTCATACAAGTATAACGGCCGTCACGACGGGAAAATTTTTTTTTTTGTCGGGGAGGTTACGGTAGTGAAGAAAATCTGAAAAAATTAACGGCCGTGAAATATTTCCACGCTTTTTGCTTGTTTCTTCTTTTTCGTTCGTAGACAGGGCCAGACCCCTTTCCCATCACTCCCAAGTCATTCTTGGGGGGTAAAAGCAACATATAAAGTGCAAAAAAAGTCGGCCCCACTGCGATCGAGAAGCTGACGACACGAATGAGCACTTATGGTGGTCTTGCCCTGCCTGCGATGCTATACGCTCAGATCCTAGTTTCCACTCCGTCACAACTGCTGACAGGTCGCCGTGGCCTACTGTGTGTCGAACTGCGGAGTTATCCCTACTGCCCTGAAGGACAGTATTGATGCTACCTCCAGCGTCTGATGGGGAGCACACATCAATACTGTGAGACGAACCTCACCTGTGTTGAACCATTTGCGGTGTTCTTCAGCTTACAGTGCAAAGTCTTCCGACAGAATCAGCACACTATTGAACAACTATCCTCCGTCTTTTTTGTCGGAAAATAGACCGCATCACGTTTTGCACACCTCTGGATCTTCTTCGCGACGTTAGTGAGATATGCGCAGAGGGAGGGGCCCACCCTTTTGTTCCCGTGAACTTGTACTGTTTGCCCGATGTTTTCTTTCCAACCTGCCTGTGACATGCGTGGAACTTGCCATTGACTTGGAAATTTTCCACAGGATCTACGTTCTCCGGCCAACCTCTAACATTAGAGAACGGGCCGCCGCCTTGCGCACATTGCTCAACAAGCTTCACCGCCTGTGCAAAGCCCTTGGGATTCAAAACCCATTTCCTGCATCTGCCATCTCCTCCTCACGGGGCCTCCGGTCCATTGGCGCACCCGGACTTATTGGCTACGACCGTCGCCCAGTTTTTACGTACCCGCGCTACACCATGCACATGCTCGAACACGTCATCGTACGTGCCAAAATTACGAACTCCGGCTGGGGAAATGACATCATCCCTGACAACAAACTTGTAGAAGCCAGCGCAGCTGATGCTGTGTGATAACGAATATGATAAGGTGACTAAGCACGAGAGGCTTAGGGTCATCTTATAAACTTTTCTTCTTTCTTTGGCACAAAAGCGATGAACGGGTTGAGTGAGTCCAAACACATCCTTCTCGGGCAAAGAGTAATAAGAGGTTGTGAGACGCTCGGGACGCTGCGAATTCAGTATGCAGAACTGAAAGGCAGTGTTGAAACCAGAAGATTACAGATGGCGGGTCAGATGCTGTGTCACTTACCCCATCAGGTAGATGAGAGCCAGCACCTTCAGAGCAATTTAAATTGAGAGTTCAAAAAATTCTGGGGGGGAAATCCAGATTTTTTATTACTTTATTCGTCTTTTTGCTGATGTCACGTACAATTTCTACAGGTGGCAGTGAAATAAGAATAGTATTATTCAACTCACGTAAAATAAAGTTTTGGTTATAAAATATCCGTGTCAGCTACTGGGATTGAGTTACTTGCGCTCAGAAATGCATATTTTTGACCGGAATGATTTGTGAGTGTATTGATGTGTTTGTTCACAGGTGCCAACCGGTTTTAACACAGGGTCGCGAGTGCACGCGATAACGTGCCGCGAACTGCGTGTGTGAGTGATGCTGCCCAGCACGCACACTCCATTTGTACCCGGAAGATGTCTTGACAACAAATATCCTGTACCCAGGTACCCATGTTCCCAGACCCACGCAGTGGCACATGACCGCAAGTGTGAGTGACCCACACATGAGGGAATCGGACACTACGCAAAATTTACCACCAGACCCTGTCTTCGTGCACCTTCGTGCAACGCCGCAGACAGGCCAAACAGCTCTGGACTCAGAGGAATGCCTGCTGTGCAGTGTATCAAACATGAGAACCAACTCCCAGCAACAAGGGGCGCCTTTTGGCGGGCGTTGTTGAGGGTGTTTGGGTGCAAAGTTTTCCACAATTTTGATGCGCGGGTACAGAAGTGTTGTCTTGTTCTTTCATCTCTAGGAATTAAAATGTTGAATCGCGTTTAACTACCACTAGGGCTTGTTCAGTGAACCCACGAGGGGTCGAAGGGGGTTGGTTATCCCATATCTATCAAAGGTTGTGTCGACCAGGCGAATCCACTATGTTACGCTGTATGATGATAACTCCGAAGAAATAACAGTGCATAGCAACTGTAGGAAGTTTATTAAAAAGAGTGCCTCACGCTACACAAACCACCACCCGCGATTGACTTAGATGATAACTAGAGAATTCAGAACAAAACAACACCCTGCCCCATACACACTAAATTGCCATGATTCAAGAGCATGTCTGGGCCAAAATTACTGTGACAGAAAAGGCAACAGACCACCCACAAGGAGTGTGAATTGTGCACTGGTTTTCTGGGGGAACAAGCAATATTTTCTTGTGCCTAGTCCTCCGCAAGCAGAGGACATTCCGTTCCGTGCTTACCATAGAACCTGGCACCTTGTGTGTCTCCCAAAAACCAAAAGCGTTGTGTGAAGTTTTGAAGCAAGCATGTCCTTAAATCGGGGAAAAATCAGGGATTTTCTGGTTTTCAAATCGCAAAATTTTCTTATAGAAAAAAAAATTTTCGCGCTGCGCGCGAAAATTTTTCACGCACAACTGGAGAAGATATTCTTTTTGCTGTTGTAGGGCCGCAGTGCGGGTGGTCACATTTTTCTCTTCCCCCACCCCAGTGTCTTATCCAGGAATCCAGATTTCAAGGGGGTCAGCTTGTTTTGTTGCCCAATATGATTTCCAGCGCTGCTGACGAGGGAACATTGGGAACTATGTATAAAATGGCGCCGCAGGCGAAAAAAAATTTGGAGGGGTGTAAAAATCTAGCTTTTTACGCCACAGAGACTCAACGAACCCTTTTTTGCGGAGCAAAAAAGGGAAAATGGCGCCGCAGGCAAAAATTTTTTAGGGTACAGCTTTCATGGTGCGGTCAGCAACCCAGTTCCCCAGAGAACTCCCGTGGTTCAACCATTTTGGGTGTTCCCATTTCAAAAAGACACTATCCATACGTGCCCCATATCCATACGAAAATTTTTTCACCTGCAAAAATAAAATTTTCTTATAAAATTTTCTTATAGAAAATCCCAAATCGCAAACCGGATTTAGAGGACAGCATGTTTTGAAGGAAGGAAAAATAAAATTTGACACAAAATCGGGGTGGGTGGGCCATAATTTGCTCCAAATATGACCAGTCGAAAATTGGGATTTTTTTGAAATTTGCATTGTGCCCAGCAAAAATCCTCGTTTTTTTGAAGAATTTTCCAAAAAATATGCTATACCCCCTATGACTGGACCCAACTCCCCTCACTATTTTTTGCCTAAAAAAGCCCCAAAAATCCTGCAGTTTTTTCAGGTTTTTCCAATTTTACGACATTTAGCGGACCCCCCAATGGATTGCACAACAAATAAGTTACCCTTTTCCAACAGAGCCCCCACTAGAACTTTATGTAACACGCAAATTAAAATCACCTATTCGAATTTTTATACAGTAGTTTATTTTGCGATAATTTCACGCTAATTTTCGATGCTCGTGAGCTCAATTTGCCTCGCTTCGCTCGGCAAATTAACCACACTCGCATCGAAAATTAGCGTGAAATTATCGCAAAATAAAACTACTGTATAAAAAGTCGAATAAATAGATATTATATTTTGCTTTTTTTTTTGCGGGGGTTTTTTTTTTTAAAAAAATTTTTGTCCATCCAAATCTCTCGCTCCAAGGCTACCTCCCAAACGTAAGACACGGTACGGGCACACCTTTTTGAAACACATATCATGACATGAGCGATGTTGTCACTGCGCACCATCCAAACAAAAGGCTGATATTATCTGTGGAAGCACCTAGTCCTCAAGTGGTGTTCGTGTGTTTGCGTGCCATCTGTCTATTAAAAGCTAACATCCTTTTTCTGTCTACTTTCCCTTTTTGGAGCTATTTTTATGAACACACGTTGAACGTTCCATTTAAAAATAAAATAAAAACAGTGCCGCACACCGGTGTTCGGTGAGTGTTTTTTTTTGCACCCCCTTTTCTTTTTCGTTTGTTGTATTTGAACAGAGAACAGGCTGCTGAATGCGACCTTTTCAAGGCTTTTGCCAACCTCAAGAGGGTTTTGTATTTCAAGTCAAGCGCCTTTTTTGTTATGCTGCAAGATGTGTAGACATGTGAAACATATCTTTCAATTCTCGTGAATTTTCTTTGCTTTTGCACGCATTGCAGCGTAAAATAGGAAAATGACTATCCCAAACAACATACACTGTGACGAGGAAAGCTCGTCACCCTCGCCGCACGTTGTGACAATGTTTTGTGGTAAAAAAGATGTGTGCTGTCAGGCACACTGATCTGCCTACCTTTTCTTTGCTTTTGCACGCATTGCAGCCGTTCTTCCCCAACCCCTCTTCCCCTTCCGTAAACCCTGTCTAGACCCACACGGCCTACCTGAAGTATCTACAGTGTCCTCGTGTAGGGACGAAACCCTTTTCATATGTGTTTTATCAGCTTCGCCTTTTTGTGCAACGATGTGGCTCACAAAGTGGTGTGCATTTTCATTGTTCACGTTTTTTTTTCATTATTTTTTTTGTGCGTTCTGTTCCGTGGAGAAAAAAGCGTTTCCCCCCTCTACCCCCTTTCACAGCCTATAGCACCCTCAAAACCAACCCCGCAAATATAAACACCTACACAATCAAACCAGAAGGGGACCAGAATTCAGTTGACACAACTGAGTGTTAGTGTCGAAAAAAATGTCGCAGAAGGCTAAGATGAAGCCCAGCAAGCAACAAGGAGACAAATCACCGCCAAACCAGAAAGGGGGGAAGTGGCGGGCTGACCAACAAAAAGGAACGTCGCAGAAGGGTGCAACCCAGCAGTGCAAACAAAAGGGAGAGTCGCACAACAAAGGTGGAGGCAAGAAGGCCTCGCCAAAAGGAGGAAAGACGCAGAACGGAGACAACGCCCTTCCAGCAGTGGTAGTGAACGTCACGGTTGTGTGGAAGGGGAGACATGGCCACACAGGGATGTCCATCGGTGACGACAACGTCATCCTGTCCGTTCTGACTGGGAGCCCTCCATCGCTTGCAGGGGTGATGCGCACGATGCAGATCCTGCGTGTGGACGGGACGGATGTGAGCACACCTGCAGAGGTGCAGGCAGCTAGAGAAGGTGCGACAAGCAGTGCGTTTCAGCTGCTTGTGCAGAGTGGGGTACGTATGCGTGGGACTGTGACGTCGTGGGTGCCTGACCCCAACCGTCGGTTTGGGTCGATTTCACCCGAGCTTCCACTCTTCCTCGCGGAGGGTGTGATGGGGCCATCTGCAGCAGTGTTCACGGGGGACGTGTTTTGTGCCGCGTCAAACATTAACATGGACTACAAAGTGCAGAGCCTTGCGGTGGGCCAAGATGTGATGTTCGTGGCGAAGTGGCACAAGAAGAAGATGAAGGCTACCAATGTGTGTCCTGTCGATGGTGTATCAGAGCTTCGTGGGTATGTGGTTGCTGTGGACGCACCAGTGCGGCCAGGGGAAGGTGTCCGCAGACGTGTGAACGGTGCACAGAGCATCTGCATGATGCACCTTGCGGGGCGGTGCACAAATGATCTGTTGGCGGGTGGGAAGGAGTGCGAAGATGGTGTGCATGTGGAGAACCCGTACCCCGGAAACGACGACACAGCAAACACATTGACGCTTGTGGGTGCGGCGAAGCTGAAGCTGCTGCAAGACCAGGTGGACTCTGCTGGTGGAAAGAGGAACGTACTACGTGTGCTGAAGGCGTGGCAGTTGCGGAACGACTCACTTGAGTTCCGCTTCCGGTGTACAGAGTACAATATGGCACAGCAGAAGATGCCCGACATGATTGATGGCTTCCACGGGTCTGCAGAGACGAACATGGTGAGCATTGCGACAACGGGGTTTGACCCGTTGACGCGGAAGAGGCAACTGTACGGGGAAGGTGAGTACTTTGCCGAGAATCCTTTAAAGTCAGTGTCGTATGCAGGTGGTGGCGGCTACATGTTCGTGTGCAATCTAATCCTCGGGAAAGAAGGTGTGGACCACACATGGAAGAGTGACCAAGGGTACTTCGTCATCAAACAGAACAACGGGCACGTTCAATGTCTTCCACGGTACCTGATCCAGTTCAAGGATACTGGGGACACGGAATTGTGCAGGCGTCTGTCTGCGTTTGCGACGGACGAGGAGGCAGAGGAGGAGAGCTTGCGGCGTCTTGGACAAAGTCAGGCTGGCGGGGAACGTCCGTGCAAAGGTCGTCCCTTTGGGTGCATGATGGCAGAATCAACGTCGCGGATGTGGGTGGGATGGCTAGACCCAGACCTAGGCAGCGATGCAGCAGTACGTGCAGACGTCTGTGAGTTCCTTAAAGGCTACGATGTGAAGTTGAAGCGTGTGGATAGAAACGGTGCCCGTTTGGGTGCCTACGTGGAGTTTGCAACGAGCCTGACACAGGCACAGGTGGCCGAGTTGAACACACGGCCTTACGGGAAGGAGAGTCACCAGATCTCTGTCGATGACACACAGCCAGAGAACCCGTACAAACAGTCGTTGCCCTGTCCGAGGCTGCACGGCCAAGCGAAGTACTGCAGAGGGTGGAACCTTCGTGAACGTGAGAACTGGACGGCGACATGTTCGTACAATCACGAGGCAGATGCGTTCCCGCTTGCGTCTGCAGAGTTGAAGTACGAGACGCTCGCCGAGGGGTCTGTGAAGTACGAGGAGCTGGCACACGAGGTGGTGGCGGCGGGCGTTGGACGCGTGGATTGCATCAGGAGAGTGGTGAACACAAAACAGGCAGCAGAGTACGAGCGACATCTTGCTTTTCTGACCGCTAAGTACGGGAACGTGAGCGAGAGGGAGCTGTGGCACGGGACGTCGTGTGCTGTGCTCGACACTGTGCTGAAGGGGTCTCTGCAGCCCCCGTCTGACACGAACGCTTCGGACTCGTGCCCTGTGTCTGGGAGGAAGGGTTTGAGCACCACTCTGTGTGGGTCGGACTGCAGACACTGCACGGAGCCGCACCAACAACGGAATATGTGCCACATGTACGGGCACGGAATCTACTTTGCAGATAGGGTTGAAAAATCACACAGCTACGTGCGTCCACACAAGGGACTGCACTCACTTGTGAGGTGCCGTGTCAACCTGGGAAAGCCGTTTCTCATTGATTCAAACCTGAAGCAGGAGGACGGCACGCACCACATGACGTACCCGAAGGATCCGACGGAGTTGCTGGAAAACAACACCGACACGTGGGACACGGTGAAGGGACATAGCTCGTACCTTGTGAAGGGTCAGGGCAGCGCTGCGAAGAAGAACCTGGGGTCTGAGTACGTCTTGTTCCACCCGTCACACGTGCTCCCTCTGTATGTTGTGGACTACCATGCACCAGTTGATATTCGTGAGAGAGGAGTCGCCCTCTCATGATCCCGTTTGTCGAGGTTAATGATGGCAAATTACAGCCATTTTGTCGTTTGCGGTTGTATCTCATGTTCGCTTCAAGCGAAGATGCTGGCAATATTCAACCTTCAGCTTTCTAAAAGCTTTCTCAGCTTTGGTCAAGATTCCACTTTTCTCACATAAAACACGACCAAAAGCAATATTAAAAAGTTCCGCGGGGGGAAAAAAAAACAATCAAGCAAAGAATCTAATCTTCTCAAAAAAGAGAGTCGTCACGCACGTCACGTAAACCAAAAGAACCGTTTCGCCTGTCTCTCTGTTCTTTTAAACTGTTTCCTTTCCACACTCGCGGGAGATGAAGTGTGCCGTCTGTCTATTCCTCTCCGTTGGCCTTTTTTTAGGCAATGTCCACCTGATTTTTTCACCTCGCTCATCCTCACCACCACCAGGCCACAATGACAGTAACATGTCAGCGGGGGAAACACATCGCAACCTTTCTGCTTCTGTCTCTTCTGGCAGAGGCTTCACTAGCCAGCACGGAACATGTGATGTACTGGATACACGCGCGTGTCACAGACGGGTATGTCCCTTCTCCACTTCAGAACAATGGCAAGATGCAAAACACAGAGCTTTAAAATCTTGGTAAACACATTGTTGGAACAAGACGCACTTGCCACTTTACACAAGGGTCTAACAACTGCAGTAAAGCACAATATTCGGCAGAAGTGTATTTTGGATGTCGGAATGAGAAATATACCACACCCACAACACCACCACACAGGTCAGGAGGTTTTTCTGCTGGTGTGGGCTCCGCCATCAGCCTGCTTGAGGGTAACGTGATGGACAACTACGCTGTGTCGATCACCAGTCTCAAGCTTGATGCTGTAGAAGCTACTGTCGTTGCGACGCTGTCCATCACACAGGGGTGCGAGAATAACGCGTCAACACTCTTCTCGAAGGATGTGAACGTGGCACGATGGAAGTCGATGACTGTGGAGGTGACGGATGTGCTGTTTAACCGTTTTGCGTGGGTGCGTGGTGACGACCTGTGTGTGAAGCTGACAGGAGAGACGAGCATCTTCTCCATGTCCGCGGGATTAACGTTTGTTCCTAACAATGCCGTGCCCGAACTGCTGACACCTGCACTGTCGCCTGACGCAATCACACACAACATCGCTGCAGGCAGCTACGATGTTGTTAACACGACGTGGGGCATGAGCGGTGAGCTCTCATCTAGTGCACAGACATACGCAGGTGTTATCACATGCACAGATCACGGGATGGTGGAGTTCGTATTGCAGGCCGACGCGCCAGGGTTTGTCACGATACACGACCACACAGGCACTGAGACGACGCTTGCCCGCAGCGCAAACTACAACCACGGCATCTCTACGTATATCCCCTGTGTGAAGGGCAAGCAGATCTTCGTCGTGTCTGAGCAAGCCTCACACTTCTCCTGGAGCTTCAGTTACGTAGCCACAACAGTAGCGCCACCCACAGCCGTACCGGTCCTGCAGTGTAAGGAGCCAGTCCTCATCACACAGTTCACTGACTCGTCTGAGTTCGTCAGCAACGCACCACTCACGCTGGGAGGGGAAGGCTTCATCATGGAGGCAGACGTGCGCGTGGACAGAGTGACCTGGATGGGACGTGTCTTTGAGTTCTCGAACGGAAAGAAGAACAACAACGTGGCTCTCACAATCACCCGTGAGGGCCAGTGGGAGTACCACTTGTGGCAGGGTGCGCAGAAAATCATTTTGAGCGACCCTGTGCCGGGACCGGTCGGCGTCTTCATGCACATGGTGCTTGTTGTGACGGCGACGTCAGACAACACAGGCTTTGCACAGCTCTTCATCGATGGTGTCGAACGTGTCTCTGCCTCAGGTCCGCTCCCAGTACTTGACACACGCACCGACAACCACATCTACACGAGCACGTTCGATGGGGATGTGCCCCTCAACGGTGTGGTGGCAAACTTCAGTTTCAGCACATGCAAGACTAAAAAGACACAGGCACCACCAACAGCACTTCCGACACCTGCACCGACAGTAATCTTGCCATGTAGGGAGCCAGTCCTCATCACACAGTTCACTGACTCGTCCGAGTTCGTCAGCAACGCACCACTCACGCTGGGAGGGGAAGGCTTCATCATGGAGGCAGACGTGCGTGTGGACAGAGTGGCGTGGATGGGACGTGTCTTCGAGTTCTCGAACGGAAAGGGGAGCAACACCGTGACCCTCACCATCACCGATAAGGGCAAGTGGGAGTACCACGTATGGCAGGGTGCGCAGTACATCATTTTGAGCGACCCTGTTCCGGGGCCGTGCTGTGGCGTCTTCATGCATATGGTGCTTGTTGTGACGGCGACGTCAGACCACATAGGCTCTGCACAGCTCTTCATCGATGGTGTCGAACGTGTCTCTGCCTCAGGTCCGCTCCCAGTACTTGACACACGCACCGACAACCACATCTACACGAGCACGTTCCCTGGGGATATTCCCCTCAACGGTGTGGTGGCAAACTTCAGTTTCAGCACATGCAAGACTGACAAGACAGAAACACCACCAACAGCACTTCCGACAGCTGCACCCACAGCGGTACCCACAACAGCACTTCCGACAGCGGTACCCACAGCGGTACCCACAGCGGTACCCACAGCGGTACCCACAGCGGTACCCACAGCGGTACCCACAGCGGTACCCACAGCGGCACCCACAGCGGCACCCACAGCGGCACCCACAACAGCACCCACAGCGGTACCCACAGCGGCACCGATAATCCTTCCGTGTGAGGAGCCAGTCCTCATCACACAGTTCACCTCTGAGTCTGAGTTCGTCAGCAACGCACCACTCACGCTGGGAGGGGAAGGCTTCATCATGGAGGCAGACGTGCGTGTGGACGGTGTGAATTATATGGGACGTGTCTTCGAGTTCTCGAATGGGATGGAGAAGAACGGCGTGATCCTTGCCATCAACAGCAAGGGCCAGTGGGAGTACCACGTGTGGCAGGGTGCGCAGTTCATCATCTTCATCGACCCTGTGTCGGGGCCGTGCTGTGGCGTCTTCATGCATGTGGTGCTTGTTGTAACGGCGACGTCAGCCCACCTAGGCTTTGCACAGCTCTTCATCGATGGTGTCGAACGTGTCTCTGCCTCAGGTCCGCTCCCAGTACTTGACACACGCACCGACAACCACATCTACACGAGCACGTTCCCTATAGATATTCCCCTCAACGGTGTGGTGGCGAACTTCAGTTTCAGCACATGCAAGACTGACAAGACACAGACACCACCGACAGCGGTTCTTACAGCTGCACCGACAACAGCACCAACAGCAGTTCCTACAGCTGTGCCGACAGCACCGCCAACAGGTCTTCCGACAATGTCAGTTCCCCTCCCTGTACGCAAGACGCAGGCACCTGTCACAGACAGGTATGTGTCAATTACAGCACACAGATGCAGCAAAATGCTCGCTTTTGCGGGGTGGTGAAATGGCTTCTCTTTGTTCTTCGACTCAGCTGCTTTAAGCGCGGGTTGTTTTACGGATCGAGGAGCAGTAGCTACAGTTTTATTGAATTGAATTGGAGAAGGGGATGCGTCCAATGTAGTAGAAAAGTTCGAGAATGTAGGTTTTATTATTTTCTGGTTTTGTTGCACCAGTATACGCATAAAAGTGTTCGAGACAAAGTGGTTTTTACCTGTATTTTACTAAAGGATTTTCCCACATAAGAATTTTCTTTTCGAAAGTATTACGCCGTAAAACACACCGCGTTGGAAGAGGAAACAACCAGATAACTTTTTGCCATTGTACACACAGGGGATCACAGTATTTTTGAGTGCCTAGTGGACTGAGGAATTTTATACACAACACCACACAGGACTGGAGGTAAGGGGACGGGATCCGGTACCCCCACCTACATTTGGCTGGCTCGTTTTGGTTGTGGTTGCGCATTTATGGTTTTGGTGCTGGCAGCAGTGCTGTTTGCAAGGCGACGCTGGTCTGTGACAAACCGTAAACCTGCAAACCCGCAATTTGTGGAGTACAGCGGACAGTACTCCGAATACGATGCTGCAGGTCTGCTCGAAGGAAGTGATTATGACTACGTGGAAGAGATGACAGTTACGTGAGTCGTGTTGACACAGAATAACAGCATCTCGCACCGCAAACAGTTGTACCCACATCAGCTCCTTCACCGTAGAACCGAGCCCTCCCTCCACCAGTGATGCAAGGTGGGTTTTTATGCGGGTTTTTATGGGTTTTTTTGGGGTTTTTTTGGAGGTTTTGGGTTTTTTTGTTTGGGACCCTGGATTTCTGCCCTTCACTGCGCGGATTAGGAGATGGTTTTAAGTAGAGGTGGATGACTTCTTTGGCGTCATTTTTGCGGCGCCGGAGCCAGGTGAGAACAGTAGAGCTATGTTGTCTTTACGCAGGGTTTCCGCCAAGGGGGACCGGGGGGGACCATGGACCCCCCCAATATTTTTCCCAGAAAAATCCGGATTTTTACAGGGGTTTGGGGGGGACCATGGTCCCCCCCAAGAAAAATGGGTTTTGGAGGTTGTAGATGACCCCCCGTGGTCATGTGACCCCACCGTGCAGAGCATTTGACTCGCTGTGTCAAAAGGAGTGGAAGAAAAGGGGATGGCGAACTCTAAAAAAAATAAAAAAAGTAGCGTACCGTGCGCCTGCGGCGCTGTGTTGCTGGCTCTTTGATGTTGATATTATTGATACCATTGATACTTCCGAGCATTGCCCCTTTTAAAAGGAGGCTGACGAGTACATTCACTTTCATTACATGTTCCAACTGCAGCACTGCAATCACTGCGTGGCGCCATACAAGGAAAAAAGCAAATGCCATCACCCTCCACTCTCACAAGACCCCTTACCTACCTCTACCAGACAACGCAGCTGTGAAGCCTAGCACGGCTATCTAACCTGGTGCTAAAAAGCCTGGCACAAAAAAGTTGTGCCAAAGCTGGCAGAGCAGACTTGTCTTTGCTGTCAAGAAGGAGACTCCCACGGTCACACCCTTCGCCTCTCCACTCTGTGGCCTGCAGGGAGGCGCGCGCGAAGCGCGCGACGACCGCTATTGCGGGGAGAAAAAAATTTTTTGGGGGGTCTTTTTGATGGTCCCCCCCAATTTCTGAAACCCCAAATCCTGGCGGAAACCCTGTTACGCACAAAAAAAAAAAAAAAAAAACGCACAACGCAGCAAATGAGGAGCCGAATCACGGCCTGTCACTAAGACAAGAAGAGTCCACAGCTAGGAATCAACCCCTTCGAGTATCCGTCATTTCCTCAATGGTCGAACGCAGCAGTGAAGAGACACCCACCTAGCAGGTAGGAGTGGATACGCATGACAAGGAAAGAGGAAAAACCCCGTCACGACTCATACCAGTTGCAGGCAAAGGACAGATACGATCTTCGACCTCGAGAAAGTGAGAATCAAAATCTTCATAGAGCACGGCAGGTAGGATTCCCACTGTCTCTCATAGCAGGGGAAAAGCCGAACACCTTGTTTGCGGAAAGACCCAAGCGTCTCTCCGCACCGTACACCTCCTCACTTGCTGACGTGAACACGTGTCAAAAAAGAGCGCTCAAAAACAACACTCGTTCTGTTCCATGGAAAAAAAGCGTTGACCCGCATTTCACATGTCGCACGGTCGAAGACTCAGCATCCCACAGTGTCAAGAAAGGTTATCTCGTATCCCATTTTTTTCCACTTTACATGCCCATCTCTGTATCTACAGAGTGTTTTACTTTTGGCCCTCGCGGACCAAAAGATATACATATCATGTCCTTCCTCAGCCTACCTCACCCTTCTTTCACAGCCTTGCTTTTTGTTGTTAGCTTCCACAGTTTGTGAAAAAGAAAACCGACGCAGGAGTCTTTTATTGTAAACTGTTTTCTTCTCCGCCAACACACAAAAACACTTGGCAGAAAAATCTTTTTCGCACAACGTTTTTTGCTGTCTAACTCTCTGCTTTTTCATCTTTTTCAAAAATGCGCCTGCACCGATCTCCCATGACGACGAGGACAAAGAGTGGTGGGAGCACGGGTTAGCAAGACAGCTACTATGACGGGAGGCGCTCACATCGTGGACTCCGTCGATGGTAATGGTGGCGGTGAGTTGTCGTTGATGATGGCAGTGACGACGCAGTTGCGGGTTTGCAGCATGGGGACCGTGCACGCAGGCTCCTTCTCCCTCAGATACGGATCCTCCTCAACAGTCTGGGGCGCAAGTGCGCAAGCCGAAGAGGGCCGACACTGTGCCGAGTGTGATCCAGAGTTACCCGAGTCCATCTGTCGGTCGCCGCCACCCCGCATCCGCTTCCTGCCCCCGCACTTAGGTTTGGGGGCTCGTTGCTCCTGGCGACTTGCTTCCGCTCATGGCGACAACGCGATGAAATCTGGCAGTGGTATCGAGACGAACAGGGTCAATCTTTGTCCCCTCTACAGTGGGGTTGCATCACCCGGCAATGTGAGCCTGTGCCATGTGACGGCGATGATGCACCTTCCTCCCCAATCCGTGATGCCGCGCTGTCGTGAGTCGCACTGGTGTCCGGATGATATGCCACAGCTCCACAGACCATTATTGGATTCGGCCATACTCTGGTGAATACACCTCGGCCTGATTTGAGAAGTTAAACACAGCAGGCCTGGATTTTTTTTTTTTTTTTTTTTTTTTTTTTTTTTTGTGCTGTACAGTTTTTTCTAGAAGGTAGAATGTAAATAAATTTTTTGTGAATGATTAGATGTACAGAAAACAATTTCTCTTGTCCTTTGTTTGTTTCCCACAATTTCCCACCCCCCTCACAGTTTTCTGGAGTAGCCCTGCGATTTCAGCGAATTTCACAGTGTCTCACACACCCTGTGGTGCCGGTGTTCCTTCTGCCCCGTTTGTGTTATTGTTGTTCCATTTGTTTTTCTTTTCAGTTTCTTTTCAGTGGATGATAATGTCTGTAGTCGCCCCAGTGCCTCTTAGTCATTTTCTACCTCTTACCCTCACTTTCATCTGGAAAGGGTTATCCACTGTGCTTTATTTCCCCATCGCGTTTCCTTCCCACCACCCTCACAACAAAAACTCTAAGCCTTCACGGTGCAGTCTGTCCTGGAAATGTCGGACCCTTTTGTCGGAGTCCGAGGGGGTCCGACAGTCGGACCCCCTGAGTCCGACAGTCGGACTCAGGGGTCCGACTGTCGGACTCACAGTCGGACCCCTGAGTCCGACTGCCGGACCCTGGGGTCCGACAGGCACACCCAGGTGCCCAGGTGCCCAGGTACCCAGGTACCCAGGTACCCAGGTACCCAGGTACCCAGGTACCCAGGTACCCAGGTACCCAGGTACCCAGGTACCCAGGTACCCAGGTACCCAGGTACCCAGGTACCCAGGTACCCAGGTACCCAGGTACCCAGGTACCCAGGTCCAGGTCCAGGAACAGGTACCCAGGAACAGGAAAAAAGTCGTGAAAGAGCAACCACAGCTCCACATGACAAACACAAAAGTGTCCAGTCACGTGGGGCATTCATGCACTGAGGAGATAATGATCCAACAATTTACAAGAAAGATTACTTAACCTACTGCTGGAAATTGCCAGGTCGTAGTAACACACAAAGTGTGCCTCCGTTCGGGAAGACCGGATATTCTAGAGACCAGAAAGGCCTCAAGAATATCTTCCGGTAGTCAAGGTAGAACCGAGTGAACGGCCCAAGACCCCCGTGGAGAAGTTAAATGTTGTAATGCTATCAGGTAGAAACTGCGAACACTGTCTTACCCTCCTCAATGCATGGTGGTTGATGTCTTCCACAACAAATTTCCTGTACCCAGGTACCCAAATTCCCAGACCCACGCAGTGGCACATGACCGCCAAGTGTGAGTGACCCACACATGAGGGAATGCGACACTACGCAAAATTTACCACCAGACCCTGTCTTCGTGCACCTGAAGTACAACGCCGCAGACAGGCCAAACATGCGTTGGACTCAGAGGAATGCCCGCTGTGCAGGTATCAAACATGAGAACCAACTCCCAGCAACAAGGGGCGCCTTTTGGCGGGCGTTGTTGAGGGTGTTTGGGGTGCAAAGTTTTCCACAATTTTGATGCGCGGGTACAGAAGTGTTGTCTTGTTCTTTCATCTCTAGGAATGTAAATGTCAATCGCGTTTAACTACCACGAGGGCTTGTTTAGTGAACCCACGAGGGGTCGAAGGGGGTTGGTTATCCCATATCTATCAAAGGTTGTGTCGACCAGGCGAATCCACTATGTTACGCTGTACGTTGTTAAATCCGAAGAAATAACGCTTTAGCAGCCGCAGGAAGTTTGTTAAAAAGAGTGCCTCACGCTACACAAACCACCACCCGCGATTGACTTAGATGTTATAACAAAGAGAATTCAGAACAAAACAACACCCTGCCCCATACACACTAAATTGTCATGCTTCAAGAGCATGCCTGGGCCAAAATTACTGTGACAAAAAGGCAACAAGACCACCCACAAGGAGTGTGAAATGTGCACTGGTTTTCTGGGGGAACGCAATATTTTCTTGTGCCTCGTCCTCCGCAAGCAGAGGACAGACTTTCCGGAAGGTTTCCAAAGTCAAATTTCTTGCACTAGCTATGCTCCCTGGGTTAAATGGCAATAGCAGTGACTGACAAAGTGTACCCATCCCCCTTCCACCCCAGATCTTAGTCCGCAAACTCAGAATGGATTGATGCGGGTGATACTCTTTGGATTTTGAGTTGCTGAATGTCGGAGACGCGGCGAGGCTTCTCATCACAATCGCAGATGCAGTTCAGATTTCACGATCCTGTGATGAGTGTAAATGTGGAGTGTGATTAATGAATGAAATGTATGGTGTAGAAACGCAGTTATCGGGAAAGGTGAGGTTAATGTGGTAAAAAAAGGGGATAAAACTCGTGTAATTTTGTGAATTCCCACAAAGGTGGGTGATAATGTGCCCTTTGTCACTCAATTGTAACCGAGAATGTATGGGAGAATGAAATATTATTTCCCAACCCAACAACAACGATAAAGCGTGAAGACAATAAATGAAATCAAAGCGGAATAAATTTGAGGTTTTGTGAGGCACTCAACGAGTGTGCCGGCTCTGTGGCGTCACGGAGCCACCAACACTCCCCAGTCAGAGGTTCACTTTAGTTTTCGATACGTAATTTTATACCACGCGTGAAAAACGTAAACAGGTGAAAAAGTGAGTGAAATAAGATTCGTTTTATTTCACGTTTTATTTCACGCAAATCGTGAAGGATTGGGTGGGGGAGTGAAATAAAAGATCACGGAGTGATCTGAAGGACACGACGTGTTCTTCCCTGGGCTCGTTCGCTCCTGAAAGTCTGTTGAAACGGAGGAAATCGTCCCATGTTTTCCTGTACTGCACACCACTGTTCATGTCGTCGAACAAGTTGTCATATGCATCCTCCATCTCCGCAAACTTGCGCGTGGGTTTAGGCATGTGTGTAAGAGGCAATAAATAATCTGTAATTTGAAGTGTGGTAGTGTGAGGGGTGGAGCGTGGGCTCAACGTTCCACTGTTTACACCTATAAATACGTTTTTCACTTGTGGAATAAAATTACATATTGAGTGAAATAAGAACATTTTCTTGCACTTGCCACTAAAAAGGCACCCTCGTGACTCTCTCACTCTTATTCCCCTCGCTTCGCTCGGGAAATAACGCACTCGGGCACCTTTTTAGTGGCGCGTGAAATAAAATAGTTCTTATTTCACTCGAATAAATAGTTATTATCTCACGGGCAATAATGTTGTGCTGCGTTTTCGAAATTCCTACAGTATATTTGACAAATGATGTATGACCACCTAGTACGGGGCGTCAAGGTTGGGTATGGTGAACAGTTCCTCGAAGTCCTATGACTGCAACCCTTTTGGTTGCATGCGCAGATCTCCTCCACATTGCTTTTGCGCCTACTCTCGGCATGGGTTTTGTTTTGTTCTTTGTGTGCGGAGATAATGTCTACTGTATTTTGTGTAATCTCCAGGAAGGAATTTCGAAAACGCGGCTAAACATTATTACACAAGTGAGATAAAAAATTGTTGGCTCTCTCTCTGTTGTTTTGGCTTTTGTTTTTTTGTCTATTTGTGACGAGGCCTGGAACACCTGAACATAGGCATATCTGGAAAATCTATCTGAGGTGTGGCAAATTAAATATATTCAAGCGTGTGGTTGAGGCGCACCTAAACATAAGTAAGTGCCAAGTCTGAACATTTATTTTCAGAGGCCTTAGTGAGGCTGTTTCGGCCTCGTTGCATTGTATCATGATGTAATAAGGTTCACATACTTTCGATTCAAAGAAGAGAAAGCACACAAGAAAATAAAATGCTGCAAACCACTGGGTGTGTTGTTTGCATCTACACAAGTAACTGAAAGTTAAACATTTACATACCTTGTCTTCCCCGTAGCCTCCGCCTTCGCTGCTGTCAAGCTGCCTTCTCTTGGTACCCAGTACCCAGTACCCAGTACCCAGTACCCAGTACCCAGTACCCAGTACCCAGTACCCAGTACCCAGTACCCAGTACCCAGTACCCAGTACCCAGTACCCAGTACCCAGTACCCAGTACCCAGTACCCAGTACCCAGTACCCAGTACCCAGTACCCAGTACCCAGTACCCAGTACCCAGTACCCAGTACCCAGTACCCAGTACCCAGTACCCAGTACCCAGTACCCAGTACCCAGTACCCAAATTGGTCGCCCCCTGGTTGGTCGAGAACCTAAAAATGCAAAAAAACGCAAAATTCATGTGTTTTGACCATGTCTGGGTACACCAAATACACACCTCTGAACAAGCCTATACCCAGTAGTAGGCAACAAGCGCTATTTTTTGACCAAGAAAAAAAAAATCCCCCAAAAATTGGGTGTAGTAGGTCATAAAATGGCCCAAAAAATTCAAAGAAAACCTCAGATTGACCAAACAATGAAAAAAATTTTCAAGTCAAATTTTCAGCCAAAATACGGCTATTTTGGTAAAACCATGTGTACTGTAGTGGCTATACAAGGCGATTTTCGGCCAAAAAAATTTTTTTTTTCGGCCCAAAAAAAAAAAAAATTTTTTTTTTGGGTCCGACTGTCGGACCCCAGAGTCCGACAGTCGGACTCCAGAGTCCGTCTGTCGGACTCCAGAGTCCGACAGACGGACCCCTGAGTCCGTCTGTCGGACTCAGGGGGTCCGACTGTCGGACTCAGGGGGTAAGTCCGTTATTTACACACTCCAAGCACGACAGACCGCACCGTGTTGTAAAAAAAAAAAAAAAAAAAAAAATTTATTTTTAACCCTTTTTATTTTGTGTTTTTTGTTCTTTTCATCCTTTGGGGTTTGCCCCCCCTTTCCCCCCTTTCCGCCCCCCTTCCTATTTGTTAATATTTTTGGTTGGCTGCTGGCTAGGACGGGTCTACCCCAGCGACGGCCCGTACCCCTTGGACGAGGCTCTGAGGGTAGAGGGCAGTCTCGGAGTAAGACCTGTCTAAGAGCCAGGCCAGTGGCATCAGGAGCCATTGGGCCACTTTTATAGATTGTGCAGTAGAGTAGAGTTTGTACAGAACTCTTGTCCTTTGAGTTCCTTTTTTCACTCCTTTAGTTTTTCATTTTTACCTTGTGAAGGTCAATTTCAATTTTTCATTTTTCAAAACCACCACAGGTAAGCACGAGACCCACCATTGTTGTTGTTGATTTTGTTGTGCGTTATTGTTGTTTTCCCCTTTGGGTGTCAGTCAGTCGGGTCAGGTCACACTTACTGAAGTTCTCAAAAATTTTCACCAAAAAGAAAACTACTAAAAAGATTATGGAACTTCCTTTTTATTTGTTTGTGTGTTACAGAGGAAACGGCTCACTCAATCCCCTCCTTCTCCTCCCCTCCCCTCCCCAAGACAAAGCAAAATAAAACTACACCGGTAGACAGAGCAACCCTCCCGTCCCATCCCCTCCCCTTTTCCTTTTGGGAAAAATTGCACTCACATACGACCCTTTTGCTTATTTGCAGGGAAGTGTTGGTTGTAGTTGTCCCACATGCTTTCTATTTTAGTGCCACTAACTGTGTTTTCAGGCACTGTCTTGCCAGTACAATAGTAAAGTGCCCTTGTCTGGACATCTAGCTGTTTACATACTCGCTTGACTAGTAAGTACCCCCTCTGTCACTGGATGTAGATAAAAAAAGCGAGCCTAGGGCTAAGTTGAACAACACAAAAAAAAAAAAAAAAAAAAAAAAAAAAACCCTACAAACGAAAATTTCCCTGAATGGGCTCTAATGGGTATATTATGCACATAACATACAGTCATCCAACAAAGGTTGGTGGGGTAAAAACCCACCAATTTTTTTCGAGACCCCAAACCCACCAACCTTTTTACCCACCAACCTTAGTGGTTTCTAACCTGTGTTTACCATGTACCCGCAAACCCAAAAGGGCAACATTGACGGTGTAAACCTGCAGCAGGTTTTGTATGTGGGGCATCTTTTTTTACTTTTGCGGCATTATTTTTTCAATCTGGACCGGGTTTGGGTGGAAGTGGGGGAGGGGAGGAGGGGCATAGGGGTCCACGTAAAGGAAACTCAAAAATGCAGTTCTAATCCAAAAAACACACCAAATTTTTTCGAGAACCCAAATCCACCAACCTTTTTACCCACCAACGTTTTTACCCACCAACGTTTGTTGGATGACTGTACCTAAATTATGTCGATATTTCTTTTTTTTTTTTTTTTTTTTTTTTTGGTGTTGTTCCAGCCCCTCCGCTACGTTTTCAGATTTTTTTTGAGTTCTGTTGCGGGGTTTTTTTTCACCCTGCGCCAGTGTCTTATCCAGGGATTCAGATTTCAAAATAGGGGGGTCAGCTGTTTTTGTCCCCAAAAATTTTTCAGCACTGCTGACCAGGGACATTGGGAACATAGGGAACTGTATTTTTTTTTTGCGAAGCAAAAAAAATCAAACAAATGGCGCCGCAGGCGAAAAAAAATTTAGGGTGCAGTGTAAAAATCTAGCTTTTTACAGCACAGAGTCACACGTCGAATCCTTTTTTGCGGAGCAAAAAAGGAAAAATGGCGCCGCAGGCAAAAAAAAATTGAGGTACAGCCTGGATGGTGCGGTCAGCAACCCAGTTCCCATGGTACTCTCGTGGTTCAACCAGGGTATTTCCTAAATCGGGGTCCCAAAATCTCAAAATCCGGAATCGGGTGCAAAAAAAGCGCGCTGAGCAACGTTAGGGGTTTTTGTGCAGAAAACTGAGTTATGGTGCATTTCCGAGCCAATCCCGGCTTGTGGTGGGGTCACTTTGAAAAAATGGCAAAAAAAATTGGCAACTTAAATTTTTCGTTAATATTCTGTAGAAGAGAAATAGAAGAGAAATAAAACACCAGAGGGCAATATTTGCTGTACTGTACTGTACTGTGTACTGTGTACTGTGTACTGTGTACTGTGTACTGTGTACTGTGTACTGTGTACTGTGTAAAAACCATAGGGGGGACCCTATGGATTTTTGGATTTTGAACTGAAAATGTGCGCCCGATTAGGAATACCCCTGTGCGCCCGATTAGGAATACCCCTGTGCGCCCGATTAGCTTACCCCCCTGTGCGCCCGATTAGGAATACCCCTGTGCGCCCGATTAGGAATACCCCTGTGCGCCCGATTAGCTTACCCCCCTGTGCGCCCGATTAGGAATACCCCTGTGCGCCCGATTAGGAATACCCCTGTGCGCCCGATTAGCTTACCCCCCTGTGCGCCCGATTAGGAATACCCCTGTGCGCCCGATTAGCTTACCCCCCTGTGCGCCCGATTAGGAATACCCCCCTGTGCGCCCGATTAGGGATCCCCCTGTGCGCCCACCTACCTAGTCACTGTGACCAGGTGCCTGGTCAGATCTGACCAGGTACCCTTACTAATATGCCTTACCAATATGGCCAGGGGTGTGGTATGTTGGGTGCACAAGGGAGTTTCACGATGGGGGAATACATGCTGGACATGTGCCTTATCTTATGCACAGGTGCAATGGATGGCATAGCAAACCCGTATACCCATTGCGTGTGTGGGTTTGCTGGCCTAGGACTGTATGGAAAGTGCACGGGTCCACCGCAGTGCAACCAGTCATGCACCAAGGGCAACTGGCTGTTTTATCAATTTTTGAACTTTTTTTTAGACATTGCCAAACCTTCTCCATAATCTGAGATCTTGGGAAACAAGATAAGCTCGCGTGGCGCAATGGAAGCGCGTCGGTTCCCGACGCCGGAGGTTGCGGGTTCGATCCCCGCCGCGAGTACTTTTTGTTCATTCCAAAATATTTTTAGATTTCCTTCTTCTCAGAGATTTCTTGTCACAAAACTTTGCCAAATTGAAAATTCAGAAATGCGAAAATATCAAAAAACAGCTCCGAAATTTGAAAGCAATTAAAAAGGATTCCCCCTCCGGGGTTTGAACCCGGGTCGCCTGGGTGAAAGCCAGGTATACTAACCACTGTACTAAAGGGGAGGTGATACTTAGGCACAATCCAAAAAGGGTACTTTTGTGCAAGGAACACGGAATTTCAAACGAAAAAATAAATAAAAATGAAAATCCAAAAAGACAAGGGCTCGGCGGGGAATTGAACCCCGGACCTCTCGCACCCTAAGCGAGAATCATGGCCATACTGACTTACATGGTTATGGGAAAACTTACATGTTTATGGAAAAAACTGACTTACATGTTTATGAAAAACATGACTTACATGTTTATTAAGCCGGGGATTTTTGTGTACAAATAAACATGTAAGTCATGTTTTTCATAACCATGTAAGTCATGTTGAGATTTTTGCCGGTTCATAACCATGTAAGTCATGTTTTTCATAAACATGTAAGTCAGTTTTTTTTTGAGGTCAGGTCGACATTCAATACCCGGGTCGGGAACATATTTCTGCCACTTAGCCAAAAACTGACTTGTCTCGGGGGTTGAACCCGCTACCATAAGAAAAATTTTACCTGCGTGGTAACCACTCGGCTACACTGTCTCATACTTCTCACACAGTTTTTCTGAAGAGGTCCTGACCAAATGCGGGTTCTAGGTTACGTTATCTGACTGGTGGTTGTGCGGGTTTGCGGGTTTGCGGGTGCGCAGGTTTGCGGGTTCGAGGTTGCGTTATCTGGCTGGTGTGGTTGTGCGGGTGTGCGGGGTTCGGGCAACGTTATCTGGTTCTAGGTTACGTTATCTGACTGGTGGTTGTGCGGGTTTGCGGGTTTGCGGGTGCGCGGGTTTGCGGGTTCGAGGTTGCGTTATCTGGCTGGTGTGGTAGTGCGGGTGCGCGGGGTTCGGGCAACGTTATCTGGTTCGTGGGTTAATAAGCTGGCTGGTGGGTGCGGGTGCGCGGGAACCTGCTGGTTCTAGGTTGCGTTATCTGGCTGGTGTGGTTGTGCGGGTGTGCGGGTTGACGGGTGCGCGGGTTTGCGGTCCCTAGCTGGTTCGTGTGGTTGTGCGGGTGCGCGGGGTTCGGGCAACGTTATCTGGCTGGTGTGGTTAATAAGCTGGCTGGTGGGTGCGGGTGCGCGGGAACCTGCTGGTTCTAGGTTGCGTTATCCGGCTGGTGTGGTGGTGCGGGTGCGCGGGGTTCGGGCAACGTTATCTGGTTCGTGGGTTAATAAGCTGGCTGGTGGGTGCGGGTGCGCGGGAACCTGCTGGTTCTAGGTTGCGTTATCTGGTTCGTGTGGCTGATAGGGTTCTCGGGGGACAGTTACTTAGCTGGCTCGTGTGCTATGTTATGTGGGTGAACACCATCAGTATCCTTCCCCACGGACTAAGGGTAAAACACTTTGCACACAGACACAAAAATTTTGCCAGAGGTCTTCATAAGAAATTTTTCACAGGCAAAAAAAAAAAATTTTTTTTCGAACGAGCTTTTTCTGAAGAAAAATTTTTTTTGTGTAGAAAAAATTTTTTGGCCTGTAAGTGGGTCAACCTGAAAATCCATAAACATGTAAGTTTCCCACCATAAACATGTAAGTCATGTTTTTCCCAAAACATGTAAGTGGATCCCAAAACATGTAAGTCATGGTCACCAGAATCATGCCACTAGACCACCGAGCCACGAATTCTCTCGCATTCTCTTCGTACCAAGGCCATAAGTTTCCATCATTCCTTGTGTGTGTTTTCGTTTTGAATAAGGTCCCCATGTAATTGATGTTGAAACTATTTTTCAGGATTTCCAAGGTTGTCTCACCAAAAAAACCAATCATCTTTGAATGCTGTCCGCAAACCCGCAAATTTGCGGGTTTGCAGATTTTGTCAGGTTTTTTTTGAGCTTGGAAATGTTCAGAAAAGAATGACAAAAAGGTATCAACGCAATGTATAAAAAACGCGAACGGCAAGGTTCGAACTTGCGCATGCAGAGCACACTCGCTTAGCAGGCGAGCCCCGTAACCACTTGGGTACGTCCGCTTAATTACCTGTCAGTACTTAGGACGAAGCTTGTACTTTGTTTAACAACACGTTAGTGATCACTTGCGTGGTCACCAAAAATCATCACAATTGTGACCACCAAAAAAATTTTATGGGCACGATTTCGCGCGATGGTGAGCTCATTGCACGACGGCCGACACACCATGTTTTCCAACAAATTAAAAAAATTCCAGAAAAATTCAGGTATCAATACAAAAAGCACCTCCCGCGGGGCTCGAACCCGCGACCACAAGGTTAAGGGCCTTGCGCTCTCCCGACTGAGCTAGGGAGGCTCATATTAACTTAAATCAAAGAATCAACGTGGGGTACTTGTGTGTATATTTCACGAAAAATGGTCGGAATGTGACTTGAATGGGCTCTAATGGGTATATTATGCACATAACATACCTAAATTATGTCGATATTTCACCGGCGGAGCCGAAAAATCGATTTTCAGGGTGTGCAAAACTGTAAAAATGACGAAAATCGGAAAAATGACGATTTTTTGGTGAAAATATTTTTCACAGAAAATCGAATTTTACTATTAAGATTGGCTTTGGGCATGACCCAGTAAGGTTACTATGGGCCCCATGGGACATATACACCCGAATACCAGGCCGTATTTTCAAAAAGTTGATAATCCCAGTATATGGTATGGCCCTGTGGTACGAAATTTTTGGCCGAAAAAATCGACCAAAAAATCGTCATTTTTCGGGGTCACGGTGACAAAAAGTTGCATTTTTTCACGAAAAATGGTCGGAATGTGACTTGAATGGGCTCTAATGGGTTTTTTTTTTTTTTTTTTTTGGTGTTGTTCAACTTAGCCCTAGGCTCGACTTTTTTTTGTTCCACATCAAACTGGACAGGGCAAGGGGGGTACGTTTATAATGCACATGAAAGGCGCTTGGTCCGAGCGAAGCGAGGGCCAAAAGTCTTACAATCAGTACATGTGCCGGTTTAGTTAGAACGAGGCACAAAAGTGAATTAAACAAGGGAGATATTTGTCATCAGCATGTCGCCCTATTATGTATCGTTGTTTGCCGAGCGAAGCGAGGCATACAACTATATTTAGCTCTATGACAATTTGGGATAAAGGAGGGGTGAACATTAACACGGGAGAGGCAGGGGTGAATATAGACTGTCCAGTCTGTGTGGTTTTGCTGTATTTCCAGTATTGGTGCCCAGCTGGTTCTGGAGGGGAGGAAGGGGCGGGATGGGGCTTTCTTTTTACAATACGAAGTTCCTTTCTTGTTACTTTTGTTTTGTCTCTTGTAGTCTTTTTTGTTTGGATGATTAACGCCAGTAGCGACCCCCCATGGAACTCGTAGGGGATGGGGTGGGGGAAAAAATCTCCGTCGCTTACTCCTAGGCCGACGCCCACAGACAAACCGCCTCCTTGGCTTACTCCTGACGTTTTCTGTGAGGGGGAAGATTTGGAATTTACATACAAGGGGCTTGACACCAGGGGGATTACACACATGTATCTAATGGGAGGGGTTGGGGGTAAAAAGGAAACAGGGAACTAAACAGGTGTTGCTACACACAAAAGTTGGGGTGGGGGAAAATAACAGAGAAGGGAAGGGCAACAGTGCCCACATAAACCACAATCACAACCAATCGCGAGGCCCTTCTATTTGAAGGTCGCCTCCATCATCAGCACCAGGACCGCCCTAAGCGCCCCGTACTGACTCGTCTGCCGTCCTCCGACGCGCCCCAGCTCCTCCCGCTGATCCCACCACGCGTCCAGCGCCTCGTACGCCACCTCCGGTGCCAAGGGAGTCATTCCCTCTCGCCTGGTCCCTCCCCTGGGGAAGAAGCAGTCCGCCCACTCTTCGACATTTCTCGGCACCCTGTCCCCTTCCTTCTGGCTGTGTGGGACTAACCCTTTCGCCTCCACATCCGACCCTCGCGAGATAGGGGGAGAAGGCCGCCTTGCTGTGGTCTCCGCAGACCTGTCCTCCACTACACCGGAGCGACGAGTGTGGTTCCCCTGCGCCCGCCGCGAAGTCCCAAGGGTGGTCAGCTTCGTCCTTCTTTCCGCGTGGGACTTAGCCGTCCATCCACCAGTCTTCGCTGAACCCAAGTGGTGGTCACCAGTCAGAGCTGTTGGTGTGGTGTTGTAGCTCTGCTCTGATGGCCCCCAGACGAAGGATTCTGCTGCGGTTGCGGTGTTGTTGTCCATGGTGGTGTCGTGGTCGGCGCAGTCGGCGGAATCCTCCTCATCCATAACCTCCTCCTTCACCTCCGTTGCCGCGTCCTGTGGGGGAGCTGGGTTGCTGTTGTAGTAGCTACCTCCCACTGTCTGCGATGTTGTCGGCTGAACTGGCTGAACTGGCTGAACTGGCTTTGCCCTCAGCACACACTTTGCGTTGGCGCTCCCACATCCCTCACACCATGTGCGCTCGCAGGAACTACAAAACCAGTGGGGGACACTACATTCGGTGATGAGTGCGCAGTTTTCGCACGTGAGCAATTCCCCCTGTCTCCCCGGGCGCTCCTCCATCCGTGACAGCGCTCCGGTGCTGTGGCACTGCATCTCTGGAAGGGGGGTGTCGGGGGCAAGGCTTCGCAGATATGCAAACGTGTTGTCTGTCATGCATAACGGCGAGAAGTGGCCAGCCTCGTGAGCTCCTGTGTGCAGCACTGCTACGGCCCCGTTCGACTTGCTGGCTGGTCTATGGATGTGCACCTTAGAGTCCGATGACACGACCGCCACAATGACTACCTGCAAAGCCCGTGCCAGACCCGCCAGTGCTGTCTGGTCCGCCCACGACCTGCGATCCCTGTTCCCTGCCAGGCTCATCCATCGCACCCAGGTCGCGAGGTCGGGCATCGCATTTCTCGCCAGGTCAGCATCTCTCTTCACTCTCTCCACCGCCAGGGACCGAAGGGTCGACGATGTCACCACCTTCCAGCTCCGCACTGACCAGCACACTGCGTCGAACGCACAGTCTCCTACTCGGAACGGCACGGGCACCTGCGGTCGGGACAGCCCCCACTTCACCAAGTTGGCCTCCAGTTCGCTGTGGGGGGTTGGGTCCTGTGCTGCTGTCTCTGGCGCCGTTTCCTTCTCGTTGCCTGTCTCTGGCTCCTCCTCCGCACTCACCCTGATGTCTCCCTGGTGGTCGTCTGTCACTTCCAGGTTAGGTAGATGGTCGGGGGGCAAGCGTATCAAGTCCCCCTCTTCCGGGTCGACGGTGGGATCTAAGTCCACACGCTCTCGCAGAGGACCCCTCAGGCAACCAGTCAGAGACCCTCGATCCGTCGCGGCCTTCCCGATCTGTCGCTGCAGCGTCGTCCCTAGCCCCCAATTCCACCTCTGTGACATCTCCACTCTGTTCCCAAGCTTCCTGTCCGCTGCGAAACGGAGCATCTGCTGCCATATCGACGCCGCCGCGGGTCCCAGACCTCCTGTGGTCTCCAGGGCGAAGGGTGTGAACGCCAGCCGCTCCGCCGCACACGCGTCACCATGCTTCTTCCTCTTGGCAGTTTCCGCCTTCGTCGCCGCGTACCCCTTCGCGACTGCGGCACCCTGCACCATCGACGCTGACGTCGGCGTCCACACAGTCACATCGATAGCTCGTCCTCTCGACTCCCCGACCCCTGTGGACAGCAGAATGTCAGCGGGCTTGTTGTTGCCCAGGATGAGGTGGTTGGGTTCCAGGATGGGGCTCAGACCTGCCTCATTTGCTGCTCCATACACATAATCGCGTACTGAGTTATGTCGCAGTATACGATGCCCACCCATTCTGCAGGCGAAGATGTGGTCCCCCCTGGTGTCCATGGGCTGGTTGCATTGCCTGCATGAGACACCCTCCGCGTATATGGGGAGGTGGAGGCGGAGTCTGGCTGCGGCCTTGAATGCAATCGGAGGGATGTAGTGCTCCCAGGTGGGGGGTGCAGTAAGCCAGGACCCTGCTTGGGGGAGGGCCAGAGAATTGAGACGCGCCTTGTCGTACGCATCACCCTTGACGAAGAGGTCCCGCAATTGTTCCTCCAGGATCCCTGCAGACAGATCACGTTGACGCAGGGGGACGGCTGGCTGCAGCTTGGGGTCAATCCTAGCACCTTCAGCCACTTGCTCGTTGTACAGCGTTGCCGTCCGTTCCCATCCTTCGGCGTCCCAGGTGAAGCTGGGGTCCAGTTCGGTGCACAGTTGGTGCAGGCCGCTCCTTGCTCCCATGGCTGCTGCAGTCCAGTGGTCGCGGATGCGGCGCACGCCCATGCCCCCTACCCTACATGGCAGTGCGGCCTGTCTCCGTGCTTCTTCCGGCAGGCCTCCATCCTCATCACCAAAAAGCGCGGCCAGGGCAGCGTCTACCTCCTTGTCGTACTGGCTGAGGTACTTGTGGGTGCACGCGTGACCAATGGCTCTCATGTAGAAAACCATGCGTGCAAACCCCTCGCACTGACGGAGTAATGTCAGTCCAGCCTGCGAGTCAGACACCTTCTGCAGCAGACGCAGTTGCACCGCGAATTCCTCCACCTTCTTCTCCATGTACGCTTCGCAGTACTCGTCGTCCCCGATTGGCGCCCCCAGGAACGCAAAGCCTCCATACTTCACGCTCATCACTTTTCCTTCACAGGCTGAGCAAGTCTCCGCCAAGTCAGTGGTGTGGCTGCACACGGGGAGGCCAGCTCTGTCCAGGTCCAACGGAGTCTGCTGTCCTAGGGCGATGACTTCACACTTTGACAGCTTCACCTTCAGCCCCAGCTCCGCACTGCGTGTCCTCACTAACTCCAGCGCTCGAGCCACCGCCTCTGGGTTCCCCATGATCGTCCCATCATCGAGGTACCAGATGCTACAGTCGATGCCCTGGACTGCACGCACTTCGTCTGTCAGTGCTTTGATCCCCAGGGAGAAGAGTAGGGGCCCTGCGGGGTCGCCTTGCTGCGCGCCTCTGGTGGATGGGATCATCTCGTCACCATACACTAGCCCGGTGTGGGAGTTGTAGCACCATTCGACCCACGGTGAAATGGACGGGAGATATTTCCTTGTGGCTTCCAGAAAAGTCTTGCGAAAGATGCTGTTGAATGCGTTCTCGTAGTCAATCTGTACGATCACTTTGTCGCTCCCCTGGTGTCGTTTTGCGTATGCTGCCACAACCATTGTCGCCGCTTCCAGTCCACCGTCCACCGCCACCCCAACTTGTCTCCCTGGCAGCAGCACTCCTCGTGCCTTTTCCCTCACAGACGCCACCTCGATCTTGCTCACGACTCGCCGAAGTGTGTTGCCTGCAGAGATGGGGCGGACGTCGCCTTGGTCACCCTTCTTTAACGCCACCAGAGTAGCTCCTGCCATGAACATAGCTGTCTCGGAGGGGGCTTTCCCGCGTCGCAGCAGGTCCAGGACTTGCGTCATCAGTGGCAAGATGTTCAGGTCCGGGTGTTTGACCATCCACCCCTTGAGGTGATCCCCGCGCAGACCAAAGGGACCTGGAGCAGAGCCCTTTGCCATGCTATTTATGGCTTTGAGGGCGGCGATCGGCTTCAGCGGCTCGGAAGCAATTTCCGGCAGAGAAGTGGCAGGTTGGGGTTCCTCATGGGGGTGCTTTCTGCGGAGGATGTCTGTGGATTCCTCAGTACGCTCTGCCAGCCCACCCTTGTGGAGGCGGCTCATCCCTGCTGCCATCCTCCCATTCCGCACCTCCCGGACCATCGCCTTCTCCCTTTCTTCCCACGTTGGTTCCTTCCGCTCCTTCTCCTTCTTCGTACCGCCTGTGCGATTCGCAGCTTTATGGGCTCTAATGGCTTTTTTTTTTTTTTTTTTCTCTTTTATGTACTTGGTCTTTTTTTGTATGTGAGAATAGAAGAAAGGAAAAAGGAAGAATGGAGTAAACAATAAAGACAATAAAATGAACAGGAAAATGGAAAAGGAAAAAGGAAATGAAAAAATGATGACCAAAAAAGGTCGGTGTTTCAAGTTTTAGTATAAAAGGTGGGCGGTAAAGTAAAGTAAGTGGCCACTTCCTCCTAAACAAAACAAGAAACTGCATCGTGTGTTTGTTTTTTATTCTTTTTAATCAATTTGAATACACAGGCGTCACACTTATGGGGCAAAAAAAGGAAAAAAAGAAGACCTAATCCTCCTTACTTAAAAGAAGGGAAGGGAGAATAAAAAACACACGTGCCCATTGTTTCGTTGTCTGCAGGATGTCTTGTTTTAGTGCCTCACCTGGAAAAAGAAAAATGGATTCCACTCAGTAAAAATAGCACACCTGTTGAACACACGTCAGGCCAGGAACAGAAGAAAAGCAAACGCTTCCATGAATGGAAGCAAAAGAAAAGTGTGGTGAAAAAACCCTTTTGGCCAAGGTGGTCTTGACTCTCTGTCTACATACTTTGGGGATGCATGAAAAAATGAAACTAGATGATAGATAACAAGGAGTGTGCGAGAGTGGCCCTTCTCCAAGCTAAACAAAAAGCAAACACCCTCCACCCATCTGATCCCGCCCACAAACACAAACAATCACGACAGAAAACAAAACAGGCAGAGGATGACCAGGGTAGGTTTTACTTGGACAGCGAACCTCTGCCTTGATTCCTCTCACGCTCAGCAGGCGAGTTGCCTCAACTCTCCAGACCTGTGCTGCAACACAGGCCTGCACCTTTAGCCGCTTTTCGCTTCATGCCCCTCATCTGGCGCACTACTAACGGGGGACGCCCCATGTAGGCACATCGGTAGGATTTCGTCTTAACATAGTTTTTTGTGTAAAAAAAAATGAACCCCTGGGTATATTATGGGTATATTATGCACATAACATACCTAAATTATGTCGATATTTCACCGGCGGAGCCGAAAAAATCGATTTTCAGGGTGTGCAAAACTGTAAAAATGACGAAAATCGGAAAAATGACGATTTTTTGGTGAAAATATTTTTCACAGAAAATCGAATTTTACTATTAAGATTGGCTTTGGGCATGACCCAGTAAGGTTACTATGGGCCCCATGGGACATATACACCCGAATACCAGGCCGTATTTTCAAAAAGTTGATAATCCCAGTATATGGTATGGCCCTGTGGTACGAAATTTTTGGCCGAAAAAATCGACCAAAAAATCGTCATTTTTCGGGGTCACGGTGACAAAAAGTTGCATTTTTTCACGAAAAATGGTCGGAATGTGACTTGAATGGGCTCTAATGGGTATATTATGCACATAACATACCTAAATTATGTCGATATTTCACCGGCGGAGCCGAAAAAATCGATTTTCAGGGTGTGCAAAACTGTAAAAATGACGAAAATCGGAAAAATGCCTTTATACCCTATCTAAGCAATTAGAATATGCTCGAAAATGCAAAAATCTTGGGTATATGGGGTTTTTGGGCACATCTGAGTTCATTGCGGGGTCGCACGATCAAATTAGAGCATCACATAATGTCTAGAATTTTACCTGTGTAACAAATACCTGTATTTTGGTGTAAAATGCATACAACCATATCTGAATACCTCAAATGTGCACGAAAATGAAGAAATCTTGGGTATATAGGGTTTTTGGGCCAATCTGAGTCAATTGCGGGGTCGCACTATCAGATCCGAGCATCACACAATACCTAGAATTTCAACTATGCAACAAACATGTCTATTTTGGGGAAAATGGCTTATAACCATATGTAAGTAGCTTAAAAATGCTCGAAAATGCAAAAATCTTGGGAATATGGGGTTTTTGGGCACATCTGAGTTCATTGCGGGGTCGTACGATCAGATCCGAGTATCACACAATGTCTAGAATTTCAAATATGCAACAAACACCTGTATTTTGGGTAAAATGACTAATAATCATATGGAAATGTCTCAAATATGCACGAAAATGAAGAAATCTTGGGTATATAGGGTTTTTGGGCCAATCTGAGTCAATTGCGGGGTCGTACGATCAGATCCGAGTATCACACAACCATGTAAGTCAGGTTGGGACTACGACATGTTCATAAACCCAACCTGACTTACATGTTTATTTCTTCACAAAATTCCCAGTAAATAAACATGTAAGTCAGTATGGCCGGTGCGCTGGTCAGAGGTAATATGATCATCAGGTTTGCGGGCCGACCCCCCTGTGCGCCCGATTAGGGACCCCCCTGTGCGCCCGATTAGGAATCCCCCTGTGCGCCCGATTAGGGACCCCCTGTGCGCCCGATTAGCCTACCCCCCTGTGCGCCCGATTAGGAATCCCCCTAGTCACTGTGACCAGGTGCCCCTACTAATATGCCTTACCAATATGGCCTGGGCTGTGGTATGTCGGGTGTACTACATGCTGGGACCTAAAGAGGAACCACATGCTGGAACACGGCTTTAAGCCCCCACCCATTTCAGCTGTGGTTCCTACTGTGCCCAGTCACTGTGACCAGGTGCCTGGTCAGATCTGACCAGGTACCCTTACTAATATGCCTGACCAATATGGCCAGGGGTGGTATGTCGGGTGCACAAGGGAGTTTCACGATGGGTTATCTTTTTTTTTTTTTTTTTTTTTTTTTTTTTTTTTTTTTTTTTTACAAGGCTTAGAGTTTTTGTTGTGAGGGTGGTGGGAAGGAAACGCGATGGGGAAATAAAGCACAGTGGATAACCCTTTCCAGATGAAAGTGAGGGTAAGAGGTGGAAAAGTCCTGCTGTAGCACCGCCTGCCATGCAAATGTAGTCAAATTTTTTTTTTTTTTTTTTTTTTTTTTTGGTGTTGTTCAACTTAGCCCTAGGCTCGACTTTTTTTTGTTCCACATCAAACTGGACAGGGCAAGGGGGGTACGTTTATAATGCACATGAAAGGCGCTTGGTCCGAGCGAAGCGAGGGCCAAAAGTCTTACAATCAGTACATGTGCCGGTTTAGTTAGAACGAGGCACAAAAGTGAATTAAACAAGGGAGATATTTGTCATCAGCATGTCGCCCTATTATGTATCGTTGTTTGCCGAGCGAAGCGAGGCATACAACTATATTTAGCTCTATGACAATTTGGGATAAAGGAGGGGTGAACATTAACACGGGAGAGGCAGGGGTGAATATAGACTGTCCAGTCTGTGTGGTTTTGCTGTATTTCCAGTATTGGTGCCCAGCTGGTTCTGGAGGGGAGGAAGGGGCGGGATGGGGCTTTCTTTTTACAATACGAAGTTCCTTTCTTGTTACTTTTGTTTTGTCTCTTGTAGTCTTTTTTGTTTGGATGATTAACGCCAGTAGCGACCCCCCATGGAACTCGTAGGGGATGGGGTGGGGGAAAAAATCTCCGTCGCTTACTCCTAGGCCGACGCCCACAGACAAACCGCCTCCTTGGCTTACTCCTGACGTTTTCTGTGAGGGGGAAGATTTGGAATTTACATACAAGGGGCTTGACACCAGGGGGATTACACACATGTATCTAATGGGAGGGGTTGGGGGTAAAAAGGAAACAGGGAACTAAACAGGTGTTGCTACACACAAAAGTTGGGGTGGGGGAAAATAACAGAGAAGGGAAGGGCAACAGTGCCCACATAAACCACAATCACAACCAATCGCGAGGCCCTTCTATTTGAAGGTCGCCTCCATCATCAGCACCAGGACCGCCCTAAGCGCCCCGTACTGACTCGTCTGCCGTCCTCCGACGCGCCCCAGCTCCTCCCGCTGATCCCACCACGCGTCCAGCGCCTCGTACGCCACCTCCGGTGCCAAGGGAGTCATTCCCTCTCGCCTGGTCCCTCCCCTGGGGAAGAAGCAGTCCGCCCACTCTTCGACATTTCTCGGCACCCTGTCCCCTTCCTTCTGGCTGTGTGGGACTAACCCTTTCGCCTCCACATCCGACCCTCGCGAGATAGGGGGAGAAGGCCGCCTTGCTGTGGTCTCCGCAGACCTGTCCTCCACTACACCGGAGCGACGAGTGTGGTTCCCCTGCGCCCGCCGCGAAGTCCCAAGGGTGGTCAGCTTCGTCCTTCTTTCCGCGTGGGACTTAGCCGTCCATCCACCAGTCTTCGCTGAACCCAAGTGGTGGTCACCAGTCAGAGCTGTTGGTGTGGTGTTGTAGCTCTGCTCTGATGGCCCCCAGACGAAGGATTCTGCTGCGGTTGCGGTGTTGTTGTCCATGGTGGTGTCGTGGTCGGCGCAGTCGGCGGAATCCTCCTCATCCATAACCTCCTCCTTCACCTCCGTTGCCGCGTCCTGTGGGGGAGCTGGGTTGCTGTTGTAGTAGCTACCTCCCACTGTCTGCGATGTTGTCGGCTGAACTGGCTGAACTGGCTGAACTGGCTTTGCCCTCAGCACACACTTTGCGTTGGCGCTCCCACATCCCTCACACCATGTGCGCTCGCAGGAACTACAAAACCAGTGGGGGACACTACATTCGGTGATGAGTGCGCAGTTTTCGCACGTGAGCAATTCCCCCTGTCTCCCCGGGCGCTCCTCCATCCGTGACAGCGCTCCGGTGCTGTGGCACTGCATCTCTGGAAGGGGGGTGTCGGGGGCAAGGCTTCGCAGATATGCAAACGTGTTGTCTGTCATGCATAACGGCGAGAAGTGGCCAGCCTCGTGAGCTCCTGTGTGCAGCACTGCTACGGCCCCGTTCGACTTGCTGGCTGGTCTATGGATGTGCACCTTAGAGTCCGATGACACGACCGCCACAATGACTACCTGCAAAGCCCGTGCCAGACCCGCCAGTGCTGTCTGGTCCGCCCACGACCTGCGATCCCTGTTCCCTGCCAGGCTCATCCATCGCACCCAGGTCGCGAGGTCGGGCATCGCATTTCTCGCCAGGTCAGCATCTCTCTTCACTCTCTCCACCGCCAGGGACCGAAGGGTCGACGATGTCACCACCTTCCAGCTCCGCACTGACCAGCACACTGCGTCGAACGCACAGTCTCCTACTCGGAACGGCACGGGCACCTGCGGTCGGGACAGCCCCCACTTCACCAAGTTGGCCTCCAGTTCGCTGTGGGGGGTTGGGTCCTGTGCTGCTGTCTCTGGCGCCGTTTCCTTCTCGTTGCCTGTCTCTGGCTCCTCCTCCGCACTCACCCTGATGTCTCCCTGGTGGTCGTCTGTCACTTCCAGGTTAGGTAGATGGTCGGGGGGCAAGCGTATCAAGTCCCCCTCTTCCGGGTCGACGGTGGGATCTAAGTCCACACGCTCTCGCAGAGGACCCCTCAGGCAACCAGTCAGAGACCCTCGATCCGTCGCGGCCTTCCCGATCTGTCGCTGCAGCGTCGTCCCTAGCCCCCAATTCCACCTCTGTGACATCTCCACTCTGTTCCCAAGCTTCCTGTCCGCTGCGAAACGGAGCATCTGCTGCCATATCGACGCCGCCGCGGGTCCCAGACCTCCTGTGGTCTCCAGGGCGAAGGGTGTGAACGCCAGCCGCTCCGCCGCACACGCGTCACCATGCTTCTTCCTCTTGGCAGTTTCCGCCTTCGTCGCCGCGTACCCCTTCGCGACTGCGGCACCCTGCACCATCGACGCTGACGTCGGCGTCCACACAGTCACATCGATAGCTCGTCCTCTCGACTCCCCGACCCCTGTGGACAGCAGAATGTCAGCGGGCTTGTTGTTGCCCAGGATGAGGTGGTTGGGTTCCAGGATGGGGCTCAGACCTGCCTCATTTGCTGCTCCATACACATAATCGCGTACTGAGTTATGTCGCAGTATACGATGCCCACCCATTCTGCAGGCGAAGATGTGGTCCCCCCTGGTGTCCATGGGCTGGTTGCATTGCCTGCATGAGACACCCTCCGCGTATATGGGGAGGTGGAGGCGGAGTCTGGCTGCGGCCTTGAATGCAATCGGAGGGATGTAGTGCTCCCAGGTGGGGGGTGCAGTAAGCCAGGACCCTGCTTGGGGGAGGGCCAGAGAATTGAGACGCGCCTTGTCGTACGCATCACCCTTGACGAAGAGGTCCCGCAATTGTTCCTCCAGGATCCCTGCAGACAGATCACGTTGACGCAGGGGGACGGCTGGCTGCAGCTTGGGGTCAATCCTAGCACCTTCAGCCACTTGCTCGTTGTACAGCGTTGCCGTCCGTTCCCATCCTTCGGCGTCCCAGGTGAAGCTGGGGTCCAGTTCGGTGCACAGTTGGTGCAGGCCGCTCCTTGCTCCCATGGCTGCTGCAGTCCAGTGGTCGCGGATGCGGCGCACGCCCATGCCCCCTACCCTACATGGCAGTGCGGCCTGTCTCCGTGCTTCTTCCGGCAGGCCTCCATCCTCATCACCAAAAAGCGCGGCCAGGGCAGCGTCTACCTCCTTGTCGTACTGGCTGAGGTACTTGTGGGTGCACGCGTGACCAATGGCTCTCATGTAGAAAACCATGCGTGCAAACCCCTCGCACTGACGGAGTAATGTCAGTCCAGCCTGCGAGTCAGACACCTTCTGCAGCAGACGCAGTTGCACCGCGAATTCCTCCACCTTCTTCTCCATGTACGCTTCGCAGTACTCGTCGTCCCCGATTGGCGCCCCCAGGAACGCAAAGCCTCCATACTTCACGCTCATCACTTTTCCTTCACAGGCTGAGCAAGTCTCCGCCAAGTCAGTGGTGTGGCTGCACACGGGGAGGCCAGCTCTGTCCAGGTCCAACGGAGTCTGCTGTCCTAGGGCGATGACTTCACACTTTGACAGCTTCACCTTCAGCCCCAGCTCCGCACTGCGTGTCCTCACTAACTCCAGCGCTCGAGCCACCGCCTCTGGGTTCCCCATGATCGTCCCATCATCGAGGTACCAGATGCTACAGTCGATGCCCTGGACTGCACGCACTTCGTCTGTCAGTGCTTTGATCCCCAGGGAGAAGAGTAGGGGCCCTGCGGGGTCGCCTTGCTGCGCGCCTCTGGTGGATGGGATCATCTCGTCACCATACACTAGCCCGGTGTGGGAGTTGTAGCACCATTCGACCCACGGTGAAATGGACGGGAGATATTTCCTTGTGGCTTCCAGAAAAGTCTTGCGAAAGATGCTGTTGAATGCGTTCTCGTAGTCAATCTGTACGATCACTTTGTCGCTCCCCTGGTGTCGTTTTGCGTATGCTGCCACAACCATTGTCGCCGCTTCCAGTCCACCGTCCACCGCCACCCCAACTTGTCTCCCTGGCAGCAGCACTCCTCGTGCCTTTTCCCTCACAGACGCCACCTCGATCTTGCTCACGACTCGCCGAAGTGTGTTGCCTGCAGAGATGGGGCGGACGTCGCCTTGGTCACCCTTCTTTAACGCCACCAGAGTAGCTCCTGCCATGAACATAGCTGTCTCGGAGGGGGCTTTCCCGCGTCGCAGCAGGTCCAGGACTTGCGTCATCAGTGGCAAGATGTTCAGGTCCGGGTGTTTGACCATCCACCCCTTGAGGTGATCCCCGCGCAGACCAAAGGGACCTGGAGCAGAGCCCTTTGCCATGCTATTTATGGCTTTGAGGGCGGCGATCGGCTTCAGCGGCTCGGAAGCAATTTCCGGCAGAGAAGTGGCAGGTTGGGGTTCCTCATGGGGGTGCTTTCTGCGGAGGATGTCTGTGGATTCCTCAGTACGCTCTGCCAGCCCACCCTTGTGGAGGCGGCTCATCCCTGCTGCCATCCTCCCATTCCGCACCTCCCGGACCATCGCCTTCTCCCTTTCTTCCCACGTTGGTTCCTTCCGCTCCTTCTCCTTCTTCGTACCGCCTGTGCGATTCGCAGCTGCTCGCCACATTGCTGCGATCTCACCTTCTCTCCACTCATCCACATCCTTCTGCCGCAAGACTGCCACCTTCGTCTTGAGGTGCTTCCCACCTCGCTTCGCCGGTAGGACCAGCTTCGCGAACATGCACAAACGTTTCCAGCTTGCCTCATCGCCAACTGCGGCCACATCCTCAAGTGCCTGGGTGAACTCCACAGCGGCTGGACGGTCGATGCTCGTGGGGATCGCATCTGTTGTCCTGATGGGGATTTGAGCTATCTCCCACCACTCCGGCAAGTCAACGTCGTCTGCCTTTTCCACTGCGGTGCGTTCCCTGGGTGTGGGCTTTGCGATCGCCTTTACCAGTTTCGCACACTGAAGACATGTCTCCTTCGATGCCGACCGTATCCCCCCACACGCTTCACACTGTCCTAACCCCAACTTGTTGAGGGTGTCGTGGGGGATGTGGTCGCCGGAAGACAGGTGTGCACCGATGTGTGTGCGCAGGCCGGGAACAGAGAAGGGCTGGGGACGGTGTAGACTGCTTCCGTTGCAACACGGAACAGGGCAGAAGAGCCTCGGTGCATCAGCCCCCAGAGGAGAAGGCGACTCCTTCGTCATGGCAGGGATGGGTGTTGCTGTTAGGCCTTTCGGGTCAAGCTCTGCGAAGGGGGCCGACTGGACCATTGCCAGGGCGTTCTTTGGGTCCATTTGCACTTCCTCATAGTGATTATTGAGGAGTGAAACTACCCTGACGCGGCGGTCTTTCTGCGTCCGCAAGTCTTTCGATGAGGCTGCGGGGTTGATCGTCACCACTGGATTCGGCCCAGGCTGCACTACCGCTATCGTGGTGGACCATGCATTTGCTGCCAGGTGTAGGGTGAGGTGGTTGCCCCACACCTCAGGGTTGGTGAGGCCGTCAATGAAGCTTGACAGCTGTGCCTCGGTCTCGAAGTAGCGTCTGAGACCGGTCTTCACCTTCGTGACCCGCGCTCTGTCAGCCAGCTCAGTGCGTGCTTTGCTGACATCCAAGTACAGCGCGTTCTTCTTACCCAGTAAGGCCACGTACATGCACTCGCCGTTGGCTGCGTTCGGCACCCTCTTCCCCCCATGCACCTCGAGGAATGCGTCAAGGTTTGCCGCCTCCTCCGGGTTGATGTCCCCGTCTGCTCCACCTGCCAGCGCCCCGGGCCCCAGGCTTATGCTCTGAGGTGACAGCTCCCACCCGTCCCCTGTCCCCGCCGGTCGCCTCAACCTCTGCATGAAACCGGAAAACCCACACCCTGCTGGCAAGTACTCGCAACCACAGCCTCCCGCTACGTGCTCTGTATCGGCCCTGTAGGAGCCCCTTCCTCAGCAGCACACTCAGCAGCTCTGCGTCCCGGATCAGTGCACAACCCAAAGCCCGTGGCGCCGATCTCCCAAGCTCATACCCCACGCAAACCAGAGCCCAGATGGCCACCCACTGCAAAGCCACTCTCACAACGGCTGCCCTTATCCTGCGGAAAAGTTGAGAGGGCGGACGCTTGCATGGCGCCTTGCGCCGACGGAACCTGCTCGCCTGTGCCTTGGTCCAGTTCAAGGACCTGTGACCTCGGCGCGTCCTCCTGGTCCCCCTCCTACCCACCAGCCACAATATGAGGTGACTGAGGGTAGGGGCGCGTCTGTCCTTCCACATGTCCAGGACCGCGAAAGACACAAACACACCCCACTCAGGTGCCTCGGCTACCCAGCGGGGGTCTGGTCGGCGCAGAGAAGAAAGGCGTTCCCAAAGGATGCTCCACCAGTCAAACCCAAGCCCATGTTCTGCACGCCCCATGTGAACATTGGGGGTGATAAAGGTCCCCCACACCCGTAACGTCACACAGTAACTCTGTCCTTCTCGCCCCGCAAGGCTGGCCCCGAACACCAGCATACCTCGCTCACCCCCACCTACAGTGTTGTTGCTGCAGTTGCTGCTGCTGCTGTTGCTGTTGCTGTCGGTGCTGCTGCAGGTGCTGCTGATGCTGTTGTTGTTGCTGGTGTTACGGTTGTTGTTGTAGTTGCTGTTGTTGCTGCTGATACTGTCCGCCCGCACATCCTGTGTCCGCCCGCGCATCCGCTGTCTGCCACCGTTGTTGTAGTTGCTGTTGTTGCTGCTGATGCTGTCCGCCCGCACATCTAGTGTCCACCCGCGCATCCACTGTCTGCCACTGTTGTTGTAGTTGTTGTTGTTGTTGCTGCTGATGCTGCCCGCCCGCACATCTAGTGTCCGCCCGCGCATCCACTGTCTGCCACTGTTGTTGTAGTTGCTGTTGTTGCTGCTGATGCTGTCCGCCCGCACATCTAGTGTCCGCCCACGCATCCAGTGTCTGCCACCGTTGTTGTAGTTGTTGTTGTTGTTGCTGCTATCAAAGCTGCAGCCGCTTGGGTTGTTGGGCACAGGCCTCTTTTTGGGGTAATAATGGGGGGGAATGGGGGTGCACCTGCAGCTTCTGTAGCCGCTGCACATGAAGCCCTTGCGGCCATTGCTGCAGGTGTAGATGTTGCTGGTGTGGTTGTTGGAGCCGCTATTGTTGCAGTAGACGCTGCCATAGAGGCCATCACTCCAGTCATGGCTGCTCATGTTGCTGCAGCGAGAACGTGGTACCTGAGAGTGCTGAGTTGGTGTTGAGGAGCCCACTCGCGATACGTGCCTGCCGCAACCGTGGGAGGTACTGATGTTGATGGCAGTGCTCCTGCTCACGATGCTGCTGCTCATGCTGCTGCTGCTCATGCTGCTGCTCATGCTGCTCCTGCTCATGCTGCTGCTGCTGCGCATGTTGCTCATGTTGCTGCACCAGCTTCGGCTGTCACCCCCGCCATCATCCATGGCTCCACACAGGAGCACCATAGCCCAAAGCTGGGCACTCCACCTGCACATCTTCACCACCAAGAAAACAAAAAAGTCAAAACAGTAAAAAACAAAAGGACAAGGAAGACAAAATACACGTCTCTACCTGCACTTCGCCAGAGAGGAACTACTCAACGGCCTTCTCTCTGCCCAGGACACGCCACTAGGAGGCGACAGGTAGGACCCACACAAGGGGGAAAACAAGTGGGGGAAAGGGGATAAGGGGAGAAGCAAAGGACAAGATGGGGTAGTGTGTAGCAAAACGTGTGTGCCCCTTTTTTTTTTTTTTTTTTTTTTTTTTTTTTTTTTTTCGCTTTTTTTATCTACATCCAGTGACAGAGGGGGTACTTACTAGTCAAGCGAGTATGTAAACAGTTAGATGTCCAGACAAGGGCACTTTACTATTGTACTGGCAAGACAGTGCCTGAAAACACAGTTAGTGGCACTAAAATAGAAAGCATGTGGGACAACTACAACCAACACTTCCCTGCAAATAAGCAAAAGGGTCGTATGTGAGTGCAATTTTTCCCAAAAGGAAAAGGGGAGGGGATGGGACGGGAGGGTTGCTCTGTCTACCGGTGTAGTTTTATTTTGCTTTGTCTTGGGGAGGGGAGGAGAGGAGAAGGAGGGGATTGAGTGAGCCGTTTCCTCTGTAACACACAAACAAATAAAAAGGAAGTTCCATAATCTTTTTAGTAGTTTTCTTTTTGGTGAAAATTTTTGAGAACTTCTGTAAGTGTGACCTGACCCGACTGACTGACACCCAAAGGGGAAAACAACAATAACGCACAACAAAATCAACAACAACAATGGTGGGTCTCGTGCTTACCTGTGGTGGTTTTGAAAAATGAAAAATGAAATTGACCTTCACAAGGTAAAAATGAAAAACTAAAGGAGTGAAAAAAGGAACTCAAAGGACAAGAGTTCTGTACAAACTCTACTCTACTGCACAATCTATAAAAGTGGCCCAATGGCTCCTGATGCCACTGGCCTGGCTCTTAGACAGGTCTTACTCCGAGACTGCCCTCTACCCTCGTCCAAGGGCTAAGGGCCGTCGCTGGGGTAGACCCGTCCTAGCCAGCAGCCAACCAAAAATATTAACAAAAGGAAGGGGAAAGGAAAGGGGGGGGGCATGAAAAGAACAAAAAACACAAAATAAAAAGGGTTTTTAAAAATAAACATGGGGCAAACTGTCATTCTCTACACGCATCTACACACACACTCTCTCCCTCTAACTCTCACTCTAATGCCTCTTATTCCTCTTATTCCCCTTTTGCCCCTGCTTTCCTCCGCTCTGTCTCCCCTTCTGTCCACCACCGCGACCATTGCGCCCTCTCTGCACCACCTGGGGCGAGAGCACATGCTGCGTCGCTTGTGCCACTGCGTCGGTGAACACGTTCGACGTGTTGGACCTACCCTGAGCTGCATGGCGCTGGGGTCCTTTGGGAGCTGGGGAAGGAGCAGGTTGGGCGGAGGAGGTTGCATTGCCACGGCCTGCCGATGAGGAGGAGGAAGAAGTGGAGACTGCAGGTTGGGCGATGGAGGTTGTAGTGCCACGGCCTGCAGAGGTGGAGGAAGAAGAAGAAGAAGAGGAGGCTTGAGGTTGTCGGCCTATTCCCTCTCGAGCCGCTCGTGCCTCATTCTCCCTCCTTGTACTCTCCGCTGCAAAGGCCTGCCCCCTACTGCTCCGGTTGTCCGTCAGGGCATGCAACGTCGACTTTGCCTTGCACTTTTCCTTAACCGACCACTCATGCAAACCCACCACCTTCATCACCTCATACCACTGAGTGAAAGTAGCGGTAGAGAGGGGGAGTGACAACAAGGGTCTGCCATCCTGTTTCTCTCCCTGACGGTAGTGGAACAGGGAGATCCACTTCGTCACAGAAGAAGGCACCGGCGACCCCATGGTGAGGCACGGGAAAAGACCCCCCCTCTCCGTCCGCTCCTCCTCCGTCCACATCCAAGCCTCGCTCTGCGCCCTCAGCAATTCCCTCACCCTCGCTTGCTTCTTCTGGTCAGGGATGCCTTCCACTGACAGAGCAAGCGAGCGATCCGCCCCCTCCATCGCGGTGTCGAGGTCCTCCTCCTGCTCCTGCTCATCATCATCCATCTCCTCCACCTTCACACGCACCTCGGAGTCTGCCGCCTCGGCCTGTCGCCCCACCTCCTCCTCCAGCTGATCCCGAGAAGGGGTTCCCCAGCTGACCCTGCCTTCCCGAACGACGATGACCGCGCTGGTCTTGCCCCAGGATACCCTGGTCATCCTCTGCCTGTCTTGTTCTCTGTTGTGATTTTTTTTTTTTTTTTTTTTTTTTTTTTTTTTTTTTTTTTTTTTTTTGTGTTGTTCAACTTAGCCCTAGGCTCGCTTTTTTTATCTACATCCAGTGACAGAGGGGGTACTTACTAGTCAAGCGAGTATGTAAACAGCTAGATGTCCAGACAAGGGCACTTTACTATTGTACTGGCAAGACAGTGCCTGTTGTGATTGTTTGTGTTTGTGGGCGGGATCAGATGGGTGGAGGGTGTTTACTTTGTGTTTAGCTCGGAGAAGTGGCTTACCCGCCCACTCTCTGTTATTTATTCAGTGTCATTTTTTCATTCATCCCCAAAGTTTGTAGACAGAGTCAAGGCCACCTTGGCCAAAAGGGTTTTTTCACCACACTTTTCTTTTGCTTCCATTCGTGGAAGTCTTGTTTTTCTTCTGTTCCTGGCCTGACGTGTGTTCAACAGGTGTGCTATTTTTACCAAGTGGAATCCATTTTTCTTTTTCCAGGGGAGGCACTAAAACAAACCATTCTGCAGACAACAAAGCAAAGGCAATGTGTTTTTTATTCTCCCTTCCCTTCTTTTAAGTAAGGAGGATTAGGTCTTCTTTTTTTTCCTTTTTTTGCCCCAGAAGTGTGACGCCTGTGTATTCAAATTGATTAAAAAGAATAAAAAACAAACACATAATGCAGTTTCTTGTTTTGTATAAAATTCTGTTGGCTCTTCCGTACTCTTCGCCCGCCTTTTATACAAAACTTGAAACACCGACCATTTTTGGTCATCATTTTTTCCTTTTCCTTTTTCCATTTCCTTTTTCCTTTTCCATTTCCTGTTCATTTTATTGTCTTTATTGTCTTCTCCATTTCTTCCTTTTTCCTTTCTAATCTCATAAAAAACTAGACCAAGTACAAAAGAGAAAAAAATGCCCCAGGTGTCGCAGTATCCGGCCTCCCCTGCTATCTTCCTAACCGCCTGACGGGCGACCACCGACTCCGGGCAATCACCGTCCCCCTCCCCGTTCCCACTCCACGGCTGCTGTGTCGCCCAGCAGTACAGGAACTCGCCCGGGCACGGAGAAGCACCTTGAGGACCAAAGAGAGCCATCCAGTCGCCGACACAGTCAGGTTCGAGTCCTTCAGGGTCGTCGCCCACCGCTCTCCGCACCGCATGGCAGGGGAGGAATAGCCGCCCTTCGCACACCACCCCAAAGCACCGCCCGTATGCCACCATGCGTTCTGCCTCCAGCTGTCGGGAGAGGTTCACCGCCGTCAACAACAGAGTGGTCGCCTTCTGCTCCGACTCATGCTTAGCTGCGAAGGCGTAATGCCTCTCGCAGCGTTGCCTGTCGTACTCCGCCCGGAGCGACTCTCCTGCTTCGGGGTGCCGATCGCAGTCTTCCAAGTACTGCGCATGCATCCTCTTCGCGTCCTCTGCGAGTTCCCGCTTGTGCCTGGCGGTCAGCTCCTCCACACGATGCCTGTCCGCCGCCTTCGCCTGGTCCAGACGCACATTCTGTTCCTCCAGGAAACGACTCAACTCCTGCTGGCGGTCGCCAAAAGTGCCCCGAAGCGCGGCCAAATCCGGTCCCCACGACCGACGATGCTCCCGCCGTACCTCCAGGGCTTGCTGCCACGCGTCCGACGCACGCTGCAACGCTTCCTTCTTCTCCTGGTCCGCCTTTTGTTGTTGCTGCTTCTGCTGTTTCCGTTGCTTCTCGTGCTTCTGCTGCTTCTGTTCTGCCTGCTGCCCCTCTTCGCCCGCCATTGGCGTGTCTACCTCCTCGACGTCCTCGCCCTCGGGAGCTGGCACTGCTGGAGAAGGAGCCCGTTTAGGTGGTGGGTCTCCGCTCCCCTCCGCAGAGGCAGCCTGAGCCGGAACATTCGAGTGCAAAAAAGACAGGGCACTGAAATATTCCGCCCTGCCAATTTGCGACAGAGGGCAGTGCTTGGACCCCTGAGCGCAGTGCAGACATGCCAAGCCACCACACGTGTGACAGCAGAAGTGTGCGTCCGACGCATCGAAGAGCTTGCTGCATTGTTCGCACTGCAGGAAAGTGTTCGACGCCTCCGCCTCCCTCGCTCCCACAAAAGCCATGGGGCGCTCTGACTGGCACTCCCCCTTACCACCTGTGGCCTCAAAAGACAGGATGTGCTGCTGCAGAGCCGGGTCCATAGTGAGGGGCTCGTAGTGTCCCGGGATACTGCCGGATCCATCTGCCGCATCCTGGTCACCCGAGTGGAGGAGAAGGACCACTGCCTTAGGCCGTTTTCTTGGCACCATCAGAGAAGGGCGGGCGAACTCGTTGAGGATGACCACAGATACCTCAAGAGCCTCCCCTGCCCCCGCCACTGCAATGGCATCCGCCCACGTTCGCTGGTCTCCTCTGTCCCCACTCGTCATCAGCCGCTGCCAGACCCCAAAATTAGGGACAGCCGCACTCGACAGATCAGCGCGGCCCTGGACCTTCTTCACTGCCGCCTGGCGCAGACCCTCCACCGACAAATCCGTGCGCCCAGTGGCGAAGAGCAAAGCCTCAAAAGCACAGTCCCCCGCCACAAACGACCAAGTCACCTTCGAGGCTCCCAGCTTGGCCGCCTGTTCCGTCGCCCGAGGCCTCTGCGCTGCCGGGCACTCACGCAAAAACTCCCACTCACGCACCACATCGAGACCCGGCCCTTCCGGAATCACGGTAGCCGAATCGAACCTCCCGGTCCGCTTCCTCGGTGGCTCCACGTGGTCCGGCTTCACGTCCCTCTTGCGCTTCCCCTGCTGCTCCTCCGACCGGTCTGGAGCAGGACGACTCATATCATCGTCAGGGTTCGCATCATCACAGAGAGGTTCCACGGCCCCTGCACTGCGGCGTCCAAACCGGTCCATGTCCTCTGCAGACGGTGCCACATCTACCTCCACACACGGCTCCCGCTTCAGGGTGGCAATCCCTACACACATAGCACCCCGCTCCAGAAAGGAAGATGCGACCTTTTTCTGGTACGCCACCGCAATGCTCTCCCGGATGCGCAACTCTGCCGACCCTGTCAGGTGCGACGTCTGTCCCGTCGTCAGGCCTCCAAGCTGCGCAATCAAGAGGTTCGCCTCGTCGCCTGCACCCCCGAAGGCTTCAAACACAATAGGGGAGAACTTGGTGTTGATCTTGTTCAAATCCCGCTCGTGCTTCTCCCGTTTGACCTGGCCCTGGTTCTTCGCCGACCAGCCCACAAACTTCGAGGCCCCTGTTCTGTAGGAAGGCAAAGTGGGGCACACGTGGGTGATGTCCAAACAACGAGGTCCATTTTCCGCCACTCCTACTGGGAGGTAGACGTCGCCTGGCCGCTTCTTCGACTCCAAATCCACTCTCACGGTCTCCTCCAAAGCAGGGTCCAAGCCCGCCCCTTGAGCCGCTCGGTACACCGAATCCCGCAAGGCGTTGTGGCGGGCGACGCGGTGTTTGGAGTAGGGGCAGCCAAAGGTGTGGTCGCCAAAGGAGTCCATGACAACCCTTTTCTGCCCCCCCTGACATGCCGAGCAAGTCGTTCCCTCCGCATGGATGGCCACCCCTAGTCGGAAACGGGTCACAACCGCAAAGTCCGCTGAAGACATCTGGTTCCTTGCTGAGGGTGTCGCCGTGAGGTACGTCCCAGAAAGCGGCAGGAGAAGGGACTTCATCCGTGCTCGGTCTCGCATGCAGAGCTGTTGCATCAACTTGTCTGCCTGGGCGTCAATCACCGCAGATGACAGACTCTGCTGCTCCAGGATCTTCTTCGGCTGAGCCCTGTCCACGTGAAACGCCACCGGTACCCTGGAGTTGTACTCCTCAGCCGCGCTGTTCCATCTCTCCTCATCCCAGGTGAAGGCAGGGTCCAAGGCCTGCGACAGTTGCAGGTTCCCTGACTGAGAGGCGAGGGACGCAGCCGTCCGATGGTCCACTGTGCGACGGATACCCAGCCCCCCAAGCGCCACAGGAAGCGCCGCCTGCGCCCTTGCCAACTCCGGCAGCGCCCCATCCGGGTCATGCAGAAGCGCAGCCAGGCACCTGTCGATCAGGTCGTCAAAGGCCGTCAGGTACTCCGCGCACTGTGGGATCCCCCGCATGTAGAACACCATGCGGCAGTAGCCTTCGCAGTATCTCAGTACGTAGAAGGCTGCCTGGGAGTCCCCGAGGTCCACAAGGGCTTCCAGGTTGCGGCGGGAATCGTCCACCTTCTGGGCCATGTACTCCTCGCAGAAAGCCGCAGACCCAATGGGGATGCCCAAGAAGTCGAACCCATCCACATCCAACAGCCGGAACCCGCCTTCACCCATGGCGTCCTGTCCACCCTCGTTCAACGTGAACCCCACGGCCTCGAGATCCTCCTTGGAGACGCCACCAGTGGAGATGAGCTCACACTTGTTCGCGTTCACCTCCAACCCCAGTTCGGAGCTACGAGTGCACAGAACCTGGTACGCCTCAAAAACCGCCTTAGGGGACCCCCGCAGAGAGCCGTCATCGAGGTACCACAAAGTCCCATCCAGGCCTGGGTGCCCCTTCAGCTCTAGCGCCATCTGGTGGATGGTCAGGGAGAAGAGAAGCGGGCCCAAGGGATCTCCTTGTTGAGCTCCGCGCTGTGACCTTATGGTATCCCCACCATAAAACAGGCTGGAGGGCTCCAGGTAACACCATCGCACCCATGGGGCCAGCTCGGGGAGGTTGGCGTCGACCGCTCTTAGCATCGACAGGCGGTCTACGCAGTTGAACGCGTTACGGTAGTCAATTTTCAAAATGACTTTACCTTTTCCGCGGTTGCGCACGGCGTACTGCGAGATAACATCAGTCGCCACTGCCGCCCCCCTTGCCGTTGCCACCCCCACCTGGTTCCCTCGAAGAAGAAGCGTCCTAGCAGGCACCCGCACTCGCGCCGACAGAATCTTTCCCACCAGTCTGCGGAGAGTGTCCCCAACCGCAATCGGACGCACGTCCTCCTCCAGGCCCGGCCCCTTTGCAGGCTTCCGGAGAGCCACCAAGTTAGCGCCGGCGAAGAACTCAGCCACCTCCACTGGAGCATTTCCTCGTGCCAAAGACGTCAACACTGCGGCCAGCGCTGCCAAAGTGCCCTTAGCCCGCCTCTGTAGGCAAAGTGTACGAAGGTGCGCGCCCGTCACGTTCGAGGGACCCGCCGCCGATGACTTCGGCATGCTCCGCAGGGCCTTCATCACCTCCACCACTGTCACCGGTGGGACCTCCTGAGGCTGGGGCCAATCCGCCTGCTCCAGGGCCTTGGAGTCGGCAGCGGCTGGGTGCTTCGTCTGAAGCTTTTCCAGCGTCGCCGGTGTCTGTGGGGCGAGGCCGTCGCTGGTAGCGCAAGACATGGCCTGGCTCGGGAGTCCTGCTCTCGCTTTGGCGATGGTGCGCTTCCGTCTCCCTTCGTCAGTGTCCTCATCCGACCACCCAGAGGGCCTTGGCTTCCGCTCCTCTACCGTTTGCTCCCACAGGGCGACATACTGGCCAGCCTTCCAAGCCTCCAAGTCCTTCCCCCAGGTGCTCGTCAAACGTCGCTCCTGGTCCTTGCCCCCTCGTTCTGTCCGTGTCCGGTGCAACACAGTGAAGAACAGTGCAAGGCGCTTCCATGCCACCTCGTCTTGGTACTCAAGGATGTCCATAAGAACCCTCAGGAAGAGCTCGCTGTACAGCTGCAGGTGTTTGTCTGGGCACCCGCCCTTCAGCTGGATCCTGGTGGTCCCCATGACTTCAAAGGAGGGGAGGTCATCCTGATCTGTCAGCATTCCTCGACTGGAGGGAGACGGAGCGGTGAAGCCTTCTTCGCCAAAGTGCACCGTACAGGTGTTGCAGACCTCCTTGCTCTGCGGCAATAGCATGTCGCACTGATCGTTCGCACAGCGCGACATGCCCAAGTGGCCCAACAGCTCGTCGGGGATGTACGCTCCATCCGCCTGGTGGCGACGCATATGCTGCAGCAAGCCCTTACGAGACAGGCCCCCGACCGCATCACTCGAAGACAAAATTCCCGCTCTGCATCCATCAAAGGGGCAGAACACCCGATCCGCATTGATGTGCCCCAGCTTGGTAGCCAGGGGGGCGGTGGTGGTGGTGTTGGTGGGGATGATGCCATCCAAATGCGCTGTGTCCAGCACTGCCTGCCGAGCCTCCTTCCTCATCTTCTCTGCCATCCCCTCCTTGGTCTTCCCCACCTCCGGGACAAGCTCCACTGCCTCAAAGTGAGAGTCACAGAGAGCGATGACGACCGTGGGAAGTTTCGCTTGGAAGCTCTCCGCGTACGACTTGGCGACTCTTTTGCTACCAGGGGTGATGCGCACGAGGGGGTTCTCTTCCGACGCCTGCACCACCACGATGTTGATGCGGGATGCTGTCGCGGTGAGCTGAAGCCCCAAGTGGTTGAGGTGGGCCTCGCCGGTCACACCATTGGCAAACTCCGTCATGGCCTCCTGCGACCCCAGCACCTGCACCAGGCGGTTCGACACCTCCACTGCTGTGTCATACAGCTGCTTGCGCATTGCCCTCACGTCCGGCTGCGTGTCGTGGTCCCAGAGGTGTAGTGCCACATAACCACAATCATTTGTGGACACGTTGGGGATGCGTTTAGCTCCAAACTTCGCCAGAGTCGCGTCCACAGACACCGCTTGCTCTGTATACGCAGGAGCGTTCACGTTTGCGCACCCACCGGTCAACGCAAACGGGGACAAGCTGATCGGGTGCTCCGGATCCGCAGGGGCAGGGCGCAGGTCCCAGGGCGTCACCGCTCGCCACAACAGCGACAGCAAGACCAGTAGGGACACCACCAGCATGCCAAATGCCATCCCGATCCTACGAGTCCACCTGCGTGCTGCCACACGGCGCACCTCCAAGAGAAGAACCCAGCCAAGTGGGCGCGCGACGCCGACCAGTGCCACAAAACCCGCCAAACAACCACCTGCGGACCATGCAACCCACACCCACTCGGCTGCACACACCGACAACTGACCCACCCCCATCACACTGGCCCTCACCAAGCTGGCAGCCACTCGGATCCCTCCGGTCCATCGGCGCACTCGCTCGCTCGCCCCTTCCAGCCACCGCCATCCTCTCCGAACGCGGCACAGTCCCCGCAGCACACCCACCCCCAGCACCTCCGCGTCCCGAAAAAGCGCGCAACCCAAAACATGTGGCGCTGACCTCCCAAGCTCAGACCCCACAAAAACCAGAACCCAGATGGCCACACACTGCAAAGCACCTCTCAACGCATCGGCGACCCTGATCCTGCGGAAAACTGGGTGCGCTGCCGGAGAGGGCGGACGATTGCAGGGCGCCTTGCGCCGACGGAGCCTGCCCGCCTGTGACTTGGTCCAGTTCAAGGACCGGTGTCCTCGTCGCGTCCTCCTGGTCCTCCTGCCCACTAGCCACAAAATGAGATGACTGAGGGTAGGGGCGCGTCTGTCCTTCCACAGATCCAGGACCGCGAACGACACAAACACTCCCCACTCAGGTGCCTCGACTACCCAGCAGGGGTCAGGTTGACGCAAGGAGGTGAAGACCTCCCAGAGGTTGCACCACCAGTCGAACCAAAACTCTATCTGTACACACCCCTTTTGCCACACCCGCATCATCACACAGCCACTCTGTCCTTCTCGCCCCTCAAGGCTGACCCCGAACACCAGCATACCTCGCTCACCACCCCCTAAGTTGTTGTTGCTGCGTCTGCTGTTGATGTTGGTGCTGCTGTTGGACCTGCTGTTGGAACTGCTGCTGCAGAAGTCTATGGAACTGCAGTTGAAACTGCTGTTGTGCCTGCTGTTGGAACTGCTGCTGGAACTGCTTTTGGAGACGCTGTTGGACCTGCTGTTGGAACCGCTGCTGCAGAAGTCTTTGGAACTGCTGTTAAAACTGCTGTTAAGCCTGCTGTTGGAACTGCTGTTGGACCTGCCGTTAGAGCTGCTGCCGCAGAAGTCCTTGGAACTGCTGATGAAACTGCTGTTGTGCCTGCTGTTGTGCCTGTTGCTGGAACTGCTTTTGGAAACGCTGTTGGAACTGCTGCTGCAGAAGCCATTGGAACTGCTGTTTAAACTGCTGTTGTGCCTGCTGCTGGAACTGCTTTTGGAAACGCTGTTGGAACCGCTGCTGCAGAAGTCTTTGGAACTGCTGTTAAAACTGCTGTTAAGCCTGCTGTTGGAACTGCTGTTGGACCTGCCGTTAGAGCTGCTGCCGCAGAAGTCCTTGGAACTGCTGATGAAACTGCTGTTGTGCCTGCTGTTGTGCCTGTTGCTGGAACTGCTTTTGGAAACGCTGTTGGAACTGCTGCTGCAGAAGCCATTGGAACTGCTGTTTAAACTGCTGTTGTGCCTGCTGTTGGAACTGCTGCTGGAACGGCTGTTGGAAACGCTGCTGCAGAAGTCTTTGGAACTGCTGTTGAAACTGCTGCTAAGCCTGCTGTTGGACCTGCTGTTGGAGCTGCTGCTGCCGAAGTCTTTGGAACTGCAGTTGAAACTGCTGTTGTGCCTGCTGTTGGAACTGCTGCTGGAACTGCTTTTGGAGACGCTGTTGGACCTGCTGTTGGAACCGCTGCTGCAGAAGTCTTTGGAACTGCTGTTAAAACTGCTGTTAAGCCTGCTGTTGGAACTGCTGTTGGACCTGCCGTTAGAGCTGCTGCCGCAGAAGTCCTTGGAACTGCTGACGAAACTGCTGTTGTGCCTGTTGCTGGAACTGCTTTTGGAAACGCTGTTGGAACTGCTGCTGCAGAAGCCATTGGAACTGCTGTTTAAACTGCTGTTGTGCCTGCTGTTGGAACTGCTGCTGGAACTGCTTTTGGAAACGCTGTTGGAACTGCTGCTGGAACTGCTGTTGGAGACGCTGCTGGACCCGCCGTTGGAGCTGCTGCCGCAGAAGCCATTGGAACTGCTGTTGAAACTGCTGTTGTGCCTGCTGTTGGACCTGCTGTTGGAGCTGCTGCTGCAGAAGTCTTTGGAACTGCAGTTGAAACTGCTGTTGTGCCTGCTGTTGGAACTGCTGCTGGAACTGCTTTTGGAAACGCTCTTGCTGCTGCAGAAGCCGTTGGAACTGCTGTTTAAACTGCTGTTGTGCCTGCTGTTGGACCTGCTGTTGGAACCGCTGCTGCTGAAGCCTTTGGAACTGCTGGTGAAAAAGCTGTAGAGCCTGCTGTTGGAACTGCTGCAGTAAAGGCCTTTGGAACTGCTGCTGCTGCACACCAGGGGTGATACTGGGACCCCACCCAGGACTCCGAAGATTTCGTTTTTGCTGCTATCACAGTTGCAGCCACTGATGTGGTTGGGCATACATTGCCTCTTTTTGGGGATATCATGGGGGGAAGGGGGGTGTGGGTTGTTATGACAACAGTTCTTTACTTTGTTGCCTCCACACACGTTTTTGTTGCTGCTATCAAAGCTGCAGCTGCTTGGGTTGTTGGGCTCAAGAGGCCTCTTTTTGGGGTAAAAAAGGGGGGGAATGGGGCTCCTGCCACTGATGAGGAAGCTGTTGTAGCATAGGAAGCTGCCGCTCCTGCTGTTGGTGCTCCTGCTACTGCTGTTGATGCAGCTTATGTTGTTGCTGCTGTTGCTGCTGTTGCTGCTGTTGCTGCTGTTGCTGCTGTTGCTGCTCTTGTTGCTACCGTTGTTGTTTCTGCTGCAGTTGCAGCTGGTGTAGCATATGCTGCTGTTGCTGCTGTTGCTGCTGTTGCTGCTGTTGCTGCTGTTGCTGCTGTTGCTGCTGTTGCTGCTGTTGCTGCTGTTGCTGCTGTTGCTGCTGTTGCTGCTGTTGCTGCTGTTGCTGCTGTTGCTGCTGTTGCTGCTGTTGCTGCTCTTGTTGCTACCGTTGTTGTTTCTGCTGCAGTTGCAGCTGGTGTAGCATATGCTGCTGTTGCTGCTGTTGCTGCTGTTGCTGCTGTTGCTGCTGTTGCTGCTGTTGCTGCTGTTGCTGCTGTTGCTGCTGTTGCTGCTGTTGCTGCTGTTGCTGCTGCTGTTGGTGTAGCACCTGCTGCTGCTGCTGATGCAGACATGCAGCACCACCCACAACGCCCCCAAAAGGGCCTTCCTCCTCATTTTAAAAAAGACTTTAAAAAAGCAAAAACCAAAAAACGAAAACAAAGAAGGACAAGACACACTACGCCTTGCGCTTCGCCGGCCTGCACCCTCTACCGTTGCCCAGGGACCGCCCCGTGGAGGCGTACAAGGCTCACAATAAAACAAAGGAAAGGGGGAGGGAGGGAGGGTAAAAAGAAAGGACAAGTGTGTTGTAATGTGTAAAAAATGGTCCCCTGTAATGTGTAAAAAATGGTCCCCTGTAATGTGTAAAAAATGGTCCCCTCTTCACGATGGGTTATCTTATGCACAGGTACAGTGGATGTAGAAAACCCACAAACCCATTGTGTGTGGGTTTTCTGGCATAGGACTGTATGGAAAGTGCACGGGTCCACCACAGTACAACCAGTCATGCACCAAGGGACACTGGCTGTTTTATCACTTTTTGAACTTTTTTAGACACTGCCAAACCTTCTCCATAATCTGAGATCTTGGGAAACAAGATAAGCTCGCGTGGCGCAATGGAAGCGCGTCGGTTCCCGACGCCGGAGGTTGCGGGTTCGATCCCCGCCGCGAGTACTTTTTATTCATTCCAAAATATTTTTAGATTTCCTTCTTCTCAGAGATTTCTTGTCACAAAACTTTGCCAAATTGAAAATTCAGAAATGCGAAAATATCAAAAAACAGCTCCGAAATTTGAAAGCAATCAAAAAGGATTCCCCCTCCGGGGTTTGAACCCGGGTCGCCTGGGTGAAAGCCAGGTATACTAACCACTGTACTAAAGGGGAGGTGATACTTAGGCACAATCCAAAAAGGGTACTTTTGTGCAAGCTACACGGAGTTTCAAACGAAAAAAAAAATTAAAAATGAAAATCCAAAAAGACAAGGGCTCGGCGGGGAATTGAACCCCGGACCTCTCGCACCCTAAGCGAGAATCATGCCACTAGACCACCGAGCCACGAATTCTCTCGCATTCTCTTCGTACCAAGGCCATAAGTTTCCATCATTCCTTGTGTGTGTTTTCGTTTTGAATAAGGTCCCCATGTAAATGCTGTCTTCGCTAACAATCAGATCCTCCTTGGCGCAGTCGGTAGCGCGTCAGGCTGTTAACCTGCAGGTCGTTGGTTCGAACCCAACAGGAGGAGATTTTTCATTTTTTTGAGTTTTTGATTCTATTTTTGATTTTGAGCTAAAAATCCACATTGTGTGTCATCTTGATGTTGAAACTATTTTTCAGATTTCCAAGGTTGTCTCACCAAAAAAACCAAACATCTTGAATGCTGTCCTAACTTGGAGATTGTTGACCTGAAGATAAAACAGATTTTGTCAGGTTTTTTTTTTGAGTTTGAAAAAGTTCAGAACAGAATGAAAAAAGGGATCGATGCAGTGTATAAAAAACGCGAACGGCAAGGTTCGAACTTGCGCATGCAGAGCACACTCGCTTAGCAGGCGAGCCCCGTAACCACTTGGGTACGTCCGCTTAATTACCTGTCAGTACTTAGGACGAAGCTTGTACTTTGTTTAACGACACGTTAGTGATCACTTGTGTGGTCACCAAAAATCATCGCAATTGTGACCACCAAAAAAATTTTTTGGGCACGATTTCGCGCGATGGTGAGCTCATTGCACGACGGCCGACACACCATGTTTTCCAACAAATTAAAAAAATTCCAGAAAAATTCAGGTATCAATACAAAAAGCACCTCCCGCGGGGCTCGAACCCGCGACCACAAGGTTAAGGGCCTTGCGCTCTACCGACTGAGCTAGGGAGGCTCATATTAACTTAAACCAAAGAATCAAGATGGGGTACTTGTGTGTACCTGCAACCATCACATTTTCCATCGTTGTTGCGTGAACAAAAGGATCCGGATTATCTCTCCTATGGTGTAGTGGTTAGCACCCTGGACTTTGAATCCAGTAGCCGCGGTTCAAACCCGCGTGGGAGAACTTTTCTTTTTCCAAGTGTTTTCAATATTTTTTGGAGCTTTGTCACACACATCTTCAATCTTTGCATTTGATGGCAAAAACATAAATCACAGAAATCAAACGAAAAGGTAAAGAACGCTGACGGCAGGGTTCGAACCTGCGCGGGCAGAGCCCAGTGGATTTCAAGTCCACCTCCGTAACCACTTGGATACGTCAGCATAGTTGAGGAAGTACAACGCCCCAGATCCTGAAAATGGGCACAAAAAAGAGAATCCAATCGATCCAAAAAAGTAGGCACCCGCCGTGGGGATCGAACCCACGACCATTGGATTAAAAGTCCAACGCTCTACCGCTGAGCTAGGCGGGCATTCGTTTTAAAGGAAAGAGTCAATTTCAAGGCTTGTTCAGTTCTTGAAAAAAAACTGACAAAAAAGACGAACAGAACGTGCCCCAAGTACCTCTCCTTGAGGGACATTTATCAGGGGCGTTTAGCTCAGTGGTAGAGCGCCCGTTCTGCATACGGGAGGCCGAGGGTTCGAACCCCTCAATGTCCATTTTTTTGCCATATTTTGTTGATTATTTTTTGGTTGGGCCAGTCAAACACACAAAAATATGAACTGACATCATTGTGCAGTGCCTGCGATGAGGATGTGTGTGATGGTCCAATTGGCGAGTCTGACCTCATAATGCGTTCAGGAACATCCAAATGACCCATTTTCCCAACGTTTTCACATTTTTGAGCATTTTGCTATTACGCAATAGTGGTACAATAGGCATTTTACTGGGTCATTTTAACCAACTCTATCAGGACACTTCTGATGCTCCAATTGGAGATTCTGACCTCATAATGGCTTCATGAGCAGCCGAATAACCCGTTTTCCCAATATTTTCACATTTTTGAACATTTTGCCATTCGTGGAATGGTGGCACAAAAGTCATTTTAGTGGGTCATTTTCGCCAACTCGATCAGGGCACTTCTGGTGCTCCAATTTGCGGTTCTGACCTCATAATGGATTCAAGAGCACCCAAATAACCCATTTTCCCAACGTTTTCACATTTTAGACTATTTTTGCTATTGCGGAATGGCAGTACAATAGGCAGTTTACTGGGTCATTTTCGCCAACTCGATCAGGATACTTCTGATGCTCTAATCACATCGTTTAACCTCATAATGCATTCAGGAGCACCCAAATAACCCATTTTCCCAATGTTTTCGCATTTTTGACCATTTTGCTGTTGCAGAGTATCAGTAAGATGAGGTCATGCAAATACAGTTTTGTGCACAACAGAAAAAAAATAGTGTGTACCCCAGGTTGGCGATTCCTTTCGTCATTATTGTCGGTCGTGTAGCTCAGTCGGTAGAGCATTGGTCTAATAAGCCAACGGTCCCAGGTTCGAGCCCTGTCACGACCAATACTTTTTCTACTACTTTGACTTTGACCTGTTCAAAAAATGTTGGCCGTGTAAAAAATATGCATACCCTAAAACAAGGCCTCTTTAGCTCAGTTGGGAGAGCGTCAGACTGAAGATCTGAAGGTCCCTGGTTCAATCCCAGGTGGAGGCACTTCTCTTTTTTCCCCTCAACTCTAATAACAATTTTCAATGTGCGCTGTGCTACTACATTGGAAAAGTGCGCTGTGCTACTACATCCCAATTTTTTGGACGAAAATTTTTTGGTATGTTGGGTGCACAGCGCAGACCCCGATATGGGCGCACAGAACACCCCCCCATTGTGGGCGCACAGAACAGGCCCTCCGTTGTGGGCGCACAGCTCACTGTGTGCTGTGCAAAGTTTCAGCATATGGCTTCTGGCAACAAAAACTTAAAAAAAATTTTGGCCGAAAATTATTTTTTGGCCTGCAATCAGGTTGAGCTGAGACGCTATGTAACCTGTCAGTCTGTTTCATGTTCCCACTGATCAAAGTTCGTTCGAGATGGAAAGGACTGAAAAGGAAGCACATGCGGAAATGTTAAGGAATTCCCACCCATTTCCACATGTGCTTCCGGCAACAAAAACTGATCGCTCCGGGATTTGATTTTGGTACCATTTTTCACCAAATCCAAAAAAATAGGCAGAGTAGCACAGCCGCAAACGTTAGCATTATGACACGTGTTTGCGGATGTGCGCTCACCCCAAAAAAAATGGACAACACAAGGCCAAAAAACAAACACACAAAAAGAAGTGTACACCTATCCGGGTTTGAACCGGAGACCTCCTCGGTGTTAACGAGGCGTCATAACCAACTAGACCATAGGTGCTGACATTTATATGGTTCATAGAAACGAGATGGTGTGTGCATTCACCACCCAGAACCCAAAACTGTGTCAAAATAAAAAAAAAATTTTGGACAGAAGAAAATGGGAATATGGGTACAAAACGAAGGCTTAGTGGTCTAGTGGCATGATTCTCGCTTTGGGTGCGAGAGGTCCAGGGTTCGATTCCCTGCTGAGCCCCTCTTTTTTTCGAGATTTTGTGTCACAAAAAAATGTGGACAGAAAAAACAAATTGTGAAAAAACTGATTCCTTGAAAAATTGATTCTGGACAACAGAAGGAAAAAAGTGTGACAGGAGTGGGGTTTGAACCCACGCCTCCGAAGAGAAAGGAACTTGAGTCCTCCGCCTTAGACCTCTCGGCCATCCTGCCTTGCCAACAGATTTATATTAGAAATGAAATGAGAACGATGAGAAAGGACAACCAAAACGGAGAAAAAGAGAGAAACAGAAGAAAACACAACACATAAAAAGAGTTCCCCGGCCGGGAATTGAACCCGGGTCTTCCGCGTGACAGGCGGAAATACTGACCTCTATACTACCGAGGATACAATGAAGCCTGTTTTTAAAAAGAATGCGTCCAGAGAAAGTCTTCAATCACACCGAATCTGAAAAATAAAAAACAAAGAAAAGGATTACCCCATGTGGGACTCGAACCCACAACCTTTGGATTAGAAGTCCAACGCGCTATCCATTGCGCCAATGGGGCTTGTTTCATATTCTTTTCTCGCTTTAAGGAAGTGTCCCATCACAGTCAACACCACCTGTAAAAAATTGTGAAGGAAATTCAAAAATGAAAAGTACAACTAGCTGGGATTGAACCAGCGATCTTCCGCGTGTAAGGCGGACGTCCTAACCACTAGACGATAGCTGCCCAAACTTAGTGAGATGTTGGCAAGGGTCTGACCAACTTTTTTTTGGTGTGCAAAAAATTTTTTTCAGGTCAAAAAAATGGGTTCATCGAAAAAGGTTATCTAGCAGAGATAGGTTTCGATCCTATGACCTGTGGGTTATGAGCCCACCGCGCTGACCACTGCGCCACTCTGCTTCTAATTACTTCCAACAATGTTTTCTACATGCCCGGCTTAAAAAAGGCTATGCGACCGCCGGGAATCGAACCCGGGTCGAACCCTTGGGAGGGGTCCATCATGCCACTAGACCACGGTCGCCTTATCAAGGGATAAAAGGGCTCGACGCTCTCGTGGCCTAGTGGTTAAGGCACAGGTCTTATGAGCCTGGGATCGCGGGTTCAAACCCCGCCGGGAGCAAAGCCTTTTTTTGTTCGATGAATCTTGTTCAGTTCTCCTCGTCTTTCGTGACTCCTCCAGAAGTTGCAAAGGAACAGTAGCGGACGTATCCAAGTGGTTACGGAGGTGCACTCGAAATGCATTGGGCTCTGCCCGCGCAGGTTCAAATCCTGCCGTCCGCGTTATTGCCTTTTTGCTGTGCAGGGGGAAGTCCTGTACATTCCACACATCCCAAATAAATTTTCACTGGGAGTAAGTGATTAGGGCATGATGTGTGATGCTCCAATTTGCGGTTACGACTTCATAATGGATTCAGGAGCATCCAAACATCCCATTTTCCCGTTAGTTTCCCATTTTTGACGATCTGGCTATTGCAGAATAGCGGTGAATATGACATTTTGCTGGGTCATTTTAGCCACCTCGATTAGGACACTTCTGATGCTCTAATTTGCGTTTACAACATCATAATGCATTCAGGAGCAGCCGAATAACCCATTATCCCAACGTTTTCGCGTTTTTGACCATTTTTGCTGTTACGAAATATCCGGTGAAAAATGGGAAAATTCCATGTTTCACTGAGGATATGTGTGATACTCCAATTTGTGGTTACAACATCACAATGCATTCAGGAGCGCCCAAATAACCCATTTTCCCAACGTTTTTGCGTTTTTGGCCATTTTTGCTATTGCAGAATAGAGGCAAAAAAGACAGTTTACTGGGTCATTTTCGCCAAATCGATCAGGGCACTTCTGATGCTCCAATCAAATCGTCCAACCTCATAATGCATTCAGGAGCACCCAAATAACACATATTCCCAACGTTTTCGCGTTTTTGATCCTGTGTGAGCAATCCAGAACAACTTTGTGCTTCAGTAAAAAATAGTAAAAAGGATTCAAGCACCCGGACTTCCCAGCTGGTCACCCACGCCAGTACTATCCAGGCCTGCTGGTGCTTAACTTCTCAAATCAGGCGGGATGAGGTGTATTCACCAGAGTATGGCCGAATCCAATACAGAGTCATGGTGGACAACATGTGAACAGGTTGTTTGTGACCTAACAACGGACTAGAAATAGAACAGTGAACAAAAAACAAGGCACTAGAGGGGATCGAACCCTCGACCTCTCGCTTACTGGGCGAGCGCTCTAACCACTGAGCTATAGCGCCATGCTTTCTCTCCATCTTCTTTTCTTTGAAGGGGGTCTTTTGAAATGTACAGAGCACACATCAAAAATTTCCTTCATACCTCCGCAATGGTGAAAAAATTTTTAACGAAGGAGCCTAGTAAGGCGAGGTGGCCGAGTGGTCTAAGGCGCTACGTTCAGGTCGTAGTCTCTTCGGGGGCGTGAGTTCAAACCTCACCCTCGTCACTTTTTCTTCGTTGTGTGATCATCTAAAACCTATTTCCGCCCAAAGCTTGTTGTTTTATAGAAGCATCATAATTGTGGGGCTCTTAGCTCAGTGGAAGAGCGCCCGTTCCGCATACGGGAGGCCGAGAGTTCGAACCTCTCAGGGTCCACAGTTTTTTTTCTGATTTGTTTCCTCCTGTGTAAATTGGTTCTCAGAGCTTTCACACCTTGCTCCCTAAAATGTGGCTGTTTAGCTCAGTGGTAGAGCACATCATCCGTAATGATGGGGTCGTGGGTTCAATCCCCACAGCGGCCTAGGTTTTTTTCAGAGCTTTCCTTTCAGACCTTTACAACCTAACTTGGGGTTTGTGGGTTTGCGGTCACTGGTGCACACATGGCCTGTGGACGGGCAGGGGCAAAAAAAATTGGGTGCTTGCGTTGTGTGCTGGATCGGGACCACCAGTAAACTGGCAGCCCCACATCCAGTTCTAATATTTGAAGTGTGAAATAGAACGCAATCGGAAGATTAGTTTACATGAATGTAAGAATAATATCGTCATGGTAATATTCTGTACAGATTGTACGGGATTTACTATCATATGAGAGTAGTCCGTCGCAGGCCACATCGGGCCCGCAAACATGACCGGTCTTCACACAAAATTGTAAAAGAATTTTCTCAGAAGAAATGTCTTTTTCAAGTTTTTGTTGTTGCTGAACGAGTTGTTTGGTTTCGAAGTAGCACACTAACTTAGCACCCAAACATACAGCAAACATCGGAATACAAGACAGGGTCGTCTTGTTGGAGATGGGTCAGGGTCTGGATAGAAAAGCTGGGAAGACATCCTCAAAACCACACACCTAACACAACAGAAGAAAAGTAAAAAGGATTCAAGCACCCGGACTTCCCAGCTGGTCACCCACGCCAGTACTATCCAGGCCTGCTGGTGCTTAACTTCTCAAATCAGGCGGGATGAGGTGTATTCACCAGAGTATGGCCGAATCCAATAATAGGTCTGGATAGAAAAGCTGGGAAGACTTATTAACAGTCCGTATTTACCTGAGAAGTTAGACACCTCTAAGCCTGGATAGTACTGGCGTGGGTGACCAACTGGATAAATACACCGAAAAATAGATTTAAATTGTCAGACCGGTTCTTAGCTGTGCGCATCCATAAAAAACTAAAAAAATACTTGCGTCAGAAAATCCTAGTGTGTTGTACCGTGGTCCGAAATTCTTTCGGTCCCGGGTTCAACACCTGAGACGAATAATATATTTTGGTTTTTCCAGATTTTTCTCATTTTTTTGTCTCCTCACTCTTTCTGAGGATCTTCAAAATTGTCAAAAGTGAGAAATTTTTGGGAAAATGGCATATTTAGGGGCTCTTGAATCCATTATGAGGTCAGATGAATCAATCTGAGCATCACACATATCCTAATAGACAAAATGTCCGTTTATCAAAATACCTGAAAATGCCTCTTTATCCTATCTAAGGATGTCAGAAACCCTCAAAAGTGCAAAAATCTTGGGAATATAGGGTTTTTGGGCCATTCTGAATCCATTGCGGGGTCGGACGATTTGATTGGAGCATCAGAAGTGTCCTAATCGGTAAAATGTCGCAAAATTGTGGGCAAAATGCCTTTATACCCTATCTAAGCAATTAGAATATGCTCGAAAATGCAAAAATCTTGGGTATATGGGGTTTTTGGGCACATCTGAGTTCATTGCGGGGTCGCACGATCAAATTAGAGCATCACATAATATCTAGAATTTTACCTGTGTAACAAATACCTGTATTTTGGTGTAAAATGCATACAACCATATCTGAATACCTCAAATGTGCACGAAAATGAAGAAATCTTGGGTATATAGGGTTTTTGGGCCAATCTGAGTCAATTGCGGGGTCGCACTATCAGATCCGAGCATCACACAATACCTAGAATTTCAACTATGCAACAAACATGTCTATTTTGGGGAAAATGGCTTATAACCATATGTAAGTAGCTTAAAAATGCTCGAAAATGCAAAAATCTTGGGAATATGGGGTTTTTGGGCACATCTGAGTTCATTGCGGGGTCGTACGATCAGATCCGAGTATCACACAATGTCTAGAATTTCAAATATGCAACAAACACCTGTATTTTGGTGTAAAATGCATATAACCATATCTGAATGTCTCAAATACGCACGAAAATGAAGAAATCTTGGGTATATAGGGTTTTTGGGCCAATCTGAGTCAATTGCGGGGTCGTACGATCAGATCCGAGTATCACACAATGTCTAGAATTTCAAATATGCAACAAACACCTGTATTTTGGGTAAAATGACTAATAATCATATGGAAATGTCTCAAATATGCACGAAAATGAAGAAATCTTGGGTATATAGGGTTTTTGGGCCAATCTGAGTCAATTGCGGGGTCGCACTATCAGATCCGAGCATCACACAATACCTAGAATTTCAACTATGCAACAAACATGTCTATTTTGGGGAAAATGGCTTATAACCATATGTAAGTAGCTTAAAAATGCTCGAAAATGCAAAAATCTTGGGAATATGGGGTTTTTGGGCACATCTGAGTTCATTGCGGGGTCGTACGATCAGATCCGAGTATCACACAATGTCTAGAATTTCAAATATGCAACAAACACCTGTATTTTGGTGTAAAATGCATATAACCATATCTGAATGTCTCAAATACGCACGAAAATGAAGAAATCTTGGGTATATAGGGTTTTTGGGCCAATCTGAGTCAATTGCGGGGTCGTACGATCAGATCCGAGTATCACACAATGTCTAGAATTTCAAATATGCAACAAACACCTGTATTTTGGGTAAAATGACTAATAATCATATGGAAATGTCTCAAATATGCACGAAAATGAAGAAATCTTGGGTATATAGGGTTTTTGGGCCAATCTGAGTCAATTGCGGGGTCGTACGATCAGATCCGAGTATCACACAATGTCTAGAATTTCAATAAACTGAGAAATATTTTGAAAAAAGTCGATTTTTTGGTGAAAATATTTTTCACAGAAAATCGAATTTTACTATTAAGATTGGCTTTGGGCATGACCCAGTAAGGTTACTATGGGCCCCATGGGACATATACACCCGAATACCAGGCCGTATTTTCAAAAAGTTGATAATCCCAGTATATGGTATGGCCCTGTGGTACGAAATTTTTGGCCGAAAAAATCGACCAAAAAATCGTCATTTTTGGGGGTCACGGTGACAAAAAGTTGCATTTTTTCACGAAAAATGGTCGGAATGTGACTTGAATGGGCTCTAATGGGTATATTATGCACATAACATACCTAAATTATGTCGATATTTCACCGGCGGAGCCGAAAAAATCGATTTTCAGGGTGTGCAAAACTGTAAAAATCACCAAAATCCCAAAAATCACGATTTTTTTTCAAAAATATTTTTTTCAAAAAAATCGATTTTAAAATATTGGTTTGGCTTGTGCGGGGACCTGAATCTGGGGCAACATACCCTGTGGGACATACTGGGCCCGATGCAAGGCCGATTTTTCAAAAATATGGTTGCCCCGGTAGACGGTATGGCCCTGCAGGTCAGTGCATCGGGCCAAAAATCATGAAAAAATCATGATTTTGGGGTCTGGCACCCCATGGGCACATATATCTGGGGGTGTGAAATATGCATGGAATCGACCGATTGGGGGTGTTATAGGTCCTGGGGGCCCACATGGGCCATATTTCACGCTATTGGGTCACGGGAAAGTGATTTTGACATTTTTTCATCGATTTTAGCTGTGAGAACCCTTCAAAAACACTGATTTTGGGGTGTTTCTGAGACGGTACGCTATACCCAGGGTCATATTAGGTATTAGTCCGGTCGACTTTTTGAAAAAACGACCCCGCAATGGACTCAGGGGTGCCAGATAGTGTATATGCACCAGAATGGATTCACGGGAAAAGTCAAAATTGGGTGTCAGATACATGCTGCCATAAGTGACGAATTTCAAAAGTTGAGATTTTTCGAAAATCAGGGTTCAGTACACGCTGTACCCAATCCTGGGGGCCAAAATTTTCAACTTTTTGAAAAAACGGGCGGTATATGGCCCTAAAGTGTCAAAATGAGTTAATTGCGACCTCGGACGGCCTCCGGAGATGAGTAGAAGTTTATTTACTGAAAAAAAAAGTCAAAACACAGGCAAAATCCCACCTTCCACAGGTACAGTCAAAACTTTTATCCAGATCTCATGTTTTTTCAAAAAATTTTAAATTGTTTTTATGACTAACACCTCCGAAATTTTTCCTGATAAGATGGAATATGGTCCTGTCGTAGTATGCAGTGTGTTTGCAGGCAAAAATTTGCATTTTCTCGCCCCAGACATTTTTTTATACATAAAAGTGCATAAAGGGACCCCTGACCCCAAAATCCGGGTTCCAGCTTTTTGAAGGGGTCACCCTACAGGCCACCTCAAAAAGTTGGCCCGTAGGGCCAACTTTTTGAAAAAACGGGGTTGCGATGTGTCCTGGGGGCCCGAAGGGCCCCCAGGACACATCGCTGGGAAAAAAATATTAGGTTTTTTGGGGTCTATATAGGGTTGCTGTGGGGGTCACATGGCCGAAAAATGGCCATTTTTGGCCTATTTTTGGCCATTTTTTTAAGGTAAAAAATCCACTTTTTTTTTGTACATCCCCTTGCCCCCGGTAAAATTTACCAAACATATGGCCCTGTTGGACATACTGGGCCCATGAGTCGGTCGCTGGATCACCAAACTAGTTGCCCTATTTGCTAAAATCATGTTTTCAGGGTCAAAAATAGGGTGTTTTTTAGGGTCAAAAATAGGGTGTTTTTCAGGGGTATGTTAACCACGTATGTGTCTTAGGGACCAAATTTTCCAGGAATGTGAACCAATCGGGTCGCAATGGGTCCAGGGGGCCCGGAGGGCCCCCATTCAGGGAAAATTTGCAACAATCCTGGGCAATGCTGGGGGCCGATAGGGTGTGCCTATACACGTGTTTTTACGTGTTTTTGGGCACTTTTCAGGATTTTCGAAAATTTTTGCAACACCAAAATCAAAAATTTCGGTCTAGGAGGCCCATATCTGGAAAAAATCGATATTCCAATGGCCTCATTGGGACATATTGGGCCCAGGACCCTATTTTCAGGTCCCAGGAAAAGCCAAAACAATAAAAAAAATAGCTCAGGCGACCCCCAAAAATAGGCGAAAAACAGCCATTTTTAGGGTGTTTTTTTGGGGTATTTTTACACACACAAATTGTTTACCATAGCACACCCCCAGGCTGCCTCAAAATTTTATCTTTATTTGATTTTTCCAACCCACATAGGGGTATTGGAGGCACAACTTTCACCAAGCCTGGGGAATTCGGCACTGCACACACACAACTGAAAAAGGCAAAAATCACCTGTTTTTCAAGGTGTCGCAGGGTAAATGTTGTTCCTTAAAAACCAAATTTTTTCTAAAAAATCGGCCCTGCGGGTGAAAAAACGACACTATGGGGGGTATTCCAGGGTGTGGGGGCCCCAAAAATCCGGTTTAAGACCACGAGAGGGTCCGAATACACACCTGAGAAGGTCCCGGGGAGTAAAAAAATGGCCATTTTTGGGGGGTCAAAATCTCACTTTTTGGGGGGATGTTTGTATACCCAGTACCGACCCACTAGCTGGGATGCCCAACTTTTCGCGAATATGGGGGCCCGTAGGGCCCCCGGGGCCCAGGGGGCCCAAAATATCGTGTTGCAGATGCCAGGAGAACATGTTTCAATATTTTGGATACATTTTTCCATAAGGTCATTTTCAAAAGCACTGATTTTAGGGGTATTGAGCGAGGTACCCATACCCATGGGTTATCCTATATATTAGTTTTCACTCGGATGTGAAAAAACGATGTCGCAATGGATTCAGGGGGCCCAAATAGGGTATATGGCCCAGGAAATTTTCAAAAAGTTGACCCAACCAGGTATACAGGCATACAAGCCGGTAGGTCAACAGATAGGGTGTTTTCCGCACCCAAAATATGGGGTCATGACCATGTGGGTCAGACCTGAATTGATAAATGTTTCGCACAGGTTTTCGCGAATACCCCCTCTATTCCGAATGCGCTACAAGAGTTTTAAATTTTTGGCTATTTAGATTCACTTTTAAAAACAAAATGGGTCTCCAGAACACACATGAGGTTCACATGTACCTCTACAGAAACCTTGGTTTTGGTCGGATTTTGAGGCCAATTTTTGGGTTCCCACCAATTTCCTAGGGTATACTGGGATATTGCCCGTGTGTCCAAAAGTGATTTTTGGGGCCTTAGGACCCCGGAGAATCCATTTAACGGTCGTTTTTGCACCGGAAAGACCTATCTAGTACCCAAAAATCGAATTTTCATATTTTTGAAAAAGTGACCAAAAATCGACTTTTTTTGGTAACATTGTATGGCATAAATTATTCTACATAATGTGTGATGCTTGAATAAAAACTTACGACCCCATAATGTACTCGGAACTCACCCATGTAATTGTTGAGAAAAAAAAACTTTCCGAAAAAATGAAATTTCAACCCGAATATGCACATTTGGGTCATTTTACGGCTATGTAGGTCATTTTGTATGTGTTTTTCGATTATATAGGTGATTAGGATATGTGTGATGCTCAGATTAAATCGTAAGACCCCGCAATTGACTCAAATGTGCCCAAAAACCCTATATACCCAAGATTATTAACTTTTCCAGCATATTGGACATCCTTAGGTATGGTTATAAGCCATGATACGGCTATTGCTGGAAAAATAGCCGTAAATTGTGGTTGGTATTGATTTCAGAAATTATGTGATGCTTAGATCATGCCATAGACGCTTTTAATGGATTCATATGAGCTCATACTACCCATATACCCCTTCAGAAGCCCCTTTTGACTCTTATGAATATCCTTATATAGGCTTCCACTTGTGCAGAACCTTCTCAGTGTACAAGATGTTAGGTACAAAAAAACCATCATATTTTTTACACTACTGGCATGCTTCCCAGGACACGTCTGTACTCAGAACGTTGTAGAGAAAAAAGGCAACCAACGATTTCTAAAGCTACAGTTTCTGTACTTCATTGGTATGGAAGCATGAAGATTATATCTTCTCACACAACTTTGTCAAACATGGCCAGTCTCGAAAGAGACTGGCCTTTTTTACGTTAGCATGATCGTCTTGTGCACAAGAAGCAAACCCAAAAACACACACGATTCACACATGACATAACACACAAGTGCTTACTGCACCCCATTTTTATATCGCCTGCAAAACCATATTTGTGACACTTGTTCCCCTTCAGAAGCCACTGTTGACTCTGTCGAATATCCTTATGTAGGATCACACTTAAGGATATTTTTATGTAGAACCTTCACAGTGACCAAGATGTCAGGTACGAAAAAGCAACCGTATTATAGACATTGGCAGAAGGCTTCCCAGAACAAGTGGGTACCTAGAACATTGTAGAGAAAAAGGGCAACCAACGATTTCTAAAGCTACAGTTTCTGTACTTCATTGGTATGGAAGCATGAAGATTATTCTTCTCACACAACTTTGTCAAAACATGGCCAGTTTCGAAAGAGACTGGCCTTTTTTACGTTAACACGATCGTCTTGTGCACAAGAAGCAAAAAAACCCACACAACAACAGCAGAAGTTTAGAACCACATTCAGACCCTGACCCAACTCCAACAAGGGGCCCCTGTCTTGTCAACCACCTTGTGCATATATACTGGACCCCAGAAATGGGACATCCGTTAAAATTGGATCGATACAGAGAAGATTAGCATGGTCCCTGCGCAAGGATGACACGCATTAATCGAGAAAGTATCAACTTTTTTTTTGTCCCCCGGATCACACGTATTTTTTACACTGGTGTCTTCTTCATGCTTCCCAGACCAACACATATGTGCAGACATACCCATCACCCACAGGTGGCAAGTGGCAGGCTGCAGTAACCCATTGAAATATTGGTTTCAAAAAACGACCATATGGTTTATGCTACTGGCATGCTTCCCTGAGCATATACATGTCGAAAGCTGTGTAGAGAAAAAGAGCAACCAACGATTTCTAAAGCTACAGTTTCTGTACTTCATTGGTATGGAAGCATGAAGATTACTCTTCTCACACAACTTTGTCAAAACATGGCCGGTTTCGAAAGAGACTGGCCTTTTTTACGTTAGCATGATTGTCTTTGTGTGTCTTTGTGCAAAGCAAAAAAAAAAAAAACACACACAAGAAGTGAGGATCTTCAAAACCACGTTTTTGACCTGACCCACCTCCAACTAGACAACCCTGTCTTGTATTCCGACAATATGGTATCTATTGAGCCGGGATGTGTTGGCTGCATCCTGAAACCCCTAGCTTCTGGGGGGGCAAGCTTCTCCAGAACTGGGCACTCTTTGAGGTGGACCAAAGGCACCTTCAACTTCTGTGTTGATGTGTTGTCCGTGTTAGTCTACTGTCCTGTTTGCGGCCTTGGTGTAAACCAGGGCAACAATCAGAGTGAAATGGGGTGAACCGGGCCAGGCTGGTCTCACAGAGCAGCTCATAACTCCTGCAGTGGACAGTTCAAGGATCGCAGCACAGAGCAGAGTGAGGGTGTTTCCAACTCAATGGCTTGAACTGGAGAAGCGTTTCTTTTTTACATTTTTCCATGTGAACATTGTTTCCACATCACCATACACATGTGTTGTTGATACACCCCACCACGTTGCCCAGACCATTCCTACCCACATTATTCACCACAAGTGGCATGTTTACCAGTACATGTTGGTGCTTAGAGCAATGTTAAGAAAAAGGGCAACCAACGATTTCTAAAGCTACAGTTTCTGTACTTCATTGGTATGGAAGCATGAAGATTATATTCTTCTCACACAACTTTGTCAAACATGGCCAGCCTCGAAAGAGACTGGCCTTTTTTACGTCACCATGAGAAAAAACATTCACACATATGATGCATGTACAAAGTGTGTGTCACCCTGACCCACCTCCAACAAGACAACCCTGTCTTGTTTTCCCATACTCTCCCTATGTTTGGGTGCTAAGTTAGTGTGCTACTTCGAAACCAAACAACTCGTTCAGCAACAGCTAAAACTTGAAAAGACCTTTCTATTTAAGAAAATTCTTTACAATTTTTATGATGCGGTCCTGCTGTTGGGCCTGATGTGGCCCAAGGCGGAACTACTTTCATATGATGTAAATCCCGTACATTCGTACAGAATATTACCCATGATGATTATTCTTACATTAGCGTGTAACACTAATTCTGACTGCGTTCTATTTCACACTTCAAATATTAGAACTGGATGTGGGGCTGCCAGTTTACTGGTGGTCCCGATCCAGCACACAACGCAAGCACCCTTTTTTATATTTTCCCACCCAGCACCCCCCCTGTGTCTGTGTTGTTGCCTAAGCATCGCCTTTTACAGGCTTCCTTGCAGGGAGTGTTCGGTCAAGTGATAGTGATGAAGAAGGACAGGGGCGAGTTTTCTCGTGAAATGCTTTGAAGCCTCTGACATTGAGAGGCTCGCTCCGACCTCTGTTTTTAATAACCCACATCACAGTGGTAACCACTGTGTATGTATGGTATGTATGGTATGTTTGTTTTTGTTTTGTTAAAAAAGAGGGTATGCCCAGGGCGTTCGCTATCGCCATCGTTTTTTCCTGATCGTGGCGAAATGCCAAAAACCCCGAAATTTTCGTTTTTTTACTAGTGCTTAAAATAGGTCAAAAAAAATTTTCCCGCCGGAGAGAAGTTAGTTCGTGGGGTGAATCCCTGGTACTGAATGGTCAAAAAAAATTTGCTATTTGCGCGTGATCCCTTCCCCAGCACAAGTGATATTACAGCTGAACTTTCCTGATACTAAAACCAGCAAAACGATGGAGAATTTCATCAATCCCCCCTCACTGAGGGTCTCTTTGTGTTGTTTAATCAAACAGATGTACAAGAGAGGCATCTGTCATATGAGACTTCATCCTTATTTTGATTATTTTCAACTCTCTGCCGTTGAAAGTAGAGTTGACACGAGCAGTGACACCTTCTATAACAGGGGGTACGGTACACCTTCAGCAGACTGCAGGATTGAGGAGCGAGCGGGAGTGCTGGGGAAACTTCCTCTCACGGCAGGCGGGTTTGCGGATGATTTTGAGTACAGTGGACATGCACCCCTCTGCGACCCCCCCTCCGGGGGGGTCTACAGGGTGGTGGGGAGAAATCTCTCTCTCTCTTTTTTTTTTTTTTCCCCCTTTTTTTATTTATTTATTTATTTATTTATACAGGGTTTCGCCCCGGTGGGGCGAAGCCCTGGGGCGAAATAAAATGTCATTTTTTCAGGAAAAGATTTTTTTAACGAAAAAAAATATTTTTCGCCCCGGGGCGAACGCCCTGGGTATGCCACTCCTGGATGTTGTGCAGCTCCAGGGCAACATGTGTGAACGGACCAGGTTGCCCTGGCGACCCGTCACCCCAATGAGAAATTGCGTTAATATCATCAGTGCACAAGGCACTGTATCAGATATTAAGCTGATAAGAACAGATAATACACTTGATCTTAGCCAAAAGGCCGAGAAGGTATGACTTCTTTTTAGTCCATACCGAATTCGACACCCATGTACAGGGAAGCATGATTATGATCAATATTACTAGGAAACAACAAGGCAAGCAGATTACACACCCATGTCACAGGGAAGTAAGTGAAGGTGATGATCAATCTTATTAGTAAAAACAAGGCCGCCGAAGCAGCTACACAAATTGCCAATGTGGCAACGCCGAAGCGGCCCATGGCGGGAATTGGGTAGTTTTCAACCAGCAATCTCTCCACAGCGTCCCTATTTGGTCATTGCTTATGGAATTATCCCGAGCGCAAGAATACCTCCTTTTCTCCCAGTCGTGTCACAAAGCTATGTCCACAGGGAAGTGTGTTGGGGTGGTAACATATAGACACCACGTAAAGTTAACACACCAGAACTACCACCGCCAATGTGCCTCCCTATAGACATCTGTGCAGCCGATAGGTGGAACAAACAAGGGCAAGACTGTACTCTACACAGGATCTGTTTTTGAGTGCATTCGTGTTGAAGATTGTTTTCTTCGGCACAAGACCAAAGCTGGATGATGACATAGGTTGGGCATGTGCAGCATGAGCACTTGCGATGATTGTCACATACTTCTTGTATTGTTTTGTCTCTCCCCTGTATGGCGCAGGGAAGAGTACCAGGCACAGCCCTTCCACTTACAGCTTGTTTTTAAGAAAAACCTCAAAAAAGGCTTCACATTACTTTTTTCACCTTCAAGGACATCTTGATCAATCAAGAAGTTACCACACTATCCTCGCTCTCAACATGCTTCCATGTGTAGCAAAGTGCACACAGCAATAGAACAAAACAGAGCCATATCACGGTTCTTGCCCATATCGAACTCATCTTTCGCCTTTTACTAAAGATGACCGTGGGTAAGAGCCACTATGTGAAAGCATAATTTTTGAAGGGGCCTTTGTGTCTCATCTGTTTTTAAGTCTTGACAACCACTACGCTTCCCTGAAGGTGTTGGAGTTTCGCATGTTGTTAAACTCAGCTAGAGGTTACATACCTTACTGGTGTCTGACCTGATCAACAAGGGCGTCGACACACCAGTGGCCCTTGCATTGCACTGCGCAGGGGATACTGGTGGCACTAGCTTCGGCTGGCTTGCACAGTGAAATTTTTGACAGCGGCGGTGCTGTGCTTTGCACAAACCCGCCTTTTTAAACAAACAAACCAAAACAAACGTGATCACACAAACCATCATGTTACCCAGTAAACCCAGTAAACCCAGCACACTGGTCTAGAGGGATCGACCACTGAGTGGTGACCTGTGAGCACACAGGCACCTGCTCCGATGCAGTAGTGCAGCGCACTAAGTGCTGTGCTAAGGACTGGCCAAACTTGTTAAACCTGCTGACCCACAAACCGGTTTTCACAACCGAAGCAAAAACAAGCTCAGAAATAAAAAGCTCTTCAAAGGTTTTCGAACCTGACTCAGTATTGGATTCGGCCATACTCTGGTGAATGCACCTCATCCCGCCTGATTTGAGAAGTTAAGCACCAGCAGGCCTGGATAGTACTGGCGTGGGTGACCAGCTGGGAAGTCCGGGTGCTTGAATCCTTTTTGCTTTTCTTCCGTGTTGGTGTGTGGTTTTAGGACATCCAGACCCTGACCCACCTCCAACAAGACAACCCTGTCTTGTATCCCTGTGTTTGTTGCACTATCCAGAGAGCAGAAATGAGGGGAGACTACACCACCGACGGTGCTTCAGCCTACAGGAGCATGCTGGAATGTGAATGCTGCATGACAGCATTCACAATTTCACCTTTGGTGAGATGGAGATGAGCGCAAAGGTGCAAAAATGCACAACAAAAACTGAGGAAGAGGCATCCATACTCCCCAGAAGGGACGTGCGCACCTGCAGCCAAAAATTCTCCTGTGCTTAATATCATGCGCGCTGGGGATGCCGAAATAGCTAAACTGTTGCAAGAAGTGGGACTAATTCCCAGGCAGTTGCCCTGTACAACATGCAAGTCCACAATGCCAGAAACACTGTACTGGACACCAAGATACTCCAAGAAGATCGCAAACTGGCCTTATTTTAGGTGAAATGACCTAATGCAGAGTGCAGCGGAACAGGGGAGACAAATAAAGTTTCCTGTACCATGCAACACCCAAGACCTTTTGCACAAGTGAAGCAAAAACAAGCTCAGAAATATAAAGCTCTTCAAAGGTTTTCCACCCAGACCCATTATTGGATTCGGCCATACTCTGGTGAATACACCTCATCCCGCCTGATTTGAGAAGTTAAGCACCAGCAGGCCTGGATAGTACTGGCGTGGGTGACCAGCTGGGAAGTCCGGGTGCTTGAATCCTTTTTTCCTTATTTGTGGTGTAACACACAGAAGTTGGTTGAAAAGTGAACTGATAGTATTCAGCGCAAAGCATGATTATTGAAGGGTATATAGCTCAGTGGTAGAGCATTCGGCTGCAGTCCGAACGGTCCCTGGTTCGAACCCGGGTGTGCCCTCTCTTTTTGTTTCAAGACCAGATTTTCTCTTGAGTGTTACTTCTCCCTTTTTGGTTTTGAATTCCATCCCCACCTTGTAAAGATTCGTTTAAGAAATGTAAGGGGGTTTAGCTCAAATGGTAGAGCGCTCGCTCAGCATGCGAGAGGTAGAGGGATCGATACCCTCAATCTCCAAACATTTTTTGGCTGGGAAACACTGTTGTGATATTTCCAGATCTCGATTCTTTTTGGTACCAAAGAAAAAGAAGGAAGCGACAGAATTGTATCTCCTATGGTGTAGTGGTTAGCACTCGAGACTCTGAATCTCGCGACCGCGGTTCGAATCCGCGTAGGAGAACTTTCCTTTTTCTCCGTTTCGTCCCTTGTTATTCTCCTCTATGACTGTTTGAAACACATTCCCACTTTCATATTCTTGTTGGCTTTTATTGAAGGCGAGATGGCCGAGTGGTCTAAGGCGCCAGGTTAAGGCCCTGGTCCCTTCGGGGGCGTGGGTTCAAACCCCACTCTCGTCACTTGTTGTTCTTTTTCTTTTTCATTTTCAATCCATCCATTTTGTTTTGTTTTCAAGATTGTGCAAAACACAAAAAGCACACTTGTCAGGTCCTCCTTGGCGCAGTCGGTAGCGCGTCAGGCTGTTAACCTGCAGGTCGTTGGTTCGAACCCAACAGGAGGAGACTTTTTTCCCTTCTCAAACCATTTTCTGTTCTTTGCAAAAGTCATAAAAAACTGGGAAGGCGAGATGGCCGAGCGGTCTAAGGCGCCAGGTTTAGGCCCTGGTCTCTTCGGAGGCGTGGGTTCAAACCCCACTCTCGTCACGTTATTACCATTTTTCCGCAGAAAACCCACCTCTTGTGGAAAACAGTTCCGGTCATTATTGTAGCAGCTATCGTCTAGTGGTTAGGACGCTCGCCTCACACGCGAGAGATCGTCGGTTCAATCCCGACTAGCTGTAATTTCTTTTTGAACTTTCCTTCACATTTTCGTTCAATGCAACGATCGAAAAGATGTCCCCATGCAGATAATAGTTTTGCCTACTATCAGATCCGCTGTAGTATAGTGGTTAGAACAGCCGGCTCTCACCCGGCAGACCGGGGTTCAATTCCCCGCAGCGGAAAATACCTTTTTTTAGACCAAGTTTTGGAGAGAAGAATTTCTGACTTTTGAATATTAACGCCATCATGTAAATCTGGATGAAGAAAATAATCAGTGGCTTAGTGGTCTAGTGGCATGATTCTCGCTTCGGGTGCGAGAGGTCCAGGGTTCGATTCCCTGCTGAGCCCCTCTTTTTATTTAGGTAGTTTCTTGCTTGGGAATTGTTTAGAAAAATTATTTCCACATCTTTTCGACCACCAAAATCCCAAGATGAAGAAGTTTGGAAAAGTGCATTTTTGTGAAAGTATTTTGCCATATCTTTGTTGTCACCAAAATCCCAAGATGGTGAGAGAATCTTGAAAAATCATTTTCCATATTTTCACTTCCCAGTGAAAAAGAGAATACCCATGGTGGGGATCGAACCCACAATCTTTCGCTTAGGAAGCGAACGCCTTATCCATTGGGCTACACGGGCCTAATAGTTTTACCTTCTTTCCTTTTCTCTGGGGTGGTCAAATTTAGGACAAGAGACTTTTCTGCATGACCACCCCACAATGATTCTTTGGTTTAAATGAATGTGAGCCTCCCTAGCTCAGTCGGTAGAGCGCAAGGCCCTTAACCTTGTGGTCGCGGGTTCGAGCCCCGCGGGAGGTGCTTTTCTTTTTGAATGTTCACGATTTTGCAGGTTTCTGAGATTTTGAGGCAAATGAAAACCAAAAAATATTTCCTCCACTTGATCTCAGTTCTGTTTCGTTGGCAAGTTGAGAGTGGAATTTGGGTGAAAATATGTGTTTTCCGAACCAACACAGGACTCCCACCGACCGGTGTAGGTTTTGCGTTCAACCAGGTGTGAACTGCTTCCACTCGCGAAAAGTGCCAGACCCTTTTGCTGGGGATAGCACGTTTCAGCCCCACAACTTATCTCCTTTCTGGGCATGTCCAGTGTGCTCAGCTGCCGCTTCTTGGCGACTCACCAGTACAGAGTGGTGGAATCCAGCACAGAATGGAATGGCTGGGAAATCCTTAGCAATCCATAATTCAGATGGAAAAACTCCTGACCCGGCTATTGAATTTTCGGATCATTTTCTCAGTCACAATGCAAGCACAGAATGGAAACCAAAACCAAGCACAGAATGGAACACGGCTATAAGACTCCAGCCATTCCATTCTGTGCTGGTTTTTCGTTTCCATTCTGTGCTTGCATTGTGACTGAGAAAATGATCTGAAAATTCAATACCCGGGTCAGGAGTTTTTTTTTCCACTCCTAACAAATCCTTACAGTAAGCCTATAAGTCTCCAGCCATTCCATTCTGTGCTGGTTTTTGGAGCCCATTCTGTGAGCACTCGCTCGGGCCTGTACTGGAGTATAGCGGCCAGGCCATCTCCCTTCTGCGTTCCTGCCTGTCACATCCAGTGCTCAGTTGCTGCTTCTTCAGCACAACCGCATCACATCACATCACCAAAAAATAGAAAGGCAACTGGGGGGATCGAACCCCCGACCCTTGGTTTACAAGACCAATGCTCTGCCACTGAGCTAAATCGCCGCTGATTAAGATGCTTTTGCTGTTTCTCCTGCGAAGAAGTTTTTCAAGACAACACAGAAAGGAAAGTGTGTAAAAAAAGAAATGACCCTAGACGGAATCGAACCGCCGTTGATGGATTTGGAATCCATAGTGCTACCGCTACACCATAGGGCCCATGATTTAGGGCTTCAATGCGTTTAGCATGAAGGTGGAAATTTTGCTGAAAATCCCACACAAAGGAAAAAGACACACAAAAAAGTGCGAGGTGCCAGGATCGAACTGACGACCTTAGGATTATGGGACCTACGCGCTCCCGACTGCGCCAACCTCGCCTTGATATTATCGTATCATTAAGAAATACATGGGGTGCAAATTTCTACAGGTTTGTGTGGCAAAAAAATTTTTTTGAGCCAAAAAATTTTATGGGCTTCTGTGAAAACAATGACAGTTGTAGAACCTCTCGTAGCTCAATTGGTAGAGCGCTCGACTGTAGAATACTCGGTTATCGAGCGGTCGCTGGTTCGATTCCGGCCGAGAGGATTTTTTTCATTTTCGTGTTCCAGGTTATATTCTTCAAACAGATGACTGCCTAAAAACAAAGAACGGTGAGAATTACAGCAGTCGTATCCAAGTGGTTACGGAGGTGGACTAGAAATCCATTGGGCTCTGCCCGCGCAGGTTCAAGTCCTGCCGACTGCGATTCATTTTTTGTTCACAAATTTTCGTGCATTTTCGTCGTTTCTGTGCTCATTTTAGACCATTTTGATGCGCGAAAATAAATCAGAGTGAAGATTGTATCCTCGGTAGTATAGAGGTCAGTATTTCCGCCTGTCACGCGGAAGACCCGGGTTCAATTCCCGGCCGGGGAATTCTTTTTTGTACAGGGCTCCCACTCATTGTTTCGTTTCTTTTCTGATGAAAATCAAATCAGGCCCCGTTGGCGCAATGGATAGCGCGTTGGACTTCGAATCCAAAGGTTGCGGGTTCGAGTCCCGCACGGGGTTAACTTTTTGAACATTGTTTTTTTGAACTTTTTTGAAAACACAAAAAAGTGAGGTTGGTGTCAAGTGAAATCACAGTGGAACAACAGATACAAATTTGGGTCCAGTGGGAAGGGGTCTCCCAGGAATTTTGGATTTTTTGGCAGTCAACCCATCCAGAAGAACCTTAAAAAATCTTGGGAAAAACTTGAAAACTGGAAATTCTTTGAAAAGCTGACATTTCAGAATTTTTTTCTGAACATGAAAATTTTACTTCCTCCTAAAAAAAAGAACTGCACTTACCGGGAGTCGAACCCGGGCCGCTCGCTTGGAAGGCGAGAATACTAACCGTTATACCATAAGTGCTGTTACTTTCATGCAAAGTGTTTTCTTTGTGGGGGGCAATTTCAAAATAAAAAAAATTTGAAATTGTTCAAATTGCCCAAAAAAAGAAGCAACCGTGGCAGGACTCGAACCTGCAACCGCCTGATCCGTGGTCAGGCGCTCTTCCATTGAGCCACACGGTCCATGTCTTTAGGCAATAGTATTTTTTATGTGGCCTGCATATTTTTGGAGTTGGAAAAAATGAAAATGGTTGATTGCACAGCTAAAAAAGCGGTTACCGAGAATTGAACTCGGGTCTCCCGTGCCACAAACGGGTGTTCTAACCACTAAACCATAACCGCTTGAATATTCCCACTTATTGGGATCTCAGAAAGGGTTTTATTTCCTGGGATATTGTGAAATATTTTTCAAACATGCAACGAGCGGCAACTCGAGCACAATTTCGACTAATATCGTAGCGTAATTGGTCTAGTGGTAGAATGGCCCCCCGCCACGGGGTCGGCCCGGGTTCGATTCCCGGATTACGCACTCTCTTTTTGCGTTTGGCAAAAGCAAAACAATATGTTTCGGACAGTTTCAGGTCGGTCACAAACTCGTTCAAAACGAAAAAGTGGAAATGATATGTACTCTTTCTTGCGTAAGGATTATTAGTAGAGAAAAAAATTTCTTGTCTGATGATACGGGTTTTTGCTCGACATAGTTTGCGAGTAAGTCAGTTCGGTCACAACTTCCATCACAATTGCAAAAAAAATTGGGACTACAACATGTTCATAAACCCAACCTGACTTACATGTTTATTTCTTCACAAAATTCCCAGTAAATAAACATGCACATCAGTATGGCCGGTGCGCTGGTCAGAGACATCACGTTTGCGGGCCAACCCCTCTGTGCGCCCGATTAGGAACCCCCCTGTGCGCCCGATTAGCTTACCCCCCTGTGCGCCCGATTAGGGACCCCCCTGTGCGCCCGGTTAGCTTTACCCCCCTGTGCGCCCGATTAGGAATATCCCCCTGTGCGCCCGATTAGGAACCACTCTGTGCACCTACCTAGTCACTGTGACCAGGTGCCCCTACTAATATGCCTTACCAATATGGCCTGGGCTGTGGTATGTCGGGTGTACTACATGCTGGGACCTAAAGAGGAACCACATGCTGGAACACGGCTTTAAGCCCCCACCCATTTCAGCTGTGGTTCCTACTGTGCCCAGTCACTGTGACCAGGTGCCTGGTCAGATCTGACCAGGTACCCTTACTAATATGCCTGACCAATATGGCCAGGGGTGGTATGTCGGGTGCACAAGGGAGTTTCACGATGGGTTATCTTATGCACAGGTACAGTGGATGTAGAAAACCCACAAACCCATTGTGTGTGGGTTTTCTGGCATAGGACTGTATGGAAAGTGCACGGGTCCACCACAGTACAACCAGTCATGCACCAAGGGACACTGGCTGTTTTATCACTTTTTGAACTTTTTTAGACACTGCCAAACCTTCTCCATAATCTGAGATCTTGGGAAACAAGATAAGCTCGCGTGGCGCAATGGAAGCGCGTCGGTTCCCGACGCCGGAGGTTGCGGGTTCGATCCCCGCCGCGAGTACTTTTTATTCATTCCAAAATATTTTTAGATTTCCTTCTTCTCAGAGATTTCTTGTCACAAAACTTTGCCAAATTGAAAATTCAGAAATGCGAAAATATCAAAAAACAGCTCCGAAATTTGAAAGCAATCAAAAAGGATTCCCCCTCCGGGGTTTGAACCCGGGTCGCCTGGGTGAAAGCCAGGTATACTAACCACTGTACTAAAGGGGAGGTGATACTTAGGCACAATCCAAAAAGGGTACTTTTGTGCAAGCTACACGGAGTTTCAAACGAAAAAAAAAATTAAAAATGAAAATCCAAAAAGACAAGGGCTCGGCGGGGAATTGAACCCCGGACCTCTCGCACCCTAAGCGAGAATCATGGCCATACTGACTTACATGGTTATGGGAAAACTTACATGTTTATGGAAAAAACTGACTTACATGTTTATGAAAAACATGACTTACATGTTTATTAAGCCGGGGATTTTTGTGTACAAATAAACATGTAAGTCATGTTTTTCATAACCATGTAAGTCATGTTGAGATTTTTGCCGGTTCATAACCATGTAAGTCATGTTTTTCATAAACATGTAAGTCAGTTTTTTTTTGAGGTCAGGTCGACATTCAATACCCGGGTCGGGAACATATTTCTGCCACTTAGCCAAAAACTGACTTGTCTCGGGGGTTGAACCCGCTACCATAAGAAAAATTTTACCTGCGTGGTAACCACTCGGCTACACTGTCTCATACTTCTCACACAGTTTTTCTGAAGAGGTCCTGACCAAATGCGGGTTCTAGGTTACGTTATCTGACTGGTGGTTGTGCGGGTTTGCGGGTTTGCGGGTGCGCAGGTTTGCGGGTTCGAGGTTGCGTTATCTGGCTGGTGTGGTTGTGCGGGTGTGCGGGGTTCGGGCAACGTTATCTGGTTCTAGGTTACGTTATCTGACTGGTGGTTGTGCGGGTTTGCGGGTTTGCGGGTGCGCGGGTTTGCGGGTTCGAGGTTGCGTTATCTGGCTGGTGTGGTAGTGCGGGTGCGCGGGGTTCGGGCAACGTTATCTGGTTCGTGGGTTAATAAGCTGGCTGGTGGGTGCGGGTGCGCGGGAACCTGCTGGTTCTAGGTTGCGTTATCTGGCTGGTGTGGTTGTGCGGGTGTGCGGGTTGACGGGTGCGCGGGTTTGCGGTCCCTAGCTGGTTCGTGTGGTTGTGCGGGTGCGCGGGGTTCGGGCAACGTTATCTGGCTGGTGTGGTTAATAAGCTGGCTGGTGGGTGCGGGTGCGCGGGAACCTGCTGGTTCTAGGTTGCGTTATCCGGCTGGTGTGGTGGTGCGGGTGCGCGGGGTTCGGGCAACGTTATCTGGTTCGTGGGTTAATAAGCTGGCTGGTGGGTGCGGGTGCGCGGGAACCTGCTGGTTCTAGGTTGCGTTATCTGGTTCGTGTGGCTGATAGGGTTCTCGGGGGACAGTTACTTAGCTGGCTCGTGTGCTATGTTATGTGGGTGAACACCATCAGTATCCTTCCCCACGGACTAAGGGTAAAACACTTTGCACACAGACACAAAAATTTTGCCAGAGGTCTTCATAAGAAATTTTTCACAGGCAAAAAAAAAAATTTTTTTTTCGAACGAGCTTTTTCTGAAGAAAAATTTTTTTTGTGTAGAAAAAATTTTTTGGCCTGTAAGTGGGTCAACCTGAAAATCCATAAACATGTAAGTTTCCCACCATAAACATGTAAGTCATGTTTTTCCCAAAACATGTAAGTGGATCCCAAAACATGTAAGTCATGGTCACCAGAATCATGCCACTAGACCACCGAGCCACGAATTCTCTCGCATTCTCTTCGTAACGCGGCCATATGTTTCCATCATTCCTTGTGTGTGTTTTCGTTTTGAATAAGGTCCCCATGTAAATGCTGTCTTCGCTAACAATCAGATCCTCCTTGGCGCAGTCGGTAGCGCGTCAGGCTGTTAACCTGCAGGTCGTTGGTTCGAACCCAACAGGAGGAGATTTTTCATTTTTTTGAGTTTTTGACTCTATTTTTTAATTTTGAGCTAAAAATCCACATTGTGTGTCATCTTGATGTTGGAACTATTTTTCAGGATTTCCAAGGTTGTCCCACCAAAAAAACCAAACATCTTTGGATGCTGACATAACTTGAAGATTCTTGACCTGAAGATAAAACAGATTTTGTCAGGTTTTTTTTTTGAGTTTGAAAAAGTTCAGAACAGAATGAAAAAAGGGATCGATGCAGTGTATAAAAAACGCGAACGGCAAGGTTCGAACTTGCGCATGCAGAGCACACTCGCTTAGCAGGCGAGCCCCGTAACCACTTGGGTACGTCCGCTTAATTACCTGTCAGTACTTAGGACGAAGCTTGTACTTTGTTTAACGACACGTTAGTGATCACTTGCGTGGTCACCAAAAATCATCGCAATTGTGACCACCAAAAAAAATTTTTGGGCACGATTTCGCACGATGGCGGGCTCATTGCACGACGGCCGACACACCATGTTTTCTCACAAATAAAAAAAATCCAGAAAAATTCAGGTATCAATACAAAAAGCACCTCCCGCGGGGCTCGAACCCGCGACCACAAGGTTAAGGGCCTTGCGCTCTACCGACTGAGCTAGGGAGGCTCATATTAACTTAAATCAAAGAATCAACATGGGGTACTTGTGTGTACCTGCAGCCACCAAATTTTCCATCGTTGTTGCGTGAACAAAAGGATCCGGATTATCTCTCCTATGGTGTAGTGGTTAGCACCCTGGACTTTGAATCCAGTAGCCGCGGTTCAAACCCGCGTGGGAGAACTTTTCTTTTTCCAAGTGTTTTCAATATTTTTTGGAGCTTTGTCACACACATCTTCAATCTTTGCATTTGATGGCAAAAACATAAATCACAGAAATCAAACGAAAAGGTAAAGAACGCTGACGGCAGGGTTCGAACCTGCGCGGGCAGAGCCCAGTGGATTTCAAGTCCACCTCCGTAACCACTTGGATACGTCAGCATAGTTGAGGAAGTACAACGCCCCAGATCCTGAAAATGGGCACAAAAAAGAGAATCCAATCGATCCAAAAAAGTAGGCACCCGCCGTGGGGATCGAACCCACGACCATTGGATTAAAAGTCCAACGCTCTACCGCTGAGCTAGGCGGGCATTCGTTTTAAAGGAAAGAGTCAATTTCAAGGCTTGTTCAGTTCTTGAAAAAAAACTGACAAAAAAGACGAACAGAACGTGCCCCAAGTACCTCTCCTTGAGGGACATTTATCAGGGGCGTTTAGCTCAGTGGTAGAGCGCCCGTTCTGCATACGGGAGGCCGAGGGTTCGAACCCCTCAATGTCCATTTTTTTGCCATATTTTGTTGATTATTTTTTGGTTGGGCCAGTCAAACACACAAAAATATGAACTGACATCATTGTGCAGTGCCTGCGATGAGGATGTGTGTGATGGTCCAATTGGCGAGTCTGACCTCATAATGCGTTCAGGAACATCCAAATGACCCATTTTCCCAACGTTTTCACATTTTTGAGCATTTTGCTATTACGCAATAGTGGTACAATAGGCATTTTACTGGGTCATTTTAACCAACTCTATCAGGACACTTCTGATGCTCCAATTGGCGATTCTGACCTCATAATGGCTTCATGAGCAGCCGAATAACCCGTTTTCCCAATATTTTCACATTTTTGAACGTTTTGCCATTCGTGGAATGGTGGCACAAAAGTCATTTTAGTGGGTCATTTTCGCCAACTCGATCAGGGCACTTCTGGTGCTCCAATTTGCGGTTCTGACCTCATAATGGATTCAAGAGCACCCAAATAACCCATTTTCCCAACGTTTTCACATTTTAGACTATTTTTGCTATTGCGGAATGGCAGTACAATAGGCAGTTTACTGGGTCATTTTCGCCAACTCGATCAGGATACTTCTGATGCTCTAATCACATCGTTTAACCTCATAATGCATTCAGGAGCACCCAAATAACCCATTTTCCCAATGTTTTCGCATTTTTGACCACTTTGCTGTTGCAGAGTATCAGTAAGATGAGGTCATGCAAATACAGTTTTGTGCACAATAGAAAAAAATAGTGTGTACCCCAGCTTGGCGATTCCTTTCGTCATTATTGTCGGTCGTGTAGCTCAGTCGGTAGAGCATTGGTCTAATAAGCCAACGGTCCCAGGTTCGAGCCCTGTCACGACCAATACTTTTTCTACTACTTTGACTTTGACCTGTTGTCAAAAAATGTTGGCCGTGTAAAAAATATGCATACCCTAAAACAAGGCCTCTTTAGCTCAGTTGGGAGAGCGTCAGACTGAAGATCTGAAGGTCCCTGGTTCAATCCCAGGTGGAGGCACTTCTCTTTTTTCCCCTCAACTCTAATAACAATTTTCAAGGTGCGCTGTGCTACTACATTGGAAAAGTGCGCTGTGCTACTACATCCCAATTTTTTGGACGAAAATTTTTTGGTATGTCGGGCGCACAGCTCAGACCCCGATATGGGCGCACAGAACACCCCCCCATTGTGGGCGCACAGAACAGGCCCTCCGTTGTGGGCGCACAGCTCACTGTGTGCTGTGCAAGTTTCAGCATATGGCTTCTGGCAACAAAAACTTAAAAAAAAATTTTGGCCGAAAATTATTTTTTGGCCTGCAATCAAGTTGAGCTGAGATGCTATGTAACATGTAAGTCAGTCTGTTTCATGTTTCCGCTGATCAAAGTTCGTTCGAGATGGAAAGGACTGAAAAGGAAGCACATGTGGAAAAGGAAGCACATGTGGAAATGTTAAGGAATCCCCACCCATTTCCGCATGTGCTTCCGGCAACAAAAACTGATTGCTCCGGGATTTGATTTTGGTACCATTTTTCACCAAATCCAAAAAAATTGGCAGAGTAGCACAGCCGCAAACGTTAGCATTATGACACGTGTTTGCGGATGTGCTCTCACCCCCAAAAAAAATGGGCAATACAAGGCCAAAAAACAAACGCACAAAAAGAAGTGTACACCTATCCGGGTTTGAACCGGAGACCTCCTCGGTGTTAACGAGGCGTCATAACCAACTAGACCATAGGTGCTGACATTTATATGGTTCGTAGAAACGAGATGGTGTGTGCATTCACCACCCAAAACCCAAAACTGTGTCAAAATAAAAAAAATTTTGGACAGAAGAAAATGGGAATATGGGTACAAAACGAAGGCTTAGTGGTCTAGTGGCATGATTCTCGCTTTGGGTGCGAGAGGTCCAGGGTTCGATTCCCTGCTGAGCCCCTCTTTTTTTCAAGTTTTTGTGTCACAGATTTTTTGTCAGAAAAACAAATTGTGAAAAAAACTGATCCCTTGAAAAATTGATTCTGGACAATAGAAGGAAAAAAGTGTGACAGGAGTGGGGTTTGAACCCACGCCTCCGAAGAGAAAGGAACTTGAGTCCTCCGCCTTAGACCTCTCGGCCATCCTGCCTTGCCAACAGATTTATATTAGAAATGAAATGAGAATGATGAGAAAGGACAACCAAAACAGAGCAAAAGGAAAAACAGAAAAAAACACAACACATAAAAAGAATTCCCCGGCCGGGAATTGAACCCGGGTCTTCCGCGTGACAGGCGGAAATACTGGGTGACCATGACTTACATGTTTTGGGATCCACTTACATGTTTTGGGAAAAACATGACTTACATGTTTATGGTGGGAAACTTACATGTTTATGGATTTTCAGGTTGACCCACTTACAGGCCAAAAAAATTTTTTCTACACAAAAAAAATTTTTTCTTCAGAAAAAGCTCGTTCGAAAAAAAAAATTTTTTTTTTGCCTGTGAAAAATTTCTTATGAAGACCTCTGGCAAAATTTTTGTGTCTGTGTGCAAAGTGTTTTACCCTTAGTCCGTGGGGAAGGATACTGATGGTGTTCACCCACATAACATAGCACACGAGCCAGCTAAGTAACTGACCCCCGAGAAGGTTTGCGGGCTATCAGCCACACGAACCAGATAACGCAACCTAGAACCAGCAGGTTCCCGCGCACCCGCACCCACCAGCCAGCTTATTAACCCACGAACCAGATAACGTTACCCGAACCCCGCGCACCCGCACAACCACACCAGCCGGATAACGCAACCTAGAACCAGCAGGTTCCCGCGCACCCGCACCCACCAGCCAGCTTATTAACCACACCAGCCAGATAACGTTGCCCGAACCCCGCGCACCCGCACAACCACACGAACCAGCTAGGGACCGCAAACCCGCGCACCCGTCAACCCGCAAACCCGCACAACCACCAGCCAGATAACGCAACCTAGAACCAGCAGGTTCCCGCGCACCCGCACCCACCAGCCAGCTTATTAACCCACGAACCAGATAACGTTGCCCGAACCCCGCGCACCCGCACCACCACACCAGCCAGATAACGCAACCTCGAACCCGCAAACCCGCGCACCCGCAAACCCGCAAACCCGCACAACCACCAGCCAGAAAACGTAACCTAGAACCAGATAACGTTGCCCGAATCCCGCACACCCGCACAACCACACCAGTCAGATAACGTAACCTAGAACCCGCATTTGGTCAGGACCTCTTCAGAAAAACTGTGTGGAGAAGTATGAGACAGTGTAGCCGAGTGGTTACCACGCAGGTAAAAGTTTTCTTATGGTAGCGGGTTCAACCCCCGAGACAAGTCAGTTTTTGGCTAAGTGGCAGAAATATGTTCCCGACCCGGGTATTGAATGTCGACCTGACCTCAAAAAAAAACTAACTTACATGTTTATGAAAAACCTGACTTACATGGTTATGAACCGGCAAAAATCTCAACATGACTTACATGGTTATGAAAAACATGACTTACATGTTTATTTGTACACAAAAATCCCCGGCTTAATAAACATGTAAGTCATGTTTTTCATAAACATGTAAGTCAGTTTTTTCCATAAACATGTAAGTTTTCCCATAACCATGTAAGTCAGTATGGCCAATGGGGTGACCATGACTTACATGTTTTGGGATCCACTTACATGTTTTGGGAAAAACATGACTTACATGTTTATGGTGGGAAACTTACATGTTTATGGATTTTCAGGTTGACCCACTTACAGGCCAAAAAAATTTTTTCTACACAAAAAAAATTTTTTCTTCAGAAAAAGCTCGTTCGAAAAAAAAAATTTTTTTTTTGCCTGTGAAAAATTTCTTATGAAGACCTCTGGCAAAATTTTTGTGTCTGTGTGCAAAGTGTTTTACCCTTAGTCCGTGGGGAAGGATACTGATGGTGTTCACCCACATAACATAGCACACGAGCCAGCTAAGTAACTGACCCCCGAGAAGGTTTGCGGGCTATCAGCCACACGAACCAGATAACGCAACCTAGAACCAGCAGGTTCCCGCGCACCCGCACCCACCAGCCAGCTTATTAACCCACGAACCAGATAACGTTACCCGAACCCCGCGCACCCGCACAACCACACCAGCCGGATAACGCAACCTAGAACCAGCAGGTTCCCGCGCACCCGCACCCACCAGCCAGCTTATTAACCACACCAGCCAGATAACGTTGCCCGAACCCCGCGCACCCGCACAACCACACGAACCAGCTAGGGACCGCAAACCCGCGCACCCGTCAACCCGCAAACCCGCACAACCACCAGCCAGATAACGCAACCTAGAACCAGCAGGTTCCCGCGCACCCGCACCCACCAGCCAGCTTATTAACCCACGAACCAGATAACGTTGCCCGAACCCCGCGCACCCGCACCACCACACCAGCCAGATAACGCAACCTCGAACCCGCAAACCCGCGCACCCGCAAACCCGCAAACCCGCACAACCACCAGCCAGAAAACGTAACCTAGAACCAGATAACGTTGCCCGAATCCCGCACACCCGCACAACCACACCAGTCAGATAACGTAACCTAGAACCCGCATTTGGTCAGGACCTCTTCAGAAAAACTGTGTGGAGAAGTATGAGACAGTGTAGCCGAGTGGTTACCACGCAGGTAAAAGTTTTCTTATGGTAGCGGGTTCAACCCCCGAGACAAGTCAGTTTTTGGCTAAGTGGCAGAAATATGTTCCCGACCCGGGTATTGAATGTCGACCTGACCTCAAAAAAAAACTAACTTACATGTTTATGAAAAACCTGACTTACATGGTTATGAACCGGCAAAAATCTCAACATGACTTACATGGTTATGAAAAACATGACTTACATGTTTATTTGTACACAAAAATCCCCGGCTTAATAAACATGTAAGTCATGTTTTTCATAAACATGTAAGTCAGTTTTTTCCATAAACATGTAAGTTTTCCCATAACCATGTAAGTCAGTATGGCCAAATACTGACCTCTATACTACCGAGGATACAATGAAGCCTGTTTTTAAAAAGAATGCGTCCAGAGAAAGTCTTCAATCACACCGAATCTGAAAAATAAAAAACAAAGAAAAGAATTACCCCATGTGGGACTCGAACCCACAACCTTTGGATTAGAAGTCCAACGCGCTATCCATTGCGCCAATGGGGCTTGTTTCATATTCTTTTCTTGTTTTAAGGAAGTGTCCCTTCACAGTCAACACCACCTGTAAAAATTGTGAAGGAAATTCAAAAATGAAAAGTACAACTAGCTGGGATTGAACCAGCGATCTTCCGCGTGTAAGGCGGACGTCCTAACCACTAGACGATAGCTGCCCAAACTTAGTGAGATGTTGGCAAGGGTCTGACCAACTTTTTTTTGGTGTGCAAAAATTTTTTTTCAAGTCAAAAAAATGGGTTCACTGAAAAAGGTTTTCTAGCAGAGATAGGTTTCGATCCTATGACCTGTGGGTTATGAGCCCACCGCGCTGACCACTGCGCCACTCTGCTTCTAATTACTTCCAACGATGTTTTCTACATGCCCAGCTTAAAAAAGGCTATGCGACCGCCGGGAATCGAACCCGGGTCGAACCCTTGGGAGGGGTCCATCATGCCACTAGACCACGGTCGCCTTATCAAGGGATAAAAGGGCTCGACGCTCTCGTGGCCTAGTGGTTAAGGCACAGGTCTTATGAGCCTGGGATCGCGGGTTCAAACCCCGCCGGGAGCAAAGCCTTTTTTTTGTTCTGTGAAACACTGTTCATTCCTCCTGTTCTTTCGATGACTCCTCCAGAAGTTGCAAAGGAACAGTAGCGGACGTATCCAAGTGGTTACGGAGGTGCACTCGAAATGCATTGGGCTCTGCCCGCGCAGGTTCAAATCCTGCCGTCCGCGTTATTGTCTTTTTGCTGTGTAGGGGGAACCCTGTACATTCCATACATCTCAAATAGCCCAAATAAATTTTCACTGGGAGTAAGTGATTAGGGCTGATTAGGGATGTGTGATGCTCCAATTTGCGGTTACGACTTCATAATGGATTCAGGAGCATCCAAACATCCCATTTTCCCGTTAGTTTCCCATTTTTGACGATCTGGCTATTGCAGAATAGAGGTGAAAATGACATTTTGCTGGGTCATTTTCGCGAACTCGATTAGGGCACTTCTGATGCTCTAATTTGCGGTTACAACCTCATAATGAATTCAGGAGCATCCGAATGACCCATTATCCCAACGTTTTCACATTTTGGACGATCTTGCTATTGCGGAGTATCCGGTGGAAAATCGGAAAATTCCATGTGTACCGTGTTTCACTGGGAGTAAGTGATTAGGACATGTGTGATGCTCCAATTTGCGGTTCCGACCTCATGATGGCTTCAGGAGCATCCAAATAACCCGTTTTCCCAACGTTTTCGCATTTTTGACCAGTTGGGCTGTTGCGGAATAGCAGGTAAAAACGGTCATTTTGGCCACCTCAATTAGGGCACTTCTGATGCTCCAATCAAATCGTCCGACCTCATAATGGGTTCGGGAGCACCCAAATAACACATATTCCCAACGTTTTCGCGTTTTTGATCCTGTGTGAGCAATCCAGAACAACTTTCTGCTTCAGTAAAAAAAAGTAAAAAGGATTCAAGCACCCGGACTTCCCAGCTGGTCACCCACGCCAGTACTATCCAGGCCTGCTGGTGCTTAACTTCTCAAATCAGGCGGGATGAGGTGTATTCACCAGAGTATGGCCGAATCCAATACTGAGTCATGATGGACAACATGTGAACAGGTTGTTTGTGACCTAACAACGAACCAGAAATAGGACAGTGAACAAAAAACAAGGCACTAGAGGGGATCGAACCCTCGACCTCTCGCTTACTGGGCGAGCGCTCTAACCACTGAGCTATAGCGCCATGCTTTCTCTCCATCTTCTTTTCTTTGAAGGGGGTCTTTTGAAATGTACAGAGCACGCATCAAAAATTTCCTTCATACCTCCGCGATGGTGAAAAAATTTTTAACGAAGGAGCCTAGTAAGGCGAGGTGGCCGAGTGGTCTAAGGCGCTACGTTCAGGGCCATACTGACTTACATGGTTATGGGAAAACTTACATGTTTATGGAAAAAACTGACTTACATGTTTATGAAAAACATGACTTACATGTTTATTAAGCCGGGGATTTTTGTGTACAAATAAACATGTAAGTCATGTTTTTCATAACCATGTAAGTCATGTTGAGATTTTTGCCGGTTCATAACCATGTAAGTCATGTTTTTCATAAACATGTAAGTCAGTTTTTTTTTGAGGTCAGGTCGACATTCAATACCCGGGTCGGGAACATATTTCTGCCACTTAGCCAAAAACTGACTTGTCTCGGGGGTTGAACCCGCTACCATAAGAAAAATTTTACCTGCGTGGTAACCACTCGGCTACACTGTCTCATACTTCTCACACAGTTTTTCTGAAGAGGTCCTGACCAAATGCGGGTTCTAGGTTACGTTATCTGACTGGTGGTTGTGCGGGTTTGCGGGTTTGCGGGTGCGCAGGTTTGCGGGTTCGAGGTTGCGTTATCTGGCTGGTGTGGTTGTGCGGGTGTGCGGGGTTCGGGCAACGTTATCTGGTTCTAGGTTACGTTATCTGACTGGTGGTTGTGCGGGTTTGCGGGTTTGCGGGTGCGCGGGTTTGCGGGTTCGAGGTTGCGTTATCTGGCTGGTGTGGTAGTGCGGGTGCGCGGGGTTCGGGCAACGTTATCTGGTTCGTGGGTTAATAAGCTGGCTGGTGGGTGCGGGTGCGCGGGAACCTGCTGGTTCTAGGTTGCGTTATCTGGCTGGTGTGGTTGTGCGGGTGTGCGGGTTGACGGGTGCGCGGGTTTGCGGTCCCTAGCTGGTTCGTGTGGTTGTGCGGGTGCGCGGGGTTCGGGCAACGTTATCTGGCTGGTGTGGTTAATAAGCTGGCTGGTGGGTGCGGGTGCGCGGGAACCTGCTGGTTCTAGGTTGCGTTATCCGGCTGGTGTGGTGGTGCGGGTGCGCGGGGTTCGGGCAACGTTATCTGGTTCGTGGGTTAATAAGCTGGCTGGTGGGTGCGGGTGCGCGGGAACCTGCTGGTTCTAGGTTGCGTTATCTGGTTCGTGTGGCTGATAGGGTTCTCGGGGGACAGTTACTTAGCTGGCTCGTGTGCTATGTTATGTGGGTGAACACCATCAGTATCCTTCCCCACGGACTAAGGGTAAAACACTTTGCACACAGACACAAAAATTTTGCCAGAGGTCTTCATAAGAAATTTTTCACAGGCAAAAAAAAAAATTTTTTTTTCGAACGAGCTTTTTCTGAAGAAAAATTTTTTTTGTGTAGAAAAAATTTTTTGGCCTGTAAGTGGGTCAACCTGAAAATCCATAAACATGTAAGTTTCCCACCATAAACATGTAAGTCATGTTTTTCCCAAAACATGTAAGTGGATCCCAAAACATGTAAGTCATGGTCACCACGTTCAGGTCGTAGTCTCTTCGGGGGCGTGAGTTCAAACCTCACCCTCGTCACTTTTTCTTCGTTGTGTGATCACTTAAAAGCCTATTTCGGCCCAAAGCTTGTTGTTTTAAAGAAGCATCATAATTGTGGGGCTCTTAGCTCAGTGGAAGAGCGCCCGTTCCGCATACGGGAGGCCGAGAGTTCGAACCTCTCAGGGTCCACAGTTTTTTTTTCCCCTGTTTTGTTTCTCCTGTGTAAATTGGTTCTCAGAGCTTTCACACCTTGCTCCCTAAAATGTGGCTGTTTAGCTCAGTGGTAGAGCACATCATCCGTAATGATGGGGTCGTGGGTTCAATCCCCACAGCGGCCTAGGTTTTTTTCAGAGCTCCCCAAGAATTTCCAACCTAACTTGGGGTTTGTGGGTTTGCGGTCACTGGTGCACACATGGCCTGTGGACGGGCAGGGGCAAAAAAAATTGGGTGCTTGCGTTGTGTGCTGGATCGGGACCACCAGTAAACTGGCAGCCCCACATCCAGTTCTAATTTTTGAAGTGTGAAATAGAACGCAATCGGAAGATTAGTTTACACGAATGTAAGAATAATATCGTCATGGTAATATTCTGTACAGATTGTACGGGATTTACTATCATATGAGAGTAGTCCGTCGCAGGCCACATCGGGCCCGCAACATGACCGGTCTTCACACAAAATTGTAAAAGAATTTTCCTTGGAAAAAATGTCTTTTTCAAGTTTTTGTTGTTGCTGAACGAGTTGTTTGGTTTCGAAGTAGCACACTAACTTAGCACCCAAACATGCAGCAAACATCGGAATACAAGACAGGGTCGTCTTGTTGGAGGTGGGTCAGGGTCTGGACATCCTCAAATGTGCACACCTAATACAACAGAAGAAAAGGAAAAAGGATTCAAGCACCCGGACTTCCCAGCTGGTCACCCACGCCAGTACTATCCAGGCCTGCTGGTGCTTAACTTCTCAAATCAGGCGGGATGAGGTGTATTCACCAGAGTATGGCCGAATCCAATAATAGGTCTGGATAGAAAAGCTGGGAAGACTTATTACCAGTCCGTTTTTACCTGAGAAGTTAGACACCTCCAAGCCTGGATAGTACTGGCGCGGGTGACCAACTGGATAAATACACCGAAAAATAGATCTAAATTGTCAGACCGGTTCTTAGCTGTGCGCATCCATAAAAAACTAAAAAAATACTTGCGTCAGAAAATCCTAGTGTGTTGTACCGTGGTCCGATATTCTTTCGGTCCCGGGTTCAACACCTGAGACAGATAATATATTTTGACTTTTTCAGATTTTTCTCATTTTTTTGTCTCCTCACTCTTTCTGAGAATCTTCAAAATTGTCAAAAGTGAGAAATTTTTGGGAAAATGGCATATTTAGGGGCTCCTGAATCCATTATGAGGTCAGATGAATCAATCTGAGCATCACACATATCCTAATAGACAAAATGTCCGTTTATCAAAATACCTGAAAATGCCTCTTTATCCTATCTAAGGATGTCAGAAACCCTTAAAAGTGCAAAAATCTTGGGAATATAGGGTTTTTGGGCCATTCTGAATCCATTGCGGGGTCGGACGATTTGATTGGAGCATCAGAAGTATCCTAATCGGTAAAATGTCGCAAAAATATGGGCAAAATGCCTTTATACCCTATCAAAGCAATTAGAATGTGCTCTAAAACGCAAAAATCTTGGGAATATGGGGTTTTTGGGCACATCTGAGTTCATTGCGGGGTCGTACGATCAGATCTGAGCATCACATAATGTCTAGAATTTTACAGGTGCAACAAACACCTGTATTTTGGTGTAACATGCATATAACCATATCTGAATACCTTAAATTTGCACGAAAATGCAAAAATCTTGGGAATATGGGTTTTTTGGGCACATCTGAGTCAATTGCGGGGTCGCACGATCGGATCCGAGCATCACACAATACCTAGAATTTCAACTATGCAATAAACATGTCTATTTTGGGTAAAATGGCTAATAACCACATGTAAGTAGCTTAAAAATGCTCTAAAATGCAATAATCTTGGGAATATGGGGTTTTTGGGCACATTTGAGTTCATTGCGGGGTCGCACGATCAGATCCGAGTATCACACAATGTCTAGAATTTCAAAAAAGCAACAATCACATGTATTTTGGTGTAAAATGCATATAACCATATCTGAATGTCTCAAATACGCATGAAAATGAAGAAATCTTGGGTATATAGGGTTTTTGGGCACATCTGAGTCAATTGCGGGGTCGTACGGTCAGATCCGAGCATCAGACAATGTCTAGAATTTTAGCTATGCAACAAACACCTGTAAATTGGGTAAAATGGCTAATAATCATATCTAAATGGCTCAGAAGTGCTCGAAAATGCAAAAATCTTGGGAATGTGGGGTTTTTGGGCATTTTTGAGTCAATTGCGGGGTCGTACGATCAGATTAGAGCATCACACAATGTCTCAAATTTTACAGGTGCAACAAACACCTGTATTTTGGTGTAACATGCAAACAACCATATCTAAATACCTCAAATTTGCACGAAAATGAAGAAATCTTGGGTATATAGGGTTTTTGGGCCAATCTGAGTCAATTGCGGGGTCGCACGGTCAATTCCGAGTATCAGGCCCTCTCTACAACTTAGCCGGTGCTCAAACATAGGGGTTACAGGCAAATATACCTGTACACAGGCATATGACCTCTGTACGAACCTTCTTTTCACTCGAAAATGCAATTTTCTTGGGTATATGGGGTATTTGAGCACATCTGAGTCAATTGCGGGGTCGTACGCTCAGATCCGAGCATCACACACTGTCTAACTGAGAAATATTTTGAAAAAAGTCGATTTTTTGGTGAAAATATTTTTCACAGAAAATCGAATTTTACTATTAAGATTGGCTTTGGGCATGACCCAGTAAGGTTACTATGGGCCCCATGGGACATATACACCCGAATACCAGGCCGTATTTTCAAAAAGTTGATAATCCCAGTATATGGTATGGCCCTGTGGTACGAAATTTTTGGCCGAAAAAATCGACCAAAAAATCGTCATTTTTGGGGGTCACGGTGACAAAAAGTTGCATTTTTTCACGAAAAATGGTCGGAATGTGACTTGAATGGGCTCTAATGGGTATATTATGCACATAACATACCTAAATTATGTCGATATTTCACCGGCGGAGCCGAAAAAATCGATTTTCAGGGTGTGCAAAACTGTAAAAATGACGAAAATCGGAAAAATGACGATTTTTTGGTCAAAATATTTTTCACAGAAAATCGAATTTTACTATTAAGATTGGCTTTGGGCATGACCCAGTAAGGTTACTATGGGCCCCATGGGACATATACACCCGAATACCAGGCCGTATTTTCAAAAAGTTGATAATCCCAGTATATGGTATGGCCCTGTGGTACGAAATTTTTGGCCGAAAAAATCGACCAAAAAATCGTCATTTTTGGGGGTCACGGTGACAAAAAGTTGCATTTTTTCACGAAAAATGGTCGGAATGTGACTTGAATGGGCTCTAATGGGTATATTATGCACATAACATACCTAAATTATGTCGATATTTCACCGGCGGAGCCGAAAAAATCGATTTTCAGGGTGTGCAAAACTGTAAAAATGACGAAAATCGGAAAAATGACGATTTTTTGGTCAAAATATTTTTCACAGAAAATCGAATTTTACTATTAAGATTGGCTTTGGGCATGACCCAGTAAGGTTACTATGGGCCCCATGGGACATATACACCCGAATACCAGGCCGTATTTTCAAAAAGTTGATAATCCCAGTATATGGTATGGCCCTGTGGTACGAAATTTTTGGCCGAAAAAATCGACCAAAAAATCGTCATTTTTGGGGGTCACGGTGACAAAAAGTTGCATTTTTTCACGAAAAATGGTCGGAATGTGACTTGAATGGGCTCTAATGGGTATATTATGCACATAACATACCTAAATTATGTCGATATTTCACCGGCGGAGCCGAAAAAATCGATTTTCAGGGTGTGCAAAACTGTAAAAATGACGAAAATCGGAAAAATGACGATTTTTTGGTGAAAATATTTTTCACAGAAAATCGAATTTTACTATTAAGATTGGCTTTGGGCATGACCCAGTAAGGTTACTATGGGCCCCATGGGACATATACACCCGAATACCAGGCCGTATTTTCAAAAAGTTGATAATCCCAGTATATGGTATGGCCCTGTGGTACGAAATTTTTGGCCGAAAAAATCGACCAAAAAATCGTCATTTTTGGGGGTCACGGTGACAAAAAGTTGCATTTTTTCACGAAAAATGGTCGGAATGTGACTTGAATGGGCTCTAATGGGTATATTATGCACATAACATACCTAAATTATGTCGATATTTCACCGGCGGAGCCGAAAAAATCGATTTTCAGGGTGTGCAAAACTGTAAAAATGACGAAAATCGGAAAAATGACGATTTTTTGGTCAAAATATTTTTCACAGAAAATCGAATTTTACTATTAAGATTGGCTTTGGGCATGACCCAGTAAGGTTACTATGGGCCCCATGGGACATATACACCCGAATACCAGGCCGTATTTTCAAAAAGTTGATAATCCCAGTATATGGTATGGCCCTGTGGTACGAAATTTTTGGCCGAAAAAATCGACCAAAAAATCGTCATTTTTGGGGGTCACGGTGACAAAAAGTTGCATTTTTTCACGAAAAATGGTCGGAATGTGACTTGAATGGGCTCTAATGGGTATATTATGCACATAACATACCTAAATTATGTCGATATTTCACCGGCGGAGCCGAAAAAATCGATTTTCAGGGTGTGCAAAACTGTAAAAATGACGAAAATCGGAAAAATGACGATTTTTTGGTCAAAATATTTTTCACAGAAAATCGAATTTTACTATTAAGATTGGCTTTGGGCATGACCCAGTAAGGTTACTATGGGCCCCATGGGACATATACACCCGAATACCAGGCCGTATTTTCAAAAAGTTGATAATCCCAGTATATGGTATGGCCCTGTGGTACGAAATTTTTGGCCGAAAAAATCGACCAAAAAATCGTCATTTTTGGGGGTCACGGTGACAAAAAGTTGCATTTTTTCACGAAAAATGGTCGGAATGTGACTTGAATGGGCTCTAATGGGTATATTATGCACATAACATACCTAAATTATGTCGATATTTCACCGGCGGAGCCGAAAAAATCGATTTTCAGGGTGTGCAAAACTGTAAAAATGACGAAAATCGGAAAAATGACGATTTTTTGGTCAAAATATTTTTCACAGAAAATCGAATTTTACTATTAAGATTGGCTTTGGGCATGACCCAGTAAGGTTACTATGGGCCCCATGGGACATATACACCCGAATACCAGGCCGTATTTTCAAAAAGTTGATAATCCCAGTATATGGTATGGCCCTGTGGTACGAAATTTTTGGCCGAAAAAATCGACCAAAAAATCGTCATTTTTGGGGGTCACGGTGACAAAAAGTTGCATTTTTTCACGAAAAATGGTCGGAATGTGACTTGAATGGGCTCTAATGGGTATATTATGCACATAACATACCTAAATTATGTCGATATTTCACCGGCGGAGCCGAAAAAATCGATTTTCAGGGTGTGCAAAACTGTAAAAATGACGAAAATCGGAAAAATGACGATTTTTTGGTGAAAATATTTTTCACAGAAAATCGAATTTTACTATTAAGATTGGCTTTGGGCATGACCCAGTAAGGTTACTATGGGCCCCATGGGACATATACACCCGAATACCAGGCCGTATTTTCAAAAAGTTGATAATCCCAGTATATGGTATGGCCCTGTGGTACGAAATTTTTGGCCGAAAAAATCGACCAAAAAATCGTCATTTTTGGGGGTCACGGTGACAAAAAGTTGCATTTTTTCACGAAAAATGGTCGGAATGTGACTTGAATGGGCTCTAATGGGTATATTATGCACATAACATACCTAAATTATGTCGATATTTCACCGGCGGAGCCGAAAAAATCGATTTTCAGGGTGTGCAAAACTGTAAAAATGACGAAAATCGGAAAAATGACGATTTTTTGGTCAAAATATTTTTCACAGAAAATCGAATTTTACTATTAAGATTGGCTTTGGGCATGACCCAGTAAGGTTACTATGGGCCCCATGGGACATATACACCCGAATACCAGGCCGTATTTTCAAAAAGTTGATAATCCCAGTATATGGTATGGCCCTGTGGTACGAAATTTTTGGCCGAAAAAATCGACCAAAAAATCGTCATTTTTGGGGGTCACGGTGACAAAAAGTTGCATTTTTTCACGAAAAATGGTCGGAATGTGACTTGAATGGGCTCTAATGGGTATATTATGCACATAACATACCTAAATTATGTCGATATTTCACCGGCGGAGCCGAAAAAATCGATTTTCAGGGTGTGCAAAACTGTAAAAATGACGAAAATCGGAAAAATGACGATTTTTTGGTGAAAATATTTTTCACAGAAAATCGAATTTTACTATTAAGATTGGCTTTGGGCATGACCCAGTAAGGTTACTATGGGCCCCATGGGACATATACACCCGAATACCAGGCCGTATTTTCAAAAAGTTGATAATCCCAGTATATGGTATGGCCCTGTGGTACGAAATTTTTGGCCGAAAAAATCGACCAAAAAATCGTCATTTTTGGGGGTCACGGTGACAAAAAGTTGCATTTTTTCACGAAAAATGGTCGGAATGTGACTTGAATGGGCTCTAATGGGTATATTATGCACATAACATACCTAAATTATGTCGATATTTCACCGGCGGAGCCGAAAAAATCGATTTTCAGGGTGTGCAAAACTGTAAAAATCACCAAAATCCCAAAAATCACGATTTTTTTTCAAAAATATTTTTTTCAAAAAAATCGATTTTAAAATATTGGTTTGGCTTGTGCGGGGACCTGAATCTGGGGCAACATACCCTGTGGGACATACTGGGCCCGATGCAAGGCCGATTTTTCAAAAATATGGTTGCCCCGGTAGACGGTATGGCCCTGCAGGTCAGTGCATCGGGCCAAAAATCATGAAAAAATCATGATTTTGGGGTCTGGCACCCCATGGGCACATATATCTGGGGGTGTGAAATATGCATGGAATCGACCGATTGGGGGTGTTATAGGTCCTGGGGGCCCACATGGGCCATATTTCACGCTATTGGGTCACGGGAAAGTGATTTTGACATTTTTTCATCGATTTTAGCTGTGAGAACCCTTCAAAAACACTGATTTTGGGGTGTTTCTGAGACGGTACGCTATACCCAGGGTCATATTAGGTATTAGTCCGGTCGACTTTTTGAAAAAACGACCCCGCAATGGACTCAGGGGTGCCAGATAGTGTATATGCACCAGAATGGATTCACGGGAAAAGTCAAAATTGGGTGTCAGATACATGCTGCCATAAGTGACGAATTTCAAAAGTTGAGATTTTTCGAAAATCAGGGTTCAGTACACGCTGTACCCAATCCTGGGGGCCAAAATTTTCAACTTTTTGAAAAAACGGGCGGTATATGGCCCTAAAGTGTCAAAATGAGTTAATTGCGACCTCGGACGGCCTCCGGAGATGAGTAGAAGTTTATTTACTGAAAAAAAAAGTCAAAACACAGGCAAAATCCCACCTTCCACAGGTACAGTCAAAACTTTTATCCAGATCTCATGTTTTTTCAAAAAATTTTAAATTGTTTTTATGACTAACACCTCCGAAATTTTTCCTGATAAGATGGAATATGGTCCTGTCGTAGTATGCAGTGTGTTTGCAGGCAAAAATTTGCATTTTCTCGCCCCAGACATTTTTTTATACATAAAAGTGCATAAAGGGACCCCTGACCCCAAAATCCGGGTTCCAGCTTTTTGAAGGGGTCACCCTACAGGCCACCTCAAAAAGTTGGCCCGTAGGGCCAACTTTTTGAAAAAACGGGGTTGCGATGTGTCCTGGGGGCCCGAAGGGCCCCCAGGACACATCGCTGGGAAAAAAATATTAGGTTTTTTGGGGTCTATATAGGGTTGCTGTGGGGGTCACATGGCCGAAAAATGGCCATTTTTGGCCTATTTTTGGCCATTTTTTTAAGGTAAAAAATCCACTTTTTTTTTGTACATCCCCTTGCCCCCGGTAAAATTTACCAAACATATGGCCCTGTTGGACATACTGGGCCCATGAGTCGGTCGCTGGATCACCAAACTAGTTGCCCTATTTGCTAAAATCATGTTTTCAGGGTCAAAAATAGGGTGTTTTTTAGGGTCAAAAATAGGGTGTTTTTCAGGGGTATGTTAACCACGTATGTGTCTTAGGGACCAAATTTTCCAGGAATGTGAACCAATCGGGTCGCAATGGGTCCAGGGGGCCCGGAGGGCCCCCATTCAGGGAAAATTTGCAACAATCCTGGGCAATGCTGGGGGCCGATAGGGTGTGCCTATACACGTGTTTTTACGTGTTTTTGGGCACTTTTCAGGATTTTCGAAAATTTTTGCAACACCAAAATCAAAAATTTCGGTCTAGGAGGCCCATATCTGGAAAAAATCGATATTCCAATGGCCTCATTGGGACATATTGGGCCCAGGACCCTATTTTCAGGTCCCAGGAAAAGCCAAAACAATAAAAAAAATAGCTCAGGCGACCCCCAAAAATAGGCGAAAAACAGCCATTTTTAGGGTGTTTTTTTGGGGTATTTTTACACACACAAATTGTTTACCATAGCACACCCCCAGGCTGCCTCAAAATTTTATCTTTATTTGATTTTTCCAACCCACATAGGGGTATTGGAGGCACAACTTTCACCAAGCCTGGGGAATTCGGCACTGCACACACACAACTGAAAAAGGCAAAAATCACCTGTTTTTCAAGGTGTCGCAGGGTAAATGTTGTTCCTTAAAAACCAAATTTTTTCTAAAAAATCGGCCCTGCGGGTGAAAAAACGACACTATGGGGGGTATTCCAGGGTGTGGGGGCCCCAAAAATCCGGTTTAAGACCACGAGAGGGTCCGAATACACACCTGAGAAGGTCCCGGGGAGTAAAAAAATGGCCATTTTTGGGGGGTCAAAATCTCACTTTTTGGGGGGATGTTTGTATACCCAGTACCGACCCACTAGCTGGGATGCCCAACTTTTCGCGAATATGGGGGCCCGTAGGGCCCCCGGGGCCCAGGGGGCCCAAAATATCGTGTTGCAGATGCCAGGAGAACATGTTTCAATATTTTGGATACATTTTTCCATAAGGTCATTTTCAAAAGCACTGATTTTAGGGGTATTGAGCGAGGTACCCATACCCATGGGTTATCCTATATATTAGTTTTCACTCGGATGTGAAAAAACGATGTCGCAATGGATTCAGGGGGCCCAAATAGGGTATATGGCCCAGGAAATTTTCAAAAAGTTGACCCAACCAGGTATACAGGCATACAAGCCGGTAGGTCAACAGATAGGGTGTTTTCCGCACCCAAAATATGGGGTCATGACCATGTGGGTCAGACCTGAATTGATAAATGTTTCGCACAGGTTTTCGCGAATACCCCCTCTATTCCGAATGCGCTACAAGAGTTTTAAATTTTTGGCTATTTAGATTCACTTTTAAAAACAAAATGGGTCTCCAGAACACACATGAGGTTCACATGTACCTCTACAGAAACCTTGGTTTTGGTCGGATTTTGAGGCCAATTTTTGGGTTCCCACCAATTTCCTAGGGTATACTGGGATATTGCCCGTGTGTCCAAAAGTGATTTTTGGGGCCTTAGGACCCCGGAGAATCCATTTAACGGTCGTTTTTGCACCGGAAAGACCTATCTAGTACCCAAAAATCGAATTTTCATATTTTTGAAAAAGTGACCAAAAATCGACTTTTTTTGGTAACATTGTATGGCATAAATTATTCTACATAATGTGTGATGCTTGAATAAAAACTTACGACCCCATAATGTACTCGGAACTCACCCATGTAATTGTTGAGAAAAAAAAACTTTCCGAAAAAATGAAATTTCAACCCGAATATGCACATTTGGGTCATTTTACGGCTATGTAGGTCATTTTGTATGTGTTTTTCGATTATATAGGTGATTAGGATATGTGTGATGCTCAGATTAAATCGTAAGACCCCGCAATTGACTCAAATGTGCCCAAAAACCCTATATACCCAAGATTATTAACTTTTCCAGCATATTGGACATCCTTAGGTATGGTTATAAGCCATGATACGGCTATTGCTGGAAAAATAGCCGTAAATTGTGGTTGGTATTGATTTCAGAAATTATGTGATGCTTAGATCATGCCATAGACGCTTTTAATGGATTCATATGAGCTCATACTACCCATATACCCCTTCAGAAGCCCCTTTTGACTCTTATGAATATCCTTATATAGGCTTCCACTTGTGCAGAACCTTCTCAGTGTACAAGATGTTAGGTACAAAAAAACCATCATATTTTTTACACTACTGGCATGCTTCCCAGGACACGTCTGTACTCAGAACGTTGTAGAGAAAAAAGGCAACCAACGATTTCTAAAGCTACAGTTTCTGTACTTCATTGGTATGGAAGCATGAAGATTATATTCTTCTCACACAACTTTGTCAAACATGGCCAGTCTCGAAAGAGACTGGCCTTTTTTACGTTAGCATGATCGTCTTGTGCACAAGAAGCAAACCCAAAAACACACACGATTCACACATGACATAACACACAAGTGCTTACTGCACCCCATTTTTATATCGCCTGCAAAACCATATTTGTGACACTTGTTCCCCTTCAGAAGCCACTGTTGACTCTGTCGAATATCCTTCTGTAGGATCACACTTAAGGATATTTTTATGTAGAACCTTCACAGTGACCAAGATGTCAGGTACGAAAAAGCAACCGTATTATAGACATTGGCAGAAGGCTTCCCAGAACAAGTGGGTACCTAGAACATTGTAGAGAAAAAGGGCAACCAACGATTTCTAAAGCTACAGTTTCTGTACTTCATTGGTATGGAAGCATGAAGATTATTCTTCTCACACAACTTTGTCAAAACATGGCCAGTTTCGAAAGAGACTGGCCTTTTTTACGTTAACATCACCTTGTGCAAACCCAAAAAACACACATGATTCCCATGTTCTTCGAATATTTTGGTGATTAGGATATGTGTAATGCTCAGATTAAATTGTACGACCACGCAATTGACTCAAATGAGCCCAAATATCCCGTATTCCCAAGATTTTTGGACTTTCGAGCACATTGGGCATCCTTAGGTATGTTTATAAGCCACTCTACGGCTATGTTAGAAAAAAAACCCACCATAATAATGATACATATGGCATGATTCCCAGAACATGTTGGCACTTAGAACATTGTAGAGAAAAAGGGCAACCAACGATTTCTAAAGCTACAGTTTCTGTACTTCATTGGTATGGAAGCATGAAGATTATTCTTCTCACACAACTTTGTCAAAACATGGCCAGTTTCGAAAGAGACTGGCCTTTTTTACGTTAACACGATCGTCTTGTGCACAAGAAGCAAAAAAAACCCACACAACAACAGCAGAAGTTTAGAACCACATTCAGACCCTGACCCAACTCCAACAAGGGGCCCCTGTCTTGTCAACCACCTTGTGCATATATACTGGACCCCAGAAATGGGACATCCGTTAAAATTGGATCGATACAGAGAAGATTAGCATGGTCCCTGCGCAAGGATGACACGCATTAATCGAGAAAGTATCAACTTTTTTTTTGTCCCCCGGATCACACGTATTTTTTACACTGGTGTCTTCTTCATGCTTCCCAGACCAACACATATGTGCAGACATGCCCATCACCCACAGGTGGCAAGTGGCAGGCTGCAGTAACCCATTGAAATATTGGTTTCAAAAAACGACCATATGCTTTATGCTACTGGCATGCTTCCCTGAGCATATACATGTCGAAAGCTGTGTAGAGAAAAAGAGCAACCAACGATTTCTAAAGCTACAGTTTCTGTACTTCATTGGTATGGAAGCATGAAGATTACTCTTCTCACACAACTTTGTCAAAACATGGCCGGTTTCGAAAGAGACTGGCCTTTTTTACGTTAGCATGATTGTCTTTGTGTGTCTTTGTGCAAAGCAAAAAAAAAAAAAACACACACAAGAAGTGAGGATCTTCAAAACCACGTTTTTGACCTGACCCACCTCCAACTAGACAACCCTGTCTTGTATTCCGACAATATGGTATCTATTGAGCCGGGATGTGTTGGCTGCATCCTGAAACCCCTAGCTTCTGGGGGGGCAAGCTTCTCCAGAACTGGGCACTCTTTGAGGTGGACCAAAGGCACCTTCAACTTCTGTGTTGATGTGTTGTCCGTGTTAGTCTACTGTCCTGTTTGCGGCCTTGGTGTAAACCAGGGCAACAATCAGAGTGAAATGGGGTGAACCGGGCCAGGCTGGTCTCACAGAGCAGCTCATAACTCCTGCAGTGGACAGTTCAAGGATCGCAGCACAGAGCAGAGTGAGGGTGTTTCCAACTCAATGGCTTGAACTGGAGAAGCGTTTCTTTTTTACATTTTTCCATGTGAACATTGTTTCCACATCACCATACACATGTGTTGTTGATACACCCCACCACGTTGCCCAGACCATTCCTACCCACATTATTCACCACAAGTGGCATGTTTACCAGCACATGTTGGTGCTTAGAGCAATGTTAAGAAAAAGGGCAACCAACGATTTCTAAAGCTACAGTTTCTGTACTTCATTGGTATGGAAGCATGAAGATTATATTCTTCTCACACAACTTTGTCAAACATGGCCAGCCTCGAAAGAGACTGGCCTTTTTTATGTCACCATGAGAAAAAACATTCACACATATGATGCATGTACAAAGTGCACAGGTGTGTGTGTGTGTCACCCTGACCCACCTCCAACAAGACAACCCTGTCTTGTTTTCCCATACTCTCCCTATGTTTGGGTGCTAAGTTAGTGTGCTACTTCGAAACCAAACAACTCGTTCAGCAACAGCTAAAACTTGAAAAGACCTTTCTTATCAGAAAATTCTTTACAATTTTTATGATGTGTCCTGCTGTGGGCCTGATATGGCCCAAGGCGGAACCACTTTCATATGATGTAAATCCCGTACGTTCGTACAGAATATTACCCATGATGATTATTCTTACATTAGCGTGTAACACTAATTCTGACTGCGTTCTATTTCACACTTCAAATATTAGAACTGGATGTGGGGCTGCCAGTTTACTGGTGGTCCCGATCCAGCACACAACGCAAGCACCCTTTTTTATATTACCCCACCCAGTACCCCCCCTGTGTCTGTGTTGTTGCCTAAAAAAGCATCACCTTTTACAGGCTTCCTTGTGGGGAGTGTTCGGTCAAGTGATAGTGATGAAGAAGGACAGGGGCGAGTTTTCTCGTGAAATGCTTTGAAGCCTCTGACATTGAGAGGCTCGCTCCGACCTCTGTTTTTAATAACCCTTACCGGTAACCACTGTGTATGTATGGTATGTATGGTATGTATGATATGTTGCCTTTGTGTGTTTGTTTTTGTTTTGTTAAAAAAGAGGGTATGCCACTCCTGGATGTTGTGCAGCTCCAGGGCAACATGTGTGAACGGACCAGGTTGCCCTGGCGACCCGTCACCCCAATGAGAAATTGCGTTAATATCATCAGTGCACAAGGCACTGTATCAGATATTAAGCTGATAAGAACAGATAATACACTTGATCTTAGCCAAAAGGCCGAGAAGGTATGACTTCTTTTTAGTCCATACCAAATTCGACACCCATGTACAGGGAAGCATGATGATGATCAATATTACTAGGAAACAACAAGGCAAACAGATTACACACCCATGTCACAGGGAAGTGAGCGAAGGTGATGATCAATCGTAGTAAAAACAAGGCCGCCGAAGCAGCTACACAAATTGCCAATGTGGCAACGCCGAAGCGGCCCATGGCGGGAATTGGGTAGTTTTCAACCAGCAATCTCTCCACAGCGTCCCTATTTGGTCATTGCTTATGGAATTATCCCGAGCGCAAGAATACCTCCTTTTCTCCCAGTCGTGTCACAAAGCTATGTCAACAGGGAAGCGTGTTGGGGTGGTAACATAAAGACACCACGTAAAGCTAACACACCAGAACTACCACCACCAATGTGCCTCCCTGTAGACATCTGTGCAGCCGATAGGTGGAACAAACAAGGGCAAGACTGTACTCTACACAGGATCTGTTTTTGAGTGCATTCGTGTTGAAGATTGTTTTCTTCGGCACAAGACCAAAGCTGGATGATGACATAGGTTGGGCATGTGCAGCATGAGCACTTGCGATGATTGTCACATACTTCTTGTATTGTTTTGTCTCTCCCCTGTATGGCGCAGGGAAGAGTACCAGGCACAGCCCTTCCACTTACAGCTTGTTTTTAAGAAAAACCTCAAAAAAGGCTTCACATTACTTTTTTCACCTTCAAGGACATCTTGATCAATCAAGAAGTTACCACACTATCCTCGCTCTCAACATGCTTCCATGTGTAGCAAAGTGCATACAGCAATAGAACAAAACAGAGCCATATCACGGTTCTTGCCCATATCGAACTCATCTTTCGCCTTTTACTAAAGATGACCGTGGGTAAGAGCCACTAAGTGAAAGCATAATTTTTGAAGGGGCCTTTGTGTCTCATCTGTTTTTAAGTCTTGACAACCACTACGCTTCCCTGAAGGTGTTGGAGTTTCGCATGTTGTTAAACTCAGCTAGAGGTTACATACCTTACTGGTGTCTGACCTGATCAACAAGGGCGTCGACACACCAGTGGCCCTTGCATTGCACTGCGCAGGGGATACTGGTGGCACTAGCTTCGGCTGGCTTGCACAGTGAAATTTTTGACAGCGGCGGTGCTGTGCTTTGCACAAACCCGCCTTTTTAAACAAACAAACCAAAACAAACGTGATCACACAAACCATCATGTTACCCAGTAAACCCAGTAAACCCAGCACACTGGTCTAGAGGGATCGACCACTGAGTGGTGACCTGTGAGCACACAGGCACCTGCTCCGATGCAGTAGTGCAGCGCACTAAGTGCTGTGCTAAGGACTGGCCAAACTTGTTAAACCTGCTGACCCACAAACCGGTTTTCACAACCGAAGCAAAAACAAGCTCAGAAATAAAAAGCTCTTCAAAGGTTTTCGAACCTGACTCAGTATTGGATTCGGCCATACTCTGGTGAATACACCTCATCCCGCCTGATTTGAGAAGTTAAGCACCAGCAGGCCTGGATAGTACTGGCGTGGGTGACCAGCTGGGAAGTCCGGGTGCTTGAATCCTTTTTGCTTTTCTTCCGTGTTGGTGTGTGGTTTTAGGACATCCAGACCCTGACCCACCTCCAACAAGACAACCCTGTCTTGTATCCCTGTGTTTGTTGCACTATCCAGAGAGCAGAAATGAGGGGAGACTACACCACCGACGGTGCTTCAGCCTACAGGAGCATGCTGGAATGTGAATGCTGCATGACAGCATTCACAATTTCACCTTTGGTGAGATGGAGATGAGCGCAAAGGTGCAAAAATGCACAACAAAAACTGAGGAAGAGGCATCCATACTCCCCAGAAGGGACGTGCGCACCTGCAGCCAAAAATTCTCCTGTGCTTAATATCATGCGCGCTGGGGATGCCGAAATAGCTAAACTGTTGCAAGAAGTGGGACTAATTCCCAGGCAGTTGCCCTGTACAACATGCAAGTCCACAATGCCAGAAACACTGTACTGGACACCAAGATACTCCAAGAAGATCGCAAACTGGCCTTATTTTAGGTGAAATGACCTAATGCAGAGTGCAGCGGAACAGGGGAGACAAATAAAGTTTCCTGTACCATGCAACACCCAAGACCTTTTGCACAAGTGAAGCAAAAACAAGCTCAGAAATATAAAGCTCTTCAAAGGTTTTCCACCCAGACCCATTATTGGATTCGGCCATACTCTGGTGAATACACCTCATCCCGCCTGATTTGAGAAGTTAAGCACCAGCAGGCCTGGATAGTACTGGCGTGGGTGACCAGCTGGGAAGTCCGGGTGCTTGAATCCTTTTTTCCTTATTTGTGGTGTAACACACAGAAGTTGGTTGAAAAGTGAACTGATAGTATTCAGCGCAAAGCATGATTATTGAAGGGTATATAGCTCAGTGGTAGAGCATTCGGCTGCAGTCCGAACGGTCCCTGGTTCGAACCCGGGTGTGCCCTCTCTTTTTTGTTTCAAGATTTTCTGTGTGTTACTTTTCCCCTTTTGGTTTTGAATTTCATCCCCACCTTGTAAAGATTCGTTTAAGAAATGTAAGGGGGTTTAGCTCAAATGGTAGAGCGCTCGCTCAGCATGCGAGAGGTAGAGGGATCGATACCCTCAATCTCCAAACATTTTTTGGCTTGGAAACACTGTTGTGATATTTCCAGATCTCAATTCTTTTTGGTACCAAAGAAAAAGAAGGAAGCGACAGAATTGTATCTCCTATGGTGTAGTGGTTAGCACTCGAGACTCTGAATCTCGCGACCGCGGTTCGAATCCGCGTAGGAGAACTTTCCTTTTTCTCCGTTTCGTCCCTTGTTATTCTCCTCTGTGACTGGTTGAAACGCATTCCCACTTCCATATTCTTGTTGGCTTTTATTGAAGGCGAGATGGCCGAGTGGTCTAAGGCGCCAGGTTAAGGCCCTGGTCCCTTCGGGGGCGTGGGTTCAAACCCCACTCTCGTCACTTGTTATTCTTTTTCATTTTCATTTTCAATCTATCCCTTTTGTTTTGTTTTCAAGATTGTGCAAAACACAAAAAGCACACTTGTCAGGTCCTCCTTGGCGCAGTCGGTAGCGCGTCAGGCTGTTAACCTGCAGGTCGTTGGTTCGAACCCAACAGGAGGAGACTTTTTTCCCTTCTCAAACCATTTTCTGTTCTTTGCAAAAGTCATAAAAAACTGGGAAGGCGAGATGGCCGAGCGGTCTAAGGCGCCAGGTTTAGGCCCTGGTCTCTTCGGAGGCGTGGGTTCAAACCCCACTCTCGTCACGTTATTACCATTTTTCCGCAGAAAACCCACCTCTTGTGGAAAACAGTTCCGGTCATTATTGTAGCAGCTATCGTCTAGTGGTTAGGACGCTCGCCTCACACGCGAGAGATCGTCGGTTCAATCCCGACTAGCTGTAATTTCTTTTTGAACTTTCCTTCACATTTTCGTTCAATGCAACGATCGAAAAGATGTCCCCATGCAGATAATAGTTTTGCCTACTATCAGATCCGCTGTAGTATAGTGGTTAGAACAGCCGGCTCTCACCCGGCAGACCGGGGTTCAATTCCCCGCAGCGGAAAATACTTTTTTTTAGACCAAGTTTTGGAGAGAAGAATTTCTGACTTTTGAATATTAACGCCATCATGTAAATCTGGATGAAGAAAATAATCAGTGGCTTAGTGGTCTAGTGGCATGATTCTCGCTTCGGGTGCGAGAGGTCCAGGGTTCGATTCCCTGCTGAGCCCCTCTTTTTATTTAGGTAGTTTCTTGCTTGGGAATTGTTTAGAAAAATTATTTCCACATCTTTTCGACCACCAAAATCCCAAGATGAAGAAGTTTGGAAAAGTGCATTTTTGTGAAAGTATTTTGCCATATCTTTGTTGTCACCAAAATCCCAAGATAGTGAGAGAATCTTGAAAAATCATTTTCCATATTTTCACTTCCCAGTGAAAAAGAGAATACCCATGGTGGGGATCGAACCCACAATCTTTCGCTTAGGAAGCGAACGCCTTATCCATTGGGCTACACGGGCCTAATAGTTTTACCTTCTTTCCTTTTCTCTGGGGTGGTCAAATTTAGGACAAGAGACTTTTCTGCATGACCACCCCCCACAATGATTCTTTGGTTTAAATGAATGTGAGCCTCCCTAGCTCAGTCGGTAGAGCGCAAGGCCCTTAACCTTGTGGTCGCGGGTTCGAGCCCCGCGGGAGGTGCTTTTCTTTTTGAATGTTCACGATTTTGAGGCAAATGAAAACCAAAAAATATTTCCTCCACTTGATCTCAGTTCTGTTTCGTTGGCAAGTTGAGAGTGGAATTTGGGTGAAAATATGTGTTTTCCGAACCAACACAGGACTCCCACCGACCGGTGTAGGTTTTGCGTTCAACCAGGTGTGAACTGCTTCCACTCGCGAAAAGTGCCAGACCCTTTTGCTGGGGATAGCACGTTTCAGCCCCACAACTTATCTCCTTTCTGGGCATGTCCAGTGTGCTCAGCTGCCGCTTCTTGGCGACTCACCAGTACAGAGTGGTGGAATCCAGCACAGAATGGAATGGCTGGGAAATCCTTAGCAATCCATAATTCAGATGGAAAAACTCCTGACCCGGCTATTGAATTTTCGGATCATTTTCTCAGTCACAATGCAAGCACAGAATGGAAACCAAAACCAAGCACAGAATGGAACACGGCTATAAGACTCCAGCCATTCCATTCTGTGCTGGTTTTTCGTTTCCATTCTGTGCTTGCATTGTGACTGAGAAAATGATCTGAAAATTCAATACCCGGGTCAGGAGTTTTTTTTTCCACTCCTAACAAATCCTTACAGTAAGCCTATAAGTCTCCAGCCATTCCATTCTGTGCTGGTTTTTGGAGCCCATTCTGTGAGCACTCGCTCGGGCCTGTACTGGAGTATAGCGGCCAGGCCATCTCCCTTCTGCGTTCCTGCCTGTCACATCCAGTGCTCAGTTGCTGCTTCTTCAGCACAACCGCATCACATCACATCACCAAAAAATAGAAAGGCAACTGGGGGGATCGAACCCCCGACCCTTGGTTTACAAGACCAATGCTCTGCCACTGAGCTAAATCGCCGCTGATTAAGATGCTTTTGCTGTTTCTCCTGCGAAGAAGTTTTTCAAGACAACACAGAAAGGAAAGTGTGACAAAAAAGAAATGACCCTAGACGGAATCGAACCGCCGTTGATGGATTTGGAATCCATAGTGCTACCGCTACACCATAGGGCCCATGATTTAGGGCTTCAATGCGTTTAGCATGAAGGTGGAAATTTTGCTGAAAATCCCACACAAAGGAAAAAGACACACAAAAAAGTGCGAGGTGCCAGGATCGAACTGACGACCTTAGGATTATGGGACCTACGCGCTCCCGACTGCGCCAACCTCGCCTTGATATTATCGTATCATTAAGAAATACATGGGGTGCAAATTTCTACAGGTTTGCGTGGCAAAAAAAAATTTTTGAGTCAAAAAATTTTATGGGCTTCTGTGGAAACAATGACAGTTGTAGAACCTCTCGTAGCTCAATTGGTAGAGCGCTCGACTGTAGAATACTCGGTTATCGAGCGGTCGCTGGTTCGATTCCGGCCGAGAGGATTTTTTTTCGTTTTCGTGTTCCAGATTATTTTCTGCAAACAGATGACTGCCTAAAAACAAAGAACGGTGAGAATTACAGCAGTCGTATCCAAGTGGTTACGGAGGTGGACTAGAAATCCATTGGGCTCTGCCCGCGCAGGTTCAAGTCCTGCCGACTGCGATTCATTTTTTGTTCACGAATTTTCGTGCATTTTCGTCGTTTCTGTGCTCATTTTAGACCATTTTGATGCGCGAAATTAAATCAGAGTGAAGATTGTATCCTCGGTAGTATAGAGGTCAGTATTTGGCGACTCACCAGTACAGAATGGTGGAATCCAGCACAGAATGGTGACCCAAAAACCAGCACAGAATGGACGGACTCAGACTTGACCCACTTACAGGCCAAAAAAAATTTTTCTACACAAAAAATTTTTTTTTTCACAGAGCAAGATTTTTGAGAAAATTTTTCAGGCCAAAACTTTGTCTCACCTGAAAATGACAAAAAGTTTCACCTACACCAGCCAGTTAACACAACCTAGAACCAGATAACGCTGCCCGAACCCCGCGCACCCGCACAACCACACGAACCAGCTAGTGACCGCAAACCCGCGCACCCGTCAACCCGCAAACCCGCACAACCACCAGCCAGATAACGCAACCTAGAACCAGTAGGTTCCCGCACACCCGCACCCAAGAGCCAGCTTATCGACCACACGAACCAGCTAGGGACCGCAAACCCGCGCACCCGTCAACCCGCAAACCCGCACAACCACCAGCCAGATAACGCAACCTAGAACCAGCAGGGTCCCGTGCACCCGCACCCACCAGCCAGCTTATTAACCACACGAACAACAAAAACTGCACCCTCTGGGGTTTGAACCTCCGACCAGTAGTAATATGTAGTGTGCGGAACCTGTGTGGTAACCACTAGGACACTCTCTCTACTTTAATGGAAATCCTTATTGCTGACGAAGCATCCAAGTGGGCACCACAAGGGTTGTTCACATTCTATTTTCCCAGTGGTCGGAGGTTCAAACCCCAGAAGCAGCAGTTTTTGTTTCCCCTAACAAATCCTTAAGGAAAAGTGAATTATGGATTGCTAAGGATTTCCCAGCCATTCCATTCTGTGCTGGTGTTTCAGAAAAGTGCACTTTTTCGTTTCGAACCAAAAAAGTGCACTTTTCTGAATCACCAGCACAGAATGGAATGGCTGGGGAATCCTTAAGGATCCATAATTCACTTTTCCTTAAGGATTTGTTAGGGGAAAAGTGAATTATGGATTGCTAAGGATTCCCCAGCTATTCCATTCTGTGCTGGTGTTTCAGAAAAGTGCACTTTTTGGTTCGTAACGAAAAAGTGCACTTTTTTGAAACACCAGCACAGAATGGAATGGCTGGGGAATCCTTAAGGATCCATAATTCACTTTTCCTTAAGGATTTGTTAGGGGAAAAGTGAATTATGGATTGCTAAGGATTCCCCAGCTATTCCATTCTGTGCTGGTGTTTCAGAAAAGTGCACTTTTTGGTTCGTAACGAAAAAGCGTACTTTTTTGAAACACCAGCACAGAATGGAATGGCTGCGGAATCCTGAGCAATCCATAATTCACTTTTCCTTAAGGATTTGTTAGGAGAGGAAAAAAAACTCCTGACCCGGGTATTGAATTTCGGATCATTTTCTCAGTCAAAATGCCAGCACAGAATGGAAACGAAAAGCCAGTACAGAATGGAAATCAAAAATTTTCTGAAAAACCAGCACAGAATGGAAACGAAAAGCCAGCACAGAATGGAACACGGCTATTAGGCTCCGGCTATTCCATTCTGTGCTGGTTTTTCGTTTCCATTCTGTGCTGGTTTTTTTGGGCCCATTCTGTGCCAAATTTTGCGGGCCTGTACTGGAGGATGGCCCAGTATTTGGTGACCATGACTTACATGTTTTGGGATCCACTTACATGTTTTGGGAAAAACATGACTTACATGTTTATGGTGGGAAACTTACATGTTTATGGATTTTCAGGTTGACCCACTTACAGGCCAAAAAATTTTTTCTACACAAAAAAAATTTTTCTTCAGAAAAAGCTCGTTCGAAAAAAAAATTTTTTTTTTTGCCTGTGAAAAATTTCTTATGAAGACCTCTGGCAAAATTTTTGTGTCTGTGTGCAAAGTGTTTTACCCTTAGTCCGTGGGGAAGGATACTGATGGTGTTCACCCACATAACATAGCACACGAGCCAGCTAAGTAACTGTCCCCCGAGAACCCTATCAGCCACACGAACCAGATAACGCAACCTAGAACCAGCAGGTTCCCGCGCACCCGCACCCACCAGCCAGCTTATTAACCCACGAACCAGATAACGTTGCCCGAACCCCGCGCACCCGCACCACCACACCAGCCGGATAACGCAACCTAGAACCAGCAGGTTCCCGCGCACCCGCACCCACCAGCCAGCTTATTAACCACACCAGCCAGATAACGTTGCCCGAACCCCGCGCACCCGCACAACCACACGAACCAGCTAGGGACCGCAAACCCGCGCACCCGTCAACCCGCACACCCGCACAACCACACCAGCCAGATAACGCAACCTAGAACCAGCAGGTTCCCGCGCACCCGCACCCACCAGCCAGCTTATTAACCCACGAACCAGATAACGTTGCCCGAACCCCGCGCACCCGCACTACCACACCAGCCAGATAACGCAACCTCGAACCCGCAAACCCGCGCACCCGCAAACCCGCAAACCCGCACAACCACCAGTCAGATAACGTAACCTAGAACCAGATAACGTTGCCCGAACCCCGCACACCCGCACAACCACACCAGCCAGATAACGCAACCTCGAACCCGCAAACCTGCGCACCCGCAAACCCGCAAACCCGCACAACCACCAGTCAGATAACGTAACCTAGAACCCGCATTTGGTCAGGACCTCTTCAGAAAAACTGTGTGAGAAGTATGAGACAGTGTAGCCGAGTGGTTACCACGCAGGTAAAATTTTTCTTATGGTAGCGGGTTCAACCCCCGAGACAAGTCAGTTTTTGGCTAAGTGGCAGAAATATGTTCCCGACCCGGGTATTGAATGTCGACCTGACCTCAAAAAAAAACTGACTTACATGTTTATGAAAAACATGACTTACATGGTTATGAACCGGCAAAAATCTCAACATGACTTACATGGTTATGAAAAACATGACTTACATGTTTATTTGTACACAAAAATCCCCGGCTTAATAAACATGTAAGTCATGTTTTTCATAAACATGTAAGTCAGTTTTTTCCATAAACATGTAAGTTTTCCCATAACCATGTAAGTCAGTATGGCCCAGTATTTCCGCCTGTCACGCGGAAGACCCGGGTTCAATTCCCGGCCGGGGAATTCTTTTTTGTACAGGGCTTACATTCATTGTTTCGTTTCTTTTCTGATGAAAATCAAATCAGGCCCCGTTGGCGCAATGGATAGCGCGTTGGACTTCGAATCCAAAGGTTGCGGGTTCGAGTCCCGCACGGGGTTAACTTTTTGAACATTGTTTTTTTGAACTTTTTTGAAAACACAAAAAAGTGAGGTTGGTGTCAAGTGAAATCACAGTGGAACAACAGATACAAATTTGGGTCCAGTGGGAAGGGGTCTCCCAGGAATTTTGGATTTTTTGGCAGTCAACCCATCCAGAAGAACCTTAAAAAATCTTGGGAAAAACTTGAAAACTGGAAATTCTTTGAAAAGCTGACATTTCAGAATTTTTTTCTGAACATGAAAATTTTACTTCCTCCTAAAAAAAAGAACTGCACTTACCGGGAGTCGAACCCGGGCCGCTCGCTTGGAAGGCGAGAATACTAACCGTTATACCATAAGTGCTGTTACTTTCATGCAAAGTGTTTTCTTTGTGGGGGGCAATTTCAAAATAAAAAAAATTTGAAATTGTTCAAATTGCCCAAAAAAAGAAGCAACCGTGGCAGGACTCGAACCTGCAACCGCCTGATCCGTGGTCAGGCGCTCTTCCATTGAGCCACACGGTCCATGTCTTTAGGCAATAGTATTTTTTATGTGGCCTGCATATTTTTGGAGTTGGAAAAAATGAAAATGGTTGATTGCACAGCTAAAAAAGCGGTTACCGAGAATTGAACTCGGGTCTCCCGTGCCACAAACGGGTGTTCTAACCACTAAACCATAACCGCTTGAATATTCCCACTTATTGGGATCTCAGAAAGGGTTTTATTTCCTGGGATATTGTGAAATATTTTTCAAACATGCAACGAGCGGCAACTCGAGCACAATTTCGACTAATATCGTAGCGTAATTGGTCTAGTGGTAGAATGGCCCCCCGCCACGGGGTCGGCCCGGGTTCGATTCCCGGATTACGCACTCTCTTTTTGCGTTTGGCAAAAGCAAAACAATATGTTTCGGACAGTTTCAGGTCGGTCACAAACTCGTTCAAAACGAAAAAGTGGAAATGATATGTACTCTTTCTTGCGTAAGGATTATTAGTAGAGAAAAAAATTTCTTGTCTGATGATACGGGTTTTTGCTCGACATAGTTTGCGAGTAAGTCAGTTCGGTCACAACTTCCATCACAATTGCAAAAAAAATTGGGACTACAACATGTTCATAAACCCAACCTGACTTACATGTTTATTTCTTCACAAAATTCCCAGTAAATAAACATGCACATCAGTATGGCCGGTGCGCTGGTCAGAGACATCACGTTTGCGGGCCAACCCCTCTGTGCGCCCGATTAGGAACCCCCCTGTGCGCCCGATTAGGGACCCCCCTGTGCGCCCGGTTAGCTTTACCCCCCTGTGCGCCCGATTAGGAATATCCCCCTGTGCGCCCGATAAGCTTACCCCCCTGTGCGCCCGATTAGGAACCCCCCTGTGCGCCCGATTAGCTTACCCCCCTGTGCGCCCGATTAGGAATATCCCCCTGTGCGCCCGATTAGGAACCACTCTGTGCACCTACCTAGTCACTGTGACCAGGTGCCCCTACTAATATGCCTTACCAATATGGCCTGGGCTGTGGTATGTCGGGTGTACTACATGCTGGGACCTAAAGAGGAACCACATGCTGGAACACGGCTTTAAGCCCCCACCCATTTCAGCTGTGGTTCCTACTGTGCCCAGTCACTGTGACCAGGTGCCTGGTCAGATCTGACCAGGTACCCTTACTAATATGCCTGACCAATATGGCCAGGGGTGGTATGTCGGGTGCACAAGGGAGTTTCACGATGGGTTATCTTATGCACAGGTACAGTGGATGTAGAAAACCCACAAACCCATTGTGTGTGGGTTTTCTGGCATAGGACTGTATGGAAAGTGCACGGGTCCACCACAGTACAACCAGTCATGCACCAAGGGACACTGGCTGTTTTATCACTTTTTGAACTTTTTTAGACACTGCCAAACCTTCTCCATAATCTGAGATCTTGGGAAACAAGATAAGCTCGCGTGGCGCAATGGAAGCGCGTCGGTTCCCGACGCCGGAGGTTGCGGGTTCGATCCCCGCCGCGAGTACTTTTTATTCATTCCAAAATATTTTTAGATTTCCTTCTTCTCAGAGATTTCTTGTCACAAAACTTTGCCAAATTGAAAATTCAGAAATGCGAAAATATCAAAAAACAGCTCCGAAATTTGAAAGCAATCAAAAAGGATTCCCCCTCCGGGGTTTGAACCCGGGTCGCCTGGGTGAAAGCCAGGTATACTAACCACTGTACTAAAGGGGAGGTGATACTTAGGCACAATCCAAAAAGGGTACTTTTGTGCAAGCTACACGGAGTTTCAAACGAAAAAAAAAATTAAAAATGAAAATCCAAAAAGACAAGGGCTCGGCGGGGAATTGAACCCCGGACCTCTCGCACCCTAAGCGAGAATCATGCCACTAGACCACCGAGCCACGAATTCTCTCGCATTCTCTTCGTAACGCGGCCATATGTTTCCATCATTCCTTGTGTGTGTTTTCGTTTTGAATAAGGTCCCCATGTAAATGCTGTCTTCGCTAACAATCAGATCCTCCTTGGCGCAGTCGGTAGCGCGTCAGGCTGTTAACCTGCAGGTCGTTGGTTCGAACCCAACAGGAGGAGATTTTTCATTTTTTTGAGTTTTTGACTCTATTTTTTAATTTTGAGCTAAAAATCCACATTGTGTGTCATCTTGATGTTGGAACTATTTTTCAGGATTTCCAAGGTTGTCCCACCAAAAAAACCAAACATCTTTGGATGCTGACATAACTTGAAGATTCTTGACCTGAAGATAAAACAGATTTTGTCAGGTTTTTTTTTTGAGTTTGAAAAAGTTCAGAACAGAATGAAAAAAGGGATCGATGCAGTGTATAAAAAACGCGAACGGCAAGGTTCGAACTTGCGCATGCAGAGCACACTCGCTTAGCAGGCGAGCCCCGTAACCACTTGGGTACGTCCGCTTAATTACCTGTCAGTACTTAGGACGAAGCTTGTACTTTGTTTAACGACACGTTAGTGATCACTTGCGTGGTCACCAAAAATCATCGCAATTGTGACCACCAAAAAAAATTTTTGGGCACGATTTCGCACGATGGCGGGCTCATTGCACGACGGCCGACACACCATGTTTTCTCACAAATAAAAAAAATCCAGAAAAATTCAGGTATCAATACAAAAAGCACCTCCCGCGGGGCTCGAACCCGCGACCACAAGGTTAAGGGCCTTGCGCTCTACCGACTGAGCTAGGGAGGCTCATATTAACTTAAATCAAAGAATCAACATGGGGTACTTGTGTGTACCTGCAGCCACCAAATTTTCCATCGTTGTTGCGTGAACAAAAGGATCCGGATTATCTCTCCTATGGTGTAGTGGTTAGCACCCTGGACTTTGAATCCAGTAGCCGCGGTTCAAACCCGCGTGGGAGAACTTTTCTTTTTCCAAGTGTTTTCAATATTTTTTGGAGCTTTGTCACACACATCTTCAATCTTTGCATTTGATGGCAAAAACATAAATCACAGAAATCAAACGAAAAGGTAAAGAACGCTGACGGCAGGGTTCGAACCTGCGCGGGCAGAGCCCAGTGGATTTCAAGTCCACCTCCGTAACCACTTGGATACGTCAGCATAGTTGAGGAAGTACAACGCCCCAGATCCTGAAAATGGGCACAAAAAAGAGAATCCAATCGATCCAAAAAAGTAGGCACCCGCCGTGGGGATCGAACCCACGACCATTGGATTAAAAGTCCAACGCTCTACCGCTGAGCTAGGCGGGCATTCGTTTTAAAGGAAAGAGTCAATTTCAAGGCTTGTTCAGTTCTTGAAAAAAAACTGACAAAAAAGACGAACAGAACGTGCCCCAAGTACCTCTCCTTGAGGGACATTTATCAGGGGCGTTTAGCTCAGTGGTAGAGCGCCCGTTCTGCATACGGGAGGCCGAGGGTTCGAACCCCTCAATGTCCATTTTTTTGCCATATTTTGTTGATTATTTTTTGGTTGGGCCAGTCAAACACACAAAAATATGAACTGACATCATTGTGCAGTGCCTGCGATGAGGATGTGTGTGATGGTCCAATTGGCGAGTCTGACCTCATAATGCGTTCAGGAACATCCAAATGACCCATTTTCCCAACGTTTTCACATTTTTGAGCATTTTGCTATTACGCAATAGTGGTACAATAGGCATTTTACTGGGTCATTTTAACCAACTCTATCAGGACACTTCTGATGCTCCAATTGGCGATTCTGACCTCATAATGGCTTCATGAGCAGCCGAATAACCCGTTTTCCCAATATTTTCACATTTTTGAACGTTTTGCCATTCGTGGAATGGTGGCACAAAAGTCATTTTAGTGGGTCATTTTCGCCAACTCGATCAGGGCACTTCTGGTGCTCCAATTTGCGGTTCTGACCTCATAATGGATTCAAGAGCACCCAAATAACCCATTTTCCCAACGTTTTCACATTTTAGACTATTTTTGCTATTGCGGAATGGCAGTACAATAGGCAGTTTACTGGGTCATTTTCGCCAACTCGATCAGGATACTTCTGATGCTCTAATCACATCGTTTAACCTCATAATGCATTCAGGAGCACCCAAATAACCCATTTTCCCAATGTTTTCGCATTTTTGACCACTTTGCTGTTGCAGAGTATCAGTAAGATGAGGTCATGCAAATACAGTTTTGTGCACAATAGAAAAAAATAGTGTGTACCCCAGCTTGGCGATTCCTTTCGTCATTATTGTCGGTCGTGTAGCTCAGTCGGTAGAGCATTGGTCTAATAAGCCAACGGTCCCAGGTTCGAGCCCTGTCACGACCAATACTTTTTCTACTACTTTGACTTTGACCTGTTGTCAAAAAATGTTGGCCGTGTAAAAAATATGCATACCCTAAAACAAGGCCTCTTTAGCTCAGTTGGGAGAGCGTCAGACTGAAGATCTGAAGGTCCCTGGTTCAATCCCAGGTGGAGGCACTTCTCTTTTTTCCCCTCAACTCTAATAACAATTTTCAAGGTGCGCTGTGCTACTACATTGGAAAAGTGCGCTGTGCTACTACATCCCAATTTTTTGGACGAAAATTTTTTGGTATGTTGGGTGCACAGCGCAGACCCCGATATGGGCGCACAGAACACCCCCCCATTGTGGGCGCACAGAACAGGCCCTCCGTTGTGGGCGCACAGCTCACTGTGTGCTGTGCAAAGTTTCAGCATATGGCTTCTGGCAACAAAAACTTAAAAAAAATTTTGGCCGAAAATTATTTTTTGGCCTGCAATCAGGTTGAGCTGAGACGCTATGTAACCTGTCAGTCTGTTTCATGTTCCCACTGATCAAAGTTCGTTCGAGATGGAAAGGACTGAAAAGGAAGCACATGCGGAAATGTTAAGGAATTCCCACCCATTTCCACATGTGCTTCCGGCAACAAAAACTGATCGCTCCGGGATTTGATTTTGGTACCATTTTTCACCAAATCCAAAAAAATAGGCAGAGTAGCACAGCCGCAAACGTTAGCATTATGACACGTGTTTGCGGATGTGCGCTCACCCCAAAAAAAATGGACAACACAAGGCCAAAAAACAAACACACAAAAAGAAGTGTACACCTATCCGGGTTTGAACCGGAGACCTCCTCGGTGTTAACGAGGCGTCATAACCAACTAGACCATAGGTGCTGACATTTATATGGTTCATAGAAACGAGATGGTGTGTGCATTCACCACCCAGAACCCAAAACTGTGTCAAAATAAAAAAAAAATTTTGGACAGAAGAAAATGGGAATATGGGTACAAAACGAAGGCTTAGTGGTCTAGTGGCATGATTCTCGCTTTGGGTGCGAGAGGTCCAGGGTTCGATTCCCTGCTGAGCCCCTCTTTTTTTCGAGATTTTGTGTCACAAAAAAATGTGGACAGAAAAAACAAATTGTGAAAAAACTGATTCCTTGAAAAATTGATTCTGGACAACAGAAGGAAAAAAGTGTGACAGGAGTGGGGTTTGAACCCACGCCTCCGAAGAGAAAGGAACTTGAGTCCTCCGCCTTAGACCTCTCGGCCATCCTGCCTTGCCAACAGATTTATATTAGAAATGAAATGAGAACGATGAGAAAGGACAACCAAAACGGAGAAAAAGAGAGAAACAGAAGAAAACACAACACATAAAAAGAGTTCCCCGGCCGGGAATTGAACCCGGGTCTTCCGCGTGACAGGCGGAAATACTGACCTCTATACTACCGAGGATACAATGAAGCCTGTTTTTAAAAAGAATGCGTCCAGAGAAAGTCTTCAATCACACCGAATCTGAAAAATAAAAAACAAAGAAAAGGATTACCCCATGTGGGACTCGAACCCACAACCTTTGGATTAGAAGTCCAACGCGCTATCCATTGCGCCAATGGGGCTTGTTTCATATTCTTTTCTCGCTTTAAGGAAGTGTCCCATCACAGTCAACACCACCTGTAAAAAATTGTGAAGGAAATTCAAAAATGAAAAGTACAACTAGCTGGGATTGAACCAGCGATCTTCCGCGTGTAAGGCGGACGTCCTAACCACTAGACGATAGCTGCCCAAACTTAGTGAGATGTTGGCAAGGGTCTGACCAACTTTTTTTTGGTGTGCAAAAAATTTTTTTCAGGTCAAAAAAATGGGTTCATCGAAAAAGGTTATCTAGCAGAGATAGGTTTCGATCCTATGACCTGTGGGTTATGAGCCCACCGCGCTGACCACTGCGCCACTCTGCTTCTAATTACTTCCAACAATGTTTTCTACATGCCCGGCTTAAAAAAGGCTATGCGACCGCCGGGAATCGAACCCGGGTCGAACCCTTGGGAGGGGTCCATCATGCCACTAGACCACGGTCGCCTTATCAAGGGATAAAAGGGCTCGACGCTCTCGTGGCCTAGTGGTTAAGGCACAGGTCTTATGAGCCTGGGATCGCGGGTTCAAACCCCGCCGGGAGCAAAGCCTTTTTTTTGTTCTGTGAAACACTGTTCATTCCTCCTGTTCTTTCGATGACTCCTCCAGAAGTTGCAAAGGAACAGTAGCGGACGTATCCAAGTGGTTACGGAGGTGCACTCGAAATGCATTGGGCTCTGCCCGCGCAGGTTCAAATCCTGCCGTCCGCGTTATTGCCTTTTTGCTGTGCAGGGGGAAGTCCTGTACATTCCACACATCCCAAATAAATTTTCACTGGGAGTAAGTGATTAGGGCATGATGTGTGATGCTCCAATTTGCGGTTACGACTTCATAATGGATTCAGGAGCATCCAAACATCCCATTTTCCCGTTAGTTTCCCATTTTTGACGATCTGGCTATTGCAGAATAGCGGTGAATATGACATTTTGCTGGGTCATTTTAGCCACCTCGATTAGGACACTTCTGATGCTCTAATTCGCGTTTACAACATCATAATGCATTCAGGAGCAGCCGAATAACCCATTATCCCAACGTTTTCGCGTTTTTGACCATTTTTGCTGTTACGAAATATCCGGTGAAAAATGGGAAAATTCCATGTTTCACTGAGGATATGTGTGATACTCCAATTTGTGGTTACAACATCACAATGCATTCAGGAGCGCCCAAATAACCCATTTTCCCAACGTTTTTGCGTTTTTGGCCATTTTTGCTATTGCAGAATAGAGGCAAAAAAGACAGTTTACTGGGTCATTTTCGCCAAATCGATCAGGGCACTTCTGATGCTCCAATCAAATCGTCCAACCTCATAATGCATTCAGGAGCACCCAAATAACACATATTCCCAACGTTTTCGCGTTTTTGATCCTGTGTGAGCAATCCAGAACAACTTTGTGCTTCAGTAAAAAATAGTAAAAAGGATTCAAGCACCCGGACTTCCCAGCTGGTCACCCACGCCAGTACTATCCAGGCCTGCTGGTGCTTAACTTCTCAAATCAGGCGGGATGAGGTGTATTCACCAGAGTATGGCCGAATCCAATACTGAGTCATGGTGGACAACATGTGAACAGGTTGTTTGTGACCTAACAACGGACTAGAAATAGAACAGTGAACAAAAAACAAGGCACTAGAGGGGATCGAACCCTCGACCTCTCGCTTACTGGGCGAGCGCTCTAACCACTGAGCTATAGCGCCATGCTTTCTCTCCATCTTCTTTTCTTTGAAGGGGGTCTTTTGAAATGTACAGAGCACACATCAAAAATTTCCTTCATACCTCCGCAATGGTGAAAAAATTTTTAACGAAGGAGCCTAGTAAGGCGAGGTGGCCGAGTGGTCTAAGGCGCTACGTTCAGGTCGTAGTCTCTTCGGGGGCGTGAGTTCAAACCTCACCCTCGTCACTTTTTCTTCGTTGTGTGATCATCTAAAACCTATTTCCGCCCAAAGCTTGTTGTTTTATAGAAGCATCATAATTGTGGGGCTCTTAGCTCAGTGGAAGAGCGCCCGTTCCGCATACGGGAGGCCGAGAGTTCGAACCTCTCAGGGTCCACAGTTTTTTTTCTGATTTGTTTCCTCCTGTGTAAATTGGTTCTCAGAGCTTTCACACCTTGCTCCCTAAAATGTGGCTGTTTAGCTCAGTGGTAGAGCACATCATCCGTAATGATGGGGTCGTGGGTTCAATCCCCACAGCGGCCTAGGTTTTTTTCAGAGCTTTCCTTTCAGACCTTTACAACCTAACTTGGGGTTTGTGGGTTTGCGGTCACTGGTGCACACATGGCCTGTGGACGGGCAGGGGCAAAAAAAATTGGGTGCTTGCGTTGTGTGCTGGATCGGGACCACCAGTAAACTGGCAGCCCCACATCCAGTTCTAATTTTTGAAGTGTGAAATAGAACGCAATCGGAAGATTAGTTTACACGAATGTAAGAATAATATCGTCATGGTAATATTCTGTACAGATTGTACGGGATTTACTATCATATGAGAGTAGTCCGTCGCAGGCCACATCGGGCCCGCAAACATGACCGGTCTTCACACAAAATTGTAAAAGAATTTTCTCAGAAGAAATGTCTTTTTCAAGTTTTTGTTGTTGCTGAACGAGTTGTTTGGTTTCGAAGTAGCACACTAACTTAGCACCCAAACATACAGCAAACATCGGAATACAAGACAGGGTCGTCTTGTTGGAGATGGGTCAGGGTCTGGACATCCTCAAAACCACACACCTAACACAACAGAAGAAAAGTAAAAAGGATTCAAGCACCCGGACTTCCCAGCTGGTCACCCACGCCAGTACTATCCAGGCCTGCTGGTGCTTAACTTCTCAAATCAGGCGGGATGAGGTGTATTCACCAGAGTATGGCCGAATCCAATAATAGGTCTGGATAGAAAAGCTGGGAAGACTTATTAACAGTCCGTATTTACCTGAGAAGTTAGACACCTCTAAGCCTGGATAGTACTGGCGTGGGTGACCAACTGGATAAATACACCGAAAAATAGATTTAAATTGTCAGACCGGTTCTTAGCTGTGCGCATCCATAAAAAACTAAAAAAATACTTGCGTCAGAAAATCCTAGTGTGTTGTACCGTGGTCCGAAATTCTTTCGGTCCCGGGTTCAACACCTGAGACGAATAATATATTTTGGTTTTTCCAGATTTTTCTCATTTTTTTGTCTCCTCACTCTTTCTGAGGATCTTCAAAATTGTCAAAAGTGAGAAATTTTTGGGAAAATGGCATATTTAGGGGCTCTTGAATCCATTATGAGGTCAGATGAATCAATCTGAGCATCACACATATCCTAATAGACAAAATGTCCGTTTATCAAAATACCTGAAAATGCCTCTTTATCCTATCTAAGGATGTCAGAAACCCTCAAAAGTGCAAAAATCTTGGGAATACAGGGTTTTTGGGCCATTCTGAATCCATTGCGGGGTCGGACGATTTGATTGGAGCATCAGAAGTGTCCTAATCGGTAAAATGTCGCAAAATTGTGGGCAAAATGCCTTTATACCCTATCTAAGCAATTAGAATATGCTCGAAAATGCAAAAATCTTGGGTATATGGGGTTTTTGGGCACATCTGAGTTCATTGCGGGGTCGTACGATCAAATTAGAGCATCACATAATGTCTAGAATTTTACCTGTGTAACAAATACCTGTATTTTGGTGTAAAATGCATACAACCATATCTGAATACCTCAAATGTGCACGAAAATGAAGAAATCTTGGGTATATAGGGTTTTTGGGCCAATCTGAGTCAATTGCGGGGTCGCACTATCAGATCCGAGCATCACACAATACCTAGAATTTCAACTATGCAACAAACATGTCTATTTTGGGGAAAATGGCTTATAACCATATGTAAGTAGCTTAAAAATGCTCGAAAATGCAAAAATCTTGGGAATATGGGGTTTTTGGGCACATCTGAGTTCATTGCGGGGTCGTACGATCAGATCCGAGTATCACACAATGTCTAGAATTTCAAATATGCAACAAACACCTGTATTTTGGTGTAAAATGCATATAACCATATCTGAATGTCTCAAATACGCACGAAAATGAAGAAATCCTGGGTATATAGGGTTTTTGGGCCAATCTGAGTCAATTGCGGGGTCGTACGATCAGATCCGAGTATCACACAATGTCTAGAATTTCAATTATGCAACAAACACCTGTATTTTGGGTAAAATGACTAATAATCATATGGAAATGTCTCAAATATGCACGAAAATGCAAAAATCTTGGGTATATGGGGTTTTTGGGCACTTTTGAGTCAATTGCGGGGTCGCACGATCAGATTAGAGCATCACATAATGTCTCAAATTTTACAGGTGCAACAAACACCTGTATTTTGGTGTAAAATGCATATAACCATATCTAAATACCTCATATATGCACGAAAATGCATAAATCTTGGGAATATAGGGTTTTTGGGCCAATCTGAGTCAATTGCGGGGTTGCACGGTCAAATCCGAGTATCAGGCCCTCTCTACAACTTAGCTGGTGCTCAAACATTGGGGTTACAGGCAAATTTACCTGTACACAGGCATATGACCTCTGTACGAACCTTATTTTCACTCTAAAATGCATTTTTCTTGGGTATACGGGGTATTTGAGCACATCTGAGTCAATTGCGGGGTCGTACGGTCAGATCCGAGCATCACACAATGTCTAACTGAGAAATATTTTGAAAAAAGTCGATTTTTTGGTGAAAATATTTTTCACAGAAAATCGAATTTTACTATTAAGATTGGCTTTGGGCATGACCCAGTAAGGTTACTATGGGCCCCATGGGACATATACACCCGAATACCAGGCCGTATTTTCAAAAAGTTGATAATCCCAGTATATGGTATGGCCCTGTGGTACGAAATTTTTGGCCGAAAAAATCGACCAAAAAATCGTCATTTTTGGGGGTCACGGTGACAAAAAGTTGCATTTTTTCACGAAAAATGGTCGGAATGTGACTTGAATGGGCTCTAATGGGTATATTATGCACATAACATACCTAAATTATGTCGATATTTCACCGGCGGAGCCGAAAAAATCGATTTTCAGGGTGTGCAAAACTGTAAAAATGACGAAAATCGGAAAAATGACGATTTTTTGGTCAAAATATTTTTCACAGAAAATCGAATTTTACTATTAAGATTGGCTTTGGGCATGACCCAGTAAGGTTACTATGGGCCCCATGGGACATATACACCCGAATACCAGGCCGTATTTTCAAAAAGTTGATAATCCCAGTATATGGTATGGCCCTGTGGTACGAAATTTTTGGCCGAAAAAATCGACCAAAAAATCGTCATTTTTGGGGGTCACGGTGACAAAAAGTTGCATTTTTTCACGAAAAATGGTCGGAATGTGACTTGAATGGGCTCTAATGGGTATATTATGCACATAACATACCTAAATTATGTCGATATTTCACCGGCGGAGCCGAAAAAATCGATTTTCAGGGTGTGCAAAACTGTAAAAATGACGAAAATCGGAAAAATGACGATTTTTTGGTCAAAATATTTTTCACAGAAAATCGAATTTTACTATTAAGATTGGCTTTGGGCATGACCCAGTAAGGTTACTATGGGCCCCATGGGACATATACACCCGAATACCAGGCCGTATTTTCAAAAAGTTGATAATCCCAGTATATGGTATGGCCCTGTGGTACGAAATTTTTGGCCGAAAAAATCGACCAAAAAATCGTCATTTTTGGGGGTCACGGTGACAAAAAGTTGCATTTTTTCACGAAAAATGGTCGGAATGTGACTTGAATGGGCTCTAATGGGTATATTATGCACATAACATACCTAAATTATGTCGATATTTCACCGGCGGAGCCGAAAAAATCGATTTTCAGGGTGTGCAAAACTGTAAAAATGACGAAAATCGGAAAAATGACGATTTTTTGGTCAAAATATTTTTCACAGAAAATCGAATTTTACTATTAAGATTGGCTTTGGGCATGACCCAGTAAGGTTACTATGGGCCCCATGGGACATATACACCCGAATACCAGGCCGTATTTTCAAAAAGTTGATAATCCCAGTATATGGTATGGCCCTGTGGTACGAAATTTTTGGCCGAAAAAATCGACCAAAAAATCGTCATTTTTGGGGGTCACGGTGACAAAAAGTTGCATTTTTTCACGAAAAATGGTCGGAATGTGACTTGAATGGGCTCTAATGGGTATATTATGCACATAACATACCTAAATTATGTCGATATTTCACCGGCGGAGCCGAAAAAATCGATTTTCAGGGTGTGCAAAACTGTAAAAATGACGAAAATCGGAAAAATGACGATTTTTTGGTCAAAATATTTTTCACAGAAAATCGAATTTTACTATTAAGATTGGCTTTGGGCATGACCCAGTAAGGTTACTATGGGCCCCATGGGACATATACACCCGAATACCAGGCCGTATTTTCAAAAAGTTGATAATCCCAGTATATGGTATGGCCCTGTGGTACGAAATTTTTGGCCGAAAAAATCGACCAAAAAATCGTCATTTTTGGGGGTCACGGTGACAAAAAGTTGCATTTTTTCACGAAAAATGGTCGGAATGTGACTTGAATGGGCTCTAATGGGTATATTATGCACATAACATACCTAAATTATGTCGATATTTCACCGGCGGAGCCGAAAAAATCGATTTTCAGGGTGTGCAAAACTGTAAAAATGACGAAAATCGGAAAAATGACGATTTTTTGGTGAAAATATTTTTCACAGAAAATCGAATTTTACTATTAAGATTGGCTTTGGGCATGACCCAGTAAGGTTACTATGGGCCCCATGGGACATATACACCCGAATACCAGGCCGTATTTTCAAAAAGTTGATAATCCCAGTATATGGTATGGCCCTGTGGTACGAAATTTTTGGCCGAAAAAATCGACCAAAAAATCGTCATTTTTGGGGGTCACGGTGACAAAAAGTTGCATTTTTTCACGAAAAATGGTCGGAATGTGACTTGAATGGGCTCTAATGGGTATATTATGCACATAACATACCTAAATTATGTCGATATTTCACCGGCGGAGCCGAAAAAATCGATTTTCAGGGTGTGCAAAACTGTAAAAATGACGAAAATCGGAAAAATGACGATTTTTTGGTCAAAATATTTTTCACAGAAAATCGAATTTTACTATTAAGATTGGCTTTGGGCATGACCCAGTAAGGTTACTATGGGCCCCATGGGACATATACACCCGAATACCAGGCCGTATTTTCAAAAAGTTGATAATCCCAGTATATGGTATGGCCCTGTGGTACGAAATTTTTGGCCGAAAAAATCGACCAAAAAATCGTCATTTTTGGGGGTCACGGTGACAAAAAGTTGCATTTTTTCACGAAAAATGGTCGGAATGTGACTTGAATGGGCTCTAATGGGTATATTATGCACATAACATACCTAAATTATGTCGATATTTCACCGGCGGAGCCGAAAAAATCGATTTTCAGGGTGTGCAAAACTGTAAAAATGACGAAAATCGGAAAAATGACGATTTTTTGGTCAAAATATTTTTCACAGAAAATCGAATTTTACTATTAAGATTGGCTTTGGGCATGACCCAGTAAGGTTACTATGGGCCCCATGGGACATATACACCCGAATACCAGGCCGTATTTTCAAAAAGTTGATAATCCCAGTATATGGTATGGCCCTGTGGTACGAAATTTTTGGCCGAAAAAATCGACCAAAAAATCGTCATTTTTGGGGGTCACGGTGACAAAAAGTTGCATTTTTTCACGAAAAATGGTCGGAATGTGACTTGAATGGGCTCTAATGGGTATATTATGCACATAACATACCTAAATTATGTCGATATTTCACCGGCGGAGCCGAAAAAATCGATTTTCAGGGTGTGCAAAACTGTAAAAATGACGAAAATCGGAAAAATGACGATTTTTTGGTGAAAATATTTTTCACAGAAAATCGAATTTTACTATTAAGATTGGCTTTGGGCATGACCCAGTAAGGTTACTATGGGCCCCATGGGACATATACACCCGAATACCAGGCCGTATTTTCAAAAAGTTGATAATCCCAGTATATGGTATGGCCCTGTGGTACGAAATTTTTGGCCGAAAAAATCGACCAAAAAATCGTCATTTTTGGGGGTCACGGTGACAAAAAGTTGCATTTTTTCACGAAAAATGGTCGGAATGTGACTTGAATGGGCTCTAATGGGTATATTATGCACATAACATACCTAAATTATGTCGATATTTCACCGGCGGAGCCGAAAAAATCGATTTTCAGGGTGTGCAAAACTGTAAAAATCACCAAAATCCCAAAAATCACGATTTTTTTTCAAAAATATTTTTTTCAAAAAAATCGATTTTAAAATATTGGTTTGGCTTGTGCGGGGACCTGAATCTGGGGCAACATACCCTGTGGGACATACTGGGCCCGATGCAAGGCCGATTTTTCAAAAATATGGTTGCCCCGGTAGACGGTATGGCCCTGCAGGTCAGTGCATCGGGCCAAAAATCATGAAAAAATCATGATTTTGGGGTCTGGCACCCCATGGGCACATATATCTGGGGGTGTGAAATATGCATGGAATCGACCGATTGGGGGTGTTATAGGTCCTGGGGGCCCACATGGGCCATATTTCACGCTATTGGGTCACGGGAAAGTGATTTTGACATTTTTTCATCGATTTTAGCTGTGAGAACCCTTCAAAAACACTGATTTTGGGGTGTTTCTGAGACGGTACGCTATACCCAGGGTCATATTAGGTATTAGTCCGGTCGACTTTTTGAAAAAACGACCCCGCAATGGACTCAGGGGTGCCAGATAGTGTATATGCACCAGAATGGATTCACGGGAAAAGTCAAAATTGGGTGTCAGATACATGCTGCCATAAGTGACGAATTTCAAAAGTTGAGATTTTTCGAAAATCAGGGTTCAGTACACGCTGTACCCAATCCTGGGGGCCAAAATTTTCAACTTTTTGAAAAAACGGGCGGTATATGGCCCTAAAGTGTCAAAATGAGTTAATTGCGACCTCGGACGGCCTCCGGAGATGAGTAGAAGTTTATTTACTGAAAAAAAAAGTCAAAACACAGGCAAAATCCCACCTTCCACAGGTACAGTCAAAACTTTTATCCAGATCTCATGTTTTTTCAAAAAATTTTAAATTGTTTTTATGACTAACACCTCCGAAATTTTTCCTGATAAGATGGAATATGGTCCTGTCGTAGTATGCAGTGTGTTTGCAGGCAAAAATTTGCATTTTCTCGCCCCAGACATTTTTTTATACATAAAAGTGCATAAAGGGACCCCTGACCCCAAAATCCGGGTTCCAGCTTTTTGAAGGGGTCACCCTACAGGCCACCTCAAAAAGTTGGCCCGTAGGGCCAACTTTTTGAAAAAACGGGGTTGCGATGTGTCCTGGGGGCCCGAAGGGCCCCCAGGACACATCGCTGGGAAAAAAATATTAGGTTTTTTGGGGTCTATATAGGGTTGCTGTGGGGGTCACATGGCCGAAAAATGGCCATTTTTGGCCTATTTTTGGCCATTTTTTTAAGGTAAAAAATCCACTTTTTTTTTGTACATCCCCTTGCCCCCGGTAAAATTTACCAAACATATGGCCCTGTTGGACATACTGGGCCCATGAGTCGGTCGCTGGATCACCAAACTAGTTGCCCTATTTGCTAAAATCATGTTTTCAGGGTCAAAAATAGGGTGTTTTTTAGGGTCAAAAATAGGGTGTTTTTCAGGGGTATGTTAACCACGTATGTGTCTTAGGGACCAAATTTTCCAGGAATGTGAACCAATCGGGTCGCAATGGGTCCAGGGGGCCCGGAGGGCCCCCATTCAGGGAAAATTTGCAACAATCCTGGGCAATGCTGGGGGCCGATAGGGTGTGCCTATACACGTGTTTTTACGTGTTTTTGGGCACTTTTCAGGATTTTCGAAAATTTTTGCAACACCAAAATCAAAAATTTCGGTCTAGGAGGCCCATATCTGGAAAAAATCGATATTCCAATGGCCTCATTGGGACATATTGGGCCCAGGACCCTATTTTCAGGTCCCAGGAAAAGCCAAAACAATAAAAAAAATAGCTCAGGCGACCCCCAAAAATAGGCGAAAAACAGCCATTTTTAGGGTGTTTTTTTGGGGTATTTTTACACACACAAATTGTTTACCATAGCACACCCCCAGGCTGCCTCAAAATTTTATCTTTATTTGATTTTTCCAACCCACATAGGGGTATTGGAGGCACAACTTTCACCAAGCCTGGGGAATTCGGCACTGCACACACACAACTGAAAAAGGCAAAAATCACCTGTTTTTCAAGGTGTCGCAGGGTAAATGTTGTTCCTTAAAAACCAAATTTTTTCTAAAAAATCGGCCCTGCGGGTGAAAAAACGACACTATGGGGGGTATTCCAGGGTGTGGGGGCCCCAAAAATCCGGTTTAAGACCACGAGAGGGTCCGAATACACACCTGAGAAGGTCCCGGGGAGTAAAAAAATGGCCATTTTTGGGGGGTCAAAATCTCACTTTTTGGGGGGATGTTTGTATACCCAGTACCGACCCACTAGCTGGGATGCCCAACTTTTCGCGAATATGGGGGCCCGTAGGGCCCCCGGGGCCCAGGGGGCCCAAAATATCGTGTTGCAGATGCCAGGAGAACATGTTTCAATATTTTGGATACATTTTTCCATAAGGTCATTTTCAAAAGCACTGATTTTAGGGGTATTGAGCGAGGTACCCATACCCATGGGTTATCCTATATATTAGTTTTCACTCGGATGTGAAAAAACGATGTCGCAATGGATTCAGGGGGCCCAAATAGGGTATATGGCCCAGGAAATTTTCAAAAAGTTGACCCAACCAGGTATACAGGCATACAAGCCGGTAGGTCAACAGATAGGGTGTTTTCCGCACCCAAAATATGGGGTCATGACCATGTGGGTCAGACCTGAATTGATAAATGTTTCGCACAGGTTTTCGCGAATACCCCCTCTATTCCGAATGCGCTACAAGAGTTTTAAATTTTTGGCTATTTAGATTCACTTTTAAAAACAAAATGGGTCTCCAGAACACACATGAGGTTCACATGTACCTCTACAGAAACCTTGGTTTTGGTCGGATTTTGAGGCCAATTTTTGGGTTCCCACCAATTTCCTAGGGTATACTGGGATATTGCCCGTGTGTCCAAAAGTGATTTTTGGGGCCTTAGGACCCCGGAGAATCCATTTAACGGTCGTTTTTGCACCGGAAAGACCTATCTAGTACCCAAAAATCGAATTTTCATATTTTTGAAAAAGTGACCAAAAATCGACTTTTTTTGGTAACATTGTATGGCATAAATTATTCTACATAATGTGTGATGCTTGAATAAAAACTTACGACCCCATAATGTACTCGGAACTCACCCATGTAATTGTTGAGAAAAAAAAACTTTCCGAAAAAATGAAATTTCAACCCGAATATGCACATTTGGGTCATTTTACGGCTATGTAGGTCATTTTGTATGTGTTTTTCGATTATATAGGTGATTAGGATATGTGTGATGCTCAGATTAAATCGTAAGACCCCGCAATTGACTCAAATGTGCCCAAAAACCCTATATACCCAAGATTATTAACTTTTCCAGCATATTGGACATCCTTAGGTATGGTTATAAGCCATGATACGGCTATTGCTGGAAAAATAGCCGTAAATTGTGGTTGGTATTGATTTCAGAAATTATGTGATGCTTAGATCATGCCATAGACGCTTTTAATGGATTCATATGAGCTCATACTACCCATATACCCCTTCAGAAGCCCCTTTTGACTCTTATGAATATCCTTATATAGGCTTCCACTTGTGCAGAACCTTCTCAGTGTACAAGATGTTAGGTACAAAAAAACCATCATATTTTTTACACTACTGGCATGCTTCCCAGGACACGTCTGTACTCAGAACGTTGTAGAGAAAAAAGGCAACCAACGATTTCTAAAGCTACAGTTTCTGTACTTCATTGGTATGGAAGCATGAAGATTATATTCTTCTCACACAACTTTGTCAAACATGGCCAGTCTCGAAAGAGACTGGCCTTTTTTACGTTAGCATGATCGTCTTGTGCACAAGAAGCAAACCCAAAAACACACACGATTCACACATGACATAACACACAAGTGCTTACTGCACCCCATTTTTATATCGCCTGCAAAACCATATTTGTGACACTTGTTCCCCTTCAGAAGCCACTGTTGACTCTGTCGAATATCCTTCTGTAGGATCACACTTAAGGATATTTTTATGTAGAACCTTCACAGTGACCAAGATGTCAGGTACGAAAAAGCAACCGTATTATAGACATTGGCAGAAGGCTTCCCAGAACAAGTGGGTACCTAGAACATTGTAGAGAAAAAGGGCAACCAACGATTTCTAAAGCTACAGTTTCTGTACTTCATTGGTATGGAAGCATGAAGATTATTCTTCTCACACAACTTTGTCAAAACATGGCCAGTTTCGAAAGAGACTGGCCTTTTTTACGTTAACATCACCTTGTGCAAACCCAAAAAACACACATGATTCCCATGTTCTTCGAATATTTTGGTGATTAGGATATGTGTAATGCTCAGATTAAATTGTACGACCACGCAATTGACTCAAATGAGCCCAAATATCCCGTATTCCCAAGATTTTTGGACTTTCGAGCACATTGGGCATCCTTAGGTATGTTTATAAGCCACTCTACGGCTATGTTAGAAAAAAAACCCACCATAATAATGATACATATGGCATGATTCCCAGAACATGTTGGCACTTAGAACATTGTAGAGAAAAAGGGCAACCAACGATTTCTAAAGCTACAGTTTCTGTACTTCATTGGTATGGAAGCATGAAGATTATTCTTCTCACACAACTTTGTCAAAACATGGCCAGTTTCGAAAGAGACTGGCCTTTTTTACGTTAACACGATCGTCTTGTGCACAAGAAGCAAAAAAAACCCACACAACAACAGCAGAAGTTTAGAACCACATTCAGACCCTGACCCAACTCCAACAAGGGGCCCCTGTCTTGTCAACCACCTTGTGCATATATACTGGACCCCAGAAATGGGACATCCGTTAAAATTGGATCGATACAGAGAAGATTAGCATGGTCCCTGCGCAAGGATGACACGCATTAATCGAGAAAGTATCAACTTTTTTTTTGTCCCCCGGATCACACGTATTTTTTACACTGGTGTCTTCTTCATGCTTCCCAGACCAACACATATGTGCAGACATGCCCATCACCCACAGGTGGCAAGTGGCAGGCTGCAGTAACCCATTGAAATATTGGTTTCAAAAAACGACCATATGCTTTATGCTACTGGCATGCTTCCCTGAGCATATACATGTCGAAAGCTGTGTAGAGAAAAAGAGCAACCAACGATTTCTAAAGCTACAGTTTCTGTACTTCATTGGTATGGAAGCATGAAGATTACTCTTCTCACACAACTTTGTCAAAACATGGCCGGTTTCGAAAGAGACTGGCCTTTTTTACGTTAGCATGATTGTCTTTGTGTGTCTTTGTGCAAAGCAAAAAAAAAAAAAACACACACAAGAAGTGAGGATCTTCAAAACCACGTTTTTGACCTGACCCACCTCCAACTAGACAACCCTGTCTTGTATTCCGACAATATGGTATCTATTGAGCCGGGATGTGTTGGCTGCATCCTGAAACCCCTAGCTTCTGGGGGGGCAAGCTTCTCCAGAACTGGGCACTCTTTGAGGTGGACCAAAGGCACCTTCAACTTCTGTGTTGATGTGTTGTCCGTGTTAGTCTACTGTCCTGTTTGCGGCCTTGGTGTAAACCAGGGCAACAATCAGAGTGAAATGGGGTGAACCGGGCCAGGCTGGTCTCACAGAGCAGCTCATAACTCCTGCAGTGGACAGTTCAAGGATCGCAGCACAGAGCAGAGTGAGGGTGTTTCCAACTCAATGGCTTGAACTGGAGAAGCGTTTCTTTTTTACATTTTTCCATGTGAACATTGTTTCCACATCACCATACACATGTGTTGTTGATACACCCCACCACGTTGCCCAGACCATTCCTACCCACATTATTCACCACAAGTGGCATGTTTACCAGCACATGTTGGTGCTTAGAGCAATGTTAAGAAAAAGGGCAACCAACGATTTCTAAAGCTACAGTTTCTGTACTTCATTGGTATGGAAGCATGAAGATTATATTCTTCTCACACAACTTTGTCAAACATGGCCAGCCTCGAAAGAGACTGGCCTTTTTTATGTCACCATGAGAAAAAACATTCACACATATGATGCATGTACAAAGTGCACAGGTGTGTGTGTGTGTCACCCTGACCCACCTCCAACAAGACAACCCTGTCTTGTTTTCCCATACTCTCCCTATGTTTGGGTGCTAAGTTAGTGTGCTACTTCGAAACCAAACAACTCGTTCAGCAACAGCTAAAACTTGAAAAGACCTTTCTTATCAGAAAATTCTTTACAATTTTTATGATGTGTCCTGCTGTGGGCCTGATATGGCCCAAGGCGGAACCACTTTCATATGATGTAAATCCCGTACGTTCGTACAGAATATTACCCATGATGATTATTCTTACATTAGCGTGTAACACTAATTCTGACTGCGTTCTATTTCACACTTCAAATATTAGAACTGGATGTGGGGCTGCCAGTTTACTGGTGGTCCCGATCCAGCACACAACGCAAGCACCCTTTTTTATATTACCCCACCCAGTACCCCCCCTGTGTCTGTGTTGTTGCCTAAAAAAGCATCACCTTTTACAGGCTTCCTTGTGGGGAGTGTTCGGTCAAGTGATAGTGATGAAGAAGGACAGGGGCGAGTTTTCTCGTGAAATGCTTTGAAGCCTCTGACATTGAGAGGCTCGCTCCGACCTCTGTTTTTAATAACCCTTACCGGTAACCACTGTGTATGTATGGTATGTATGGTATGTATGATATGTTGCCTTTGTGTGTTTGTTTTTGTTTTGTTAAAAAAGAGGGTATGCCACTCCTGGATGTTGTGCAGCTCCAGGGCAACATGTGTGAACGGACCAGGTTGCCCTGGCGACCCGTCACCCCAATGAGAAATTGCGTTAATATCATCAGTGCACAAGGCACTGTATCAGATATTAAGCTGATAAGAACAGATAATACACTTGATCTTAGCCAAAAGGCCGAGAAGGTATGACTTCTTTTTAGTCCATACCAAATTCGACACCCATGTACAGGGAAGCATGATGATGATCAATATTACTAGGAAACAACAAGGCAAACAGATTACACACCCATGTCACAGGGAAGTGAGCGAAGGTGATGATCAATCGTAGTAAAAACAAGGCCGCCGAAGCAGCTACACAAATTGCCAATGTGGCAACGCCGAAGCGGCCCATGGCGGGAATTGGGTAGTTTTCAACCAGCAATCTCTCCACAGCGTCCCTATTTGGTCATTGCTTATGGAATTATCCCGAGCGCAAGAATACCTCCTTTTCTCCCAGTCGTGTCACAAAGCTATGTCAACAGGGAAGCGTGTTGGGGTGGTAACATAAAGACACCACGTAAAGCTAACACACCAGAACTACCACCACCAATGTGCCTCCCTGTAGACATCTGTGCAGCCGATAGGTGGAACAAACAAGGGCAAGACTGTACTCTACACAGGATCTGTTTTTGAGTGCATTCGTGTTGAAGATTGTTTTCTTCGGCACAAGACCAAAGCTGGATGATGACATAGGTTGGGCATGTGCAGCATGAGCACTTGCGATGATTGTCACATACTTCTTGTATTGTTTTGTCTCTCCCCTGTATGGCGCAGGGAAGAGTACCAGGCACAGCCCTTCCACTTACAGCTTGTTTTTAAGAAAAACCTCAAAAAAGGCTTCACATTACTTTTTTCACCTTCAAGGACATCTTGATCAATCAAGAAGTTACCACACTATCCTCGCTCTCAACATGCTTCCATGTGTAGCAAAGTGCATACAGCAATAGAACAAAACAGAGCCATATCACGGTTCTTGCCCATATCGAACTCATCTTTCGCCTTTTACTAAAGATGACCGTGGGTAAGAGCCACTAAGTGAAAGCATAATTTTTGAAGGGGCCTTTGTGTCTCATCTGTTTTTAAGTCTTGACAACCACTACGCTTCCCTGAAGGTGTTGGAGTTTCGCATGTTGTTAAACTCAGCTAGAGGTTACATACCTTACTGGTGTCTGACCTGATCAACAAGGGCGTCGACACACCAGTGGCCCTTGCATTGCACTGCGCAGGGGATACTGGTGGCACTAGCTTCGGCTGGCTTGCACAGTGAAATTTTTGACAGCGGCGGTGCTGTGCTTTGCACAAACCCGCCTTTTTAAACAAACAAACCAAAACAAACGTGATCACACAAACCATCATGTTACCCAGTAAACCCAGTAAACCCAGCACACTGGTCTAGAGGGATCGACCACTGAGTGGTGACCTGTGAGCACACAGGCACCTGCTCCGATGCAGTAGTGCAGCGCACTAAGTGCTGTGCTAAGGACTGGCCAAACTTGTTAAACCTGCTGACCCACAAACCGGTTTTCACAACCGAAGCAAAAACAAGCTCAGAAATAAAAAGCTCTTCAAAGGTTTTCGAACCTGACTCAGTATTGGATTCGGCCATACTCTGGTGAATACACCTCATCCCGCCTGATTTGAGAAGTTAAGCACCAGCAGGCCTGGATAGTACTGGCGTGGGTGACCAGCTGGGAAGTCCGGGTGCTTGAATCCTTTTTGCTTTTCTTCCGTGTTGGTGTGTGGTTTTAGGACATCCAGACCCTGACCCACCTCCAACAAGACAACCCTGTCTTGTATCCCTGTGTTTGTTGCACTATCCAGAGAGCAGAAATGAGGGGAGACTACACCACCGACGGTGCTTCAGCCTACAGGAGCATGCTGGAATGTGAATGCTGCATGACAGCATTCACAATTTCACCTTTGGTGAGATGGAGATGAGCGCAAAGGTGCAAAAATGCACAACAAAAACTGAGGAAGAGGCATCCATACTCCCCAGAAGGGACGTGCGCACCTGCAGCCAAAAATTCTCCTGTGCTTAATATCATGCGCGCTGGGGATGCCGAAATAGCTAAACTGTTGCAAGAAGTGGGACTAATTCCCAGGCAGTTGCCCTGTACAACATGCAAGTCCACAATGCCAGAAACACTGTACTGGACACCAAGATACTCCAAGAAGATCGCAAACTGGCCTTATTTTAGGTGAAATGACCTAATGCAGAGTGCAGCGGAACAGGGGAGACAAATAAAGTTTCCTGTACCATGCAACACCCAAGACCTTTTGCACAAGTGAAGCAAAAACAAGCTCAGAAATATAAAGCTCTTCAAAGGTTTTCCACCCAGACCCATTATTGGATTCGGCCATACTCTGGTGAATACACCTCATCCCGCCTGATTTGAGAAGTTAAGCACCAGCAGGCCTGGATAGTACTGGCGTGGGTGACCAGCTGGGAAGTCCGGGTGCTTGAATCCTTTTTTCCTTATTTGTGGTGTAACACACAGAAGTTGGTTGAAAAGTGAACTGATAGTATTCAGCGCAAAGCATGATTATTGAAGGGTATATAGCTCAGTGGTAGAGCATTCGGCTGCAGTCCGAACGGTCCCTGGTTCGAACCCGGGTGTGCCCTCTCTTTTTTGTTTCAAGATTTTCTGTGTGTTACTTTTCCCCTTTTGGTTTTGAATTTCATCCCCACCTTGTAAAGATTCGTTTAAGAAATGTAAGGGGGTTTAGCTCAAATGGTAGAGCGCTCGCTCAGCATGCGAGAGGTAGAGGGATCGATACCCTCAATCTCCAAACATTTTTTGGCTTGGAAACACTGTTGTGATATTTCCAGATCTCAATTCTTTTTGGTACCAAAGAAAAAGAAGGAAGCGACAGAATTGTATCTCCTATGGTGTAGTGGTTAGCACTCGAGACTCTGAATCTCGCGACCGCGGTTCGAATCCGCGTAGGAGAACTTTCCTTTTTCTCCGTTTCGTCCCTTGTTATTCTCCTCTGTGACTGGTTGAAACGCATTCCCACTTCCATATTCTTGTTGGCTTTTATTGAAGGCGAGATGGCCGAGTGGTCTAAGGCGCCAGGTTAAGGCCCTGGTCCCTTCGGGGGCGTGGGTTCAAACCCCACTCTCGTCACTTGTTATTCTTTTTCATTTTCATTTTCAATCTATCCCTTTTGTTTTGTTTTCAAGATTGTGCAAAACACAAAAAGCACACTTGTCAGGTCCTCCTTGGCGCAGTCGGTAGCGCGTCAGGCTGTTAACCTGCAGGTCGTTGGTTCGAACCCAACAGGAGGAGACTTTTTTCCCTTCTCAAACCATTTTCTGTTCTTTGCAAAAGTCATAAAAAACTGGGAAGGCGAGATGGCCGAGCGGTCTAAGGCGCCAGGTTTAGGCCCTGGTCTCTTCGGAGGCGTGGGTTCAAACCCCACTCTCGTCACGTTATTACCATTTTTCCGCAGAAAACCCACCTCTTGTGGAAAACAGTTCCGGTCATTATTGTAGCAGCTATCGTCTAGTGGTTAGGACGCTCGCCTCACACGCGAGAGATCGTCGGTTCAATCCCGACTAGCTGTAATTTCTTTTTGAACTTTCCTTCACATTTTCGTTCAATGCAACGATCGAAAAGATGTCCCCATGCAGATAATAGTTTTGCCTACTATCAGATCCGCTGTAGTATAGTGGTTAGAACAGCCGGCTCTCACCCGGCAGACCGGGGTTCAATTCCCCGCAGCGGAAAATACTTTTTTTTAGACCAAGTTTTGGAGAGAAGAATTTCTGACTTTTGAATATTAACGCCATCATGTAAATCTGGATGAAGAAAATAATCAGTGGCTTAGTGGTCTAGTGGCATGATTCTCGCTTCGGGTGCGAGAGGTCCAGGGTTCGATTCCCTGCTGAGCCCCTCTTTTTATTTAGGTAGTTTCTTGCTTGGGAATTGTTTAGAAAAATTATTTCCACATCTTTTCGACCACCAAAATCCCAAGATGAAGAAGTTTGGAAAAGTGCATTTTTGTGAAAGTATTTTGCCATATCTTTGTTGTCACCAAAATCCCAAGATAGTGAGAGAATCTTGAAAAATCATTTTCCATATTTTCACTTCCCAGTGAAAAAGAGAATACCCATGGTGGGGATCGAACCCACAATCTTTCGCTTAGGAAGCGAACGCCTTATCCATTGGGCTACACGGGCCTAATAGTTTTACCTTCTTTCCTTTTCTCTGGGGTGGTCAAATTTAGGACAAGAGACTTTTCTGCATGACCACCCCCCACAATGATTCTTTGGTTTAAATGAATGTGAGCCTCCCTAGCTCAGTCGGTAGAGCGCAAGGCCCTTAACCTTGTGGTCGCGGGTTCGAGCCCCGCGGGAGGTGCTTTTCTTTTTGAATGTTCACGATTTTGAGGCAAATGAAAACCAAAAAATATTTCCTCCACTTGATCTCAGTTCTGTTTCGTTGGCAAGTTGAGAGTGGAATTTGGGTGAAAATATGTGTTTTCCGAACCAACACAGGACTCCCACCGACCGGTGTAGGTTTTGCGTTCAACCAGGTGTGAACTGCTTCCACTCGCGAAAAGTGCCAGACCCTTTTGCTGGGGATAGCACGTTTCAGCCCCACAACTTATCTCCTTTCTGGGCATGTCCAGTGTGCTCAGCTGCCGCTTCTTGGCGACTCACCAGTACAGAGTGGTGGAATCCAGCACAGAATGGAATGGCTGGGAAATCCTTAGCAATCCATAATTCAGATGGAAAAACTCCTGACCCGGCTATTGAATTTTCGGATCATTTTCTCAGTCACAATGCAAGCACAGAATGGAAACCAAAACCAAGCACAGAATGGAACACGGCTATAAGACTCCAGCCATTCCATTCTGTGCTGGTTTTTCGTTTCCATTCTGTGCTTGCATTGTGACTGAGAAAATGATCTGAAAATTCAATACCCGGGTCAGGAGTTTTTTTTTCCACTCCTAACAAATCCTTACAGTAAGCCTATAAGTCTCCAGCCATTCCATTCTGTGCTGGTTTTTGGAGCCCATTCTGTGAGCACTCGCTCGGGCCTGTACTGGAGTATAGCGGCCAGGCCATCTCCCTTCTGCGTTCCTGCCTGTCACATCCAGTGCTCAGTTGCTGCTTCTTCAGCACAACCGCATCACATCACATCACCAAAAAATAGAAAGGCAACTGGGGGGATCGAACCCCCGACCCTTGGTTTACAAGACCAATGCTCTGCCACTGAGCTAAATCGCCGCTGATTAAGATGCTTTTGCTGTTTCTCCTGCGAAGAAGTTTTTCAAGACAACACAGAAAGGAAAGTGTGACAAAAAAGAAATGACCCTAGACGGAATCGAACCGCCGTTGATGGATTTGGAATCCATAGTGCTACCGCTACACCATAGGGCCCATGATTTAGGGCTTCAATGCGTTTAGCATGAAGGTGGAAATTTTGCTGAAAATCCCACACAAAGGAAAAAGACACACAAAAAAGTGCGAGGTGCCAGGATCGAACTGACGACCTTAGGATTATGGGACCTACGCGCTCCCGACTGCGCCAACCTCGCCTTGATATTATCGTATCATTAAGAAATACATGGGGTGCAAATTTCTACAGGTTTGCGTGGCAAAAAAAAATTTTTGAGTCAAAAAATTTTATGGGCTTCTGTGGAAACAATGACAGTTGTAGAACCTCTCGTAGCTCAATTGGTAGAGCGCTCGACTGTAGAATACTCGGTTATCGAGCGGTCGCTGGTTCGATTCCGGCCGAGAGGATTTTTTTTCGTTTTCGTGTTCCAGATTATTTTCTGCAAACAGATGACTGCCTAAAAACAAAGAACGGTGAGAATTACAGCAGTCGTATCCAAGTGGTTACGGAGGTGGACTAGAAATCCATTGGGCTCTGCCCGCGCAGGTTCAAGTCCTGCCGACTGCGATTCATTTTTTGTTCACGAATTTTCGTGCATTTTCGTCGTTTCTGTGCTCATTTTAGACCATTTTGATGCGCGAAATTAAATCAGAGTGAAGATTGTATCCTCGGTAGTATAGAGGTCAGTATTTGGCGACTCACCAGTACAGAATGGTGGAATCCAGCACAGAATGGTGACCCAAAAACCAGCACAGAATGGACGGACTCAGACTTGACCCACTTACAGGCCAAAAAAAATTTTTCTACACAAAAAATTTTTTTTTTCACAGAGCAAGATTTTTGAGAAAATTTTTCAGGCCAAAACTTTGTCTCACCTGAAAATGACAAAAAGTTTCACCTACACCAGCCAGTTAACACAACCTAGAACCAGATAACGCTGCCCGAACCCCGCGCACCCGCACAACCACACGAACCAGCTAGTGACCGCAAACCCGCGCACCCGTCAACCCGCAAACCCGCACAACCACCAGCCAGATAACGCAACCTAGAACCAGTAGGTTCCCGCACACCCGCACCCAAGAGCCAGCTTATCGACCACACGAACCAGCTAGGGACCGCAAACCCGCGCACCCGTCAACCCGCAAACCCGCACAACCACCAGCCAGATAACGCAACCTAGAACCAGCAGGGTCCCGTGCACCCGCACCCACCAGCCAGCTTATTAACCACACGAACAACAAAAACTGCACCCTCTGGGGTTTGAACCTCCGACCAGTAGTAATATGTAGTGTGCGGAACCTGTGTGGTAACCACTAGGACACTCTCTCTACTTTAATGGAAATCCTTATTGCTGACGAAGCATCCAAGTGGGCACCACAAGGGTTGTTCACATTCTATTTTCCCAGTGGTCGGAGGTTCAAACCCCAGAAGCAGCAGTTTTTGTTTCCCCTAACAAATCCTTAAGGAAAAGTGAATTATGGATTGCTAAGGATTTCCCAGCCATTCCATTCTGTGCTGGTGTTTCAGAAAAGTGCACTTTTTCGTTTCGAACCAAAAAAGTGCACTTTTCTGAATCACCAGCACAGAATGGAATGGCTGGGGAATCCTTAAGGATCCATAATTCACTTTTCCTTAAGGATTTGTTAGGGGAAAAGTGAATTATGGATTGCTAAGGATTCCCCAGCTATTCCATTCTGTGCTGGTGTTTCAGAAAAGTGCACTTTTTGGTTCGTAACGAAAAAGTGCACTTTTTTGAAACACCAGCACAGAATGGAATGGCTGGGGAATCCTTAAGGATCCATAATTCACTTTTCCTTAAGGATTTGTTAGGGGAAAAGTGAATTATGGATTGCTAAGGATTCCCCAGCTATTCCATTCTGTGCTGGTGTTTCAGAAAAGTGCACTTTTTGGTTCGTAACGAAAAAGCGTACTTTTTTGAAACACCAGCACAGAATGGAATGGCTGCGGAATCCTGAGCAATCCATAATTCACTTTTCCTTAAGGATTTGTTAGGAGAGGAAAAAAAACTCCTGACCCGGGTATTGAATTTCGGATCATTTTCTCAGTCAAAATGCCAGCACAGAATGGAAACGAAAAGCCAGTACAGAATGGAAATCAAAAATTTTCTGAAAAACCAGCACAGAATGGAAACGAAAAGCCAGCACAGAATGGAACACGGCTATTAGGCTCCGGCTATTCCATTCTGTGCTGGTTTTTCGTTTCCATTCTGTGCTGGTTTTTTTGGGCCCATTCTGTGCCAAATTTTGCGGGCCTGTACTGGAGGATGGCCCAGTATTTGGTGACCATGACTTACATGTTTTGGGATCCACTTACATGTTTTGGGAAAAACATGACTTACATGTTTATGGTGGGAAACTTACATGTTTATGGATTTTCAGGTTGACCCACTTACAGGCCAAAAAATTTTTTCTACACAAAAAAAATTTTTCTTCAGAAAAAGCTCGTTCGAAAAAAAAATTTTTTTTTTTGCCTGTGAAAAATTTCTTATGAAGACCTCTGGCAAAATTTTTGTGTCTGTGTGCAAAGTGTTTTACCCTTAGTCCGTGGGGAAGGATACTGATGGTGTTCACCCACATAACATAGCACACGAGCCAGCTAAGTAACTGTCCCCCGAGAACCCTATCAGCCACACGAACCAGATAACGCAACCTAGAACCAGCAGGTTCCCGCGCACCCGCACCCACCAGCCAGCTTATTAACCCACGAACCAGATAACGTTGCCCGAACCCCGCGCACCCGCACCACCACACCAGCCGGATAACGCAACCTAGAACCAGCAGGTTCCCGCGCACCCGCACCCACCAGCCAGCTTATTAACCACACCAGCCAGATAACGTTGCCCGAACCCCGCGCACCCGCACAACCACACGAACCAGCTAGGGACCGCAAACCCGCGCACCCGTCAACCCGCACACCCGCACAACCACACCAGCCAGATAACGCAACCTAGAACCAGCAGGTTCCCGCGCACCCGCACCCACCAGCCAGCTTATTAACCCACGAACCAGATAACGTTGCCCGAACCCCGCGCACCCGCACTACCACACCAGCCAGATAACGCAACCTCGAACCCGCAAACCCGCGCACCCGCAAACCCGCAAACCCGCACAACCACCAGTCAGATAACGTAACCTAGAACCAGATAACGTTGCCCGAACCCCGCACACCCGCACAACCACACCAGCCAGATAACGCAACCTCGAACCCGCAAACCTGCGCACCCGCAAACCCGCAAACCCGCACAACCACCAGTCAGATAACGTAACCTAGAACCCGCATTTGGTCAGGACCTCTTCAGAAAAACTGTGTGAGAAGTATGAGACAGTGTAGCCGAGTGGTTACCACGCAGGTAAAATTTTTCTTATGGTAGCGGGTTCAACCCCCGAGACAAGTCAGTTTTTGGCTAAGTGGCAGAAATATGTTCCCGACCCGGGTATTGAATGTCGACCTGACCTCAAAAAAAAACTGACTTACATGTTTATGAAAAACATGACTTACATGGTTATGAACCGGCAAAAATCTCAACATGACTTACATGGTTATGAAAAACATGACTTACATGTTTATTTGTACACAAAAATCCCCGGCTTAATAAACATGTAAGTCATGTTTTTCATAAACATGTAAGTCAGTTTTTTCCATAAACATGTAAGTTTTCCCATAACCATGTAAGTCAGTATGGCCCAGTATTTCCGCCTGTCACGCGGAAGACCCGGGTTCAATTCCCGGCCGGGGAATTCTTTTTTGTACAGGGCTTACATTCATTGTTTCGTTTCTTTTCTGATGAAAATCAAATCAGGCCCCGTTGGCGCAATGGATAGCGCGTTGGACTTCGAATCCAAAGGTTGCGGGTTCGAGTCCCGCACGGGGTTAACTTTTTGAACATTGTTTTTTTGAACTTTTTTGAAAACACAAAAAAGTGAGGTTGGTGTCAAGTGAAATCACAGTGGAACAACAGATACAAATTTGGGTCCAGTGGGAAGGGGTCTCCCAGGAATTTTGGATTTTTTGGCAGTCAACCCATCCAGAAGAACCTTAAAAAATCTTGGGAAAAACTTGAAAACTGGAAATTCTTTGAAAAGCTGACATTTCAGAATTTTTTTCTGAACATGAAAATTTTACTTCCTCCTAAAAAAAAGAACTGCACTTACCGGGAGTCGAACCCGGGCCGCTCGCTTGGAAGGCGAGAATACTAACCGTTATACCATAAGTGCTGTTACTTTCATGCAAAGTGTTTTCTTTGTGGGGGGCAATTTCAAAATAAAAAAAATTTGAAATTGTTCAAATTGCCCAAAAAAAGAAGCAACCGTGGCAGGACTCGAACCTGCAACCGCCTGATCCGTGGTCAGGCGCTCTTCCATTGAGCCACACGGTCCATGTCTTTAGGCAATAGTATTTTTTATGTGGCCTGCATATTTTTGGAGTTGGAAAAAATGAAAATGGTTGATTGCACAGCTAAAAAAGCGGTTACCGAGAATTGAACTCGGGTCTCCCGTGCCACAAACGGGTGTTCTAACCACTAAACCATAACCGCTTGAATATTCCCACTTATTGGGATCTCAGAAAGGGTTTTATTTCCTGGGATATTGTGAAATATTTTTCAAACATGCAACGAGCGGCAACTCGAGCACAATTTCGACTAATATCGTAGCGTAATTGGTCTAGTGGTAGAATGGCCCCCCGCCACGGGGTCGGCCCGGGTTCGATTCCCGGATTACGCACTCTCTTTTTGCGTTTGGCAAAAGCAAAACAATATGTTTCGGACAGTTTCAGGTCGGTCACAAACTCGTTCAAAACGAAAAAGTGGAAATGATATGTACTCTTTCTTGCGTAAGGATTATTAGTAGAGAAAAAAATTTCTTGTCTGATGATACGGGTTTTTGCTCGACATAGTTTGCGAGTAAGTCAGTTCGGTCACAACTTCCATCACAATTGCAAAAAAAATTGGGACTACAACATGTTCATAAACCCAACCTGACTTACATGTTTATTTCTTCACAAAATTCCCAGTAAATAAACATGCACATCAGTATGGCCGGTGCGCTGGTCAGAGACATCACGTTTGCGGGCCAACCCCTCTGTGCGCCCGATTAGGAACCCCCCTGTGCGCCCGATTAGGGACCCCCCTGTGCGCCCGGTTAGCTTTACCCCCCTGTGCGCCCGATTAGGAATATCCCCCTGTGCGCCCGATAAGCTTACCCCCCTGTGCGCCCGATTAGGAACCCCCCTGTGCGCCCGATTAGCTTACCCCCCTGTGCGCCCGATTAGGAATATCCCCCTGTGCGCCCGATTAGGAACCACTCTGTGCACCTACCTAGTCACTGTGACCAGGTGCCCCTACTAATATGCCTTACCAATATGGCCTGGGCTGTGGTATGTCGGGTGTACTACATGCTGGGACCTAAAGAGGAACCACATGCTGGAACACGGCTTTAAGCCCCCACCCATTTCAGCTGTGGTTCCTACTGTGCCCAGTCACTGTGACCAGGTGCCTGGTCAGATCTGACCAGGTACCCTTACTAATATGCCTGACCAATATGGCCAGGGGTGGTATGTCGGGTGCACAAGGGAGTTTCACGATGGGTTATCTTATGCACAGGTACAGTGGATGTAGAAAACCCACAAACCCATTGTGTGTGGGTTTTCTGGCATAGGACTGTATGGAAAGTGCACGGGTCCACCACAGTACAACCAGTCATGCACCAAGGGACACTGGCTGTTTTATCACTTTTTGAACTTTTTTAGACACTGCCAAACCTTCTCCATAATCTGAGATCTTGGGAAACAAGATAAGCTCGCGTGGCGCAATGGAAGCGCGTCGGTTCCCGACGCCGGAGGTTGCGGGTTCGATCCCCGCCGCGAGTACTTTTTATTCATTCCAAAATATTTTTAGATTTCCTTCTTCTCAGAGATTTCTTGTCACAAAACTTTGCCAAATTGAAAATTCAGAAATGCGAAAATATCAAAAAACAGCTCCGAAATTTGAAAGCAATCAAAAAGGATTCCCCCTCCGGGGTTTGAACCCGGGTCGCCTGGGTGAAAGCCAGGTATACTAACCACTGTACTAAAGGGGAGGTGATACTTAGGCACAATCCAAAAAGGGTACTTTTGTGCAAGCTACACGGAGTTTCAAACGAAAAAAAAAATTAAAAATGAAAATCCAAAAAGACAAGGGCTCGGCGGGGAATTGAACCCCGGACCTCTCGCACCCTAAGCGAGAATCATGCCACTAGACCACCGAGCCACGAATTCTCTCGCATTCTCTTCGTAACGCGGCCATATGTTTCCATCATTCCTTGTGTGTGTTTTCGTTTTGAATAAGGTCCCCATGTAAATGCTGTCTTCGCTAACAATCAGATCCTCCTTGGCGCAGTCGGTAGCGCGTCAGGCTGTTAACCTGCAGGTCGTTGGTTCGAACCCAACAGGAGGAGATTTTTCATTTTTTTGAGTTTTTGACTCTATTTTTTAATTTTGAGCTAAAAATCCACATTGTGTGTCATCTTGATGTTGGAACTATTTTTCAGGATTTCCAAGGTTGTCCCACCAAAAAAACCAAACATCTTTGGATGCTGACATAACTTGAAGATTCTTGACCTGAAGATAAAACAGATTTTGTCAGGTTTTTTTTTTGAGTTTGAAAAAGTTCAGAACAGAATGAAAAAAGGGATCGATGCAGTGTATAAAAAACGCGAACGGCAAGGTTCGAACTTGCGCATGCAGAGCACACTCGCTTAGCAGGCGAGCCCCGTAACCACTTGGGTACGTCCGCTTAATTACCTGTCAGTACTTAGGACGAAGCTTGTACTTTGTTTAACGACACGTTAGTGATCACTTGCGTGGTCACCAAAAATCATCGCAATTGTGACCACCAAAAAAAATTTTTGGGCACGATTTCGCACGATGGCGGGCTCATTGCACGACGGCCGACACACCATGTTTTCTCACAAATAAAAAAAATCCAGAAAAATTCAGGTATCAATACAAAAAGCACCTCCCGCGGGGCTCGAACCCGCGACCACAAGGTTAAGGGCCTTGCGCTCTACCGACTGAGCTAGGGAGGCTCATATTAACTTAAATCAAAGAATCAACATGGGGTACTTGTGTGTACCTGCAGCCACCAAATTTTCCATCGTTGTTGCGTGAACAAAAGGATCCGGATTATCTCTCCTATGGTGTAGTGGTTAGCACCCTGGACTTTGAATCCAGTAGCCGCGGTTCAAACCCGCGTGGGAGAACTTTTCTTTTTCCAAGTGTTTTCAATATTTTTTGGAGCTTTGTCACACACATCTTCAATCTTTGCATTTGATGGCAAAAACATAAATCACAGAAATCAAACGAAAAGGTAAAGAACGCTGACGGCAGGGTTCGAACCTGCGCGGGCAGAGCCCAGTGGATTTCAAGTCCACCTCCGTAACCACTTGGATACGTCAGCATAGTTGAGGAAGTACAACGCCCCAGATCCTGAAAATGGGCACAAAAAAGAGAATCCAATCGATCCAAAAAAGTAGGCACCCGCCGTGGGGATCGAACCCACGACCATTGGATTAAAAGTCCAACGCTCTACCGCTGAGCTAGGCGGGCATTCGTTTTAAAGGAAAGAGTCAATTTCAAGGCTTGTTCAGTTCTTGAAAAAAAACTGACAAAAAAGACGAACAGAACGTGCCCCAAGTACCTCTCCTTGAGGGACATTTATCAGGGGCGTTTAGCTCAGTGGTAGAGCGCCCGTTCTGCATACGGGAGGCCGAGGGTTCGAACCCCTCAATGTCCATTTTTTTGCCATATTTTGTTGATTATTTTTTGGTTGGGCCAGTCAAACACACAAAAATATGAACTGACATCATTGTGCAGTGCCTGCGATGAGGATGTGTGTGATGGTCCAATTGGCGAGTCTGACCTCATAATGCGTTCAGGAACATCCAAATGACCCATTTTCCCAACGTTTTCACATTTTTGAGCATTTTGCTATTACGCAATAGTGGTACAATAGGCATTTTACTGGGTCATTTTAACCAACTCTATCAGGACACTTCTGATGCTCCAATTGGCGATTCTGACCTCATAATGGCTTCATGAGCAGCCGAATAACCCGTTTTCCCAATATTTTCACATTTTTGAACGTTTTGCCATTCGTGGAATGGTGGCACAAAAGTCATTTTAGTGGGTCATTTTCGCCAACTCGATCAGGGCACTTCTGGTGCTCCAATTTGCGGTTCTGACCTCATAATGGATTCAAGAGCACCCAAATAACCCATTTTCCCAACGTTTTCACATTTTAGACTATTTTTGCTATTGCGGAATGGCAGTACAATAGGCAGTTTACTGGGTCATTTTCGCCAACTCGATCAGGATACTTCTGATGCTCTAATCACATCGTTTAACCTCATAATGCATTCAGGAGCACCCAAATAACCCATTTTCCCAATGTTTTCGCATTTTTGACCACTTTGCTGTTGCAGAGTATCAGTAAGATGAGGTCATGCAAATACAGTTTTGTGCACAATAGAAAAAAATAGTGTGTACCCCAGCTTGGCGATTCCTTTCGTCATTATTGTCGGTCGTGTAGCTCAGTCGGTAGAGCATTGGTCTAATAAGCCAACGGTCCCAGGTTCGAGCCCTGTCACGACCAATACTTTTTCTACTACTTTGACTTTGACCTGTTGTCAAAAAATGTTGGCCGTGTAAAAAATATGCATACCCTAAAACAAGGCCTCTTTAGCTCAGTTGGGAGAGCGTCAGACTGAAGATCTGAAGGTCCCTGGTTCAATCCCAGGTGGAGGCACTTCTCTTTTTTCCCCTCAACTCTAATAACAATTTTCAAGGTGCGCTGTGCTACTACATTGGAAAAGTGCGCTGTGCTACTACATCCCAATTTTTTGGACGAAAATTTTTTGGTATGTTGGGTGCACAGCGCAGACCCCGATATGGGCGCACAGAACACCCCCCCATTGTGGGCGCACAGAACAGGCCCTCCGTTGTGGGCGCACAGCTCACTGTGTGCTGTGCAAAGTTTCAGCATATGGCTTCTGGCAACAAAAACTTAAAAAAAATTTTGGCCGAAAATTATTTTTTGGCCTGCAATCAGGTTGAGCTGAGACGCTATGTAACCTGTCAGTCTGTTTCATGTTCCCACTGATCAAAGTTCGTTCGAGATGGAAAGGACTGAAAAGGAAGCACATGCGGAAATGTTAAGGAATTCCCACCCATTTCCACATGTGCTTCCGGCAACAAAAACTGATCGCTCCGGGATTTGATTTTGGTACCATTTTTCACCAAATCCAAAAAAATAGGCAGAGTAGCACAGCCGCAAACGTTAGCATTATGACACGTGTTTGCGGATGTGCGCTCACCCCAAAAAAAATGGACAACACAAGGCCAAAAAACAAACACACAAAAAGAAGTGTACACCTATCCGGGTTTGAACCGGAGACCTCCTCGGTGTTAACGAGGCGTCATAACCAACTAGACCATAGGTGCTGACATTTATATGGTTCATAGAAACGAGATGGTGTGTGCATTCACCACCCAGAACCCAAAACTGTGTCAAAATAAAAAAAAAATTTTGGACAGAAGAAAATGGGAATATGGGTACAAAACGAAGGCTTAGTGGTCTAGTGGCATGATTCTCGCTTTGGGTGCGAGAGGTCCAGGGTTCGATTCCCTGCTGAGCCCCTCTTTTTTTCGAGATTTTGTGTCACAAAAAAATGTGGACAGAAAAAACAAATTGTGAAAAAACTGATTCCTTGAAAAATTGATTCTGGACAACAGAAGGAAAAAAGTGTGACAGGAGTGGGGTTTGAACCCACGCCTCCGAAGAGAAAGGAACTTGAGTCCTCCGCCTTAGACCTCTCGGCCATCCTGCCTTGCCAACAGATTTATATTAGAAATGAAATGAGAACGATGAGAAAGGACAACCAAAACGGAGAAAAAGAGAGAAACAGAAGAAAACACAACACATAAAAAGAGTTCCCCGGCCGGGAATTGAACCCGGGTCTTCCGCGTGACAGGCGGAAATACTGACCTCTATACTACCGAGGATACAATGAAGCCTGTTTTTAAAAAGAATGCGTCCAGAGAAAGTCTTCAATCACACCGAATCTGAAAAATAAAAAACAAAGAAAAGGATTACCCCATGTGGGACTCGAACCCACAACCTTTGGATTAGAAGTCCAACGCGCTATCCATTGCGCCAATGGGGCTTGTTTCATATTCTTTTCTCGCTTTAAGGAAGTGTCCCATCACAGTCAACACCACCTGTAAAAAATTGTGAAGGAAATTCAAAAATGAAAAGTACAACTAGCTGGGATTGAACCAGCGATCTTCCGCGTGTAAGGCGGACGTCCTAACCACTAGACGATAGCTGCCCAAACTTAGTGAGATGTTGGCAAGGGTCTGACCAACTTTTTTTTGGTGTGCAAAAAATTTTTTTCAGGTCAAAAAAATGGGTTCATCGAAAAAGGTTATCTAGCAGAGATAGGTTTCGATCCTATGACCTGTGGGTTATGAGCCCACCGCGCTGACCACTGCGCCACTCTGCTTCTAATTACTTCCAACAATGTTTTCTACATGCCCGGCTTAAAAAAGGCTATGCGACCGCCGGGAATCGAACCCGGGTCGAACCCTTGGGAGGGGTCCATCATGCCACTAGACCACGGTCGCCTTATCAAGGGATAAAAGGGCTCGACGCTCTCGTGGCCTAGTGGTTAAGGCACAGGTCTTATGAGCCTGGGATCGCGGGTTCAAACCCCGCCGGGAGCAAAGCCTTTTTTTTGTTCTGTGAAACACTGTTCATTCCTCCTGTTCTTTCGATGACTCCTCCAGAAGTTGCAAAGGAACAGTAGCGGACGTATCCAAGTGGTTACGGAGGTGCACTCGAAATGCATTGGGCTCTGCCCGCGCAGGTTCAAATCCTGCCGTCCGCGTTATTGCCTTTTTGCTGTGCAGGGGGAAGTCCTGGCCATCCTCCAGTACAGGCCCGCAAAATTTGGCACAGAATGGGCCCAAAAAAACCAGCACAGAATGGAAACGAAAAACCAGCACAGAATGGAATAGTCGGAGCCTTATAGCCGTGTTCCATTCTGTGCTGGCTTTTCGTTTCCATTCTGTGCTGGTTTTTCAGAAAATTTTTGATTTCCATTCTGTACTGGCTTTTCGTTTCCATTCTGTGCTGGCATTTTGACTGAGAAAATGATCCGAAATTCAATACCCGGGTCAGGAGTTTTTTTTCCTCTCCTAACAAATCCTTAAGGAAAAGTGAATTATGGATTGCTCAGGATTCCGCAGCCATTCCATTCTGTGCTGGTGTTTCAAAAAAGTACACTTTTTCGTTACGAACCAAAAAGTGCACTTTTCTGAAACACCAGCACAGAATGGAATAGCTGGGGAATCCTTAGCAATCCATAATTCACTCTTCCCCTAACAAATCCTTAAGGAAAAGTGAATTATGGATCACTCAGGATTTCCCAGCCATTCCATTCTGTGCTGGTGTTTCAAAAAAGTGCACTTTTTCGTTCCGAACCAAAAAAGTGCACTTTTCTGAAACACCAGCACAGAATGGAATGGCTGGGAAATCCTGAGTGATCCATAATTCACTTTTCCTTAAGGATTTGCTAAGGGAAACAAAAACTGCTGGTTCTGGGGTTGGAACCTCCGACCACCAATTTCATACAGTGCACGGAACCTGTGTAGTACTCACTTGGATACTTTGTCTTGCATAAGGATTTTCACCAAGGCGGACTAAGTGTCCCAGTGTGTAGCACACAGGTTTCATACATAAGAGTTTCTTCGGTGTCGTAGGTTCAAACCCCAGAACCAGCAGTTTTTGTTTCCCCTAACAAATCCTTAAGGAAAAGTGAATTATGGATCCTTAAGGATTTCCCAGCCATTCCATTCTGTGCTGGTGTTTCAGAAAAGTGCACTTTTTCGTTACGAACCAAAAAAGTGCACTTTTCTGAAACACCAGCACAGAATGGAATGGCTGGGAAATCCTTAGCAATCCATAATTCACTTTTCCTTAAGGATTTGTTAGGGGAAACAAAAACTGCTGGTTCTGGGGTTTGAACCTCCGACACCGAAGAAACTCCTATGCATGGAACCTGTGTACTACACACTCGGACACTTAGTCTGACTTAGTGAAAATCCTGTCAATTCCTTATGGAAGCCTGTGTTTCACAGCGGATATCTTCAGGACTTCTTCAGTACTTCTCACCATGGAAATATGAGACGGGGTAGCCAAGTGGTTACCACTCAGGTCAACAAATCTCGCGGTCTCAGGTTCAATCCTCGGAGGGAGCGGACACTTTTTACCAAGGATTTCTTCAGAACAAAGCGGATTTATTCAGGACTTCTTCAGTACTTCTCACCATGGCAATATGAGACCGAGTGGCCAAGTGGTTAATGCTCAGGTCAACAAATCTGGCGGTCTCAGGTTCAAACCTCGGCGGGAGCAGTTTCTTTTTGCCAAGGATTCCTTGAAGGTCAGCAGAGAGTTTCATATCATTTATTGCATTGTGTTTGTATTTTGTGTTTTCTGTTTGGTGTTAGAGTGATCTGATCTGGTGTGGCTGGTGTGGAGGAAAGGTATGCAAGAAAAAGGGGGAGGAACTTTGTTTTAATTACTAGTAATGTGTTTTATTGTGTTTTTTTTTTATCCCTCTTTAGTGGCTGACCTCTCATGATTACTCATAATCTCTCACCTGCCATGGTGAGCGCCTTTTAGGTGTGGTCTTTTTTTATATGTGGATCCCTTTGATTTTCCATTTTTTTAAACGAAACAACAAAAACCTTGACAAACTATTCCTTCATCACAGCCGATTCCTCGCCCGCTGGGAAGGCACCAATCCCTTTTTTACATCACTGCAGTATTTCCACAAAAAAGCAAAAACAGCAAAAAAAAAAGCAAAAAAAGCAAAAAAAAGCAAAATAGCAAAATAAAAAGTTATTATGACTTGGTCTTTGCTGAGGTTCTTTCATTCTTTTTCGATATAACTGTGTAGCAGATAGTTGTGTTCTAGTGCAATCCAATGAAGGTGATCTGAGAAATAGACAGACACCTTGTAAAAAAAAGGGGCTTTGGATTGCACACCCATCTTCCCCAAGGATGGGGGGTTGACACAACCAAAAGCTTCACAAATTATTACAAAAAAGAATGAAATAATTCAGCTCCAACCGCATCAGAATAACATTTTTGGTTTTTGAAAACTTGGTTGTATTAGTGTAGACACCGAGGATGAACTACACCATGTTCTTTTTTTTTCTTTTCCCTCAATTTCTCTCCCCCCAATTTCAGTTACCCAGATCCCTGTCAAAGTCGTTTTTCTCATCACACATCTTAGTCTTTTTGTTTGTCCTTCCTGTCTTTCCTGTCCTCAACATTTTTCTTCTGCGCTTGTTTGGATTGTCTTCCTTCCTCTCTGCAGTGCGCTTGCGGACGTTCTCCTCCTCCCCCTCCTCCCCCTCCTCCCCCTGAGGTGCTGCTGAAGTAGTAGAGTGCTGGTTGTCAAGAGCATCCAACTGTGGCTCTTCCTCTGGGCACTGCACGTCAAACATCGCATCAACGTCAAACGCCTTATCAAAGCTATGCTCTGAGCGAGTTTCCTCCTTCACTTTGATCTCCTCCTCCTTAACTTCTTGCTTGGTTTCTGGTTCTGGGTCAATGTCATCAAGCACGATGACATTGTATTCTTCTGTACTCGGCTCCTGCTTCATGGATTCCCAGTGGCCGAGCTCTGACTCTTGCCTGGCAGACATGATTACAGGCTGTGAGAGCTCCTCCTGCTTCTGCTCCTCCTGCTGTGGAATGCGGTCGAAAGCCCCCTGCGGCAAACGCTCAGCGATCTCCCTCAGCGCCTCCCTCACATCCTCCCTCACCTGCTCCCTCAGGGCTCGTTCTTGCTCCTTGTGCTCCATCTCCTCTTGCTTTCTGGCAATTGTTTCCACCTGAGCTTTCAAGGCGTCCACTGCAGCATTGTCATGTCTTTTGGAATTTGCAAGTTCTTGAGCCTTGGAAGGACCATCCTCCTTGTTCTCCACTTCTGGCAGCCTGGGTTCCTCATCATCTTTTTGCTTAAGCTGTAGGTGGGCTTCCCTGCTAGAGGCACACGCCTTCAGGAACACCCTGAAAGGCTCGTCGGTGGATTTTGTCGTGTGCAAATATTGCTTCCATTGCACCTCCCGCACACGGGCGAAGTGGCGGACCCTCTTGGTGGGGATTGTTGATTTTAGGTAGGCCCAGAACCCATCCGCTTTTTGAGTACCTGCCTGCCAAGTCCAGTGTGTAGGTCCTAACTCTTTGTTCAGCTCTTGTTGCTTCTCAAGCGTGTCATTTTTAATTACCCAGGCACCCACATCATCCTTCTCGACTTGAGAATCTTGGTCAGGGTCTTCCTGCACATTGATGTTGTTGACATGGAAGCCCAGAACTCCCTCAAACAGCTCTCTCTCTTCTCTCTCTCTCTCCTCCTTCTTCTTCTCCTGGTCGGGCTTCTTTTTTTCTTTGGTGACAAATTTTGTAAACTCCTCTGTTGCATGGTTCACCCATGCATACTCCACTTTGTCTTTGTTTTCCTCCCCCCAGTAGAAGTTTTTGCTCTTAGGGTTCAGCATGCTTCTGTATGCTCTAGCCCCATCTGTTGTTAGACGCACAGGCTCCTCTGCTGTTCCTATGGCAACCCATCCCTCATCTAGGAAGTCCTTCAGCTCGGTGTTGCAGAGTGGAACTGGGGGCGGTGGGATTGGCTTTGTTCGTGTGTTCGTTGTCGTTCCAGCTCCGCTTGGCAATTCTACTGATGCTCCTGGAAGCAGCCATTTTTTTGGGATAAGGGGAAGTGGCCTCAGAACAGATTTCCGGGAGCCTCTCTCTGTTGCCCCCATCATCCTTTGGTGGACACACCACCATTCATCATCTTTGATATAATTAAACATCCCCAGAGTGAACTCGTCAAGTTCAACGATTTTTTTGGGCCCACCAAGGATGGTGTCAGATTGAAGTTCTGTCATCAGCACGACAGCACTCTGCCGCATCGCTGCCTTCCACACACCAAGAGTAGTGTAAGAATTACCCAAGTAGGAACGGACCGATTCTGTAGGAAGATCATGGTATGTTGCATGAAACATATACAGCACCTCATCCATCTTCAGCTTGGTGTGGCTGTATGTAGTGTAGGTTTTAGATGGGTCTTGCGTGCTGCATGGTGCAGGAAATTTTATTTGTTTTTCTCCTGTGCCGCTGCGGATGCAGTCTGTGTTGTTGCACCTAAAATACGGCCAGTTGGCGATCTTCTTGCTGTATCTCTGTGTCCAGTACAGCGTTTTGGGCATTGTTGTCTTGCATCCTGTACATGGCAGCTGCCAGGGAATAAGCCCGACTTCCTGGAATAGCTCTGCAATGGCGGGGGCCCCTTCCCGCATGATATTGATGAGGGGGGAGTTTTTTGCTGCAGGGGCGCACGTCCCTTCTGGAGAATATAACCTGTTCTTCAATTTTTTTTTGGCGTTCTTCTGGATCATTGTCTCCTTGGCGCTCATCTCCATCTCACCGAAGGTAAAATTATGGATACTGTCATGCAGGTTTCTCAGCCTGTCTACTTCTTCTGGATGTTTTTCCAGGGTGGCAAGCCTCCCTTCGTCTCTGCGAACTTTTGTTCTTCCCTGATGCTTCGTTTTGAGTCTGCCAACATTGTTTTGCCTGCTCTCCTCCCTTTCTTTGGCATACTGCTCACAGTGGCAGTCAACACGAGAGTGAGTACAGTCAAAACACATAATGCACTCACCTGCCCACTTTGCACACTGGGGGCACATCGTATATTGGCAAGTCGCACAGCACATTGTGTCCGGCGGATTCAAACATTCACACTCTGCATACGCCTTGTCATTCTTTAAACAGCTATTGCAGTGGATCCCCTCATCAAGAAGTGGGGCTGGCAGCAGTTCATCACCAGACATTATTTTTTTTTGATTGTTTTTTCCTCTGAGAGCAAATTTTATAAGGTGGTGATGTGATGGAAATAGAAAAAAAAACTGTATCTTTTTTGCTCATTTTTACCTTGTAAAAAATACCACAAATAAATTGATCGCTACCATCCTTCCCTGCACACTAAGGTTATACAATATTTCTTGTAGTCGCCGGGTTTTGCCCCGGGTTCAATACCCGCCTCAAAAACAAGCTTCTGCAGTTTGGTTTTTTTTTTTTTTCTCGCAAACCTGGCTTTTTCGCCTTTAAGTTTGCGAGAAGGAACTCCTGTGCCCAGTTGCCCAAGCAAAGCAGATTCCCGCTTTGTGCAGCACAGGATAAAGAAAACTGGAAAAAAAAGAGGGCCATATCTTCCCTCAAAAAAAATGATGATAAAAGAAAATAGTCCACTTGTTTTTTCTTTTCATTACTCATTTTTTTTTTTGATGAGCCCCTTCCACTCCACTTGGAAAAGCAGAGTGATTCCGAAGGGTTCGCTCCTGTTTGGCGTTCTACTCGTTTTTTTTTGCTAGATTCCTAGTTTAGAGTTTGCGGAATAACAAACAAAAAAATGCTACTGAAAGGTTGAGACCCGTCGCTTGCGGGGAAGAAACATACAGGAGCGAGATATGAATCTGGGCTGAGTTTAGCAACATTCTAAAGATTTTACCCTCCTGGGAAGCATGCTGGCAGTGTCAAAATTTTGACCAGTATTTTCCTGCAGTGATATCCTTAAGGAAAAGTGAATTATGGATTGCTAAGGAGTTCCCAGCCATTCCATTCTGTGCTGGTGTTTCAGAAAAGTGCACTTTTTCGTTGCGAACCAAAAAAGTGCACTTTTTTGAAACACCAGCAGAGAATGGAATAGCTGGGAAATCCTTAAGGATCCATAATTCACTTTTCCCTAAGGATTTGCTAGGGGAAAAGTGAATTATGGATCCTTAAGGATTCCCCAGCCATTCCATTCTGTGCTGGTGATTCAGAAAAGTGCACTTTTTTGGTTCGTAACGAAAAAGTGCACTTTTCTGAATCACCAGCACAGAATGGAATGGCTGGGAACTCCTTAGCAATCCATAATTCACTTTTCCTTAAGGATTTGCTAAGGGAAACAAAAACTGCTGGTTCTGGGGTTTGAACCTCCGACCACCAATTTCATACAGTGCACGGAACCTGTGTAGTACTCACTTGGATACTTTGTCTTGCATAAGGATTTTCACTAAGGCGGACTAAGTGTCCCAGTGTGTAGCACACAGATTCCAAACATAAGAGTTTCTTCGGTGTCGTAGGTTCAAACCCCAGAACCAGCAGTTTTTGTTTCCCCTAACAAATCCTTAGGGAAAAGTGAATTATGGATTGCTAAGGATTTCCCAGCCATTCCATTCTGTGCTGGTGATTCAGAAAAGTGCACTTTTTTGGTTCGTAACGAAAAAGTGCACTTTTCTGAAACACCAGCACAGAATGGAATGGCTGGGAAATCCTTAGCAATCCATAATTCACTTTTCCTTAAGGATTTGTTAGGGGAAACAAAAACTGCTGCTTCTGGGGTTTGAACCTCCGACCACTGGGAAAATAGAATGTGAACAACCCTTGTGGTGCCCACTTGGATGCTTCGTCAGCAATAAGGATTTCCATTAAAGTAGAGATAGTGTCCTAGTGGTTACCACACAGGTTCCGCACACTACATATTACTACTGGTCGGAGGTTCAAACCCCAGAGGGTGCAGTTTTTGTTGTTCGTGTGGTTAATAAGCTGGCTGGTGGGTGCGGGTGCACGGGACCCTGCTGGTTCTAGGTTGCGTTATCTGGCTGGTGGTTGTGCGGGTTTGCGGGTTGACGGGTGCGCGGGTTTGCGGTCCCTAGCTGGTTCGTGTGGTCGATAAGCTGGCTCTTGGGTGCGGGTGTGCGGGAACCTACTGGTTCTAGGTTGCGTTATCTGGCTGGTGGTTGTGCGGGTTTGCGGGTTGACGGGTGCGCGGGTTTGCGGTCACTAGCTGGTTCGTGTGGTTGTGCGGGTGCGCGGGGTTCGGGCAGCGTTATCTGGTTCTAGGTTGTGTTAACTGGCTGGTGTAGGTGAAACTTTTTGTCATTTTCAGGTTAGACAAAGTTTTGGCCTGAAAAATTTTCTCAAAAATCTTGCTCTGTGAAAAAAAAAATTTTTTGTGTAGAAAAATTTTTTTTGGCCTGTAAGTGGGTCAAGTCTGAGTCCGTCCATTCTGTGCTGGTTTTTGGGTCACCATTCTGTGCTGGATTCCACCATTCTGTACTGGTGAGTCGCCGAAGTCCTGTACATTCCACACATCCCAAATAAATTTTCACTGGGAGTAAGTGATTAGGGCATGATGTGTGATGCTCCAATTTGCGGTTACGACTTCATAATGGATTCAGGAGCATCCAAACATCCCATTTTCCCGTTAGTTTCCCATTTTTGACGATCTGGCTATTGCAGAATAGCGGTGAATATGACATTTTGCTGGGTCATTTTAGCCACCTCGATTAGGACACTTCTGATGCTCTAATTCGCGTTTACAACATCATAATGCATTCAGGAGCAGCCGAATAACCCATTATCCCAACGTTTTCGCGTTTTTGACCATTTTTGCTGTTACGAAATATCCGGTGAAAAATGGGAAAATTCCATGTTTCACTGAGGATATGTGTGATACTCCAATTTGTGGTTACAACATCACAATGCATTCAGGAGCGCCCAAATAACCCATTTTCCCAACGTTTTTGCGTTTTTGGCCATTTTTGCTATTGCAGAATAGAGGCAAAAAAGACAGTTTACTGGGTCATTTTCGCCAAATCGATCAGGGCACTTCTGATGCTCCAATCAAATCGTCCAACCTCATAATGCATTCAGGAGCACCCAAATAACACATATTCCCAACGTTTTCGCGTTTTTGATCCTGTGTGAGCAATCCAGAACAACTTTGTGCTTCAGTAAAAAATAGTAAAAAGGATTCAAGCACCCGGACTTCCCAGCTGGTCACCCACGCCAGTACTATCCAGGCCTGCTGGTGCTTAACTTCTCAAATCAGGCGGGATGAGGTGTATTCACCAGAGTATGGCCGAATCCAATACTGAGTCATGGTGGACAACATGTGAACAGGTTGTTTGTGACCTAACAACGGACTAGAAATAGAACAGTGAACAAAAAACAAGGCACTAGAGGGGATCGAACCCTCGACCTCTCGCTTACTGGGCGAGCGCTCTAACCACTGAGCTATAGCGCCATGCTTTCTCTCCATCTTCTTTTCTTTGAAGGGGGTCTTTTGAAATGTACAGAGCACACATCAAAAATTTCCTTCATACCTCCGCAATGGTGAAAAAATTTTTAACGAAGGAGCCTAGTAAGGCGAGGTGGCCGAGTGGTCTAAGGCGCTACGTTCAGGTCGTAGTCTCTTCGGGGGCGTGAGTTCAAACCTCACCCTCGTCACTTTTTCTTCGTTGTGTGATCATCTAAAACCTATTTCCGCCCAAAGCTTGTTGTTTTATAGAAGCATCATAATTGTGGGGCTCTTAGCTCAGTGGAAGAGCGCCCGTTCCGCATACGGGAGGCCGAGAGTTCGAACCTCTCAGGGTCCACAGTTTTTTTTCTGATTTGTTTCCTCCTGTGTAAATTGGTTCTCAGAGCTTTCACACCTTGCTCCCTAAAATGTGGCTGTTTAGCTCAGTGGTAGAGCACATCATCCGTAATGATGGGGTAGTGGGTTCAATCCCCACAGCGGCCTAGGTTTTTTTCAGAGCTTTCCTTTCAGACCTTTACAACCTAACTTGGGGTTTGTGGGTTTGCGGTCACTGGTGCACACATGGCCTGTGGACGGGCAGGGGCAAAAAAAATTGGGTGCTTGCGTTGTGTGCTGGATCGGGACCACCAGTAAACTGGCAGCCCCACATCCAGTTCTAATTTTTGAAGTGTGAAATAGAACGCAATCGGAAGATTAGTTTACACGAATGTAAGAATAATATCGTCATGGTAATATTCTGTACAGATTGTACGGGATTTACTATCATATGAGAGTAGTCCGTCGCAGGCCACATCGGGCCCGCAAACATGACCGGTCTTCACACAAAATTGTAAAAGAATTTTCTCAGAAGAAATGTCTTTTTCAAGTTTTTGTTGTTGCTGAACGAGTTGTTTGGTTTCGAAGTAGCACACTAACTTAGCACCCAAACATACAGCAAACATCGGAATACAAGACAGGGTCGTCTTGTTGGAGATGGGTCAGGGTCTGGACATCCTCAAAACCACACACCTAACACAACAGAAGAAAAGTAAAAAGGATTCAAGCACCCGGACTTCCCAGCTGGTCACCCACGCCAGTACTATCCAGGCCTGCTGGTGCTTAACTTCTCAAATCAGGCGGGATGAGGTGTATTCACCAGAGTATGGCCGAATCCAATAATAGGTCTGGATAGAAAAGCTGGGAAGACTTATTAACAGTCCGTATTTACCTGAGAAGTTAGACACCTCTAAGCCTGGATAGTACTGGCGTGGGTGACCAACTGGATAAATACACCGAAAAATAGATTTAAATTGTCAGACCGGTTCTTAGCTGTGCGCATCCATAAAAAACTAAAAAAATACTTGCGTCAGAAAATCCTAGTGTGTTGTACCGTGGTCCGAAATTCTTTCGGTCCCGGGTTCAACACCTGAGACGAATAATATATTTTGGTTTTTCCAGATTTTTCTCATTTTTTTGTCTCCTCACTCTTTCTGAGGATCTTCAAAATTGTCAAAAGTGAGAAATTTTTGGGAAAATGGCATATTTAGGGGCTCTTGAATCCATTATGAGGTCAGATGAATCAATCTGAGCATCACACATATCCTAATAGACAAAATGTCCGTTTATCAAAATACCTGAAAATGCCTCTTTATCCTATCTAAGGATGTCAGAAACCCTCAAAAGTGCAAAAATCTTGGGAATACAGGGTTTTTGGGCCATTCTGAATCCATTGCGGGGTCGGACGATTTGATTGGAGCATCAGAAGTGTCCTAATCGGTAAAATGTCGCAAAATTGTGGGCAAAATGCCTTTATACCCTATCTAAGCAATTAGAATATGCTCGAAAATGCAAAAATCTTGGGTATATGGGGTTTTTGGGCACATCTGAGTTCATTGCGGGGTCGTACGATCAAATTAGAGCATCACATAATGTCTAGAATTTTACCTGTGTAACAAATACCTGTATTTTGGTGTAAAATGCATACAACCATATCTGAATACCTCAAATGTGCACGAAAATGAAGAAATCTTGGGTATATAGGGTTTTTGGGCCAATCTGAGTCAATTGCGGGGTCGCACTATCAGATCCGAGCATCACACAATACCTAGAATTTCAACTATGCAACAAACATGTCTATTTTGGGGAAAATGGCTTATAACCATATGTAAGTAGCTTAAAAATGCTCGAAAATGCAAAAATCTTGGGAATATGGGGTTTTTGGGCACATCTGAGTTCATTGCGGGGTCGTACGATCAGATCCGAGTATCACACAATGTCTAGAATTTCAAATATGCAACAAACACCTGTATTTTGGTGTAAAATGCATATAACCATATCTGAATGTCTCAAATACGCACGAAAATGAAGAAATCCTGGGTATATAGGGTTTTTGGGCCAATCTGAGTCAATTGCGGGGTCGTACGATCAGATCCGAGTATCACACAATGTCTAGAATTTCAATTATGCAACAAACACCTGTATTTTGGGTAAAATGACTAATAATCATATGGAAATGTCTCAAATATGCACGAAAATGCAAAAATCTTGGGTATATGGGGTTTTTGGGCACTTTTGAGTCAATTGCGGGGTCGCACGATCAGATTAGAGCATCACATAATGTCTCAAATTTTACAGGTGCAACAAACACCTGTATTTTGGTGTAAAATGCATATAACCATATCTAAATACCTCATATATGCACGAAAATGCATAAATCTTGGGAATATAGGGTTTTTGGGCCAATCTGAGTCAATTGCGGGGTTGCACGGTCAAATCCGAGTATCAGGCCCTCTCTACAACTTAGCTGGTGCTCAAACATTGGGGTTACAGGCAAATTTACCTGTACACAGGCATATGACCTCTGTACGAACCTTATTTTCACTCTAAAATGCATTTTTCTTGGGTATACGGGGTATTTGAGCACATCTGAGTCAATTGCGGGGTCGTACGGTCAGATCCGAGCATCACACAATGTCTAACTGAGAAATATTTTGAAAAAAGTCGATTTTTTGGTGAAAATATTTTTCACAGAAAATCGAATTTTACTATTAAGATTGGCTTTGGGCATGACCCAGTAAGGTTACTATGGGCCCCATGGGACATATACACCCGAATACCAGGCCGTATTTTCAAAAAGTTGATAATCCCAGTATATGGTATGGCCCTGTGGTACGAAATTTTTGGCCGAAAAAATCGACCAAAAAATCGTCATTTTTGGGGGTCACGGTGACAAAAAGTTGCATTTTTTCACGAAAAATGGTCGGAATGTGACTTGAATGGGCTCTAATGGGTATATTATGCACATAACATACCTAAATTATGTCGATATTTCACCGGCGGAGCCGAAAAAATCGATTTTCAGGGTGTGCAAAACTGTAAAAATGACGAAAATCGGAAAAATGACGATTTTTTGGTCAAAATATTTTTCACAGAAAATCGAATTTTACTATTAAGATTGGCTTTGGGCATGACCCAGTAAGGTTACTATGGGCCCCATGGGACATATACACCCGAATACCAGGCCGTATTTTCAAAAAGTTGATAATCCCAGTATATGGTATGGCCCTGTGGTACGAAATTTTTGGCCGAAAAAATCGACCAAAAAATCGTCATTTTTGGGGGTCACGGTGACAAAAAGTTGCATTTTTTCACGAAAAATGGTCGGAATGTGACTTGAATGGGCTCTAATGGGTATATTATGCACATAACATACCTAAATTATGTCGATATTTCACCGGCGGAGCCGAAAAAATCGATTTTCAGGGTGTGCAAAACTGTAAAAATGACGAAAATCGGAAAAATGACGATTTTTTGGTCAAAATATTTTTCACAGAAAATCGAATTTTACTATTAAGATTGGCTTTGGGCATGACCCAGTAAGGTTACTATGGGCCCCATGGGACATATACACCCGAATACCAGGCCGTATTTTCAAAAAGTTGATAATCCCAGTATATGGTATGGCCCTGTGGTACGAAATTTTTGGCCGAAAAAATCGACCAAAAAATCGTCATTTTTGGGGGTCACGGTGACAAAAAGTTGCATTTTTTCACGAAAAATGGTCGGAATGTGACTTGAATGGGCTCTAATGGGTATATTATGCACATAACATACCTAAATTATGTCGATATTTCACCGGCGGAGCCGAAAAAATCGATTTTCAGGGTGTGCAAAACTGTAAAAATCACCAAAATCCCAAAAATCACGATTTTTTTTCAAAAATATTTTTTTCAAAAAAATCGATTTTAAAATATTGGTTTGGCTTGTGCGGGGACCTGAATCTGGGGCAACATACCCTGTGGGACATACTGGGCCCGATGCAAGGCCGATTTTTCAAAAATATGGTTGCCCCGGTAGACGGTATGGCCCTGCAGGTCAGTGCATCGGGCCAAAAATCATGAAAAAATCATGATTTTGGGGTCTGGCACCCCATGGGCACATATATCTGGGGGTGTGAAATATGCATGGAATCGACCGATTGGGGGTGTTATAGGTCCTGGGGGCCCACATGGGCCATATTTCACGCTATTGGGTCACGGGAAAGTGATTTTGACATTTTTTCATCGATTTTAGCTGTGAGAACCCTTCAAAAACACTGATTTTGGGGTGTTTCTGAGACGGTACGCTATACCCAGGGTCATATTAGGTATTAGTCCGGTCGACTTTTTGAAAAAACGACCCCGCAATGGACTCAGGGGTGCCAGATAGTGTATATGCACCAGAATGGATTCACGGGAAAAGTCAAAATTGGGTGTCAGATACATGCTGCCATAAGTGACGAATTTCAAAAGTTGAGATTTTTCGAAAATCAGGGTTCAGTACACGCTGTACCCAATCCTGGGGGCCAAAATTTTCAACTTTTTGAAAAAACGGGCGGTATATGGCCCTAAAGTGTCAAAATGAGTTAATTGCGACCTCGGACGGCCTCCGGAGATGAGTAGAAGTTTATTTACTGAAAAAAAAAGTCAAAACACAGGCAAAATCCCACCTTCCACAGGTACAGTCAAAACTTTTATCCAGATCTCATGTTTTTTCAAAAAATTTTAAATTGTTTTTATGACTAACACCTCCGAAATTTTTCCTGATAAGATGGAATATGGTCCTGTCGTAGTATGCAGTGTGTTTGCAGGCAAAAATTTGCATTTTCTCGCCCCAGACATTTTTTTATACATAAAAGTGCATAAAGGGACCCCTGACCCCAAAATCCGGGTTCCAGCTTTTTGAAGGGGTCACCCTACAGGCCACCTCAAAAAGTTGGCCCGTAGGGCCAACTTTTTGAAAAAACGGGGTTGCGATGTGTCCTGGGGGCCCGAAGGGCCCCCAGGACACATCGCTGGGAAAAAAATATTAGGTTTTTTGGGGTCTATATAGGGTTGCTGTGGGGGTCACATGGCCGAAAAATGGCCATTTTTGGCCTATTTTTGGCCATTTTTTTAAGGTAAAAAATCCACTTTTTTTTTGTACATCCCCTTGCCCCCGGTAAAATTTACCAAACATATGGCCCTGTTGGACATACTGGGCCCATGAGTCGGTCGCTGGATCACCAAACTAGTTGCCCTATTTGCTAAAATCATGTTTTCAGGGTCAAAAATAGGGTGTTTTTTAGGGTCAAAAATAGGGTGTTTTTCAGGGGTATGTTAACCACGTATGTGTCTTAGGGACCAAATTTTCCAGGAATGTGAACCAATCGGGTCGCAATGGGTCCAGGGGGCCCGGAGGGCCCCCATTCAGGGAAAATTTGCAACAATCCTGGGCAATGCTGGGGGCCGATAGGGTGTGCCTATACACGTGTTTTTACGTGTTTTTGGGCACTTTTCAGGATTTTCGAAAATTTTTGCAACACCAAAATCAAAAATTTCGGTCTAGGAGGCCCATATCTGGAAAAAATCGATATTCCAATGGCCTCATTGGGACATATTGGGCCCAGGACCCTATTTTCAGGTCCCAGGAAAAGCCAAAACAATAAAAAAAATAGCTCAGGCGACCCCCAAAAATAGGCGAAAAACAGCCATTTTTAGGGTGTTTTTTTGGGGTATTTTTACACACACAAATTGTTTACCATAGCACACCCCCAGGCTGCCTCAAAATTTTATCTTTATTTGATTTTTCCAACCCACATAGGGGTATTGGAGGCACAACTTTCACCAAGCCTGGGGAATTCGGCACTGCACACACACAACTGAAAAAGGCAAAAATCACCTGTTTTTCAAGGTGTCGCAGGGTAAATGTTGTTCCTTAAAAACCAAATTTTTTCTAAAAAATCGGCCCTGCGGGTGAAAAAACGACACTATGGGGGGTATTCCAGGGTGTGGGGGCCCCAAAAATCCGGTTTAAGACCACGAGAGGGTCCGAATACACACCTGAGAAGGTCCCGGGGAGTAAAAAAATGGCCATTTTTGGGGGGTCAAAATCTCACTTTTTGGGGGGATGTTTGTATACCCAGTACCGACCCACTAGCTGGGATGCCCAACTTTTCGCGAATATGGGGGCCCGTAGGGCCCCCGGGGCCCAGGGGGCCCAAAATATCGTGTTGCAGATGCCAGGAGAACATGTTTCAATATTTTGGATACATTTTTCCATAAGGTCATTTTCAAAAGCACTGATTTTAGGGGTATTGAGCGAGGTACCCATACCCATGGGTTATCCTATATATTAGTTTTCACTCGGATGTGAAAAAACGATGTCGCAATGGATTCAGGGGGCCCAAATAGGGTATATGGCCCAGGAAATTTTCAAAAAGTTGACCCAACCAGGTATACAGGCATACAAGCCGGTAGGTCAACAGATAGGGTGTTTTCCGCACCCAAAATATGGGGTCATGACCATGTGGGTCAGACCTGAATTGATAAATGTTTCGCACAGGTTTTCGCGAATACCCCCTCTATTCCGAATGCGCTACAAGAGTTTTAAATTTTTGGCTATTTAGATTCACTTTTAAAAACAAAATGGGTCTCCAGAACACACATGAGGTTCACATGTACCTCTACAGAAACCTTGGTTTTGGTCGGATTTTGAGGCCAATTTTTGGGTTCCCACCAATTTCCTAGGGTATACTGGGATATTGCCCGTGTGTCCAAAAGTGATTTTTGGGGCCTTAGGACCCCGGAGAATCCATTTAACGGTCGTTTTTGCACCGGAAAGACCTATCTAGTACCCAAAAATCGAATTTTCATATTTTTGAAAAAGTGACCAAAAATCGACTTTTTTTGGTAACATTGTATGGCATAAATTATTCTACATAATGTGTGATGCTTGAATAAAAACTTACGACCCCATAATGTACTCGGAACTCACCCATGTAATTGTTGAGAAAAAAAAACTTTCCGAAAAAATGAAATTTCAACCCGAATATGCACATTTGGGTCATTTTACGGCTATGTAGGTCATTTTGTATGTGTTTTTCGATTATATAGGTGATTAGGATATGTGTGATGCTCAGATTAAATCGTAAGACCCCGCAATTGACTCAAATGTGCCCAAAAACCCTATATACCCAAGATTATTAACTTTTCCAGCATATTGGACATCCTTAGGTATGGTTATAAGCCATGATACGGCTATTGCTGGAAAAATAGCCGTAAATTGTGGTTGGTATTGATTTCAGAAATTATGTGATGCTTAGATCATGCCATAGACGCTTTTAATGGATTCATATGAGCTCATACTACCCATATACCCCTTCAGAAGCCCCTTTTGACTCTTATGAATATCCTTATATAGGCTTCCACTTGTGCAGAACCTTCTCAGTGTACAAGATGTTAGGTACAAAAAAACCATCATATTTTTTACACTACTGGCATGCTTCCCAGGACACGTCTGTACTCAGAACGTTGTAGAGAAAAAAGGCAACCAACGATTTCTAAAGCTACAGTTTCTGTACTTCATTGGTATGGAAGCATGAAGATTATATCTTCTCACACAACTTTGTCAAACATGGCCAGTCTCGAAAGAGACTGGCCTTTTTTACGTTAGCATGATCGTCTTGTGCACAAGAAGCAAACCCAAAAACACACACGATTCACACATGACATAACACACAAGTGCTTACTGCACCCCATTTTTATATCGCCTGCAAAACCATATTTGTGACACTTGTTCCCCTTCAGAAGCCACTGTTGACTCTGTCGAATATCCTTATGTAGGATCACACTTAAGGATATTTTTATGTAGAACCTTCACAGTGACCAAGATGTCAGGTACGAAAAAGCAACCGTATTATAGACATTGGCAGAAGGCTTCCCAGAACAAGTGGGTACCTAGAACATTGTAGAGAAAAAGGGCAACCAACGATTTCTAAAGCTACAGTTTCTGTACTTCATTGGTATGGAAGCATGAAGATTATTCTTCTCACACAACTTTGTCAAAACATGGCCAGTTTCGAAAGAGACTGGCCTTTTTTACGTTAACACGATCGTCTTGTGCACAAGAAGCAAAAAAACCCACACAACAACAGCAGAAGTTTAGAACCACATTCAGACCCTGACCCAACTCCAACAAGGGGCCCCTGTCTTGTCAACCACCTTGTGCATATATACTGGACCCCAGAAATGGGACATCCGTTAAAATTGGATCGATACAGAGAAGATTAGCATGGTCCCTGCGCAAGGATGACACGCATTAATCGAGAAAGTATCAACTTTTTTTTTGTCCCCCGGATCACACGTATTTTTTACACTGGTGTCTTCTTCATGCTTCCCAGACCAACACATATGTGCAGACATACCCATCACCCACAGGTGGCAAGTGGCAGGCTGCAGTAACCCATTGAAATATTGGTTTCAAAAAACGACCATATGGTTTATGCTACTGGCATGCTTCCCTGAGCATATACATGTCGAAAGCTGTGTAGAGAAAAAGAGCAACCAACGATTTCTAAAGCTACAGTTTCTGTACTTCATTGGTATGGAAGCATGAAGATTACTCTTCTCACACAACTTTGTCAAAACATGGCCGGTTTCGAAAGAGACTGGCCTTTTTTACGTTAGCATGATTGTCTTTGTGTGTCTTTGTGCAAAGCAAAAAAAAAAAAAACACACACAAGAAGTGAGGATCTTCAAAACCACGTTTTTGACCTGACCCACCTCCAACTAGACAACCCTGTCTTGTATTCCGACAATATGGTATCTATTGAGCCGGGATGTGTTGGCTGCATCCTGAAACCCCTAGCTTCTGGGGGGGCAAGCTTCTCCAGAACTGGGCACTCTTTGAGGTGGACCAAAGGCACCTTCAACTTCTGTGTTGATGTGTTGTCCGTGTTAGTCTACTGTCCTGTTTGCGGCCTTGGTGTAAACCAGGGCAACAATCAGAGTGAAATGGGGTGAACCGGGCCAGGCTGGTCTCACAGAGCAGCTCATAACTCCTGCAGTGGACAGTTCAAGGATCGCAGCACAGAGCAGAGTGAGGGTGTTTCCAACTCAATGGCTTGAACTGGAGAAGCGTTTCTTTTTTACATTTTTCCATGTGAACATTGTTTCCACATCACCATACACATGTGTTGTTGATACACCCCACCACGTTGCCCAGACCATTCCTACCCACATTATTCACCACAAGTGGCATGTTTACCAGTACATGTTGGTGCTTAGAGCAATGTTAAGAAAAAGGGCAACCAACGATTTCTAAAGCTACAGTTTCTGTACTTCATTGGTATGGAAGCATGAAGATTATATTCTTCTCACACAACTTTGTCAAACATGGCCAGCCTCGAAAGAGACTGGCCTTTTTTACGTCACCATGAGAAAAAACATTCACACATATGATGCATGTACAAAGTGTGTGTCACCCTGACCCACCTCCAACAAGACAACCCTGTCTTGTTTTCCCATACTCTCCCTATGTTTGGGTGCTAAGTTAGTGTGCTACTTCGAAACCAAACAACTCGTTCAGCAACAGCTAAAACTTGAAAAGACCTTTCTATTTAAGAAAATTCTTTACAATTTTTATGATGCGGTCCTGCTGTTGGGCCTGATGTGGCCCAAGGCGGAACTACTTTCATATGATGTAAATCCCGTACATTCGTACAGAATATTACCCATGATGATTATTCTTACATTAGCGTGTAACACTAATTCTGACTGCGTTCTATTTCACACTTCAAATATTAGAACTGGATGTGGGGCTGCCAGTTTACTGGTGGTCCCGATCCAGCACACAACGCAAGCACCCTTTTTTATATTTTCCCACCCAGCACCCCCCCTGTGTCTGTGTTGTTGCCTAAGCATCGCCTTTTACAGGCTTCCTTGCAGGGAGTGTTCGGTCAAGTGATAGTGATGAAGAAGGACAGGGGCGAGTTTTCTCGTGAAATGCTTTGAAGCCTCTGACATTGAGAGGCTCGCTCCGACCTCTGTTTTTAATAACCCACATCACAGTGGTAACCACTGTGTATGTATGGTATGTATGGTATGTTTGTTTTTGTTTTGTTAAAAAAGAGGGTATGCCACTCCTGGATGTTGTGCAGCTCCAGGGCAACATGTGTGAACGGACCAGGTTGCCCTGGCGACCCGTCACCCCAATGAGAAATTGCGTTAATATCATCAGTGCACAAGGCACTGTATCAGATATTAAGCTGATAAGAACAGATAATACACTTGATCTTAGCCAAAAGGCCGAGAAGGTATGACTTCTTTTTAGTCCATACCGAATTCGACACCCATGTACAGGGAAGCATGATTATGATCAATATTACTAGGAAACAACAAGGCAAGCAGATTACACACCCATGTCACAGGGAAGTAAGTGAAGGTGATGATCAATCTTATTAGTAAAAACAAGGCCGCCGAAGCAGCTACACAAATTGCCAATGTGGCAACGCCGAAGCGGCCCATGGCGGGAATTGGGTAGTTTTCAACCAGCAATCTCTCCACAGCGTCCCTATTTGGTCATTGCTTATGGAATTATCCCGAGCGCAAGAATACCTCCTTTTCTCCCAGTCGTGTCACAAAGCTATGTCCACAGGGAAGTGTGTTGGGGTGGTAACATATAGACACCACGTAAAGTTAACACACCAGAACTACCACCGCCAATGTGCCTCCCTATAGACATCTGTGCAGCCGATAGGTGGAACAAACAAGGGCAAGACTGTACTCTACACAGGATCTGTTTTTGAGTGCATTCGTGTTGAAGATTGTTTTCTTCGGCACAAGACCAAAGCTGGATGATGACATAGGTTGGGCATGTGCAGCATGAGCACTTGCGATGATTGTCACATACTTCTTGTATTGTTTTGTCTCTCCCCTGTATGGCGCAGGGAAGAGTACCAGGCACAGCCCTTCCACTTACAGCTTGTTTTTAAGAAAAACCTCAAAAAAGGCTTCACATTACTTTTTTCACCTTCAAGGACATCTTGATCAATCAAGAAGTTACCACACTATCCTCGCTCTCAACATGCTTCCATGTGTAGCAAAGTGCACACAGCAATAGAACAAAACAGAGCCATATCACGGTTCTTGCCCATATCGAACTCATCTTTCGCCTTTTACTAAAGATGACCGTGGGTAAGAGCCACTATGTGAAAGCATAATTTTTGAAGGGGCCTTTGTGTCTCATCTGTTTTTAAGTCTTGACAACCACTACGCTTCCCTGAAGGTGTTGGAGTTTCGCATGTTGTTAAACTCAGCTAGAGGTTACATACCTTACTGGTGTCTGACCTGATCAACAAGGGCGTCGACACACCAGTGGCCCTTGCATTGCACTGCGCAGGGGATACTGGTGGCACTAGCTTCGGCTGGCTTGCACAGTGAAATTTTTGACAGCGGCGGTGCTGTGCTTTGCACAAACCCGCCTTTTTAAACAAACAAACCAAAACAAACGTGATCACACAAACCATCATGTTACCCAGTAAACCCAGTAAACCCAGCACACTGGTCTAGAGGGATCGACCACTGAGTGGTGACCTGTGAGCACACAGGCACCTGCTCCGATGCAGTAGTGCAGCGCACTAAGTGCTGTGCTAAGGACTGGCCAAACTTGTTAAACCTGCTGACCCACAAACCGGTTTTCACAACCGAAGCAAAAACAAGCTCAGAAATAAAAAGCTCTTCAAAGGTTTTCGAACCTGACTCAGTATTGGATTCGGCCATACTCTGGTGAATGCACCTCATCCCGCCTGATTTGAGAAGTTAAGCACCAGCAGGCCTGGATAGTACTGGCGTGGGTGACCAGCTGGGAAGTCCGGGTGCTTGAATCCTTTTTGCTTTTCTTCCGTGTTGGTGTGTGGTTTTAGGACATCCAGACCCTGACCCACCTCCAACAAGACAACCCTGTCTTGTATCCCTGTGTTTGTTGCACTATCCAGAGAGCAGAAATGAGGGGAGACTACACCACCGACGGTGCTTCAGCCTACAGGAGCATGCTGGAATGTGAATGCTGCATGACAGCATTCACAATTTCACCTTTGGTGAGATGGAGATGAGCGCAAAGGTGCAAAAATGCACAACAAAAACTGAGGAAGAGGCATCCATACTCCCCAGAAGGGACGTGCGCACCTGCAGCCAAAAATTCTCCTGTGCTTAATATCATGCGCGCTGGGGATGCCGAAATAGCTAAACTGTTGCAAGAAGTGGGACTAATTCCCAGGCAGTTGCCCTGTACAACATGCAAGTCCACAATGCCAGAAACACTGTACTGGACACCAAGATACTCCAAGAAGATCGCAAACTGGCCTTATTTTAGGTGAAATGACCTAATGCAGAGTGCAGCGGAACAGGGGAGACAAATAAAGTTTCCTGTACCATGCAACACCCAAGACCTTTTGCACAAGTGAAGCAAAAACAAGCTCAGAAATATAAAGCTCTTCAAAGGTTTTCCACCCAGACCCATTATTGGATTCGGCCATACTCTGGTGAATACACCTCATCCCGCCTGATTTGAGAAGTTAAGCACCAGCAGGCCTGGATAGTACTGGCGTGGGTGACCAGCTGGGAAGTCCGGGTGCTTGAATCCTTTTTTCCTTATTTGTGGTGTAACACACAGAAGTTGGTTGAAAAGTGAACTGATAGTATTCAGCGCAAAGCATGATTATTGAAGGGTATATAGCTCAGTGGTAGAGCATTCGGCTGCAGTCCGAACGGTCCCTGGTTCGAACCCGGGTGTGCCCTCTCTTTTTGTTTCAAGACCAGATTTTCTCTTGAGTGTTACTTCTCCCTTTTTGGTTTTGAATTCCATCCCCACCTTGTAAAGATTCGTTTAAGAAATGTAAGGGGGTTTAGCTCAAATGGTAGAGCGCTCGCTCAGCATGCGAGAGGTAGAGGGATCGATACCCTCAATCTCCAAACATTTTTTGGCTGGGAAACACTGTTGTGATATTTCCAGATCTCGATTCTTTTTGGTACCAAAGAAAAAGAAGGAAGCGACAGAATTGTATCTCCTATGGTGTAGTGGTTAGCACTCGAGACTCTGAATCTCGCGACCGCGGTTCGAATCCGCGTAGGAGAACTTTCCTTTTTCTCCGTTTCGTCCCTTGTTATTCTCCTCTATGACTGTTTGAAACACATTCCCACTTTCATATTCTTGTTGGCTTTTATTGAAGGCGAGATGGCCGAGTGGTCTAAGGCGCCAGGTTAAGGCCCTGGTCCCTTCGGGGGCGTGGGTTCAAACCCCACTCTCGTCACTTGTTGTTCTTTTTCTTTTTCATTTTCAATCCATCCATTTTGTTTTGTTTTCAAGATTGTGCAAAACACAAAAAGCACACTTGTCAGGTCCTCCTTGGCGCAGTCGGTAGCGCGTCAGGCTGTTAACCTGCAGGTCGTTGGTTCGAACCCAACAGGAGGAGACTTTTTTCCCTTCTCAAACCATTTTCTGTTCTTTGCAAAAGTCATAAAAAACTGGGAAGGCGAGATGGCCGAGCGGTCTAAGGCGCCAGGTTTAGGCCCTGGTCTCTTCGGAGGCGTGGGTTCAAACCCCACTCTCGTCACGTTATTACCATTTTTCCGCAGAAAACCCACCTCTTGTGGAAAACAGTTCCGGTCATTATTGTAGCAGCTATCGTCTAGTGGTTAGGACGCTCGCCTCACACGCGAGAGATCGTCGGTTCAATCCCGACTAGCTGTAATTTCTTTTTGAACTTTCCTTCACATTTTCGTTCAATGCAACGATCGAAAAGATGTCCCCATGCAGATAATAGTTTTGCCTACTATCAGATCCGCTGTAGTATAGTGGTTAGAACAGCCGGCTCTCACCCGGCAGACCGGGGTTCAATTCCCCGCAGCGGAAAATACCTTTTTTTAGACCAAGTTTTGGAGAGAAGAATTTCTGACTTTTGAATATTAACGCCATCATGTAAATCTGGATGAAGAAAATAATCAGTGGCTTAGTGGTCTAGTGGCATGATTCTCGCTTCGGGTGCGAGAGGTCCAGGGTTCGATTCCCTGCTGAGCCCCTCTTTTTATTTAGGTAGTTTCTTGCTTGGGAATTGTTTAGAAAAATTATTTCCACATCTTTTCGACCACCAAAATCCCAAGATGAAGAAGTTTGGAAAAGTGCATTTTTGTGAAAGTATTTTGCCATATCTTTGTTGTCACCAAAATCCCAAGATGGTGAGAGAATCTTGAAAAATCATTTTCCATATTTTCACTTCCCAGTGAAAAAGAGAATACCCATGGTGGGGATCGAACCCACAATCTTTCGCTTAGGAAGCGAACGCCTTATCCATTGGGCTACACGGGCCTAATAGTTTTACCTTCTTTCCTTTTCTCTGGGGTGGTCAAATTTAGGACAAGAGACTTTTCTGCATGACCACCCCACAATGATTCTTTGGTTTAAATGAATGTGAGCCTCCCTAGCTCAGTCGGTAGAGCGCAAGGCCCTTAACCTTGTGGTCGCGGGTTCGAGCCCCGCGGGAGGTGCTTTTCTTTTTGAATGTTCACGATTTTGCAGGTTTCTGAGATTTTGAGGCAAATGAAAACCAAAAAATATTTCCTCCACTTGATCTCAGTTCTGTTTCGTTGGCAAGTTGAGAGTGGAATTTGGGTGAAAATATGTGTTTTCCGAACCAACACAGGACTCCCACCGACCGGTGTAGGTTTTGCGTTCAACCAGGTGTGAACTGCTTCCACTCGCGAAAAGTGCCAGACCCTTTTGCTGGGGATAGCACGTTTCAGCCCCACAACTTATCTCCTTTCTGGGCATGTCCAGTGTGCTCAGCTGCCGCTTCTTGGCGACTCACCAGTACAGAGTGGTGGAATCCAGCACAGAATGGAATGGCTGGGAAATCCTTAGCAATCCATAATTCAGATGGAAAAACTCCTGACCCGGCTATTGAATTTTCGGATCATTTTCTCAGTCACAATGCAAGCACAGAATGGAAACCAAAACCAAGCACAGAATGGAACACGGCTATAAGACTCCAGCCATTCCATTCTGTGCTGGTTTTTCGTTTCCATTCTGTGCTTGCATTGTGACTGAGAAAATGATCTGAAAATTCAATACCCGGGTCAGGAGTTTTTTTTTCCACTCCTAACAAATCCTTACAGTAAGCCTATAAGTCTCCAGCCATTCCATTCTGTGCTGGTTTTTGGAGCCCATTCTGTGAGCACTCGCTCGGGCCTGTACTGGAGTATAGCGGCCAGGCCATCTCCCTTCTGCGTTCCTGCCTGTCACATCCAGTGCTCAGTTGCTGCTTCTTCAGCACAACCGCATCACATCACATCACCAAAAAATAGAAAGGCAACTGGGGGGATCGAACCCCCGACCCTTGGTTTACAAGACCAATGCTCTGCCACTGAGCTAAATCGCCGCTGATTAAGATGCTTTTGCTGTTTCTCCTGCGAAGAAGTTTTTCAAGACAACACAGAAAGGAAAGTGTGTAAAAAAAGAAATGACCCTAGACGGAATCGAACCGCCGTTGATGGATTTGGAATCCATAGTGCTACCGCTACACCATAGGGCCCATGATTTAGGGCTTCAATGCGTTTAGCATGAAGGTGGAAATTTTGCTGAAAATCCCACACAAAGGAAAAAGACACACAAAAAAGTGCGAGGTGCCAGGATCGAACTGACGACCTTAGGATTATGGGACCTACGCGCTCCCGACTGCGCCAACCTCGCCTTGATATTATCGTATCATTAAGAAATACATGGGGTGCAAATTTCTACAGGTTTGTGTGGCAAAAAAATTTTTTTGAGCCAAAAAATTTTATGGGCTTCTGTGAAAACAATGACAGTTGTAGAACCTCTCGTAGCTCAATTGGTAGAGCGCTCGACTGTAGAATACTCGGTTATCGAGCGGTCGCTGGTTCGATTCCGGCCGAGAGGATTTTTTTCATTTTCGTGTTCCAGGTTATATTCTTCAAACAGATGACTGCCTAAAAACAAAGAACGGTGAGAATTACAGCAGTCGTATCCAAGTGGTTACGGAGGTGGACTAGAAATCCATTGGGCTCTGCCCGCGCAGGTTCAAGTCCTGCCGACTGCGATTCATTTTTTGTTCACAAATTTTCGTGCATTTTCGTCGTTTCTGTGCTCATTTTAGACCATTTTGATGCGCGAAAATAAATCAGAGTGAAGATTGTATCCTCGGTAGTATAGAGGTCAGTATTTCCGCCTGTCACGCGGAAGACCCGGGTTCAATTCCCGGCCGGGGAATTCTTTTTTGTACAGGGCTCCCACTCATTGTTTCGTTTCTTTTCTGATGAAAATCAAATCAGGCCCCGTTGGCGCAATGGATAGCGCGTTGGACTTCGAATCCAAAGGTTGCGGGTTCGAGTCCCGCACGGGGTTAACTTTTTGAACATTGTTTTTTTGAACTTTTTTGAAAACACAAAAAAGTGAGGTTGGTGTCAAGTGAAATCACAGTGGAACAACAGATACAAATTTGGGTCCAGTGGGAAGGGGTCTCCCAGGAATTTTGGATTTTTTGGCAGTCAACCCATCCAGAAGAACCTTAAAAAATCTTGGGAAAAACTTGAAAACTGGAAATTCTTTGAAAAGCTGACATTTCAGAATTTTTTTCTGAACATGAAAATTTTGCTTCCTCCTAAAAAAAAGAACTGCACTTACCGGGAGTCGAACCCGGGCCGCTCGCTTGGAAGGCGAGAATACTAACCGTTATACCATAAGTGCTGTTACTTTCATGCAAAGTGTTTTCTTTGTGGGGGGCAATTTCAAAATAAAAAAAATTTGAAATTGTTCAAATTGCCCAAAAAAAGAAGCAACCGTGGCAGGACTCGAACCTGCAACCGCCTGATCCGTGGTCAGGCGCTCTTCCATTGAGCCACACGGTCCATGTCTTTAGGCAATAGTATTTTTTATGTGGCCTGCATATTTTTGGAGTTGGAAAAAATGAAAATGGTTGATTGCACAGCTAAAAAAGCGGTTACCGAGAATTGAACTCGGGTCTCCCGTGCCACAAACGGGTGTTCTAACCACTAAACCATAACCGCTTGAATATTCCCACTTATTGGGATCTCAGAAAGGGTTTTATTTCCTGGGATATTGTGAAATATTTTTCAAACATGCAACGAGCGGCAACTCGAGCACAATTTCGACTAATATCGTAGCGTAATTGGTCTAGTGGTAGAATGGCCCCCCGCCACGGGGTCGGCCCGGGTTCGATTCCCGGATTACGCACTCTCTTTTTGCGTTTGGCAAAAGCAAAACAATATGTTTCGGACAGTTTCAGGTCGGTCACAAACTCGTTCAAAACGAAAAAGTGGAAATGATATGTACTCTTTCTTGCGTAAGGATTATTAGTAGAGAAAAAAATTTCTTGTCTGATGATACGGGTTTTTGCTCGACATAGTTTGCGAGTAAGTCAGTTCGGTCACAACTTCCATCACAATTGCAAAAAAAATTGGGACTACAACATGTTCATAAACCCAACCTGACTTACATGTTTATTTCTTCACAAAATTCCCAGTAAATAAACATGCACATCAGTATGGCCGGTGCGCTGGTCAGAGACATCACGTTTGCGGGCCAACCCCTCTGTGCGCCCGATTAGGAACCCCCCTGTGCGCCCGATTAGCTTACCCCCCTGTGCGCCCGATTAGGGACCCCCCTGTGCGCCCGGTTAGCTTTACCCCCCTGTGCGCCCGATTAGGAATATCCCCCTGTGCGCCCGATTAGGAACCACTCTGTGCACCTACCTAGTCACTGTGACCAGGTGCCCCTACTAATATGCCTTACCAATATGGCCTGGGCTGTGGTATGTCGGGTGTACTACATGCTGGGACCTAAAGAGGAACCACATGCTGGAACACGGCTTTAAGCCCCCACCCATTTCAGCTGTGGTTCCTACTGTGCCCAGTCACTGTGACCAGGTGCCTGGTCAGATCTGACCAGGTACCCTTACTAATATGCCTGACCAATATGGCCAGGGGTGGTATGTCGGGTGCACAAGGGAGTTTCACGATGGGTTATCTTATGCACAGGTACAGTGGATGTAGAAAACCCACAAACCCATTGTGTGTGGGTTTTCTGGCATAGGACTGTATGGAAAGTGCACGGGTCCACCACAGTACAACCAGTCATGCACCAAGGGACACTGGCTGTTTTATCACTTTTTGAACTTTTTTAGACACTGCCAAACCTTCTCCATAATCTGAGATCTTGGGAAACAAGATAAGCTCGCGTGGCGCAATGGAAGCGCGTCGGTTCCCGACGCCGGAGGTTGCGGGTTCGATCCCCGCCGCGAGTACTTTTTATTCATTCCAAAATATTTTTAGATTTCCTTCTTCTCAGAGATTTCTTGTCACAAAACTTTGCCAAATTGAAAATTCAGAAATGCGAAAATATCAAAAAACAGCTCCGAAATTTGAAAGCAATCAAAAAGGATTCCCCCTCCGGGGTTTGAACCCGGGTCGCCTGGGTGAAAGCCAGGTATACTAACCACTGTACTAAAGGGGAGGTGATACTTAGGCACAATCCAAAAAGGGTACTTTTGTGCAAGCTACACGGAGTTTCAAACGAAAAAAAAAATTAAAAATGAAAATCCAAAAAGACAAGGGCTCGGCGGGGAATTGAACCCCGGACCTCTCGCACCCTAAGCGAGAATCATGCCACTAGACCACCGAGCCACGAATTCTCTCGCATTCTCTTCGTAACGCGGCCATATGTTTCCATCATTCCTTGTGTGTGTTTTCGTTTTGAATAAGGTCCCCATGTAAATGCTGTCTTCGCTAACAATCAGATCCTCCTTGGCGCAGTCGGTAGCGCGTCAGGCTGTTAACCTGCAGGTCGTTGGTTCGAACCCAACAGGAGGAGATTTTTCATTTTTTTGAGTTTTTGACTCTATTTTTTAATTTTGAGCTAAAAATCCACATTGTGTGTCATCTTGATGTTGGAACTATTTTTCAGGATTTCCAAGGTTGTCCCACCAAAAAAACCAAACATCTTTGGATGCTGACATAACTTGAAGATTCTTGACCTGAAGATAAAACAGATTTTGTCAGGTTTTTTTTTTGAGTTTGAAAAAGTTCAGAACAGAATGAAAAAAGGGATCGATGCAGTGTATAAAAAACGCGAACGGCAAGGTTCGAACTTGCGCATGCAGAGCACACTCGCTTAGCAGGCGAGCCCCGTAACCACTTGGGTACGTCCGCTTAATTACCTGTCAGTACTTAGGACGAAGCTTGTACTTTGTTTAACGACACGTTAGTGATCACTTGCGTGGTCACCAAAAATCATCGCAATTGTGACCACCAAAAAAAATTTTTGGGCACGATTTCGCACGATGGCGGGCTCATTGCACGACGGCCGACACACCATGTTTTCTCACAAATAAAAAAAATCCAGAAAAATTCAGGTATCAATACAAAAAGCACCTCCCGCGGGGCTCGAACCCGCGACCACAAGGTTAAGGGCCTTGCGCTCTACCGACTGAGCTAGGGAGGCTCATATTAACTTAAATCAAAGAATCAACATGGGGTACTTGTGTGTACCTGCAGCCACCAAATTTTCCATCGTTGTTGCGTGAACAAAAGGATCCGGATTATCTCTCCTATGGTGTAGTGGTTAGCACCCTGGACTTTGAATCCAGTAGCCGCGGTTCAAACCCGCGTGGGAGAACTTTTCTTTTTCCAAGTGTTTTCAATATTTTTTGGAGCTTTGTCACACACATCTTCAATCTTTGCATTTGATGGCAAAAACATAAATCACAGAAATCAAACGAAAAGGTAAAGAACGCTGACGGCAGGGTTCGAACCTGCGCGGGCAGAGCCCAGTGGATTTCAAGTCCACCTCCGTAACCACTTGGATACGTCAGCATAGTTGAGGAAGTACAACGCCCCAGATCCTGAAAATGGGCACAAAAAAGAGAATCCAATCGATCCAAAAAAGTAGGCACCCGCCGTGGGGATCGAACCCACGACCATTGGATTAAAAGTCCAACGCTCTACCGCTGAGCTAGGCGGGCATTCGTTTTAAAGGAAAGAGTCAATTTCAAGGCTTGTTCAGTTCTTGAAAAAAAACTGACAAAAAAGACGAACAGAACGTGCCCCAAGTACCTCTCCTTGAGGGACATTTATCAGGGGCGTTTAGCTCAGTGGTAGAGCGCCCGTTCTGCATACGGGAGGCCGAGGGTTCGAACCCCTCAATGTCCATTTTTTTGCCATATTTTGTTGATTATTTTTTGGTTGGGCCAGTCAAACACACAAAAATATGAACTGACATCATTGTGCAGTGCCTGCGATGAGGATGTGTGTGATGGTCCAATTGGCGAGTCTGACCTCATAATGCGTTCAGGAACATCCAAATGACCCATTTTCCCAACGTTTTCACATTTTTGAGCATTTTGCTATTACGCAATAGTGGTACAATAGGCATTTTACTGGGTCATTTTAACCAACTCTATCAGGACACTTCTGATGCTCCAATTGGCGATTCTGACCTCATAATGGCTTCATGAGCAGCCGAATAACCCGTTTTCCCAATATTTTCACATTTTTGAACGTTTTGCCATTCGTGGAATGGTGGCACAAAAGTCATTTTAGTGGGTCATTTTCGCCAACTCGATCAGGGCACTTCTGGTGCTCCAATTTGCGGTTCTGACCTCATAATGGATTCAAGAGCACCCAAATAACCCATTTTCCCAACGTTTTCACATTTTAGACTATTTTTGCTATTGCGGAATGGCAGTACAATAGGCAGTTTACTGGGTCATTTTCGCCAACTCGATCAGGATACTTCTGATGCTCTAATCACATCGTTTAACCTCATAATGCATTCAGGAGCACCCAAATAACCCATTTTCCCAATGTTTTCGCATTTTTGACCACTTTGCTGTTGCAGAGTATCAGTAAGATGAGGTCATGCAAATACAGTTTTGTGCACAATAGAAAAAAATAGTGTGTACCCCAGCTTGGCGATTCCTTTCGTCATTATTGTCGGTCGTGTAGCTCAGTCGGTAGAGCATTGGTCTAATAAGCCAACGGTCCCAGGTTCGAGCCCTGTCACGACCAATACTTTTTCTACTACTTTGACTTTGACCTGTTGTCAAAAAATGTTGGCCGTGTAAAAAATATGCATACCCTAAAACAAGGCCTCTTTAGCTCAGTTGGGAGAGCGTCAGACTGAAGATCTGAAGGTCCCTGGTTCAATCCCAGGTGGAGGCACTTCTCTTTTTTCCCCTCAACTCTAATAACAATTTTCAAGGTGCGCTGTGCTACTACATTGGAAAAGTGCGCTGTGCTACTACATCCCAATTTTTTGGACGAAAATTTTTTGGTATGTCGGGCGCACAGCTCAGACCCCGATATGGGCGCACAGAACACCCCCCCATTGTGGGCGCACAGAACAGGCCCTCCGTTGTGGGCGCACAGCTCACTGTGTGCTGTGCAAGTTTCAGCATATGGCTTCTGGCAACAAAAACTTAAAAAAAAATTTTGGCCGAAAATTATTTTTTGGCCTGCAATCAAGTTGAGCTGAGATGCTATGTAACATGTAAGTCAGTCTGTTTCATGTTTCCGCTGATCAAAGTTCGTTCGAGATGGAAAGGACTGAAAAGGAAGCACATGTGGAAAAGGAAGCACATGTGGAAATGTTAAGGAATCCCCACCCATTTCCGCATGTGCTTCCGGCAACAAAAACTGATTGCTCCGGGATTTGATTTTGGTACCATTTTTCACCAAATCCAAAAAAATTGGCAGAGTAGCACAGCCGCAAACGTTAGCATTATGACACGTGTTTGCGGATGTGCTCTCACCCCCAAAAAAAATGGGCAATACAAGGCCAAAAAACAAACGCACAAAAAGAAGTGTACACCTATCCGGGTTTGAACCGGAGACCTCCTCGGTGTTAACGAGGCGTCATAACCAACTAGACCATAGGTGCTGACATTTATATGGTTCGTAGAAACGAGATGGTGTGTGCATTCACCACCCAAAACCCAAAACTGTGTCAAAATAAAAAAAATTTTGGACAGAAGAAAATGGGAATATGGGTACAAAACGAAGGCTTAGTGGTCTAGTGGCATGATTCTCGCTTTGGGTGCGAGAGGTCCAGGGTTCGATTCCCTGCTGAGCCCCTCTTTTTTTCAAGTTTTTGTGTCACAGATTTTTTGTCAGAAAAACAAATTGTGAAAAAAACTGATCCCTTGAAAAATTGATTCTGGACAATAGAAGGAAAAAAGTGTGACAGGAGTGGGGTTTGAACCCACGCCTCCGAAGAGAAAGGAACTTGAGTCCTCCGCCTTAGACCTCTCGGCCATCCTGCCTTGCCAACAGATTTATATTAGAAATGAAATGAGAATGATGAGAAAGGACAACCAAAACAGAGCAAAAGGAAAAACAGAAAAAAACACAACACATAAAAAGAATTCCCCGGCCGGGAATTGAACCCGGGTCTTCCGCGTGACAGGCGGAAATACTGACCTCTATACTACCGAGGATACAATGAAGCCTGTTTTTAAAAAGAATGCGTCCAGAGAAAGTCTTCAATCACACCGAATCTGAAAAATAAAAAACAAAGAAAAGAATTACCCCATGTGGGACTCGAACCCACAACCTTTGGATTAGAAGTCCAACGCGCTATCCATTGCGCCAATGGGGCTTGTTTCATATTCTTTTCTTGTTTTAAGGAAGTGTCCCTTCACAGTCAACACCACCTGTAAAAATTGTGAAGGAAATTCAAAAATGAAAAGTACAACTAGCTGGGATTGAACCAGCGATCTTCCGCGTGTAAGGCGGACGTCCTAACCACTAGACGATAGCTGCCCAAACTTAGTGAGATGTTGGCAAGGGTCTGACCAACTTTTTTTTGGTGTGCAAAAATTTTTTTTCAAGTCAAAAAAATGGGTTCACTGAAAAAGGTTTTCTAGCAGAGATAGGTTTCGATCCTATGACCTGTGGGTTATGAGCCCACCGCGCTGACCACTGCGCCACTCTGCTTCTAATTACTTCCAACGATGTTTTCTACATGCCCAGCTTAAAAAAGGCTATGCGACCGCCGGGAATCGAACCCGGGTCGAACCCTTGGGAGGGGTCCATCATGGCCATCCTCCAGTACAGGCCCGCAAAATTTGGCACAGAATGGGCCCAAAAAAACCAGCACAGAATGGAAACGAAAAACCAGCACAGAATGGAATAGTCGGAGCCTTATAGCCGTGTTCCATTCTGTGCTGGCTTTTCGTTTCCATTCTGTGCTGGTTTTTCAGAAAATTTTTGATTTCCATTCTGTACTGGCTTTTCGTTTCCATTCTGTGCTGGCATTTTGACTGAGAAAATGATCCGAAATTCAATACCCGGGTCAGGAGTTTTTTTTCCTCTCCTAACAAATCCTTAAGGAAAAGTGAATTATGGATTGCTCAGGATTCCGCAGCCATTCCATTCTGTGCTGGTGTTTCAAAAAAGTACACTTTTTCGTTACGAACCAAAAAGTGCACTTTTCTGAAACACCAGCACAGAATGGAATAGCTGGGGAATCCTTAGCAATCCATAATTCACTCTTCCCCTAACAAATCCTTAAGGAAAAGTGAATTATGGATCACTCAGGATTTCCCAGCCATTCCATTCTGTGCTGGTGTTTCAAAAAAGTGCACTTTTTCGTTCCGAACCAAAAAAGTGCACTTTTCTGAAACACCAGCACAGAATGGAATGGCTGGGAAATCCTGAGTGATCCATAATTCACTTTTCCTTAAGGATTTGCTAAGGGAAACAAAAACTGCTGGTTCTGGGGTTGGAACCTCCGACCACCAATTTCATACAGTGCACGGAACCTGTGTAGTACTCACTTGGATACTTTGTCTTGCATAAGGATTTTCACCAAGGCGGACTAAGTGTCCCAGTGTGTAGCACACAGGTTTCATACATAAGAGTTTCTTCGGTGTCGTAGGTTCAAACCCCAGAACCAGCAGTTTTTGTTTCCCCTAACAAATCCTTAAGGAAAAGTGAATTATGGATCCTTAAGGATTTCCCAGCCATTCCATTCTGTGCTGGTGTTTCAGAAAAGTGCACTTTTTCGTTACGAACCAAAAAAGTGCACTTTTCTGAAACACCAGCACAGAATGGAATGGCTGGGAAATCCTTAGCAATCCATAATTCACTTTTCCTTAAGGATTTGTTAGGGGAAACAAAAACTGCTGGTTCTGGGGTTTGAACCTCCGACACCGAAGAAACTCCTATGCATGGAACCTGTGTACTACACACTCGGACACTTAGTCTGACTTAGTGAAAATCCTGTCAATTCCTTATGGAAGCCTGTGTTTCACAGCGGATATCTTCAGGACTTCTTCAGTACTTCTCACCATGGAAATATGAGACGGGGTAGCCAAGTGGTTACCACTCAGGTCAACAAATCTCGCGGTCTCAGGTTCAATCCTCGGAGGGAGCGGACACTTTTTACCAAGGATTTCTTCAGAACAAAGCGGATTTATTCAGGACTTCTTCAGTACTTCTCACCATGGCAATATGAGACCGAGTGGCCAAGTGGTTAATGCTCAGGTCAACAAATCTGGCGGTCTCAGGTTCAAACCTCGGCGGGAGCAGTTTCTTTTTGCCAAGGATTCCTTGAAGGTCAGCAGAGAGTTTCATATCATTTATTGCATTGTGTTTGTATTTTGTGTTTTCTGTTTGGTGTTAGAGTGATCTGATCTGGTGTGGCTGGTGTGGAGGAAAGGTATGCAAGAAAAAGGGGGAGGAACTTTGTTTTAATTACTAGTAATGTGTTTTATTGTGTTTTTTTTTTATCCCTCTTTAGTGGCTGACCTCTCATGATTACTCATAATCTCTCACCTGCCATGGTGAGCGCCTTTTAGGTGTGGTCTTTTTTTATATGTGGATCCCTTTGATTTTCCATTTTTTTAAACGAAACAACAAAAACCTTGACAAACTATTCCTTCATCACAGCCGATTCCTCGCCCGCTGGGAAGGCACCAATCCCTTTTTTACATCACTGCAGTATTTCCACAAAAAAGCAAAAACAGCAAAAAAAAAAGCAAAAAAAGCAAAAAAAAGCAAAATAGCAAAATAAAAAGTTATTATGACTTGGTCTTTGCTGAGGTTCTTTCATTCTTTTTCGATATAACTGTGTAGCAGATAGTTGTGTTCTAGTGCAATCCAATGAAGGTGATCTGAGAAATAGACAGACACCTTGTAAAAAAAAGGGGCTTTGGATTGCACACCCATCTTCCCCAAGGATGGGGGGTTGACACAACCAAAAGCTTCACAAATTATTACAAAAAAGAATGAAATAATTCAGCTCCAACCGCATCAGAATAACATTTTTGGTTTTTGAAAACTTGGTTGTATTAGTGTAGACACCGAGGATGAACTACACCATGTTCTTTTTTTTTCTTTTCCCTCAATTTCTCTCCCCCCAATTTCAGTTACCCAGATCCCTGTCAAAGTCGTTTTTCTCATCACACATCTTAGTCTTTTTGTTTGTCCTTCCTGTCTTTCCTGTCCTCAACATTTTTCTTCTGCGCTTGTTTGGATTGTCTTCCTTCCTCTCTGCAGTGCGCTTGCGGACGTTCTCCTCCTCCCCCTCCTCCCCCTCCTCCCCCTGAGGTGCTGCTGAAGTAGTAGAGTGCTGGTTGTCAAGAGCATCCAACTGTGGCTCTTCCTCTGGGCACTGCACGTCAAACATCGCATCAACGTCAAACGCCTTATCAAAGCTATGCTCTGAGCGAGTTTCCTCCTTCACTTTGATCTCCTCCTCCTTAACTTCTTGCTTGGTTTCTGGTTCTGGGTCAATGTCATCAAGCACGATGACATTGTATTCTTCTGTACTCGGCTCCTGCTTCATGGATTCCCAGTGGCCGAGCTCTGACTCTTGCCTGGCAGACATGATTACAGGCTGTGAGAGCTCCTCCTGCTTCTGCTCCTCCTGCTGTGGAATGCGGTCGAAAGCCCCCTGCGGCAAACGCTCAGCGATCTCCCTCAGCGCCTCCCTCACATCCTCCCTCACCTGCTCCCTCAGGGCTCGTTCTTGCTCCTTGTGCTCCATCTCCTCTTGCTTTCTGGCAATTGTTTCCACCTGAGCTTTCAAGGCGTCCACTGCAGCATTGTCATGTCTTTTGGAATTTGCAAGTTCTTGAGCCTTGGAAGGACCATCCTCCTTGTTCTCCACTTCTGGCAGCCTGGGTTCCTCATCATCTTTTTGCTTAAGCTGTAGGTGGGCTTCCCTGCTAGAGGCACACGCCTTCAGGAACACCCTGAAAGGCTCGTCGGTGGATTTTGTCGTGTGCAAATATTGCTTCCATTGCACCTCCCGCACACGGGCGAAGTGGCGGACCCTCTTGGTGGGGATTGTTGATTTTAGGTAGGCCCAGAACCCATCCGCTTTTTGAGTACCTGCCTGCCAAGTCCAGTGTGTAGGTCCTAACTCTTTGTTCAGCTCTTGTTGCTTCTCAAGCGTGTCATTTTTAATTACCCAGGCACCCACATCATCCTTCTCGACTTGAGAATCTTGGTCAGGGTCTTCCTGCACATTGATGTTGTTGACATGGAAGCCCAGAACTCCCTCAAACAGCTCTCTCTCTTCTCTCTCTCTCTCCTCCTTCTTCTTCTCCTGGTCGGGCTTCTTTTTTTCTTTGGTGACAAATTTTGTAAACTCCTCTGTTGCATGGTTCACCCATGCATACTCCACTTTGTCTTTGTTTTCCTCCCCCCAGTAGAAGTTTTTGCTCTTAGGGTTCAGCATGCTTCTGTATGCTCTAGCCCCATCTGTTGTTAGACGCACAGGCTCCTCTGCTGTTCCTATGGCAACCCATCCCTCATCTAGGAAGTCCTTCAGCTCGGTGTTGCAGAGTGGAACTGGGGGCGGTGGGATTGGCTTTGTTCGTGTGTTCGTTGTCGTTCCAGCTCCGCTTGGCAATTCTACTGATGCTCCTGGAAGCAGCCATTTTTTTGGGATAAGGGGAAGTGGCCTCAGAACAGATTTCCGGGAGCCTCTCTCTGTTGCCCCCATCATCCTTTGGTGGACACACCACCATTCATCATCTTTGATATAATTAAACATCCCCAGAGTGAACTCGTCAAGTTCAACGATTTTTTTGGGCCCACCAAGGATGGTGTCAGATTGAAGTTCTGTCATCAGCACGACAGCACTCTGCCGCATCGCTGCCTTCCACACACCAAGAGTAGTGTAAGAATTACCCAAGTAGGAACGGACCGATTCTGTAGGAAGATCATGGTATGTTGCATGAAACATATACAGCACCTCATCCATCTTCAGCTTGGTGTGGCTGTATGTAGTGTAGGTTTTAGATGGGTCTTGCGTGCTGCATGGTGCAGGAAATTTTATTTGTTTTTCTCCTGTGCCGCTGCGGATGCAGTCTGTGTTGTTGCACCTAAAATACGGCCAGTTGGCGATCTTCTTGCTGTATCTCTGTGTCCAGTACAGCGTTTTGGGCATTGTTGTCTTGCATCCTGTACATGGCAGCTGCCAGGGAATAAGCCCGACTTCCTGGAATAGCTCTGCAATGGCGGGGGCCCCTTCCCGCATGATATTGATGAGGGGGGAGTTTTTTGCTGCAGGGGCGCACGTCCCTTCTGGAGAATATAACCTGTTCTTCAATTTTTTTTTGGCGTTCTTCTGGATCATTGTCTCCTTGGCGCTCATCTCCATCTCACCGAAGGTAAAATTATGGATACTGTCATGCAGGTTTCTCAGCCTGTCTACTTCTTCTGGATGTTTTTCCAGGGTGGCAAGCCTCCCTTCGTCTCTGCGAACTTTTGTTCTTCCCTGATGCTTCGTTTTGAGTCTGCCAACATTGTTTTGCCTGCTCTCCTCCCTTTCTTTGGCATACTGCTCACAGTGGCAGTCAACACGAGAGTGAGTACAGTCAAAACACATAATGCACTCACCTGCCCACTTTGCACACTGGGGGCACATCGTATATTGGCAAGTCGCACAGCACATTGTGTCCGGCGGATTCAAACATTCACACTCTGCATACGCCTTGTCATTCTTTAAACAGCTATTGCAGTGGATCCCCTCATCAAGAAGTGGGGCTGGCAGCAGTTCATCACCAGACATTATTTTTTTTTGATTGTTTTTTCCTCTGAGAGCAAATTTTATAAGGTGGTGATGTGATGGAAATAGAAAAAAAAACTGTATCTTTTTTGCTCATTTTTACCTTGTAAAAAATACCACAAATAAATTGATCGCTACCATCCTTCCCTGCACACTAAGGTTATACAATATTTCTTGTAGTCGCCGGGTTTTGCCCCGGGTTCAATACCCGCCTCAAAAACAAGCTTCTGCAGTTTGGTTTTTTTTTTTTTTCTCGCAAACCTGGCTTTTTCGCCTTTAAGTTTGCGAGAAGGAACTCCTGTGCCCAGTTGCCCAAGCAAAGCAGATTCCCGCTTTGTGCAGCACAGGATAAAGAAAACTGGAAAAAAAAGAGGGCCATATCTTCCCTCAAAAAAAATGATGATAAAAGAAAATAGTCCACTTGTTTTTTCTTTTCATTACTCATTTTTTTTTTTGATGAGCCCCTTCCACTCCACTTGGAAAAGCAGAGTGATTCCGAAGGGTTCGCTCCTGTTTGGCGTTCTACTCGTTTTTTTTTGCTAGATTCCTAGTTTAGAGTTTGCGGAATAACAAACAAAAAAATGCTACTGAAAGGTTGAGACCCGTCGCTTGCGGGGAAGAAACATACAGGAGCGAGATATGAATCTGGGCTGAGTTTAGCAACATTCTAAAGATTTTACCCTCCTGGGAAGCATGCTGGCAGTGTCAAAATTTTGACCAGTATTTTCCTGCAGTGATATCCTTAAGGAAAAGTGAATTATGGATTGCTAAGGAGTTCCCAGCCATTCCATTCTGTGCTGGTGTTTCAGAAAAGTGCACTTTTTCGTTGCGAACCAAAAAAGTGCACTTTTTTGAAACACCAGCAGAGAATGGAATAGCTGGGAAATCCTTAAGGATCCATAATTCACTTTTCCCTAAGGATTTGCTAGGGGAAAAGTGAATTATGGATCCTTAAGGATTCCCCAGCCATTCCATTCTGTGCTGGTGATTCAGAAAAGTGCACTTTTTTGGTTCGTAACGAAAAAGTGCACTTTTCTGAATCACCAGCACAGAATGGAATGGCTGGGAACTCCTTAGCAATCCATAATTCACTTTTCCTTAAGGATTTGCTAAGGGAAACAAAAACTGCTGGTTCTGGGGTTTGAACCTCCGACCACCAATTTCATACAGTGCACGGAACCTGTGTAGTACTCACTTGGATACTTTGTCTTGCATAAGGATTTTCACTAAGGCGGACTAAGTGTCCCAGTGTGTAGCACACAGATTCCAAACATAAGAGTTTCTTCGGTGTCGTAGGTTCAAACCCCAGAACCAGCAGTTTTTGTTTCCCCTAACAAATCCTTAGGGAAAAGTGAATTATGGATTGCTAAGGATTTCCCAGCCATTCCATTCTGTGCTGGTGATTCAGAAAAGTGCACTTTTTTGGTTCGTAACGAAAAAGTGCACTTTTCTGAAACACCAGCACAGAATGGAATGGCTGGGAAATCCTTAGCAATCCATAATTCACTTTTCCTTAAGGATTTGTTAGGGGAAACAAAAACTGCTGCTTCTGGGGTTTGAACCTCCGACCACTGGGAAAATAGAATGTGAACAACCCTTGTGGTGCCCACTTGGATGCTTCGTCAGCAATAAGGATTTCCATTAAAGTAGAGATAGTGTCCTAGTGGTTACCACACAGGTTCCGCACACTACATATTACTACTGGTCGGAGGTTCAAACCCCAGAGGGTGCAGTTTTTGTTGTTCGTGTGGTTAATAAGCTGGCTGGTGGGTGCGGGTGCACGGGACCCTGCTGGTTCTAGGTTGCGTTATCTGGCTGGTGGTTGTGCGGGTTTGCGGGTTGACGGGTGCGCGGGTTTGCGGTCCCTAGCTGGTTCGTGTGGTCGATAAGCTGGCTCTTGGGTGCGGGTGTGCGGGAACCTACTGGTTCTAGGTTGCGTTATCTGGCTGGTGGTTGTGCGGGTTTGCGGGTTGACGGGTGCGCGGGTTTGCGGTCACTAGCTGGTTCGTGTGGTTGTGCGGGTGCGCGGGGTTCGGGCAGCGTTATCTGGTTCTAGGTTGTGTTAACTGGCTGGTGTAGGTGAAACTTTTTGTCATTTTCAGGTTAGACAAAGTTTTGGCCTGAAAAATTTTCTCAAAAATCTTGCTCTGTGAAAAAAAAAATTTTTTGTGTAGAAAAATTTTTTTTGGCCTGTAAGTGGGTCAAGTCTGAGTCCGTCCATTCTGTGCTGGTTTTTGGGTCACCATTCTGTGCTGGATTCCACCATTCTGTACTGGTGAGTCGCCTCCATCATGCCACTAGACCACGGTCGCCTTATCAAGGGATAAAAGGGCTCGACGCTCTCGTGGCCTAGTGGTTAAGGCACAGGTCTTATGAGCCTGGGATCGCGGGTTCAAACCCCGCCGGGAGCAAAGCCTTTTTTTTGTTCTGTGAAACACTGTTCATTCCTCCTGTTCTTTCGATGACTCCTCCAGAAGTTGCAAAGGAACAGTAGCGGACGTATCCAAGTGGTTACGGAGGTGCACTCGAAATGCATTGGGCTCTGCCCGCGCAGGTTCAAATCCTGCCGTCCGCGTTATTGTCTTTTTGCTGTGTAGGGGGAACCCTGTACATTCCATACATCTCAAATAGCCCAAATAAATTTTCACTGGGAGTAAGTGATTAGGGCTGATTAGGGATGTGTGATGCTCCAATTTGCGGTTACGACTTCATAATGGATTCAGGAGCATCCAAACATCCCATTTTCCCGTTAGTTTCCCATTTTTGACGATCTGGCTATTGCAGAATAGAGGTGAAAATGACATTTTGCTGGGTCATTTTCGCGAACTCGATTAGGGCACTTCTGATGCTCTAATTTGCGGTTACAACCTCATAATGAATTCAGGAGCATCCGAATGACCCATTATCCCAACGTTTTCACATTTTGGACGATCTTGCTATTGCGGAGTATCCGGTGGAAAATCGGAAAATTCCATGTGTACCGTGTTTCACTGGGAGTAAGTGATTAGGACATGTGTGATGCTCCAATTTGCGGTTCCGACCTCATGATGGCTTCAGGAGCATCCAAATAACCCGTTTTCCCAACGTTTTCGCATTTTTGACCAGTTGGGCTGTTGCGGAATAGCAGGTAAAAACGGTCATTTTGGCCACCTCAATTAGGGCACTTCTGATGCTCCAATCAAATCGTCCGACCTCATAATGGGTTCGGGAGCACCCAAATAACACATATTCCCAACGTTTTCGCGTTTTTGATCCTGTGTGAGCAATCCAGAACAACTTTCTGCTTCAGTAAAAAAAAGTAAAAAGGATTCAAGCACCCGGACTTCCCAGCTGGTCACCCACGCCAGTACTATCCAGGCCTGCTGGTGCTTAACTTCTCAAATCAGGCGGGATGAGGTGTATTCACCAGAGTATGGCCGAATCCAATACTGAGTCATGATGGACAACATGTGAACAGGTTGTTTGTGACCTAACAACGAACCAGAAATAGGACAGTGAACAAAAAACAAGGCACTAGAGGGGATCGAACCCTCGACCTCTCGCTTACTGGGCGAGCGCTCTAACCACTGAGCTATAGCGCCATGCTTTCTCTCCATCTTCTTTTCTTTGAAGGGGGTCTTTTGAAATGTACAGAGCACGCATCAAAAATTTCCTTCATACCTCCGCGATGGTGAAAAAATTTTTAACGAAGGAGCCTAGTAAGGCGAGGTGGCCGAGTGGTCTAAGGCGCTACGTTCAGGTCGTAGTCTCTTCGGGGGCGTGAGTTCAAACCTCACCCTCGTCACTTTTTCTTCGTTGTGTGATCACTTAAAAGCCTATTTCGGCCCAAAGCTTGTTGTTTTAAAGAAGCATCATAATTGTGGGGCTCTTAGCTCAGTGGAAGAGCGCCCGTTCCGCATACGGGAGGCCGAGAGTTCGAACCTCTCAGGGTCCACAGTTTTTTTTTCCCCTGTTTTGTTTCTCCTGTGTAAATTGGTTCTCAGAGCTTTCACACCTTGCTCCCTAAAATGTGGCTGTTTAGCTCAGTGGTAGAGCACATCATCCGTAATGATGGGGTCGTGGGTTCAATCCCCACAGCGGCCTAGGTTTTTTTCAGAGCTCCCCAAGAATTTCCAACCTAACTTGGGGTTTGTGGGTTTGCGGTCACTGGTGCACACATGGCCTGTGGACGGGCAGGGGCAAAAAAAATTGGGTGCTTGCGTTGTGTGCTGGATCGGGACCACCAGTAAACTGGCAGCCCCACATCCAGTTCTAATTTTTGAAGTGTGAAATAGAACGCAATCGGAAGATTAGTTTACACGAATGTAAGAATAATATCGTCATGGTAATATTCTGTACAGATTGTACGGGATTTACTATCATATGAGAGTAGTCCGTCGCAGGCCACATCGGGCCCGCAACATGACCGGTCTTCACACAAAATTGTAAAAGAATTTTCCTTGGAAAAAATGTCTTTTTCAAGTTTTTGTTGTTGCTGAACGAGTTGTTTGGTTTCGAAGTAGCACACTAACTTAGCACCCAAACATGCAGCAAACATCGGAATACAAGACAGGGTCGTCTTGTTGGAGGTGGGTCAGGGTCTGGACATCCTCAAATGTGCACACCTAATACAACAGAAGAAAAGGAAAAAGGATTCAAGCACCCGGACTTCCCAGCTGGTCACCCACGCCAGTACTATCCAGGCCTGCTGGTGCTTAACTTCTCAAATCAGGCGGGATGAGGTGTATTCACCAGAGTATGGCCGAATCCAATAATAGGTCTGGATAGAAAAGCTGGGAAGACTTATTACCAGTCCGTTTTTACCTGAGAAGTTAGACACCTCCAAGCCTGGATAGTACTGGCGCGGGTGACCAACTGGATAAATACACCGAAAAATAGATCTAAATTGTCAGACCGGTTCTTAGCTGTGCGCATCCATAAAAAACTAAAAAAATACTTGCGTCAGAAAATCCTAGTGTGTTGTACCGTGGTCCGATATTCTTTCGGTCCCGGGTTCAACACCTGAGACAGATAATATATTTTGACTTTTTCAGATTTTTCTCATTTTTTTGTCTCCTCACTCTTTCTGAGAATCTTCAAAATTGTCAAAAGTGAGAAATTTTTGGGAAAATGGCATATTTAGGGGCTCCTGAATCCATTATGAGGTCAGATGAATCAATCTGAGCATCACACATATCCTAATAGACAAAATGTCCGTTTATCAAAATACCTGAAAATGCCTCTTTATCCTATCTAAGGATGTCAGAAACCCTTAAAAGTGCAAAAATCTTGGGAATATAGGGTTTTTGGGCCATTCTGAATCCATTGCGGGGTCGGACGATTTGATTGGAGCATCAGAAGTATCCTAATCGGTAAAATGTCGCAAAAATATGGGCAAAATGCCTTTATACCCTATCAAAGCAATTAGAATGTGCTCTAAAACGCAAAAATCTTGGGAATATGGGGTTTTTGGGCACATCTGAGTTCATTGCGGGGTCGTACGATCAGATCTGAGCATCACATAATGTCTAGAATTTTACAGGTGCAACAAACACCTGTATTTTGGTGTAACATGCATATAACCATATCTGAATACCTTAAATTTGCACGAAAATGCAAAAATCTTGGGAATATGGGTTTTTTGGGCACATCTGAGTCAATTGCGGGGTCGCACGATCGGATCCGAGCATCACACAATACCTAGAATTTCAACTATGCAATAAACATGTCTATTTTGGGTAAAATGGCTAATAACCACATGTAAGTAGCTTAAAAATGCTCTAAAATGCAATAATCTTGGGAATATGGGGTTTTTGGGCACATTTGAGTTCATTGCGGGGTCGCACGATCAGATCCGAGTATCACACAATGTCTAGAATTTCAAAAAAGCAACAATCACATGTATTTTGGTGTAAAATGCATATAACCATATCTGAATGTCTCAAATACGCATGAAAATGAAGAAATCTTGGGTATATAGGGTTTTTGGGCACATCTGAGTCAATTGCGGGGTCGTACGGTCAGATCCGAGCATCAGACAATGTCTAGAATTTTAGCTATGCAACAAACACCTGTAAATTGGGTAAAATGGCTAATAATCATATCTAAATGGCTCAGAAGTGCTCGAAAATGCAAAAATCTTGGGAATGTGGGGTTTTTGGGCATTTTTGAGTCAATTGCGGGGTCGTACGATCAGATTAGAGCATCACACAATGTCTCAAATTTTACAGGTGCAACAAACACCTGTATTTTGGTGTAACATGCAAACAACCATATCTAAATACCTCAAATTTGCACGAAAATGAAGAAATCTTGGGTATATAGGGTTTTTGGGCCAATCTGAGTCAATTGCGGGGTCGCACGGTCAATTCCGAGTATCAGGCCCTCTCTACAACTTAGCCGGTGCTCAAACATAGGGGTTACAGGCAAATATACCTGTACACAGGCATATGACCTCTGTACGAACCTTCTTTTCACTCGAAAATGCAATTTTCTTGGGTATATGGGGTATTTGAGCACATCTGAGTCAATTGCGGGGTCGTACGCTCAGATCCGAGCATCACACACTGTCTAACTGAGAAATATTTTGAAAAAAGTCGATTTTTTGGTGAAAATATTTTTCACAGAAAATCGAATTTTACTATTAAGATTGGCTTTGGGCATGACCCAGTAAGGTTACTATGGGCCCCATGGGACATATACACCCGAATACCAGGCCGTATTTTCAAAAAGTTGATAATCCCAGTATATGGTATGGCCCTGTGGTACGAAATTTTTGGCCGAAAAAATCGACCAAAAAATCGTCATTTTTGGGGGTCACGGTGACAAAAAGTTGCATTTTTTCACGAAAAATGGTCGGAATGTGACTTGAATGGGCTCTAATGGGTATATTATGCACATAACATACCTAAATTATGTCGATATTTCACCGGCGGAGCCGAAAAAATCGATTTTCAGGGTGTGCAAAACTGTAAAAATGACGAAAATCGGAAAAATGACGATTTTTTGGTCAAAATATTTTTCACAGAAAATCGAATTTTACTATTAAGATTGGCTTTGGGCATGACCCAGTAAGGTTACTATGGGCCCCATGGGACATATACACCCGAATACCAGGCCGTATTTTCAAAAAGTTGATAATCCCAGTATATGGTATGGCCCTGTGGTACGAAATTTTTGGCCGAAAAAATCGACCAAAAAATCGTCATTTTTGGGGGTCACGGTGACAAAAAGTTGCATTTTTTCACGAAAAATGGTCGGAATGTGACTTGAATGGGCTCTAATGGGTATATTATGCACATAACATACCTAAATTATGTCGATATTTCACCGGCGGAGCCGAAAAAATCGATTTTCAGGGTGTGCAAAACTGTAAAAATGACGAAAATCGGAAAAATGACGATTTTTTGGTCAAAATATTTTTCACAGAAAATCGAATTTTACTATTAAGATTGGCTTTGGGCATGACCCAGTAAGGTTACTATGGGCCCCATGGGACATATACACCCGAATACCAGGCCGTATTTTCAAAAAGTTGATAATCCCAGTATATGGTATGGCCCTGTGGTACGAAATTTTTGGCCGAAAAAATCGACCAAAAAATCGTCATTTTTGGGGGTCACGGTGACAAAAAGTTGCATTTTTTCACGAAAAATGGTCGGAATGTGACTTGAATGGGCTCTAATGGGTATATTATGCACATAACATACCTAAATTATGTCGATATTTCACCGGCGGAGCCGAAAAAATCGATTTTCAGGGTGTGCAAAACTGTAAAAATCACCAAAATCCCAAAAATCACGATTTTTTTTCAAAAATATTTTTTTCAAAAAAATCGATTTTAAAATATTGGTTTGGCTTGTGCGGGGACCTGAATCTGGGGCAACATACCCTGTGGGACATACTGGGCCCGATGCAAGGCCGATTTTTCAAAAATATGGTTGCCCCGGTAGACGGTATGGCCCTGCAGGTCAGTGCATCGGGCCAAAAATCATGAAAAAATCATGATTTTGGGGTCTGGCACCCCATGGGCACATATATCTGGGGGTGTGAAATATGCATGGAATCGACCGATTGGGGGTGTTATAGGTCCTGGGGGCCCACATGGGCCATATTTCACGCTATTGGGTCACGGGAAAGTGATTTTGACATTTTTTCATCGATTTTAGCTGTGAGAACCCTTCAAAAACACTGATTTTGGGGTGTTTCTGAGACGGTACGCTATACCCAGGGTCATATTAGGTATTAGTCCGGTCGACTTTTTGAAAAAACGACCCCGCAATGGACTCAGGGGTGCCAGATAGTGTATATGCACCAGAATGGATTCACGGGAAAAGTCAAAATTGGGTGTCAGATACATGCTGCCATAAGTGACGAATTTCAAAAGTTGAGATTTTTCGAAAATCAGGGTTCAGTACACGCTGTACCCAATCCTGGGGGCCAAAATTTTCAACTTTTTGAAAAAACGGGCGGTATATGGCCCTAAAGTGTCAAAATGAGTTAATTGCGACCTCGGACGGCCTCCGGAGATGAGTAGAAGTTTATTTACTGAAAAAAAAAGTCAAAACACAGGCAAAATCCCACCTTCCACAGGTACAGTCAAAACTTTTATCCAGATCTCATGTTTTTTCAAAAAATTTTAAATTGTTTTTATGACTAACACCTCCGAAATTTTTCCTGATAAGATGGAATATGGTCCTGTCGTAGTATGCAGTGTGTTTGCAGGCAAAAATTTGCATTTTCTCGCCCCAGACATTTTTTTATACATAAAAGTGCATAAAGGGACCCCTGACCCCAAAATCCGGGTTCCAGCTTTTTGAAGGGGTCACCCTACAGGCCACCTCAAAAAGTTGGCCCGTAGGGCCAACTTTTTGAAAAAACGGGGTTGCGATGTGTCCTGGGGGCCCGAAGGGCCCCCAGGACACATCGCTGGGAAAAAAATATTAGGTTTTTTGGGGTCTATATAGGGTTGCTGTGGGGGTCACATGGCCGAAAAATGGCCATTTTTGGCCTATTTTTGGCCATTTTTTTAAGGTAAAAAATCCACTTTTTTTTTGTACATCCCCTTGCCCCCGGTAAAATTTACCAAACATATGGCCCTGTTGGACATACTGGGCCCATGAGTCGGTCGCTGGATCACCAAACTAGTTGCCCTATTTGCTAAAATCATGTTTTCAGGGTCAAAAATAGGGTGTTTTTTAGGGTCAAAAATAGGGTGTTTTTCAGGGGTATGTTAACCACGTATGTGTCTTAGGGACCAAATTTTCCAGGAATGTGAACCAATCGGGTCGCAATGGGTCCAGGGGGCCCGGAGGGCCCCCATTCAGGGAAAATTTGCAACAATCCTGGGCAATGCTGGGGGCCGATAGGGTGTGCCTATACACGTGTTTTTACGTGTTTTTGGGCACTTTTCAGGATTTTCGAAAATTTTTGCAACACCAAAATCAAAAATTTCGGTCTAGGAGGCCCATATCTGGAAAAAATCGATATTCCAATGGCCTCATTGGGACATATTGGGCCCAGGACCCTATTTTCAGGTCCCAGGAAAAGCCAAAACAATAAAAAAAATAGCTCAGGCGACCCCCAAAAATAGGCGAAAAACAGCCATTTTTAGGGTGTTTTTTTGGGGTATTTTTACACACACAAATTGTTTACCATAGCACACCCCCAGGCTGCCTCAAAATTTTATCTTTATTTGATTTTTCCAACCCACATAGGGGTATTGGAGGCACAACTTTCACCAAGCCTGGGGAATTCGGCACTGCACACACACAACTGAAAAAGGCAAAAATCACCTGTTTTTCAAGGTGTCGCAGGGTAAATGTTGTTCCTTAAAAACCAAATTTTTTCTAAAAAATCGGCCCTGCGGGTGAAAAAACGACACTATGGGGGGTATTCCAGGGTGTGGGGGCCCCAAAAATCCGGTTTAAGACCACGAGAGGGTCCGAATACACACCTGAGAAGGTCCCGGGGAGTAAAAAAATGGCCATTTTTGGGGGGTCAAAATCTCACTTTTTGGGGGGATGTTTGTATACCCAGTACCGACCCACTAGCTGGGATGCCCAACTTTTCGCGAATATGGGGGCCCGTAGGGCCCCCGGGGCCCAGGGGGCCCAAAATATCGTGTTGCAGATGCCAGGAGAACATGTTTCAATATTTTGGATACATTTTTCCATAAGGTCATTTTCAAAAGCACTGATTTTAGGGGTATTGAGCGAGGTACCCATACCCATGGGTTATCCTATATATTAGTTTTCACTCGGATGTGAAAAAACGATGTCGCAATGGATTCAGGGGGCCCAAATAGGGTATATGGCCCAGGAAATTTTCAAAAAGTTGACCCAACCAGGTATACAGGCATACAAGCCGGTAGGTCAACAGATAGGGTGTTTTCCGCACCCAAAATATGGGGTCATGACCATGTGGGTCAGACCTGAATTGATAAATGTTTCGCACAGGTTTTCGCGAATACCCCCTCTATTCCGAATGCGCTACAAGAGTTTTAAATTTTTGGCTATTTAGATTCACTTTTAAAAACAAAATGGGTCTCCAGAACACACATGAGGTTCACATGTACCTCTACAGAAACCTTGGTTTTGGTCGGATTTTGAGGCCAATTTTTGGGTTCCCACCAATTTCCTAGGGTATACTGGGATATTGCCCGTGTGTCCAAAAGTGATTTTTGGGGCCTTAGGACCCCGGAGAATCCATTTAACGGTCGTTTTTGCACCGGAAAGACCTATCTAGTACCCAAAAATCGAATTTTCATATTTTTGAAAAAGTGACCAAAAATCGACTTTTTTTGGTAACATTGTATGGCATAAATTATTCTACATAATGTGTGATGCTTGAATAAAAACTTACGACCCCATAATGTACTCGGAACTCACCCATGTAATTGTTGAGAAAAAAAAACTTTCCGAAAAAATGAAATTTCAACCCGAATATGCACATTTGGGTCATTTTACGGCTATGTAGGTCATTTTGTATGTGTTTTTCGATTATATAGGTGATTAGGATATGTGTGATGCTCAGATTAAATCGTAAGACCCCGCAATTGACTCAAATGTGCCCAAAAACCCTATATACCCAAGATTATTAACTTTTCCAGCATATTGGACATCCTTAGGTATGGTTATAAGCCATGATACGGCTATTGCTGGAAAAATAGCCGTAAATTGTGGTTGGTATTGATTTCAGAAATTATGTGATGCTTAGATCATGCCATAGACGCTTTTAATGGATTCATATGAGCTCATACTACCCATATACCCCTTCAGAAGCCCCTTTTGACTCTTATGAATATCCTTATATAGGCTTCCACTTGTGCAGAACCTTCTCAGTGTACAAGATGTTAGGTACAAAAAAACCATCATATTTTTTACACTACTGGCATGCTTCCCAGGACACGTCTGTACTCAGAACGTTGTAGAGAAAAAAGGCAACCAACGATTTCTAAAGCTACAGTTTCTGTACTTCATTGGTATGGAAGCATGAAGATTATATCTTCTCACACAACTTTGTCAAACATGGCCAGTCTCGAAAGAGACTGGCCTTTTTTACGTTAGCATGATCGTCTTGTGCACAAGAAGCAAACCCAAAAACACACACGATTCACACATGACATAACACACAAGTGCTTACTGCACCCCATTTTTATATCGCCTGCAAAACCATATTTGTGACACTTGTTCCCCTTCAGAAGCCACTGTTGACTCTGTCGAATATCCTTATGTAGGATCACACTTAAGGATATTTTTATGTAGAACCTTCACAGTGACCAAGATGTCAGGTACGAAAAAGCAACCGTATTATAGACATTGGCAGAAGGCTTCCCAGAACAAGTGGGTACCTAGAACATTGTAGAGAAAAAGGGCAACCAACGATTTCTAAAGCTACAGTTTCTGTACTTCATTGGTATGGAAGCATGAAGATTATTCTTCTCACACAACTTTGTCAAAACATGGCCAGTTTCGAAAGAGACTGGCCTTTTTTACGTTAACACGATCGTCTTGTGCACAAGAAGCAAAAAAACCCACACAACAACAGCAGAAGTTTAGAACCACATTCAGACCCTGACCCAACTCCAACAAGGGGCCCCTGTCTTGTCAACCACCTTGTGCATATATACTGGACCCCAGAAATGGGACATCCGTTAAAATTGGATCGATACAGAGAAGATTAGCATGGTCCCTGCGCAAGGATGACACGCATTAATCGAGAAAGTATCAACTTTTTTTTTGTCCCCCGGATCACACGTATTTTTTACACTGGTGTCTTCTTCATGCTTCCCAGACCAACACATATGTGCAGACATACCCATCACCCACAGGTGGCAAGTGGCAGGCTGCAGTAACCCATTGAAATATTGGTTTCAAAAAACGACCATATGGTTTATGCTACTGGCATGCTTCCCTGAGCATATACATGTCGAAAGCTGTGTAGAGAAAAAGAGCAACCAACGATTTCTAAAGCTACAGTTTCTGTACTTCATTGGTATGGAAGCATGAAGATTACTCTTCTCACACAACTTTGTCAAAACATGGCCGGTTTCGAAAGAGACTGGCCTTTTTTACGTTAGCATGATTGTCTTTGTGTGTCTTTGTGCAAAGCAAAAAAAAAAAAAACACACACAAGAAGTGAGGATCTTCAAAACCACGTTTTTGACCTGACCCACCTCCAACTAGACAACCCTGTCTTGTATTCCGACAATATGGTATCTATTGAGCCGGGATGTGTTGGCTGCATCCTGAAACCCCTAGCTTCTGGGGGGGCAAGCTTCTCCAGAACTGGGCACTCTTTGAGGTGGACCAAAGGCACCTTCAACTTCTGTGTTGATGTGTTGTCCGTGTTAGTCTACTGTCCTGTTTGCGGCCTTGGTGTAAACCAGGGCAACAATCAGAGTGAAATGGGGTGAACCGGGCCAGGCTGGTCTCACAGAGCAGCTCATAACTCCTGCAGTGGACAGTTCAAGGATCGCAGCACAGAGCAGAGTGAGGGTGTTTCCAACTCAATGGCTTGAACTGGAGAAGCGTTTCTTTTTTACATTTTTCCATGTGAACATTGTTTCCACATCACCATACACATGTGTTGTTGATACACCCCACCACGTTGCCCAGACCATTCCTACCCACATTATTCACCACAAGTGGCATGTTTACCAGTACATGTTGGTGCTTAGAGCAATGTTAAGAAAAAGGGCAACCAACGATTTCTAAAGCTACAGTTTCTGTACTTCATTGGTATGGAAGCATGAAGATTATATTCTTCTCACACAACTTTGTCAAACATGGCCAGCCTCGAAAGAGACTGGCCTTTTTTACGTCACCATGAGAAAAAACATTCACACATATGATGCATGTACAAAGTGTGTGTCACCCTGACCCACCTCCAACAAGACAACCCTGTCTTGTTTTCCCATACTCTCCCTATGTTTGGGTGCTAAGTTAGTGTGCTACTTCGAAACCAAACAACTCGTTCAGCAACAGCTAAAACTTGAAAAGACCTTTCTATTTAAGAAAATTCTTTACAATTTTTATGATGCGGTCCTGCTGTTGGGCCTGATGTGGCCCAAGGCGGAACTACTTTCATATGATGTAAATCCCGTACATTCGTACAGAATATTACCCATGATGATTATTCTTACATTAGCGTGTAACACTAATTCTGACTGCGTTCTATTTCACACTTCAAATATTAGAACTGGATGTGGGGCTGCCAGTTTACTGGTGGTCCCGATCCAGCACACAACGCAAGCACCCTTTTTTATATTTTCCCACCCAGCACCCCCCCTGTGTCTGTGTTGTTGCCTAAGCATCGCCTTTTACAGGCTTCCTTGCAGGGAGTGTTCGGTCAAGTGATAGTGATGAAGAAGGACAGGGGCGAGTTTTCTCGTGAAATGCTTTGAAGCCTCTGACATTGAGAGGCTCGCTCCGACCTCTGTTTTTAATAACCCACATCACAGTGGTAACCACTGTGTATGTATGGTATGTATGGTATGTTTGTTTTTGTTTTGTTAAAAAAGAGGGTATGCCACTCCTGGATGTTGTGCAGCTCCAGGGCAACATGTGTGAACGGACCAGGTTGCCCTGGCGACCCGTCACCCCAATGAGAAATTGCGTTAATATCATCAGTGCACAAGGCACTGTATCAGATATTAAGCTGATAAGAACAGATAATACACTTGATCTTAGCCAAAAGGCCGAGAAGGTATGACTTCTTTTTAGTCCATACCGAATTCGACACCCATGTACAGGGAAGCATGATTATGATCAATATTACTAGGAAACAACAAGGCAAGCAGATTACACACCCATGTCACAGGGAAGTAAGTGAAGGTGATGATCAATCTTATTAGTAAAAACAAGGCCGCCGAAGCAGCTACACAAATTGCCAATGTGGCAACGCCGAAGCGGCCCATGGCGGGAATTGGGTAGTTTTCAACCAGCAATCTCTCCACAGCGTCCCTATTTGGTCATTGCTTATGGAATTATCCCGAGCGCAAGAATACCTCCTTTTCTCCCAGTCGTGTCACAAAGCTATGTCCACAGGGAAGTGTGTTGGGGTGGTAACATATAGACACCACGTAAAGTTAACACACCAGAACTACCACCGCCAATGTGCCTCCCTATAGACATCTGTGCAGCCGATAGGTGGAACAAACAAGGGCAAGACTGTACTCTACACAGGATCTGTTTTTGAGTGCATTCGTGTTGAAGATTGTTTTCTTCGGCACAAGACCAAAGCTGGATGATGACATAGGTTGGGCATGTGCAGCATGAGCACTTGCGATGATTGTCACATACTTCTTGTATTGTTTTGTCTCTCCCCTGTATGGCGCAGGGAAGAGTACCAGGCACAGCCCTTCCACTTACAGCTTGTTTTTAAGAAAAACCTCAAAAAAGGCTTCACATTACTTTTTTCACCTTCAAGGACATCTTGATCAATCAAGAAGTTACCACACTATCCTCGCTCTCAACATGCTTCCATGTGTAGCAAAGTGCACACAGCAATAGAACAAAACAGAGCCATATCACGGTTCTTGCCCATATCGAACTCATCTTTCGCCTTTTACTAAAGATGACCGTGGGTAAGAGCCACTATGTGAAAGCATAATTTTTGAAGGGGCCTTTGTGTCTCATCTGTTTTTAAGTCTTGACAACCACTACGCTTCCCTGAAGGTGTTGGAGTTTCGCATGTTGTTAAACTCAGCTAGAGGTTACATACCTTACTGGTGTCTGACCTGATCAACAAGGGCGTCGACACACCAGTGGCCCTTGCATTGCACTGCGCAGGGGATACTGGTGGCACTAGCTTCGGCTGGCTTGCACAGTGAAATTTTTGACAGCGGCGGTGCTGTGCTTTGCACAAACCCGCCTTTTTAAACAAACAAACCAAAACAAACGTGATCACACAAACCATCATGTTACCCAGTAAACCCAGTAAACCCAGCACACTGGTCTAGAGGGATCGACCACTGAGTGGTGACCTGTGAGCACACAGGCACCTGCTCCGATGCAGTAGTGCAGCGCACTAAGTGCTGTGCTAAGGACTGGCCAAACTTGTTAAACCTGCTGACCCACAAACCGGTTTTCACAACCGAAGCAAAAACAAGCTCAGAAATAAAAAGCTCTTCAAAGGTTTTCGAACCTGACTCAGTATTGGATTCGGCCATACTCTGGTGAATGCACCTCATCCCGCCTGATTTGAGAAGTTAAGCACCAGCAGGCCTGGATAGTACTGGCGTGGGTGACCAGCTGGGAAGTCCGGGTGCTTGAATCCTTTTTGCTTTTCTTCCGTGTTGGTGTGTGGTTTTAGGACATCCAGACCCTGACCCACCTCCAACAAGACAACCCTGTCTTGTATCCCTGTGTTTGTTGCACTATCCAGAGAGCAGAAATGAGGGGAGACTACACCACCGACGGTGCTTCAGCCTACAGGAGCATGCTGGAATGTGAATGCTGCATGACAGCATTCACAATTTCACCTTTGGTGAGATGGAGATGAGCGCAAAGGTGCAAAAATGCACAACAAAAACTGAGGAAGAGGCATCCATACTCCCCAGAAGGGACGTGCGCACCTGCAGCCAAAAATTCTCCTGTGCTTAATATCATGCGCGCTGGGGATGCCGAAATAGCTAAACTGTTGCAAGAAGTGGGACTAATTCCCAGGCAGTTGCCCTGTACAACATGCAAGTCCACAATGCCAGAAACACTGTACTGGACACCAAGATACTCCAAGAAGATCGCAAACTGGCCTTATTTTAGGTGAAATGACCTAATGCAGAGTGCAGCGGAACAGGGGAGACAAATAAAGTTTCCTGTACCATGCAACACCCAAGACCTTTTGCACAAGTGAAGCAAAAACAAGCTCAGAAATATAAAGCTCTTCAAAGGTTTTCCACCCAGACCCATTATTGGATTCGGCCATACTCTGGTGAATACACCTCATCCCGCCTGATTTGAGAAGTTAAGCACCAGCAGGCCTGGATAGTACTGGCGTGGGTGACCAGCTGGGAAGTCCGGGTGCTTGAATCCTTTTTTCCTTATTTGTGGTGTAACACACAGAAGTTGGTTGAAAAGTGAACTGATAGTATTCAGCGCAAAGCATGATTATTGAAGGGTATATAGCTCAGTGGTAGAGCATTCGGCTGCAGTCCGAACGGTCCCTGGTTCGAACCCGGGTGTGCCCTCTCTTTTTGTTTCAAGACCAGATTTTCTCTTGAGTGTTACTTCTCCCTTTTTGGTTTTGAATTCCATCCCCACCTTGTAAAGATTCGTTTAAGAAATGTAAGGGGGTTTAGCTCAAATGGTAGAGCGCTCGCTCAGCATGCGAGAGGTAGAGGGATCGATACCCTCAATCTCCAAACATTTTTTGGCTGGGAAACACTGTTGTGATATTTCCAGATCTCGATTCTTTTTGGTACCAAAGAAAAAGAAGGAAGCGACAGAATTGTATCTCCTATGGTGTAGTGGTTAGCACTCGAGACTCTGAATCTCGCGACCGCGGTTCGAATCCGCGTAGGAGAACTTTCCTTTTTCTCCGTTTCGTCCCTTGTTATTCTCCTCTATGACTGTTTGAAACACATTCCCACTTTCATATTCTTGTTGGCTTTTATTGAAGGCGAGATGGCCGAGTGGTCTAAGGCGCCAGGTTAAGGCCCTGGTCCCTTCGGGGGCGTGGGTTCAAACCCCACTCTCGTCACTTGTTGTTCTTTTTCTTTTTCATTTTCAATCCATCCATTTTGTTTTGTTTTCAAGATTGTGCAAAACACAAAAAGCACACTTGTCAGGTCCTCCTTGGCGCAGTCGGTAGCGCGTCAGGCTGTTAACCTGCAGGTCGTTGGTTCGAACCCAACAGGAGGAGACTTTTTTCCCTTCTCAAACCATTTTCTGTTCTTTGCAAAAGTCATAAAAAACTGGGAAGGCGAGATGGCCGAGCGGTCTAAGGCGCCAGGTTTAGGCCCTGGTCTCTTCGGAGGCGTGGGTTCAAACCCCACTCTCGTCACGTTATTACCATTTTTCCGCAGAAAACCCACCTCTTGTGGAAAACAGTTCCGGTCATTATTGTAGCAGCTATCGTCTAGTGGTTAGGACGCTCGCCTCACACGCGAGAGATCGTCGGTTCAATCCCGACTAGCTGTAATTTCTTTTTGAACTTTCCTTCACATTTTCGTTCAATGCAACGATCGAAAAGATGTCCCCATGCAGATAATAGTTTTGCCTACTATCAGATCCGCTGTAGTATAGTGGTTAGAACAGCCGGCTCTCACCCGGCAGACCGGGGTTCAATTCCCCGCAGCGGAAAATACCTTTTTTTAGACCAAGTTTTGGAGAGAAGAATTTCTGACTTTTGAATATTAACGCCATCATGTAAATCTGGATGAAGAAAATAATCAGTGGCTTAGTGGTCTAGTGGCATGATTCTCGCTTCGGGTGCGAGAGGTCCAGGGTTCGATTCCCTGCTGAGCCCCTCTTTTTATTTAGGTAGTTTCTTGCTTGGGAATTGTTTAGAAAAATTATTTCCACATCTTTTCGACCACCAAAATCCCAAGATGAAGAAGTTTGGAAAAGTGCATTTTTGTGAAAGTATTTTGCCATATCTTTGTTGTCACCAAAATCCCAAGATGGTGAGAGAATCTTGAAAAATCATTTTCCATATTTTCACTTCCCAGTGAAAAAGAGAATACCCATGGTGGGGATCGAACCCACAATCTTTCGCTTAGGAAGCGAACGCCTTATCCATTGGGCTACACGGGCCTAATAGTTTTACCTTCTTTCCTTTTCTCTGGGGTGGTCAAATTTAGGACAAGAGACTTTTCTGCATGACCACCCCACAATGATTCTTTGGTTTAAATGAATGTGAGCCTCCCTAGCTCAGTCGGTAGAGCGCAAGGCCCTTAACCTTGTGGTCGCGGGTTCGAGCCCCGCGGGAGGTGCTTTTCTTTTTGAATGTTCACGATTTTGCAGGTTTCTGAGATTTTGAGGCAAATGAAAACCAAAAAATATTTCCTCCACTTGATCTCAGTTCTGTTTCGTTGGCAAGTTGAGAGTGGAATTTGGGTGAAAATATGTGTTTTCCGAACCAACACAGGACTCCCACCGACCGGTGTAGGTTTTGCGTTCAACCAGGTGTGAACTGCTTCCACTCGCGAAAAGTGCCAGACCCTTTTGCTGGGGATAGCACGTTTCAGCCCCACAACTTATCTCCTTTCTGGGCATGTCCAGTGTGCTCAGCTGCCGCTTCTTGGCGACTCACCAGTACAGAGTGGTGGAATCCAGCACAGAATGGAATGGCTGGGAAATCCTTAGCAATCCATAATTCAGATGGAAAAACTCCTGACCCGGCTATTGAATTTTCGGATCATTTTCTCAGTCACAATGCAAGCACAGAATGGAAACCAAAACCAAGCACAGAATGGAACACGGCTATAAGACTCCAGCCATTCCATTCTGTGCTGGTTTTTCGTTTCCATTCTGTGCTTGCATTGTGACTGAGAAAATGATCTGAAAATTCAATACCCGGGTCAGGAGTTTTTTTTTCCACTCCTAACAAATCCTTACAGTAAGCCTATAAGTCTCCAGCCATTCCATTCTGTGCTGGTTTTTGGAGCCCATTCTGTGAGCACTCGCTCGGGCCTGTACTGGAGTATAGCGGCCAGGCCATCTCCCTTCTGCGTTCCTGCCTGTCACATCCAGTGCTCAGTTGCTGCTTCTTCAGCACAACCGCATCACATCACATCACCAAAAAATAGAAAGGCAACTGGGGGGATCGAACCCCCGACCCTTGGTTTACAAGACCAATGCTCTGCCACTGATCTAAATCGCCGCTGATTAAGATGCTTTTGCTGTTTCTCCTGCGAAGAAGTTTTTCAAGACAACACAGAAAGGAAAGTGTGTAAAAAAAGAAATGACCCTAGACGGAATCGAACCGCCGTTGATGGATTTGGAATCCATAGTGCTACCGCTACACCATAGGGCCCATGATTTAGGGCTTCAATGCGTTTAGCATGAAGGTGGAAATTTTGCTGAAAATCCCACACAAAGGAAAAAGACACACAAAAAAGTGCGAGGTGCCAGGATCGAACTGACGACCTTAGGATTATGGGACCTACGCGCTCCCGACTGCGCCAACCTCGCCTTGATATTATCGTATCATTAAGAAATACATGGGGTGCAAATTTCTACAGGTTTGTGTGGCAAAAAAATTTTTTTGAGCCAAAAAATTTTATGGGCTTCTGTGAAAACAATGACAGTTGTAGAACCTCTCGTAGCTCAATTGGTAGAGCGCTCGACTGTAGAATACTCGGTTATCGAGCGGTCGCTGGTTCGATTCCGGCCGAGAGGATTTTTTTCATTTTCGTGTTCCAGGTTATATTCTTCAAACAGATGACTGCCTAAAAACAAAGAACGGTGAGAATTACAGCAGTCGTATCCAAGTGGTTACGGAGGTGGACTAGAAATCCATTGGGCTCTGCCCGCGCAGGTTCAAGTCCTGCCGACTGCGATTCATTTTTTGTTCACAAATTTTCGTGCATTTTCGTCGTTTCTGTGCTCATTTTAGACCATTTTGATGCGCGAAAATAAATCAGAGTGAAGATTGTATCCTCGGTAGTATAGAGGTCAGTATTTCCGCCTGTCACGCGGAAGACCCGGGTTCAATTCCCGGCCGGGGAATTCTTTTTTGTACAGGGCTCCCACTCATTGTTTCGTTTCTTTTCTGATGAAAATCAAATCAGGCCCCGTTGGCGCAATGGATAGCGCGTTGGACTTCGAATCCAAAGGTTGCGGGTTCGAGTCCCGCACGGGGTTAACTTTTTGAACATTGTTTTTTTGAACTTTTTTGAAAACACAAAAAAGTGAGGTTGGTGTCAAGTGAAATCACAGTGGAACAACAGATACAAATTTGGGTCCAGTGGGAAGGGGTCTCCCAGGAATTTTGGATTTTTTGGCAGTCAACCCATCCAGAAGAACCTTAAAAAATCTTGGGAAAAACTTGAAAACTGGAAATTCTTTGAAAAGCTGACATTTCAGAATTTTTTTCTGAACATGAAAATTTTGCTTCCTCCTAAAAAAAAGAACTGCACTTACCGGGAGTCGAACCCGGGCCGCTCGCTTGGAAGGCGAGAATACTAACCGTTATACCATAAGTGCTGTTACTTTCATGCAAAGTGTTTTCTTTGTGGGGGGCAATTTCAAAATAAAAAAAATTTGAAATTGTTCAAATTGCCCAAAAAAAGAAGCAACCGTGGCAGGACTCGAACCTGCAACCGCCTGATCCGTGGTCAGGCGCTCTTCCATTGAGCCACACGGTCCATGTCTTTAGGCAATAGTATTTTTTATGTGGCCTGCATATTTTTGGAGTTGGAAAAAATGAAAATGGTTGATTGCACAGCTAAAAAAGCGGTTACCGAGAATTGAACTCGGGTCTCCCGTGCCACAAACGGGTGTTCTAGGTGACCATGACTTACATGTTTTGGGATCCACTTACATGTTTTGGGAAAAACATGACTTACATGTTTATGGTGGGAAACTTACATGTTTATGGATTTTCAGGTTGACCCACTTACAGGCCAAAAAATTTTTTCTACACAAAAAAAATTTTTCTTCAGAAAAAGCTCGTTCGAAAAAAAAATTTTTTTTTTTGCCTGTGAAAAATTTCTTATGAAGACCTCTGGCAAAATTTTTGTGTCTGTGTGCAAAGTGTTTTACCCTTAGTCCGTGGGGAAGGATACTGATGGTGTTCACCCACATAACATAGCACACGAGCCAGCTAAGTAACTGTCCCCCGAGAACCCTATCAGCCACACGAACCAGATAACGCAACCTAGAACCAGCAGGTTCCCGCGCACCCGCACCCACCAGCCAGCTTATTAACCCACGAACCAGATAACGTTGCCCGAACCCCGCGCACCCGCACCACCACACCAGCCGGATAACGCAACCTAGAACCAGCAGGTTCCCGCGCACCCGCACCCACCAGCCAGCTTATTAACCACACCAGCCAGATAACGTTGCCCGAACCCCGCGCACCCGCACAACCACACGAACCAGCTAGGGACCGCAAACCCGCGCACCCGTCAACCCGCACACCCGCACAACCACACCAGCCAGATAACGCAACCTAGAACCAGCAGGTTCCCGCGCACCCGCACCCACCAGCCAGCTTATTAACCCACGAACCAGATAACGTTGCCCGAACCCCGCGCACCCGCACTACCACACCAGCCAGATAACGCAACCTCGAACCCGCAAACCCGCGCACCCGCAAACCCGCAAACCCGCACAACCACCAGTCAGATAACGTAACCTAGAACCAGATAACGTTGCCCGAACCCCGCACACCCGCACAACCACACCAGCCAGATAACGCAACCTCGAACCCGCAAACCTGCGCACCCGCAAACCCGCAAACCCGCACAACCACCAGTCAGATAACGTAACCTAGAACCCGCATTTGGTCAGGACCTCTTCAGAAAAACTGTGTGAGAAGTATGAGACAGTGTAGCCGAGTGGTTACCACGCAGGTAAAATTTTTCTTATGGTAGCGGGTTCAACCCCCGAGACAAGTCAGTTTTTGGCTAAGTGGCAGAAATATGTTCCCGACCCGGGTATTGAATGTCGACCTGACCTCAAAAAAAAACTGACTTACATGTTTATGAAAAACATGACTTACATGGTTATGAACCGGCAAAAATCTCAACATGACTTACATGGTTATGAAAAACATGACTTACATGTTTATTTGTACACAAAAATCCCCGGCTTAATAAACATGTAAGTCATGTTTTTCATAAACATGTAAGTCAGTTTTTTCCATAAACATGTAAGTTTTCCCATAACCATGTAAGTCAGTATGGCCGTGTTCTAACCACTAAACCATAACCGCTTGAATATTCCCACTTATTGGGATCTCAGAAAGGGTTTTATTTCCTGGGATATTGTGAAATATTTTTCAAACATGCAACGAGCGGCAACTCGAGCACAATTTCGACTAATATCGTAGCGTAATTGGTCTAGTGGTAGAATGGCCCCCCGCCACGGGGTCGGCCCGGGTTCGATTCCCGGATTACGCACTCTCTTTTTGCGTTTGGCAAAAGCAAAACAATATGTTTCGGACAGTTTCAGGTCGGTCACAAACTCGTTCAAAACGAAAAAGTGGAAATGATATGTACTCTTTCTTGCGTAAGGATTATTAGTAGAGAAAAAAATTTCTTGTCTGATGATACGGGTTTTTGCTCGACATAGTTTGCGAGTAAGTCAGTTCGGTCACAACTTCCATCACAATTGCAAAAAAAATTGGGACTACAACATGTTCATAAACCCAACCTGACTTACATGTTTATTTCTTCACAAAATTCCCAGTAAATAAACATGCACATCAGTATGGCCGGTGCGCTGGTCAGAGACATCACGTTTGCGGGCCAACCCCTCTGTGCGCCCGATTAGGAACCCCCCTGTGCGCCCGATTAGCTTACCCCCCTGTGCGCCCGATTAGGGACCCCCCTGTGCGCCCGGTTAGCTTTACCCCCCTGTGCGCCCGATTAGGAATATCCCCCTGTGCGCCCGATTAGGAACCACTCTGTGCACCTACCTAGTCACTGTGACCAGGTGCCCCTACTAATATGCCTTACCAATATGGCCTGGGCTGTGGTATGTCGGGTGTACTACATGCTGGGACCTAAAGAGGAACCACATGCTGGAACACGGCTTTAAGCCCCCACCCATTTCAGCTGTGGTTCCTACTGTGCCCAGTCACTGTGACCAGGTGCCTGGTCAGATCTGACCAGGTACCCTTACTAATATGCCTGACCAATATGGCCAGGGGTGGTATGTCGGGTGCACAAGGGAGTTTCACGATGGGTTATCTTATGCACAGGTACAGTGGATGTAGAAAACCCACAAACCCATTGTGTGTGGGTTTTCTGGCATAGGACTGTATGGAAAGTGCACGGGTCCACCACAGTACAACCAGTCATGCACCAAGGGACACTGGCTGTTTTATCACTTTTTGAACTTTTTTAGACACTGCCAAACCTTCTCCATAATCTGAGATCTTGGGAAACAAGATAAGCTCGCGTGGCGCAATGGAAGCGCGTCGGTTCCCGACGCCGGAGGTTGCGGGTTCGATCCCCGCCGCGAGTACTTTTTATTCATTCCAAAATATTTTTAGATTTCCTTCTTCTCAGAGATTTCTTGTCACAAAACTTTGCCAAATTGAAAATTCAGAAATGCGAAAATATCAAAAAACAGCTCCGAAATTTGAAAGCAATCAAAAAGGATTCCCCCTCCGGGGTTTGAACCCGGGTCGCCTGGGTGAAAGCCAGGTATACTAACCACTGTACTAAAGGGGAGGTGATACTTAGGCACAATCCAAAAAGGGTACTTTTGTGCAAGCTACACGGAGTTTCAAACGAAAAAAAAAATTAAAAATGAAAATCCAAAAAGACAAGGGCTCGGCGGGGAATTGAACCCCGGACCTCTCGCACCCTAAGCGAGAATCATGCCACTAGACCACCGAGCCACGAATTCTCTCGCATTCTCTTCGTAACGCGGCCATATGTTTCCATCATTCCTTGTGTGTGTTTTCGTTTTGAATAAGGTCCCCATGTAAATGCTGTCTTCGCTAACAATCAGATCCTCCTTGGCGCAGTCGGTAGCGCGTCAGGCTGTTAACCTGCAGGTCGTTGGTTCGAACCCAACAGGAGGAGATTTTTCATTTTTTTGAGTTTTTGACTCTATTTTTTAATTTTGAGCTAAAAATCCACATTGTGTGTCATCTTGATGTTGGAACTATTTTTCAGGATTTCCAAGGTTGTCCCACCAAAAAAACCAAACATCTTTGGATGCTGACATAACTTGAAGATTCTTGACCTGAAGATAAAACAGATTTTGTCAGGTTTTTTTTTTGAGTTTGAAAAAGTTCAGAACAGAATGAAAAAAGGGATCGATGCAGTGTATAAAAAACGCGAACGGCAAGGTTCGAACTTGCGCATGCAGAGCACACTCGCTTAGCAGGCGAGCCCCGTAACCACTTGGGTACGTCCGCTTAATTACCTGTCAGTACTTAGGACGAAGCTTGTACTTTGTTTAACGACACGTTAGTGATCACTTGCGTGGTCACCAAAAATCATCGCAATTGTGACCACCAAAAAAAATTTTTGGGCACGATTTCGCACGATGGCGGGCTCATTGCACGACGGCCGACACACCATGTTTTCTCACAAATAAAAAAAATCCAGAAAAATTCAGGTATCAATACAAAAAGCACCTCCCGCGGGGCTCGAACCCGCGACCACAAGGTTAAGGGCCTTGCGCTCTACCGACTGAGCTAGGGAGGCTCATATTAACTTAAATCAAAGAATCAACATGGGGTACTTGTGTGTACCTGCAGCCACCAAATTTTCCATCGTTGTTGCGTGAACAAAAGGATCCGGATTATCTCTCCTATGGTGTAGTGGTTAGCACCCTGGACTTTGAATCCAGTAGCCGCGGTTCAAACCCGCGTGGGAGAACTTTTCTTTTTCCAAGTGTTTTCAATATTTTTTGGAGCTTTGTCACACACATCTTCAATCTTTGCATTTGATGGCAAAAACATAAATCACAGAAATCAAACGAAAAGGTAAAGAACGCTGACGGCAGGGTTCGAACCTGCGCGGGCAGAGCCCAGTGGATTTCAAGTCCACCTCCGTAACCACTTGGATACGTCAGCATAGTTGAGGAAGTACAACGCCCCAGATCCTGAAAATGGGCACAAAAAAGAGAATCCAATCGATCCAAAAAAGTAGGCACCCGCCGTGGGGATCGAACCCACGACCATTGGATTAAAAGTCCAACGCTCTACCGCTGAGCTAGGCGGGCATTCGTTTTAAAGGAAAGAGTCAATTTCAAGGCTTGTTCAGTTCTTGAAAAAAAACTGACAAAAAAGACGAACAGAACGTGCCCCAAGTACCTCTCCTTGAGGGACATTTATCAGGGGCGTTTAGCTCAGTGGTAGAGCGCCCGTTCTGCATACGGGAGGCCGAGGGTTCGAACCCCTCAATGTCCATTTTTTTGCCATATTTTGTTGATTATTTTTTGGTTGGGCCAGTCAAACACACAAAAATATGAACTGACATCATTGTGCAGTGCCTGCGATGAGGATGTGTGTGATGGTCCAATTGGCGAGTCTGACCTCATAATGCGTTCAGGAACATCCAAATGACCCATTTTCCCAACGTTTTCACATTTTTGAGCATTTTGCTATTACGCAATAGTGGTACAATAGGCATTTTACTGGGTCATTTTAACCAACTCTATCAGGACACTTCTGATGCTCCAATTGGCGATTCTGACCTCATAATGGCTTCATGAGCAGCCGAATAACCCGTTTTCCCAATATTTTCACATTTTTGAACGTTTTGCCATTCGTGGAATGGTGGCACAAAAGTCATTTTAGTGGGTCATTTTCGCCAACTCGATCAGGGCACTTCTGGTGCTCCAATTTGCGGTTCTGACCTCATAATGGATTCAAGAGCACCCAAATAACCCATTTTCCCAACGTTTTCACATTTTAGACTATTTTTGCTATTGCGGAATGGCAGTACAATAGGCAGTTTACTGGGTCATTTTCGCCAACTCGATCAGGATACTTCTGATGCTCTAATCACATCGTTTAACCTCATAATGCATTCAGGAGCACCCAAATAACCCATTTTCCCAATGTTTTCGCATTTTTGACCACTTTGCTGTTGCAGAGTATCAGTAAGATGAGGTCATGCAAATACAGTTTTGTGCACAATAGAAAAAAATAGTGTGTACCCCAGCTTGGCGATTCCTTTCGTCATTATTGTCGGTCGTGTAGCTCAGTCGGTAGAGCATTGGTCTAATAAGCCAACGGTCCCAGGTTCGAGCCCTGTCACGACCAATACTTTTTCTACTACTTTGACTTTGACCTGTTGTCAAAAAATGTTGGCCGTGTAAAAAATATGCATACCCTAAAACAAGGCCTCTTTAGCTCAGTTGGGAGAGCGTCAGACTGAAGATCTGAAGGTCCCTGGTTCAATCCCAGGTGGAGGCACTTCTCTTTTTTCCCCTCAACTCTAATAACAATTTTCAAGGTGCGCTGTGCTACTACATTGGAAAAGTGCGCTGTGCTACTACATCCCAATTTTTTGGACGAAAATTTTTTGGTATGTCGGGCGCACAGCTCAGACCCCGATATGGGCGCACAGAACACCCCCCCATTGTGGGCGCACAGAACAGGCCCTCCGTTGTGGGCGCACAGCTCACTGTGTGCTGTGCAAGTTTCAGCATATGGCTTCTGGCAACAAAAACTTAAAAAAAAATTTTGGCCGAAAATTATTTTTTGGCCTGCAATCAAGTTGAGCTGAGATGCTATGTAACATGTAAGTCAGTCTGTTTCATGTTTCCGCTGATCAAAGTTCGTTCGAGATGGAAAGGACTGAAAAGGAAGCACATGTGGAAAAGGAAGCACATGTGGAAATGTTAAGGAATCCCCACCCATTTCCGCATGTGCTTCCGGCAACAAAAACTGATTGCTCCGGGATTTGATTTTGGTACCATTTTTCACCAAATCCAAAAAAATTGGCAGAGTAGCACAGCCGCAAACGTTAGCATTATGACACGTGTTTGCGGATGTGCTCTCACCCCCAAAAAAAATGGGCAATACAAGGCCAAAAAACAAACGCACAAAAAGAAGTGTACACCTATCCGGGTTTGAACCGGAGACCTCCTCGGTGTTAACGAGGCGTCATAACCAACTAGACCATAGGTGCTGACATTTATATGGTTCGTAGAAACGAGATGGTGTGTGCATTCACCACCCAAAACCCAAAACTGTGTCAAAATAAAAAAAATTTTGGACAGAAGAAAATGGGAATATGGGTACAAAACGAAGGCTTAGTGGTCTAGTGGCATGATTCTCGCTTTGGGTGCGAGAGGTCCAGGGTTCGATTCCCTGCTGAGCCCCTCTTTTTTTCAAGTTTTTGTGTCACAGATTTTTTGTCAGAAAAACAAATTGTGAAAAAAACTGATCCCTTGAAAAATTGATTCTGGACAATAGAAGGAAAAAAGTGTGACAGGAGTGGGGTTTGAACCCACGCCTCCGAAGAGAAAGGAACTTGAGTCCTCCGCCTTAGACCTCTCGGCCATCCTGCCTTGCCAACAGATTTATATTAGAAATGAAATGAGAATGATGAGAAAGGACAACCAAAACAGAGCAAAAGGAAAAACAGAAAAAAACACAACACATAAAAAGAATTCCCCGGCCGGGAATTGAACCCGGGTCTTCCGCGTGACAGGCGGAAATACTGGGTGACCATGACTTACATGTTTTGGGATCCACTTACATGTTTTGGGAAAAACATGACTTACATGTTTATGGTGGGAAACTTACATGTTTATGGATTTTCAGGTTGACCCACTTACAGGCCAAAAAATTTTTTCTACACAAAAAAAATTTTTCTTCAGAAAAAGCTCGTTCGAAAAAAAAATTTTTTTTTTTGCCTGTGAAAAATTTCTTATGAAGACCTCTGGCAAAATTTTTGTGTCTGTGTGCAAAGTGTTTTACCCTTAGTCCGTGGGGAAGGATACTGATGGTGTTCACCCACATAACATAGCACACGAGCCAGCTAAGTAACTGTCCCCCGAGAACCCTATCAGCCACACGAACCAGATAACGCAACCTAGAACCAGCAGGTTCCCGCGCACCCGCACCCACCAGCCAGCTTATTAACCCACGAACCAGATAACGTTGCCCGAACCCCGCGCACCCGCACCACCACACCAGCCGGATAACGCAACCTAGAACCAGCAGGTTCCCGCGCACCCGCACCCACCAGCCAGCTTATTAACCACACCAGCCAGATAACGTTGCCCGAACCCCGCGCACCCGCACAACCACACGAACCAGCTAGGGACCGCAAACCCGCGCACCCGTCAACCCGCACACCCGCACAACCACACCAGCCAGATAACGCAACCTAGAACCAGCAGGTTCCCGCGCACCCGCACCCACCAGCCAGCTTATTAACCCACGAACCAGATAACGTTGCCCGAACCCCGCGCACCCGCACTACCACACCAGCCAGATAACGCAACCTCGAACCCGCAAACCCGCGCACCCGCAAACCCGCAAACCCGCACAACCACCAGTCAGATAACGTAACCTAGAACCAGATAACGTTGCCCGAACCCCGCACACCCGCACAACCACACCAGCCAGATAACGCAACCTCGAACCCGCAAACCTGCGCACCCGCAAACCCGCAAACCCGCACAACCACCAGTCAGATAACGTAACCTAGAACCCGCATTTGGTCAGGACCTCTTCAGAAAAACTGTGTGAGAAGTATGAGACAGTGTAGCCGAGTGGTTACCACGCAGGTAAAATTTTTCTTATGGTAGCGGGTTCAACCCCCGAGACAAGTCAGTTTTTGGCTAAGTGGCAGAAATATGTTCCCGACCCGGGTATTGAATGTCGACCTGACCTCAAAAAAAAACTGACTTACATGTTTATGAAAAACATGACTTACATGGTTATGAACCGGCAAAAATCTCAACATGACTTACATGGTTATGAAAAACATGACTTACATGTTTATTTGTACACAAAAATCCCCGGCTTAATAAACATGTAAGTCATGTTTTTCATAAACATGTAAGTCAGTTTTTTCCATAAACATGTAAGTTTTCCCATAACCATGTAAGTCAGTATGGCCAAATACTGACCTCTATACTACCGAGGATACAATGAAGCCTGTTTTTAAAAAGAATGCGTCCAGAGAAAGTCTTCAATCACACCGAATCTGAAAAATAAAAAACAAAGAAAAGAATTACCCCATGTGGGACTCGAACCCACAACCTTTGGATTAGAAGTCCAACGCGCTATCCATTGCGCCAATGGGGCTTGTTTCATATTCTTTTCTTGTTTTAAGGAAGTGTCCCTTCACAGTCAACACCACCTGTAAAAATTGTGAAGGAAATTCAAAAATGAAAAGTACAACTAGCTGGGATTGAACCAGCGATCTTCCGCGTGTAAGGCGGACGTCCTAACCACTAGACGATAGCTGCCCAAACTTAGTGAGATGTTGGCAAGGGTCTGACCAACTTTTTTTTGGTGTGCAAAAATTTTTTTTCAAGTCAAAAAAATGGGTTCACTGAAAAAGGTTTTCTAGCAGAGATAGGTTTCGATCCTATGACCTGTGGGTTATGAGCCCACCGCGCTGACCACTGCGCCACTCTGCTTCTAATTACTTCCAACGATGTTTTCTACATGCCCAGCTTAAAAAAGGCTATGCGACCGCCGGGAATCGAACCCGGGTCGAACCCTTGGGAGGGGTCCATCATGCCACTAGACCACGGTCGCCTTATCAAGGGATAAAAGGGCTCGACGCTCTCGTGGCCTAGTGGTTAAGGCACAGGTCTTATGAGCCTGGGATCGCGGGTTCAAACCCCGCCGGGAGCAAAGCCTTTTTTTTGTTCTGTGAAACACTGTTCATTCCTCCTGTTCTTTCGATGACTCCTCCAGAAGTTGCAAAGGAACAGTAGCGGACGTATCCAAGTGGTTACGGAGGTGCACTCGAAATGCATTGGGCTCTGCCCGCGCAGGTTCAAATCCTGCCGTCCGCGTTATTGTCTTTTTGCTGTGTAGGGGGAACCCTGTACATTCCATACATCTCAAATAGCCCAAATAAATTTTCACTGGGAGTAAGTGATTAGGGCTGATTAGGGATGTGTGATGCTCCAATTTGCGGTTACGACTTCATAATGGATTCAGGAGCATCCAAACATCCCATTTTCCCGTTAGTTTCCCATTTTTGACGATCTGGCTATTGCAGAATAGAGGTGAAAATGACATTTTGCTGGGTCATTTTCGCGAACTCGATTAGGGCACTTCTGATGCTCTAATTTGCGGTTACAACCTCATAATGAATTCAGGAGCATCCGAATGACCCATTATCCCAACGTTTTCACATTTTGGACGATCTTGCTATTGCGGAGTATCCGGTGGAAAATCGGAAAATTCCATGTGTACCGTGTTTCACTGGGAGTAAGTGATTAGGACATGTGTGATGCTCCAATTTGCGGTTCCGACCTCATGATGGCTTCAGGAGCATCCAAATAACCCGTTTTCCCAACGTTTTCGCATTTTTGACCAGTTGGGCTGTTGCGGAATAGCAGGTAAAAACGGTCATTTTGGCCACCTCAATTAGGGCACTTCTGATGCTCCAATCAAATCGTCCGACCTCATAATGGGTTCGGGAGCACCCAAATAACACATATTCCCAACGTTTTCGCGTTTTTGATCCTGTGTGAGCAATCCAGAACAACTTTCTGCTTCAGTAAAAAAAAGTAAAAAGGATTCAAGCACCCGGACTTCCCAGCTGGTCACCCACGCCAGTACTATCCAGGCCTGCTGGTGCTTAACTTCTCAAATCAGGCGGGATGAGGTGTATTCACCAGAGTATGGCCGAATCCAATACTGAGTCATGATGGACAACATGTGAACAGGTTGTTTGTGACCTAACAACGAACCAGAAATAGGACAGTGAACAAAAAACAAGGCACTAGAGGGGATCGAACCCTCGACCTCTCGCTTACTGGGCGAGCGCTCTAACCACTGAGCTATAGCGCCATGCTTTCTCTCCATCTTCTTTTCTTTGAAGGGGGTCTTTTGAAATGTACAGAGCACGCATCAAAAATTTCCTTCATACCTCCGCGATGGTGAAAAAATTTTTAACGAAGGAGCCTAGTAAGGCGAGGTGGCCGAGTGGTCTAAGGCGCTACGTTCAGGTCGTAGTCTCTTCGGGGGCGTGAGTTCAAACCTCACCCTCGTCACTTTTTCTTCGTTGTGTGATCACTTAAAAGCCTATTTCGGCCCAAAGCTTGTTGTTTTAAAGAAGCATCATAATTGTGGGGCTCTTAGCTCAGTGGAAGAGCGCCCGTTCCGCATACGGGAGGCCGAGAGTTCGAACCTCTCAGGGTCCACAGTTTTTTTTTCCCCTGTTTTGTTTCTCCTGTGTAAATTGGTTCTCAGAGCTTTCACACCTTGCTCCCTAAAATGTGGCTGTTTAGCTCAGTGGTAGAGCACATCATCCGTAATGATGGGGTCGTGGGTTCAATCCCCACAGCGGCCTAGGTTTTTTTCAGAGCTCCCCAAGAATTTCCAACCTAACTTGGGGTTTGTGGGTTTGCGGTCACTGGTGCACACATGGCCTGTGGACGGGCAGGGGCAAAAAAAATTGGGTGCTTGCGTTGTGTGCTGGATCGGGACCACCAGTAAACTGGCAGCCCCACATCCAGTTCTAATTTTTGAAGTGTGAAATAGAACGCAATCGGAAGATTAGTTTACACGAATGTAAGAATAATATCGTCATGGTAATATTCTGTACAGATTGTACGGGATTTACTATCATATGAGAGTAGTCCGTCGCAGGCCACATCGGGCCCGCAACATGACCGGTCTTCACACAAAATTGTAAAAGAATTTTCCTTGGAAAAAATGTCTTTTTCAAGTTTTTGTTGTTGCTGAACGAGTTGTTTGGTTTCGAAGTAGCACACTAACTTAGCACCCAAACATGCAGCAAACATCGGAATACAAGACAGGGTCGTCTTGTTGGAGGTGGGTCAGGGTCTGGACATCCTCAAATGTGCACACCTAATACAACAGAAGAAAAGGAAAAAGGATTCAAGCACCCGGACTTCCCAGCTGGTCACCCACGCCAGTACTATCCAGGCCTGCTGGTGCTTAACTTCTCAAATCAGGCGGGATGAGGTGTATTCACCAGAGTATGGCCGAATCCAATAATAGGTCTGGATAGAAAAGCTGGGAAGACTTATTACCAGTCCGTTTTTACCTGAGAAGTTAGACACCTCCAAGCCTGGATAGTACTGGCGCGGGTGACCAACTGGATAAATACACCGAAAAATAGATCTAAATTGTCAGACCGGTTCTTAGCTGTGCGCATCCATAAAAAACTAAAAAAATACTTGCGTCAGAAAATCCTAGTGTGTTGTACCGTGGTCCGATATTCTTTCGGTCCCGGGTTCAACACCTGAGACAGATAATATATTTTGACTTTTTCAGATTTTTCTCATTTTTTTGTCTCCTCACTCTTTCTGAGAATCTTCAAAATTGTCAAAAGTGAGAAATTTTTGGGAAAATGGCATATTTAGGGGCTCCTGAATCCATTATGAGGTCAGATGAATCAATCTGAGCATCACACATATCCTAATAGACAAAATGTCCGTTTATCAAAATACCTGAAAATGCCTCTTTATCCTATCTAAGGATGTCAGAAACCCTTAAAAGTGCAAAAATCTTGGGAATATAGGGTTTTTGGGCCATTCTGAATCCATTGCGGGGTCGGACGATTTGATTGGAGCATCAGAAGTATCCTAATCGGTAAAATGTCGCAAAAATATGGGCAAAATGCCTTTATACCCTATCAAAGCAATTAGAATGTGCTCTAAAACGCAAAAATCTTGGGAATATGGGGTTTTTGGGCACATCTGAGTTCATTGCGGGGTCGTACGATCAGATCTGAGCATCACATAATGTCTAGAATTTTACAGGTGCAACAAACACCTGTATTTTGGTGTAACATGCATATAACCATATCTGAATACCTTAAATTTGCACGAAAATGCAAAAATCTTGGGAATATGGGTTTTTTGGGCACATCTGAGTCAATTGCGGGGTCGCACGATCGGATCCGAGCATCACACAATACCTAGAATTTCAACTATGCAATAAACATGTCTATTTTGGGTAAAATGGCTAATAACCACATGTAAGTAGCTTAAAAATGCTCTAAAATGCAATAATCTTGGGAATATGGGGTTTTTGGGCACATTTGAGTTCATTGCGGGGTCGCACGATCAGATCCGAGTATCACACAATGTCTAGAATTTCAAAAAAGCAACAATCACATGTATTTTGGTGTAAAATGCATATAACCATATCTGAATGTCTCAAATACGCATGAAAATGAAGAAATCTTGGGTATATAGGGTTTTTGGGCACATCTGAGTCAATTGCGGGGTCGTACGGTCAGATCCGAGCATCAGACAATGTCTAGAATTTTAGCTATGCAACAAACACCTGTAAATTGGGTAAAATGGCTAATAATCATATCTAAATGGCTCAGAAGTGCTCGAAAATGCAAAAATCTTGGGAATGTGGGGTTTTTGGGCATTTTTGAGTCAATTGCGGGGTCGTACGATCAGATTAGAGCATCACACAATGTCTCAAATTTTACAGGTGCAACAAACACCTGTATTTTGGTGTAACATGCAAACAACCATATCTAAATACCTCAAATTTGCACGAAAATGAAGAAATCTTGGGTATATAGGGTTTTTGGGCCAATCTGAGTCAATTGCGGGGTCGCACGGTCAATTCCGAGTATCAGGCCCTCTCTACAACTTAGCCGGTGCTCAAACATAGGGGTTACAGGCAAATATACCTGTACACAGGCATATGACCTCTGTACGAACCTTCTTTTCACTCGAAAATGCAATTTTCTTGGGTATATGGGGTATTTGAGCACATCTGAGTCAATTGCGGGGTCGTACGCTCAGATCCGAGCATCACACACTGTCTAACTGAGAAATATTTTGAAAAAAGTCGATTTTTTGGTGAAAATATTTTTCACAGAAAATCGAATTTTACTATTAAGATTGGCTTTGGGCATGACCCAGTAAGGTTACTATGGGCCCCATGGGACATATACACCCGAATACCAGGCCGTATTTTCAAAAAGTTGATAATCCCAGTATATGGTATGGCCCTGTGGTACGAAATTTTTGGCCGAAAAAATCGACCAAAAAATCGTCATTTTTGGGGGTCACGGTGACAAAAAGTTGCATTTTTTCACGAAAAATGGTCGGAATGTGACTTGAATGGGCTCTAATGGGTATATTATGCACATAACATACCTAAATTATGTCGATATTTCACCGGCGGAGCCGAAAAAATCGATTTTCAGGGTGTGCAAAACTGTAAAAATGACGAAAATCGGAAAAATGACGATTTTTTGGTCAAAATATTTTTCACAGAAAATCGAATTTTACTATTAAGATTGGCTTTGGGCATGACCCAGTAAGGTTACTATGGGCCCCATGGGACATATACACCCGAATACCAGGCCGTATTTTCAAAAAGTTGATAATCCCAGTATATGGTATGGCCCTGTGGTACGAAATTTTTGGCCGAAAAAATCGACCAAAAAATCGTCATTTTTGGGGGTCACGGTGACAAAAAGTTGCATTTTTTCACGAAAAATGGTCGGAATGTGACTTGAATGGGCTCTAATGGGTATATTATGCACATAACATACCTAAATTATGTCGATATTTCACCGGCGGAGCCGAAAAAATCGATTTTCAGGGTGTGCAAAACTGTAAAAATGACGAAAATCGGAAAAATGACGATTTTTTGGTCAAAATATTTTTCACAGAAAATCGAATTTTACTATTAAGATTGGCTTTGGGCATGACCCAGTAAGGTTACTATGGGCCCCATGGGACATATACACCCGAATACCAGGCCGTATTTTCAAAAAGTTGATAATCCCAGTATATGGTATGGCCCTGTGGTACGAAATTTTTGGCCGAAAAAATCGACCAAAAAATCGTCATTTTTGGGGGTCACGGTGACAAAAAGTTGCATTTTTTCACGAAAAATGGTCGGAATGTGACTTGAATGGGCTCTAATGGGTATATTATGCACATAACATACCTAAATTATGTCGATATTTCACCGGCGGAGCCGAAAAAATCGATTTTCAGGGTGTGCAAAACTGTAAAAATGACGAAAATCGGAAAAATGACGATTTTTTGGTGAAAATATTTTTCACAGAAAATCGAATTTTACTATTAAGATTGGCTTTGGGCATGACCCAGTAAGGTTACTATGGGCCCCATGGGACATATACACCCGAATACCAGGCCGTATTTTCAAAAAGTTGATAATCCCAGTATATGGTATGGCCCTGTGGTACGAAATTTTTGGCCGAAAAAATCGACCAAAAAATCGTCATTTTTGGGGGTCACGGTGACAAAAAGTTGCATTTTTTCACGAAAAATGGTCGGAATGTGACTTGAATGGGCTCTAATGGGTATATTATGCACATAACATACCTAAATTATGTCGATATTTCACCGGCGGAGCCGAAAAAATCGATTTTCAGGGTGTGCAAAACTGTAAAAATGACGAAAATCGGAAAAATGACGATTTTTTGGTCAAAATATTTTTCACAGAAAATCGAATTTTACTATTAAGATTGGCTTTGGGCATGACCCAGTAAGGTTACTATGGGCCCCATGGGACATATACACCCGAATACCAGGCCGTATTTTCAAAAAGTTGATAATCCCAGTATATGGTATGGCCCTGTGGTACGAAATTTTTGGCCGAAAAAATCGACCAAAAAATCGTCATTTTTGGGGGTCACGGTGACAAAAAGTTGCATTTTTTCACGAAAAATGGTCGGAATGTGACTTGAATGGGCTCTAATGGGTATATTATGCACATAACATACCTAAATTATGTCGATATTTCACCGGCGGAGCCGAAAAAATCGATTTTCAGGGTGTGCAAAACTGTAAAAATGACGAAAATCGGAAAAATGACGATTTTTTGGTCAAAATATTTTTCACAGAAAATCGAATTTTACTATTAAGATTGGCTTTGGGCATGACCCAGTAAGGTTACTATGGGCCCCATGGGACATATACACCCGAATACCAGGCCGTATTTTCAAAAAGTTGATAATCCCAGTATATGGTATGGCCCTGTGGTACGAAATTTTTGGCCGAAAAAATCGACCAAAAAATCGTCATTTTTGGGGGTCACGGTGACAAAAAGTTGCATTTTTTCACGAAAAATGGTCGGAATGTGACTTGAATGGGCTCTAATGGGTATATTATGCACATAACATACCTAAATTATGTCGATATTTCACCGGCGGAGCCGAAAAAATCGATTTTCAGGGTGTGCAAAACTGTAAAAATGACGAAAATCGGAAAAATGACGATTTTTTGGTCAAAATATTTTTCACAGAAAATCGAATTTTACTATTAAGATTGGCTTTGGGCATGACCCAGTAAGGTTACTATGGGCCCCATGGGACATATACACCCGAATACCAGGCCGTATTTTCAAAAAGTTGATAATCCCAGTATATGGTATGGCCCTGTGGTACGAAATTTTTGGCCGAAAAAATCGACCAAAAAATCGTCATTTTTGGGGGTCACGGTGACAAAAAGTTGCATTTTTTCACGAAAAATGGTCGGAATGTGACTTGAATGGGCTCTAATGGGTATATTATGCACATAACATACCTAAATTATGTCGATATTTCACCGGCGGAGCCGAAAAAATCGATTTTCAGGGTGTGCAAAACTGTAAAAATGACGAAAATCGGAAAAATGACGATTTTTTGGTCAAAATATTTTTCACAGAAAATCGAATTTTACTATTAAGATTGGCTTTGGGCATGACCCAGTAAGGTTACTATGGGCCCCATGGGACATATACACCCGAATACCAGGCCGTATTTTCAAAAAGTTGATAATCCCAGTATATGGTATGGCCCTGTGGTACGAAATTTTTGGCCGAAAAAATCGACCAAAAAATCGTCATTTTTGGGGGTCACGGTGACAAAAAGTTGCATTTTTTCACGAAAAATGGTCGGAATGTGACTTGAATGGGCTCTAATGGGTATATTATGCACATAACATACCTAAATTATGTCGATATTTCACCGGCGGAGCCGAAAAAATCGATTTTCAGGGTGTGCAAAACTGTAAAAATGACGAAAATCGGAAAAATGACGATTTTTTGGTCAAAATATTTTTCACAGAAAATCGAATTTTACTATTAAGATTGGCTTTGGGCATGACCCAGTAAGGTTACTATGGGCCCCATGGGACATATACACCCGAATACCAGGCCGTATTTTCAAAAAGTTGATAATCCCAGTATATGGTATGGCCCTGTGGTACGAAATTTTTGGCCGAAAAAATCGACCAAAAAATCGTCATTTTTGGGGGTCACGGTGACAAAAAGTTGCATTTTTTCACGAAAAATGGTCGGAATGTGACTTGAATGGGCTCTAATGGGTATATTATGCACATAACATACCTAAATTATGTCGATATTTCACCGGCGGAGCCGAAAAAATCGATTTTCAGGGTGTGCAAAACTGTAAAAATGACGAAAATCGGAAAAATGACGATTTTTTGGTGAAAATATTTTTCACAGAAAATCGAATTTTACTATTAAGATTGGCTTTGGGCATGACCCAGTAAGGTTACTATGGGCCCCATGGGACATATACACCCGAATACCAGGCCGTATTTTCAAAAAGTTGATAATCCCAGTATATGGTATGGCCCTGTGGTACGAAATTTTTGGCCGAAAAAATCGACCAAAAAATCGTCATTTTTGGGGGTCACGGTGACAAAAAGTTGCATTTTTTCACGAAAAATGGTCGGAATGTGACTTGAATGGGCTCTAATGGGTATATTATGCACATAACATACCTAAATTATGTCGATATTTCACCGGCGGAGCCGAAAAAATCGATTTTCAGGGTGTGCAAAACTGTAAAAATCACCAAAATCCCAAAAATCACGATTTTTTTTCAAAAATATTTTTTTCAAAAAAATCGATTTTAAAATATTGGTTTGGCTTGTGCGGGGACCTGAATCTGGGGCAACATACCCTGTGGGACATACTGGGCCCGATGCAAGGCCGATTTTTCAAAAATATGGTTGCCCCGGTAGACGGTATGGCCCTGCAGGTCAGTGCATCGGGCCAAAAATCATGAAAAAATCATGATTTTGGGGTCTGGCACCCCATGGGCACATATATCTGGGGGTGTGAAATATGCATGGAATCGACCGATTGGGGGTGTTATAGGTCCTGGGGGCCCACATGGGCCATATTTCACGCTATTGGGTCACGGGAAAGTGATTTTGACATTTTTTCATCGATTTTAGCTGTGAGAACCCTTCAAAAACACTGATTTTGGGGTGTTTCTGAGACGGTACGCTATACCCAGGGTCATATTAGGTATTAGTCCGGTCGACTTTTTGAAAAAACGACCCCGCAATGGACTCAGGGGTGCCAGATAGTGTATATGCACCAGAATGGATTCACGGGAAAAGTCAAAATTGGGTGTCAGATACATGCTGCCATAAGTGACGAATTTCAAAAGTTGAGATTTTTCGAAAATCAGGGTTCAGTACACGCTGTACCCAATCCTGGGGGCCAAAATTTTCAACTTTTTGAAAAAACGGGCGGTATATGGCCCTAAAGTGTCAAAATGAGTTAATTGCGACCTCGGACGGCCTCCGGAGATGAGTAGAAGTTTATTTACTGAAAAAAAAAGTCAAAACACAGGCAAAATCCCACCTTCCACAGGTACAGTCAAAACTTTTATCCAGATCTCATGTTTTTTCAAAAAATTTTAAATTGTTTTTATGACTAACACCTCCGAAATTTTTCCTGATAAGATGGAATATGGTCCTGTCGTAGTATGCAGTGTGTTTGCAGGCAAAAATTTGCATTTTCTCGCCCCAGACATTTTTTTATACATAAAAGTGCATAAAGGGACCCCTGACCCCAAAATCCGGGTTCCAGCTTTTTGAAGGGGTCACCCTACAGGCCACCTCAAAAAGTTGGCCCGTAGGGCCAACTTTTTGAAAAAACGGGGTTGCGATGTGTCCTGGGGGCCCGAAGGGCCCCCAGGACACATCGCTGGGAAAAAAATATTAGGTTTTTTGGGGTCTATATAGGGTTGCTGTGGGGGTCACATGGCCGAAAAATGGCCATTTTTGGCCTATTTTTGGCCATTTTTTTAAGGTAAAAAATCCACTTTTTTTTTGTACATCCCCTTGCCCCCGGTAAAATTTACCAAACATATGGCCCTGTTGGACATACTGGGCCCATGAGTCGGTCGCTGGATCACCAAACTAGTTGCCCTATTTGCTAAAATCATGTTTTCAGGGTCAAAAATAGGGTGTTTTTTAGGGTCAAAAATAGGGTGTTTTTCAGGGGTATGTTAACCACGTATGTGTCTTAGGGACCAAATTTTCCAGGAATGTGAACCAATCGGGTCGCAATGGGTCCAGGGGGCCCGGAGGGCCCCCATTCAGGGAAAATTTGCAACAATCCTGGGCAATGCTGGGGGCCGATAGGGTGTGCCTATACACGTGTTTTTACGTGTTTTTGGGCACTTTTCAGGATTTTCGAAAATTTTTGCAACACCAAAATCAAAAATTTCGGTCTAGGAGGCCCATATCTGGAAAAAATCGATATTCCAATGGCCTCATTGGGACATATTGGGCCCAGGACCCTATTTTCAGGTCCCAGGAAAAGCCAAAACAATAAAAAAAATAGCTCAGGCGACCCCCAAAAATAGGCGAAAAACAGCCATTTTTAGGGTGTTTTTTTGGGGTATTTTTACACACACAAATTGTTTACCATAGCACACCCCCAGGCTGCCTCAAAATTTTATCTTTATTTGATTTTTCCAACCCACATAGGGGTATTGGAGGCACAACTTTCACCAAGCCTGGGGAATTCGGCACTGCACACACACAACTGAAAAAGGCAAAAATCACCTGTTTTTCAAGGTGTCGCAGGGTAAATGTTGTTCCTTAAAAACCAAATTTTTTCTAAAAAATCGGCCCTGCGGGTGAAAAAACGACACTATGGGGGGTATTCCAGGGTGTGGGGGCCCCAAAAATCCGGTTTAAGACCACGAGAGGGTCCGAATACACACCTGAGAAGGTCCCGGGGAGTAAAAAAATGGCCATTTTTGGGGGGTCAAAATCTCACTTTTTGGGGGGATGTTTGTATACCCAGTACCGACCCACTAGCTGGGATGCCCAACTTTTCGCGAATATGGGGGCCCGTAGGGCCCCCGGGGCCCAGGGGGCCCAAAATATCGTGTTGCAGATGCCAGGAGAACATGTTTCAATATTTTGGATACATTTTTCCATAAGGTCATTTTCAAAAGCACTGATTTTAGGGGTATTGAGCGAGGTACCCATACCCATGGGTTATCCTATATATTAGTTTTCACTCGGATGTGAAAAAACGATGTCGCAATGGATTCAGGGGGCCCAAATAGGGTATATGGCCCAGGAAATTTTCAAAAAGTTGACCCAACCAGGTATACAGGCATACAAGCCGGTAGGTCAACAGATAGGGTGTTTTCCGCACCCAAAATATGGGGTCATGACCATGTGGGTCAGACCTGAATTGATAAATGTTTCGCACAGGTTTTCGCGAATACCCCCTCTATTCCGAATGCGCTACAAGAGTTTTAAATTTTTGGCTATTTAGATTCACTTTTAAAAACAAAATGGGTCTCCAGAACACACATGAGGTTCACATGTACCTCTACAGAAACCTTGGTTTTGGTCGGATTTTGAGGCCAATTTTTGGGTTCCCACCAATTTCCTAGGGTATACTGGGATATTGCCCGTGTGTCCAAAAGTGATTTTTGGGGCCTTAGGACCCCGGAGAATCCATTTAACGGTCGTTTTTGCACCGGAAAGACCTATCTAGTACCCAAAAATCGAATTTTCATATTTTTGAAAAAGTGACCAAAAATCGACTTTTTTTGGTAACATTGTATGGCATAAATTATTCTACATAATGTGTGATGCTTGAATAAAAACTTACGACCCCATAATGTACTCGGAACTCACCCATGTAATTGTTGAGAAAAAAAAACTTTCCGAAAAAATGAAATTTCAACCCGAATATGCACATTTGGGTCATTTTACGGCTATGTAGGTCATTTTGTATGTGTTTTTCGATTATATAGGTGATTAGGATATGTGTGATGCTCAGATTAAATCGTAAGACCCCGCAATTGACTCAAATGTGCCCAAAAACCCTATATACCCAAGATTATTAACTTTTCCAGCATATTGGACATCCTTAGGTATGGTTATAAGCCATGATACGGCTATTGCTGGAAAAATAGCCGTAAATTGTGGTTGGTATTGATTTCAGAAATTATGTGATGCTTAGATCATGCCATAGACGCTTTTAATGGATTCATATGAGCTCATACTACCCATATACCCCTTCAGAAGCCCCTTTTGACTCTTATGAATATCCTTATATAGGCTTCCACTTGTGCAGAACCTTCTCAGTGTACAAGATGTTAGGTACAAAAAAACCATCATATTTTTTACACTACTGGCATGCTTCCCAGGACACGTCTGTACTCAGAACGTTGTAGAGAAAAAAGGCAACCAACGATTTCTAAAGCTACAGTTTCTGTACTTCATTGGTATGGAAGCATGAAGATTATATTCTTCTCACACAACTTTGTCAAACATGGCCAGTCTCGAAAGAGACTGGCCTTTTTTACGTTAGCATGATCGTCTTGTGCACAAGAAGCAAACCCAAAAACACACACGATTCACACATGACATAACACACAAGTGCTTACTGCACCCCATTTTTATATCGCCTGCAAAACCATATTTGTGACACTTGTTCCCCTTCAGAAGCCACTGTTGACTCTGTCGAATATCCTTCTGTAGGATCACACTTAAGGATATTTTTATGTAGAACCTTCACAGTGACCAAGATGTCAGGTACGAAAAAGCAACCGTATTATAGACATTGGCAGAAGGCTTCCCAGAACAAGTGGGTACCTAGAACATTGTAGAGAAAAAGGGCAACCAACGATTTCTAAAGCTACAGTTTCTGTACTTCATTGGTATGGAAGCATGAAGATTATTCTTCTCACACAACTTTGTCAAAACATGGCCAGTTTCGAAAGAGACTGGCCTTTTTTACGTTAACATCACCTTGTGCAAACCCAAAAAACACACATGATTCCCATGTTCTTCGAATATTTTGGTGATTAGGATATGTGTAATGCTCAGATTAAATTGTACGACCACGCAATTGACTCAAATGAGCCCAAATATCCCGTATTCCCAAGATTTTTGGACTTTCGAGCACATTGGGCATCCTTAGGTATGTTTATAAGCCACTCTACGGCTATGTTAGAAAAAAAACCCACCATAATAATGATACATATGGCATGATTCCCAGAACATGTTGGCACTTAGAACATTGTAGAGAAAAAGGGCAACCAACGATTTCTAAAGCTACAGTTTCTGTACTTCATTGGTATGGAAGCATGAAGATTATTCTTCTCACACAACTTTGTCAAAACATGGCCAGTTTCGAAAGAGACTGGCCTTTTTTACGTTAACACGATCGTCTTGTGCACAAGAAGCAAAAAAAACCCACACAACAACAGCAGAAGTTTAGAACCACATTCAGACCCTGACCCAACTCCAACAAGGGGCCCCTGTCTTGTCAACCACCTTGTGCATATATACTGGACCCCAGAAATGGGACATCCGTTAAAATTGGATCGATACAGAGAAGATTAGCATGGTCCCTGCGCAAGGATGACACGCATTAATCGAGAAAGTATCAACTTTTTTTTTGTCCCCCGGATCACACGTATTTTTTACACTGGTGTCTTCTTCATGCTTCCCAGACCAACACATATGTGCAGACATGCCCATCACCCACAGGTGGCAAGTGGCAGGCTGCAGTAACCCATTGAAATATTGGTTTCAAAAAACGACCATATGCTTTATGCTACTGGCATGCTTCCCTGAGCATATACATGTCGAAAGCTGTGTAGAGAAAAAGAGCAACCAACGATTTCTAAAGCTACAGTTTCTGTACTTCATTGGTATGGAAGCATGAAGATTACTCTTCTCACACAACTTTGTCAAAACATGGCCGGTTTCGAAAGAGACTGGCCTTTTTTACGTTAGCATGATTGTCTTTGTGTGTCTTTGTGCAAAGCAAAAAAAAAAAAAACACACACAAGAAGTGAGGATCTTCAAAACCACGTTTTTGACCTGACCCACCTCCAACTAGACAACCCTGTCTTGTATTCCGACAATATGGTATCTATTGAGCCGGGATGTGTTGGCTGCATCCTGAAACCCCTAGCTTCTGGGGGGGCAAGCTTCTCCAGAACTGGGCACTCTTTGAGGTGGACCAAAGGCACCTTCAACTTCTGTGTTGATGTGTTGTCCGTGTTAGTCTACTGTCCTGTTTGCGGCCTTGGTGTAAACCAGGGCAACAATCAGAGTGAAATGGGGTGAACCGGGCCAGGCTGGTCTCACAGAGCAGCTCATAACTCCTGCAGTGGACAGTTCAAGGATCGCAGCACAGAGCAGAGTGAGGGTGTTTCCAACTCAATGGCTTGAACTGGAGAAGCGTTTCTTTTTTACATTTTTCCATGTGAACATTGTTTCCACATCACCATACACATGTGTTGTTGATACACCCCACCACGTTGCCCAGACCATTCCTACCCACATTATTCACCACAAGTGGCATGTTTACCAGCACATGTTGGTGCTTAGAGCAATGTTAAGAAAAAGGGCAACCAACGATTTCTAAAGCTACAGTTTCTGTACTTCATTGGTATGGAAGCATGAAGATTATATTCTTCTCACACAACTTTGTCAAACATGGCCAGCCTCGAAAGAGACTGGCCTTTTTTATGTCACCATGAGAAAAAACATTCACACATATGATGCATGTACAAAGTGCACAGGTGTGTGTGTGTGTCACCCTGACCCACCTCCAACAAGACAACCCTGTCTTGTTTTCCCATACTCTCCCTATGTTTGGGTGCTAAGTTAGTGTGCTACTTCGAAACCAAACAACTCGTTCAGCAACAGCTAAAACTTGAAAAGACCTTTCTTATCAGAAAATTCTTTACAATTTTTATGATGTGTCCTGCTGTGGGCCTGATATGGCCCAAGGCGGAACCACTTTCATATGATGTAAATCCCGTACGTTCGTACAGAATATTACCCATGATGATTATTCTTACATTAGCGTGTAACACTAATTCTGACTGCGTTCTATTTCACACTTCAAATATTAGAACTGGATGTGGGGCTGCCAGTTTACTGGTGGTCCCGATCCAGCACACAACGCAAGCACCCTTTTTTATATTACCCCACCCAGTACCCCCCCTGTGTCTGTGTTGTTGCCTAAAAAAGCATCACCTTTTACAGGCTTCCTTGTGGGGAGTGTTCGGTCAAGTGATAGTGATGAAGAAGGACAGGGGCGAGTTTTCTCGTGAAATGCTTTGAAGCCTCTGACATTGAGAGGCTCGCTCCGACCTCTGTTTTTAATAACCCTTACCGGTAACCACTGTGTATGTATGGTATGTATGGTATGTATGATATGTTGCCTTTGTGTGTTTGTTTTTGTTTTGTTAAAAAAGAGGGTATGCCACTCCTGGATGTTGTGCAGCTCCAGGGCAACATGTGTGAACGGACCAGGTTGCCCTGGCGACCCGTCACCCCAATGAGAAATTGCGTTAATATCATCAGTGCACAAGGCACTGTATCAGATATTAAGCTGATAAGAACAGATAATACACTTGATCTTAGCCAAAAGGCCGAGAAGGTATGACTTCTTTTTAGTCCATACCAAATTCGACACCCATGTACAGGGAAGCATGATGATGATCAATATTACTAGGAAACAACAAGGCAAACAGATTACACACCCATGTCACAGGGAAGTGAGCGAAGGTGATGATCAATCGTAGTAAAAACAAGGCCGCCGAAGCAGCTACACAAATTGCCAATGTGGCAACGCCGAAGCGGCCCATGGCGGGAATTGGGTAGTTTTCAACCAGCAATCTCTCCACAGCGTCCCTATTTGGTCATTGCTTATGGAATTATCCCGAGCGCAAGAATACCTCCTTTTCTCCCAGTCGTGTCACAAAGCTATGTCAACAGGGAAGCGTGTTGGGGTGGTAACATAAAGACACCACGTAAAGCTAACACACCAGAACTACCACCACCAATGTGCCTCCCTGTAGACATCTGTGCAGCCGATAGGTGGAACAAACAAGGGCAAGACTGTACTCTACACAGGATCTGTTTTTGAGTGCATTCGTGTTGAAGATTGTTTTCTTCGGCACAAGACCAAAGCTGGATGATGACATAGGTTGGGCATGTGCAGCATGAGCACTTGCGATGATTGTCACATACTTCTTGTATTGTTTTGTCTCTCCCCTGTATGGCGCAGGGAAGAGTACCAGGCACAGCCCTTCCACTTACAGCTTGTTTTTAAGAAAAACCTCAAAAAAGGCTTCACATTACTTTTTTCACCTTCAAGGACATCTTGATCAATCAAGAAGTTACCACACTATCCTCGCTCTCAACATGCTTCCATGTGTAGCAAAGTGCATACAGCAATAGAACAAAACAGAGCCATATCACGGTTCTTGCCCATATCGAACTCATCTTTCGCCTTTTACTAAAGATGACCGTGGGTAAGAGCCACTAAGTGAAAGCATAATTTTTGAAGGGGCCTTTGTGTCTCATCTGTTTTTAAGTCTTGACAACCACTACGCTTCCCTGAAGGTGTTGGAGTTTCGCATGTTGTTAAACTCAGCTAGAGGTTACATACCTTACTGGTGTCTGACCTGATCAACAAGGGCGTCGACACACCAGTGGCCCTTGCATTGCACTGCGCAGGGGATACTGGTGGCACTAGCTTCGGCTGGCTTGCACAGTGAAATTTTTGACAGCGGCGGTGCTGTGCTTTGCACAAACCCGCCTTTTTAAACAAACAAACCAAAACAAACGTGATCACACAAACCATCATGTTACCCAGTAAACCCAGTAAACCCAGCACACTGGTCTAGAGGGATCGACCACTGAGTGGTGACCTGTGAGCACACAGGCACCTGCTCCGATGCAGTAGTGCAGCGCACTAAGTGCTGTGCTAAGGACTGGCCAAACTTGTTAAACCTGCTGACCCACAAACCGGTTTTCACAACCGAAGCAAAAACAAGCTCAGAAATAAAAAGCTCTTCAAAGGTTTTCGAACCTGACTCAGTATTGGATTCGGCCATACTCTGGTGAATACACCTCATCCCGCCTGATTTGAGAAGTTAAGCACCAGCAGGCCTGGATAGTACTGGCGTGGGTGACCAGCTGGGAAGTCCGGGTGCTTGAATCCTTTTTGCTTTTCTTCCGTGTTGGTGTGTGGTTTTAGGACATCCAGACCCTGACCCACCTCCAACAAGACAACCCTGTCTTGTATCCCTGTGTTTGTTGCACTATCCAGAGAGCAGAAATGAGGGGAGACTACACCACCGACGGTGCTTCAGCCTACAGGAGCATGCTGGAATGTGAATGCTGCATGACAGCATTCACAATTTCACCTTTGGTGAGATGGAGATGAGCGCAAAGGTGCAAAAATGCACAACAAAAACTGAGGAAGAGGCATCCATACTCCCCAGAAGGGACGTGCGCACCTGCAGCCAAAAATTCTCCTGTGCTTAATATCATGCGCGCTGGGGATGCCGAAATAGCTAAACTGTTGCAAGAAGTGGGACTAATTCCCAGGCAGTTGCCCTGTACAACATGCAAGTCCACAATGCCAGAAACACTGTACTGGACACCAAGATACTCCAAGAAGATCGCAAACTGGCCTTATTTTAGGTGAAATGACCTAATGCAGAGTGCAGCGGAACAGGGGAGACAAATAAAGTTTCCTGTACCATGCAACACCCAAGACCTTTTGCACAAGTGAAGCAAAAACAAGCTCAGAAATATAAAGCTCTTCAAAGGTTTTCCACCCAGACCCATTATTGGATTCGGCCATACTCTGGTGAATACACCTCATCCCGCCTGATTTGAGAAGTTAAGCACCAGCAGGCCTGGATAGTACTGGCGTGGGTGACCAGCTGGGAAGTCCGGGTGCTTGAATCCTTTTTTCCTTATTTGTGGTGTAACACACAGAAGTTGGTTGAAAAGTGAACTGATAGTATTCAGCGCAAAGCATGATTATTGAAGGGTATATAGCTCAGTGGTAGAGCATTCGGCTGCAGTCCGAACGGTCCCTGGTTCGAACCCGGGTGTGCCCTCTCTTTTTTGTTTCAAGATTTTCTGTGTGTTACTTTTCCCCTTTTGGTTTTGAATTTCATCCCCACCTTGTAAAGATTCGTTTAAGAAATGTAAGGGGGTTTAGCTCAAATGGTAGAGCGCTCGCTCAGCATGCGAGAGGTAGAGGGATCGATACCCTCAATCTCCAAACATTTTTTGGCTTGGAAACACTGTTGTGATATTTCCAGATCTCAATTCTTTTTGGTACCAAAGAAAAAGAAGGAAGCGACAGAATTGTATCTCCTATGGTGTAGTGGTTAGCACTCGAGACTCTGAATCTCGCGACCGCGGTTCGAATCCGCGTAGGAGAACTTTCCTTTTTCTCCGTTTCGTCCCTTGTTATTCTCCTCTGTGACTGGTTGAAACGCATTCCCACTTCCATATTCTTGTTGGCTTTTATTGAAGGCGAGATGGCCGAGTGGTCTAAGGCGCCAGGTTAAGGCCCTGGTCCCTTCGGGGGCGTGGGTTCAAACCCCACTCTCGTCACTTGTTATTCTTTTTCATTTTCATTTTCAATCTATCCCTTTTGTTTTGTTTTCAAGATTGTGCAAAACACAAAAAGCACACTTGTCAGGTCCTCCTTGGCGCAGTCGGTAGCGCGTCAGGCTGTTAACCTGCAGGTCGTTGGTTCGAACCCAACAGGAGGAGACTTTTTTCCCTTCTCAAACCATTTTCTGTTCTTTGCAAAAGTCATAAAAAACTGGGAAGGCGAGATGGCCGAGCGGTCTAAGGCGCCAGGTTTAGGGCCATACTGACTTACATGGTTATGGGAAAACTTACATGTTTATGGAAAAAACTGACTTACATGTTTATGAAAAACATGACTTACATGTTTATTAAGCCGGGGATTTTTGTGTACAAATAAACATGTAAGTCATGTTTTTCATAACCATGTAAGTCATGTTGAGATTTTTGCCGGTTCATAACCATGTAAGTCATGTTTTTCATAAACATGTAAGTCAGTTTTTTTTTGAGGTCAGGTCGACATTCAATACCCGGGTCGGGAACATATTTCTGCCACTTAGCCAAAAACTGACTTGTCTCGGGGGTTGAACCCGCTACCATAAGAAAAATTTTACCTGCGTGGTAACCACTCGGCTACACTGTCTCATACTTCTCACACAGTTTTTCTGAAGAGGTCCTGACCAAATGCGGGTTCTAGGTTACGTTATCTGACTGGTGGTTGTGCGGGTTTGCGGGTTTGCGGGTGCGCAGGTTTGCGGGTTCGAGGTTGCGTTATCTGGCTGGTGTGGTTGTGCGGGTGTGCGGGGTTCGGGCAACGTTATCTGGTTCTAGGTTACGTTATCTGACTGGTGGTTGTGCGGGTTTGCGGGTTTGCGGGTGCGCGGGTTTGCGGGTTCGAGGTTGCGTTATCTGGCTGGTGTGGTAGTGCGGGTGCGCGGGGTTCGGGCAACGTTATCTGGTTCGTGGGTTAATAAGCTGGCTGGTGGGTGCGGGTGCGCGGGAACCTGCTGGTTCTAGGTTGCGTTATCTGGCTGGTGTGGTTGTGCGGGTGTGCGGGTTGACGGGTGCGCGGGTTTGCGGTCCCTAGCTGGTTCGTGTGGTTGTGCGGGTGCGCGGGGTTCGGGCAACGTTATCTGGCTGGTGTGGTTAATAAGCTGGCTGGTGGGTGCGGGTGCGCGGGAACCTGCTGGTTCTAGGTTGCGTTATCCGGCTGGTGTGGTGGTGCGGGTGCGCGGGGTTCGGGCAACGTTATCTGGTTCGTGGGTTAATAAGCTGGCTGGTGGGTGCGGGTGCGCGGGAACCTGCTGGTTCTAGGTTGCGTTATCTGGTTCGTGTGGCTGATAGGGTTCTCGGGGGACAGTTACTTAGCTGGCTCGTGTGCTATGTTATGTGGGTGAACACCATCAGTATCCTTCCCCACGGACTAAGGGTAAAACACTTTGCACACAGACACAAAAATTTTGCCAGAGGTCTTCATAAGAAATTTTTCACAGGCAAAAAAAAAAATTTTTTTTTCGAACGAGCTTTTTCTGAAGAAAAATTTTTTTTGTGTAGAAAAAATTTTTTGGCCTGTAAGTGGGTCAACCTGAAAATCCATAAACATGTAAGTTTCCCACCATAAACATGTAAGTCATGTTTTTCCCAAAACATGTAAGTGGATCCCAAAACATGTAAGTCATGGTCACCGGCGCTCTTCCATTGAGCCACACGGTCCATGTCTTTAGGCAATAGTATTTTTTATGTGGCCTGCATATTTTTGGAGTTGGAAAAAATGAAAATGGTTGATTGTACAGCTAAAAAAGCGGTTACCGAGAATTGAACTCGGGTCTCCCGTGCCACAAACGGGTGTTCTAACCACTAAACCATAACCGCTTGAATACTCCCACTTATTGGGATCTCAGAAAGGGTTTTATTTCCCGGGACATTGTGAAATATTTTTCAACTATGCAACGAGCGGCAACTCGAGCACAATTTCGACTAATATCGTAGCGTAATTGGTCTAGTGGTAGAATGGCCCCCCGCCACGGGGTCGGCCCGGGTTCGATTCCCGGATTACGCACTCTCTTTTTGCGATTGGAAAAAGCAAAACAATATGGTTTCGGACAGTTTCAGGTCGGTCACAAACTCGTTCAAAACGAAAAAGTGGAAATGATATGTACTCTTTCTTGTGTAAGGATTCTTAGTGGAGAAAGAATTTTTTTGTCTGATGCGGGTTTTTGCTCGACATAGTAAGTCAGTTCAGTCACAACTTCCGTCACAATCGAAAAAAAATTTGACTCACATGTTTATAAACCCATACTGACTTACATGTTTATTTGTTCACAAAAATCCCAGTTCATAAACATGTAAGTCAGTATGGCCGCTCTGGTGGCCACATGTTTTTGGGTTAACTTACGTGTTTATGAAAAACCTGACTTACATGTTTATTTGTTCACAAAATTCCCTGGGTTAATAACCATGTAAGTCAGGTTTTTCATAACCATGTAAGTCAGGTTGGGACTACGACATGTTCATAAACCCAACCTGACTTACATGTTTATTTCTTCACAAAATTCCCAGTAAATAAACATGTAAGTCAGTATGGCCGGTGCGCTGGTCAGAGGTAATATGATCATCAGGTTTGCGGGCCGACCCCCCTGTGCGCCCGATTAGGGACCCCCCTGTGCGCCCGATTAGGAATCCCCCTGTGCGCCCGATTAGGGACCCCCTGTGCGCCCGATTAGCCTACCCCCCTGTGCGCCCGATTAGGAATCCCCCTAGTCACTGTGACCAGGTGCCCCTACTAATATGCCTTACCAATATGGCCTGGGCTGTGGTATGTCGGGTGTACTACATGCTGGGACCTAAAGAGGAACCACATGCTGGAACACGGCTTTAAGCCCCCACCCATTTCAGCTGTGGTTCCTACTGTGCCCAGTCACTGTGACCAGGTGCCTGGTCAGATCTGACCAGGTACCCTTACTAATATGCCTGACCAATATGGCCAGGGGTGGTATGTCGGGTGCACAAGGGAGTTTCACGATGGGTTATCTTATGCACAGGTACAGTGGATGTAGAAAACCCACAAACCCATTGTGTGTGGGTTTTCTGGCATAGGACTGTATGGAAAGTGCACGGGTCCACCACAGTACAACCAGTCATGCACCAAGGGACACTGGCTGTTTTATCACTTTTTGAACTTTTTTAGACACTGCCAAACCTTCTCCATAATCTGAGATCTTGGGAAACAAGATAAGCTCGCGTGGCGCAATGGAAGCGCGTCGGTTCCCGACGCCGGAGGTTGCGGGTTCGATCCCCGCCGCGAGTACTTTTTATTCATTCCAAAATATTTTTAGATTTCCTTCTTCTCAGAGATTTCTTGTCACAAAACTTTGCCAAATTGAAAATTCAGAAATGCGAAAATATCAAAAAACAGCTCCGAAATTTGAAAGCAATCAAAAAGGATTCCCCCTCCGGGGTTTGAACCCGGGTCGCCTGGGTGAAAGCCAGGTATACTAACCACTGTACTAAAGGGGAGGTGATACTTAGGCACAATCCAAAAAGGGTACTTTTGTGCAAGCTACACGGAGTTTCAAACGAAAAAAAAAAAAAAATGAAAAATGAAAATCCAAAAAGACAAGGGCTCGGCGGGGAATTGAACCCCGGACCTCTCGCACCCTAAGCGAGAATCATGCCACTAGACCACCGAGCCACGAATTCTCTCGCATTCTCTTCGTAACGCGGCCATATGTTTCCATCATTCCTTGTGTGTGTTTTCGTTTTGAATAAGGTCCCCATGTAAATGCTGTCTTCGCTAACAATCAGATCCTCCTTGGCGCAGTCGGTAGCGCGTCAGGCTGTTAACCTGCAGGTCGTTGGTTCGAACCCAACAGGAGGAGATTTTTCATTTTTTTGAGTTTTTGACTCTATTTTTTAATTTTGAGCTAAAAATCAACGTTGTGTGTCATCTTGATGTTGAAACTATTTTTCAGGATTTCCAAGGTTGTCTCATCAAAAAAACCAAACATCTTGAATGCTGTCCTAACTTGGAGATTCGTTACCTGAAGATAAAACAGATTTTGTCAGGTTTTTTTTGAGTTTGAAAAAGTTCAGAAAAGAATGAAAAAAGGGATCAATGCAGTGTATAAAAAAACGCGAACGGCAAGGTTCGAACTTGCGCATGCAGAGCACACTCGCTTAGCAGGCGAGCCCCGTAACCACTTGGGTACGTCCGCTTAATTACCTGTCAGTACTTAGGACGAAGCTTGTACTTTGTTTAATGACACGTTAGTGATCACTGTGGTCACGAAAAATCATCGCAATTGTGACCACCAAAAAAAATTTTTTGGGCACGATTTCGCACGCTGGTGAGCTCATTGCACAACGACCGACACACCATGTTTTCCAACAAATAAAAAAAATTCAGAAAAATTCAGGTATCAATACAAAAAGCACCTCCCGCGGGGCTCGAACCCGCGACCACAAGGTTAAGGGCCTTGCGCTCTACCGACTGAGCTAGGGAGGCTCATATTAACTTAAATCAAAGAATCAACGTGGGGTACTTGTGTGTACCTGCAACCACCAAATTTTCCATCGTTGTTGTGTGAACAAAAGGATCCGGATTATCTCTCCTATGGTGTAGTGGTTAGCACCCTGGACTTTGAATCCAGTAGCCGCGGTTCAAACCCGCGTGGGAGAACTTTTCTTTTTCCAAGTGTTTTCAACATTTTTTGGAGCTTTGTCACACACATCTTCAATCTTTGCATTTGATGGCAAAAGCATAAATCACAGAAATCAAACGAAAAGGTAAAGAACGCTGACGGCAGGGTTCGAACCTGCGCGGGCAGAGCCCAGTGGATTTCAAGTCCACCTCCGTAACCACTTGGATACGTCAGCATAGTTGAGGAAGCACAACGCCCCAGATCCTGAAAATGAGCACAAAAAAGAGAATCCAATCAATCCAAAAAGTAGGCACCCGCCGTGGGGATCGAACCCACGACCATTGGATTAAAAGTCCAACGCTCTACCGCTGAGCTAGGCGGGCATTCGTTTTAAAGGAAAGAGTCAATTTCAAGGCTTGTTGCGTTCTTGAAAAAAATTTACAAAAAGACGAACAGAATGTGCCCCAAGTACGTCTCCTTGAGGGACATTTATCAGGGGCGTTTAGCTCAGTGGTAGAGCGCCCGTTCTGCATACGGGAGGCCGAGGGTTCGAACCCCTCAATGTCCATTTTTTTGCCATATTTTGTTGATTATTTTTTGGTTGGGCCAGTCAAATACACAAAAATATGAACTGACATCATTGTGCAGTGCCTGCGATGAGGATGTGTGTGATGGTCCAATTGGCGAGTCTGACCTTATAATGCGTTCAGGAACATCCAAATGACCCATTTTCCCAACGTTTTCACATTTTTGAGCATTTTGCTATTACGCAATAGTGGTACAATAGGCATTTTACTGGGTCATTTTAACCAACTCTATCAGGACACTTCTGATGCTCCAATTGGCGATTCTGACCTCATAATGGCTTCATGAGCAGCCGAATAACCCGATTTCCCAATATTTTCACATTTTTGAACATTTTGCCATTCGTGGAATGGTGGCACAAAAGTCATTTTAGTGGGTCATTTTCGCCAACTCGATCAGGGCACTTCTGGTGCTCCAATTTGCGGTTCTGACCTCATAATGGATTCAAGAGCACCCAAATAACCCATTTTCCCAACGTTTTCACATTTTAGACTATTTTTGCTATTGCGGAATGGCAGTACAATAGGCAGTTTACTGGGTCATTTTCGCCAACTCGATCAGGATACTTCTGATGCTCTAATCACATCGTTTAACCTCATAATGCATTCAGGAGCACTCAAATAACCCATTTTCCCAATGTTTTCGCATTTTTGACCACTTTGCTGTTGCAGAGTATCAGTAAGATGAGGTCATGCAAATACAGTTTTGTGCACAATAGAAAAAAATAGTGTGTACCCCAGCTTGGCGATTCCTTTCGTCATTATTGTCGGTCGTGTAGCTCAGTCGGTAGAGCATTGGTCTAATAAGCCAACGGTCCCAGGTTCGAGCCCTGTCACGACCAATACTTTTTCTACTACTTTGACTTCATTCACTTCAAAAAATGTTGGCCGTGTAAAAAATATGCATACCCTAAAACAAGGCCTCTTTAGCTCAGTTGGGAGAGCGTCAGACTGAAGATCTGAAGGTCCCTGGTTCAATCCCAGGTGGAGGCACTTCTCTTTTTTTTCCCCTCAGCTCTAATAACAATTTTCAAGGTGCGCTGTGTTACCACATTGAAAAAGTGCGCTGTGCTACTACATTGGAAAAGTGCGCTGTGCTACTACATCCCAATTTTTTGGACGAAATTTTTTTGGTATGTCGGGCACACAGCGCAGACCCCGATATGGGCGCACAGAACCCCCCCCATTGTGGGCGCACAGAACAGGCCCTCCGTTGTGGGCGCACAGCTCACTGTGTGCTGTGCAAGTTTCAGCATATGGCTTCTGGCAACAAAAACTTAAAAAAAATTTTGGCCGAAAATTATTTTTTGGCCTGCAATCAGGTTGAGCTGAGATGCTATGTAACATGTAAGTCAGTCAGTCTGTTTCATGTTCCCACTGATCAAAGTTCGTTCGAGATGGAAAGGACTGAAAAGGAAGCACATGTGGAAATGTTAAGGAATCCCCACCCATTTCCGCATGTGCTTCCGGCAACAAAAACTGATTGCTCCGGGATTTGATTTTGGTACCATTTTTCACCAAATCCAAAAAAATTGGCAGAGTAGCACAGCCGCAAACGTTAGCATTATGACACGTGTTTGCGGATGTGCTCTCACCCCCAAAAAAAATGGGCAATACAAGGCCAAAAAACAAACACACAAAAAGAAGTGTACACCTATCCGGGTTTGAACCGGAGACCTCCTCGGTGTTAACGAGGCGTCATAACCAACTAGACCATAGGTGCTGACATTTATATGGTTCGTAGAAACGAGATGGTGTGTGCATTCACCACCCAAAACCCAAAACTGTGTCAAAATAAAAAAAATTTTGGACAGAAGAAAATGGGAATATGGGTACAAAACGAAGGCTTAGTGGTCTAGTGGCATGATTCTCGCTTTGGGTGCGAGAGGTCCAGGGTTCGATTCCCTGCTGAGCCCCTCTTTTTTTCGAGATTTTGTGTCACAAATTTTTTGTCAGAAAAAACAAATTGTGAAAAAACTGATTCCTTGAAAAATTGATTCTGGACAACAGAAGGAAAAAAGTGTGACAGGAGTGGGGTTTGAACCCACGCCTCCGAAGAGAAAGGAACTTGAGTCCTCCGCCTTAGACCTCTCGGCCATCCTGCCTTGCCAACAGATTTATATTAGAAATGAAATGAGAACGGTGAGAAAGGACAACCAAAACGGAGCAAAAGGAAAAACAGAAGAAAACACAACACATAAAAAGAGTTCCCCGGCCGGGAATTGAACCCGGGTCTTCCGCGTGACAGGCGGAAATACTGACCTCTATACTACCGAGGATACAATGAAGCCTGTTTTTAAAATGAATGCGTCCAGAGAAAGTCTTCAATCACACCGAATCTGAAAAATAAAAAACAAAGAAAAGAATTACCCCATGTGGGACTCGAACCCACAACCTTTGGATTAGAAGTCCAACGCGCTATCCATTGCGCCAATGGGGCTTGTTTCATATTCTTTTCTTGTTTTAAGGAAGTGTCCCTTCACAGTCAACACCACCTGTAAAAATTGTGAAGGAAATTCAAAAATGAAAAGTACAACTAGCTGGGATTGAACCAGCGATCTTCCGCGTGTAAGGCGGACGTCCTAACCACTAGACGATAGCTGCCCAAACTTAGTGAGATGTTGGCAAGGGTCTGACCAACTTTTTTTTTGGTGTGCAAAAAATTTTTTTCAGGTCAAAAAAATGGGTTCATCAAAAAGGTTATCTAGCAGAGATAGGTTTCGATCCTATGACCTGTGGGTTATGAGCCCACCGCGCTGACCACTGCGCCACTCTGCTTCTAATTACTTCCAACGATGTTTTCTACATGCCCAGCTTAAAAAAGCCTGTGCGACCGCCGGGAATCGAACCCGGGTCGAACCCTTGGGAGGGGTCCATCATGCCACTAGACCACGGTCGCCTTATCAAGGGATAAAAGGGCTCGACGCTCTCGTGGCCTAGTGGTTAAGGCACAGGTCTTATGAGCCTGGGATCGCGGGTTCAAACCCCGCCGGGAGCAAAGCCTTTTTTTGTTCTGTGATTCATGTTCATTCCTCCTGTTCTTTCGATGACTCCTCCAGAAGTTGCAAAGGAACAGTAGCGGACGTATCCAAGTGGTTACGGAGGTGCACTCGAAATGCATTGGGCTCTGCCCGCGCAGGTTCAAATCCTGCCGTCCGCGTTATTGCCTTTTTGCTGTGCAGGGGGAACCCTGTACATTCCACACATGGTGTTTTTTTTACTGGGGAGTAAGTGATTAGGGTGCGTGTGATGCTCCAATTTGCGATTCTGACCTCATAATGCATTCAGGAGCATCCAAACATCCCATTTTCCCGTTAGTTTCCCATTTTTGACGATCTGGCTATTGCAGAATAGAGGTGAAAATGACATTTTGCTGGGTCATTTTCGCGAACTCGATTAGGACACTTCTGATGCTCTAATTTGCGGTTACAACCTCATAATGAATTCAGGAGCATCCGAATGACCCATTATCCCAACATTTTCACATTTTTGACGATTTTGCTATTGCGGAATATCCGGTGGAAAATCGGAAAATTCCATGTGTACTGTGTTTCACTGGGAGTAAGTGATTAGGACATGTGTGATGCTCCAATTTGCGGTTCCGACCTCATAATGGCTTCAGGAGCATCCAAACAACCCGTTTTCCCAACGTTTTCGCATTTTTGACCAGTTGGGCTGTTGCGGAATAGCAGGTAAAAACGGTCATTTTGGCCACCTCGATTAGGGCACTTCTGATGCTCCAATCAAATCGTCCAACCTCATAATGCATTCAGGAGCACCCAAATAGCACATATTCCCGACATTTTCGCCTTTTTGATCCTGTGTGAGCAATCCAGAACAACTTTCTGCTTCAGTAAAAAAAAAGTAAAAAGGATTCAAGCACCCGGACTTCCCAGCTGGTCACCCACGCCAGTACTATCCAGGCCTGCTGGTGCTTAACTTCTCAAATCAGGCGGGATGAGGTGTATTCACCAGAGTATGGCCGAATCCAATACTGAGTAATGGTGGACAACATGTGAATGGGTTGCTTGTGACCTAACAACGAACCAGAAATAGAACAGCGAACAAAAAACAAGGCACTAGAGGGGATCGAACCCTCGACCTCTCGCTTACTGGGCGAGCGCTCTAACCACTGAGCTATAGCGCCATGCTTTCTCTCCATCTTCTTTTCTTTGAAGGGGGTCTTTTGAAATGTACAGAACACGCATCAAAAATTTCCTTCACACCTCCGCAACGGTGAAAAAATTTTAACGAAGAAGCCTAGTAAGGCGAGGTGGCCGAGTGGTCTAAGGCGCTACGTTCAGGTCGTAGTCTCTTCGGGGGCGTGAGTTCAAACCTCACCCTCGTCACTTTTTCTTCGTTGTGTGATCATCTAAAACCTATTTCCGCCCAAAGCTTGTTGTTTTATAGAAGCATCATAATTGTGGGGCTCTTAGCTCAGTGGAAGAGCGCCCGTTCCGCATACGGGAGGCCGAGAGTTCGAACCTCTCAGGGTCCACAGTTTTTTTTCTGATTTGTTTCCTCCTGTGTAAATTGGTTCTCAGAGCTTTCACACCTTGCTCCCTAAAATGTGGCTGTTTAGCTCAGTGGTAGAGCACATCATCCGTAATGATGGGGTCGTGGGTTCAATCCCCACAGCGGCCTAGGTTTTTTTCAGAGCTTTCCTTTCAGACCTTTACAACCTAACTTGGGGTTTGTGGGTTTGCGGTCACTGGTGCACACATGGCCTGTGGACGGGCAGGGGCAAAAAAAATTGGGTGCTTGCGTTGTGTGCTGGATCGGGACCACCAGTAAACTGGCAGCCCCACATCCAGTTCTAATATTTGAAGTGTGAAATAGAACGCAATCGGAAGATTAGTTTACACGAATGTAAGAATAATATCGTCATGGTAATATTCTGTACAGATTGTACGGGATTTACTATCATATGAGAGTAGTCCGTCGCAGGCCACATCGGGCCCGCAAACATGACCGGTCTTCACACAAAATTGTAAAAGAATTTTCTCAGAAGAAATGTCTTTTTCAAGTTTTTGTTGTTGCTGAACGAGTTGTTTGGTTTCGAAGTAGCACACTAACTTAGCACCCAAACATACAGCAAACATCGGAATACAAGACAGGGTCGTCTTGTTGGAGATGGGTCAGGGTCTGGACATCCTCAAAACCACACACCTAACACAACAGAAGAAAAGTAAAAAGGATTCAAGCACCCGGACTTCCCAGCTGGTCACCCACGCCAGTACTATCCAGGCCTGCTGGTGCTTAACTTCTCAAATCAGGCGGGATGAGGTGTATTCACCAGAGTATGGCCGAATCCAATAATAGGTCTGGATAGAAAAGCTGGGAAGACTTATTAACAGTCCGTATTTACCTGAGAAGTTAGACACCTCTAAGCCTGGATAGTACTGGCGTGGGTGACCAACTGGATAAATACACCGAAAAATAGATTTAAATTGTCAGACCGGTTCTTAGCTGTGCGCATCCATAAAAAACTAAAAAAATACTTGCGTCAGAAAATCCTAGTGTGTTGTACCGTGGTCCGAAATTCTTTCGGTCCCGGGTTCAACACCTGAGACGAATAATATATTTTGGTTTTTCCAGATTTTTCTCATTTTTTTGTCTCCTCACTCTTTCTGAGGATCTTCAAAATTGTCAAAAGTGAGAAATTTTTGGGAAAATGGCATATTTAGGGGCTCTTGAATCCATTATGAGGTCAGATGAATCAATCTGAGCATCACACATATCCTAATAGACAAAATGTCCGTTTATCAAAATACCTGAAAATGCCTCTTTATCCTATCTAAGGATGTCAGAAACCCTCAAAAGTGCAAAAATCTTGGGAATACAGGGTTTTTGGGCCATTCTGAATCCATTGCGGGGTCGGACGATTTGATTGGAGCATCAGAAGTGTCCTAATCGGTAAAATGTCGCAAAATTGTGGGCAAAATGCCTTTATACCCTATCTAAGCAATTAGAATATGCTCGAAAATGCAAAAATCTTGGGTATATGGGGTTTTTGGGCACATCTGAGTTCATTGCGGGGTCGCACGATCAAATTAGAGCATCACATAATGTCTAGAATTTTACCTGTGTAACAAATACCTGTATTTTGGTGTAAAATGCATACAACCATATCTGAATACCTCAAATGTGCACGAAAATGAAGAAATCTTGGGTATATAGGGTTTTTGGGCCAATCTGAGTCAATTGCGGGGTCGCACTATCAGATCCGAGCATCACACAATACCTAGAATTTCAACTATGCAACAAACATGTCTATTTTGGGGAAAATGGCTTATAACCATATGTAAGTAGCTTAAAAATGCTCGAAAATGCAAAAATCTTGGGAATATGGGGTTTTTGGGCACATCTGAGTTCATTGCGGGGTCGTACGATCAGATCCGAGTATCACACAATGTCTAGAATTTCAATTATGCAACAAACACCTGTATTTTGGGTAAAATGACTAATAATCATATGGAAATGTCTCAAATATGCACGAAAATGCAAAAATCTTGGGTATATGGGGTTTTTGGGCACTTTTGAGTCAATTGCGGGGTCGCACGATCAGATTAGAGCATCACATAATGTCTCAAATTTTACAGGTGCAACAAACACCTGTATTTTGGTGTAAAATGCATATAACCATATCTAAATACCTCAAATATGCACGAAAATGCATAAATCTTGGGAATATAGGGTTTTTGGGCCAATCTGAGTCAATTGCGGGGTTGCACGGTCAAATCCGAGTATCAGGCCCTCTCTACAACTTAGCTGGTGCTCAAACATTGGGGTTACAGGCAAATTTACCTGTACACAGGCATATGACCTCTGTACGAACCTTATTTTCACTCTAAAATGCATTTTTCTTGGGTATATGGGGTATTTGAGCACATCTGAGTCAATTGCGGGGTCGTACGGTCAGATCCGAGCATCACACAATGTCTAACTGAGAAATATTTTGAAAAAAGTCGATTTTTTGGTCAAAATATTTTTCACAGAAAATCGAATTTTACTATTAAGATTGGCTTTGGGCATGACCCAGTAAGGTTACTATGGGCCCCATGGGACATATACACCCGAATACCAGGCCGTATTTTCAAAAAGTTGATAATCCCAGTATATGGTATGGCCCTGTGGTACGAAATTTTTGGCCGAAAAAATCGACCAAAAAATCGTCATTTTTCGGGGTCACGGTGACAAAAAGTTGCATTTTTTCACGAAAAATGGTCGGAATGTGACTTGAATGGGCTCTAATGGGTATATTATGCACATAACATACCTAAATTATGTCGATATTTCACCGGCGGAGCCGAAAAAATCGATTTTCAGGGTGTGCAAAACTGTAAAAATGACGAAAATCGGAAAAATGACGATTTTTTGGTCAAAATATTTTTCACAGAAAATCGAATTTTACTATTAAGATTGGCTTTGGGCATGACCCAGTAAGGTTACTATGGGCCCCATGGGACATATACACCCGAATACCAGGCCGTATTTTCAAAAAGTTGATAATCCCAGTATATGGTATGGCCCTGTGGTACGAAATTTTTGGCCGAAAAAATCGACCAAAAAATCGTCATTTTTCGGGGTCACGGTGACAAAAAGTTGCATTTTTTCACGAAAAATGGTCGGAATGTGACTTGAATGGGCTCTAATGGGTATATTATGCACATAACATACCTAAATTATGTCGATATTTCACCGGCGGAGCCGAAAAAATCGATTTTCAGGGTGTGCAAAACTGTAAAAATCACCAAAATCCCAAAAATCACGATTTTTTTTGAAAAATATTTTTTTCAAAAAAATCGATTTTAAAATATTGGTTTGGCTTGTGCGGGGACCTGAATCTGGGGCAACATACCCTGTGGGACATACTGGGCCCGATGCAAGGCCGATTTTTCAAAAATATGGTTGCCCCGGTAGACGGTATGGCCCTGCAGGTCAGTGCATCGGGCCAAAAATCATGAAAAAATCATGATTTTGGGGTCTGGCACCCCATGGGCACATATATCTGGGGGTGTGAAATATGCATGGAATCGACCGATTGGGGGTGTTATAGGTCCTGGGGGCCCACATGGGCCATATTTCACGCTATTGGGTCACGGGAAAGTGATTTTGACATTTTTTCATCGATTTTAGCTGTGAGAACCCTTCAAAAACACTGATTTTGGGGTGTTTCTGAGACGGTACGCTATACCCAGGGTCATATTAGGTATTAGTCCGGTCGACTTTTTGAAAAAACGACCCCGCAATGGACTCAGGGGTGCCAGATAGTGTATATGCACCAGAATGGATTCACGGGAAAAGTCAAAATTGGGTGTCAGATACATGCTGCCATAAGTGACGAATTTCAAAAGTTGAGATTTTTCGAAAATCAGGGTTCAGTACACGCTGTACCCAATCCTGGGGGCCAAAATTTTCAACTTTTTGAAAAAACGGGCGGTATATGGCCCTAAAGTGTCAAAATGAGTTAATTGCGACCTCGGACGGCCTCCGGAGATGAGTAGAAGTTTATTTACTGAAAAAAAAAGTCAAAACACAGGCAAAATCCCACCTTCCACAGGTACAGTCAAAACTTTTATCCAGATCTCATGTTTTTTCAAAAAATTTTAAATTGTTTTTATGACTAACACCTCCGAAATTTTTCCTGATAAGATGGAATATGGTCCTGTAGTAGTATGCAGTGTGTTTGCAGGCAAAAATTTGCATTTTCTCGCCCCAGACATATTTTTATACATAAAAGTGCATAAAGGGACCCCTGACCCCAAAATCCGGGTTCCAGCTTTTTGAAGGGGTCACCCTACAGGCCACCTCAAAAAGTTGGCCCGTAGGGCCAACTTTTTGAAAAAACGGGGTTGCGATGTGTCCTGGGGGCCCGAAGGGCCCCCAGGACACATCGCTGGGAAAAAAATATTAGGTTTTTTGGGGTCTATATAGGGTTGCTGTGGGGGTCACATGGCCGAAAAATGGCCATTTTTGGCCTATTTTTGGCCATTTTTTTAAGGTAAAAAATCCACTTTTTTTTTGTACATCCCCTTGCCCCCGGTAAAATTTACCAAACATATGGCCCTGTTGGACATACTGGGCCCATGAGTCGGTCGCTGGATCACCAAACTAGTTGCCCTATTTGCTAAAATCATGTTTTCAGGGTCAAAAATAGGGTGTTTTTTAGGGTCAAAAATAGGGTGTTTTTCAGGGGTATGTTAACCACGTATGTGTCTTAGGGACCAAATTTTCCAGGAATGTGAACCAATCGGGTCGCAATGGGTCCAGGGGGCCCGGAGGGCCCCCATGCAGGGAAAATTTGCAACAATCCTGGGCAATGCTGGGGGCCGATAGGGTGTGCCTATACACGTGTTTTTACGTGTTTTTGGGCACTTTTCAGGATTTTCGAAAATTTTTGCAACACCAAAATCAAAAATTTCGGTCTAGGAGGCCCATATCTGGAAAAAATCGATATTCCAATGGCCTCATTGGGACATATTGGGCCCAGGACCCTATTTTCAGGTCCCAGGAAAAGCCAAAACAATAAAAAAAATAGCTCAGGCGACCCCCAAAAATAGGCGAAAAACAGCCATTTTTAGGGTGTTTTTTAGGGGTATTTTTACACACACAAATTGTTTACCATAGCACACCCCCAGGCTGCCTCAAAATTTTATCTTTATTTGATTTTTCCAACCCACATAGGGGTATTGGAGGCACAACTTTCACCAAGCCTGGGGAATTCGGCACTGCACACACACAACTGAAAAAGGCAAAAATCACCTGTTTTTCAAGGTGTCGCAGGGTAAATGTTGTTCCTTAAAAACCAAATTTTTTCTAAAAAATCGGCCCTGCGGGTGAAAAAACGACACTATGGGGGGTATTCCAGGGTGTGGGGGCCCCAAAAATCCGGTTTAAGACCACGAGAGGGTCCGAATACACACCTGAGAAGGTCCCGGGGAGTAAAAAAATGGCCATTTTTGGGGGGTCAAAATCTCACTTTTTGGGGGGATGTTTGTATACCCAGTACCGACCCACTAGCTGGGATGCCCAACTTTTCGCGAATATGGGGGCCCGTAGGGCCCCCGGGGCCCAGGGGGCCCAAAATATCGTGTTGCAGATGCCAGGAGAACATGTTTCAATATTTTGGATACATTTTTCCATAGGGTCATTTTCAAAAGCACTGATTTTAGGGGTATTGAGCGAGGTACCCATACCCATGGGTTATCCTATATATTAGTTTTCACTCGGATGTGAAAAAACGATGTCGCAATGGATTCAGGGGGCCCAAATAGGGTATATGGCCCAGGAAATTTTCAAAAAGTTGACCCAACCAGGTATACAGGCATACAAGCCGGTAGGTCAACAGATAGGGTGTTTTCCGCACCCAAAATATGGGGTCATGACCATGTGGGTCAGACCTGAATTGATAAATGTTTCGCACAGGTTTTCGCGAATACCCCCTCTATTCCGAATGCGCTACAAGAGTTTTAAATTTTAGGCTATTTAGATTCACTTTTAAAAACAAAATGGGTCTCCAGAACACACATGAGGTTCAACATGTACCTCTACAGAAACCTTGGTTTTGGTCGGATTTTGAGGCCAATTTTTGGGTTCCCACCAATTTCCTAGGGTATACTGGGATATTGCCCGTGTGTCCAAAAGTGATTTTTGGGGCCTTAGGACCCCGGAGAATCCATTTAACGGTCGTTTTTGCACCGGAAAGACCTATCTAGTACCCAAAAATCGAATTTTCATATTTTTGAAAAAGTGACCAAAAATCGACTTTTTTTGGTAACATTGTATGGCATAAATTATTCTACATAATGTGTGATGCTTGAATAAAAACTTACGACCCCATAATGTACTCGGAACTCACCCATGTAATTGTTGAGAAAAAAAAACTTTCCGAAAAAATGAAATTTCAACCCGAATATGCACATTTGGGTCATTTTACGGCTATGTAGGTCATTTTGTATGTGTTTTTCGATTATATAGGTGATTAGGATATGTGTGATGCTCAGATTAAATCGTAAGACCCCGCAATTGACTCAAATGTGCCCAAAAACCCTATATACCCAAGATTATTAACTTTTCCAGCATATTGGACATCCTTAGGTATGGTTATAAGCCATGATACGGCTATTGCTGGAAAAATAGCCATAAATTGTGGTTGGTATTGATTTCAGAAATTATGTGATGCTTAGATCATGCCATAGACGCTTTTAATGGATTCATATGAGCTCATACTACCCATATACCCCTTCAGAAGCCCCTTTTGACTCTTATGAATATCCTTATATAGGCTTCCACTTGTGCAGAACCTTCTCAGTGTACAAGATGTTAGGTACAAAAAAACCATCATATTTTTTACACTACTGGCATGCTTCCCAGGACACGTCTGTACTCAGAACGTTGTAGAGAAAAAAGGCAACCAACGATTTCTAAAGCTACAGTTTCTGTACTTCATTGGTATGGAAGCATGAAGATTATATCTTCTCACACAACTTTGTCAAACATGGCCAGTCTCGAAAGAGACTGGCCTTTTTTACGTTAGCATGATCGTCTTGTGCACCCCATTTTTATATCGCCTGCAAAACCATATTTGTGACACTTGTTCCCCTTCAGAAGCCACTGTTGACTCTGTCGAATATCCTTCTGTAGGATCACACTTAAGGATATTTTTATGTAGAACCTTCACAGTGACCAAGATGTCAGGTACGAAAAAGCAACCGTATTATAGACATTGGCAGAAGGCTTCCCAGAACAAGTGGGTACCTAGAACATTGTAGAGAAAAAGGGCAACCAACGATTTCTAAAGCTACAGTTTCTGTACTTCATTGGTATGGAAGCATGAAGATTATATTCTTCACACAACTTTGTCAAAACATGGCCAGTTTCGAAAGAGACTGGCCTTTTTTACGTTAACATCACCTTGTGCAAACCCAAAAAACACACATGATTCCCATGTTCTTCGAATATTTTGGTGATTAGGATATGTGTAATGCTCAGATTAAATTGTACGACCACGCAATTGACTCAAATGAGCCCAAATATCCCGTATTCCCAAGATTTTTGGACTTTCGAGCACATTGGGCATCCTTAGGTATGTTTATAAGCCACTCTACGGCTATGTTAGAAAAAAAACCCACCATAATAATGATACATATGGCATGATTCCCAGAACATGTTGGCACTTAGAACATTGTAGAGAAAAAGGGCAACCAACGATTTCTAAAGCTACAGTTTCTGTACTTCATTGGTATGGAAGCATGAAGATTATTCTTCTCACACAACTTTGTCAAAACATGGCCAGTTTCGAAAGAGACTGGCCTTTTTTACGTTAACACGATCGTCTTGTGCACAAGAAGCAAAAAAACCCACACAACAACAGCAGAAGTTTAGAACCACATTCAGACCCTGACCCAACTCCAACAAGGGGCCCCTGTCTTGTCAACCACCTTGTGCATATATACTGGACCCCAGAAATGGGACATCCGTTAAAATTGGATCGATACAGAGAAGATTAGCATGGTCCCTGCGCAAGGATGACACGCATTAATCGAGAAAGTATCAACTTTTTTTTTGTCCCCCGGATCACACGTATTTTTTACACTGGTGTCTTCTTCATGCTTCCCAGACCAACACATATGTGCAGACATACCCATCACCCACAGGTGGCAAGTGGCAGGCTGCAGTAACCCATTGAAATATTGGTTTCAAAAAACGACCATATGCTTTATGCTACTGGCATGCTTCCCTGAGCATATACATGTCGAAAGCTGTGTAGAGAAAAAGAGCAACCAACGATTTCTAAAGCTACAGTTTCTGTACTTCATTGGTATGGAAGCATGAAGATTACTCTTCTCACACAACTTTGTCAAAACATGGCCGGTTTCGAAAGAGACTGGCCTTTTTTACGTTAGCATGATTGTCTTTGTGTGTCTTTGTGCAAAGCAAAAAAAAAACACACACAAGAAGTGAGGATCTTCAAAACCACGTTTTTGACCTGACCCACCTCCAACTAGACAACCCTGTCTTGTATTCCTACAATATGGTATCTATTGAGCCGGGATGTGTTGGCTGCATCCTGAAACCCCTAGCTTCTGGGGGGGCAAGCTTCTCCAGAACTGGGCACTCTTTGAGGTGGACCAAAGGCACCTTCAACTTCTGTGTTGATGTGTTGTCCGTGTTAGTCTACTGTCCTGTTTGCGGCCTTGGTGTAAACCAGGGCAACAATCAGAGTGAAATGGGGTGAACCGGGCCAGGCTGGTCTCACAGAGCAGCTCATAACTCCTGCAGTGGACAGTTCAAGGATCGCAGCACAGAGCAGAGTGAGGGTGTTTCCAACTCAATGGCTTGAACTGGAGAAGCGTTTCTTTTTTACATTTTTCCATGTGAACATTGTTTCCACATCACCATACACATGTGTTGTTGATACACCCCACCACGTTGCCCAGACCATTCCTACCCACATTATTCACCACAAGTGGCATGTTTACCAGCACATGTTGGTGCTTAGAGCAATGTTAAGAAAAAGGGCAACCAACGATTTCTAAAGCTACAGTTTCTGTACTTCATTGGTATGGAAGCATGAAGATTATATTCTTCTCACACAACTTTGTCAAACATGGCCAGCCTCGAAAGAGACTGGCCTTTTTTACGTCACCATGAGAAAAAACATTCACACATATGATGCATGTACAAAGTGCACAGGTGTGTGTGTCACCCTGACCCACCTCCAACAAGACAACCCTGTCTTGTTTTCCCATACTCTCCCTATGTTTGGGTGCTAAGTTAGTGTGCTACTTCGAAACCAAACAACTCGTTCAGCAACAGCTAAAACTTGAAAAGACCTTTCTTATCAGAAAATTCTTTACAATTTTTATGATGTGTCCTGCTGTGGGCCTGATATGGCCCAAGGCGGAACCACTTTCATATGATGTAAATCCCGTACGTTCGTACAGAATATTACCCATGATGATTATTCTTACATTAGCGTGTAACACTAATTCTGACTGCGTTCTATTTCACACTTCAAATATTAGAACTGGATGTGGGGCTGCCAGTTTACTGGTGGTCCCGATCCAGCACACAACGCAAGCACCCTTTTTTATATTACCCCACCCAGTACCCCCCCTGTGTCTGTGTTGTTGCCTAAAAAAGCATCACCTTTTACAGGCTTCCTTGTGGGGAGTGTTCGGTCAAGTGATAGTGATGAAGAAGGACAGGGGCGAGTTTTCTCGTGAAATGCTTTGAAGCCTCTGACATTGAGAGGCTCGCTCCGACCTCTGTTTTTAATAACCCTTACCGGTAACCACTGTGTATGTATGGTATGTATGGTATGTATGATATGTTGCCTTTGTGTGTTTGTTTTTGTTTTGTTAAAAAAGAGGGTATGCCACTCCTGGATGTTGTGCAGCTCCAGGGCAACATGTGTGAACGGACCAGGTTGCCCTGGCGACCCGTCACCCCAATGAGAAATTGCGTTAATATCATCAGTGCACAAGGCACTGTATCAGATATTAAGCTGATAAGAACAGATAATACACTTGATCTTAGCCAAAAGGCCGAGAAGGTATGACTTCTTTTTAGTCCATACCAAATTCGACACCCATGTACAGGGAAGCATGATGATGATCAATATTACTAGGAAACAACAAGGCAAACAGATTACACACCCATGTCACAGGGAAGTGAGCGAAGGTGATGATCAATCGTAGTAAAAACAAGGCCGCCGAAGCAGCTACACAAATTGCCAATGTGGCAACGCCGAAGCGGCCCATGGCGGGAATTGGGTAGTTTTCAACCAGCAATCTCTCCACAGCGTCCCTATTTGGTCATTGCTTATGGAATTATCCCGAGCGCAAGAATACCTCCTTTTCTCCCAGTCGTGTCACAAAGCTATGTCAACAGGGAAGCGTGTTGGGGTGGTAACATAAAGACACCACGTAAAGCTAACACACCAGAACTACCACCACCAATGTGCCTCCCTGTAGACATCTGTGCAGCCGATAGGTGGAACAAACAAGGGCAAGACTGTACTCTACACAGGATCTGTTTTTGAGTGCATTCGTGTTGAAGATTGTTTTCTTCGGCACAAGACCAAAGCTGGATGATGACATAGGTTGGGCATGTGCAGCATGAGCACTTGCGATGATTGTCACATACTTCTTGTATTGTTTTGTCTCTCCCCTGTATGGCGCAGGGAAGAGTACCAGGCACAGCCCTTCCACTTACAGCTTGTTTTTAAGAAAAACCTCAAAAAAGGCTTCACATTACTTTTTTCACCTTCAAGGACATCTTGATCAATCAAGAAGTTACCACACTATCCTCGCTCTCAACATGCTTCCATGTGTAGCAAAGTGCATACAGCAATAGAACAAAACAGAGCCATATCACGGTTCTTGCCCATATCGAACTCATCTTTCGCCTTTTACTAAAGATGACCGTGGGTAAGAGCCACTAAGTGAAAGCATAATTTTTGAAGGGGCCTTTGTGTCTCATCTGTTTTTAAGTCTTGACAACCACTACGCTTCCCTGAAGGTGTTGGAGTTTCGCATGTTGTTAAACTCAGCTAGAGGTTACATACCTTACTGGTGTCTGACCTGATCAACAAGGGCGTCGACACACCAGTGGCCCTTGCATTGCACTGCGCAGGGGATACTGGTGGCACTAGCTTCGGCTGGCTTGCACAGTGAAATTTTTGACAGCGGCGGTGCTGTGCTTTGCACAAACCCGCCTTTTTAAACAAACAAACCAAAACAAACGTGATCACACAAACCATCATGTTACCCAGTAAACCCAGTAAACCCAGCACACTGGTCTAGAGGGATCGACCACTGAGTGGTGACCTGTGAGCACACAGGCACCTGCTCCGATGCAGTAGTGCAGCGCACTAAGTGCTGTGCTAAGGACTGGCCAAACTTGTTAAACCTGCTGACCCACAAACCGGTTTTCACAACCGAAGCAAAAACAAGCTCAGAAATAAAAAGCTCTTCAAAGGTTTTCGAACCTGACTCAGTATTGGATTCGGCCATACTCTGGTGAATACACCTCATCCCGCCTGATTTGAGAAGTTAAGCACCAGCAGGCCTGGATAGTACTGGCGTGGGTGACCAGCTGGGAAGTCCGGGTGCTTGAATCCTTTTTGCTTTTCTTCCGTGTTGGTGTGTGGTTTTAGGACATCCAGACCCTGACCCACCTCCAACAAGACAACCCTGTCTTGTATCCCTGTGTTTGTTGCACTATCCAGAGAGCAGAAATGAGGGGAGACTACACCACCGACGGTGCTTCAGCCTACAGGAGCATGCTGGAATGTGAATGCTGCATGACAGCATTCACAATTTCACCTTTGGTGAGATGGAGATGAGCGCAAAGGTGCAAAAATGCACAACAAAAACTGAGGAAGAGGCATCCATACTCCCCAGAAGGGACGTGCGCACCTGCAGCCAAAAATTCTCCTGTGCTTAATATCATGCGCGCTGGGGATGCCGAAATAGCTAAACTGTTGCAAGAAGTGGGACTAATTCCCAGGCAGTTGCCCTGTACAACATGCAAGTCCACAATGCCAGAAACACTGTACTGGACACCAAGATACTCCAAGAAGATCGCAAACTGGCCTTATTTTAGGTGAAATGACCTAATGCAGAGTGCAGCGGAACAGGGGAGACAAATAAAGTTTCCTGTACCATGCAACACCCAAGACACTTTTGCACAAGTGAAGCAAAAACAAGCTCAGAAATAAAAAGCTCTTCAAAGGTTTTCCACCCAGACCCATTATTGGATTCGGCCATACTCTGGTGAATACACCTCATCCCGCCTGATTTGAGAAGTTAAGCACCAGCAGGCCTGGATAGTACTGGCGTGGGTGACCAGCTGGGAAGTCCGGGTGCTTGAATCCTTTTTTCCTTATTTGTGGTGTAACACACAGAAGTTGGTTGAAAAGTGAACTGATAGTATTCAGCGCAAAGCATGATTATTGAAGGGTATATAGCTCAGTGGTAGAGCATTCGGCTGCAGTCCGAACGGTCCCTGGTTCGAACCCGGGTGTGCCCTCTCTTTTTTGTTTCAAGATTTTCTGTGTGTTACTTTTCCCCTTTTGGTTTTGAATTTCATCCCCACCTTGTAAAGATTCGTTTAAGAAATGTAAGGGGGTTTAGCTCAAATGGTAGAGCGCTCGCTCAGCATGCGAGAGGTAGAGGGATCGATACCCTCAATCTCCAAACATTTTTTGGCTTGGAAACACTGTTGTGATATTTCCAGATCTCAATTCTTTTTGGTACCAAAGAAAAAGAAGGAAGCGACAGAATTGTATCTCCTATGGTGTAGTGGTTAGCACTCGAGACTCTGAATCTCGCGACCGCGGTTCGAATCCGCGTAGGAGAACTTTCCTTTTTCTCCGTTTCGTCCCTTGTTATTCTCCTCTGTGACTGGTTGAAACGCATTCCCACTTCCATATTCTTGTTGGCTTTTATTGAAGGCGAGATGGCCGAGTGGTCTAAGGCGCCAGGTTAAGGCCCTGGTCCCTTCGGGGGCGTGGGTTCAAACCCCACTCTCGTCACTTGTTATTCTTTTTCATTTTCATTTTCAATCTATCCCTTTTGTTTTGTTTTCAAGATTGTGCAAAACACAAAAAGCACACTTGTCAGGTCCTCCTTGGCGCAGTCGGTAGCGCGTCAGGCTGTTAACCTGCAGGTCGTTGGTTCGAACCCAACAGGAGGAGACTTTTTTCCCTTCTCAAACCATTTTCTGTTCTTTGCAAAAGTCATAAAAAACTGGGAAGGCGAGATGGCCGAGCGGTCTAAGGCGCCAGGTTTAGGCCCTGGTCTCTTCGGAGGCGTGGGTTCAAACCCCACTCTCGTCACGTTATTACCATTTTTCCGCAGAAAACCCACCTCTTGTGGAAAACAGTTCCGGTCATTATTGTAGCAGCTATCGTCTAGTGGTTAGGACGCTCGCCTCACACGCGAGAGATCGTCGGTTCAATCCCGACTAGCTGTAATTTCTTTTTGAACTTTCCTTCACATTTTCGTTCAATGCAACGATCGAAAAGATGTCCCCATGCAGATAATAGTTTTGCCTACTATCAGATCCGCTGTAGTATAGTGGTTAGAACAGCCGGCTCTCACCCGGCAGACCGGGGTTCAATTCCCCGCAGCGGAAAATACTTTTTTTTAGACCAAGTTTTGGAGAGAAGAATTTCTGACTTTTGAATATTAACGCCATCATGTAAATCTGGATGAAGAAAATAATCAGTGGCTTAGTGGTCTAGTGGCATGATTCTCGCTTCGGGTGCGAGAGGTCCAGGGTTCGATTCCCTGCTGAGCCCCTCTTTTTATTTAGGTAGTTTCTTGCTTGGGAATTGTTTAGAAAAATTATTTCCACATCTTTTCGACCACCAAAATCCCAAGATGAGGAAGTTTGGAAAAGTGCATTTTTGTGAAAGTATTTTGCCATATCTTTGTTGTCACCAAAATCCCAAGATAGTGAGAGAATCTTGAAAAATCATTTTCCATATTTTCACTTCCCAGTGAAAAAGAGAATACCCATGGTGGGGATCGAACCCACAATCTTTCGCTTAGGAAGCGAACGCCTTATCCATTGGGCTACACGGGCCTAATAGTTTTACCTTCTTTCCTTTTCTCTGGGGTGGTCAAATTTAGGACAAGAGACTTTTCTGCATGACCACCCCACAATGATTCTTTGGTTTAAATGAATGTGAGCCTCCCTAGCTCAGTCGGTAGAGCGCAAGGCCCTTAACCTTGTGGTCGCGGGTTCGAGCCCCGCGGGAGGTGCTTTTCTTTTTGAATGTTCACGATTTTGAGGCAAATGAAAACCAAAAAATATTTCCTCCACTTGATCTCAGTTCTGTTTCGTTGGCAAGTTGAGAGTGGAATTTGGGTGAAAATATGTGTTTTCCGAACCAACACAGGACTCCCACCGACCGGTGTAGGTTTTGCGTTCAACCAGGTGTGAACTGCTTCCACTCGCGAAAAGTGCCAGACCCTTTTGCTGGGGATAGCACGTTTCAGCCCCACAACTTATCTCCTTTCTGGGCATGTCCAGTGTGCTCAGCTGCCGCTTCTTGGCGACTCACCAGTACAGAGTGGTGGAATCCAGCACAGAATGGAATGGCTGGGAAATCCTTAGCAATCCATAATTCAGATGGAAAAACTCCTGACCCGGCTATTGAATTTTCGGATCATTTTCTCAGTCACAATGCAAGCACAGAATGGAAACCAAAACCAAGCACAGAATGGAACACGGCTATAAGACTCCAGCCATTCCATTCTGTGCTGGTTTTTCGTTTCCATTCTGTGCTTGCATTGTGACTGAGAAAATGATCTGAAAATTCAATACCCGGGTCAGGAGTTTTTTTTTCCACTCCTAACAAATCCTTACAGTAAGCCTATAAGTCTCCAGCCATTCCATTCTGTGCTGGTTTTTGGAGCCCATTCTGTGAGCACTCGCTCGGGCCTGTACTGGAGTATAGCGGCCAGGCCATCTCCCTTCTGCGTTCCTGCCTGTCACATCCAGTGCTCAGTTGCTGCTTCTTCAGCACAACCGCATCACATCACATCACCAAAAAATAGAAAGGCAACTGGGGGGATCGAACCCCCGACCCTTGGTTTACAAGACCAATGCTCTGCCACTGAGCTAAATCGCCGCTGATTAAGATGCTTTTGCTGTTTCTCCTGCGAAGAAGTTTTTCAAGACAACACAGAAAGGAAAGTGTGACAAAAAAGAAATGACCCTAGACGGAATCGAACCGCCGTTGATGGATTTGGAATCCATAGTGCTACCGCTACACCATAGGGCCCATGATTTAGGGCTTCAATGCGTTTAGCATGAAGGTGGAAATTTTGCTGAAAATCCCACACAAAGGAAAAAGACACACAAAAAAGTGCGAGGTGCCAGGATCGAACTGACGACCTTAGGATTATGGGACCTACGCGCTCCCGACTGCGCCAACCTCGCCTTGATATTATCGTATCATTAAGAAATACATGGGGTGCAAATTTCTACAGGTTTGCGTGGCAAAAAAAAATTTTTGAGTCAAAAAATTTTATGGGCTTCTGTGGAAACAATGACAGTTGTAGAACCTCTCGTAGCTCAATTGGTAGAGCGCTCGACTGTAGAATACTCGGTTATCGAGCGGTCGCTGGTTCGATTCCGGCCGAGAGGATTTTTTTTCGTTTTCGTGTTCCAGATTATTTTCTGCAAACAGATGACTGCCTAAAAACAAAGAACGGTGAGAATTACAGCAGTCGTATCCAAGTGGTTACGGAGGTGGACTAGAAATCCATTGGGCTCTGCCCGCGCAGGTTCAAGTCCTGCCGACTGCGATTCATTTTTTGTTCACGAATTTTCGTGCATTTTCGTCGTTTCTGTGCTCATTTTAGACCATTTTGATGCGCGAAATTAAATCAGAGTGAAGATTGTATCCTCGGTAGTATAGAGGTCAGTATTTCCGCCTGTCACGCGGAAGACCCGGGTTCAATTCCCGGCCGGGGAATTCTTTTTTGTACAGGGCTTACATTCATTGTTTCGTTTCTTTTCTGATGAAAATCAAATCAGGCCCCGTTGGCGCAATGGATAGCGCGTTGGACTTCGAATCCAAAGGTTGCGGGTTCGAGTCCCGCACGGGGTTAACTTTTTGAACATTGTTTTTTTGAACTTTTTTGAAAACACAAAAAAGTGAGGTTGGTGTCAAGTGAAATCACAGTGGAACAACAGATACAAATTTGGGTCCAGTGGGAAGGGGTCTCCCAGGAATTTTGGATTTTTTGGCAGTCAACCCATCCAGAAGAACCTTAAAAAATCTTGGGAAAAACTTGAAAACTGGAAATTCTTTGAAAAGCTGACATTTCAGAATTTTTTTCTGAACATGAAAATTTTGCTTCCTCCTAAAAAAAAGAACTGCACTTACCGGGAGTCGAACCCGGGCCGCTCGCTTGGAAGGCGAGAATACTAACCGTTATACCATAAGTGCTGTTACTTTCATGCAAAGTGTTTTCTTTGTGGGGGGCAATTTCAAAATAAAAAAAATTTGAAATTGTTCAAATTGCCCAAAAAAAGAAGCAACCGTGGCAGGACTCGAACCTGCAACCGCCTGATCCGTGGTCAGGCGCTCTTCCATTGAGCCACACGGTCCATGTCTTTAGGCAATAGTATTTTTTATGTGGCCTGCATATTTTTGGAGTTGGAAAAAATGAAAATGGTTGATTGTACAGCTAAAAAAGCGGTTACCGAGAATTGAACTCGGGTCTCCCGTGCCACAAACGGGTGTTCTAACCACTAAACCATAACCGCTTGAATACTCCCACTTATTGGGATCTCAGAAAGGGTTTTATTTCCCGGGACATTGTGAAATATTTTTCAACTATGCAACGAGCGGCAACTCGAGCACAATTTCGACTAATATCGTAGCGTAATTGGTCTAGTGGTAGAATGGGGTGACCATGACTTACATGTTTTGGGATCCACTTACATGTTTTGGGAAAAACATGACTTACATGTTTATGGTGGGAAACTTACATGTTTATGGATTTTCAGGTTGACCCACTTACAGGCCAAAAAATTTTTTCTACACAAAAAAAATTTTTCTTCAGAAAAAGCTCGTTCGAAAAAAAAATTTTTTTTTTTGCCTGTGAAAAATTTCTTATGAAGACCTCTGGCAAAATTTTTGTGTCTGTGTGCAAAGTGTTTTACCCTTAGTCCGTGGGGAAGGATACTGATGGTGTTCACCCACATAACATAGCACACGAGCCAGCTAAGTAACTGTCCCCCGAGAACCCTATCAGCCACACGAACCAGATAACGCAACCTAGAACCAGCAGGTTCCCGCGCACCCGCACCCACCAGCCAGCTTATTAACCCACGAACCAGATAACGTTGCCCGAACCCCGCGCACCCGCACCACCACACCAGCCGGATAACGCAACCTAGAACCAGCAGGTTCCCGCGCACCCGCACCCACCAGCCAGCTTATTAACCACACCAGCCAGATAACGTTGCCCGAACCCCGCGCACCCGCACAACCACACGAACCAGCTAGGGACCGCAAACCCGCGCACCCGTCAACCCGCACACCCGCACAACCACACCAGCCAGATAACGCAACCTAGAACCAGCAGGTTCCCGCGCACCCGCACCCACCAGCCAGCTTATTAACCCACGAACCAGATAACGTTGCCCGAACCCCGCGCACCCGCACTACCACACCAGCCAGATAACGCAACCTCGAACCCGCAAACCCGCGCACCCGCAAACCCGCAAACCCGCACAACCACCAGTCAGATAACGTAACCTAGAACCAGATAACGTTGCCCGAACCCCGCACACCCGCACAACCACACCAGCCAGATAACGCAACCTCGAACCCGCAAACCTGCGCACCCGCAAACCCGCAAACCCGCACAACCACCAGTCAGATAACGTAACCTAGAACCCGCATTTGGTCAGGACCTCTTCAGAAAAACTGTGTGAGAAGTATGAGACAGTGTAGCCGAGTGGTTACCACGCAGGTAAAATTTTTCTTATGGTAGCGGGTTCAACCCCCGAGACAAGTCAGTTTTTGGCTAAGTGGCAGAAATATGTTCCCGACCCGGGTATTGAATGTCGACCTGACCTCAAAAAAAAACTGACTTACATGTTTATGAAAAACATGACTTACATGGTTATGAACCGGCAAAAATCTCAACATGACTTACATGGTTATGAAAAACATGACTTACATGTTTATTTGTACACAAAAATCCCCGGCTTAATAAACATGTAAGTCATGTTTTTCATAAACATGTAAGTCAGTTTTTTCCATAAACATGTAAGTTTTCCCATAACCATGTAAGTCAGTATGGCCTAGAATGGCCCCCCGCCACGGGGTCGGCCCGGGTTCGATTCCCGGATTACGCACTCTCTTTTTGCGATTGGAAAAAGCAAAACAATATGGTTTCGGACAGTTTCAGGTCGGTCACAAACTCGTTCAAAACGAAAAAGTGGAAATGATATGTACTCTTTCTTGTGTAAGGATTCTTAGTGGAGAAAGAATTTTTTTGTCTGATGCGGGTTTTTGCTCGACATAGTAAGTCAGTTCAGTCACAACTTCCGTCACAATCGAAAAAAAATTTGACTCACATGTTTATAAACCCATACTGACTTACATGTTTATTTGTTCACAAAAATCCCAGTTCATAAACATGTAAGTCAGTATGGCCGCTCTGGTGGCCACATGTTTTTGGGTTAACTTACGTGTTTATGAAAAACCTGACTTACATGTTTATTTGTTCACAAAATTCCCTGGGTTAATAACCATGTAAGTCAGGTTTTTCATAACCATGTAAGTCAGGTTGGGACTACGACATGTTCATAAACCCAACCTGACTTACATGTTTATTTCTTCACAAAATTCCCAGTAAATAAACATGTAAGTCAGTATGGCCGGTGCGCTGGTCAGAGGTAATATGATCATCAGGTTTGCGGGCCGACCCCCCTGTGCGCCCGATTAGGGACCCCCCTGTGCGCCCGATTAGGAATCCCCCTGTGCGCCCGATTAGGGACCCCCTGTGCGCCCGATTAGCCTACCCCCCTGTGCGCCCGATTAGGAATCCCCCTAGTCACTGTGACCAGGTGCCCCTACTAATATGCCTTACCAATATGGCCTGGGCTGTGGTATGTCGGGTGTACTACATGCTGGGACCTAAAGAGGAACCACATGCTGGAACACGGCTTTAAGCCCCCACCCATTTCAGCTGTGGTTCCTACTGTGCCCAGTCACTGTGACCAGGTGCCTGGTCAGATCTGACCAGGTACCCTTACTAATATGCCTGACCAATATGGCCAGGGGTGGTATGTCGGGTGCACAAGGGAGTTTCACGATGGGTTATCTTATGCACAGGTACAGTGGATGTAGAAAACCCACAAACCCATTGTGTGTGGGTTTTCTGGCATAGGACTGTATGGAAAGTGCACGGGTCCACCACAGTACAACCAGTCATGCACCAAGGGACACTGGCTGTTTTATCACTTTTTGAACTTTTTTAGACACTGCCAAACCTTCTCCATAATCTGAGATCTTGGGAAACAAGATAAGCTCGCGTGGCGCAATGGAAGCGCGTCGGTTCCCGACGCCGGAGGTTGCGGGTTCGATCCCCGCCGCGAGTACTTTTTATTCATTCCAAAATATTTTTAGATTTCCTTCTTCTCAGAGATTTCTTGTCACAAAACTTTGCCAAATTGAAAATTCAGAAATGCGAAAATATCAAAAAACAGCTCCGAAATTTGAAAGCAATCAAAAAGGATTCCCCCTCCGGGGTTTGAACCCGGGTCGCCTGGGTGAAAGCCAGGTATACTAACCACTGTACTAAAGGGGAGGTGATACTTAGGCACAATCCAAAAAGGGTACTTTTGTGCAAGCTACACGGAGTTTCAAACGAAAAAAAAAAAAAAATGAAAAATGAAAATCCAAAAAGACAAGGGCTCGGCGGGGAATTGAACCCCGGACCTCTCGCACCCTAAGCGAGAATCATGCCACTAGACCACCGAGCCACGAATTCTCTCGCATTCTCTTCGTAACGCGGCCATATGTTTCCATCATTCCTTGTGTGTGTTTTCGTTTTGAATAAGGTCCCCATGTAAATGCTGTCTTCGCTAACAATCAGATCCTCCTTGGCGCAGTCGGTAGCGCGTCAGGCTGTTAACCTGCAGGTCGTTGGTTCGAACCCAACAGGAGGAGATTTTTCATTTTTTTGAGTTTTTGACTCTATTTTTTAATTTTGAGCTAAAAATCAACGTTGTGTGTCATCTTGATGTTGAAACTATTTTTCAGGATTTCCAAGGTTGTCTCATCAAAAAAACCAAACATCTTGAATGCTGTCCTAACTTGGAGATTCGTTACCTGAAGATAAAACAGATTTTGTCAGGTTTTTTTTGAGTTTGAAAAAGTTCAGAAAAGAATGAAAAAAGGGATCAATGCAGTGTATAAAAAAACGCGAACGGCAAGGTTCGAACTTGCGCATGCAGAGCACACTCGCTTAGCAGGCGAGCCCCGTAACCACTTGGGTACGTCCGCTTAATTACCTGTCAGTACTTAGGACGAAGCTTGTACTTTGTTTAATGACACGTTAGTGATCACTGTGGTCACGAAAAATCATCGCAATTGTGACCACCAAAAAAAATTTTTTGGGCACGATTTCGCACGCTGGTGAGCTCATTGCACAACGACCGACACACCATGTTTTCCAACAAATAAAAAAAATTCAGAAAAATTCAGGTATCAATACAAAAAGCACCTCCCGCGGGGCTCGAACCCGCGACCACAAGGTTAAGGGCCTTGCGCTCTACCGACTGAGCTAGGGAGGCTCATATTAACTTAAATCAAAGAATCAACGTGGGGTACTTGTGTGTACCTGCAACCACCAAATTTTCCATCGTTGTTGTGTGAACAAAAGGATCCGGATTATCTCTCCTATGGTGTAGTGGTTAGCACCCTGGACTTTGAATCCAGTAGCCGCGGTTCAAACCCGCGTGGGAGAACTTTTCTTTTTCCAAGTGTTTTCAACATTTTTTGGAGCTTTGTCACACACATCTTCAATCTTTGCATTTGATGGCAAAAGCATAAATCACAGAAATCAAACGAAAAGGTAAAGAACGCTGACGGCAGGGTTCGAACCTGCGCGGGCAGAGCCCAGTGGATTTCAAGTCCACCTCCGTAACCACTTGGATACGTCAGCATAGTTGAGGAAGCACAACGCCCCAGATCCTGAAAATGAGCACAAAAAAGAGAATCCAATCAATCCAAAAAGTAGGCACCCGCCGTGGGGATCGAACCCACGACCATTGGATTAAAAGTCCAACGCTCTACCGCTGAGCTAGGCGGGCATTCGTTTTAAAGGAAAGAGTCAATTTCAAGGCTTGTTGCGTTCTTGAAAAAAATTTACAAAAAGACGAACAGAATGTGCCCCAAGTACGTCTCCTTGAGGGACATTTATCAGGGGCGTTTAGCTCAGTGGTAGAGCGCCCGTTCTGCATACGGGAGGCCGAGGGTTCGAACCCCTCAATGTCCATTTTTTTGCCATATTTTGTTGATTATTTTTTGGTTGGGCCAGTCAAATACACAAAAATATGAACTGACATCATTGTGCAGTGCCTGCGATGAGGATGTGTGTGATGGTCCAATTGGCGAGTCTGACCTTATAATGCGTTCAGGAACATCCAAATGACCCATTTTCCCAACGTTTTCACATTTTTGAGCATTTTGCTATTACGCAATAGTGGTACAATAGGCATTTTACTGGGTCATTTTAACCAACTCTATCAGGACACTTCTGATGCTCCAATTGGCGATTCTGACCTCATAATGGCTTCATGAGCAGCCGAATAACCCGATTTCCCAATATTTTCACATTTTTGAACATTTTGCCATTCGTGGAATGGTGGCACAAAAGTCATTTTAGTGGGTCATTTTCGCCAACTCGATCAGGGCACTTCTGGTGCTCCAATTTGCGGTTCTGACCTCATAATGGATTCAAGAGCACCCAAATAACCCATTTTCCCAACGTTTTCACATTTTAGACTATTTTTGCTATTGCGGAATGGCAGTACAATAGGCAGTTTACTGGGTCATTTTCGCCAACTCGATCAGGATACTTCTGATGCTCTAATCACATCGTTTAACCTCATAATGCATTCAGGAGCACTCAAATAACCCATTTTCCCAATGTTTTCGCATTTTTGACCACTTTGCTGTTGCAGAGTATCAGTAAGATGAGGTCATGCAAATACAGTTTTGTGCACAATAGAAAAAAATAGTGTGTACCCCAGCTTGGCGATTCCTTTCGTCATTATTGTCGGTCGTGTAGCTCAGTCGGTAGAGCATTGGTCTAATAAGCCAACGGTCCCAGGTTCGAGCCCTGTCACGACCAATACTTTTTCTACTACTTTGACTTCATTCACTTCAAAAAATGTTGGCCGTGTAAAAAATATGCATACCCTAAAACAAGGCCTCTTTAGCTCAGTTGGGAGAGCGTCAGACTGAAGATCTGAAGGTCCCTGGTTCAATCCCAGGTGGAGGCACTTCTCTTTTTTTTCCCCTCAGCTCTAATAACAATTTTCAAGGTGCGCTGTGTTACCACATTGAAAAAGTGCGCTGTGCTACTACATTGGAAAAGTGCGCTGTGCTACTACATCCCAATTTTTTGGACGAAATTTTTTTGGTATGTCGGGCACACAGCGCAGACCCCGATATGGGCGCACAGAACCCCCCCCATTGTGGGCGCACAGAACAGGCCCTCCGTTGTGGGCGCACAGCTCACTGTGTGCTGTGCAAGTTTCAGCATATGGCTTCTGGCAACAAAAACTTAAAAAAAATTTTGGCCGAAAATTATTTTTTGGCCTGCAATCAGGTTGAGCTGAGATGCTATGTAACATGTAAGTCAGTCAGTCTGTTTCATGTTCCCACTGATCAAAGTTCGTTCGAGATGGAAAGGACTGAAAAGGAAGCACATGTGGAAATGTTAAGGAATCCCCACCCATTTCCGCATGTGCTTCCGGCAACAAAAACTGATTGCTCCGGGATTTGATTTTGGTACCATTTTTCACCAAATCCAAAAAAATTGGCAGAGTAGCACAGCCGCAAACGTTAGCATTATGACACGTGTTTGCGGATGTGCTCTCACCCCCAAAAAAAATGGGCAATACAAGGCCAAAAAACAAACACACAAAAAGAAGTGTACACCTATCCGGGTTTGAACCGGAGACCTCCTCGGTGTTAACGAGGCGTCATAACCAACTAGACCATAGGTGCTGACATTTATATGGTTCGTAGAAACGAGATGGTGTGTGCATTCACCACCCAAAACCCAAAACTGTGTCAAAATAAAAAAAATTTTGGACAGAAGAAAATGGGAATATGGGTACAAAACGAAGGCTTAGTGGTCTAGTGGCATGATTCTCGCTTTGGGTGCGAGAGGTCCAGGGTTCGATTCCCTGCTGAGCCCCTCTTTTTTTCGAGATTTTGTGTCACAAATTTTTTGTCAGAAAAAACAAATTGTGAAAAAACTGATTCCTTGAAAAATTGATTCTGGACAACAGAAGGAAAAAAGTGTGACAGGAGTGGGGTTTGAACCCACGCCTCCGAAGAGAAAGGAACTTGAGTCCTCCGCCTTAGACCTCTCGGCCATCCTGCCTTGCCAACAGATTTATATTAGAAATGAAATGAGAACGGTGAGAAAGGACAACCAAAACGGAGCAAAAGGAAAAACAGAAGAAAACACAACACATAAAAAGAGTTCCCCGGCCGGGAATTGAACCCGGGTCTTCCGCGTGACAGGCGGAAATACTGGGTGACCATGACTTACATGTTTTGGGATCCACTTACATGTTTTGGGAAAAACATGACTTACATGTTTATGGTGGGAAACTTACATGTTTATGGATTTTCAGGTTGACCCACTTACAGGCCAAAAAAATTTTTTCTACACAAAAAAAAATTTTCTTCAGAAAAAGCTCGTTCGAAAAAAAAAAATTTTTTTTTGCCTGTGAAAAATTTCTTATGAAGACCTCTGGCAAAATTTTTGTGTCCATGTACAAAGTGTTTTTTACCCTTAGTACATGGGGAAGTATACTGGTGGTGTTCACCCACATAACATAGCACACGAGCAAGCTAAGTAACTGACCCCCGAGAACCATATCAGCCACACGAACCAGATAACGCAACCTAGAGCCAGATAACGCTGACCGAACCCCGCGCACCCGCACAACCACACCAGCCAGATAACGTTACCCGAACCCCGCACACCCGCACCACCACACCAGCCAGATAACGTGCCCGAACCCCGCACACCCGCACAACCACACCAGCCAGATAACGTTGCCCGAACCCCGCGCACCCGCGCAACCACACGAACCAGCTAGGGACCGCAAACCCGCGCACCCGTCAACCCGCAAACCCGCACAACCACCAGCCAGATAACGCAACCTAGAACCAGCTAGTTCCCGCGCACCCGCACCCACCAGCCAGCTTATTAACCACACGAACCAGATAACGTTGTCCGAACCCCGCGCACCCGCACAACCACACCAGCCAGATAGCGCAACCTAGAACCCGCAAACCCGCGCACCCGCAAACCCGCAAACCCGCACAACCACCAGCTAGATAACGTAACCTAGAGCCAGATAACATTACCCGAACCCCGCACACCCGCACAACCACACCAGTCAGGTAACGTAACCTAGAACCCGCATTTGGTCAGGACCTCTTCAGAAAAACTGCGTGGAGAAGTATGAGACAGTGTAGCCGAGTGGTTACCACGCAGGTATAACTTTTCTTATGGTCGCGGGTTCAACCCCCGAGACAAGTCAGTTTTTGGCTAAGTGGCAGAAATATGTTCCCGACCCGGGTATTGAATCTCGACCTGACCTCAAAAAAAAACTGACTTACATGTTTATGAAAAACATGACTTACATGGTTATGAACCGGCAAAAATCTCAACATGACTTACATGGTTATGAAAAACATGACTTACATGTTTATTTGTACACAAAAATCCCCGGCTTAATAAACATGTAAGTCATGTTTTTCATAAACATGTAAGTCAGTTTTTTCCATAAACATGTAAGTTTTCCCATAACCATGTAAGTCAGTATGGCCAAATACTGACCTCTATACTACCGAGGATACAATGAAGCCTGTTTTTAAAATGAATGCGTCCAGAGAAAGTCTTCAATCACACCGAATCTGAAAAATAAAAAACAAAGAAAAGAATTACCCCATGTGGGACTCGAACCCACAACCTTTGGATTAGAAGTCCAACGCGCTATCCATTGCGCCAATGGGGCTTGTTTCATATTCTTTTCTTGTTTTAAGGAAGTGTCCCTTCACAGTCAACACCACCTGTAAAAATTGTGAAGGAAATTCAAAAATGAAAAGTACAACTAGCTGGGATTGAACCAGCGATCTTCCGCGTGTAAGGCGGACGTCCTAACCACTAGACGATAGCTGCCCAAACTTAGTGAGATGTTGGCAAGGGTCTGACCAACTTTTTTTTTGGTGTGCAAAAAATTTTTTTCAGGTCAAAAAAATGGGTTCATCAAAAAGGTTATCTAGCAGAGATAGGTTTCGATCCTATGACCTGTGGGTTATGAGCCCACCGCGCTGACCACTGCGCCACTCTGCTTCTAATTACTTCCAACGATGTTTTCTACATGCCCAGCTTAAAAAAGCCTGTGCGACCGCCGGGAATCGAACCCGGGTCGAACCCTTGGGAGGGGTCCATCATGGTGACCATGACTTACATGTTTTGGGATCCACTTACATGTTTTGGGAAAAACATGACTTACATGTTTATGGTGGGAAACTTACATGTTTATGGATTTTCAGGTTGACCCACTTACAGGCCAAAAAATTTTTTCTACACAAAAAAAATTTTTCTTCAGAAAAAGCTCGTTCGAAAAAAAAATTTTTTTTTTTGCCTGTGAAAAATTTCTTATGAAGACCTCTGGCAAAATTTTTGTGTCTGTGTGCAAAGTGTTTTACCCTTAGTCCGTGGGGAAGGATACTGATGGTGTTCACCCACATAACATAGCACACGAGCCAGCTAAGTAACTGTCCCCCGAGAACCCTATCAGCCACACGAACCAGATAACGCAACCTAGAACCAGCAGGTTCCCGCGCACCCGCACCCACCAGCCAGCTTATTAACCCACGAACCAGATAACGTTGCCCGAACCCCGCGCACCCGCACCACCACACCAGCCGGATAACGCAACCTAGAACCAGCAGGTTCCCGCGCACCCGCACCCACCAGCCAGCTTATTAACCACACCAGCCAGATAACGTTGCCCGAACCCCGCGCACCCGCACAACCACACGAACCAGCTAGGGACCGCAAACCCGCGCACCCGTCAACCCGCACACCCGCACAACCACACCAGCCAGATAACGCAACCTAGAACCAGCAGGTTCCCGCGCACCCGCACCCACCAGCCAGCTTATTAACCCACGAACCAGATAACGTTGCCCGAACCCCGCGCACCCGCACTACCACACCAGCCAGATAACGCAACCTCGAACCCGCAAACCCGCGCACCCGCAAACCCGCAAACCCGCACAACCACCAGTCAGATAACGTAACCTAGAACCAGATAACGTTGCCCGAACCCCGCACACCCGCACAACCACACCAGCCAGATAACGCAACCTCGAACCCGCAAACCTGCGCACCCGCAAACCCGCAAACCCGCACAACCACCAGTCAGATAACGTAACCTAGAACCCGCATTTGGTCAGGACCTCTTCAGAAAAACTGTGTGAGAAGTATGAGACAGTGTAGCCGAGTGGTTACCACGCAGGTAAAATTTTTCTTATGGTAGCGGGTTCAACCCCCGAGACAAGTCAGTTTTTGGCTAAGTGGCAGAAATATGTTCCCGACCCGGGTATTGAATGTCGACCTGACCTCAAAAAAAAACTGACTTACATGTTTATGAAAAACATGACTTACATGGTTATGAACCGGCAAAAATCTCAACATGACTTACATGGTTATGAAAAACATGACTTACATGTTTATTTGTACACAAAAATCCCCGGCTTAATAAACATGTAAGTCATGTTTTTCATAAACATGTAAGTCAGTTTTTTCCATAAACATGTAAGTTTTCCCATAACCATGTAAGTCAGTATGGCCTCCATCATGCCACTAGACCACGGTCGCCTTATCAAGGGATAAAAGGGCTCGACGCTCTCGTGGCCTAGTGGTTAAGGCACAGGTCTTATGAGCCTGGGATCGCGGGTTCAAACCCCGCCGGGAGCAAAGCCTTTTTTTGTTCTGTGATTCATGTTCATTCCTCCTGTTCTTTCGATGACTCCTCCAGAAGTTGCAAAGGAACAGTAGCGGACGTATCCAAGTGGTTACGGAGGTGCACTCGAAATGCATTGGGCTCTGCCCGCGCAGGTTCAAATCCTGCCGTCCGCGTTATTGCCTTTTTGCTGTGCAGGGGGAACCCTGTACATTCCACACATGGTGTTTTTTTTACTGGGGAGTAAGTGATTAGGGTGCGTGTGATGCTCCAATTTGCGATTCTGACCTCATAATGCATTCAGGAGCATCCAAACATCCCATTTTCCCGTTAGTTTCCCATTTTTGACGATCTGGCTATTGCAGAATAGAGGTGAAAATGACATTTTGCTGGGTCATTTTCGCGAACTCGATTAGGACACTTCTGATGCTCTAATTTGCGGTTACAACCTCATAATGAATTCAGGAGCATCCGAATGACCCATTATCCCAACATTTTCACATTTTTGACGATTTTGCTATTGCGGAATATCCGGTGGAAAATCGGAAAATTCCATGTGTACTGTGTTTCACTGGGAGTAAGTGATTAGGACATGTGTGATGCTCCAATTTGCGGTTCCGACCTCATAATGGCTTCAGGAGCATCCAAACAACCCGTTTTCCCAACGTTTTCGCATTTTTGACCAGTTGGGCTGTTGCGGAATAGCAGGTAAAAACGGTCATTTTGGCCACCTCGATTAGGGCACTTCTGATGCTCCAATCAAATCGTCCAACCTCATAATGCATTCAGGAGCACCCAAATAGCACATATTCCCGACATTTTCGCCTTTTTGATCCTGTGTGAGCAATCCAGAACAACTTTCTGCTTCAGTAAAAAAAAAGTAAAAAGGATTCAAGCACCCGGACTTCCCAGCTGGTCACCCACGCCAGTACTATCCAGGCCTGCTGGTGCTTAACTTCTCAAATCAGGCGGGATGAGGTGTATTCACCAGAGTATGGCCGAATCCAATACTGAGTAATGGTGGACAACATGTGAATGGGTTGCTTGTGACCTAACAACGAACCAGAAATAGAACAGCGAACAAAAAACAAGGCACTAGAGGGGATCGAACCCTCGACCTCTCGCTTACTGGGCGAGCGCTCTAACCACTGAGCTATAGCGCCATGCTTTCTCTCCATCTTCTTTTCTTTGAAGGGGGTCTTTTGAAATGTACAGAACACGCATCAAAAATTTCCTTCACACCTCCGCAACGGTGAAAAAATTTTAACGAAGAAGCCTAGTAAGGCGAGGTGGCCGAGTGGTCTAAGGCGCTACGTTCAGGTCGTAGTCTCTTCGGGGGCGTGAGTTCAAACCTCACCCTCGTCACTTTTTCTTCGTTGTGTGATCATCTAAAACCTATTTCCGCCCAAAGCTTGTTGTTTTATAGAAGCATCATAATTGTGGGGCTCTTAGCTCAGTGGAAGAGCGCCCGTTCCGCATACGGGAGGCCGAGAGTTCGAACCTCTCAGGGTCCACAGTTTTTTTTCTGATTTGTTTCCTCCTGTGTAAATTGGTTCTCAGAGCTTTCACACCTTGCTCCCTAAAATGTGGCTGTTTAGCTCAGTGGTAGAGCACATCATCCGTAATGATGGGGTCGTGGGTTCAATCCCCACAGCGGCCTAGGTTTTTTTCAGAGCTTTCCTTTCAGACCTTTACAACCTAACTTGGGGTTTGTGGGTTTGCGGTCACTGGTGCACACATGGCCTGTGGACGGGCAGGGGCAAAAAAAATTGGGTGCTTGCGTTGTGTGCTGGATCGGGACCACCAGTAAACTGGCAGCCCCACATCCAGTTCTAATATTTGAAGTGTGAAATAGAACGCAATCGGAAGATTAGTTTACACGAATGTAAGAATAATATCGTCATGGTAATATTCTGTACAGATTGTACGGGATTTACTATCATATGAGAGTAGTCCGTCGCAGGCCACATCGGGCCCGCAAACATGACCGGTCTTCACACAAAATTGTAAAAGAATTTTCTCAGAAGAAATGTCTTTTTCAAGTTTTTGTTGTTGCTGAACGAGTTGTTTGGTTTCGAAGTAGCACACTAACTTAGCACCCAAACATACAGCAAACATCGGAATACAAGACAGGGTCGTCTTGTTGGAGATGGGTCAGGGTCTGGACATCCTCAAAACCACACACCTAACACAACAGAAGAAAAGTAAAAAGGATTCAAGCACCCGGACTTCCCAGCTGGTCACCCACGCCAGTACTATCCAGGCCTGCTGGTGCTTAACTTCTCAAATCAGGCGGGATGAGGTGTATTCACCAGAGTATGGCCGAATCCAATAATAGGTCTGGATAGAAAAGCTGGGAAGACTTATTAACAGTCCGTATTTACCTGAGAAGTTAGACACCTCTAAGCCTGGATAGTACTGGCGTGGGTGACCAACTGGATAAATACACCGAAAAATAGATTTAAATTGTCAGACCGGTTCTTAGCTGTGCGCATCCATAAAAAACTAAAAAAATACTTGCGTCAGAAAATCCTAGTGTGTTGTACCGTGGTCCGAAATTCTTTCGGTCCCGGGTTCAACACCTGAGACGAATAATATATTTTGGTTTTTCCAGATTTTTCTCATTTTTTTGTCTCCTCACTCTTTCTGAGGATCTTCAAAATTGTCAAAAGTGAGAAATTTTTGGGAAAATGGCATATTTAGGGGCTCTTGAATCCATTATGAGGTCAGATGAATCAATCTGAGCATCACACATATCCTAATAGACAAAATGTCCGTTTATCAAAATACCTGAAAATGCCTCTTTATCCTATCTAAGGATGTCAGAAACCCTCAAAAGTGCAAAAATCTTGGGAATACAGGGTTTTTGGGCCATTCTGAATCATTGCGGGGTCGGACGATTTGATTGGAGCATCAGAAGTGTCCTAATCGGTAAAATGTCGCAAAATTGTGGGCAAAATGCCTTTATACCCTATCTAAGCAATTAGAATATGCTCGAAAATGCAAAAATCTTGGGTATATGGGGTTTTTGGGCACATCTGAGTTCATTGCGGGGTCGCACGATCAAATTAGAGCATCACATAATGTCTAGAATTTTACCTGTGTAACAAATACCTGTATTTTGGTGTAAAATGCATACAACCATATCTGAATACCTCAAATGTGCACGAAAATGAAGAAATCTTGGGTATATAGGGTTTTTGGGCCAATCTGAGTCAATTGCGGGGTCGCACTATCAGATCCGAGCATCACACAATACCTAGAATTTCAACTATGCAACAAACATGTCTATTTTGGGGAAAATGGCTTATAACCATATGTAAGTAGCTTAAAAATGCTCGAAAATGCAAAAATCTTGGGAATATGGGGTTTTTGGGCACATCTGAGTTCATTGCGGGGTCGTACGATCAGATCCGAGTATCACACAATGTCTAGAATTTCAAATATGCAACAAACACCTGTATTTTGGTGTAAAATGCATATAACCATATCTGAATGTCTCAAATACGCACGAAAATGAAGAAATCCTGGGAATATAGGGTTTTTGGGCACAATCTGAGTCAATTGCGGGGTCGTACGATCAGATCCGAGTATCACACAATGTCTAGAATTTCAATTATGCAACAAACACCTGTATTTTGGGTAAAATGACTAATAATCATATGGAAATGTCTCAAATATGCACGAAAATGCAAAAATCTTGGGTATATGGGGTTTTTGGGCACTTTTGAGTCAATTGCGGGGTCGCACGATCAGATTAGAGCATCACATAATGTCTCAAATTTTACAGGTGCAACAAACACCTGTATTTTGGTGTAAAATGCATATAACCATATCTAAATACCTCAAATATGCACGAAAATGCATAAATCTTGGGAATATAGGGTTTTTGGGCCAATCTGAGTCAATTGCGGGGTTGCACGGTCAAATCCGAGTATCAGGCCCTCTCTACAACTTAGCTGGTGCTCAAACATTGGGGTTACAGGCAAATTTACCTGTACACAGGCATATGACCTCTGTACGAACCTTATTTTCACTCTAAAATGCATTTTTCTTGGGTATATGGGGTATTTGAGCACATCTGAGTCAATTGCGGGGTCGTACGGTCAGATCCGAGCATCACACAATGTCTAACTGAGAAATATTTTGAAAAAAGTCGATTTTTTGGTCAAAATATTTTTCACAGAAAATCGAATTTTACTATTAAGATTGGCTTTGGGCATGACCCAGTAAGGTTACTATGGGCCCCATGGGACATATACACCCGAATACCAGGCCGTATTTTCAAAAAGTTGATAATCCCAGTATATGGTATGGCCCTGTGGTACGAAATTTTTGGCCGAAAAAATCGACCAAAAAATCGTCATTTTTCGGGGTCACGGTGACAAAAAGTTGCATTTTTTCACGAAAAATGGTCGGAATGTGACTTGAATGGGCTCTAATGGGTATATTATGCACATAACATACCTAAATTATGTCGATATTTCACCGGCGGAGCCGAAAAAATCGATTTTCAGGGTGTGCAAAACTGTAAAAATGACGAAAATCGGAAAAATGACGATTTTTTGGTCAAAATATTTTTCACAGAAAATCGAATTTTACTATTAAGATTGGCTTTGGGCATGACCCAGTAAGGTTACTATGGGCCCCATGGGACATATACACCCGAATACCAGGCCGTATTTTCAAAAAGTTGATAATCCCAGTATATGGTATGGCCCTGTGGTACGAAATTTTTGGCCGAAAAAATCGACCAAAAAATCGTCATTTTTCGGGGTCACGGTGACAAAAAGTTGCATTTTTTCACGAAAAATGGTCGGAATGTGACTTGAATGGGCTCTAATGGGTATATTATGCACATAACATACCTAAATTATGTCGATATTTCACCGGCGGAGCCGAAAAAATCGATTTTCAGGGTGTGCAAAACTGTAAAAATCACCAAAATCCCAAAAATCACGATTTTTTTTGAAAAATATTTTTTTCAAAAAAATCGATTTTAAAATATTGGTTTGGCTTGTGCGGGGACCTGAATCTGGGGCAACATACCCTGTGGGACATACTGGGCCCGATGCAAGGCCGATTTTTCAAAAATATGGTTGCCCCGGTAGACGGTATGGCCCTGCAGGTCAGTGCATCGGGCCAAAAATCATGAAAAAATCATGATTTTGGGGTCTGGCACCCCATGGGCACATATATCTGGGGGTGTGAAATATGCATGGAATCGACCGATTGGGGGTGTTATAGGTCCTGGGGGCCCACATGGGCCATATTTCACGCTATTGGGTCACGGGAAAGTGATTTTGACATTTTTTCATCGATTTTAGCTGTGAGAACCCTTCAAAAACACTGATTTTGGGGTGTTTCTGAGACGGTACGCTATACCCAGGGTCATATTAGGTATTAGTCCGGTCGACTTTTTGAAAAAACGACCCCGCAATGGACTCAGGGGTGCCAGATAGTGTATATGCACCAGAATGGATTCACGGGAAAAGTCAAAATTGGGTGTCAGATACATGCTGCCATAAGTGACGAATTTCAAAAGTTGAGATTTTTCGAAAATCAGGGTTCAGTACACGCTGTACCCAATCCTGGGGGCCAAAATTTTCAACTTTTTGAAAAAACGGGCGGTATATGGCCCTAAAGTGTCAAAATGAGTTAATTGCGACCTCGGACGGCCTCCGGAGATGAGTAGAAGTTTATTTACTGAAAAAAAAAGTCAAAACACAGGCAAAATCCCACCTTCCACAGGTACAGTCAAAACTTTTATCCAGATCTCATGTTTTTTCAAAAAATTTTAAATTGTTTTTATGACTAACACCTCCGAAATTTTTCCTGATAAGATGGAATATGGTCCTGTAGTAGTATGCAGTGTGTTTGCAGGCAAAAATTTGCATTTTCTCGCCCCAGACATATTTTTATACATAAAAGTGCATAAAGGGACCCCTGACCCCAAAATCCGGGTTCCAGCTTTTTGAAGGGGTCACCCTACAGGCCACCTCAAAAAGTTGGCCCGTAGGGCCAACTTTTTGAAAAAACGGGGTTGCGATGTGTCCTGGGGGCCCGAAGGGCCCCCAGGACACATCGCTGGGAAAAAAATATTAGGTTTTTTGGGGTCTATATAGGGTTGCTGTGGGGGTCACATGGCCGAAAAATGGCCATTTTTGGCCTATTTTTGGCCATTTTTTTAAGGTAAAAAATCCACTTTTTTTTTGTACATCCCCTTGCCCCCGGTAAAATTTACCAAACATATGGCCCTGTTGGACATACTGGGCCCATGAGTCGGTCGCTGGATCACCAAACTAGTTGCCCTATTTGCTAAAATCATGTTTTCAGGGTCAAAAATAGGGTGTTTTTTAGGGTCAAAAATAGGGTGTTTTTCAGGGGTATGTTAACCACGTATGTGTCTTAGGGACCAAATTTTCCAGGAATGTGAACCAATCGGGTCGCAATGGGTCCAGGGGGCCCGGAGGGCCCCCATGCAGGGAAAATTTGCAACAATCCTGGGCAATGCTGGGGGCCGATAGGGTGTGCCTATACACGTGTTTTTACGTGTTTTTGGGCACTTTTCAGGATTTTCGAAAATTTTTGCAACACCAAAATCAAAAATTTCGGTCTAGGAGGCCCATATCTGGAAAAAATCGATATTCCAATGGCCTCATTGGGACATATTGGGCCCAGGACCCTATTTTCAGGTCCCAGGAAAAGCCAAAACAATAAAAAAAATAGCTCAGGCGACCCCCAAAAATAGGCGAAAAACAGCCATTTTTAGGGTGTTTTTTAGGGGTATTTTTACACACACAAATTGTTTACCATAGCACACCCCCAGGCTGCCTCAAAATTTTATCTTTATTTGATTTTTCCAACCCACATAGGGGTATTGGAGGCACAACTTTCACCAAGCCTGGGGAATTCGGCACTGCACACACACAACTGAAAAAGGCAAAAATCACCTGTTTTTCAAGGTGTCGCAGGGTAAATGTTGTTCCTTAAAAACCAAATTTTTTCTAAAAAATCGGCCCTGCGGGTGAAAAAACGACACTATGGGGGGTATTCCAGGGTGTGGGGGCCCCAAAAATCCGGTTTAAGACCACGAGAGGGTCCGAATACACACCTGAGAAGGTCCCGGGGAGTAAAAAAATGGCCATTTTTGGGGGGTCAAAATCTCACTTTTTGGGGGGATGTTTGTATACCCAGTACCGACCCACTAGCTGGGATGCCCAACTTTTCGCGAATATGGGGGCCCGTAGGGCCCCCGGGGCCCAGGGGGCCCAAAATATCGTGTTGCAGATGCCAGGAGAACATGTTTCAATATTTTGGATACATTTTTCCATAGGGTCATTTTCAAAAGCACTGATTTTAGGGGTATTGAGCGAGGTACCCATACCCATGGGTTATCCTATATATTAGTTTTCACTCGGATGTGAAAAAACGATGTCGCAATGGATTCAGGGGGCCCAAATAGGGTATATGGCCCAGGAAATTTTCAAAAAGTTGACCCAACCAGGTATACAGGCATACAAGCCGGTAGGTCAACAGATAGGGTGTTTTCCGCACCCAAAATATGGGGTCATGACCATGTGGGTCAGACCTGAATTGATAAATGTTTCGCACAGGTTTTCGCGAATACCCCCTCTATTCCGAATGCGCTACAAGAGTTTTAAATTTTAGGCTATTTAGATTCACTTTTAAAAACAAAATGGGTCTCCAGAACACACATGAGGTTCAACATGTACCTCTACAGAAACCTTGGTTTTGGTCGGATTTTGAGGCCAATTTTTGGGTTCCCACCAATTTCCTAGGGTATACTGGGATATTGCCCGTGTGTCCAAAAGTGATTTTTGGGGCCTTAGGACCCCGGAGAATCCATTTAACGGTCGTTTTTGCACCGGAAAGACCTATCTAGTACCCAAAAATCGAATTTTCATATTTTTGAAAAAGTGACCAAAAATCGACTTTTTTTGGTAACATTGTATGGCATAAATTATTCTACATAATGTGTGATGCTTGAATAAAAACTTACGACCCCATAATGTACTCGGAACTCACCCATGTAATTGTTGAGAAAAAAAAACTTTCCGAAAAAATGAAATTTCAACCCGAATATGCACATTTGGGTCATTTTACGGCTATGTAGGTCATTTTGTATGTGTTTTTCGATTATATAGGTGATTAGGATATGTGTGATGCTCAGATTAAATCGTAAGACCCCGCAATTGACTCAAATGTGCCCAAAAACCCTATATACCCAAGATTATTAACTTTTCCAGCATATTGGACATCCTTAGGTATGGTTATAAGCCATGATACGGCTATTGCTGGAAAAATAGCCATAAATTGTGGTTGGTATTGATTTCAGAAATTATGTGATGCTTAGATCATGCCATAGACGCTTTTAATGGATTCATATGAGCTCATACTACCCATATACCCCTTCAGAAGCCCCTTTTGACTCTTATGAATATCCTTATATAGGCTTCCACTTGTGCAGAACCTTCTCAGTGTACAAGATGTTAGGTACAAAAAAACCATCATATTTTTTACACTACTGGCATGCTTCCCAGGACACGTCTGTACTCAGAACGTTGTAGAGAAAAAAGGCAACCAACGATTTCTAAAGCTACAGTTTCTGTACTTCATTGGTATGGAAGCATGAAGATTATATCTTCTCACACAACTTTGTCAAACATGGCCAGTCTCGAAAGAGACTGGCCTTTTTTACGTTAGCATGATCGTCTTGTGCACCCCATTTTTATATCGCCTGCAAAACCATATTTGTGACACTTGTTCCCCTTCAGAAGCCACTGTTGACTCTGTCGAATATCCTTCTGTAGGATCACACTTAAGGATATTTTTATGTAGAACCTTCACAGTGACCAAGATGTCAGGTACGAAAAAGCAACCGTATTATAGACATTGGCAGAAGGCTTCCCAGAACAAGTGGGTACCTAGAACATTGTAGAGAAAAAGGGCAACCAACGATTTCTAAAGCTACAGTTTCTGTACTTCATTGGTATGGAAGCATGAAGATTATATTCTTCACACAACTTTGTCAAAACATGGCCAGTTTCGAAAGAGACTGGCCTTTTTTACGTTAACATCACCTTGTGCAAACCCAAAAAACACACATGATTCCCATGTTCTTCGAATATTTTGGTGATTAGGATATGTGTAATGCTCAGATTAAATTGTACGACCACGCAATTGACTCAAATGAGCCCAAATATCCCGTATTCCCAAGATTTTTGGACTTTCGAGCACATTGGGCATCCTTAGGTATGTTTATAAGCCACTCTACGGCTATGTTAGAAAAAAAACCCACCATAATAATGATACATATGGCATGATTCCCAGAACATGTTGGCACTTAGAACATTGTAGAGAAAAAGGGCAACCAACGATTTCTAAAGCTACAGTTTCTGTACTTCATTGGTATGGAAGCATGAAGATTATTCTTCTCACACAACTTTGTCAAAACATGGCCAGTTTCGAAAGAGACTGGCCTTTTTTACGTTAACACGATCGTCTTGTGCACAAGAAGCAAAAAAACCCACACAACAACAGCAGAAGTTTAGAACCACATTCAGACCCTGACCCAACTCCAACAAGGGGCCCCTGTCTTGTCAACCACCTTGTGCATATATACTGGACCCCAGAAATGGGACATCCGTTAAAATTGGATCGATACAGAGAAGATTAGCATGGTCCCTGCGCAAGGATGACACGCATTAATCGAGAAAGTATCAACTTTTTTTTTGTCCCCCGGATCACACGTATTTTTTACACTGGTGTCTTCTTCATGCTTCCCAGACCAACACATATGTGCAGACATACCCATCACCCACAGGTGGCAAGTGGCAGGCTGCAGTAACCCATTGAAATATTGGTTTCAAAAAACGACCATATGCTTTATGCTACTGGCATGCTTCCCTGAGCATATACATGTCGAAAGCTGTGTAGAGAAAAAGAGCAACCAACGATTTCTAAAGCTACAGTTTCTGTACTTCATTGGTATGGAAGCATGAAGATTACTCTTCTCACACAACTTTGTCAAAACATGGCCGGTTTCGAAAGAGACTGGCCTTTTTTACGTTAGCATGATTGTCTTTGTGTGTCTTTGTGCAAAGCAAAAAAAAAACACACACAAGAAGTGAGGATCTTCAAAACCACGTTTTTGACCTGACCCACCTCCAACTAGACAACCCTGTCTTGTATTCCTACAATATGGTATCTATTGAGCCGGGATGTGTTGGCTGCATCCTGAAACCCCTAGCTTCTGGGGGGGCAAGCTTCTCCAGAACTGGGCACTCTTTGAGGTGGACCAAAGGCACCTTCAACTTCTGTGTTGATGTGTTGTCCGTGTTAGTCTACTGTCCTGTTTGCGGCCTTGGTGTAAACCAGGGCAACAATCAGAGTGAAATGGGGTGAACCGGGCCAGGCTGGTCTCACAGAGCAGCTCATAACTCCTGCAGTGGACAGTTCAAGGATCGCAGCACAGAGCAGAGTGAGGGTGTTTCCAACTCAATGGCTTGAACTGGAGAAGCGTTTCTTTTTTACATTTTTCCATGTGAACATTGTTTCCACATCACCATACACATGTGTTGTTGATACACCCCACCACGTTGCCCAGACCATTCCTACCCACATTATTCACCACAAGTGGCATGTTTACCAGCACATGTTGGTGCTTAGAGCAATGTTAAGAAAAAGGGCAACCAACGATTTCTAAAGCTACAGTTTCTGTACTTCATTGGTATGGAAGCATGAAGATTATATTCTTCTCACACAACTTTGTCAAACATGGCCAGCCTCGAAAGAGACTGGCCTTTTTTACGTCACCATGAGAAAAAACATTCACACATATGATGCATGTACAAAGTGCACAGGTGTGTGTGTCACCCTGACCCACCTCCAACAAGACAACCCTGTCTTGTTTTCCCATACTCTCCCTATGTTTGGGTGCTAAGTTAGTGTGCTACTTCGAAACCAAACAACTCGTTCAGCAACAGCTAAAACTTGAAAAGACCTTTCTTATCAGAAAATTCTTTACAATTTTTATGATGTGTCCTGCTGTGGGCCTGATATGGCCCAAGGCGGAACCACTTTCATATGATGTAAATCCCGTACGTTCGTACAGAATATTACCCATGATGATTATTCTTACATTAGCGTGTAACACTAATTCTGACTGCGTTCTATTTCACACTTCAAATATTAGAACTGGATGTGGGGCTGCCAGTTTACTGGTGGTCCCGATCCAGCACACAACGCAAGCACCCTTTTTTATATTACCCCACCCAGTACCCCCCCTGTGTCTGTGTTGTTGCCTAAAAAAGCATCACCTTTTACAGGCTTCCTTGTGGGGAGTGTTCGGTCAAGTGATAGTGATGAAGAAGGACAGGGGCGAGTTTTCTCGTGAAATGCTTTGAAGCCTCTGACATTGAGAGGCTCGCTCCGACCTCTGTTTTTAATAACCCTTACCGGTAACCACTGTGTATGTATGGTATGTATGGTATGTATGATATGTTGCCTTTGTGTGTTTGTTTTTGTTTTGTTAAAAAAGAGGGTATGCCACTCCTGGATGTTGTGCAGCTCCAGGGCAACATGTGTGAACGGACCAGGTTGCCCTGGCGACCCGTCACCCCAATGAGAAATTGCGTTAATATCATCAGTGCACAAGGCACTGTATCAGATATTAAGCTGATAAGAACAGATAATACACTTGATCTTAGCCAAAAGGCCGAGAAGGTATGACTTCTTTTTAGTCCATACCAAATTCGACACCCATGTACAGGGAAGCATGATGATGATCAATATTACTAGGAAACAACAAGGCAAACAGATTACACACCCATGTCACAGGGAAGTGAGCGAAGGTGATGATCAATCGTAGTAAAAACAAGGCCGCCGAAGCAGCTACACAAATTGCCAATGTGGCAACGCCGAAGCGGCCCATGGCGGGAATTGGGTAGTTTTCAACCAGCAATCTCTCCACAGCGTCCCTATTTGGTCATTGCTTATGGAATTATCCCGAGCGCAAGAATACCTCCTTTTCTCCCAGTCGTGTCACAAAGCTATGTCAACAGGGAAGCGTGTTGGGGTGGTAACATAAAGACACCACGTAAAGCTAACACACCAGAACTACCACCACCAATGTGCCTCCCTGTAGACATCTGTGCAGCCGATAGGTGGAACAAACAAGGGCAAGACTGTACTCTACACAGGATCTGTTTTTGAGTGCATTCGTGTTGAAGATTGTTTTCTTCGGCACAAGACCAAAGCTGGATGATGACATAGGTTGGGCATGTGCAGCATGAGCACTTGCGATGATTGTCACATACTTCTTGTATTGTTTTGTCTCTCCCCTGTATGGCGCAGGGAAGAGTACCAGGCACAGCCCTTCCACTTACAGCTTGTTTTTAAGAAAAACCTCAAAAAAGGCTTCACATTACTTTTTTCACCTTCAAGGACATCTTGATCAATCAAGAAGTTACCACACTATCCTCGCTCTCAACATGCTTCCATGTGTAGCAAAGTGCATACAGCAATAGAACAAAACAGAGCCATATCACGGTTCTTGCCCATATCGAACTCATCTTTCGCCTTTTACTAAAGATGACCGTGGGTAAGAGCCACTAAGTGAAAGCATAATTTTTGAAGGGGCCTTTGTGTCTCATCTGTTTTTAAGTCTTGACAACCACTACGCTTCCCTGAAGGTGTTGGAGTTTCGCATGTTGTTAAACTCAGCTAGAGGTTACATACCTTACTGGTGTCTGACCTGATCAACAAGGGCGTCGACACACCAGTGGCCCTTGCATTGCACTGCGCAGGGGATACTGGTGGCACTAGCTTCGGCTGGCTTGCACAGTGAAATTTTTGACAGCGGCGGTGCTGTGCTTTGCACAAACCCGCCTTTTTAAACAAACAAACCAAAACAAACGTGATCACACAAACCATCATGTTACCCAGTAAACCCAGTAAACCCAGCACACTGGTCTAGAGGGATCGACCACTGAGTGGTGACCTGTGAGCACACAGGCACCTGCTCCGATGCAGTAGTGCAGCGCACTAAGTGCTGTGCTAAGGACTGGCCAAACTTGTTAAACCTGCTGACCCACAAACCGGTTTTCACAACCGAAGCAAAAACAAGCTCAGAAATAAAAAGCTCTTCAAAGGTTTTCGAACCTGACTCAGTATTGGATTCGGCCATACTCTGGTGAATACACCTCATCCCGCCTGATTTGAGAAGTTAAGCACCAGCAGGCCTGGATAGTACTGGCGTGGGTGACCAGCTGGGAAGTCCGGGTGCTTGAATCCTTTTTGCTTTTCTTCCGTGTTGGTGTGTGGTTTTAGGACATCCAGACCCTGACCCACCTCCAACAAGACAACCCTGTCTTGTATCCCTGTGTTTGTTGCACTATCCAGAGAGCAGAAATGAGGGGAGACTACACCACCGACGGTGCTTCAGCCTACAGGAGCATGCTGGAATGTGAATGCTGCATGACAGCATTCACAATTTCACCTTTGGTGAGATGGAGATGAGCGCAAAGGTGCAAAAATGCACAACAAAAACTGAGGAAGAGGCATCCATACTCCCCAGAAGGGACGTGCGCACCTGCAGCCAAAAATTCTCCTGTGCTTAATATCATGCGCGCTGGGGATGCCGAAATAGCTAAACTGTTGCAAGAAGTGGGACTAATTCCCAGGCAGTTGCCCTGTACAACATGCAAGTCCACAATGCCAGAAACACTGTACTGGACACCAAGATACTCCAAGAAGATCGCAAACTGGCCTTATTTTAGGTGAAATGACCTAATGCAGAGTGCAGCGGAACAGGGGAGACAAATAAAGTTTCCTGTACCATGCAACACCCAAGACACTTTTGCACAAGTGAAGCAAAAACAAGCTCAGAAATAAAAAGCTCTTCAAAGGTTTTCCACCCAGACCCATTATTGGATTCGGCCATACTCTGGTGAATACACCTCATCCCGCCTGATTTGAGAAGTTAAGCACCAGCAGGCCTGGATAGTACTGGCGTGGGTGACCAGCTGGGAAGTCCGGGTGCTTGAATCCTTTTTTCCTTATTTGTGGTGTAACACACAGAAGTTGGTTGAAAAGTGAACTGATAGTATTCAGCGCAAAGCATGATTATTGAAGGGTATATAGCTCAGTGGTAGAGCATTCGGCTGCAGTCCGAACGGTCCCTGGTTCGAACCCGGGTGTGCCCTCTCTTTTTTGTTTCAAGATTTTCTGTGTGTTACTTTTCCCCTTTTGGTTTTGAATTTCATCCCCACCTTGTAAAGATTCGTTTAAGAAATGTAAGGGGGTTTAGCTCAAATGGTAGAGCGCTCGCTCAGCATGCGAGAGGTAGAGGGATCGATACCCTCAATCTCCAAACATTTTTTGGCTTGGAAACACTGTTGTGATATTTCCAGATCTCAATTCTTTTTGGTACCAAAGAAAAAGAAGGAAGCGACAGAATTGTATCTCCTATGGTGTAGTGGTTAGCACTCGAGACTCTGAATCTCGCGACCGCGGTTCGAATCCGCGTAGGAGAACTTTCCTTTTTCTCCGTTTCGTCCCTTGTTATTCTCCTCTGTGACTGGTTGAAACGCATTCCCACTTCCATATTCTTGTTGGCTTTTATTGAAGGCGAGATGGCCGAGTGGTCTAAGGCGCCAGGTTAAGGCCCTGGTCCCTTCGGGGGCGTGGGTTCAAACCCCACTCTCGTCACTTGTTATTCTTTTTCATTTTCATTTTCAATCTATCCCTTTTGTTTTGTTTTCAAGATTGTGCAAAACACAAAAAGCACACTTGTCAGGTCCTCCTTGGCGCAGTCGGTAGCGCGTCAGGCTGTTAACCTGCAGGTCGTTGGTTCGAACCCAACAGGAGGAGACTTTTTTCCCTTCTCAAACCATTTTCTGTTCTTTGCAAAAGTCATAAAAAACTGGGAAGGCGAGATGGCCGAGCGGTCTAAGGCGCCAGGTTTAGGCCCTGGTCTCTTCGGAGGCGTGGGTTCAAACCCCACTCTCGTCACGTTATTACCATTTTTCCGCAGAAAACCCACCTCTTGTGGAAAACAGTTCCGGTCATTATTGTAGCAGCTATCGTCTAGTGGTTAGGACGCTCGCCTCACACGCGAGAGATCGTCGGTTCAATCCCGACTAGCTGTAATTTCTTTTTGAACTTTCCTTCACATTTTCGTTCAATGCAACGATCGAAAAGATGTCCCCATGCAGATAATAGTTTTGCCTACTATCAGATCCGCTGTAGTATAGTGGTTAGAACAGCCGGCTCTCACCCGGCAGACCGGGGTTCAATTCCCCGCAGCGGAAAATACTTTTTTTTAGACCAAGTTTTGGAGAGAAGAATTTCTGACTTTTGAATATTAACGCCATCATGTAAATCTGGATGAAGAAAATAATCAGTGGCTTAGTGGTCTAGTGGCATGATTCTCGCTTCGGGTGCGAGAGGTCCAGGGTTCGATTCCCTGCTGAGCCCCTCTTTTTATTTAGGTAGTTTCTTGCTTGGGAATTGTTTAGAAAAATTATTTCCACATCTTTTCGACCACCAAAATCCCAAGATGAGGAAGTTTGGAAAAGTGCATTTTTGTGAAAGTATTTTGCCATATCTTTGTTGTCACCAAAATCCCAAGATAGTGAGAGAATCTTGAAAAATCATTTTCCATATTTTCACTTCCCAGTGAAAAAGAGAATACCCATGGTGGGGATCGAACCCACAATCTTTCGCTTAGGAAGCGAACGCCTTATCCATTGGGCTACACGGGCCTAATAGTTTTACCTTCTTTCCTTTTCTCTGGGGTGGTCAAATTTAGGACAAGAGACTTTTCTGCATGACCACCCCACAATGATTCTTTGGTTTAAATGAATGTGAGCCTCCCTAGCTCAGTCGGTAGAGCGCAAGGCCCTTAACCTTGTGGTCGCGGGTTCGAGCCCCGCGGGAGGTGCTTTTCTTTTTGAATGTTCACGATTTTGAGGCAAATGAAAACCAAAAAATATTTCCTCCACTTGATCTCAGTTCTGTTTCGTTGGCAAGTTGAGAGTGGAATTTGGGTGAAAATATGTGTTTTCCGAACCAACACAGGACTCCCACCGACCGGTGTAGGTTTTGCGTTCAACCAGGTGTGAACTGCTTCCACTCGCGAAAAGTGCCAGACCCTTTTGCTGGGGATAGCACGTTTCAGCCCCACAACTTATCTCCTTTCTGGGCATGTCCAGTGTGCTCAGCTGCCGCTTCTTGGCGACTCACCAGTACAGAGTGGTGGAATCCAGCACAGAATGGAATGGCTGGGAAATCCTTAGCAATCCATAATTCAGATGGAAAAACTCCTGACCCGGCTATTGAATTTTCGGATCATTTTCTCAGTCACAATGCAAGCACAGAATGGAAACCAAAACCAAGCACAGAATGGAACACGGCTATAAGACTCCAGCCATTCCATTCTGTGCTGGTTTTTCGTTTCCATTCTGTGCTTGCATTGTGACTGAGAAAATGATCTGAAAATTCAATACCCGGGTCAGGAGTTTTTTTTTCCACTCCTAACAAATCCTTACAGTAAGCCTATAAGTCTCCAGCCATTCCATTCTGTGCTGGTTTTTGGAGCCCATTCTGTGAGCACTCGCTCGGGCCTGTACTGGAGTATAGCGGCCAGGCCATCTCCCTTCTGCGTTCCTGCCTGTCACATCCAGTGCTCAGTTGCTGCTTCTTCAGCACAACCGCATCACATCACATCACCAAAAAATAGAAAGGCAACTGGGGGGATCGAACCCCCGACCCTTGGTTTACAAGACCAATGCTCTGCCACTGAGCTAAATCGCCGCTGATTAAGATGCTTTTGCTGTTTCTCCTGCGAAGAAGTTTTTCAAGACAACACAGAAAGGAAAGTGTGACAAAAAAGAAATGACCCTAGACGGAATCGAACCGCCGTTGATGGATTTGGAATCCATAGTGCTACCGCTACACCATAGGGCCCATGATTTAGGGCTTCAATGCGTTTAGCATGAAGGTGGAAATTTTGCTGAAAATCCCACACAAAGGAAAAAGACACACAAAAAAGTGCGAGGTGCCAGGATCGAACTGACGACCTTAGGATTATGGGACCTACGCGCTCCCGACTGCGCCAACCTCGCCTTGATATTATCGTATCATTAAGAAATACATGGGGTGCAAATTTCTACAGGTTTGCGTGGCAAAAAAAAATTTTTGAGTCAAAAAATTTTATGGGCTTCTGTGGAAACAATGACAGTTGTAGAACCTCTCGTAGCTCAATTGGTAGAGCGCTCGACTGTAGAATACTCGGTTATCGAGCGGTCGCTGGTTCGATTCCGGCCGAGAGGATTTTTTTTCGTTTTCGTGTTCCAGATTATTTTCTGCAAACAGATGACTGCCTAAAAACAAAGAACGGTGAGAATTACAGCAGTCGTATCCAAGTGGTTACGGAGGTGGACTAGAAATCCATTGGGCTCTGCCCGCGCAGGTTCAAGTCCTGCCGACTGCGATTCATTTTTTGTTCACGAATTTTCGTGCATTTTCGTCGTTTCTGTGCTCATTTTAGACCATTTTGATGCGCGAAATTAAATCAGAGTGAAGATTGTATCCTCGGTAGTATAGAGGTCAGTATTTCCGCCTGTCACGCGGAAGACCCGGGTTCAATTCCCGGCCGGGGAATTCTTTTTTGTACAGGGCTTACATTCATTGTTTCGTTTCTTTTCTGATGAAAATCAAATCAGGCCCCGTTGGCGCAATGGATAGCGCGTTGGACTTCGAATCCAAAGGTTGCGGGTTCGAGTCCCGCACGGGGTTAACTTTTTGAACATTGTTTTTTTGAACTTTTTTGAAAACACAAAAAAGTGAGGTTGGTGTCAAGTGAAATCACAGTGGAACAACAGATACAAATTTGGGTCCAGTGGGAAGGGGTCTCCCAGGAATTTTGGATTTTTTGGCAGTCAACCCATCCAGAAGAACCTTAAAAAATCTTGGGAAAAACTTGAAAACTGGAAATTCTTTGAAAAGCTGACATTTCAGAATTTTTTTCTGAACATGAAAATTTTGCTTCCTCCTAAAAAAAAGAACTGCACTTACCGGGAGTCGAACCCGGGCCGCTCGCTTGGAAGGCGAGAATACTAACCGTTATACCATAAGTGCTGTTACTTTCATGCAAAGTGTTTTCTTTGTGGGGGGCAATTTCAAAATAAAAAAAATTTGAAATTGTTCAAATTGCCCAAAAAAAGAAGCAACCGTGGCAGGACTCGAACCTGCAACCGCCTGATCCGTGGTCAGGCGCTCTTCCATTGAGCCACACGGTCCATGTCTTTAGGCAATAGTATTTTTTATGTGGCCTGCATATTTTTGGAGTTGGAAAAAATGAAAATGGTTGATTGTACAGCTAAAAAAGCGGTTACCGAGAATTGAACTCGGGTCTCCCGTGCCACAAACGGGTGTTCTAACCACTAAACCATAACCGCTTGAATACTCCCACTTATTGGGATCTCAGAAAGGGTTTTATTTCCCGGGACATTGTGAAATATTTTTCAACTATGCAACGAGCGGCAACTCGAGCACAATTTCGACTAATATCGTAGCGTAATTGGTCTAGTGGTAGAATGGGGTGACCATGACTTACATGTTTTGGGATCCACTTACATGTTTTGGGAAAAACATGACTTACATGTTTATGGTGGGAAACTTACATGTTTATGGATTTTCAGGTTGACCCACTTACAGGCCAAAAAATTTTTTCTACACAAAAAAAATTTTTCTTCAGAAAAAGCTCGTTCGAAAAAAAAATTTTTTTTTTTGCCTGTGAAAAATTTCTTATGAAGACCTCTGGCAAAATTTTTGTGTCTGTGTGCAAAGTGTTTTACCCTTAGTCCGTGGGGAAGGATACTGATGGTGTTCACCCACATAACATAGCACACGAGCCAGCTAAGTAACTGTCCCCCGAGAACCCTATCAGCCACACGAACCAGATAACGCAACCTAGAACCAGCAGGTTCCCGCGCACCCGCACCCACCAGCCAGCTTATTAACCCACGAACCAGATAACGTTGCCCGAACCCCGCGCACCCGCACCACCACACCAGCCGGATAACGCAACCTAGAACCAGCAGGTTCCCGCGCACCCGCACCCACCAGCCAGCTTATTAACCACACCAGCCAGATAACGTTGCCCGAACCCCGCGCACCCGCACAACCACACGAACCAGCTAGGGACCGCAAACCCGCGCACCCGTCAACCCGCACACCCGCACAACCACACCAGCCAGATAACGCAACCTAGAACCAGCAGGTTCCCGCGCACCCGCACCCACCAGCCAGCTTATTAACCCACGAACCAGATAACGTTGCCCGAACCCCGCGCACCCGCACTACCACACCAGCCAGATAACGCAACCTCGAACCCGCAAACCCGCGCACCCGCAAACCCGCAAACCCGCACAACCACCAGTCAGATAACGTAACCTAGAACCAGATAACGTTGCCCGAACCCCGCACACCCGCACAACCACACCAGCCAGATAACGCAACCTCGAACCCGCAAACCTGCGCACCCGCAAACCCGCAAACCCGCACAACCACCAGTCAGATAACGTAACCTAGAACCCGCATTTGGTCAGGACCTCTTCAGAAAAACTGTGTGAGAAGTATGAGACAGTGTAGCCGAGTGGTTACCACGCAGGTAAAATTTTTCTTATGGTAGCGGGTTCAACCCCCGAGACAAGTCAGTTTTTGGCTAAGTGGCAGAAATATGTTCCCGACCCGGGTATTGAATGTCGACCTGACCTCAAAAAAAAACTGACTTACATGTTTATGAAAAACATGACTTACATGGTTATGAACCGGCAAAAATCTCAACATGACTTACATGGTTATGAAAAACATGACTTACATGTTTATTTGTACACAAAAATCCCCGGCTTAATAAACATGTAAGTCATGTTTTTCATAAACATGTAAGTCAGTTTTTTCCATAAACATGTAAGTTTTCCCATAACCATGTAAGTCAGTATGGCCTAGAATGGCCCCCCGCCACGGGGTCGGCCCGGGTTCGATTCCCGGATTACGCACTCTCTTTTTGCGATTGGAAAAAGCAAAACAATATGGTTTCGGACAGTTTCAGGTCGGTCACAAACTCGTTCAAAACGAAAAAGTGGAAATGATATGTACTCTTTCTTGTGTAAGGATTCTTAGTGGAGAAAGAATTTTTTTGTCTGATGCGGGTTTTTGCTCGACATAGTAAGTCAGTTCAGTCACAACTTCCGTCACAATCGAAAAAAAATTTGACTCACATGTTTATAAACCCATACTGACTTACATGTTTATTTGTTCACAAAAATCCCAGTTCATAAACATGTAAGTCAGTATGGCCGCTCTGGTGGCCACATGTTTTTGGGTTAACTTACGTGTTTATGAAAAACCTGACTTACATGTTTATTTGTTCACAAAATTCCCTGGGTTAATAACCATGTAAGTCAGGTTTTTCATAACCATGTAAGTCAGGTTGGGACTACGACATGTTCATAAACCCAACCTGACTTACATGTTTATTTCTTCACAAAATTCCCAGTAAATAAACATGTAAGTCAGTATGGCCGGTGCGCTGGTCAGAGGTAATATGATCATCAGGTTTGCGGGCCGACCCCCCTGTGCGCCCGATTAGGGACCCCCCTGTGCGCCCGATTAGGAATCCCCCTGTGCGCCCGATTAGGGACCCCCTGTGCGCCCGATTAGCCTACCCCCCTGTGCGCCCGATTAGGAATCCCCCTAGTCACTGTGACCAGGTGCCCCTACTAATATGCCTTACCAATATGGCCTGGGCTGTGGTATGTCGGGTGTACTACATGCTGGGACCTAAAGAGGAACCACATGCTGGAACACGGCTTTAAGCCCCCACCCATTTCAGCTGTGGTTCCTACTGTGCCCAGTCACTGTGACCAGGTGCCTGGTCAGATCTGACCAGGTACCCTTACTAATATGCCTGACCAATATGGCCAGGGGTGGTATGTCGGGTGCACAAGGGAGTTTCACGATGGGTTATCTTATGCACAGGTACAGTGGATGTAGAAAACCCACAAACCCATTGTGTGTGGGTTTTCTGGCATAGGACTGTATGGAAAGTGCACGGGTCCACCACAGTACAACCAGTCATGCACCAAGGGACACTGGCTGTTTTATCACTTTTTGAACTTTTTTAGACACTGCCAAACCTTCTCCATAATCTGAGATCTTGGGAAACAAGATAAGCTCGCGTGGCGCAATGGAAGCGCGTCGGTTCCCGACGCCGGAGGTTGCGGGTTCGATCCCCGCCGCGAGTACTTTTTATTCATTCCAAAATATTTTTAGATTTCCTTCTTCTCAGAGATTTCTTGTCACAAAACTTTGCCAAATTGAAAATTCAGAAATGCGAAAATATCAAAAAACAGCTCCGAAATTTGAAAGCAATCAAAAAGGATTCCCCCTCCGGGGTTTGAACCCGGGTCGCCTGGGTGAAAGCCAGGTATACTAACCACTGTACTAAAGGGGAGGTGATACTTAGGCACAATCCAAAAAGGGTACTTTTGTGCAAGCTACACGGAGTTTCAAACGAAAAAAAAAAAAAAATGAAAAATGAAAATCCAAAAAGACAAGGGCTCGGCGGGGAATTGAACCCCGGACCTCTCGCACCCTAAGCGAGAATCATGCCACTAGACCACCGAGCCACGAATTCTCTCGCATTCTCTTCGTAACGCGGCCATATGTTTCCATCATTCCTTGTGTGTGTTTTCGTTTTGAATAAGGTCCCCATGTAAATGCTGTCTTCGCTAACAATCAGATCCTCCTTGGCGCAGTCGGTAGCGCGTCAGGCTGTTAACCTGCAGGTCGTTGGTTCGAACCCAACAGGAGGAGATTTTTCATTTTTTTGAGTTTTTGACTCTATTTTTTAATTTTGAGCTAAAAATCAACGTTGTGTGTCATCTTGATGTTGAAACTATTTTTCAGGATTTCCAAGGTTGTCTCATCAAAAAAACCAAACATCTTGAATGCTGTCCTAACTTGGAGATTCGTTACCTGAAGATAAAACAGATTTTGTCAGGTTTTTTTTGAGTTTGAAAAAGTTCAGAAAAGAATGAAAAAAGGGATCAATGCAGTGTATAAAAAAACGCGAACGGCAAGGTTCGAACTTGCGCATGCAGAGCACACTCGCTTAGCAGGCGAGCCCCGTAACCACTTGGGTACGTCCGCTTAATTACCTGTCAGTACTTAGGACGAAGCTTGTACTTTGTTTAATGACACGTTAGTGATCACTGTGGTCACGAAAAATCATCGCAATTGTGACCACCAAAAAAAATTTTTTGGGCACGATTTCGCACGCTGGTGAGCTCATTGCACAACGACCGACACACCATGTTTTCCAACAAATAAAAAAAATTCAGAAAAATTCAGGTATCAATACAAAAAGCACCTCCCGCGGGGCTCGAACCCGCGACCACAAGGTTAAGGGCCTTGCGCTCTACCGACTGAGCTAGGGAGGCTCATATTAACTTAAATCAAAGAATCAACGTGGGGTACTTGTGTGTACCTGCAACCACCAAATTTTCCATCGTTGTTGTGTGAACAAAAGGATCCGGATTATCTCTCCTATGGTGTAGTGGTTAGCACCCTGGACTTTGAATCCAGTAGCCGCGGTTCAAACCCGCGTGGGAGAACTTTTCTTTTTCCAAGTGTTTTCAACATTTTTTGGAGCTTTGTCACACACATCTTCAATCTTTGCATTTGATGGCAAAAGCATAAATCACAGAAATCAAACGAAAAGGTAAAGAACGCTGACGGCAGGGTTCGAACCTGCGCGGGCAGAGCCCAGTGGATTTCAAGTCCACCTCCGTAACCACTTGGATACGTCAGCATAGTTGAGGAAGCACAACGCCCCAGATCCTGAAAATGAGCACAAAAAAGAGAATCCAATCAATCCAAAAAGTAGGCACCCGCCGTGGGGATCGAACCCACGACCATTGGATTAAAAGTCCAACGCTCTACCGCTGAGCTAGGCGGGCATTCGTTTTAAAGGAAAGAGTCAATTTCAAGGCTTGTTGCGTTCTTGAAAAAAATTTACAAAAAGACGAACAGAATGTGCCCCAAGTACGTCTCCTTGAGGGACATTTATCAGGGGCGTTTAGCTCAGTGGTAGAGCGCCCGTTCTGCATACGGGAGGCCGAGGGTTCGAACCCCTCAATGTCCATTTTTTTGCCATATTTTGTTGATTATTTTTTGGTTGGGCCAGTCAAATACACAAAAATATGAACTGACATCATTGTGCAGTGCCTGCGATGAGGATGTGTGTGATGGTCCAATTGGCGAGTCTGACCTTATAATGCGTTCAGGAACATCCAAATGACCCATTTTCCCAACGTTTTCACATTTTTGAGCATTTTGCTATTACGCAATAGTGGTACAATAGGCATTTTACTGGGTCATTTTAACCAACTCTATCAGGACACTTCTGATGCTCCAATTGGCGATTCTGACCTCATAATGGCTTCATGAGCAGCCGAATAACCCGATTTCCCAATATTTTCACATTTTTGAACATTTTGCCATTCGTGGAATGGTGGCACAAAAGTCATTTTAGTGGGTCATTTTCGCCAACTCGATCAGGGCACTTCTGGTGCTCCAATTTGCGGTTCTGACCTCATAATGGATTCAAGAGCACCCAAATAACCCATTTTCCCAACGTTTTCACATTTTAGACTATTTTTGCTATTGCGGAATGGCAGTACAATAGGCAGTTTACTGGGTCATTTTCGCCAACTCGATCAGGATACTTCTGATGCTCTAATCACATCGTTTAACCTCATAATGCATTCAGGAGCACTCAAATAACCCATTTTCCCAATGTTTTCGCATTTTTGACCACTTTGCTGTTGCAGAGTATCAGTAAGATGAGGTCATGCAAATACAGTTTTGTGCACAATAGAAAAAAATAGTGTGTACCCCAGCTTGGCGATTCCTTTCGTCATTATTGTCGGTCGTGTAGCTCAGTCGGTAGAGCATTGGTCTAATAAGCCAACGGTCCCAGGTTCGAGCCCTGTCACGACCAATACTTTTTCTACTACTTTGACTTCATTCACTTCAAAAAATGTTGGCCGTGTAAAAAATATGCATACCCTAAAACAAGGCCTCTTTAGCTCAGTTGGGAGAGCGTCAGACTGAAGATCTGAAGGTCCCTGGTTCAATCCCAGGTGGAGGCACTTCTCTTTTTTTTCCCCTCAGCTCTAATAACAATTTTCAAGGTGCGCTGTGTTACCACATTGAAAAAGTGCGCTGTGCTACTACATTGGAAAAGTGCGCTGTGCTACTACATCCCAATTTTTTGGACGAAATTTTTTTGGTATGTCGGGCACACAGCGCAGACCCCGATATGGGCGCACAGAACCCCCCCCATTGTGGGCGCACAGAACAGGCCCTCCGTTTATTCCGCAAACCCGTAAACCCGCAAACCCGCAAACCCGTAAACCCGCAAACCCGTAAACCCGCAAACCCGCAAACCCGCAAACCCGCAAACCCGCAAACCCGCAAACCCGCAAACCCGCAAACCCGCAAACCCGCAAACCCGCAAACCCGCAAACCCGCAAACCCGCAAACCCGCAAACCCGCAAACCCGCAAACCCGCAAACCCGCAAACCCGTAAACCCGCAAACCCGCAAACCCGCAAACCCGCAAACCCGCAAACCCGCAAACCCGCAAACCCGCAAACCCGCAAACCCGCAAACCCGCAAACCCGCAAACCCGCAAACCCGCAAACCCGCAAACCCGCAAACCCGCAAACCCGCAAACCCGCAAACCCGCAAACCCGCAAACCCGCAAACCCGCAAACCCGCAAACCCGCAAACCCGCAAACCCGCAAACCCGCAAACCCGCAAACCCGCAAACCCGCAAACCCGCAAACCCGCAAACCCGCAAACCCGCAAACCCGCAAACCCGCAAACCCGCAAACCCGCAAACCCGCAAACCCGCAAACCCGCAAACCCGCAAACCCGCAAACCCGCAAACCCGCAAACCCGCAAACCCGCAAACCCGCAAACCCGCAAACCCGCAAACCCGCAAACCCGCAAACCCGCAAACCCGCAAACCCGCAAACCCGCAAACCCGCAAACCCGCAAACCCGCAAACCCGCAAACCCGCAAACCCGCAAACCCGCAAACCCGCAAACCCGCAAACCCGCAAACCCGCAAACCCGCAAACCCGCAAACCCGCAAACCCGCAAACCCGCAAACCCGCAAACCCGCAAACCCGCAAACCCGCAAACCCGCAAACCCGCAAACCCGCAAACCCGCAAACCCGCAAACCCGCAAACCCGCAAACCCGCAAACCCGCAAACCCGCAAACCCGCAAACCCGCAAACCCGCAAACCCGCAAACCCGCAAACCCGCAAACCCGCAAACCCGCAAACCCGCAAACCCGCAAACCCGCAAACCCGCAAACCCGCAAACCCGCAAACCCGCAAACCCGCAAACCCGCAAACCCGCAAACCCGCAAACCCGCAAACCCGCAAACCCGCAAACCCGCAAACCCGCAAACCCGCAAACCCGCAAACCCGCAAACCCGCAAACCCGCAAACCCGCAAACCCGCAAACCCGCAAACCCGCAAACCCGCAAACCCGCAAACCCGCAAACCCGCAAACCCGCAAACCCGCAAACCCGCAAACCCGCAAACCCGCAAACCCGCAAACCCGCAAACCCGCAAACCCGCAAACCCGCAAACCCGCAAACCCGCAAACCCGCAAACCCGCAAACCCGCAAACCCGCAAACCCGCAAACCCGCAAACCCGCAAACCCGCAAACCCGCAAACCCGCAAACCCGCAAACCCGCAAACCCGCAAACCCGCAAACCCGCAAACCCGCAAACCCGCAAACCCGCAAACCCGCAAACCCGCAAACCCGCAAACCCGCAAACCCGCAAACCCGCAAACCCGCAAACCCGCAAACCCGCAAACCCGCAAACCCGCAAACCCGCAAACCCGCAAACCCGCAAACCCGCAAACCCGCAAACCCGCAAACCCGCAAACCCGCAAACCCGCAAACCCGCAAACCCGCAAACCCGCAAACCCGCAAACCCGCAAACCCGCAAACCCGCAAACCCGCAAACCCGCAAACCCGCAAACCCGCAAACCCGCAAACCCGCAAACCCGCAAACCCGCAAACCCGCAAACCCGCAAACCCGCAAACCCGCAAACCCGCAAACCCGCAAACCCGCAAACCCGCAAACCCGCAAACCCGCAAACCCGCAACCCGCAAACCCGCAAACCCGCAAACCCGCAAACCCGCAAACCCGCAAACCCGCAAACCCGCAAACCCGCAAACCCGCAAACCCGCAAACCCGCAAACCCGCAAACCCGCAAACCCGCAAACCCGCAAACCCGCAAACCCGCAAACCCGCAAACCCGCAAACCCGCAAACCCGCAAACCCGCAAACCCGCAAACCCGCAAACCCGCAAACCCGCAAACCCGCAAACCCGCAAACCCGCAAACCCGCAAACCCGCAAACCCGCAAACACCGCAAACCAACCGCAAACCCGCAAACCCGCAAACCCGCAAACCGCAAACAACCCGCAAACCCGCAAACCGCAAACCCGCAAACGTACCGCAAACGCCGCAAAACCCGCAAACCCGCACGCAACTCACGCAGAATCCCGCAAAAACGAGCCGCAAACAGTCCGCAAAACGCCGCAAACGTCCAACAAACGCAGCCGCAAGACGGGCCGCAAAACCCGCAAACCCCGGCAAACGGACCGCAAACACCCGCAAACCCGCAAACCCC